>OY728143.1:2021864534-2024364534 GCA_963277665.1 Viscum album | reverse complement strand
ATTTCATGTGGAAGGAATGCCATTATTTTCCAATTATAACCCTTTCCAACTCCTATTATCTTTTGGTTAGCGTATTTTTTCTTATGTAATTAATTTTCAAAGAGTTTTCCAAGAAAATAATCAAGCATCCAATGTGAGTATTATGTTAACTAACTGTTTTCTTTTACACCAATACTTCTGAAATAATATCTAACCATGTAAATATATTTTAATCAATATAATTATTGTATAAAAATTTCATTATATAGATTTTACAAAAAATATTCAATTCTTTTCGGCCAATAAGAAAACAAAATAACATCAATTGTACATATATGCAGACTACCGACACCAAGAAGAAATATAGTTTTTTGTTTTTATTACCCCATGAAATTTTAGGTATCAGGGATGTATTTTATGAATAAATATTTTTTATATTTGAAAAATAAATATTTGAAATGATATTTTTTAATTTACTATAATTACTTCTATTCATTTTTAAATGGGATCATTAATTGTGTATATGACAGAATACAACCTTCACGAATGATGGATAGAATTTTCCTCACCACCCATAATTGATGGTTACTATAAATTATTTAATTATGATACATCATGGTTATTATAATTTTAATATTCCTTATATGTCACATTACTATTAACAAGATTCATCCCCTTACTCATTAAGTCATTAAAGGACAATACCATTTGGGTTGATTTAACCACCTACGTAAATGAATTTATAATAATTGTGTCATAATTGATTATGGGATATCATATAAATGGGATAAAATTTAATAAATATATATTTAAGTGCTTTTTTTATTCTAAAATGTTAGTGGTAATATTTAAAATATTTAATATTATTTCACTTTTTGATTGTAAAACATTTACAAAACTAGTTCCTCAGGATTTATATATTTACAAGGCATATTAATTACCACTAGCTAATGAAAATCATACTTAATTTATCATAAAATATATTATTATCATATGTTAAATGATTAAGGAATTTAAAACGAGAATACAATTAGTGATATTGGATCTTATTTCAGGATTATGGTACAAAATAATCAACCAAAAGTTCTAACACCAAATGGTAAAAAAGAAAATAATAATTAATTTATAAGAATTGATAATAAATTTAGTATACTAGTGATTAATTTTATTAATTTTGTTCTTAAATAACACATTAAAATAATTATTATTTTTATAGGAGGTTGGTACGAGTTTGAGTATATTGGAGTAAAGGTAAGGGGTTTTCATCTAAAATTCTTTCCGTTGAGAAATTTTTCATATTTTTGTACATATTTGAATTTATAATGTGCAGATAATTCCAATTTTATATATCATATAATTTTTATGTTTTATTAATTATAATTTAATTTCAATTACATCCCTTCTCTTTGAATCCATTTTGATAAAAATCTTAATCATGTTTTAAGTGGTTCTTTATCTCAAATTTGAATCCCTTAAGACTTCATTTTTTACACAATGTTATCATTTTCAATGGTGTAAATTATTCCCCATTTTCATTTTATATAACTATTATCTTATTTTTTATGATGTATAATTTTCTATTTAATTTTATATCTCTCATGGGGTTTTGATTAAAATGAAAATAGACTTTGTGAGGTTTATGTAACTCAAATATTTTCCATGGGACATAATATATCCTCTTTTCCATTATATTTCATGATTAATCCATTATAACATATGTTGATGTTATTTTGTATTTATATCTTGTTTTCTTGGGAAATAATGTTCCACAAAATATTTTTCTTCTTGGTTTAATCACTTTATTTCTGAAAATGAAATTTTGTTAAACATAATTCCCTTCAATTTTATTGTATTTTCCCATCATGTTAATGTTTTTACATCCTACCAAATTCATATACTCCCTAGTGGAATAAAAAAAACTAAGAATATCCTTTTAATCCCCTAAAATAATTTAAATATACTTTTTATTTGTCTTATTTTATTATTTGATAATTCAAACAAGGATATTTTAATATTTTTTATGAAAGGGTTTTTCAATCCATTGAAAAGTAAAATGTTTTCTCTTCCATTAAACATTTATTGAGAAACATTATGTATTTTTTCCTATCTTATTGTTTTAAATTAGTTATATTTATATTTCAAAATCATTATCATTCCCTTCTCAATATTATTTTGAATGTAATTTTTTACATTACCTTTTATAACAATGTGCAAATGGTTTTGTGAAAACTTTTTTATTTTCAAATATTATATTCCTCTATGGTTTATCTCTAAGGAATTAATTTTTGGATCATCATATATTCTTTATTATTAAATTATGGTTTTTTAAATGATATTTTGTATTTCCTATAATCATTTTTTGATTATGTTATGTGATGTTTTTTTTATTTTTAAGAAACAAATTATTTCACATATTTTCCTTATGATTTTATTAAAATTGATTTTTGGTGGAACAATAATGCAAGGATGAAGAATCGTGTGGTACTATATTATCCTCAAATGTATTGGTCTATGTTTTTTCCCTTTTAGATCTAAAACATATGAGAGTGGATTTATCCCAAACCCAATAGGTATTAATGAATTTTAATCCCTTGATAGTGAGGAACAAATGAGGTTTAATAAAAATCCATAAGGGTACATCAGTGGATTTATCCAAACCCAAATAGTATATGGGTGATTCTATCATATTCCAAAGGATATAATGGGGTTATCCAAATACCATGAAGGAACATTTGTGGTTATCCCACGTTTTTTGTTATTAATTTTATTGTGGATTTACACGACAAAGGTTTTATATGATTATGTTTATTCTGACCTCATATATAATAATTATGTGCCTATGAATTTTCATTTTGAATCGTGTTTAATGACCAAATATTTTTTTAAAAATTATATATTACATGTTTTTTATTTTAATTTTCATACCCTTATATCATTACATATAGAAAACTATTGTTATTACATTTTATTTTTGATAGGAAATTTACCTCTTTCAATCCTTTTCACATATTCTAATGTTCTAAACCTTGATTACATGTTGAAATGTCTTCCCTTACAATTTTTTTGAGATCAACACTTTTTTATGTTTTTATTTCCCCATGTTATAAATATAATTATAACTTTTGGAACAACTTCACATGAGTATACATGTATTTTATTATTGATAGATGAATATATAAAAATATATTTTAATAGTTAATATCTATTACACAAATGATTTGGTCATGGGGTTTGAATCTTTTTGTGAGATGAATAATTTAACTCATGACATTATAGTCTTATTTATTCCATGTTTATCTTGTGAAAAATTATTTAAATGACCACAAATTTCATCCCCAATGTGCCTCAAACTACCTCTATCATCCTTTATCATCCAATTAGAATGTGGGAATTCTCATGAATGATCCCATCCAAAATTATCAATTATATACTAACTAAATATCATCATACCATTATCTAAATGGAACGAAATAATTTTTTTAGGGTAAGATCATCCATGTTGATCTTACTATGGACCAAGAGATAATATAATACAGTGATTATAATGTTTTTGGGATAATCATCATGGTTATATTAAAAATAGAAAAACTCTAATGATTAAATAATGTGGTGAAAGATATTAAAAGTTATGTTTTGTTGTGGTTTCCCTTAATGGGGTTGTGAATTACCTTTTAGGTGTTACTCGCCCATGTGGTTGTCTATTAAATTATTGGTAATGTTGCTTGTTTTCATAAAATCACCTCATATGCTTCATCAGATGGCTCTTATCTCTCCCAGACATTCTATCCTCCCCCAATACCACCTCATTTCAAAAAATTAATAAAGATATCAATAGGGGAGTGGTTTACTTTCATGATCATGATAAGGTTTTGAAGTATCTCCCTATTATTTTGTTATAGCATATTTTTCATCATAAATGGTATGTCCCACTCCACCACCAAGTCCCTCAATTTTCTCAACACCCATGATGTAGTGAATATTTGACCACTATGATTAAAATATATATCTTTATCACATGAAATTATTCTAATTTTCCATCTAATAACATTGATTTTTTGGTAGTATAAATAATCATATCCATTTTTATGATTTACCAGAGACCCTCCTTGGATTATATGGGAGTGAAGATCTGTTGGGTTGATGGACTCATTGAAAAAAAAATATGAAGCCTTTCAAAACTGAATAGTTGTCTAATATACTTTAGGGTAAAGTATTAATTTCATTGATAGAATATTATTTTCAATACCATTATTTATTATGTATGTTATTCATGTGAAAAAATGTATGTTCTTGGATGGGTATTTTTTACCATCATATTAATCATATCATTATTATTTTTTGTAGTTCATTGAGAATGGTGAGTTATTATTTCCTATTTTAAATTCATTGGATATGAATATAATTCAGTAAGAACAACTTTCCACACTCATAGATCATGCACAAATGGATTTTAGTATGGAGGAACCTACTATATGGTTTAAAACAACATTATGATTATGGATGTGTAACTGGTATGATGTGAGGAATATAAATTTTTCATTTTGCTTAAGGATCCGTCATCCCCAACATTGGGAGTTTTTATGGAAGATTAAATTTAGTCATCATATAATAATGTAGATTTCATAATGGTTGTATTTCAATCACATTGAACAATATCATCATTGATGAAGTGGAAAATGACTTGACATTAATGTATTCATTATTCATTGGTGGATCTCACACTCATTGGTTATTTGCCTAAAATTTAATTGAATATAGTTACGTCCTTGATCTCAAAACAATGATATTTTATACATGGAATGAGGGAAACAAAGTCTCGGAATTTCTAGATTTTATTTGAAATATATATAATCCACTTAATATTTCTATTAACATGGGATTAATCCCCAAAGATGTAAAAATTGTTTTGATAATGATTATTATTTGAACCAATTTTTAGTCCACCTTAATCCATCACATCATCTTATAAATAAATATATAATAAACTATGAGGGATAATTAGTGACACAAGGATTTCTAATCATGGGAGTAATTCAAAATTCACATCACTCTCATTTACCATACATGTGATACAGAGTATGTAGGAATACCTGGGACATGATTTTCCTATATTCATTGGTTTTAATTGATAAAACATTCCCCCCCATATATAATAAATATATGTGCCTTGATTGTTATTCCTGGGAATATGTAGTGATATAGGAATATCATATCCTCATCCCAATAATCTATTCTACCAGTACAGATCATGCCCTAGTGGTGAGACCAGTACAAATTCATGTCAAGTGGAATATTTCCTTCCCTCACCAAGAAACGTACACACCAAACATCTATTATACATGATATAGATTAATATATAAAGACCCATATCACTATATATATGTATGAATTTATTCATATTACTATAGGTTACATAGGTATTCATGGAACTCATATATCAAAACTAACCAGAAACAAATAAAAAATCCCTAACTTCAACCCCATGATTAAGAGACTTCATTCGCATTGGGTAGTCCATCCATATAGTTCATACCAATATTAATCAAATTGATTTTTATAGAAGTGTTAGAATTTCATATTTACAGTATAGACAAGGTACAAATCAAATTACATTGAGCTATATAATTCCATTTAACTTGACACATTTAGTTATATTGAATGTTATATAGAATACCATAAATGACATGTTATGTCATTCAAGATAGTCTGTTAGTGAGATCTATTTACTTCACAAACACAAATTATTTATGTTAGGGTCCATAAACCATAATATGAACTCATAAATATAATATATGTAATAATTACTTGTACTATTAATAGTTTTATCCTCATCTAATATCACATAGTGAAAATGGGTTTTTCTCCATTAATTCACATTTTAGGCGAATATATACTATTTCATCATGAGCTAGATTTAAACATAATCCCCTAACATTATCCACCCAATATAGACATAAATTAACCAATGTATTCTATTTATAGAGTCCTCTCTCACCCACATCAAAGTGAGATCTAAACAAGGGATATCTGATGTGGGACATTATATCCATGAACTTATAATGAGATAAAAATACACCTATAAAGTTTTTTATTTTCATAGGGTTCATTAAATCTATAGTATGAATCATTTGAGTCTTATCAATAGAATATATGTAGTGACACTAAACTATATTGATAATGATGTGGCCATAAATTTCACTATATTATATTCCCCCCAGTGTATGGTCTCCTCATTCAAGACATGTTACCCTCATTGGGTATAACGTTGGGATGGTTTCATCTTATCTTTATCAAACATCATATCAATTTAAGACCCACTAATGTGGCTGTGTAACCATAAACTTATGAACATGTCTCAATTTCCCTAGATAACATGGTCCTAGTTATAAAATATTACACTTTATTGGATTTAATTCAAAACCAGATGAATATAAACTACATTTAACCTAGTCACTGTCATATAAAAATAAATTAAACTTGGTGATTTTCATCCCACAATACCGTAAACTTCATAGAGTGACTCATGAAACATGACTTGGTCACTATACATGAGAGCTAGATCCATGCACCACAAACTATTATAGATATCCCCAATTTCAAATAAACCCTATATTTTTTATTCCACAAAACAATGAATTATTGTGTGCCAATCAATTACCTTGGGCATGGCCATGGGAATTATATTGGTTCCAATACAACAAAAATATTTTAGAATTCCCTACCCAATCATACATTTTAGATAAGTACATTTTATTTCATTATAATAACACCATTTTTATTGATTCTGGTCTTCATCTATGTCTAATACTTTTCCATGATTCATTATCATCCTAATTGGTTCAGAACAAAAATATCCATTCCACTTTTTAAAATTTTCTATTCCATCGACTTCTATTCATTCCTAAAGTAATTATTTCACTATAAGTTTTTCATTGGATGTTAGGAATTGGTTTTTAGAACCCATGTACCCCTATATTTCACTATTAATTCATTTAAATCACTTAGATATGCATATTTTTTCTTCATTAGGCATGATAGCCACAAGAGTGTTTGTCAATTGTAAAATGTCCAATAATATTTGTCCAAAAATATATAGTAAAACTCATTATTCCTATTTTTTTGCATTTAACCTTGATATATATATACTTATACATCCACATTATACATATACATAAAATCATTATTAATTCTTTTTATATCCCCCAATCAATGGTGTTTTGGAAACTAGATCCTTTAAACCCCAACTAGGATTTAATATCACACCCCAACACTATTCCAAGAAATATGAACCTAACATATGTGAACCCCTATGAGATAATCTATATTATAGTAATATATATTATTAATTTCATTTTTATCAATTCTTTTTTACATAGCTCATCTCTCTTCTAATGGACCCATAACCACATCCTTAAACTATATGCATCCCCTTTTGAAATGGTTTGCAGTAGTGTTATGGTCGTGGTTCATATAGTGATTCAATATACCATCACTAGTTTTTTGTATTACCTTATTCTAGTAAAATAATAATGACCCCAAACACCAATATATAATATTAAAGTATGTGTGACTTTAAACTATAACCCCTTATTTTCTAAATTACATGACCGATAATTGTAAAAAGAAAAGTCATAAAATTCTCTAGATCAACAATCCAAGAAGGGTGAACAAGGTAAATGTTAAGTGTCCAATAATATATTAATCCCCTTCATTACATTTAGAAAATAGAGTTTAAAAAATAAGGAATATATTTTACAGGTTCCATAATATGGAATAAAAAATTGGCAAACTTTGCTCACCAGACCCACATGTTTGGGAAAAAGAAAGATAAATTTTAGGCCATGCCATTTCACTCTAAATTTTTGTTTAGCATATAGTGGAATAATCTATAGTGTTCTTGATAACATATTTAATAAACTTTATTTAATAATCCTAATTCACTAATTATTTTTTTTAATGATCTCATAAATTGAATAATCAATCACAATTTCATGAATTCTACTACAAGGTGACCATCTATTTCGTCTTTCATATATTCCCCTATGATGGATTTGCATAAGTGTCCCGGTATGAATTAAAAAATAGTGTAATTTTAAGACTAATGGGAAGGTCCTCTAATACATTCATGACCAATGATTATTGTATTAAAACCCATAAATATAATATTGTATATATTCAACCCGTATTTACCTATTCCATATCATCATCTCTTGATTCAAATATTTTTAGTTATGATTTATGTATTCCATAATCCAAATATTCTAGTGGATTTGAATACTCTATATGTTACACAATTAATTATAATTGTACTTATCAATGAAATAATATTACATAACCTTGTTTCATGAACCAAAATCACATGACATTATAGTAGTTTTACTATGACCGTACATTGTGTGTACCTTCCCATAAGACAATCAATACTAGTTTTGGAACTATTATCACATTAGATTCATCATTTTACATTGAGAAATAGAACATATAACCTTCTCTTTTAGAATAATAACTATAATTTGGGTGAAGTATACCTTGACGTTTTTTACAATCATGACATTAGGATAATTATATAAATCTAGATATCTTAACCTTGTTTCCTATGTAGTCAACAACACAATTTCTAGTAAAAATTATTTGATTTAAAACAACAACCATATTACAGTGGAATTCAAGATAGTATACTACCAAAGGATAGAGGTGAATCATTTTATAGGTCAAACCACCATAATTTGATTCATGGGGGAAAATATAGTATCTACTCAACAGGCACACCCCAGGCTTGGCATAGGCCAAACTGATTACCTAAAAATGTAAAGGAACGTGATCTATTATGGTGAAACCCCATAAAGGGAAACCTAAAAAAAGACAATTCCATATTTATACGACTATATATTAGATTATTAGAGAAATTTGAGGGTAATAAAAGATAGATAAAATGATTATGGGGTTCAAGATATAGTTCTCAAAGAATTCAATACAAGATCTCTAGCTCCCTTCTTCGTGGAAAAAATGTTGGCATATTTTTATTATTCCCTTATAATGAATCATATTATCCTAGTGAAATGAAATTTTTGTTACTAAATATGTCTATTAAATTTTAATACAAAATTAAATCTCGTAATTAATTATCCTGCTCATATTATGTCACTCTAATCAATATTTTAATTGAACAATTCCATTATTACAATGATGTATTCAGGCATATACTTATTAGTTGGAAAATTATTAGTAAGATATTAACATACATAATTTAATTTTCTATACCTAATGTTACAATGATGGTACACATGCTTATAACCGACCATGAGAACACAACCAAATGATAATCATTTCCATCTCTAAATTGACCAAATCTAGTGTTACAGTGATGGTACACATACATATACCCATCCATAACTACACATGTTAGAGTATATATAATCTACACTAGTGTTATGGAACCATGATTGAATTAATCCATTGACATTTATTTTTATGATGGCTTTGAGTAACCTTGGACTTACCGATAATGAGTTTCATGGGTTGTCAAAAAATAACAATCAATGATATGTAATGGATACGTAAAAGTGTGATGGCCAACATGGAGAGGTTAATGGTGTCTTTTATATGGGATAGTCATCTAGACAGAAGGCACCACTAGGCCTCAGGAAAGTGTCTAGAAAAAGCTGTAGCTAAAGGATGTATCAATTTAAAGAGTGCAGTGGTGACCATGCAAGGATTGCATGCAAATATGGCATGAGAAGCGATGGAGGGGTGAACTCTGTGGGGACAACTCATGTAGGATAAGTTCAGGATTGTTTTGGCGGTGTAGAGGTTTTGTCCATCGAAAAAGTTGAAGTTAATTCACCCTTTCATAGATGGATTTCTTTCTCATGTGCATTGGCTGGTTGGTAAAGGTTATGTGAATTTCTTGTATCATGATTGGGGCGGAGGGAAACTATGGTATATTGGATGTCTATTAAAAGAGATTTCCTTCAATGAAGCGAGTCAATACCCTGGGTTTATCCAAGCTATTCTCAATTATGATCAATGCAATGTGTTCAATGATAACATTTCAAATGAGGACCCTGACCGTCTTATTTTCATAGGTTCTACGTCGGGTGGTTTTTCTCTCAATGAATATGGAAGTCAGAGGAGGGATCCTGACTCGGATGACTCACGGGGGATACGTTTTGGTGTAAGGTAATTCCTCCCAAATTTAATTTTCTACTGTGGAGAGTCTGGAATAATTCCATGCCCACTGCTGACAGTAATCAACGTTTGGGTGTTAACTTGCTTCCAAGATGTTTGTGCTGCTTAATTCCTCAAAATGAAATATTGGAGAATCTCTTCTTCAACAGCGATTGGGCTTGATGGAGCTGGAATATGCTCAGTCTTGTCTCAGAGTGAAAAGTATAGGTGGGAGGATAGAAGAGTCCTTGAGCCGGTGGTTTTCTGGTGCAAGTAAGCATAGTACAGAGAGGAAATATAGGGCCATCATTCTAGTGGAAAGGTGCTAGATTATTTGGGAAGCACGGAATGGTACGCATTACAAGAACTCCTCAGGAACTCATGTGAGCATCAGTTTCCAAATGAAGAATACAATGCTATACTTAGTCATCTTATGTGAATATTGTCAGGGCACCCCGTGGCTATATTGGATTATCCCATGCATAGCTTCTCAGGAGGGGAGGTCGGGTCAGGGTCATTGGTTTTGTTGGTAACCCCTATGTGAAAAGCACAAACTCAACATAGACGGTTCTTTTTAGGGTGGGGAGATGAGAGGAGATAATGTTATTAGAGACTAGAGGGGGTATGTTGTGATGGATTTTCTGGAATTTTATGGACGAGGTGATGCCTTACAGGCCGAGGCAACGATGATGGTCAAGGGTCTGGACGTTTGTGCACAAAGAAATATATCTTTAAAGATGGTGTTGACTGATTATTTGATTCTATATAAAGCTTTACCTGGAAGAGGTAGTATTCCTTGGAACATAGTTTATCTTATCCGTAAGTGCAAGAAGATCTTGGCCACTCATACAGGGATCTACCACACTTGGAATGAGGGGAATAAAGTTGCAAACTTCTTGGCTTCCTAGGCATCCCCATGCCATAATTTCTCCCTCTTCCTTATTTTAGGATCCTTCCCTCATGATGACATCCACTTTGTTATTAATGATGCTTTGGGCCTTCACTTATTTCATCCTCCTTGATGTATCTCTCTTTGGTGTATTTCTATTTAATAAATAAAAATGATAATTTTCAGGACATCTATTTAGTCATGATGTATATCAATTGATATTTTGGGCTATAACAATTGTTTTTCAAATCTTGACCGACCATGATACTTTGAAATCCTTGGTAGGATGGTGATTTGCAACCTCAATATCTGTATTATTTTCCCCGGTGTTGTAATCATTGAAAATATTGTGGTATCATAACAAATTCTGAAGGGATATATATTGATACTAGATTCTCTATCTTTCATACATAATAATAAATTTTTAATGAAATAATATATGATAAAATTAGGGTGGCCAGGAGATGCAATCTATTCAATAATTAGTGATATTTTTTGGTTGATTATTGGTCATCTATGTGAATATAATCATCATCTTTTGTAAGGGGATGAAATTCCTTAATCTAGTCTTCTAACTCTTGGTTCCTCCACATGGTGTTCTGAAGAGAAATGCTAACTTTCAATATGATTTATATAGTTCTTTGTAAATGAGAATCATTTTCCATTGGTTATACAACCAAAATAGACACTTTTTCTAAAATTTATGATTCCTCAACAATTTTCTATGTCAAATAATACGTTAGTCATTCCCTAATATTTATTAGATTGTTTATAACTTTAAAATAATGAATTAATTCCTCCTAAATCTTATCCTGGATAGTCATGATTTTGTAAAAATTGATGTATAAATCTCAATACTCAAAAGTAAATGTACCTATAAATATAAAAATTAAATTTGGGGGTTTTATTTTCTCCACATTTCAGTAACTGGACTATAGGTGATCAATTTTTATACGTTATACCATAAGCTTTCATGTTTTATCTAGGCCATGAAAGTGCCATTATAATCCAAGACTACTTTATCCTCTAGAAATAGAATTTATATCTTGATATAATCACTTATTGAGGATTTCCATACTACTGGAAGGGATTAAATAATAATAAGATTCATGGTTTATATATTTGGTGGTTTTCCACTTATGTTGGATTGAATGATAGAAATTTCATCAAAGTATGAATCTATGAGTACCTTTGAGGATTCTTCATGGGTGTATTATTCTATTATGTGAATTTTCATTGTATATCTTTCTAGAGTGGAAGAATATCATTATTTTACTCAGGAAACTAGTTCAATGAGGTCATCATAACACTCAGCTTCTTCTTAGGATGGTTCTTTAGTTTAAAATGGAAATCCATGTATTCACTAAGTGATCAACCTTAAAACATTTTTTCAATTGAGTTAATCCAATGATCAATAATATTATAGGTAAATAATGCTTACTGATTCATCTAATGGTAGAGTGTTTATTATTTCAATAACTTATTAAATCAGTATCATCCACAAACACCACATGATCATTGAGGTATACACCTAAGATAATCTACATAGAGGAGATTGGTTGACATCCATGACGTATCAAAATTGGTTTTCTGTCATGGATTTCATGATGGGATTACAAATTCAAACCCCATTAATAGTTTTTATGAGGATCATATCCTATAGTGAAATCTTATACAAATGAGAGATAACCAAATCATTGATTCAATCCATCGGTGTTTCAATTGTTGCATCATAGAGAATAATGGTTAACATATAGTTGTCCATTAAAATGCATTCTAGAGGGTGAAAATCCATACTTCTGAACTCCATACTTATTATAATCAGTAGTGTATCCTTTAATATCATTACTTTATTAAGACTATCTATCATGGGAAGTAACAACAAATATTCTTTGTTATCTATCCATGGTGAAACTTGATAGGGATTTATATTTTGTTCAGAATCATGACTTTTTGAACATGAAAAATTAGATAATAAGTCCTCAAAATATTTTAATAAAAATATTCATTGGTACATGATAAGAATAATGTGTGTCTTTCAAGAGAAAAATATCTCTCACTCTAGAAAGAGCATCTCAGGAGGGATATTTCAATATAGTGAGGAACATGGAAAAAGACCAACTACAAAAACATTACTGATAAACAATATTTTAGCTTCATATACCCATTTTTTATATTTACATCATAACGAATCGACCAATAAACTTTGGAGACCCACATGCATCCATGGTAGGGTAATTCTTTGGTCTGTTTTCTTTGGTACTCTATCTATAGTTATATAAAATCACTTTTATCTATAAACTAATGGGGATATTGAGGAATGAAAGAAATTACATCCCCTTCTCCCCTCCACCAATACTAATATTCCATATATAGATTAAATGTTCATGCATAATCACATTAATCATTTTTAGGGACAATAAACTAATCCCACGTATCATCCAAATAGGTAATTCCATTAAATTAATTAATATACAAATCATTCTATAATCCCACACATGTTTGAGTGGGTCATGAGTTTCAATGAGTATTTAAATATGTGATTTAGGGTATAGGTCACTTAGAGGAGAAAATTATGGAATTGGAATCCAATCATTTATACATCCTACAATAATTTTTTGGCATTGAAATAGATATATAAGGGTATCCCATACATTTTAGATACTGCTAGAGGGGGGAAAGATATCTATGTTTTTTAATAGATGTTTATAAAAAACAACAAGCTAATTGATTACCACATGATATCTAGTTGTATATATATTCTTTAGGTGACCACATGCTAGCTGATGTCATGTACCCATTAGCTGGTGATTTGTCTAATGATTTTTTTTTTGTGAATTTTACCCAAAATTTATCCAGTGTGGAAAGAACCCACTTCCCAATCCTTTTTGAGAAAAACAAATGGAGTCCAACTTCCTTTCTCTGTCCCTTATTATTTTTTTGGTGCGCGGCCTTTTTGAATTTTCATTGATGAATCATGGTGTGAACCCCTCTCCCTCCTCAACTATTTCCTCCAACGTCTTTATCTGTATGATTTATTAATTTTTAGACCTTGGTATTAGATGGTGATTTCAGTGATGAATGGAAAAATAATCCATTCCATTTGGCGATTTTTCTCCACTATCCTACTCAATTTCCCAAGACAATGTATTCATGTCGTCACAATCCATTATAACTTGGTATGCTTTCATAGTATATTTTATAATGAATTTTCATCAAACTAAGATATGTTGATTAAAATATTTAACTATATTACATGGAATTAAACCAAAATAATAGAATATTTATGTCATGGACAAATGTATTTTGATTTTTTGTGGTTTAGAAATAGTCCCATGAGTATGTGTATTTCAAATATATTGAGTTAAAAAAAATTCAAATTAAAATTCAAATTGTTTTATTGATTGTTACATTTTTTTAATTATATAATTTGGATGTTATGATATATTCAAGATTCTTGGGATATGTTATTATGGAAGAATGTTACAATTAATTACCTTTGGATTTATAGTTTATTAATGGGTCATGCAATTGTCTAGTAACTCCACTAAAGTTGAATGAACCTATTTAATAATTGAATTGATAAATTTAAAATAAATTAATTAATTTAAATTAAATTTTTAAACATTTATATAATTTCATGGACTGGGATAAGTTCTGGGGGACACAATAGACACTTGTGCACTAACTTACTTTCATTGGCCATCAATGGTTGAGGTTGTGACTGTAGTTGTGATTTCATATGAATTTTAGGTCCCTTGAATGTTTTGAACAATACATAAGTAATATATTGCTCCTTGTGTATGATAAATTTGACTCCTCTAATAATAGATGTTGTATGAACATAATATAGTAGCCCGAGTAGGCCTTCTGAGGAACCCTAAAAGAAATTAGATCCATTTTGATCATTGAGTTGCATATGGTGAGTGAGCCATTCTGGTAAGACCTTTGTAATTAAGATGATCATGTGTCATATCTACTGTGTATCCTATATGGATTACCACATTATAAAAATGAGTCTATAATAAGACAATTAATTTATTTTTGTATATTCAACCTTTTTGTGATGATTTTTCACCATATTGTGAGTTTACAATGAGTTGAATCCACATAGGGTTCATTTGCTATGTGTTGAACCAAAAGACCAAATATAGGGTACCTTTCCTATTTATTTACCTAGGGTACCATAGTGGGTTAACTATGATATAAAAACACTAATTTAGTGTGTATATGCATGGAAAGAGACGTTTATGGTTTTAAGTATAGAGAACATACATTTCAAGTGAGCATAAGGGGCTGTAGTTAGTGATGTTGGGGTTTGGATTTGAGCCAATAATAATTTTTCCGATTTTTTATAAATGATTTATCAAAATAAATTGAGGTGTTAATTGATGTTTTATCTGAAAAAACCTTTTAATAATCATTTATGTCAATGAAAATAAAATTCCCACTGAAGGTTTTGGAATCATTTCTAAAGAAAAAACCATTTTTGTGGTTTTATAGTCCCCCTATTGGAAATTCTGGAAAACAGACTTTGAGGATGTCACAATACTAATGAAAAAACACCTTCTAGTGTGCTCATGAAAAATTTCAATGGGAGGCTCATAAAAAATCTATTTGGGGATGTCATGATACTAAATAGAACTTATCTTGTATGGTGGTCACGAACAATCCATATGGGTCACTGTGAAAACACATTTTAGGGAGGCTACAATACTAGAAAAACCCATGAAGGGTTGTCTTGATACTATCGGTGGGACTTCCATCGATTTGAAACATGGGTTATTTTGATCTGGATATGGGATTAAATTACCAACGCATGCTAACTGTTTGGATTTGGTGGGGTTCTTCAGTGAGTAATGTCGAGTCAGCCACAATATTGTTGTTTTTCTTATAGGAACCATTTATATATTGGGGTATATAATTCCATACACAATTATCTATATAATGGGGTGAAATTTCCCCGATTCATTATATTGGTTAGCATTTTCACACCAACATTATCAAATACACCCAAATATTGGATGAATAATGTTTGGTTATTCGGGGTCAGAGACCTATGTTTTGATGAATATGTATTTATTTATTTACATATTGTAGAAGTATTTAAATTATTCATACAATCCCAAATAGATATATCAATCGATTTCTATTATATAAAGGACCCAACACCCTTGTAAGGATGCCATTGAACATTGGTATGTGACTAGAACCTCACATAATTTTTTATAAATTTTGTGAAGAGGCCCATGATTTGATCAATGAGTAGGATAACCTAGATTCTAGATATTAGGATGAGTTTACTCTAGAGTTGGGAGTAGGGAATCATTTTTATTTTTGTCAATTTTTTTATTTTTCACATGGAATTAAACCAATGGGAGATTATTCTTGTATATAGGACTTGTTAGTTTGAGTATGTGAATTTAATTTTATTTATTATTAATATTGACGTTTAAAAATTTAATTTTATCTAATGAATGATATGGATAATATTTGGATATTTTTTATATTATTGTGAAATATCATACATGGGGTATTGTCTCCCTATATAACCACCCATGACCACCACCACTAGTTGGCCATAATTAGCATAGGTGGACGTATTTATGAGGTCACATGGTGCCACTATTATAGTTATTGTTCATGTTGATCCAGGCTGAAATGATACAATTTGGTATTACATATTTTTTCCTTTACTATTTAGGATATGGTTGTTAGGAAATATCATAATTTTTCAGAGGTAGTGATGGATACCTAGCTGGTGTGTCATGGATACCTATTTAGGTTGGATATCCAGGTCCCAAAAGTATTGGGATTTCTCTTCATGGTGTTCCTTGTAATTTTTTTATAATTTTTACATCATGAAATGCATGTGATATTTTTTATGATTTATTTTCTATTTTTTAACTATTTAGATAGAGGTAAGAAGAGTATCATGTACCGTGAATATGCATGTTAGATTCACATGACCTGTATAATCCAATTAGTGTGATTACTGTCATTGAATATATGATCCTAATTATTTATTTTGTAAAAAATATCTGAAACCTTTTTAACTAGTACAACTTTTTGGTGGGATACTCCTCATCTATACCACTATTTTACGTGTCTTGTCTTGGTGGATTCCCAAGGGGATCTATTTTATAATTTTTTTACGACTATAATGACGATGATGTTATCCCATGAATTTAAGAGATTTGGTGACCCATATAGATCTAAATGGGCATTATATTCCCTATTAATATACCAATTCAGAGTGATTTATCTATTATTTTTGTTACATTATGTTTTTGTAAGACCCAATATGGTGTTTTCCCTTATATATTGGAATATGATGATTTTTAACCAACCCATATGATTATAGTTCATGTAAAAGATTAATTAGAGTTATTTTATTATATATATATATATGTGTGTGTGTGTGTTTGTGTTTGGGTATATTGTGGCATATGGGCTGTGATTCTAATATGGGTAGTCCCACATGAGGATTCTTAGTGGTACTCAGTTACTTGTGGGGTGATGGTTTTTCTATAGTGACACTGTTTCGCACGGATTTCAGGGATGACCTCCTAGACGGGAGATTCAAACGTTCTGATCGGTTTCTAGCGGTTTTGTTCGTAGAACCGGAAACATCCAATGATTCCACATCCGTTTGGACCTACTTTCCAAAGGTAGGCGCTCATTAGCTTGTGGACTAATGAGGCTTAGGAATTTGCATTGGTCGAGAGGATGGGAGGTCGGACTCATCACACCTTTTTGAGGGGAATTATTGTCTACTCCGGGACTCTCTTTATAGATTTAAGTTATGTTCGTGAATCCTTATTATATTACCAAATATAAAATGAGCTTTCCTTTAGTTTTAACAATCAATGATTAAATATGCAAGAAATTTAGAGAATCTTTTATATGTATTCGAGGTTCTTCATCAATAGAGAATCATCTATATCTGTTTAGAGATTCTTGGTCAATGGTATCCTTCAAAACATTTATATAAAAGTCTCTTGGTCATTATGATGACCAGGCTGGTTTTAAAGCCACTCAGTGGGGCACTTGAAGTTTATCGTCATTCAGAAGGACATGGATTATTTCAAAGTTGGGATCGAACCCATAAATGGGCTACCTACGTATCCTTTGTTTTGGAAAAGGAATCAGAACCCACGTAGTTCGAGTAATGGAGTATGATGTTTATGATTGATGGCTCAAAGAAGAATGTCATAATTACTTTTACACTCTAAGCTCACGTGAGTCATGTTCGGTGTGAGAAACAAGAGGTATTGGTAAAAATTAGACAATTGTTCCATGAAATATTCAATCATAAGAATTTGTTTGGGGCTTATGTATTTATGACTTCCCAAATAGATGAAGGTTTAGGATTTACTTTTAGGGAGAATATCCAGGAACAGGGTCCATAAAGGTATATGTGCTTTATGGAGATTTGAATACTCTAATCTTGGGGCTTACTCCTAAGGAGGATGCCCAAATTAGGAGGGGACTTATGATTGGGTTTTACTCCTAATAAGGATGCCCAAAATTATGACTGGGACTTATTCCTGAAAAGGAGGCCCAGTTTAGGGGACTTGGGGCTTACTCCTGAAAAGGAAGCCCAAGATTATGACTGAGTCTTATTCCTGAAAAAGAGACCCAGGTTAGGGATTAAGGTTTGGGGCTTACTCTTGAGGAGGATGCCCAAAATTATGACTGGGACTTATTCATGAAAAGGAGGCCCAGGTTAGGGGGTTTGGGGCTTACTCCTGAGAAGGATGCCCAGTATTTGAGATTGGGGCTTACTCCTGAAGAGGATGCCCAAGTATTTGATATTAGGGCTTACTCCTGAAGAGGATGCCCAAGTTTGGGAACTTTAAGAATTTGGGGCTTACTCTTGAGGAAGATGCCCAGATTAAAGGATTTATAACTGGGGATTATTCCTGAAAAGGAGACCCAAGTTAAGGATTCTCTCATCTTAAAGGATGAGGTTGAATGAACGAACTCTCAATCTTTGGTGACATAAAGATGTATAAATCACTAGGTTTGAGAGATATTCCACCGAATTCCTTTCAGATAAGGAAGTCAAATCAAGAAATCATACCATAAATGGATTTGAAGAGTATCTTGAAGACTGAATCTTGAATAGGAAAGGTGAAATGGCTTAAGAGGGGTAAAATGGGCAAGATGGGCACCCAAAAAAGGTAGGGGTGCGTAAGTCTTGAAAGGCGTGCAAGTCTTGCGTGGGCGTGCAAGTATTGGTCGCGCAGGTATACCTGCGCGACACATGGTGTACTTGCGCGATTTTCAACCAGCATTGAAATACTTGGGCGACTCTTTATTAAACCCTTTAGAATCCTCTTTAGGTTCTTCCAGAAAAGGGACGCGCAAATTCTATTGAAGGAATAAGGCGGAGCGCAAGTATGATCAGTTCCCTTAAGGGCTGGCCATTCAGGCGTGCAAGTGTTGATGAGTTTCAACACTTAGACCTTCCTCCCTCTCTTTAGATCTTCCGTTCTAGGTAAAAATATTACCTTAGAAGTGTTCTGGAAGCTTTGAGAAGAGACTTGGGCGTCGGGAGCTTCAATCCGAGTTTCTGAAAAAAGATCCTCCTCGAATGGCGGGCCCACAGGGTCTATTTATAGGCAGGAGAAGACCCCGGGCGGTTACCGGGCGGTTACCACTTAGGTCGCGCAAGTGACTTGCACGACCAAGGGCGTCGCGCAAGTGTACTTGCGCGATAGTGAGATAACTTGCGCGGTGCAGTTTCTGTTGATCCTTTCTTCCTGCATTTGTCGATTTTGGATGTTTTCTTCAAAGGATGAATCACTTTGAGCTCAGATATTCCCTTTTCCGATCTTTAGATTCTGTGAAGAAAGGAGCATCAACAAAAGTCCCCCCTCAGAGTTGGATCAGGGAAGAAATGAGGATTTGACTCTGAGGAAATCGAATCCATACAAAGGAAAAGGGGGGCGCGCAAGTCTTCAGTGCACAGAGGGCGGCGCACAAGTTTGCATCGCGCAAGCCTTAATCGCTCTGGGTACGGCGCGCAGATAGGCTTCCTGGCCTATAAATACATGGCTTTTGGCCGTGTATAGCATCTGATCCCAAATTTCTCGAGCTCTCGCCGCGCAAGTCTCTTTTTCCACTGTTCCCTCACTGTCGCGCTACTGTAAAGGTAATAGGGCTTGTGCGGTGATACATGCGTGACATAAACTTGCGCGGCACATGTAACACTTGCGCGACATCTCCATACTTGCGTGCCTTAATGCCTTAGCCATTTTTTTGATTTCTTCCACAAAGTTTGTGAAAAATTAATTCATTTATTAATTAATTTATGCTACACTTTGTGCAGAATTAATGGCTCTTAGACCCGGATTAATTGATGAATTGGCTAGCAAGCGGATAGATGATATGATGAATATCATTGGCCCTGATTACTATACTGTCAAAGATAGTACTCTTCCAGATTTGGCTAAGTATCTGAAGAAATATCATCGTAACTTTCCTCACTGCACTTATCTGCCTTTGTATGGCTATGGTCATCTACAAGAAGTCATTATTCCCGAAGTAAAGAATTATCTTCCATTTTCGTGGTTTCAGAATTATACCAATTTTGCTTCAGCAAATATCTCAGGTGGAGGAGTATTTCTAACTGCTGGAATAGTGGAGAAGGCTTATGTGATGCATCATAGCCCTTGAACACCAGATCTGAAAAAACATACACCTGAGCTTCAACCACATTGTCATCCTTCAATATTCCGAAATGCTCAGATGGATTAATCCAAAGGCTGGAAGAAAAGTTGGGATTTCCGTCCTGGGGGAGGTGTGAAGCCAACTTGGATGTGGGCATACTGGGTGCGACAGACTTGCGCATAGCTTATCGAGGACCTGAAGAGAGCTGCAATATATGAGGATGTTTGGGTTGGGCAAACATATGTTTACAGACATGATAACTTCGTGCCAGAGATACTCAGCCACTGGAGCCCAGCAACTAATTCTTTCCATTTGACTCATGGAGAAGTAGGTATCAGTTTCTGGGATGTCCACAAGATTTCAGGAGCTCCAATCCTGGGCGATATGTATGATGAATTCATTCCTCCCAAGGTGACTTGTAATGATTCGTAAAAGACTCCTGCTTTAGCTCGAGAATTATTTAAAATCTTCCATAGGCTCAAGAGTTCAGAGACCACATTAACTCATTTTAGAAAAGATATTCATCCGGAAGAATGGATGAATATGTTCCTTACTGAGAAGAAAGGGATAGAGCCAAAAGAAAAAGGATCTAAGAAAAAGAAATCCAAGGATACCAGGCCCAGACGTCCTACCACTTGTCCAAAATCTGAGAAGAGAGGAGATCCTGGCACATTCTGGCCAACTCTAGAAGCAGGAGAGTTTGAAAAGTGGGGATATGAAGTGAATCAATGAATTCCAAAGAAAACTCATCTGGAGGGTTTCTTGGCAATGTGGCTCAGTGTTTATCTCTTGCCGGTCAGGGATTCGAAGGGAGGTGTTAGTCCAGGGACCTTCGTCATTGCGGCAAAGTTGGCTGAGGGAAAAATGGTTGGGTTAACTACCCCCATTTTAGCAAAGATTCACAGGAGTTTACTTCACGTCTTCCAGGGTAAATCTCCTTTAAGAATAGTGGGACCATTCCAGGTTTTGTGGGGATGGATCGCCACTCACTTCAGGACTTACAATGTACAGAATGGATTACAAATTCCTAGAAGCTCTTTCAAACTGTCAGTGCAAGCATTCTCTGGAATTGCTCCCTTAGATGTTAATGGTTATGACATGAATGTAAGGCTGAGCATGTTTAAGGAATTCAACTTCTTTACCTATGGAAGTCCATCATCTGGGCGGTTTGTTGATGATGGGACAACCCATTTCGATTTGAGGGCATACATGCTAGCTTGCAGGGATGGCGTGTTAGTAGCTAGGATTGATGGAGAAATCATATGTGAGGACTATGCTCCATATAGATTTGCACGCCAATTCAAATGTTTGCAAAAGATTGTTGTATCCCCTCCGGTACATGTCAGGTTAGAGCAACATCCGATGGTTGCTCGACAATTATGGTTGCTGACATCAAGAGAGAAGACTGGGGCAGTATTTGATCAACCAGTTGAAAAAGCGGCACATAATCTGACTACATTTTATACCGAACACTGGATAGGATCATACCCCAAAGGGATATTGAATCACCCAGTATATCAAGTGGGAATGAGGAAGAGGACTGTAGAGAAAGAAACCCTTCCTCATGAAGGTGACGCTTCTCCACCTGAAATAGGTTCAACAGACTCCTCTTCTAGAACTGATTCATCGGATTATCACGATGGGGATGATGAGGCACGACCGGCAGCAAAGCGGTTTCGTGCCTGATATAATCCTCTGGCCAGAATTAAAAGACCCACTCCATCAACTCCTAGTGAGTTATTTCATTGTAGTAATTTCAATCACTACTACTTTATAAAGTAATAAGTCTTACTTTCTTATTCTCTATCTGTAGTTGTAGGAGCTGGGAAGAAATTAAAATAAAAAATTGTAGGACCTTCCTCACAGCCTTTATATCTAAGACCAGAGGCTGTTTAGCTATGGCAGAGCTTATACTGTGGTACTGAGACTGCCTGGCTGGATTTGTGTGAGGGCCTACAACTTCCTGGAATAGGAAATCTTGTATCTTCTAAAAATATTCAATATGGAGATAACCCCAATGAAGTGTGAGCTTACATCAGAGAGATGGAAATGCTCATATATGCCACTGATGACTCGGTTCCTATCACCCGGAGGGTGAAGGAAATGATTGATTGTGGCGCCACTGAGGGGGATGGTGGTTCTGGAGATGAGGAATGGCAAGAATACGTGGCTCCTGAAGATGTAAGTTTTCTTTCCTTATTTTCTTTGCAACTTGATTTCAGTTGAAGCTTTGTTACTTAAGGAAGTTATTTTCTTCATCTTGTAGCTTGCAAAGAAAGGAACTGGGGTTCCTTCGACATAGTATAGCCCTGGTGGTATTGCTATCGGGGCTGCTGCTGATTCTCCTCGCGAACCAGGAGAGATATCTCCGGGCCAGCAGGCCATGAATGAGGCACTGGACATAGCCTTCCATTCGCCAATCCAAGTTCCAATAAGGGAGACTACTGATACTCCGAAAAAACAAAAGAAGCCAAGGAAACGAAGGAGGAAATCCATAGCTAAAAGTTTCATTAGCAGTGGTAAGTCCTTCGAACAATCATGAGTTTATACCCATAATCATATGGTTACTTTTATTTCTGAGGATTGCAGGGGCTTCTTCAATTTCCCCCTTGAGGGAAGGGACTGACCCTCCTTCAAAGGTCGTGGAGGGTGCTGTAGAACAATCACAGACCCAAGCTGACTTGGTTGCTCCTGGAGAAGAGCTACCATCCATTCCCAGTATCCCTCCTACTACTGAAGATGCTGTCCAGAGTCAGGGGTTACAGGACATAAGTCGGCAAGAAGTTGTAGCTAATGCTCCCACTGGTGAGACTAATCAAGATTCTGAATTATTATTGGATGAAATGATGAATCAAGGAATGACTTTTGAAGAATTTTATGATCATGATAAGTTGTCATGTGATTTAGAAGACCTTGGGCGTGAGTTCTACCCTTCGCCCAATTTTTTTTAAAAAAAATTATACTTCTAACCAAGACGGAAAACAATATGCAGTTTCTTCCATAGAAGACGCTGAACTGCCAATGCCTGAAGAGGGTGTGGACATTGATGTCAATCCTACCATTGCAGAAACATTAGCTCAAGTAGAGCTAAACCCAATAAACTCTCCTGAGACCCATCTTGAAAATCCTGTTGGAACCGGGAAAGATGGGGAGAAGTCTTCTCAGGTTGCTGAACCACCCTTGGGTAAGGGATAACAATATTTGTGATTGTACTTTATTTGCAAGACAATCCATTCTTTTGTTATCCTTTAATGCTAACTAAATCTTTCAATTAATCATGTAGGTCCATCAACTGTAATGGCTAGATCCGGAGATGAGGCCTCAGCCTCTGCCCCAATGGGAATTGAAAGTGAAGAAGCACAAGTCAGGGGGGAAAGAGCAGGACATGGCACTTCCTTAAGCGCGTTAATTCCAGATTACATACCCCCTCAGATGATGATGTTGAATCAGATCCAGAGATGCTCAAAGCGTTCAGCTTTTCACGACGTAAGCCATGGAACAACATATGGAACATTATATCTGTGGCGCCTTTAGAAGAGCTACCATTGAAAATTCCTCGATTGTCATCCCAATTTGTTATACTGGGACTTGGTGGTTTTGGGTATGAAAAGATCCATGCCGCGGTGAAACAGATCATTTTCAGGAGGGAGCAAGCGCAGATAAGTCGCGATGATTTGACCAGAGTGAAATTGTCAGTCAACATAGGCGAATTTGAGGCTACGGTATCCCAAGCTCTGATTATGCTACCAAGATGAAGGATCTGAAGCAAAAAATCAAAGAAAAGGTCGTACAGCAGGTGCAACTCCAGCAACAGTTAGATGCTGTTACTGGGGAACTTGATCAGCTTAACAAATCATTGGATGAAACTCATATGAATGGCATGAAAGCCATCGCAGATGCTAAGAAGGCACCTCAGCAAGCTGAAAAGAGTGAAGCTGGTCAAGTTCACAAGCTTCAAGTAACTGCTGATAAGGCTCAAGATGCTATACATCAAATGAAGACTTATGTTGACAATCTTCTGTAATTCTTGAAAAAGAGAAGAGACTCCAGTCTGTGGATATCTTTCTATCTCTTGTGTATCAATGAAAAACACTTTCGTCTTCAATCATTTGTACCTATATTATTTTATTACCTGCTTCAAATTTACTTAAACCAATGGGCCTAGTAAGCATAGTTTGATTTTTACTAGGATTATTACAAATAATCCTACAATCTTTGAACCTTTTAATTGCTCAATATTACCTAAATCATACAAAAACGTATATTTAGTGAGCTGGAACTTGACTTTTATTCAGAGTTCCTTTGTCTTTTGTGGGCAGTTTAAAGTCATGCATGCCGGACATAAAGGGGCTAATGTTTAAGGTCAAAATAGCTTTGACCGAAATGTACTAAAATTGATTCAATTCCTTGAAAATTTATCTGAAAACATATTACCATACTCAAGTATGAGGGAAAAAAATGTAACCTATGGCTTAAGAATATTTGAATTTGAGGAATGATATGAAAAAGAGCTAAAAGGCATTAGAAGAAGTAGTTTCCAAGAATGAAGTTACTATTATTTAACAAAACCCGTTAGGGGGTTGAAATATGCAGGGCCACCTAAGGTCATTGGCTGCATGGTTAAATAAATAGCATCTTTCGGCTGACAAGTCTGTTATGTGGACTGTTTATGCAAGGCCACCTATGGGCACGTGCTGCATAGTCAGGCAAAAGAACTCCCAGAAATTTACTTTCCTAGTGCTAAAAGCCAGTGAAAGTTTATGGAGATTCAAATTTTCTAAAATATAGAGTTTGTTGTATGGAAAGAGGTACTTGAATATGGAGAAGATATTTCCAAATAAGAATATCGAAGAACTGGATGAATATCACTCCTACGAAGGTCTGACCCAAACGTAGGGAAGAAGAATAAACCATAGACTTGAATACTTTCAGATCACGAAAAAGGATATGGGACAAATATGTTAAGGATGGCTATTTTTGCGGATCCCTACATACTGTCGTTTAGGAAAAATAAGTACGAAAGAGGCATTCTTCCCAAGAATGAAGTTATTATTATTTAACAAAACCCATTAGGGGGTTGAAATATGCAGGGCCACCTAAGGGCATTGGCTGCATGGTCAAATAAATAGCATCCTTCGGCTGACAAGTCTGTTATGTGGACTGTTTATGCAAGGCCACCTATGGGCACGTGCTGCATAGTCAGGCAAAAGATTTCTCAGAAGTTTGACATTTTTGTGACTAGAAGTCATGAAAAGGGTTATGAAGATCTGAAAATATTTAAGGTTAGGATTATAACACCCAAGGATGGGTATTGTCCAATGTATATAGAGATACATAGGTCAATGAAAACCATAATCATGTTGTGGCTGGGTCCTAAATTGAAACTTGGACTTCACTACGTATCTCATAAGAATGAGAATCAAGCCATACGTAGTTCTTGAAATGCGGTTTAACGTCGTGTAGGACGAAAGTATGAGTGATCTTAGTTTAGGGTCATAGAATTCGGACCATAATAATGAATACACAGAGTGTGTTTTCATGAGGACTTTTCAGCCAAGGGACTGAAAGTGAAATTTGGGGTTAGGCCCAAAAGACTTGGGAATGGATTCGAGGGACACTCGAATGTTCCTACGTATCCCATAGGGATGGGAATCAAGTCCACGTAGTTCTAGAACTACCCTTTGTACAAATTTGGTTCGTACATGTGAAGGGTGAAAGGGGACTTTAGTGCAATGATGGTTTAACCTGAGATAAAAAATTTAGGCATTACCATGTATGCACGTAGTCTTTTGAAAATGAAAACCATGATTGAAAAATCAATGTCAATAATAGTTCTCTCTCAAATGAGGAAATCAAAGAATATTGTAGTTTATTGTCGTGCCGGACAAAATTGTTGCATAGTTTAACGTCATATAACAAGGATGAAAGTGAATCAATGTAAAGATATTGATTCTAGGTGCGTTTTCACGAATCAACATCATATGAGATGGTGGTGAACCGATGTGAAGATATTGTTTTCGGGCTTGAACCCTGGGAGGTTTCCTACATACCCAGCCTGGAGGGCAAGGATCAAATTCCGTGTAGTTCAATTAAAGAATGAATTAATGATCAAATTGTTCTTGGGGACAATGATCTAATAAAAAATGTTGTTGGGACTTACACATGGTTAGGGGCCCAAAGAGAGTGTTATGGTTGAGGTTTGCTCTAAGCTCACGTGAGTCATACTCGGTGTGAGAAACAAGAGGTAACAACAAACTTAACGATGCACAGTTTAATGTCATGTAGGACATATCCAGGGACTATGCAGTTTAAAGTCTTACAGTTAGGACTATTGGTGCTGCACAGTTTAGTGTCATGTAGCAGGGAAAAAATAACAGTTTAATGTCATGTAGGACATATCAAAGATTTTCTGTACATTTTAGCGTCATGTTGTTAGGACGATGGGGACAATACAGTTTAACTTCATATTAGACGAAAGGGGGATTGTGTAGTTTATTGTCAAGCAGTAAGGACAAAAGATTGTACCATTTTAACGTCATGTCGGACGAAAGTGAGAATAGTTTAAGGTCATATGCATGGACCGTGAATGGTGCAGTTTAATGTAATACTGGACCTTTGAGATTATATAGTTTAACGTCTTTCCGGACGTAAGGGACTTTTATACAGTTTAGCGTCATGTAGTTAGGACGTCACAGTTTAACGTCTTGCTGGACGTAAAGGATTTGCAAATAGTTTATGGTCATATACATGGACCAGGGATGATGCAGTTTAAGGTCATGCTGGACGGTTTAGGGAAATTTTTCACAGTTTAATGTCGTGTGGGACGAAGATGCAGTTTAAAGTCATACTGGACCATTGCTATATAGTTTAACGTCATATAGCAAGGACGAACTGGTGCTGCACAGTTTAGTGTCATGTTGCAGGGACATCTTCTTTTCTACAGTTTAATGTCATGTTGGATGAAAAAAAGGAAACTTTTTAACAGTTTAATGTCATGTAGGACAATTCAAGTAATTGTTACTGTTTAACGTCATGTTGGACAATAGAACATTTATACAGTTTAACGTCATGTTGGACGATAGAACATTGCTGTACAGTTTAAAGTCATGTGGCTAGGACTAAGGTTAACCAATATGAGGATATCAGTTCTGGGGAATTTTTACAGTTTATTGTCATGCTGGACGATGAAAGTGCCACACAGTTTAATGTCATGTTGCTAGGACACAATATAGTTTAATGTCATCTCGGACAAAATATAGTTTAAATGTCATCTCGGACAAATAAGGAACTTCTATACAGTTTAACGTCATGTAGATAGGACATAATATAGTTTAATGTCATCTCGGACAAAATATGATCCAATGTGACTGTTTTGGCTCTGGGAACAATATTTTGTGTTTATTAAAAATACTTCTTCCGAAATCTGGCATTAGTTGGAGTCGTGATGTGTTCTCCATCCATTGAGATTAGAGAATATGCTCCATTGGAGTAGACCTTATGTATTGAATAAGGTCCTTCCCATTTTGGTTCAAGCTTGGGAGGCTTCTTTCCTGGTATCATTGGTGCTCTGAGAACCAATACCAATTCTCCCTGAATGAATGAATGAAGACGAACTTTTTTGTTAAAGGCTCGTGCTATTCGATTTTGATAGATTTCCAAGTGGTGCAAAGTGCACAATCTTTTCTCATCTAACTATTCCAATTCATTCAACCGCTTTTGGGATTGCTCATCTGTAGATAACTGATCACAAATGGCTATTCTGAGTGAGGTCAATTGAACTTCAATTGGCAAGACTGCTTCTGTTCCATATACCAATGAATATGGAGTTGACCGCGTTGCATTGCGAGTGGTAGTCCTATAAGCCCATAAAGCATGAAAGAGTTTATCAGGCCATGACCTCTTATCTTTATCCACCATCTTTTGCAGTATATTTGAAAGAGTCTTGTTGAAGGCTTCTATCTGGACATTAGCCACCGCATGACATCGAGATGAATGGTTGGACTTAATGTTGTATTCTTGATACAATTTCTTTACCTCAGAAGAACATAAGTTGGTGCCATTGTCCGTCAATATGGTATGAGGGACACCAAATCTAGTAATGATGTTAGACTTGATGAAGCTAACAATGCATTTAGAACTAACTTTTTGAGAGGTACTGCCTCTGCACATTTGGAAAAGAAATAAGTAGCAGTAAGAATGTACTTAAACTGCTTGGCCGTAGCTTAAGGGTAAGGTCCCACCACATCCATTCCCCGTGTGGAAAATGGCCATGAGTATTTAGCTTTATGAAGAAACTCTGGATTTTTATGAATGAAGTTTCCATATACTTGGCATGAATGGCACTTCTTTGTGAAATTAACACAATCTTGCATCATTGAAGGCCAAAAGTATCCAAGCCTTCGAATTTGATCAGACAGTCTATGTCCAGACTGGTGGGCACCACAGACTCCTACATGCACTTCTTTTATGACAACCATTGTCTCTTCACCATCAATACATCTGAAGAGAACTCCATCAAAACCACGTTTGTAGAGAATTTTCTCGAGGTGGTTTAGGCTATCATAAAGAGTAAAATTAACCACACGTCGCCGGATTTGTTCTTTCTCGGCTCTATCAGGTGGAAGTGTTCCATTTTGAAGGTATTCCTTGATAGGTGACATCCATCCTGTAGTATGACCATATGGTTCAGGAATGGGACTAATTTCATTAATTTCCACTGTTCTGACTTGAACATAAGGTGAAATTGCACGACTGTGGGCAATACAGATGGTTGTCTCGTCCCGATTTGGATATGCTAAAGTTGTGGCTATATTAGCCAATGCATCAGCTTGAGCATTTTGTGATCTTGGGACATAAGAAAATGTCGGTTCTGAAGGGAATTCTGACATTAACTCTCTGACGTAATCATACAAAGGGATTAATTATTCTTTTCTGATGGCATAATCCCCATTGACTTGTTTGATTACCAGGTCTGAATCACCTTTCACCTTTAAGTGATTCACTTGTGCTTGAAGCGCTAACTCCAAGCCTATAATGAGAGCTTGGTATTCAGCTTCATTATTAGTACCACCTTCCCACAATAGAAAGGAATAAGGTAAAAATGCCTTATCTGGAGAAATGAGCACAATTCCTAAACCAACTTTTTTGAATTTAGGATTTTCCATTTTCTTCCCTGTTGGACTTCTAGAAGCACCATCAAAATACATTTCCCATGTTTGAGGACTCTCTTGAATAGAGAAAACTTCCTCATTAGGGAGTTCGATATCTGAATACGTGTCTTCCACTGAAGGATGTTTACCCAGGAAATCAGCTAGAGCTTGGCCCTTAATTGCCTTTTGAGACTCATACTAAATGTCGAACTGCTGTAGAATAACCGCCCACCTTGCCATACGTCCTGTAAGCATTGGAAGACTAAGGATGAATTTGAGCGGATTATTACGAGATACCAATTAGACCTCGTGATGTTGCAGGTAGTGTCTCAGTTTCTGAACTGCAAAGATTAATGCTAGGCAGCACTTTTCAATACTTGAATACCGGGTTTCTGCATCAAGCATAGTTCTACTGAGATAGTAGAGACTATTTTCATTCCCAACATCATTATTTTGAGCGAGAAAGGCACCCAATGATCGCTCTAAAGCTGTCACATAGAGGATAAGAGGTCTACCCTCAACAGGTGGCATGAGTACTGGTGGACTCAAGAGGTATTTCTTGAGAACATCAAATGCTTCTTGACATTTTTCAGTCCACTGGTAAGTGACTCCTTTCTTCAATAATTTGGTAAAGGGTAAACTTTTGCCTGCCAAATTGGCGATGAAACGCCGAATATAGGCTAAGTGTCCTTGAAGTCCTCTTAATTATTTCAAATTATGAGGAGGTGACATACCAAGGATTGATTTGGTCTTCTCAGGATCGACTTTAATACCACGATGGCGTACAACAAAGCCGAGGAATTTTCCCGAGGTTACCCCAAAAGCACATTTTAAGGGGTTCATCTTCAAATTATGTTGTCGAAGCTTGTGGAATATGACTTCCAAATCAGCCAAGTGATTAGAACGTTGTTTGGATTTAATCACCAAATAATCTACATAACATTCAACAAACTTCCCTAAAAGAGGTTTGAAGATACGATGCATGGCGCGTTGATATGTTGCACCTGCATTCTTTAAACCAAAGGGCATCACCCGGTAACAAAACACACCTTGAGGAGCTCTGAAGGCTGTATATTCCTCATCTTCTGGGGCCATTCGGATCTGATTATATCCGGAATATCCATCCATGAAAGAAAGTACTTCATAGCCAGCCGTCGCATCAATTAAGAGTTCTATAATCGGAACTGGGAAATCATCTTTAGGACAATACCGATTAAGATCTCTGAAATCGATGCAAACCCTAATTTGTCCAATCTTCTTCATTAAACGGACAATATTAGCCAACCACTTGGGATATTAAACTTCTCTGAAAAAGTTGTCTTTGATAAGCTTATCCACTTCAGCTTCAATTTTGGAAGCATAGGTTGGGTGTGTTCTTCTCACGGCTTGCTTAAAACCTCGATGTTCTTTTGGTAAACCCAAATGATGAGTATCAACATCAGGATCAAGCCCAGGAATTTCTGTATAATTCCAAGCAAAAATATCTTTATTTTGCTTTAGAAAAGAAATATACATCTCTTGCTCTTCAAGGGTCATGGCCGCACTAATTAAAGTGGGGCGTGGATCTTTCTCTGTACCCAGATTTACTTCTCTGAGTTCATCCACAGTGGTAGAGATACCCTCTTCTAATGCTGGAGGAGAATCTCTAAGATCTTCCTCTTCCTCTTCATCATGTGTTATTTCTTCCGTTTCTACTTGCAAAGTAGATGAAAAAACGAAATTCTAATGATCATAAGAGATGTCAAAATTTTCACATTTTGAAGAAGAAGCTTCCATTTCCGATCCTATTGATGATAAAGGGTCTTCTTTGGGAAATAAAGAGGAGATGATGGATTGAGAATCGACATCATTATTCACCTCTGGTGTTGCTATAACTTCTTCTGGCATGATTAGTGAAGTATAGACTTGTTGGATTTCAGCAGATGAAATGAAAACGTCACCACCTATGCTTTCATCACTGCTTGGTAGGTTTCCAATTTCTCCCATGTTGTCTGGCTCGATCGCTGTAATTGACATTATGGATCTTTCCATAAGAGTATTTTGATTTGTGCCTATTTTGTCAATTTGACTGATAGGTAACACATAATCTGTACTCACATGTGAAAATGGATTTATTTGAATTTTCTCCAAACCATATGGAGCATTAACTTTGGTAACTTCCTTCATTGTAGATTTTTCTATTCCCTTCATGTGATAAAGTTCCGCCTCAATGTATTGAGACTCACATGTCTTGAATGGGGCCTTATCACTATACAATGTTCCAACCTGACCATCGAAACAGTATTTGAGACATTGAAGGTATGATAAAGGAATAGCTGCATGCTGATGTAGCCAGGGTCTTCCAAGAAAGATATTGAAAGCTGAGTCTTGATCAACAATCATGAAATCCGAATTGGATACAAGATCTCCAAACTAAGTTCTGAGTGTAAATTCTCCCAGTGGTTCTTGTTCATTTTTATCATATCCTTTTAACATCATGGTAGAAGGAAATAAATCAGATTCTATGAGGCCAAATCGACGAAGTGTACGAATGGGCATGAGGTTGACTCCTGAACCATTGTCAATGAAAGCTCTTCGAACATCTACACCATTGACTTTTCCAGATAAGTACAAAGGTTTTATGTGCCCATGCACAACATCATCTTCATATTTATCAGTAAAAGATATCACTGCATGGAATTCAGCAGGATTATTCTCTATGTGACAGATTTCAGCTGCAGCAATTTCAGCTTCAAACTCCTGAGGACTTGAGAAAGCTTCTATGAGTGCTTCCCGAAGATCTTTTGACAGATTCAAAGCATCCAAAATTGATAACTTGGCTGGTACTTGGGCCAAGTGTTTCAATATATCATACTTTTGATCTAGAGGTCTACGTTTCCTAATAGGAATATGCGGTTTAGTAGGTACCTTGGAAGCAGATGCTTTGGAAGTGGATGCATCTTGTATTGAAGTCGGCAACATCATTGGTTTTGGAATATTAGACTGATTAGATCCATTTAATTGCTGAGATAAAGAAGATGGAACCTTTAATCCGTCTTCCAAAATAACTGTGCCAAAACTAAGTTGGCCATTGGCAGAAGAACTTTCTTGTTCTTTTTGAGCTCGCTGAAGGGCTCTACCATGAGTTTCTGCTGCATATACAGTGTTAGCAGGGGTAAAATTAGAGTAGTGGCTTCAGAAAGATCCACGTCTTCCCCTGTATCCTGAACCTCTAGAACTTCCTCGGATTCCCTTATTTGATACAGGGAATTCAGGCTCATCAAGACTGGAATATGGATCTGTTAATTGAATCATATTAACAGAACCAATGATTAACTCTTCTTCTAATAAAGACTCTCCCTGGTTAGCCTGTTTAGGCTTTGCCGTTTGGTGGGACGGTGCCCGTGGCTTTGAAGTAGATGGCATGAAATCTGCCAGAGTCAATGAAAATTTAGGCTTTGATACATACTCATCTTCTCCTGATTCCTCTTTCTTCTTTGAATTGCGCTTCCCTTTTGAGGATTTGTCTTTTGATGGACGCTTTACGGCAGCTTTTGTAGGAGACACAATTGGATTCTTCAATTGTGTTCGCAAAATGGAATGGGTCCGATTGATTGTCTTTCTGACCATCCAATCATAATATTTTTTTCACAGTTTTGCTTTTGACTTCCTGCCACTCGCCTCCTTCCTCTGGATCTGTAGCGGTAATACACGCTACATGAGCTGAAGAACCCTTCAATTTGACTTGTCCCAAGTCGACCATCTTTTGCAGGAGGTCTTTAAAGACAAAACACTCCTGGATGGGATGCCCCAACATTTTATGAAAGGGACAATAATTGGGATGGTCTTCATCTCCTTCCTTGTTTGGCCTCTTGGGCATTGGTAATTGAACCAAATTATTTTCCAGACCTGAAATGAAGTAACCAGGAACTTGCTCACTTCGGAAAGAGTATGTTTTTCTCTTCAAATCCTCAAATTGTTTTCGTCGTTGATCTCTTTGATCATTTGGACGAAACAGCCTTTGTTGTTGGAGTTCAGGAGGTGGATCCCTTCGAGAAGATGAAGGTTTTGAAGTAGAAATAGGTACAGGTTCTTGTTTAAGCATAACTGTAGCAGTTTCCGCTTTACCCATTCTCCTTCCTGGAGCTGATGGAATTATACGAGATTTAACCTTAGCCTGTATAAGGGAATCTTCAATCTGTTGAGCGATTGAAGTAAGGTCTCGAAACCCTCCTGTGTATTTCACAGGGATCAATGGCGTGCGTAATTCGTCACGCAAATTTGCCACAAAGATTGGCAACAATTCCTCCTGAGGGAGTGCTAAACTCAGGGAATACGTTAATCCCTTCCAGCGAGCAATGAAATCAGAGACTCTTTCATTATCCCTTTGCTTGCATTTTGTAAGATCGAAAACTTTCGTTTTTGGCAAAGTTGAGCTAAACTAAAGAAGGAATTTTTGACGAAGATCCTCCCATCCGATGACTGACCGGGATTGCAAGATTGTATACCAGACAAAAGCTGGTCCTTGCAAGGTTCGCACAAAGCATCTGAGTTTCACTGCTTCTTGCTGCTCTGGAGTTCCCATCATAGGATCACAACAAGACACGTAATGTGCCAAATGTTGTTCAGGGTCGCCTGATCCATTGAAATTAGGGAAAACAGGGTTTCCAAAACTGGATGGAGGAGAAATTGAATCTACCCATTCAGGGTAAACTTTTTTTTCACGTTGAACTTGCGCCCGTTTCCCTTCCATAGTTTCTAACCGAGCTGTTAATGACTCAATAGTAGTTATTAAATTTTGAGAAACATCAGGTTGAACTTGGTTTTGGGTATGTGCAATGAATGGAGCTTGGACAAATGTGGTGGTTGGTGCTGCAACTGATGGTAGTGCTGCCAACCGTTGTTGCGTTTGACCCGTAGGATTAGACCTCTGAGGGTGTACTGATAAAGGAGGATATTACTGATCCATCTCAGTAGTTACAACAAATTTCATCGGCTGTCGGACTTCAGCATTCTTAAGAAGAAGACTACTCTGAAGTAGTTCTGCATTCAACCTTCTTAATTCCTTCATTTTTTCCTCCTGTTTTGCAAACATTTGCTCTAATGAGAGCGATTGACCTCCTTCAGAGGAAGGATGAGAAGTAACTTGATTCTTTCCTTTCCCCTTATTGGATCCTTTTCGGAGAGGGGGAAGTGGGTTACTTGAAGGAATACCCATATTTTGGGTAAGCCTTTGATTACGTGTGTGCACACCTTCTTCATTTAGGTCTGTGTGCGCAACTTCTTGAGCAGGAACCTCTTCGTCTGATCCCTCTGATTGAGCCTCATCTGGTGAATCAGCAGCAACGGCATTGATGACATTAATGGATGCATATTGCATGGAATCCTTTCTATCAGCATTTCTGTGATATTTCCTTCTTCCATGTCCATGATGAGACATGGAATTTCGTTGACTTGATCCCTCAGGAACTTCTTGCAGAACCGTCACTTGGAGAGAATCTCCTGATAGCTTGGATCTTCATTCCTCTTGAGGCTTATTCCCTAATCGAGAGAATACTGACTTTCTCTGAGGGAGGGATTGAGGATTTGAAAAAGTCCCCAGTCCGGTGGACTGGGGATGTTCCTGCTGCTTCCGCTCAACTCCTCGAATCTCATTTGTTGACTCTGAGGGTTGGGTTAGAGAAGTCCCCAGTCTGACAAGCTGGGGTGTCTCTTGACATGATATGTCTGAGATCTTCTTAAAATCTCTCTTGATCTTGAGAATCTTAGTTTGGAAATTAGCCGGATGCATTAACCTGTATCCACTTTTATCACCTGGTTCAACAGACCGTTGGATGATTTCCGAAACTTCTGTCATTTGATGACGTGTTTGTTCCAGACGAGAGGCTTGTGCAATATTCTCGCCTGCTTGATGTAGGAGCAATTCAACAACTTGTTCTCTATATACTTGATTTTGAGAGGAACTAGTTGAAGCCTGTTTTTGAGAAAGCTTTTGATTATGAACAAAGCCCATTGACTGTGGTCGGCCATGGGCAATAACATTGCATGAGACCATTTTCGGCGGGCTTTGCTGACTGGAAAGCACTGTGAAATGTAGTGCTCCGTGAACACCCCATCCTCTGATATGAACATCGGATGGAGAATTGGCAATTAACTGACGCAATTTTCTTAGTGTTCCAAGGAATGAATGTTGAAGGGTTCTCTATTGCTTTTCAGCCTTCGGATACCGAGAGACTGAGAGAGATGCCAAATCAATCTGGCGTTGTAACCCTTCTATTATCTTAATATGATTTTCATAATCACCGTAAGATAATACTTTCTTCTTCAATTGACAAAGAGTCTTCCATATGTTGAGACAAATATCATGGATTCCATCATCTGTCAACATCTTTGGAATGTCGTACTGGGATTCAGCCAAAGGCCAAAACATGACTGGTACTTCACCTTTTGCCAGTTTTTTCCTCATGTTCAGCATTTCCTCTTTATCATTAAATGAAGATTCTTCTACCTGTTTTGACCAGAGTTGGTGTTTCCTTGTTGCTTCATCGGATTCAACAAGATTGGTAGAGAGATCATTAATCAAACTAGAATATTCATGACTTAGGGGTGGTTCGGAGAATGACCTACACCCTGGGCTATCTTTTGATTCAGAAATTATTTCACTTGTTAGCGATAAAGCATCCGACATGACTTGTTTCGCATTTCCAAGTGCCTCAAGATAAGAGGGCTTTCTCGGCACTACATTATCCACTGGAGTATTTTCCAGGCAATGTGAATCACTACTGCAGAGAGGACTTTCGCAGCGAAGTTCATCATCATGGGAAGGACCACCATAATGGGTTACAGCAAAAGATGAAATCTCTTGCTCCTTGGTCTTCTGACCACACAGAGGGTTCCTGTGGCTCTCATCTGAATAAGAAAATTCAAGATTGACCGAACTTTCATGAAGCAAGCCTTCATGAGGAAGTGTCTGTTGAAGACCTTCAAAATTAATGTTCCCGTTATAGGGAACTGAGGGAGTAGAATCTTGAATTCCGACAGATAAATGTCTGAGGGCTTCAAGAACTCCAGCATCGAGTAAGACCTTGTTGCAGATTGGCCTTTGATCTCCTGACTGTGCTGGGCAGATCTTTTTCTTAGATGCCTTCTTACTCACTTTAGAAACCACTTGTTGACGAATGTGGTTACTCTGAGCAGGTGTATGTGCCTGATCAGGAAAGATGGTCAGGTTAGGCTGACGATCTCCACTCAAATCAGGTGTATGTGCCTGACTTGGTTGTCCGTATGATATGGGGGAGTATGCCCCATAACCCTCTTGGACTGGAACAGATGTGTGTGTCTGTTCCGGAGTGAATCTTTGATGTGTCACTCCACTTCTAGGGATAGATTTATGTGTCTGTCCCTGTGATGATGCTGAAGCTGTTATGATATCCTGGCAAGCATCCAGAATATGAGCAGGAATTTTCTTCTGCTCTTTCACCATTGAAAAATTATGTTTGGTGACTTCAGCCACCAGAACGGGGATATACGTCCATTCCGGGCTTGGAGTAGGTGTATGTGCCTGCTCCTGTCCTCCTTTTCCGGTCAGTGAATCCTGACAGCACTCAAGTGTGGAGGCAAAGAGTTGAGTCTGCCTCCTGTTTGTCGTCGGGGATTTCCGACTGACTTCTCCGTGCGCTACCTAGCAAGACTGTTGGTAGGCTTGATTAGTATTAGCAGGTGTATGTGCCTACTGATTACACTTCGCCAAATGTGTTTGACGAGATCCATCATATGTAGTCAGATGAGTCTGCTGACTAACTGGTGATGTATAAGCAGGTGCATGTTCCTGCCTATGGTACTCCGCCGGAATTGCCTGGCGGGATTGGCGTGATGCTGCCAGACGAGTTTGCTGGACAGCGGAATTAAAACAGACAGGTGTGTATGCCTGCTCGTTGTTTGCCACCAAGTTAGGTTGGTGGACTTCTCCGGAGATGATAGGGATGACAACCTGCCTATTGTTAACCGGATTCCATCTCTGGCGGTTCATCTTTCCTGCTCGGGTTCGAGGAACCTGAGCTGAATGCCTGGAGTCGGTACCCTCATCATGTTGAGGGCACACTACCGCACGAGTCTGGCGGCGATTGTTGTTGGGAGCCCTCGGGAAGGACTCCTGTCTTTTTGAATTAAGGCCTTGAGGGACCTGCTCATTCACTTCCTCAGAGTAAGGGAGTGAATGTAAATTGTGTTCCGGGGATAACGACCCGAAACGGTTGGAGACGGTAGTCAGTACCGCCTGCTTCTTGATCGCCGGCCGCCGTTGTCCGGACGACCAGGTAGAGTTGTTAACTTGGAGGGCTTGACGAGCGGCCTCCAGAGATGGGATAGTACCGTTGCGACGGTACTCCTTAACCAGTGCATTAGAAACCCAGCGTTGAAGACGCTGAGTTGGTGAGGTCATCCTCAGAGTGGACGACTTTCCAGCAGGAGTAGCAGCATTGGTTTTCACAGCAGCAGACCTCACAGTAGAGGTGTTCACAGCAGCAGTATTCACAGGGGTGAATTTAAGGAAATCCATTTTGCAGAAGATCTTGAGAAAAGAGTGCATATTCCATATAACAGACATAATCAAGATGAATCCGGCCACTACATCTTTTGGATGAGCACATGTCAATGATTGATTTTTTGGCCCAAGGGGCCTATCAAATAAGAAAAACATCACTTTAACTTGGTTAAGGATTCATGTCGGGTTCACCATTTTTTGTTTCGCACAGATTTCGGGGATAACCTCCTGGACGGGAGATTCAAACGTTCCGATCGGTTTCTAGCGGGTTTGTTCGTAGAACCGGAAACATCCAATGATTCCACATCCGTTTGGACCTACTTTCCAAAGTAAGGCGCTCATTACCTTGTGGACTAATGAGGCTTAGGAATTTGCATTGGTCGAGAGGATGGGAGGTCGGACTCATCACACCTTTTTTAGGGGAATTATTGTCTACTCCGGGACTCTCTTTATAGATTTAAGTTATGTTCATGAATCCTTATTATATTACCAAATATAAAATGAGCTTTCCTTTAGTTTTAACAATCAATTATTAAATATGCAAGAAATTTAGAGAATCTTTTATATGTATTCGAGGTTCTTCATCAATAGAGAATCATCTATATCTGTTTAGAGATTCTTGGTCAATGGTATCCTTCAAAACATTTATATAAAAATCTCTTGGTCATTATGATGACCAGGATGGTTTTAAATCCTCTCAGTGGGGCACTTGATGTTTATCTTCATTCAGAAGGACAGGGATTATTTCAAATTTGGGATCGAACCCATAAATGGGCTACCTACGTATCCTTTGTTTTGGAAAAGGAATCAGAACCCACGTAGTTCGAGTTATGGAGTATGATGTTTATGATTGATGTCTCAAAGAAGAATGTCATAATTACTTTTACACTCTAAGCTCACATGAGTCATGCTCGGTGTGAGAAACAAGAGGTATTGGTAAAAATTAGACAATTGTGCCATGAAATATGCAATCATAAGAATTTGTTTGGGGCTTATGTATGTATGACTGCCCAAATAGATGAAGGTTTAGGATTTACTTTTAGGGAGAAAATCCAGGAACAGGGTCTATAAAGGTATATGTGCTTTATGAAGATTTTAATACTCTAATATTGGGGCTTACTCCTAAGGAGGATGCCCAAATTAGGAGGGGACTTATGATTGGGTTTTACTCCTAAGAAGGATGCCCAAAATTATGACTGGGACTTATTCCTGAAAAGGAGGCACAGTTTAGGGGACTTGGGGCTTACTCCTAAAAAGGAATCCCAAGATTATGACTGAGTCTTATTCCTGAAAAAGAGACCCAGGTTAGGGATTAAGGTTTGGGGCTTACTCCTGAGGAGGATGCCCAAAATTATGACTGGGACTTATTCCTGAAAAGGAGGCCCAGGTTAGGGGGTTTGGGGCTTACTCCTGAGAAGGATGCCCAGTATTTGAGATTGGGGATTACTCCTGAAGAGGATGACCAAGTATTTGAGATTGGGGCTTACTACTGAAGAGGATGCCCAAGTTTGGGAACATTAAGAATTTGGGGCTTACTCCTGAGGAAGATGCCCAGATTAAAGGATTTATAACTGGGGATTATACCTGAAAAGGAGACCCAAGTTAAGGATTCTCTCATCTTAAAGGATGAGGTTGAATGAACGAACTCTCAATCTTTGGTGACATAAAGATGTATAAATCACTAGGTTTGAGAGATATTCCACCGAATTCCTTTCAGATAAGGAAGTCAAATCATGAAATCATACCATAAATGGATTTGAATAGTATCTTGAAGACTGAATCTTGAATAGGAAAGGTGAAATGCCATAAGAGGGGTAAAATAGGCAAGATGGGCACCCAAAAAAGGTAGGGGCACGTAAGTCTTGAAAGGCGCACAAGTCTTGCGTGGGCGCGCAAGTATTGGTCGCGCAGGTATACCTGCGCGACACATGGTGTACTTGCACGATTTTCAACCAGCATTGAAATACTTGAGCGACTCTTTATTAAACCCTTTAGAATCCTCTTTAGGTTCTTCCAGAAAAGGGACGCGCAAATTCTATTGAATGAATAAGGCGGCGCGCAAGTATGATCAGTTCCCTTAAGGGCTGGCCATTCAGGCGCGCAAGTGTTGATGAGTTTCAACACTTAGGCCTTCCTCCCTCTCTTTAGATCTTCCGTTCTAGGTATGAAATTACCTTAGAAGTGTTCCTGAAGCTTTGAGAAGAGACTTGGGTGTTGGGAGATTCAATCCGAGTTTCTGAAAAAAGATCCTCCTCGAATGGGGGGCCCACAGGGTCTATTTATAGGCAGGAGAAGACCCCGGGCAGTTACCACTTAGGTCGCGCAAGTGACTTGCGCGACCAAGGGCGTCGCGCAAGTGTACTTGCGCGATAGTGAGATAACTTGCGCGTTGCAGTCACTGTTGATCCTTTATTCCTACCTTTGTCAATTTTTGATGTTTTCTTCAAAGGATGAATCACTTTGAGCTCAGATATTCCCTTTTCCGATCTTTAGATTCTGTGACGAAAGGAGCGTCAACAGACACTATATATCTTTTTGTGATTAGGAAAATTGTTTTATGGTGTTCTTTTATTACAACGTTTAATTTTAAGGGTATTACTATTTGTTTTGTGGAAACTATTTTTATAGATGAAAATTTTTACAGTAAGAGAGAACATGAAAACATTTTTGTTTTTTTTGGGATATTTATAGATAACGTAATAGTGTGTGTTGAACGGTTATATTTTAGAAGTGTCTAAATTTGAGGGTAGAGTGTTGAGGGTACACCATCTTAGAGAAGAATGAATATAAGATTGGTAGGGTTATTGGATAGGTGTTTGGCTCAATTTTATGGTGTGTAAGTCATAGGATAGTGAGTCAATATTCTATGTTTTTTAGAAATCGTAGAACATACTCATTCATTTTTAGATGATATCGATGCAGCGTGTCCACTGGAAACATGAGGTTCCATTATATTTAGTAATCCATTGGATGTCGTATCAGTGTATGATGGATGATGATATTAATGAAATTTCATTGGACTGGTTTCCATTGAGTTTATTGAAAAATGAAATTCAATGTTTTTTAGTTGATGTGAATTCATGACTGTATAGAATGTAGTTTCATGAATGATATTGGTTATTCCTTAATCGAATTGTTAATGATTTATTAGGTTATTGAGTGTGGATCAGGAGGATATAAATACATGAATTGGTGATGAACCCTTTTAAGGCTACACTAATAAAGTAATGTGAGTATGGGAATATATTTGGGAGTTCACCATTGTCTGTTAGAGGCCATATAACCTATTATTGATTATAATTCATTTAGTTTCCATGGGTGGAAATTTCATACACCATGATTGTGGAAAATGTAAAAATTCATATAGATGCTCATGGATGAGTGGACTTGACCACATCTAGCGATCATGTTTGGGGTTGGATGGAATGTTAGTATCATAAATATGAATATAATTCAGTAGAGTGATGATAATGTTGTTCTCATAGTGTAGAGAATGATATTTATCTTTAACATAATGGTTCTTATGCTAGAAGGGTTGTGGTGGTACAATATTGGTTGTTTGATAATCATTTTGTGCTTGGATTTTGGTACATGGATGAATCTAATTCATATGGATTCATCATTGAATGATGGGTATAAATTATGTTATTATATTGGATGGATTCAGAACACCATCCTTAGATTTTTAATGAGTTGATGTGACTTTATCTTGACCAGATTTGTTGTAAGTCGATGCATGTGGTGCAACAGAGCATGACTATAAGTTTTTTCTAGTTGAGTATTGAATATTTGAATTTTACCAGAAGACATTTACAAACATCAGTGGGAATATTAAAATAATCACATGTCACCTCCAAAAGATAAGGTTAGTATTATTTGTTAATTTGAAAGTGAATCAATATATCAAGTAGAGAACTTCGAAACTTGACATCCAAATGGTGTATTTCTAGGTGTTTTCCTCTAATTGTATGTAGTGAACTAGAAACTGTAACTTGTTTATCATTTTTTATATGTCAAAAATGATATACATTTTCATAAGGGGTTTTAAATAATGAGACATCATAACCATTTTTGCGTCATGGTGGAAAGTGCATGGCCGTTTTGGATTTTGTTTATCAAAAAAGTCAATAATGATTGAATTGATAGAAATAATCATATTTTTTTGGTGTAATGTTTTATAAACCATTGAAAGTGATCTATAATATTGTGGATAATGTTCATGCATAGGTAATTTTAAATATTTTGTGGTAAAATGTTGTAGAATTTTTCATTAAGATAGGCCCTATGGTGGTGACCACCATGGGCTCTTTGATGAATGGGATGAAGAAACCTACAGTGTATTTTGGTAAATGGGTGTCTTGAATCACTCTCACATTGTTTTGGAGATGAATTAGAGTTAAATATATATTATTGATACCAAATATTCCTCGCATTTAGAGTTGTGATAAGGAAATTTCGTGTGAATTAATTAATGGAACGCATCCATTTATCATAAATATAATTACCGGGTCCAATTGGGATATTATATTGGATTTCCAATGAGGACACTAAAGAATGAGAAGTGTTATTGTTGGAAAATTGTAATACCATGGGTGTATGAGTGGGTCATTAAGTCCTATTTTTTTTTAAATATTTGAATCAGTGGTTAGGAAAATTTTATAATTTGGTTCTAGAATATGAATTAGATGGTTCTGATGTGTAATAGTGATGTATTTGGATATAGAATGTTTCCCACGTGGTAGATTTATAGTTTTAGATAACATTGGATGAGGGAAGGGGAGGCTAGGAAACACAGGTAAAGCCTATATCCATTTCTTATCTACATGATAATAACAAGTTATGGATTATTTTTTCATTTTTACCAGTATGTTTTAACATCCCTCAACAAGTGTGTCGCGAGTACAATCTAGTTTTTTTTTGTATTTTGGGGAAAATTTTATAAATTCTTGCAATCATTTTTTTAGAGGGAGAATCCCCCCTTATTTTTTTCATGTATTATTGAGAGGAAATATTCCCACCCCAAAAACATTTACTATGGTTTAGGATATGGTATTAAAGAATTATCATCATTTATTATATGTAGTGGACCATATCTCTCCTCCTCTCTTGTTTCCCTATATTCACATCACATATTTAGAATCATTTCGGTTCAGAGATTGCATAGTTACTCCACCAAATGACATTTAAAATGATGGGAGAATTTTCTCATCCAAGATAAAGTAAATCCAACAAAAATTTTTACACATCATCTCCCATAATTTCATTGATGTATGTCTATATGAAACATTTTCTATAATTTTTTGTGATTAAAATTTAACTATGTTGACAACTATTTGATGTAACATGACTGGGAACTTTTCCATGATAGTACCAAAACCAATGATTGAGCATTGTAAATGTTCTTGGTTATGGTTTAAATAAATAGAGGACACTCAGTATGTGTTTTGTCAAAAATAATGAGATGTTTTAATTTTTAATTATATTCTAATTTATTTCATTAAATATGAAATTGGTTATAATTAATTAATTTTAATCTTCTGACATATGATAAATTCTTAGGGTAAATATCAGGATTTGACAAGGCATGGTTATGTATGGGAAGTAGAAATCTATATATTGAATGAAGATGAATGGATATTTTATAAAGGTATGATATTCTTCTACATTCTCTACCACATTATGATTTCGTTATGGTGATTGTGAATATCCAAACTTTCAACTTGGAGAAATTGACCCCAATGAATAATTTATTTGTTAAATTTTAATTAAATTGTTAAATTTATATATAATTTATCAAATAGTTATGGATATTCCTGTGTCTAGATTAATTATAATGAATACAATGAACCCCTAAGCACTGGCTTTCTATCCTTGGTTTCTAATGAACTTGGCCTTGAATTTCTTTCATTCCCTATGAAATTCAGATCCCTTGAGAGTTGAGTTATATACTTGTGTAATATAATGGTGATTAGGTAGGATCATTTTCCTACTCATTATAGATGTCTGGAATCAATTAAGTGGATAGGCCATAGTAGGCCATGTGAGGACACTGGAAACACCGAAGGGTTTTTTTGACTCATTGAGCTAGGTTGGATGTGTGGAAAACCCATTCATGACATCTGATATTAATATAGAACATGACTGATCTATATTATTTTCCTAAAAGGAATACCCTATTTGGAATATGAGTACATTAATGGTTAGGGACAAGGTTGTTGGTTATTCTACCCCTAGGTGGCGGTGTTTCACCCTATTGTGGGCTTTTGAAAATTGGACAACAAGCTGGGTTCCTATGTTTTGTGTAAAACAAAATGAATCTAATTAAGGTACCATTCCTATATTGTTCCCCAGGGAACCCGTAATGGTTCCTTACCGATATACCAACCCTAAGTGTGTTTCTTTTTTCTTTAGAAGATATGGTTATGAGTGTCACATTTAAACCCATACGTTACTTGTGATCCCGAGGGGTTGTGGTTAGTACTGATTTTTTTAATCATTTTAAAAATGATATTTATCATTTATGTTTTTAATTTATATCACAAAATAAATTACGATGGTCTTTGATGTTATATTTAAAATTTTCAGTTAGGATATCATGAACTAAATTTAATTAAAATTCCAAATGAGATAGTTGTGGAACATTACTAAGAAAGAACCATGGTTGTTTGCATCAAAAATTTCCTATGGTGAGGTTCCTAAACACTCTATACAGATTTTATGAAACTGAAGAAACCCTTTCTTGTAGGGTGGTCATGAAAAATCCCAATGTGTATGACATGAAAACACCATTTATGGAGGTTTTGATACTAAAGAAAATTCCCATTTTAGGTTTCTCATGAAAACTATCTACGGGGAGGTAGAGAAAAAAAATCCTTGAGGTCATGATAATAAAAAATACCCCCATTTTAGAGGGTTTTTTATAGAAATAGTGGGGCTATGAGGAATTTGGAGACAAGATTATTGCCTCTAGAGAAAATAGATAGGTCTTTCTATGTTTTATCTTTTGGGGGCTTGTGGTTTCTTCGGTGGGTATGGTCGAATCTCCCAGACTATTTTTGGATCTAATGTAGGAAACAAATTTTATACTGTATTTGAGAATTCCCCTGCTGGTTATCATTATACTAGGGTAAAAACCCCCAATGTCATTATACTTGTTGTCACTGTCATCACAACATGCTTATAGGCACTCTGGATCATGCTGAAGTAGATATACTAAATCAGGGTCGTGGAACTATGGATAGATGGTGGGCTATTAATACATTTATCTATTATAATCGTTTTTTTGTTTAGATCATTTAATATGAACACATACCACATCATTTATATTATATATTTAATATATTTGGTGGTTCCATATTTATTTTTGTACTTACATCGTGGTTGGGTCACCATTGAAATTAGTACATGATCATATTCTATGTGGTTGCAGGTATAATTTTGGACAAAGTCCATGGTATTGCTAATTGATATAGATAGATATTTTTTCGAGATTGTAATGTGGTGAGTCATGGAGTTTGGAGTAGATGCTCGATTATATTTCCTTCTCTTTGTTTATTGGTATAAGGGATCGTCCTTGAGGGGGATCACTCTAACATGTATGGGTTGACCATTTGAGATTTCTTGTATCATTTAATTTATTATTAAAGGATATATCCATTGCTTCTATTTTTCCTAATGAGTAATGTTGATGATGTTTAGTAATTTTATATGTTATTTTGTACTCTGATATATGGGGTATAGTTTTCCAAATATACCACCTTTGACCACCATTTCCAATTTTTAACCTCTAGAATACAATGATGCATATCTATGGTCATGTATAACTACAATGATAGATATAGTTCATGGTTTACTAGCCCTAAATATTACATATTTATGATGACATCCCAATATGGTAGAGTAATGGTGTTGGTTTAATGCACTATTGGATGACAAAATCATGGATAAGATATATGTGGTGGAAAATTAAAATTTTTGAAGCCCAAATCACATATAATGTTCGATGTCATTTAATTATACTTAATGATCATTTAATCTATAACTCACCTTATAGTTCCATGACCATTCTTCAAAGAAGATTACACCAGGAAAATTGTCATGAATGGTTATTTTTCATATTATGTAACATTCATCAGAGTATTCAATGATGGATTTATTTTCTTCATGAACATCACACATTGGTTTTTGATTATAGACTGGGTATTCTAACACGTCCTTTCAAGATTCCAATTTGATATGGTCATTATGAAATAAGATTACCTAGATGAAACCTCATATTGGTATGCATTGAAATATAAAGAGATCAAAGTGTAATGGTATAAAAAATTGTAAGGATTAAACAGAATAGTTGAAACCTAATTTATTGAATATAATTGATTAAATTTAGTGTATGAAGATTTTTTATGGACATAATGGCATGGGGTGGTCATGTTTAACATGATAGTATAAACATATTCAAACATATCCTGGATTTGGGAGGTGGTTTTGGTGTCTGAAATAATGATTGATGTTTTGGACATAATTTAAATATAATACATATAATTAGTTTATCAATTATATAAAAAAAAAACATATAAAATTTACCAAATTTAAGTGCAATAAAATAATAAAAACAATTAAAATGAAATTTGGAAAACTAAATTTCTTACTCAAGTGTGTTTTCCTTGGGTACATTTCCTTTGGTGATAATCCTTGGGTATATGATGTAGGGTTTTCCCTAAATATATATTCTTATATTCATTCAAAAATTTGAGGCACCATAAACAATCATACATAATCTAAATCAAATTGTGATGTAAAACATGATTACCTCATATAAAACAAATGACTTGGTTTATCTATGAGTGTAATGCTATAATAATCACTCTAGTGGTTTGGGTGTGTAGTGAAGTCATGGTCAATCAATTTATAAGTGGAACCATTTCAGTCACCTTTCATCCCTCCCACTGAATTTTCCAAGGTGACATCATACTTGTACTTACCTATACGTCTGGACTAATAGCATGTAGAGAGTATAAGTTAGGTTCAGAAAACATGAGATACACCCTACACTTATCAAAATAAAAAATTACTTTTCCATTGACGAGATTTTCACGTTAGAGTCTTATCTACCATATAATTAGATCCTCCCTTTTTCTATAGGGTCTAATTCAAAGGGGGGATTTCATAGAACATGGTGTGGCCTTTATTTCGTGTCTTTTGTCGCATCACTTTTATTATATTAAACTATTTTCAATGTTAAAACTTTTAAATGATAGTTTAATTATAGTGTTATGGGTAATTTTTATTTTTATGTTTTTGAACTATTTTTCAATTATTATATTTTTTATGTTTTAATTTTTAAATGTTTCAAAAAATGGATTTTTTCAATTTTTTATTAAAACTTATTTGTGGCATGTTTTTATTTATTCTATTTGTTTAGTAATTTTGATATTTCATTTTATTTTTTCCAATTGAAATATTATTAATGTGTTCATTTTTATTTTTATTCATGTTTAAATATAAAAAAATTTATCTATTTTTTTCATGGAATTAGTTGTAACATGAAATAAATTATAGGGTTTTGAGGTCCCCACATATATGATTATGGAATTAATTACCATTATACCCATCACATTTATTTTTTACTGAACAAATATTCTTTTTTCCTGATCATGAAACATTAATTTTATAATACATGAATGTTGTGTTTGAGGCCACTAAAGAATAGCCTATTTAGTGTGGTAATTGATTAGAAACCAATAATGATGATATCGTCTACGAGGATTATTCATGTTGATTCCAAATCCATTAAAAGATGAAACTTTCTGGAGATTTGTTGTGATTTATAATTAATTGAGTCTAAAAATGAGAAAACAAATAAATACTAAAATAAATTGTGTAAATGAGAAATAAAGGATTGATGGTTGTAGTCAATCATCATGTCCAGGTGTAGTATGAAAAGGAAGTATGATATTTGTTTAATATTTATTTAATGTGGGAATTTAATTTCACCTTCCAGTCACAATAAAAAGATTTAATGTCTTAGAGATCCACCCACATGGAAAAGAATTGCGTGGAAAACCTCATGATAGAAAAATAAAAGAAAAAATAAAATATGTTTATTAGAAATGGAGATTCTTTTCTAGAAGATAGAAATATTTATGTAGATGATGCTATAGAGTGTATAATATGGAGGGAATGGAGCTGGAGGTGAGAATAATGTTGACTAAGGAGTTGAATGAGTTGGATCTCAGGGAATAAGAAAAATTAAATAGAGAAACTTCCATTCCCTTTCCATTATCATTATTTTCTTTTTTTCTGAGGAGTCTTCATTAATATATTTTGCCCACATTTTCTAACATTTTTACATATATTTATTTATATGAATAAATTTTGAATAGATTTATTCCATTGACATTATTTATTTATTTTTCATAGTGGTGTTACTATTGTTTAATGTATAATTACAACCATTTCAATCATGATGAGTATCATTTATATTCTAATATAAGTACTGATGGGTGATGATATTAAATATTTTCACCATTGCGCATCAAATAGTGTTTCAAAAATTTAAAAAGGAATTTTTTTTTCTTCTATATTAATAAAAAATAAATTATTTAATGTTAATTTATATATCAATATTTTAAGAGTTCACTATATTTTCTATATAACATAAAGATAGTTTGGTGTTTCCATACAATATATTCATTTGAAATGGAATTTTTTTTACTTGATGTTTGAGTTGAAAAAAAATTTAATTAAAACTTTGGATAGTCCAACACCACATATTTCATCAAAATGTAATTATCTTTCCCACTATATTTCATTTTTCACATTTTATGAAAACCATAACTATATCACTTCCAATGTTTCCAGTTTTTCTATTTTTTTTAATTATCTTGGTTAGAAACATCCATTTCTTCCTCTATGGGAATATGAAATTCCTACTCATTACAATACTAGTTTTATTAAATTTTAAATTAATTAAATTTGACCCACTTAAAGACAACTTCCTAAAACAACATCAACTTTGTAGTACCATTTCCATGTAAATCATTATAACTATAAGTATTTTTCTTTAATTTTTATTTTCAAAATTAATGTCTCTAACATTATTCTATTATATGTCAAGAGCTATTCTGTGTCTATTCTAAGTGGTATAATAAAGAAATATTAAAAAATAAATAATTTTTTTTAATTCACTCCCATAAAAGGGCATAGAACCCAAAAAAACCTACATCAAACCTAAATGATATTTTTATAAATTTTTCCTTTCTTAATCATAGATTCATTGAATATTATTATTTAAACTGTTAACTTTTATGTATTGAAAAATTATGCCCAGATTGATAGATAATAGTGAAAATATTCTGTATTTACAATGAAAAACATTAATAAAATATTAATTATACTTTCTAAGTAATTATTAATTAAAATAATTATTAATTATTTCAAATATGATTGATTTATACTACTGGTGTATGTTATAAATTTATAGAAAAAAATAGATTTCTAGGAAATACGAAATTTTCATAATAAGAGCTATTGGTCATTTATAGTTTTCTCTATTTTGTGTTGCAATTGATAATTTGAATCTTATATTCAATGAATTTTTTAAAATCATTGTTGAATTAAAAATTCAAATAATTCATCATTTTAAAAAAATTATTATGTGATGAATTTTTTATGGTAAACAGAATTTATGTTCATGTGGATTCTTTTGATTATTTGTTGATTTTTTTTTTGAACTTTCTTATAACCCTAAAAGAGAATAATACATTTCTTAATTATAACTATTTTTGAATTTTTACTGGATCAAATGTTCTTTCACCTTATGATTCAATAGTTAGGTTTATGATTATTTTTATGTGTGGTGAAGGGTTTTTAAAGGAGCATAAAAATTATCAAATTCTAAACCAGGAAAAACATTGTGGTGTTTTGTTTTAACAATGTTTTGTATTTTTTTTGGTAACTATCCTTTTTGTTGAAATTTTTTTTTGATATACAAGAAAATGAGGTTGGTGGTTGTAGGAATTTTTTCTTTATTTATGAGAAAAAAATAATTTTTTTGAGTTTAAACAACTTGTTGTGCTCAAAAGAAGTTGCTGAGTTTGAAGGAATTTGAAAATAAAGAAAGAATTTTCTGAGTTTGAAAGATTTTGTTGATGTCATTTTTTTGTTGACGATTCTTGAAAAAGGTTGTGGATAAAGAGTTATAAGTTAGAAAGTTTTCTAATCATTCTAAATAAATCAGGAAATGATTTTCTAATCTAAATGTTCTTAGAAATCAAGAAACTTTTCATGATTAAAGATGTTGAAGAAATGGTGAAGAGGTTTGATGACATTCAAAAAGCAACATTCTTGGAAAAATTGGATCCAGATTTCAAAGAATGATTTTGAGAATAATTATATCTATAATTATGAGAAATATTCTGTGAAAAATTGTATTAAAACTTCTAATCAAAATTATAAGAAAAATTGGATCCGTAATTTGGAGATACATTCTAGGGAAAATTGCATCCTGATTTTTGAACAATTTTGAATGTGAATTCTGCACAAATTGGAAACTAAATTCTAAGAAAATCTGATCCGGAATTTTGAGAAAATCAGAACCTGAATTCTACAATACTTGGAACAATATTTTTGTACAAATCAAAACCCTAATTTTAAGGAAATAAAAACTTATATTCTGAGAAAATCAGATCCTGAATTCATCACAAATTAAATCCTAAAATCTACACAAATCAGAACCAATATTTTGTTCAAATTAGAACATGAATTCTGAGGAAATCAGAACCTGAATTATATGAAAATAGAAACCTGAATTCTACACAAATCGAAACCTGAATTCTTCAAAAATTGGAAGTCGGATTCTATGGGGATAGAAACATGAATTATGAGAAAATTAGAACCTGAAATCTATACACATTAGAACTTGAATTCTAGGAAAATTGAAACTGGAATTGTGAGTAATTCAGAACATGAATTCTTAGAAAATCGGAACACAAATTCTGAGAAAATAAGAACATGATTTCTAAGAAAATCATAACATTAATTCGGAAAAAACTAGAGCATGTTTTTTGAACAAATCAGATAATATATTATAAAGAAAACTGAATCACATTTTCGAGCATGTTTTCTGAGAAAATTGGACCACATTTCTGAGAATTTTTCTAAGATAAATGAATTAGTTTTCTGAGTATTTTTTTGAGAAACATTTAACCACATTTCTGAGCATGTTTTTAAGAAAAACTAAACTGTATTTTTGCAGATGTTTCTAAAAAAATCTGAGCTACATTTCTAAGAATGATTCCATAAAAATAATAATCAATATTTAGCATTATCAAACATGAATTTAAATATTTTGTAAATCATGATGAAATTTAAGGAGGTTTTAAGAATTAAAACATTTATGATTTTATTCGAGAGATATTCATAGTTTTTGAGGTTTGAGGAAGCGAGAAATATTTTTTGGTTTCTCGCCCCTGTTTTTTGAGTTTCCTATAAATATGTACTGAGATCATTCGCTCAATTGTAAATTTTTCACACATGGTAAAGGCAAAGTACTATAGAATTCAAAGTGGATGGTATCCCCCATATTGAATAATTATTCTTTGAGTGTTTAAGGAAATGAAAAATCATATCCATCCTTACTGTTCTGAGAATATATGAATTATCCAAAATGGATTGAGGATTTGGAGTGAGCATTTGTGTGGCAGATTCGACAAAGTTTTTATTATTCTATTTGGCTCAATTTTTATTTAATAAAAAAATTGAAAAATGATAGTAGACAATATAGTATTTCCTATGAAAATATAAAAATTTTCTAATGGTAGTTGACACAAGTTATATCATCTTTTTCATTATTATGGATTTCCATAGACCCACGAGAGTGGCTACGGAAAGGACGTACATTATCAAATTAAGGCCAAACCTTGTAAATCATGTCTTCCATACATGAATTTTGATTCATTCATGCTTAATATTTTTTTAAATTTTGATAGGGAATGTATTCTTAAAAGGTTACTGAGGTTAAGTTTCTTAATGTTTTCAAACATATAAAAAGTGACCAACTGATTTAACCCCCCCTCTCAGTTGTTATTCAATACTTTGAACTTCAAGTGGTATCACAGCTAGGTTCCCTTGTTTAATCCTTATCATGGAGAATATAAATTATATCAATAGTAGAGGAATTCCTATATTAGATGGATAGATTAATTATGTATGGAAAATTAGGATGATTCATTATCTCCTATCTGTTTGCCTTGAAGTTGTTTATGCAGCTACAATCAGTTTTCCACCTTTGATAAGGATGATATTATGACATTCACTGATAAAAAAAATATAGAAGATGATGGAAATTATAAGAATTATATTATCATATCCTTATCATAAAATGATTAACACAAGGTGATGGGTCTTAAAACCTCAAAAATCATGTGGTGCAAGCTTTAGAGTGCTTTCGAAGTAAATAAAAAAGTCAAGGAGGCCATGGTAAAAATCTACTGTAGTAAGCATGAGGACATAAGAATGAGGGGTGATGAATTAATTGATTAATAAATTACAAGAGTTAATGAAATTTTGTGCAACATTAGAGGATTCATGGAAGCCATGGAAGATTCTACAATGATGAAGAAACTTATGAGAATCTTTCCGAACAGGTTCAATTATAATTTTTTTTCCATATAATATATAGAGTATTAAACTCTTTATGAATTACATAAATTTATTATTCCTTATGAAATGTAGAAATATCCAATCATTAAGAATAAAGTGAAGGATGAAATGGGTTCTAAATCCATGTTCATGATGAAAAAACATGAAGTTGATGAAGCTGATATTTGTGAATCCAATGATAAAGAATATGATGAGATAAATGAATAAATGACATCTCTTATATCTATGAACTATCAATGAGAAAGAGGAAAGTATAAAGAAAAACATCCTCCAAATTTTTTTGAGTGTGGCATAATCAGACACTTTTCTATGAATTTCCCCAAGTAGAATGTGGGATAATATCGAGAAAACCTCGATGAAAACCCATGATGGATGAAGTGGAACTAAAATGATAATGAAGAGAAGTCATCTATAAAATTAGTCATGAAGTATTTTGGAAAGAAGAGAAGCATGATTAGTAAAAAGGTTAAAACAAACTCAAATAACAATGATTCCATTGAATATTGATATTCAAAAAAATTCAGAACCATTATTGAAAAATGTGTGAAAACAAAAGACTCCTTGGAGAGTGAATAATGTGGTGAAGAATATTATAGGTAGTATGAGCTCAGAACTACACTTCTTTAATGTATTGAGCCAAAAATATCTCAAGAAATAAATTATAGTATTGGATAAAGATTGTGAATAAATTACTGATGGGAGAAAATATGTTATCAAGCTTGAGGTTGAAATAATTTATGAAATTCTAATCAATAATCGTAGAAACAATAAACAATGAATGGTGATTGAAAATCTTAACAAGAAGATGGAATATAATGAAGAAGAAGATAACAAGTTGAAATCAAAACTACTTCAGTCCAAAAATACCCTTAGGATGATGAATGAAAACATAAAAAATCTACAGAAGTAAAAGATGAGTCCTCTAAAATTTATTTGAATGTTTATTATGACATTAAGGTGAAATCTTCTCTTAGAAATAATAATATTCCATCTGAATACTCTATCATTTCAGGTTTTGGAAGAAGTGTTGGGAAATATTGGGCGAAAAAAGGTGGCTATAAACCAGTTAAATCTAAAGAAGGTGAAACCTCACTTAAAAGAAAAATATGGCCCATATCATGAGAATTTTAGGGCTGAAAAATGTTACCAACCACAATATATTTTCTATAGAGAAAGATCATTATTTAATAGAAGATCAATATTTGAAGGTTTTTCCTAGGGCGGAAGAATCTATGGGCATATAGATTATAATATTTGGCACGATTTATCTATACCCAAAAGAAGTTTTGAGAAAAGTGGAATAAATAGTGAAAGAAGAATTAGTTACATTCCTCACTCACAAAAAGTTGAAAAGTTGAATACTAAAGATGTCAGAAAAACTCAAAAAAAAAATAAAGTTTATTTCTTGAATATTTTTTTTCAATATGTGATCTGTCGATTCCTCATGAATAAGAATGTATAACACTATTTCCAGAACAATATTATTATTATATGAAAGAAAATAAATCTGAATATAAGAAGGTTGATGGGAGAGAATTTATTATTGACGCAGATTTAAAATCGAGTAAGAGAAACAAAAGCATGGATTATTTATAGTGGTTTCTCTTCACATATGATAGGTGATATAAAAATCTTGGAACATGATTAATATAATTATGGAGGAGTGGTTACTTTTGGAAATTATAGTTCCTTAGAAATTAATATATTCAAAATGACAAAGATTGAATCTGAGAAACTGAAATTTATTGAAGTCTTGCTTATTGATGGCTAAAACATAACTTGCATAGTGTAAGACAACTTTTTTATGATGTAAAAGAAGTAATCATCAAAAGGGATTCTTGTATAATCAAAACTGTAAAAAATGTTAAAGTCATTTCAAAAGGAGAAAGAACCTATAGTAATCTCATTCAAATTGGAGAATCCAACAACTATTGTTATTTGAGTGTGAAAGATAAAACATGTTGTGGCACCGAACACTTGGACACCTTGGGCATAAAAAATTTACTAAGCATTATAATGTTGATTCTTTTTGGAATTTTCCAGAATTGAAATGAATAGATGAATATTTTTTTATTACATTCCAAAAAGGAATGATGACTACCAAAATTCATAAAAAAGTTGATATACAATCTATCAAACCACTAGATATTGTTCATTCTAATCTGTGTGGGCCAATTAGACATCAATCAAAAAAATGGAATTTATACATTATCATATTTATTGATGATTTCACATGGACAAAAAACATTATGTTCATGAAGCATGAGATAAAGGCTATTGAAATGTTCAAATTCTTCAAAAAGGATGTTGAGAGTGAATTTGGTGTTTCCATAAAAAAGATGATAATGGCTAATGGTTCTGAATTCACAAATAATGATTTTGAATCCTATGTATGAAATCATGGTATCAAACCTCAGTACAGTGGTCCCTATACTCCACAACAAAATGGAGTAGCAGAAAGGAAAAATAGCATCTTCGTGGAAATGGTATGAAGTATGTTATCAAAATACGACATTCAAAATACTTTTGGAGAGAAGCAATCAGTACAGTTGTACATGTTCAAAATAGATGATTTCTTATACCAGAAACCACCATTACTCCTTATGAAATTTGGTATAACAAATAACCATCTTTGAAATAATTCAATGTCCCTATAATTCCATGTCTTCTTAAAGTTAAAAATATATATTTGGGAAATTTTGATGAGAATGATGAGGAAGGAACATTCATGGGTTATTTTCCAAATGCGAGAAGTTAGAAATGTTAGAACAAATGTTTAAAAATATTTGGTGGATGTATATGATGTGAAGGTAATTGAAAATCACATTTATTTAACAAAATTTGTTGAGAATACTAAGGATGAAAAATTAGAGAGATCCAACAATATTGAATGTTATCCAAAACAACCTCATCATAGTTTAGTTTAGTCATATGGTGAAGATTGTGATACTAGGGAAGAAACAATGATATTTCTTTCCTTAAGAAAGCAGGATGAATCATAAAAAATTATTGGGAACTAGAAGGCTCCAGTTTAGACAAAAAGGATGTTGAGATTAGAAAATCAGACTTCACTTATTTCAAAAGATGAACCAGAATCAGTTTTATTGGCTATTCATCATAATGAATTTGTGGAAGCTATGAATGACTTATTGGATAAAAATGAGAAGAATAAAATATGGGAACTTGTTCAATGGCCAAAAAATAAACATGTTATATTAACTATGTGGGTTTATAGAAATAAATTTAATGATCTTGGAGAAGGTTCAAGACCCAAATAATGACCTATTTATAAAGGATATTCACATGTGAAATATGTGGATTTTGATGATACATTTTCCCCCATTGATAGGATAAAAACTTTTCAAATTTTTCTTGTAGTTTCGTCCCATTGAAATTACAAATTGTATCAGATGGATGTCAAGTAATTGTTCTTAAATGGTGGGATTGAGGAAGAGGTTTACATTGAAAAAGCTTGTGCGTTTTTACTTAATAAGGATAAAACCAATGTTTTGAAATGGATGAAATATTTTTATGATATGAAACAAGTTATACATTCATGGTATTCAAAGATTTAATTTTTTTTGATAAGGATGAAGTTTTTTAAAGTAAATGTTGAAAGAAAAATGTATGTGAAAAATATGAATCCCGAACATTAAATATAATTGTTTATGTGGATGATATAATATTTTTTGGGGATAAGGAAAAAGATTATGATGACTTGGATAAATATATGAATAATATCATTAAAATTTAAATGGTGGGGGGTTTAAATTTATTACTTGGCTTAAATTTTCAACAAGAAATAAAGATACAATTTCTAATGTCAAGGAATGTATTCCACAGAATTGTTAAAGAAGATTAAAATGGAAGAATCAAAAGAAGTTTAAACTACCATTTTACTGAGAATAATGTTTAACAAATATGATTACTAAATTCATGTGAATAAAAATTATTTTTAGAAGCTGAGAGAAAGTCTTATTTTCCTTATAGCTTCACAGTATGATATTATATATTTTGTGACTTTATGTACTAGGTATCAAAGTAATCCAAAATAATCACATTTGTTTGAAGCAAAGTATATTTCAAGATATGTCAAAGGAACAAATTCATATTGGTTGTTATCAAAAATAAAGAGTGAGTTACTATATCATGTTTACATTAATCCTGATTGGGATTATGATTGTAATGATAGAAAATCATCTTCAAAATGAAAATTTTTCTTATGTGAATGTTGTGTGGGTTGGCATAGTAAGAAACAATGTTTAGTAACATTGAAAATATCCAAATCAGAATATGTGGTTGCTACTAAAGCTTGTACTCAAATGATATCGATGAATGTTCATCAGGAAGATTTGAAAGTAAATGTTTCAGAACCATTGAAGATACACTATGATCATCAGAGTGAAATTGATCTTTCTATGAATATTTTCCAACACTCAAGATCAAAACACATTGATATAAAATTTCACTTGATAAAAGAGAAAATTTCATGCTAGAGATGTTTTTCTAGAATACACATCAACAAAGAATCAGATTGCTGATATCTTTACAAAGGCAGTGTTGAAGGAAATGTTTTTTGAATTGAGGCTACAACTCTATGTTAAACTACCTATCATGTCTTCCTAAACCTTGTATGTAATTACCCCTACTATGCATTGGATTACGTTGAAAAAGAGGGAGAGTGAGAAAAAATTTCGTTTTTAAGTATTTTATAACATATCTTTATTTTATGAATCTGAAGATGTGGGTATCATATAATGAGGGAGAGACAAAGAAAAGTGAGAATGAGAAAGATAAAAGTAAAGGGGGATTTTGAGTAAGGGGGAGTTTATATTTATATAGCCACACAATTTTATTCCCACCAAGGGATGGAAATACTTCAAAACATTTATTTATCTAGTAGTGTGGTGTCATGAAACTCTATTTTGCGAAAGGATATGTTTTAATAAAAGTAAAAAACCAAATTTGTGGAAAAATTCTGAGAGTTAGAAAATTTATTAACAAAGGTTCTCAGCAAATCCAATGGGGGAAATTGACGAACATTTGTGGTGTTTTTTAACAATATTTTGTATTTGATGGAAACTAACCATTTTGTTGAAGAATGTTTTTGATATATATAAATATGAGGTTAGTGGTTGCAGGATGTTTGTCTTTATTTGTGATAATGAAAGAAGTTTATGAGTTTATAAAAGTTAATGAGCTCAAAGGATATTTTTGAGTTTGAGGAATGTTGGTGAGAAAGAAAACTTTTTCTGAGTTTAAAAGAAGTTGCAGAGTTTGAAATATGTTTCTGAAGTCTTTTTTGGTGATGCATAATCTTGAAAAAGGATGTTGTTGAAGAGTCAGATGTTAGAATGTTTCACAAACATTCTAAATAAATTAGATGATGGTTTTTTATCTTAAATTTATCAAAAATAATAAAAAGTTTCATGATAAAAGTTGTTGATGAAATGGTCAATAGGTTTGAAGACATTCAACAATAAACATTCTAGGAACAATAAGATCTAGAATTATGAGAAAAAATATAAGAAAAATAAGATTAAGAATTATAAGAAACATTCTGGAAAACATCGGATCCATAATTCTGAGCAACGTTATATGAAAAATTGGATCCATAATTCTGAGTAATATTTTGGGGAAAATACGATCTAGATTTTTGAAAACATCGGAACATGATTTTTTCACAAATCAAAACCCTAATTATAATGAAATTGGCACCTAAATTCTATGAAAATAGGATCTTGATTTCTTCACAAAACAGAACCAAAAGTTTACACAAATCAGAACATGAATTCTGAGGAAATCGGAATCCAAATTATGAGAAGATTGAAACCTAAATTATTCAAAAATCAGAATCTAATTTCCGTATAAATCAGAACTAGAATTATTCACCAATTAGAACCTGAGTTTTGATTAAATCAAAACCTGAATTCTATGAAAACAAATACCTAAATTCTGCACAAATTGGAACCTGAATTCTGAGGGAATTTGAACCTGAATTCTAAGAAAATTGTAACCTAAATTATACATTAAACGAATCCTAATTTTTGAGGTAATCAAAACCTGAATTTTGAGAAAATATGAACATGAATTTTGTGAAAATTAGAACCTGATTTTTGATAAAATAACAACCCATATTCTAGGAATTTCAAAACCTGATTTTTGAGAAAATCAGAAACCGAATTATGAACAAATCAGAACATGTTTTCTGAAAATATTATTTATTATTTTCTGAAGAAACATGAACCACATTTATAAGTAGTTTTTTTAAAGATGAACCACTTTCTTAATCATATTTCTCATAAAAATTAATCACATTTCTGAGTATGTTTCGTAGAAAAATGGAACCACATTTGTGAGTATGTCTATGAGAAAAACTGACCCACGTTTTTGGGCATGTTTCTAAGAAAATATGACTACATTTCTAAGCGTGTTTCCAGAATATTCAGAATTAAAATTCATCATTATCAAACCCAAATTTAAATTTTTCATATATAAAAGTGTAATTTAAGGAGGTTTTATGAATTGATTTATTGATGATTAAATGTGATATATTTTTTGATTTTTTGAGATCTGAGGAATCATGAAAAATTTTCAAGTATCCGAAACTTGTTTTCGAATTTACCTATAAATATGTGCTCAAATGATTTGTTCATTTTTACCTTTTAAACATAGGGAATTATAGAGCACGAGATAATTAAATGTGAAATTTTCCCACAATATTTAAGAAGTTTTCTTTGAGTGTTTATGGATTAGAAAATAAGGAACCATCTTTACCGTACTAAGAATATTAGACTTATAAAAATTGGACTGATGATTTAGACTGATCATTTATAAATCCAGTTTAACAATGTTTTATTCTTGTGTTTGGATCATGTTTTCTTTAAGAAAACTTTTTAAACTAGCGGGAGTTAGTATACCATTTACCATAGGGAGATAGAAGGTGTCTAACAATAGTTGACACAAGTTGTATTCAATTTTTCATTATAGTTGATTTCTATAAACCCATGGAAGTGGTGATGGAAAGGATGTAAGTTATCACATTGAGGTTGAACCATGTCAATCATGTGTGCCTAACATTCTTTACTATTCCTACATGCTTATGTATTTCATAAAGGATGACAAGGAAATAAATATGAATAGGTTTCAGAGTTTTAGTATCTTTATGTCTAGAAAATTATAAAAAGATAACAATTGATTCACCCCCCCCCCTTTATAGTTATTAGTCAATCGTTGGAATGTACCCATCTAAAACCACATTTTTCTTATTTTTTAGTTCCTGATGATTATATATGAATCATTAATGGGTGAAAGTTTTCTCAAATTTTTAGTTTTTGATGAGATTTTAATGAGATTAATACTTATTCCATTATGGTTATAATTTTGTAAATCATTTCTATTTCCCTACTGAAATAATTAATTTCAAAAATAGATTGGTAAAATGTAATACTATAGTTAAGGAATTTGAACATTTTAATTAGAATTTTACTCCTATGATATGAATTTAAAAAGGATTAAGAAATGAAAATCATAATCTATGAAAAAAGTATTATTTTTTTTCTCTAAATTAATTATTTATATACTATAGTATGAGTTACTTATTTGAATAATGAATTGTCACTATACCCATCATCTACTTTTACTAATTTATTATTACTTCTTAAATTTTGTGAGCCTCTTCACTTTGAGGTAAGGAGATGTTTGGGATTTCAGTAGAATTGATATTTATTTTTGATAAATATTATTTTATATTTGATATTTCAATAATTTTTTTAGTAGAAATAAAATTTTAACTATGAACATTTAATATTTGAGGTTAATCACTATATATATAGGGTGGAATGTATAGACCCAATGGCTTGAAGGCCATTATTTTTATTGATTTTTGAAAACCACTCTTTCAAAGGATGAGGGGGAACCCTTACAAAGCCCAGAGGCTCTGAGATTAAATGGCCCATTGGCTTAGGAGACTACATGACCCGGTGGTCTTAGAGAATTAAACCAGACTATCTAAAGGAACTTCCCCTCCCTAGAATCTGCATCGTTATAGTATCTCCCCACCTTCGCATGGCCATCTGGATAGGCTTCCTGTTCAAGCATAGGTTGGTCTCAATGGCATGGTCACACCCTCTCATTCTGACAAATCCATTTGGCTCTGCTCTGGTGAGTGCACGTGCTCTGAATCCTCTTATGGGGCAGCTTTTTATTTGTAGAGTGTGTCTGGGGCAACTGCCTGTGGCTTGAAGGCCTTGAGGTAACCCAAAGGCCTTAAAGGTTCCTAAAAGCACTACTGACACAAAAGCCTTGGTGGCCCAAAAGCCTTAAGGACTCCAAGCCCAAACCAGTGGCCCAAGGTGAATAGTTCCATCTGCTAAAGCACCAAACAATACCTACTATAGTAACTGCTACGGTTCTGCTGTAGTACCCAAACAGTGTGCAGTTCTACTATAGTACCTGTACAGTGTACAGTTCTGCTACAACACCTGCACAGTCTACAGTTCTGCTACAGTACTGCTATAGTGCCTACTACCATGCCTGCTACAGTAATGCTACAGTACCCCCCCAAAAATATGACTCTACCTGGTTTTGAACCTGGATCTCGTGGATGCACTTAAGGATACCTCACCAAATGGGATGAGGCTCATGTGCTGGTTGAATATATAGAGAAAAATGAATTAAAGTAAAATATTTTGGAATTACTTTTTTAATTCAAACATGATATTTAATTTCTAGAGTTGAATCTGACAGACTAATTACTTGTGGAATGATGTATGCAATGTGTGGGTGAATTTAATATGGGATTTATTAATCATTCTCACACACTACTTTCATCCATTTATACTATTTCATATTTTTTCTTATAAATTGATTCAATATAATCAATAGTATCTTGTTTAGCACCATCTCTATGTATAGACCATTCTATACCCAATGTTTTAGTGCGTATGAAATTAGAAATTATTATTTTGATGACATGTGAATGGCTACACCAATTTTAGAGTGCGAATAGATCTAATTGAAGAAAAACTCTCGACTCTGGAGTTGATGGATCTAGATCATGGGGAATAAGGTGACTTTTAAAGATAACATTCCCCTATCTTTCTCTATTTTTTGTATTCTTATTTGGAGATAAAAATTATTGAATATAGTTTTTTCACATTATTTAAATTGTATAATAAAATTTCTTTATGGGAAAAAAATTCGAATAGATTAATCCCATTGATATATTTACATTCATTTTTATAATTATGTTACTGTAATTTAACATGTAGTGATATTAATTTTTTTCATAATGAGTATTATTTTTGAAATATTTTAAGTACCATGTGGTGATGATAAACAATATTTTAACATTTTAGTACCATCCAAAGTATAGAAAATTGAAAATGTATGATTCCCCTCTTATCCATTAATAGTCAATTATTTAAATTTTTATCGACTAATCTATATTTCAAGAGAATGATTTTTTTTGGAGATCACTTAAAGGTTGTTATATTTTTTTACACACATTCTTCCTAGTCATTGGTATATTTTTTTTCATAATGTTTGAATAGAAAAATAATTTTTAATAAATTATTTCCAGTCTCATCCCTATAATTTCATCAATCATCTCTCTCGCTCTCTTTCATTTAACTTGTTTCAAAATACCAATCATAGAATAACTTCAACTATTTTCAGTTTGTTTTTATATTCAAACATATGAAACTATAAATGATAATTTGTTATCTATCCTTATAATTAATAAAATGAGACCTTGATAAAGTTAAGTAAATATCTCTAGGAGGGGGAATATCAATTTTTCCAAGTCCCCAACCATGCACTATTCATAGTTCATATAGTACCCAATATGGTCACCTAGGGTATTTCATCGAGTTTTTATAACATTACATTTGGAAAAGAACTGACACACCCACCCCCTTCTCAATTACTAATTGTTCATGAAAGCCTATGCATCTTTATCTCACAAATTTTAACATTCTAAAACCACCTCATAACCCCAACCATGATACACCATTGTCTCCATTTTATTCTATAAATAGTCACCTAAATTACTACATTTGACCAAATTTAGAGATAAATCAGGTCTCTTAGAAGAATAAATGGAACCCATGAATCTCTACACACCCTATTCATTAAAACCCCATCAGGTAGTATAATAATTAATAATACTAATAGGAGTTAACATAGAAAAGATTGAAATTCAATAACCAAAATGATTTACATAATGAAACCATTATAGAAGACCAAATTAACCCTATATTTTTAAAACTAGGGTGAAGTGTACCCCAATAGAGACAAACTAGAGAACCGTTCACCCACGTAATACATGGAGTCATGTCCTCTTGAGAAAATATCAATCTACGCGATTTCCCCATCAATAAAATTTAATATAATATATATCATGGGTATAATTTATCCTTATTACGACACTAGGGAATTTTAAGAGAAAATATTTGGTAACCGCATAACCCCAATATGTACTTGGGAAATCCATTAAGCTTTCTGATATGGAATTTTGACACTTTTCAAAATCGATTAGATGAGAAATCCTTCTCCCAATTCTTATCTATGGAGAAAATTCACCTTAGTCCTATACCATGATAAATCATTCCCCTAACCCATCTATATGTGGACACATTCAACATAGTTATAACTTGGGAACCCAATTCTCTCTCATATTCTCTTAGAATAAAACTTCCCATATGATTTGTATAGTTGTTCCCATTCACCTTGGTATCCATACACATGATCTAAACTAGTTTTACACCCTCTTGGACCCATCATATATATACTTTCCCCAAATGGTAAAAAATTTATGTTGATAAGACCTTTTGGATACTTTATAGCCCAAACAAAATCATTTCTTGGTGGAATTATCCTTGTAATCATACGCTACATCCCAACATACATGATCATGGCATCTGTAATGAAACATTTACCTCTAATGATTGTGTAATTTATTATCAATTCGGATTTCATTGGAAATATTCCCAAGAAAATATAACACAGAAGGTGAAAACCATCATAAATCCCCTTTTTAATGAGGATCTTTTCCATAAGGGTACCAGTGAAACCTCTCTTAGATCTTGAAACAATTTTAGCTGGGGAAGTGTTTAGTCAACCTCTCTCATCCACCATTTGGACCATGAATTCTTGGTCCTTCTTCCTATGTATAATATCCAACCATATTACAATTTACAGTTTTATCATTTGGACTCATCAGTGATCATGGGATAGTGAATTGTCCTAGGGAACCATACATGCATATTGCACCCAAGCACATGTTAAGAAACTCATGCATATCCATAACCAATTCTAATCGAGATATTTCCCCATGACATAATGTAAACTTCCTAATCGTGTTTCCCATAGATAAGTGATTAAGTTACACTTATATAGGCCTCCTATCGATAGTTTTAACCCTATACATGTTCCTCAAAGAGTCATAATCAGTGTCAAACATCGATTCAATTGGAAATATTCCCAATAAAACACCCATGGGGGACCCATGTGAAGGCTCTACTCAACCACTTTTTTATCCTCTTTAACAAAATGCATTTCCTAATCACATTATGTAAAACCACCCAACAATTTCCTTACCACATGTTGTTACACATCATATTCTGGTATGTTTGTAGAACCATAAATTCAATGACATAAACTAAATAGGAATAGATTTTATTTAATCAGCCTAGATAAGATACCACTTTGATGGTTAGACTAAACAACATCAAAAGATATACCTTAATAGAACAATAATACCTATTAATATATTGTCCTCATCAATCCATATTCCATATATAACATTTTATCATCAGGATGAATTCCTTATGATAACTATCCCCATAATGACATATTTCTTCTATAATTAACCCTCACCAGGGCATACCCCTTGTGGGAAATATCGCACCTCATTAAGATATATTCCCTAATATGTAGATAATATTCCCTCAAAGGTTTATATTCCCAATGAAATCATGTACCATAAATGGATATATTCCTTACATGAAAAACTACGAAGGTCTAATCTTTCATAATTCCAACATGAAACCATGAAACGAGTAATTCATTACGTACTCATTTGGTTACAGTGACATAAAATTAAAAGGAATGTCAATTTTTAATATATATTTGAACATAAATTTTTTTAAATGGTTTATGTTGTAGGAAATTAAAATTTAAAATTTATCCTGTTATGTGGAACCAAACTACGCATGTTCTAATTGTTATTATCGGGACACATGGGAAGCTCCTATTATGGGATTGATCCCAAATCCACAACACATAACACCTCTATTGTTGGTGGTAAATATTATAACATCCTTATATTTGTATTTAGAACAAATAATATCTAATTATCAATGTAAAATTTAATATCCTCTAATACGTGTAGATAGTTACATCAATAAAGAGATTCTGATATGTTCAAATTTTCACATTGATGGAGACTCCTTGATATTTCTAGATGACCTCATGAACACATGGTCCCAATAAATCCATATAATTATGCTAAAAATTTCTACATTGCGATTTTAATAGGATTCAAAAATATATCATAAATTTATAATAGAGATCTAGAGAAGGAAATAATTCCCCCTAAAGGGTGGGTTGAGCCCAACCTCCCATATTATCAACCAATTCACATTACATGCTATTTATTGTAAATTATTTGTATGAAATCAAAAAAGAAATTCCATTCCATTAATTATATTAAATAGAAAAAATATTTCAATATATTACCATTCCATAAATATATTAATTTATATATATATTTTTGATAATTAGGAATAGGAATAAAAAACCCCCCACATTTTTTCAACTAAGGCTTTATTTCCCAGTAAATAAGAAAATAATTAATCTATATAAGACATAAATAGATTTAAAAAATTATCCACAAAAAATAACATTATAGTAACATCAAATATATTATATTTCTCTTTAAATTAGGGAAATTGAAACATAAAAAATGGGTTAGTTCAAATTCTTAGTATTGGTGATTGTAAAAGAAAACTATCAATGGTCATTATTGAGAATAATATGCGAAAATATTTATAATTAGGTTATATAAGAATGTAATTCCAAAAAAGATATATCATAAGTAATGGAAAATGTAATGAAATAATAAAAATAACTTTTATTATAATCTGAAAATATTAATACTAATTCATAGGCTCATAAAAGTGGTTAAAGCATAAAAAATAGGCATTAACATGGATTGTAACATATAATGATAATAAAATTGACATAAAAAGGTTGAATATAATGACTATAGGAAATAATTGGGATAAAAAAATTATGTTCTTCCCTTTTTGATTAATCTAATTATGTCAATGCATTAATTTTTTATTAGACTAATTATTCTCACAATATTGTGCAAAAGTTAATTCTTCCCATGCTTTAATCTCTTATGAGATATAAAACATAATAAATGGATTGGAGGTTGATATTTGAACCAACCCATTAATATTAAACATTCATGTTTCTCTTAGTATAAAATTATTCACCATATCATAAAGAACTCATTAATAGAAGTAGAGATTTATATACTTTCTAATTACACCCATATAATTATAAATTTTATAATTTAATCAATAATCATAACATAAAAAACCCATGGAAATTACATTTCTCTCCAATGATATTAAATAGAATTTCATAGAAATATAATTTAATGTAAAATGTGGTATTTATAGAGTATATTTATAGGTTATATATTTAAGTCAACATCTTCTTCCACAAATCAGTGTTTGGTATAGATGCGAGAAAAAATAAATCAATGGAAGCTAATATAAGGTATTTAGAGAGAAATGGAAATTAAGGGGAAATTAATTTTATAAATATTCAATGACTTGGTTAAAAAATAAAATGATGGATAATTTTTATGATATTAAATAATATTTCAAAATCCATCTATTGAATATAGACATAGAAAAGATATATTTCGGACCCAAAAAGATGATATGGTGTAATTTCACATAAAACCTATAAATATAGAGTCATAGGGAAATTAAATAATGGGTAGATGTATAAAACCACAAAAATATACATAGTATAAGAACATTATGTTCATGGGTTGAAATAAATACCATACAATTCACACTAGTGGATTATTTTTAAAATTAATATCAATTTGAAATTTATTTAGGGAGTAAACACTTATGATAATGGTAATGTAAGAATTAAAATATAATAAGACAAATAACATGAGATAAATATTAATATATCATGAAATAAATATAATTCATTATAATTTAATATAACGGGTTAGTGAATACACCACATAAAAATGATGGTTTATAGTATCAAGCATGTCTCATGGGATTGAAAATAGAGACAAATAACCATTAAAAACATGGTATCCCTCGAATCATAGTCCATTTAATGAAAGAACGCATTATTAATTGTTAAACCATATGAGTTTTATGAATATGTTAAAAAACCATTTGGTAGTAATCACACCAATTAAAAATGCAATGGTGCATAATATGGAATATGTCTCAAGAAACTAAATTTGTGAAAATAAACCACTTACCCTAACACCAAACTTCTACAAAGAGTTTTAAATATCCTATATAACCAAGATATCTATCGTAATTATATATTTTAATACCATAATCACACACACACACACACGTATAAATACAATTCTATAAATGTTGGAATTATTCATTATGTGTATATTAGTAATTTATTATCTTTATTAAATATTGGGTGGGGGTAATATTGATCGTTTTGAACAATATTCATAATTGATGTGTCATTCACCATTTTTTCTCAGTTATATAAATTCATAGATCATAAAATACAATAGAATTGATTCAATTTAATTATATAATATTTCATAATTTCCTTCAATGGGAGTTTCTATTATGATCCTTCAAGATGAAATTGATGATATAATTATTTCAAAGACTATTAATGAACATACATTAGTATCATAATTAATTATTTTATTATTAATTTTACCATTTCAAAACCAAAATAAACTCATTTTTTAATTATTAATATATTATGTAATCCATATATATGTTATCATATTCATCCATGTTTTTATTTTATAAAATAGTTCAATTTGGAGTTTAAATTGACCCAAACATTGGCATTCTGGAAGGGTTATGTCAAGATCCTTTATTGAAAAAAGATAAAATTGAAGGAAATCCCTTTTAAATGGGTAAGAAAAAACCAATTACTTGACCATAGGCCCCAGGGAACACAAACTTATAATGGAATAGCCTAAATACCATTGGCACAAATCCCAATACAGTAAACGTAAAGGCCCAACCAAAAAAAATACATCAAAACCATAATGTAACCACCACACAAGTTCCATTAATGACTTCCTAGCACCATGCTTCTTGAGACAAAAACAACGCTGGAGCCACACCGCCACATCCCATGACCCCATCATCCTAAATGAATAATGCGATTAAGTACCCCCACTGCATATCGTGCCTGTGTTGTGTCCCAAACACATCCCCTCATCAACCGCATTTTGCTGCCGATTAGAACATGCCCTATCATCAAATGTGTTACAACTGAGAGTGCCTCGCTGCATTCAGAGTTAGAAAAATGACCAACACCACCATGAACCGCTCACCGCCATCCAACATCCCCCATAATGCCTCAAAGACTTTGTCACTTTCTAGCCTCCCAAAATTCCACATTCACTGTAAAGCGTATCTAATGTTAGATCCACCGTATCCAGATCTACAGTTGAGACCATTGATGCCCACTAAAATACTTCCCAAAAATATATATGTTCGATGAAGCTCCTACCCAATCTGATCCAACTTAACCACACCCATGCATGACTCACCTCCACCGTATGCTGGAGACACTACAAAAGACAATGAGAAATCCCATTGGAAGAAATCCTAGATCCTACGAGTTATCCATTGTAGTTTAGATTGAAAACATAGACATAGTATATTAGATGGGTGAATATTTGTATGCAAGGGGATACTCTTTGGAATAATTTCATTTTTATAGAAGAATAATGATATTATTGTGTTGTTTTTATGTTTTTTATTAATATTTTAATTCAGTATATCAATTAAGAAATATACTATATACAAAATGATATACATTACATTGTAGAGGTGTTACTCTACTTGTACAAATGGATAACATTTCATTTATCAATGCATGGTATTGAACAAAAGTTAATGATATATTTTAATTTTAAAATTGTAATTTTGAAGTTATAAATCTATTTGTTCTATAAAACAATCCTCATTACCATTCATGATAGGAAGTTATGAAAAATGAATCACATCACTTCCTATAGTTGGTAGTCCACACATATGCATGACCAATGTTGTTATTTTCCATAGGTGATGGAAATTATTTAATAATTTTTACTCTATTAGTATAATAACAATATATAATAATAATATTTTTTATTTAATTATTCTTTATTCGATAGTAAATTTTTATAACAGGATGATTATAAGAAATGTATAGGGGGAATGAAATACTCATGTTTAGAACCTATGATTTCTCTTGGATATATCCTTGGAAATGGAGGCCTTAAATAAACTAATTGAATCTGAGTTCATATGAAATTTAAAATAATTATAGAGATAGAAAAATTTCATTGTTTCTATATAAAATGTGATGTGATTGGTTTAGCATGAATTTGGGGAAGTGATCCACTTTTATAAGTGAAAAGAATGGTATTTTCGGAAGATTTCATTATATTGCAAAACAAATTTCTCACTATTCAAGGTTAATTGCATGGAATGTGTGGAAAAAGTAGGTTAGAAGGGTTTTATATAAAACCACTATTATAAAATCTTGTAGTAATTAATTTAATTTTTATTATAATTTTTATACTTATTAAAACAATTTTTACAACTTTTATATTTTCTAACGTGACGTGTTTTTTTATCCATGATAATTAAGTTTATTAAGGAAACATAAAATTAGATTTTTTATGATTTTTTGATTTTAATATTTATAATATGTAAATAAATTTATTAGATTAAATTTATAATATATATAAAATTTAGGTTTAATATTATCACACATATTGTAGAAACTATTTTTTTTATAGAAAAAGTGTGTTTTGGATTAATCAAATTATATGTATAATAAATTTATTAATTTCCTTTCACTTCCCTCATATAAAATATTTTATTATTAAAAAAATTAATTTTTCTAATAAATGAATTCAAAAACGAATATGACCATTAAAATTCATAGTAAATATAAACGATTTAATGTTTTTTATATTTGAATGAAATCATATATATGTTCTATAATATTTAACATATACTTAATATGATTAATCTATTATATTAAAATAAATAATTATCCTCCTAAATTACATAAGAGTGACTATATAATCTGTTATTAAATTCTAAATATAAATTATGAAATCCTAAAATCATAAAAATTTATGGTTTTTGTCAAAATAGTATTTTTCATTTTTCTAACAAAAATTAATTATTTTTGTTTGTTATCTAAATTTTTTTCATATGATCATAAAGACAACATTAATTCAAAAATTATATACAATTTTACAAAAAAATCATTAAATTTTAAAGTAGGTTTTCCCATTAAACATTCTACAATTTTTTGAAGTGTGAGTACATGTGTAGTGATTAGACTCTTCTTGATCTCCTTGAGGCATTCACAACATCATTCTATACACTATATAATTTACCCCATTTTGTGTTCACATAGATATATGTTTAGAAAATAATGATGAATTCCTCACTAATCAATGATAGTTCATAGCTAGGCCATGAAATATATGGATCTATATTAAAATTATTGACATGGGCCACTCATAAACTTCCTTTTTCTTCATATAAATTCATTTTATGGTGAAAATATTCCCCAAAAATGATACATCCCCTATAAAGAACCCACATTTACTATATATTACATAATTGTTATCCCTTCGCAATGTATTTATCCAAGTATTAAAATTTTCCCCAGGTTCTTCCATGCTCTATGAGTATAATATAATATCTTCTATAAATACTCCCAAAAATATTTCAAGGTAATCTCAAGACCCTTTAATTATTATGTTTATGAATATTTATATATTATTAGTGATTTATAAGTGAATCAGAATGAAATCATAGTGACCATACCTCATTCGAATGTAGTATTGGGAATATATTCCTTTCTAACCATTATTTAGTGACATTCGAACCGAAGGTCCACCTTAGATAAATAATAATCCACACATAGCTGATAAAACAAATATTCTATCATTGGAAGGGGTTACTTGTTCCTTATCAAGATTTTTTTTGAGATTAAAATAATCAATACAGAGGTTCATTGTTCTATATTTCTTTAGGATGAATAGGAGTATCACATCCCTCAGTAAATAAATTGGGCATACAAATTATTTTCTAGATTCTCTTGTAACGATTTCTTTAGATCGTCCAACTCAGTGGTTTCTATTATATAAGGAGTCATTGATATCATCAATGATCTTGGAATAATTTCAATTGAGAACTCAAACTCTTGATTATAAGGAAGACTGGTAAATTTCTTAGGGAACACATATGTGTAGTCCCTCACAATGGGAATGTCTTGGAACATGATTCCATCATTTGTATCAATCATTCGATCTTGAAATTATTGATTATAAAGAAATATTATCATTAGATGATATAATTATTCTAAAGAAGATTGATCCTCATCCTTACAATTATACAGAATTTTCGGATACCTCATGATGTGAAGAGTGATCTCCCATTCCTAGAAGTTGATGTTTTATTTGTATAATGATATCCAATCGATGCCAAAGATAGATTCAAACTGTACCAGAGGAAGTAAGATAATATTTTATGGAAGTATCATCCCACAAATAGAAACTATGGTAGTGTTATATAATTTGGATTAAAAAAATTACACATTTTATTTTATAATATATAACTAAACCTCCATATTTTGAGATGGTTATTGATTTTTTATACAAAACATTCAATTTATGAATGAACGCATTGAACCAAAATAAAAATTTATGTTCTATATTCTTGAATGAATAACAAGTGTACCTATCACCAAATCATATTTAGTATCCACCTTAGTTGAAGTGATACAATATTGACGGCTATGTTTTATTTGATGTTTTTGTTATTTAGTTCTGATGATAACAATTTTATGAGGTCATTATCTAGCATAATTCCCAAGTTCATCATAGTTGAAACACTTCAATATATACTTAATGATGATCTGAATAATAATTTATTTTTCCACAATTATGGGATCCATCATATCACTTGGGAAATAATTAACATGATTCCCCTCTCTTCTACATCAAAATAATCTACTGTTTCTCTTTAGAAAGTTCCTAGGATGCTTCTTCCCACATGTTTGACTCATAGGATGTTGTGTTTCCCATCCACTATGGGATTTATCTACTGATCCTCCCATATTAAACTCCATTTTATACTTCTTATCACTGATCCCACGAGGCGACTAAGAGTCTCAAATCACTATTTCAACCATCATGGCACAATAGAAAATCTCCTCATAACTGTCAAAGTCTCAAATCACAAATAATTTTTTATACTAATATTTAGTCTACTAATGAATAGATCCACATTGAATTCCATGTTCATGAAAAATCTATAGGTGTATAATTTAATAATAGTAAAAGTTTCCTCATACACCCTAATAGACTCATCTTTTCTTTATAATCACTCTAAAGAATTCCTTTTTTATCTTAAGACTGAAAATTTGGGGAAACTATTTATTGATAATTATCTTACAAAACAATTCTCAATCGCTAGAATCATTTTTCCACTAAGAAATTTTATTTTTGACCCATTTCCACCACTGATGGGATTCCCCATAAAAATGATAATCATTCCGAATGACTTTTGGTCTACTAAGCACCAGATGATAGAAAATTACTTTTCAATGGAGTTAATCCATTGTTATACAGTGAGGGGATCAGATGATACAGTACAGATAGGATGCCATTGTCACATAATGGATTTGACTGCCACATGTAATTTATTAAGAGAAATATATCAATCCAAATGATTCAAATTATTATTCAAAACATTATCGGATTTTGATAGTACTTCCATGATGTTTTGAGACCTCATTTGTATTTGATTTGGAATTTAAATTGTGAAATCGTCCCACAACCTATCACATTGATTATTAGTATGGGATCTCATATTTCCATCCATTAACTATTAAAAAAGTACAATTATGGGTATTTAATAGATAACTAATAATAATATGAAAAGGAACCTATGATCATAGAAGGTTAAACATGTAAATTAAAAGTATATCCTAACGTGTGATTCTCTATGATTCAATATAGCTTAACCATGGTGATAGAATTATCCCCAGGTTTCTTACTATGATTTTATAATCATAATATCCCCAAATAAATAAATAATTCTAATATAAAAACTAAAGAGATGAAGACTTTTTAACATATTATTACATGATTTTGATCATAATTAACCATCAAATACACATGATGGATTATAATGTCTACTATCTCTATAGGAATTGGTAAAAAATTAGAAAACATGAAAAAAAAATATTTAATCTCTATAATGATCTCCTAAATTATTTTGATATATTTTATATTCATAGTATAATAAGGGGAATATAGAGACAACAGGGTTGATCTTAAAAACACAGTAATGTAATAAACATATGAATAAAACATAGAACATGGATTAGAAGTCATAACATATTAAGATAAAAAGGAATGGAAAGTAAAAAAGGAATATAGAAGAATAAAATATAGAACATTGAATCATGTTTTCATTGAAACATATGAATGTGGAGGAAAACTACAACATGACATAAACATGATCCAGTGGTATCTACCAAGATTATATCACATGGTGGACAAAGTCCCATGTTGGATTTGGTTTACTCCCTATTCCCAAAAATGAAATCCCATGAGACTAAACATTGCCAAATAAATTGGAGTGATATATAGTAGAACCCATCATAACATGCTCATGAATATGTGTTCCACATAAATAAATGAACATAAAGAACCCTCATAATCAATACCCATAGAAACAAAATAGGGATCTTAATAATCTCATCAGGTATAATGAACGGGTGTATCATAATTGTGTACAAGATAGAATGAATTCATGTAATATTTAGAAATAAATAAGGTAAAATAATCATATATAATGGTAAATAATTTAACAATTGAGTAAAAACATGTTAAAATTGTTTTTAAGAAATATTAGAAATGATCCACTTCAGTGAGGCCAAAGTGAAAATATTAAAGAGTATTTAATGTAGACAAAGGAATAATTTTCTTACATATAACCATAAATGAACTGAGAAGTTATTCACTGTAAAAACTGTGATTTTTTGAAATATAATGGTGGATTAAAATAGAATATATAGTGTAATTGAAAAGGGATAAGAAATTTAGAAGTTCCATTTATTCCGGAATGCTTATTGGGAGGAATTGAAAAAGGGAACCTTTTAAAAAATATACTTCCCCATACATGAAGGATGAATTTTCCATGATATATATCTGTAAAATATGAATATAATATAAAATATTTAAATATGAAAAATGAATAAATACATTGTGTAATGATAGAGAGATAGATAGATCTTAACCTAATAGAAAAAATAGAGGTTCAGTGAGATTCCTTACCTTATGTAAGAAAGTGTTATGCACTTACACATAATATCCTATATAATAAAATTATATTTGTTATTAATTTAATTTAGAAAATACTAAACTATATTTTATTTATTATAATTTTTTTACATTAATTTATTTCTATTGCAATGAGATATAAGGTTTAATTTTGGTTTTCTTGGAGCGTTCATTGCATGATTTTACTATCACTTCCCTTGAGTATAATTATGGTAGTTCTTTACAAATTGATGAAAAATTAAAAATATTAAATGTTATTACATTAATTTTCTTCCATATTTTTTTTAAATGTCCCATATATAATTTTTTTTCAATATGTTCAAGAATCATTTTATAAAACTTTAATGATAATTTTTTAGTTTATTTTTATGATTATTTGATCACTATGAACTAGTTTCATTTTATTGTTTAATATTACGTATATATATCATTTATAGTAAAAAAAATGTTATAATATAAATGTTAGAGTATTTTTTTTCCATTATAATGGTTTTATTATCTTACATGAATAATGAAACAGAAAAAAACTCATTATTCATAAAGGTAGTGAATCTACATATCATGGATGATGCTTCTATTTTTAGAATAAAAGGAGAAGAGTAGAGACTTGATGATGTTTATACGATAAAAAATATTAAATAAATAAATAAATAAATATATATATATATATTTTAATAGAGTTATTATTATTTTTCTGATTGGGAGGTGACCGAAGGATAAGAAATTAAAATAAATTAAAATATAAAGAATGATGATTTTACCTCTTGAATGTATTCTCTTGGAGAACTTTCTTAAGGTTCTTGGTTTATGAATTTGTATGAGACAAAAAAATACTAGTATATGGGGAATAATATTGGGAGATTAATTGAGTAGACTATAAGAAATCTAAAAATCTTATAATGTGTTAGGAGAAGGGGTAGTGAGGGGTGGTATTTATAGGTGTAGGAAAGGGTTGTTTTTATTAGTTTATTCATTTATTTGTTGTTTTTGATCATGAAGATAGATAATGTTGATTCATTTGAATACATATTGTAACAACTAAATGAATCACTGAAATGATGGGTTATTACATCAACCATGAGTCAAAAAAATCATATATTTTGATTATATTGTTAAATAATATAAATTATTGTTTTTCACTATTAAAAAATCAACTATTTTATAAAAATCCCACAATTTAACTTTAAATGTTTTCCTATTTGTATATTTAAAAACTTTAATCCATTTTAGGAAAAAATTATACATATAAAATTTTTTTTAATTAAAATTATCAGTTATTTTAAGAATAATAATTTTAATATTGTAACCGAATTTATGACACTGAGAAAATAATTAAGGACTCATAAAATTGTCTTATAATAATAATGAAAAAAATATTAATTTTTGAATCAATTTTTGAAAATAAATTTTCTTTTAAAATAATATATTAATTATATAATTTTAAATAGACATTAAAATTCCATTGAAGAACCAACACATAATTTATCATTTTGTGGAAATTTATTTAATTATCATAGGTTAAAAATATATTATATTTTCAATTATAATATGCATTAATTTTATTTATACATACATCTATAAGGTTACCATTTTATAAGTATCGGTTCATTAATTTATATAAATTCCACTTATTGCATTTTACATTTATGAGAATAATTTTTTTATTAGCTTCTCTATGTGATATATGTGTTTTATAACATAATTATAATAAGGTAAATTCTGATGATTATGTTTGGGGCCTTTACAATTGGTCTTCATAAGGTAAGATCCTGCTGGTCGATGCCATCACTTTTTTCACCTATGTCAATTGAATTTGTCAAAACCCTTAATATAATAAACATATGATAACTGTTCAACGGATATATTACCAACATTCATAATGGTTAATGAAATTTTATATAAAAAAATATTGTGCAATAGTTTAAAATATACAACATAGTTAATGTCTAATTAATAAATACATAAATAATTTAAAAATGAATTTCATATAAAATGTAAGGTTTGTTGCTGATTTTTCATTATCAGATGACCTTATAAGGAACGATGTGTCCTAATAAGTATCACTAAACTACATGGGTTATGATTCCTTTCATAAGGATACATATGAATCTTCTTTAGGATAAAAATCCTAATGCCATGGGAACCTATAACCTTCCTATATGGAGAAAAACTCTTGAGAATGAAATTGTAAAGATTTAATTATATAAATCCAAAAACTAGTGTCAAAAAGTAATAATGGGATAGAAAATGGAGAACCTAAAATAAATTTATATAGATTCATTGATAGATAATCTCTAATAAACATAGATGTTCACATTGATGGGATATCCATGATATGTATAGATGTTGATATCCATATATGTCGATAACATATTGTTACTATTGGTGTAAACTATCACATATTAGGATTCATGAAAGATTGAAATAAATGAATTACATATATAAGAGGTTCTTGAATTAGGAAATAATTTCTTTCAAAAAAGGTGTAATGAGACTAACCTCCCTTCCACTCAAACAATGTGAGTTCCTACATTCCATTAGTTAGGAACCTTAATGGATACATACTTTGGGAAAGCAATGTTGTAGATCATTATAAAATTCAGAACTTTTAGGTATTTATAATTCAATAAAAAACCCCATTATAAACAATATAAGAATATTATAGTGATCCATATTCTAGTCAACTTCTCTCAGGCCGAAAAAAAAAATAGTGAACCTGACATGAATCCTTCATACAAAAAACCAGACTCACATACCTAGCTAATTAAGAATATGTATTACATTTGATGATGCATTGATCAATATTTTTGTTTCTCATTGTCCATGATTCTCCAGGTACCATTCTTCAAAACCACAATTTGATTCAATTTAATGGAATCATCATTGATTAACAGTCTTGGAAGTATACCCCCCCCAAACCAGGATTTTCTACCTTTATAATTCCAAGATAATGACCCTATCCAAAGCCTCCCTCTCTAAGGGAAACATGTGAAGGATATAAAATAAAAAAAATACTACCATCCCAATGTGGGAGGTTAAAATAAAGGTCCTCTAATAATTGAATCATTCTAGTCCATCTCATCTCATGGAAGCCATGATAAGACCGCAAATTCTTATCAACACTACCATCCACATTAGGAACCTAACCACATACCCTAATAACCACCCTCTTCCATACCCTATAATGATGGATCTAGGAGTTGGATATGATTTCACTATAATTGTATAGTCTTCTAAATAGCTCATGTAAACCAATTCTAGCTTCAAAAACTACTTTAAATCAAATTCATACCGAGGGTGCGGTCTAAATGGTCGGTCCCCAATATACATAGATTCATCTGTCCATGAGATCTCTCTAGGTGTAGAGACCTAGAAAGTATTATAAAGTTTTCCCATTTATTAACTTATATTGATGAATCCCACCAATATACTCCCTTGTAAACTAAAGAGTTGGGTAATATATCCTCCTTCTCATATTATGTAATCCTACATACATTGGATTGAATATAGGGAAGTCTATATTCCCTTAACTACATATTATGTACCTCATTGTAAATTGAAGGAAAGTGGATAATATGATTAAATGTACATTCCCACTTCAATGAAGGATATTTTCCAATATGTAATTTTGACAAAAAACATATATGCTTATATTTCAATCCACACCCTTTTGAAATAAATGTATATTATATAATAAATAGAGGATATTTTCTGACATATTATGATATTTTATATGAACAAGAATATACTCATGTTATAACTACAAGAGATGTATTTTAGTGTAATCAAAATTGATAGATGTCTACCCCAGAATAAGTGAAAAGTATTTTCCCAATCCATAAGTTTTTATAGAATATCCATGTAAAATATAATAAATAAGACTTGGATCATTTTGAATTTCTATTTAGGATCATCAACCCAACATAGATAATGCCTTAGGATATGCACACATTACTATCAAATAAGCCCAATGAAACATTTCGAAGGAATCCCATGACCATGAAAACATTCCCAATCCAACTATGATTTATTAGAAAATTTCATCAGTAACCATATGTAATGATCATATACCTTCTAACGATTAAAAAGCTACATGGATTTTTCTAATAGAAAACCAAGGCTAGGACCATATTCATACTCATGCAAATGAAGGAAAACATCAACATCCATTAGAGGATATATATGATGTGAAACGTATAATGTATGACCTTTGAACGAAATGTTATTATATTATGATGGGAAATACAATCTAATTTTGTACCAAATTCCAAAGTCATTAGAGGAAGCATGTAATATTCTAATAGCCAACCAATGGCATGGTCATATTCCATTTGAAAATTTAGAGTATCATTTGAATATCCCCAAAACATCATTATAGAAAGAACATATTCCCACAATAACTGGTGATTGTTACCAATATATACCAATGACCACAAAAAAACAAATTTATACTCCCTCTTGACTAAAAATGGCATGTAAACATATATACTCTTCAATGTATATTGATGGTAATAATTCATCCCTCATTAATGATATCATCCTTCAAACTATATAACACCTTACCATTTCATTAAAATGATCTACAGAATCATCACATGTTTAAGGTGGAAAAAAATATCATGACACTCCTCCTCAGGATATAATAGATATGTATTAATGGTATCTCACCCTAGAAATCGAACATGGACCACATCCTCATTGTGATAGGTATGGAAATTATCCCTTTTCCAACACACATTCATCTAGAGCGGAACTCTAACAACCATAGTCAACCATATATAATGTATTTAACGATCCATTACCTCTAAATGTACCCCTTATATAGTGATAATGAAGAAAGAGTGATAATGACCCTTGAGTCCCACCATTAGTAGACTCTGTGATGGAAACTAGCAGTAATGGTATAGAAATGTCAGATATATAAGGAGTTGGGATAATTAATAACCTAATCTTAGGATATAGGATAATAAAATAAAGATAAAATCTATCACATAATATAAATACATACCCAAAATATATTAACAATCTCAACAAAAACGATAGAATTAAACCTGTAAAAATTTAAAAGATATTTCTTTTTGTAGTTACACAACATCATATCTAATATCCAAGCCAGTTATGCCTAGCTCAATCCCTAAACCCCACCAACACACATAAAAGTGAATTATATATTTATAGGGTGACCATAAAATTTATATTTAGGAAGTTCATTCCCAAGGTCTCATGTGGTCATGTGAAAAGAGAATACCAATGAAGCAATGAATAATGTGTAAAAACAACATGAAACTGCAAAGATCAAATTAAACAACTTAGTTTCACCTTGTAAATATCACCAAATCACATGTCCAACACAATAACATTGTTTGAATACAATATAAATTTAAAGAACAACTTAACTTATTCCCCAACAATTTTCCACTCTATGACCCCAATATTGAATGTCTTGTTCTCCCAAACATTCTATTTATATCACATCACATATCTATCCAACATTTAAGGGTTCCAAGATGTTTTTATTGTAATCCCAACCTCCCATTGGGAATAAAATTTGGTTGTAGAATCATTTATCATCACATCACAACCTTCTCATACCAAAAACTCATTACATAAATAGGGAATTATGGTATTATAAATTTTAATGAAATAAACCTTGTTTAAACCTTATTCTAGGAATGGAGCCCACTACAACTCACTTCCTCATCAAAGTGGGGAAATCTAAAACAATAATCAACATTATCACTAATAAAATTTCCAACACTAACCAATAACATCACTACTTCTTAAATAAAGAGGAACTAATAGAGGTAACCAGTCATCTGAATGACCACAAACATGGATATCAGGGGAAACACCTAGAATCCAAAAAAGGTCATTTGTATGGTTATCCAACTCATCTAGGATATATAAATAAGTAACACAAACTAAATAATATATATATAGCTATAAATACCTAAAATTTGGGTTAACATCAATAGAACAAATATAATATAAATCCTAATCACTACACAATAGAGGATCCCTCACAACTTATTCCAACAGATAAATATATAACACCAAAAAAACACACCAAATAACCACAAATCTGATACATTCAATTATAGGTTCCACCATATTTGTAATTATAAATTGTAATATAACTTTTATTTACAAATCCATTACACATTAAAATTAAAAACCTCTTTAAATTATAATTTATTTTTGAAACCAAAAACTTTCAGTATCATTATTTAAATGTTATTACTTTGATAAATGGGGAACTAACACAACCACACCACACTAAAATTGAACAACCCCACATCCACTATCTTCATAACACAACATAAAAAATACTATCACTATAACCCAAAAATACCATCATAAAATCCACACATCACACCAACTACGGACCTGCCCAAATTAAATCTCATAAAAGCATACCATTGTATCTCTTCCCACCACATTCCACAACACAAGACAATCATGACTATAACTACAAAACAACAAACATCACATAAAGAAACAAAACAAGAACATCCACACATATTAAATAATTCTCTATTCCAAAATTTACCACAATTTAATTTAAATAGAATGTGACATAAATAAAATAATATTTTATATAATATATGAATTATAATCAAAATGTTATATTTATATGTAGACCGATTCATTATAAATATATATGTTTTTATTATTTTAAATAAGTTAATATAAAGCAACTAAAACATGCATGGGATTCACAGTTATAACATTTACATCACATGAAATGATCCCAAAAAATACGATTTTTTAAAATGGAATCTATAATGAATAATCCAAAAGCAAATAAAATCAAAAGAAGTAAAAAAGATGATAGTTATTATCATTCAAATTAAATTTGATAATTTTAAAATTATTTATCTATTTTATGATTCCATGTACCATCCATATAATGTAAAATAAAATAAAATAATCCCAAAACATGGACATAATGAGGGATAGAAATAGTATTCACTAGGTTACGTTTAATATTCAAGTCATTGTGCATATTTGGGTGAAGTAGAAATGGTTAAAAGATACCAACCACATGATGAAACCGTAGATCAACCTAAACCTCAATAAGGATTAATCCAAAACATACAGGAAATACTCCTTGATCCAGAAAAATATCATCATAACAATTTACCAATGTGGAAATATATAAAGAGAGAAAGAAATGTGAATTTAGTCATGATTATTTTTTATAAAATTGACTTCTAGAAGGATCATAGAAAATCATTAGTAAAATGGTAGGAATATTCTCCACAATTGACTAGGGTTTATCTAAGGAATGAGATTAGTGAGAGAGGAATAATATAATTCCTAAAAGCACAATATTTATTAACATGAGGGACCAAGAAACAATCATGAAATTAAAGTAAAATTCCCATCATGATTTTTATGGTGATCTCTACTTGGGTCATCAAATAAATTTTGGCATGAATTCTTCATACTCCATACTCAATGGGAATCTTTATATTTTCATGGTGCCTTAGCCTCAAATTAATTCACATCATGATTTATTATTCATAGTTTGAATCAAATAACTATATAACATCTATCTATAACATCAAACCATGAATCCACACCTTTGATGTCGTGAACAATATCTCACATTCTTAGGACATTATAACATTTTCAACCACTCACTGTTTCATAATTACAAGTCAAAACATTTCCAAATCCACCCTAAGCCTCCTTAGACACCTATAAATACAATCCCAATAATGTATCGAGCCCTTTAGGCAAGAACCATTACATTGGATACTAAATATAACATTCTAATCCTTGATAATAAACACTAATCCCAAAAAGGATAGGGAAGGGTTTGAATAAGTATCCCATGAGATACCTCTCATTGATCCTATAACACAACAATCACAACCAAACCACCATCCTCTATAAAGAAAAACATCATACTCTCTTATACTAGACAAAATACTCCTCTATTATACTTAAAAACTCACAAAACTATCCAAAATATACACAATACATTCTAATAATATCATGAAACACCACAAAACCCTTCCCCAAAAACAAAAATCAGGGAATCCTACTCCACATATCAAGATATTTACTACATTATTTGGGACTAAATCTCTATCATGGGTTTTTAACATTGGGAAAATATAATTCATCTAGATTAGGATTCAATTTCCCCTCATCATATAATTGATTCTATAACACATGCCACAAAAGGGTAAAAGTCACAACTCAACAATTATCCAAATTTGAATCTCATACCATCAGTGTAAAACAATAGAAACAATCCTAAAAAAATACAGGGTAATTAGAAAACATATGAATCTCACACTCCTTATAACATTACTCAAATCTGTCATTCCTCTACAAAACATGAACCAAGGTAATGTTTTATCCACATAATACATTCTATCATTGATCTCATATATCTATTGGTCTCTAAATGAATTTAATTATATATATTATATCCAACTCCCCCAATGATGAGGGATTCATCATGATGATACATAGAAATTTGGGACACAGGGAAGACTGTGTGGGTACTATCCAATTTCGTGTAACTTTCAACTAATAAACATACTCAAAAACATATCCCAATAGAAAAACGACTTGAAGAATCATAATGAAAGAGTTTACTGTTTATAAAACCCCTAATATACCTAGTTTGGGAAGTCTCTTAGGATAACATGGTCTCCAATATCACATTCTAAGAGACTAAACCTATGATTACCATAGGCCTTATATTGGTCCAACACTATTGTCTTCTTCTCTCAGATGATCTCTATATTCTCAGTAGTATAGTATACTATATGAAGACTAAGAATTGATAAAAATCCAACCTATATCCATCATAATAGTGAATAAAATAGTCACCTACATAATGCATTAAGAAAATCCATTCCAATAGACAAATGATATATTTTTTAGGCAAGAAAAGCATGGGGTATGTTCTTTATCCATGATCCACTGAAATCCAAGATGAATGGTAAAAATATATCCCCAAAAAACTTGTTGTTCAACTCTGTCTATCCATATGTGTGAGGATTAATGATAGTGAAAAGTCATAGATAAGATCCAAAGGAATGCACAAATCCCATAAAATACAATGAGGTAAAATGAGGATCATGATCAAAGATGATGGTCCACAGAACCCTCTGATGCTTAATGACATCATCCATATATTTCCCTTCAAAAAAGTATAGAGAACATGATTCATGGATTATTGGAAAATTAGATGACTTATTGAGTCTCTAAATGATCACCCAAATTACATAACATCCACCCTAATCCTGGGGTATACTAGTGACCCAACCATCAAGATATTCTACCATTTCAACTCATGAATTCCAAAGGGCTAACGAAAACCACCAAGAATATGATTGCTAATTTTAACCTACTGAAACCCCAAACACCTCACTAAAAAATATTCCACCATTAATTTCATCCCATGACACCAACGATGATGACTAAATAGTTATTACATGTTAGAGACATGAGGATTTATAGATAAATGATTGTTTTAAACTGATGAATAAATCCCCCTCCCATTATTAATTCAGATAAAATCTCCCCTAAAACAACATCCATTTTTGACCTTCCTGCATCCAACCCTATCAGATACTACTATGGAAAACATGGTCATGAATCACCTATAACTATGAGTCTCCCCAATAAAACACCTCCATTGAATACAATAATAATGATTCCAATATCATTTGATAAAGTCATACCAGTCACTGCATTACCCTACATAAATTAAAATCACCATAGGCAACTACATCCATATCCAGAAATCCTAAGACTCATGAACCACCTCTTCTAAGTAATTGAGAATCGACACATTGACATATATATATTCCCATTTAATGGGGTATAATTGACCTCAAAATCATAATCTTCGAGACCTTCTATCCTAGTCTATTGGACTATATCCAGGTTTTACTAAGAGAAAAACATTATATGATCTTATAGACATTGTAAAGAAATATGTTCTCATCGATGAGGTAATTCAACTACAGATTTAACACTAACACATCCACGCCAACATCTAGATCATCGATGTCATATTTATAATCATGGGAGTGTAACTGTCTATACCCATAAAGTATCACTTGGAACTTCTACATCAATATGTGTACCAAACAATGATAAGAAATGTCATAGAAAAGAAAAAACATCACCCCCATTGGGAAACCCATGGAATTGGTCACTAATTTACTTCTCTATCATATTATAGAATACCTAAAATCACATATCAGTCAATATGAAATGAGTTTCATTCATGGTCAAGGTATTTTTTAGGTTTTTAACTAAGAGAAATCATACCCCAACAATAATAATATCCTATAGTACCATGTAAATATTAAACATAAACCAAATTAATAGGCTATTCTAAATAATCAACAACTAAAACCATTGATAGGTCGATGGGAACACCCTTATATGACACTTCACACCCATAGAAATGAACTTATGATATCCAAAACATGCACTTGGACAGCTTCTCATAAAAATAATTGTTTAAAAGAACCTTGAAAAAATCTCTATAACAATTTACATGATAATCCTATAGATTAATTTACATCAAAAGGAATTTTTTGAACATCAATAAAAAATAGTCTATGAACACATGGAATATGGAATTAATAATCGACATAAACATTTTTGGTGAATTGCTGACATCAAAATACATGGCAATGAACTTTTAGTTCACATACCATCACCTAATGATTGTCTTAGATATATGAAAATCATTCACCCTCATCTTGTGATATCCATAAAACGTTTTGACCTTAGTGAATCAATTTTCCTAATTAAGTTAGTCTAATATATCATTAATATTTAGAATAAGGTAAAATTTCTTGACCATCTCTTAATTAATGATCTTGTAGTCTACACCCAACCTAAAGGTAACACACACCTTATTATAGAATAACATTGGAGAACAACAAGGAATTCACTTGGTCATATAATATCCTCTACATCATATGATCACCCAATACCATTGATTCATGCAATAAAATATGTAAAATTTGATTGGGATCCATAGAAATCAAATACATTCAAAGTTTCAATGTTATCCCTAACTCAATGACACATCGGGGGGTTGTGTCATATACAAATCTATATAAAAATCATAATACTCTTCCATAACCTTGGTAACATCCTACTCTCAATGTTTTATTTACAAAAATTTGCATTGATAAATAAGGGGATCCAATTTCATTCCACTTAAATGATAAATATTCTCACCAATGTGTGCCACTCATTAGCCCTCTAACTCAAAAAAGGAATAAATCCACCGGAATTAATATGTGACTTCATAAATTGGACATTTTTATTTTTTTAAGGAAGAAATTGTATGATTATATCTTCATGTAGAAGAAATCATCTACTAAATATTTTTGCACCATCATCAGATAGTGTCCATGTTAGTCATCAAATAAATTAGCCTAGTCACCAACTGGCACAGATAACCTTAGGAGAATGGGAAGTATCTTTATATCCCTTGTCAATGAATAGAACAATTTATGAGTAAAAATGGGCATAGGAATTATAAATAATAGGAATCAAAATCAAGGGTTGATGATAAACCTATCTTACCATATAATACCTTTGGTCATGTAGGAGTTGGAACTTCTATCACATGTACCTTCTCATTGCAACCACTAGTTCCATTATAATGAAGACCTAAATCCACCTCATCTAGACTAGGTCCCTGAAAATTTGGAAATTATTTTATTAACCTTCTCTAAATTCATCTTCCCTCAGCTTCTAAAAAAGTTTCGTAGTTGCTGGCTAAAAAAATGTATTAGTGGAATCTTATACAGCTTCTAAAAATGATTCGGACCACCCTTATGATACTTTAAACCTTGAGATACAGGTCACTAATCCTATTGGTTGCATTGACCCATTCATATGAATCCTACAAACAAGGGGCTCCTAGTAGATGGACCCAAAAGAACCAGAATATCTTGTAAAGATCTTCTAAGGTCAGATCCCAACTAGTGGGAAAGCTGAGTGTACATAAATCTATTATCCACTTCCATGATATGTTCTCCTTGTGTTTCCCTAAAAGACAGTCCCTTGAGGATCACCTAATAGGGAAATCCTGCACTCGATAAATTGTTGATTCTTTTATACATCATGATATATTGGAATAAAAAATAGAGTGACTACATAACTGACAAATATCCAGAAAACATCATCCAGATTCCACACAACAGGAACCTCATCTAAAAAATTATAGGAATAGAGAAAAGGATTCTTTAACATTGTCCCAATATATGGAACAATAATGATCTCATTATAAAGTGATATATGATACCAACTCTTGACTACAATCATCATCAATTAATTTTACTCTAAATGGAACTCCTTCAAGTAATCAAGCAATGAAACATTTCATACTTTTCACTCACCAAGATACAATATATACGATGCATGCCCAAATCCTCTCATATGACTAACTTCTAATGAATCTAAAAAATCATTATGATATACATTCAGACCAAAAAATTATCAGAATATCCTAAAATGAGTAATCTATCTCCTGATCAGAGATTCTCCCATAAAAATTCTCCATAATCGACCACTGAAAGGAAAACAAGACCCTATTTCATTCCACATCCTCCTCAATAAGTTTCTTCCACTATTAAAAAAATAGATCATCATATTGAACTTCTACTCCCTGACCAACTTGTGGATAATAACAAGAATCCGTTCCTATAAAATCATATCGGATCCATAAGATTGATATCTTGTATTTTTTAAGGATCATTTAATTATTATATTCTAATTTCACATATTCACCCAATTTGTACCAGAACACATTAATTAATGATGTATGTTACTTCCCTAGGTATCAAGACTATATTTAGGTCCACCACACTATGACTTTAAATAGCTCGGATTCCTATAACCAGATCTTTGGGGGTCATAAAAGCTTGTTTCTTAGCTTTTCTCCCTGGCCAATGTCACATACCAAGAACAAGGGGCACAGCTTTCCTACAAACCCATGAAATATTCATAGTGAATTATCCTAAAATCCAACGTTTATATCAAAAATATTCTTTTATTCCACTCTACATGAACCCCTATCACTAAGGGAACCCCTCATAGGTTAGGAATTAAGGAAGAGAGATAATAATCCCCATGTCCTACCTCTAGTAAGCATCTGGCATGTGACTAGTTCCATGGGTTTACAAATATCACATATGGAATGAATTACCCCAATAAATAATGTTGGACAAAAATATAGGATAATAAATTGAAAATAAACCCCATAAAATTATATAAAATTAAACACAAACGAACACACAATGCGTTAACAATGTAAAAAGTACTAGTAAATGTCTCCAAGTATTATACCAAAATCCATGCCCTACTGTAGTGAATCAACATTATCTCTATAATCTAAGATAAAAATTCCTAGTCATATCCCTAAAATACAATAAAAATAACTATAATAGTTTATATATATTTTGGGATAATAACATGTATACTATGTTTTATTATACCTAATATCACTTGTGAATATATGAAAATAGTACGTAACACACTAGGGAAAAAAACAGAACCTATATACACTAAAACCAATCAAAAAAATAAATCCAAAATTACTATGGATAACTTACCAAATCATACATCCAATATAGTAACATATAATCAAAATAATATAAAAATAAATCTCCCTACAACCACTTCCCCATTGGTTTTCCACTCTCATTCCCCAACATAAAAAATCCAATGATTCCATCCTTCCATTATTATCACATCACATATCTAGCCAACTATGATTTCGGTTAATAATCATCCCTACCTATACTTACATCCTATAGAGTTTAGAATCAGGTTCTATAATAAGTTTTCATCACATCACAATCTCATCACATCAGAACCTCATCATAAAACTAGGGTTGTAAAATCTTTAACCTGAAGTACATCATACTATTTCTATCCTTCCACCAGAAATAACCCCCACCACATATAACATCCTCCTAAAAACCTGTTAATAAACAAAACCATCCTATCTCATAACTATTACTATAGGAATAGTGGGATATATGTAGTATCTAACCATACATATAAGCACCATCCTATATGCTGGGGAAAAAAATTGGAACCTAAAACATTTGGGAGTTGGTAAGGTTATCCAACTATGGTGGGGTGTGTAAACAAATATCATGAAATTAATGATAAATATAATGAAAAAAATACATAATATATTGCTTAACTTAACCTACAATTATGTACTCTACATAACCACCACTACACCAGACGATTTCTATCACAACTTCTTCCATTGTCTAAATTCATCAAAACACATGACCAACATAAATAGACACTATAGAGAACCTGATTTTCATACATTTCATTATATCATTTATTTATAAAAAATATAAAACAATTACACAATGAGGATCAAAAGTATTATTTTTCTTGGTAGAAAAGGGACAATGCATAACATTTAAAACACAAAAAACTTATTTAAATCCTTCTTCTCTAGCTTCTTATTGTCACTTGACTACTTCTTAGTTAAATGCAGTCACCTGAGGATATACATCAAAAAGGGTTGAGGTAAAATCCGAGTAAGAGGATAGAAAAAAACATTAAACAAAAAAACATGGGATGATAATAATCATTATAAACATTATATAGTCATAGAATCATAATCATGACAGGAAACATTAAGAAAAAACATGGAATTTTACAATGCAAAAAAAATGAAACATCATGTATTAGTGGTTATCAACCACACATAGTTTTCAACAAAGATAGAATCGTCTTCAAACATCATTTCAAATTAAATCTTGATATTCATCACTATAACCAATGCAATGGAGTGATGTATAATTCTGGTAGCACCCGTCACATTCATACATTTATATTGCAGTATATAATTCTGGGTGCACTCGTCACATCATAAAATTTATATTATAATTCATGAAACATAGAACATATAAAAATCATGAACATAAATAAACCATGATAATTGATGAGTTTAATATCATAATAATATATTCATAAACATTTATTTCCCAAAATAAATAAGGAAAAACATGTTTGATACAAGAAGCATCAACCTTGAGTGAGAAATAAAATATGTGTTTTTGAAAGAATAGTTCTTTTGGAAAACATTGTGATTGACATAAACTTCATTGGAAAATATGTATTATCCAAAAATAGGTTATATAATAATGAAAAAACTCTATTTAAGTATTAACCATAAATATAATGGAGTGGAAGAGGGAGAACCCAAAGAAAGGAAGTTAGGTTTATGAATTTTGTCTTACCTTGTATCTGAACAATTTCTTCACATTAATGTCTTATATAATGCCATTATATTAATTAATTAGAAATTAAAAAACATTTTATACATGAATATGGTTCATTATGGCTTCATGAGGGTATTTTATGGGCCTTTATATGAGATATGGATTTTAAATCCATTGTTTGGGAGTCTTATTTTTCTATGTTTTCATGAATGGTTCCCTTCTACAAATAATTGGAAAGATTGTGTAGAACATAGATAAACATACATAACTGATATTAAATGTTATTAATTATATTCTAGTATTTTAAAAGATCCTTTAAATAATTATGTTTTATACCATCTAGATGAATCATTAGTTAAAAATTAATCATGATATTGTTTGGTTAATTGGGGAAGTTTTTGGATCATAATGATAATGTTTTAAATTTTCAATTATTATTATGAATAAATGATGTTAACAAAAAATAAAAGGGGTTACAACAAACATATTAAAATCTACACTCAATAATTTGATGGTTTCATTGACATACTTTAAGGAGTTGATGGAAAATGGAAGTGCATTTCCATTGATATAGGAAAATTAACACATCCTAGGCAACAATTTCATTTTTATAAACAAAAAGAGAAAGAGATGGAGGAGTTTAATGATTAATCATCCATTGACATGATATCAATCCATAATATCAATCATAATAGAATTGACTTTGTATTTTGATAAGTGATGTTGAGGATAAGAGAAAAAAATAAATGAAATTTGTAAGGAAATTGAATAAAAAGAGGGACAAAATACTTTTTGAATACATATTATTTGAGAGCCTCTTAAGGAAGTGGTTTTACTCTTTTTATCAGAAAAATGAAAAATGGATATGAGGGAGGGGCTAGGGAAGAGCTTTGGGTGGAATTTGGACAAGGATTGTAGCTTGAGATGTGTGAATAAATGAGGGTGTGAGGGGTTTTATTTAGAGTAAAGGTAAGAGTTGTTTTCACAATATTATATTCATTAATTTATTTTTTTCCACAAACTACGAAATAGTGATGATTCCAAAACCAAGAATAATAATAATTTAATTATAGTCCGATATTTCATTTCTTACATCACAAATGATGTTAGGAATAGTGGACTTATATTATAATGTTTTTATAAAGTAAATTAATGTGTTGACTATTCACCAAAAAATAATTATTTTTTCAGAAAAATTCCAAAAATTGACCCTAACCATTTTTAAATGTTCACAATAAAATATGAAAGCAATTTTATCAAAATAGTTTTATAAATATTATTAATTTAATTTTTCAATAAAATGATAATTATCTTGAAAAATACTAATTTTAATATTAAAACCGATATTATAATGCTTTCAAAAATTACATAAGGTCATATAAAATTATCTTAAAACTAGAAGAAAATTAATTGTTAATTTATGACCACATTTTAGGAAAATATATTTTCTTTTGAATTGGTCAATTAATTATGATAAATTATTTAGGACTTACAAATGTACCAATACTTTTACTACGGTCATATTGTAACTTATAAGATTCCTAAATATTAGTTAATCTTGTATGGGTGAGGTAATTATTATTTTTAATGATTTAATATTCATAAGGGTCGAATTACAATTCATAAAGAGTAGTTAATATTTATAATGGTATGATATTATTCCCCAAAAAAATGAATTTTCTCATATCAGACTCCTAACATCTTACTAAACGGAGTCATGTATGTCAGATTTTTGAAATTCAAAACACATAAGTTTAAAATTTATGTTTAAAGGTCATATAGTAGTTCATTTAAGTATGATGTGGAAATGTGTTCCTAATGTTATTTATTATGAACTTATTAAAAAAAGTGAGAAATTGCATTGATAAAGGTTTGGTTCATTACATTCTTACCCCGTTTTGAAATTTCACCCTTGAAATTTCAGTTTACAATAATATGAGATGGTACTTCACCTTCATCACATCCTCTAGTTCCTAAGTTCATTAATCATATATATAGTTATTCCACAACAATATTACAATATGGGTTTTCTTTTTGTGTAGAACCCTATCTATCTGATCCAGAATCTTTATTAGTTTCTCCTCATTAGAGAGATCATATTCCTGATGTACCACCTCTGGGTTCAATACATGTTGGGGATCTGGTATGTACTTCCTCATGAGTGATACATGAAGGAAGACATAATCTCCAATGTCGAACTCCAAGTCCCTTCGACGATTGTCATCATTTCTCTTTTTCCAACCCTGAGAAGATTTGATGTGATTCTGGATGACATTAACCTTTTTTGTTATCTCTTTCACAAGATCAGGTCCAAGCGGATTTCCTCCTCCAAATTCAACCCCATTGGTTGGATTTCTCCATCACTTTCCATGAAAATATTCATATGGAGCCATCTGAATAATCTAGTAGAAGCTATTATTGTATGAGAACTCACCCAAATTGAAGATGTTGAGCACATACACCATTGAATTCAAAAGAGAAGGATCTTAGCATGTATTCAAGAATCTAAATAGTCCTTTCATATTGGCCATAAATTTGGGGGTGATAGGTCATTCTAAAATTTAATTCTGTACTCAAAGCATGTTGAAGACTCCTCCATAAATTAGATGTGAACCTTGGATCACAATCAGTGACAATCTATAGTGGAATACCTTGTTGTCTCTCTACTTAACTCACATATGTTTTTTTCATGTTTTCAAGTGAGAGATCTTCCTGAATAGAGATAAATTGGGTTGTCTAGGTGAGTCATTCAACCACATCCCATATCACATTATTTACCTTCGACATATTCAGGAGACCTGTGATAATGTCCATATTGAAGCTCTCCCATTTACACATGGGAATATGAAATGGTTTCATCATCCATTTGGACTTATTTTCTCTTCTTTAACATTCTAACATACCAAGCATCGTGATATATATTCCGAAATATCCTTCGTCATGTTATACCAGTAGAATTGTTCCTATTGATCTCATTATATTTAGTGCTACAATGTTGGATAGAGCATGTTGAGATATGTGCATTGTCCAATAGATCCTTCTTTATCAAGGGTGATGAAGGTAAAAAAATCCACATTCCAATCCTTATCACACCATCATTGTCGATATGGAACTCTTGCAACGTCCCTTATTTTACTACAGTCACCTTCTTTTGTAACTTTAGATCTTCCCTCTGTGACTCCTTAATCTTCTCATGTATATATGGTTGTGCAATAATTTGGGAATGGAGGAATGTATCCACTACCCTTATTATTTCCAAAACCATCATTTTCATATCCAATAATATGTGGTCTTTCTAAATATGTAACATGGATAGAGTAGTAGGTTCTTTTCGTCTTAGAGTATCAGCTACATTTTTTACCTTTGTAGGATGATAGTGAATAGAGAAATCATAATCCTAGATTATCTCTAACCATCACCTTCAATGAATGTCCATCCTATTTAGTGAGAATATATAAATTAGGCTGTTTTGGTCGGTGTATATGTCAAACTTTTCAGCATAAATTTAGTTATTCCATAATTTCAAGGAAAAAATCACGGATTCCAACTCTAGATCATGTTTTGGGTAGTTTATCTCGTGGACCTTCAACTGTTGTGAGGCATAGGCTATCACATTATCAATTTAAATGAGTAAAAAACCCAATACATTCATCAAATCATTAATTTATATCACAAAATATTCATCATTATTCAGTAATGTGAGTAATGGTGCTATGATCAGCCTTATCTTCAACTCTTTCATGCTTCCCTTTCATTCTTCCGCACATAAGATTTTACACCTTTCCATGTAAACATAGTTAGTAGTCCTGAAAATTATGAGAAATATCTCTGAAAGCCTCGTTAGTACCCAGATAATCCATGAAAACTATGGATTTCTAGGACACTAGAGGATGTGGGTCATTCCTCAATCTCCTTTTTTAGGGTCCAAATAAATTTCCTCACTTGTGATCACATGTTCTAGAAATGTGAATTTCTTTATCCAAAAGTCAAACTTTCTAAACTTCTAAAACAAATTCTCCTTTCTCAATATCACCCACACATGTCTAAGAAGATCTTCATGATCCTAATTTCTATTATTGTATATGAGAATATTATAGATAAACTCTACCACAAATATTTCATGGTAGTGTCTAAAAACCCTATTCCTCAAATCTGTGAATATGGAAGGGGAATTAGTAAGTCTAAAGGGAATCACCAGAAACTCATAGTTCCCATACCTTGTATGGGAATTATTCTTCTGGATATCATCCTTCATCACCATTAAATGATGATATCCAGAAAAAATATCCACCATTATGAAGTATTTATCTCATCTTAACTGATCAAACAAGTCATCAATCCTTGGAAGAGGATACTTCTTCATTATGATGATCTGGTTGAGTTCTCGATAATCCATACACAGACACATTGTTCCCTCCTCCTTCTTCAAAAAGATCATTGGTGAACCCCCAAGGTGATGCACTAGGGCATATGAACCCTTTGTCCAAATGATCATATAGTTGCTTCTTTACGTCATCCATTTTGATAGGAGCCATCCTATAAGTACAATTTGATATAGGAGTAACTCCAGGTATAAAATACTGGGAGAACCCAACCTCAGAATCTGGGGGGAGTCTGAGTAACTATTCAAGAAATACATCATCATATTTCCTCATGATGGGATTTTCATCTAGGTTGACAGTTTCCTTTGAATCAATCATTTGAGCATGGTATGCCGATTATTAGTAAATCAACACCCACACCATTGATGTATTTTTCAAAGGAGATTCATGATCTTCCTTGAATTTTTAGAATAAAATGGTATGGTTCAAAATATGAGAAGATATTTCCTTTTATTGATAGCTAATATGTGGTCTATATAAAGAGAGCCAGTCCATTCCAATAATAGCATTGAATTCAACCAAGGTATGTATTACATGATTTGCTAGAAGAATCTTCCCACATAATCTAACATGAGAAGAGTCAAAAAAATTGGTTGAAATTATTGAACAACTTGGTGTTTTTATACATATCTCTACTTCTATGTTTTGGGGCTTTGATTCTATAGCTCTAGAAAATATTCATGATATAACGGAATGTGTAGAACCATAATCAAATAATACTTTTTCCATTATTTAGAGGATTGAATGTGTCCCTTTTCTGACTTCATTACCTTTCCCCACTTCCACATTAGGGATGGAATAAACCTTACCTTATTCCATTGGATTTGGTGGTTGCTGACACTGAATACCCTCGAGGTCTTGAGGTTTAGTCCACAGGCTTTCATAGTGCCCTTTATCTCTATAGTTGTAACACTATACCAAGGTTGGTTCTCTCCTTTCATCCACTACATTATCCTTCCTTATCATGTCTTCTCGACACTCTTGAAAATGTTGGCCACATTTCCCACACTCTTATCAGTTCTTTGTCCCATTGAGGTAGTTCCACTGATTTATCTTCCCACATTTTTGGCATGTGTGTGGTTGAGTTTTCTTCCCACCTTTATCATTAGATACCTCAACTTGAAAATAAATCTATAATTTCTTATCACCATCTACGTGTGACTATTCTCCAAATTGCATCTTAACTTTGAGGGATCACCAAACAACATCTTCAAAATTCCAAAAGTATTTGATTGTAATATACTTTTGAAGGTGTGGTTTTAATCCACTGAATAATCTATATTTTTTTCTATCATTTATGATAAAATAACCTGATGAATGCCCTGAAAGTCTTCTGAAATTCACTTGGTAGGTTATGAAAAATTGTAAATCCATTTTCTTGAGCTCTATGAATTATCTCTCCATCATCAGAGGAAGTGTTCCTAAGAAATACTTGATATGAAACATGAACATAAAATCATCACATCCCTTCTTTCTATTTTATCACTCAACTTGGGTTTCCTAATCAATGCCCACCATTGATTGGCCTCTCCATCTAGATGATAAACAGATGGTGTCACATTCTCTATCTAAGAATAGTGACGAACAAAAAAGATATTTTCCATGGAGCCAAACCACTGTTCTAAAACTAGTGGATCAGATGATCTAGTAAAATTCAATTGTTGTTGTGGCATAAAACACTCTATATCCAGTAGCTCCCTCTTTTGTGAAGGAGGATGTTGCACATTATTCAGGTTATCATTCATAAATTGATATAGTTGTGTAATGATTTCCATGTAATTTTTAACTCCACCTCCCAAATCATTGGGGATGTCATTTGGGCATTCCTTGCATTGTTCCTCACATGAGTTGTTGGAATGTTGTCTCCTAGTTCCCATTTTTTTTAAAATAGAAAGGATTAAAACAAAACATGAGTCAATGAGTCGTAAATAAATAAATTAATAATTGTGTAATTTGTACTAAAATAATATATTATGGTACCCCTATGTTTATAAAATATTCTTCTGTGAATATTTGTACATAGTATCATAATAGAGGTTTTCTCTAGGGTTCATTATTTTCAATTCCCAAATTAACTAATCCTTGCCACTAATACCAATTATAGTGACACTTTTTTTCGTACATTACTTTACAAAATTTTAGTGATAAAGAATATAATAAAATTACAAAATCAGGATCCAATGATTTAGTGGTATTGGGAAAACTAGTATAATACATATTATTTAAAACACAAAACATTTATTTAATTCCATCATCTCTAGCTTCTAATTTCCTCTTGAATTCTCTTTAATACATGTAGTCACATGAGGATTTAAATCAAAAATGGGTGAGATAAAATCCTAGTAAGAGGATAGAAAGGAACATGAAATGACATAACATGGGATGATCATAATCATTATAATCATAACATAGTAATATGATCAATATCATGGGAGGAAACATTAAAAAAATACATGGAATGTTGCAATGCATAATAATGAAACATCGTGTCTTATTGGTTCACTGCAACACATATTGTGAAAAATGAAAGAATAATGTTCACACATAATTTAACATTAAATCGTGAGATCCTTTTCTTTAACCAATTCATTGGAGTTCTATATAATTCCAGGTGCACCCATCACATTCAGACATTCATAATATGCTATATAATTCCAAGCGCACCCATCGCATAAAAACATTTACATTATCATGCATTACCCATAGATCATATATCAATCATGAACATAAATAACCCATGTAAATGAAAGGTTTTAATCTCATAATAATACAATCCTTATTTTTGGTTTACCAAAAGAAAGAGGGAATAACAGACTTGATACAAGAACTATCAGGCTTGAGTGAAAGGTAAAGGTGTGTTTTTGAAAGAAGAGTTCTTTTGGAAAACATTGCGTTTGACATAAAGTTCAGTGGAAAAATATTTATTAGACCAAAAAATTTAATATAATGAAGGAGTTTATTTAAGGAGTTACCATACCAAATATTGAATGAAAGAGGAAGAAGCCAAATAAATAATGTTAGGTTAAAAAAAATTTCCTCACCTTATATCAAAATGATTTATTCACTTTAATGTCATGTATTGTGACATTATATTCCTTAATTAGAAAATATAGAACATTTTAAACCTAAATATGGTTTATTATGGTTTCATTATGTTATTTTATGGGACTCTGGTTGAGTTATGGCGTTCAAATCAATTTTTCAGGAGTGTTCTTTTTCTTAGTTTTCATGAATGGTTCACTTGTACACATAAATGGAAGTTCATGTAAAACATGGATACACTTCCAAAACTGATATTACATGTTCTTAATGACCTTAAATGATTTTAAATGATATTTTCATGAATTATGTTACATACCATTTGGATGAATCATTAGTTAAATTTAAATTATGATCATTTAATGTTAATTTGCGAGGTTTTTTGATCACAACAAACATGTTTTGTTTTATAAATTAGTATTATGAATATAAGTTGTTTATAGATCATAAAAGGAGTTAAAATTTAAATATTAAAATCTAGTTTCAACCATTTAATGGTTTCATTTATTTTTTTATGTAGGTCATGGAAAATGGAAGGGTATTTCCCATGATGTAGGAATTTTAACACATCACAGACAACTATTTCATTTTCGTAGACCATGAGAGAGAGGGAGGTGTATAATGAATAATCTTCCATTAACATGTCTTCAAACTAGTATATCAATAATATTGTATTTATCATTAATTATTCATAAGAGAAGTTGAGGATAATAGAATAAAATAAATAAAATGTTAATGCAAATTGAATGAAATGAGATAGAAATTGTCTCTTAATATATCTTATTTGAGTGCCTCTTAAGGGAAGAGTTTTTAGACTTTTTATCTGACCATGGGCTGGTGGATGTGGGGGAGGGGATAGGTTAGAGATTTGGGCCTAATTTTTACAAGGATTTTAGCTTGAGAGGTGCAAATAAATTAGGGTGTGAGGGTTGTATTTATAGTAGAGGGGAGAGATTTTTTCTCAATATTATATTCATTAATTTATTTTTTCTCCGCAAGATAAGAAATAGTGATGATTACATGACCAGGAATAGTAATAAGTGCATGTATGCTCAATATTTGGGTTCTTACATCAATGATGATATTAGGAATGGTGTATTTAAATTATAATGTATTTATATGATAAATTAATGTATTTACTATTCACCAAAAATTCAAGTATTTCGAAAAAAATCCCAAAACATCACATTAAACATTTTTCGACTGGTAGAATAGAATAATTTACTCCATTTTACAAAAAAGTCTAAATATCACTAACTTAATTTTTAATTAAATTTCTAATTTTATTGAAAAATATAGATTTTAATAATAAAACTCATATTATAATGCTTTAAAAAATTACATAAGGTCTATAAAATATTCATAAAACTATGAGACATAAAATTTTAATTTTTGAACACATTTTAGGAAAATTATTTTTCTATTAAATTAATTATTTATTTATAATTAAATATTTATGAATTACAAAAATATCAATACTTTTACTCTGGTCATATAGTCACTTATAAGATGCCTAAATTATATTAATTCATTAATGGATGAGGCTACTATTATTTTGGAAAATTTACTATTCACAAGTATCATTTTAAAATTAATAAGGGTAGATTACTATTCATAAGGGTAGGTTACTATACACCAAAAAATTATGTCCTTCCTATCAGACACCAAACATCTTACTGATCGCAACCATGTATGTTGAATTTTTGAAATTCAAAACAAAAAAGTGGAAAATTTATGTTTTAAGGTAAAAAAGTAGTTCATTTATGATAGATGTGGCATTATGATTCTTATTGTGATTAATTATAAGATTAATAAAATATGGGAGAAATTTAATTGATAAATGTTTGGGTCGTTACAGAAACACAATTCTGTTTTTCTGTTAAAGGTTACAACTTTTTTAAATTTATTGGATTTCTACTGAATCTCATATACAAAGATATTTCGATCCAAAATAATAGAACCCTATTAATTTTTAATTCATTTAAAAACACATACCATATATGTTTTACTATTATAAGTTTATTCCATTGATAACCCTGAAAAAACACAACCACTCTAAACAATGGAACATGTATCTCATATCAACCTTCATCACAACATAGAATAATTCATTCCATCACCAACATATAACTATTTCACCTCTAAAAAGACACATCACAACCACCTCACACCATCCCATGTTATATCCCATTCTCAAAATCCATTTCATCATTTTCACAATCATTTTGAAACTTAATCTAGTAACCATCTTCACTGGAAAACATCCCACATCAAAAAAGGTAACACATGAATAATGTTCACTGAAAAAAATACATTCAATATTACATATTTTACCAAAATTAAATTTTAACCAAAATGGGATTTAACATAATAAATCCACTAATACAATGGTTATTTTCACACACATTCTGGATTTCCAATGGAAACTGATTCATTATCCATACACGTGTTTTTATCCATTTTTAAGGGGTGAAATAATTCAAGCAACACATGTATAGGCATAATAATTTTGATTAATAAAATTCATGAAAGGCTCCTAATAGTAATTATTTTTATACATGTAAAAAATGTATTATCACATAATTTTTAACAAAAAAGAAGTAAAAACATGTGTTTTCTCCCCAATAGCATTTCAGGAATGGCCTAAAATCCCTGATTTTTATTTATTTATTTTGGGATAAATTTATTTTTAACTAGGTTGAGAGGTATACCTTACATGAACAATAGGCCTAGTGGCACAAGGACCAGTACCACTCCTGAAGGCCTAGTGGCACAATTCCCAATACATGATCTTAAAGAAAAACCCAACTACATTGGAACTCCCCTCACGATATTATGCGTTATTGATGGTTCATAGCTAACCACCTCGCATTACTGATCGAATAAAATGGCCCCATGCATAGTTTCATAATTTTTGGTATTGATGGTCATTTCCATACGCAATAATTATTCTAATCTGGTTAGCTCTAATCTAGTGGATTCTACTTGCTCTGAATCCCCTTCTAGGAAATGATTTATGTAGTCTTCTTGGGTGAATCCAAGGTATTTATGGCCTGAAACCACATGACCAGAATGTCTAAGGTGGCTTGAAGGCCCTATAATCTGAAGGACTTATGGTCCAAAGGACCTAGGTTGCCTGAAGGCCCAAAAATATGAATAGTTCAAAATTCTATAGATACACTATAGTACATTTTACAATACTATAATAGTATCCTTGAAATCTTCCTCTACTAGGACATGCACTTAGGTTTCTTGTAGGCTTACAGGGTTTGTTAATAACTTATCAACCACTCCAACTGATTCAAATTCCATTCCATTTATAAATATGATGAATTAATTATCTTCTTATGATGAATCATAATATCCACACAGTGGGAAAAAAACTTGAAATCCCCACACATGTATATAAATATGAAGAGAACCAAGATAACATACCTCAAATGATTTTTCTATGTAGTTTTTTCAATAGGGAAAAGAAAAAACGATCCAATGTTCCCAAACACACAAAACAACATGGGTTCAGCCTAAACTACATGAAGGAATCATAAAAACATAGTCCAAAAACTCAATGAACAAGAACGACATCAAAAACAACATTTTGAAAAGATGAAATTTAGAGAATATGGTTGAAAATGGATTTTACTACCTAATGATATCCAAATATCAAACTCTAAAAATTATGGATCAAATATTAAATAAAAGGGTCATAAGGCCCTCTAAAATCATATTTATTTCAAACAATATTCATGAGATGCAAGAGAGTAATGAATTGTTTTTTGGAATATTCAGATTTGATATAAAGGATGGACCATGACACACTCACGATATGAAATGAAGATTCACAACATGAGTATTTTTTAGGATATCTATTTAATTATTTGAAATAGATTTAGGTCATGAATCCATCAAAATCCAAACCTATGGTATATCCTCATATTTTCACAATGCGTTTGTCAGATTAATTGAAATATTGAATTACACCTTCATGATTTGAATCAGTTAGTCACATAATTTGTATATGAAACATGATTTCATAAATCTCCAACCTCCATTTACCCAATAATGTCTCATTTTTTGAACATGTATTCACATCTTGAACCCCCACACCCTCTACATCAGAGCTATTTCTCAATATTCCATCGATCCTCAAGAGCCTCTTCTAATAACATCAAACTCTTAATATAAAAAGGCAATAATCTATAAACGAATATAAATTTATAGTTCACCACTTGCTATTAGAAACACATAACCTTGATTATTATGTTTCCTAGATCTGTGACCACCTATCATACTAGATATAGTCTTTGAGTCATTATCCATAGAAATGGGACCTATATGTTTTTAAATAGGTAGATAAATTCTCCTCAAATGAAGAGGATGCCGAAATATATTTTTGGAGGAAATTGTTTGAGAATAAGCATATGACTATTTATTATCCCATCAACTCTTCCATCATTGAAATTCTTATTGTGTAAAAGGTAGAATTCATATCATACATATACTAGATGTTGTGGGAATATTTCCATTGGATAAAGGACACACACATCCCATATCATGGAAATGAGGATCATTCCCAGACATGAAAATGTTATGATGCGATAAAAATCCTTTTTCTTTCTCTTTGGATTGATACCCAATGTTGTAAAAGTGGTAAATGTCCTTAAAAAAATATTCATTGATAGACTAACATCTATATTATAAATAATCATTAAAGCCTCATTGATTGTATGCATATGAGGATGGGGAGAATTCAGATAATTGTACTTATTAGTACCCCTATGACTATATAGTCCCTCAATGACTGCATCAAAAAATGTTTATATCATTAGAGATTCTATAGGGACGAATAAAACATGACCCTGTTGGTTAATATAGAAAAACATTTACCATTTTAAATATTCATATATAGCATCTATGGGCTGAGAGGTCCACTAATGGAACCCTAAACCCAGAATCTCTACTAGTTAATATCACATCTCAAATGAGGGAGAAACAACACCATAAAACTCAACCATTCCCTAAGGAAAGTACCTCAAATTCTGGTCAACTTTATTACCAATATCTCAAACTATGGAAAATGAACCCACATCAAAATAGTTTAATGAAATGTTCAATTATATTCATCCGAGGAAAAACCTATCGAACAGGTGTTCAGGAATTATTTACACTTATTCCTCTCTATGGGTCACTAAATCCACTATCTTCCCATAAGATATATTTTTTAGCTCCAAATTAACCATATCCCATAGGGGAGGGGTAATTTTTACCATGTCCAACACCATAAGTGTCATCAAATCCATAGACACCTTAAAAATTACCATTGAAAACCTTGAATCAACCTCAGTAAACATATATAGAAGCATTGTTATAATATTTCTCTAATACAATTTCTTCTATGTCTTATGTATTGATTTCTATAAGATGATTCCCCTATCATTCCTACCATCATGTGACACACGTATCACATTCGAGTTCCGATTGATGTATTTGGTCGAAGAATCCATCAAGATATACATTCAAATCTAGAACCAAGGGATCTTCTAAAAAGTATGATCATGACCTGAAATGTTCAAAATTCAATATTTTATAGTGAGTGTAAGAGTTTTTTGGAAGAACTGGATTTAACTCTTGAATGAGAATAATGTAGTGTGGCCTTTCTTCATTAGTTAGAGAATAAAAAAAATGATACATTTCACTCAAAATTACGTACTGAACAACTAAAAATCAATCAAGTAGATGATATATATTGAGATGTATAACTTGATGAAAATAATTTATTACAAATACCCCAATAGGTGGGTTAACCTAATACACGTTTCTAGGACACATACACTTGATATTGGTGCAATAATCAATGATTGGCACCCAAAAAAATGAATTTGTACCCCTTGATGTCATAATACTAGGGAAAAAGGGGACACTTTTTCAACCTCCCACTATTCCTAAAAATAAGTACCAATTAGTATAGAATCACTGGCTTCTTATACATGGATATTAAATCTTATTATATGAATAATCGATACATTATAGAAATACGTGCATGAGGACCTATTTATTCTTGAAATGGGGAAGACCTTGTATGTTTAACGTTCAAAGATTCCAATCGGGTTCTAACAGGTTTATTCGTTGAACTGGAAACATCCAATGATTCTATATCCATTTGGACCCACTTTCCAAAGGTAGGTGCTCATTAGTTGTGGACAGATGAGGCTTATTAATTTTCATTGGCCGAGAGGATGGGAGGTCAGACTCATCACTCATTTTTGGGGGGAATTATTGTCTACTTCGGGACACTCTTTATAGATATGAGTTATGTTTGTGAATCTTTATTAATATACCAAGTACGAAAATGAGCTTTCATTTAGATCTTGCAATCAATGATTGATATTTAGGAGATTTAGGGAATCTTTTATATGTATTTGAGTTTCTTCTTCGATAGAGAATAATCCATATGTATTAGAGATTCTTAGTCAATGGTATCCTTCAACACATTATATATAAATCTCTTGGTCATTATGAAAACGATACTGGTTTTAAACCCACTCAGTGAGGCACTTGAAGTTTATTGTCGTTCAAAAGGACATGGATTATTTCAGAGTTCAGATCATACCTACAGATGGGCTACCTACGCATCCTTTTTACAAAAAGAATCAGAACCCACATAGTTCGAGTAAAGAATTATGAGGTTTTATGCATGATTGATGGACCAAAGAAAGATGTCATAATTACTTTTACACTCAAAGCTCACGTGAGTCATGCTCGGTGTGAGAAACAAGAGGTATTATTAAAACCTGAAATTTATGCCATGAAAGATGAAATCATAATAAATTATGTGGGGCTTATGTATGTATGACTACCCATGATTGATGACGATTGTGATTTACTTCAGGGAAGAAACCCGGGAACAAGGTCCATAAAGGTATATGATCCTTATGGAGATTTGGATAATTAACTTAGGGCGCACTCTTGATAAGGATGCCCAAATTAGAGGGGACTTATGATTAGGTTTTATTCCTAAGAAGGAATCCAAAATCAAAATAAATTAAGAATGTGGCTTATTCTTGACAAGGAGACCATGGTTAAGGGGAATTTATGGATGGGGCTTATTCTTGAGAAGGATTCCTAGTTTAAGAGGACTTGATACATTAGGGATTACTCTTGAGAAGGACTCCCAAGTTAAGGGAACTTGAGATTTGGGGATAACTCCTGAGAAGGAGGCCCAAAATAAGGAAAATTATGATTGGCGCTTACTCCTAAGGAGGATCCCAGATTAGGGAACTTGGGGCTTACTCCTAATGAGGATGTCCAGATTAGAGAACACAGGGCTTACTCTTAAGGAGGATTCCTATATTAGGGAACATGGGGCTTACTCTTAAGGAGGAAGCACAAATTTGGGAACTTGAGGATTAATCCTAAGTAGGATGCCTAGATTAGGGAACTTGGGGTTTACTCCTAAGGAGGATGCCCAGATTTGAGATCTCTTTATCTTCATGGATGAGGTTGAATGATTGAAATATTTAACCTTAGTGACATAAAGATATGTAAATCACTAGTTTTTGAGAGATGTTCCACAGAACTCATTTCAGATAATGAATCCAACAATGGAATCATGCCTAAAATGTCTTTGAAGAGGTTTTTGAAGGCTAAATCATGAAGAGGAGAGGTGGATTTGAAGAAAAGAGTTGAATAGGTAGGAGGGGCACCGAAAAAGAGGCAGACGCACAAGCCATGCTTGGGCGCGCAAGTCTAGGCCGCACAAGCATACTTACACGACACGGGTGTACTTGGGTGACGGTTAAACAATAGGGTAATACTTGGGCGAGAATTGGCTCAAGTACTTAGTATTATCCCCAAAAGATTCCAAAAGGGTGGAATGCATGTTTTGTAGAAAGGATATGGAGACGCGCAAGTGTGACCATTTCCCTTAAGGGCTGGACATTTTGGGGAGAAAGTGTTGATGAATTCAAACACATAGGCCTTATTCCTCCTCTTTAGATCTTCCATTATAGTTATGAAATTACCTTATAAGTGTTCGAAATAATTCAAGTAGAGACTACGGGGCCGAGAGCTAAAATCTGACTTTTGGATTTTTCGTCCTCGAAATGGGGGACCCCCATGGGGTATTTTTAGGCCACTGAGGACCTTGGGAGAAAATAGAATAGGGCGTTCAAGTCACTTTCATGGACCATATGTGGTGTGCAAGTGTACTTGAATGACCATAGTGAAACTTGTGTGACCCATACATAAATAATTCCTTGTTCATCACTTTGTCAATTTTTTATGTTTCTTCAAAGGATGAATCTCTTTGTGCTTAAGGTATTCCCCTTTGTCATTCGTTAGACTCTGTGATGGAAAGGAGCATCAACAAAAATCCCCCCTCAGAGTTGGATCCGAAAAAGGAAGGATGATTTGACTCTGGGGTAAAGGAGAAAACGAAGGAATTTGGGAGAGCAGGTGTTGAACGCGCTGGTAGCTGTGTGCAGGTACGAGCAACATAGGGTTCGACACGCAGGGGTACGACCTTGCCTATAAATATGCGGCACCACTTCACACAATGAACCTGCCTTATAACGTTTTAGACCTCTCAGCTCGCAAGTAGATCTCTTCACGCAAGTGTCTTGGTTTTCTTCTCATTCGTTGCTTTTTTGTGTCGCGCTTCTGCCGTGGTATTTGGACTTTCACGGTGATACCTGTGTGCCCAAAACATGCGCGACATGATTTGAATTGCGCGTCAACACGGGACTTGCACGCCTTAATGCCTTAACCATTTTTTTCTAATTTCTTCTCAAATTTTATGAAAAACCAACTTACGTAAAAGTTAATTATCTAATGTTTTTGCAGATTAAATGGCTCTAAAAAGAAATGGAATGACTGATGGGCTGGCCAGCAAGCGGATTAATGATATGATCAACATCATTGGACATTATTACTATAATATCTATGATAGCACTCTCCTAGATTTGGCCAAGTATTTGAAGACGTATCATCTTAATTTCCCATAGAGCATCTACCTGCCTTTGTATGGCCATGTTCATCTGCAAGGAGTCAATATTACAGAGCCAAAGAACTATCTCTCGCATTCATGGTTTCAGACTTACACCAATTTTTCTTTAGAAAATGTCTCAATTGGAGGATCTTTTTTAAATGCTGGAACAGTGGAGAAGGCGTTTATAATGCATCATAGCCCATGTGGTTCAGATATGAAACCTCACAAGCCTAAGCTATAGCCGCATTGTTATCCCTCAATCTTCTAAAATTATCAGATGGATCAATCAAAATGCTAGAAGAAGAGTTGGGACATCCGTCCTAGAGGAGGTTTGAAGCCAACGTGGATGTGGGAATATTGGGTGTGAAAAACCTAAGAAGATTTTGTCAAGGACCTAAAAGAAGCTTCAATATATGAATTCGTCTAGGCTGGGCAGACATATATTTACAGGAATGATAACTTTGTGCCCGAGCTAATCATCCACCGGATCCTAGAATCCAATTCTTTCTATCTGAATCATGGAGAATTGGGTATCATTTTGTGGGATGTCTACAAGATCTCAGGGGCTCCAATTATGGGTGATATGTATGATGAATTCACCCCCCAAGGTGACTAGGAATGATTCGGAGAGGACACCAGCTTTGGCTTGAGAATTATTGAAAATTTTCTACAAGCTCAAGAACTAAAAGACCTCCAAGACTCATTATATAAGGGATATTCATCTATATGAGTGGATGGATATGTTTCTTACCAAAAAGAAGGTGGAGGGTCCCACCTGTACTCGTCCTACCACCTTCCCCAGAACAGATAAAAGGGGTGCTTTTGGATCATTATGGCCGACCCTAGAAGCAGGAGAATTTGAAAAGTGTGGGGACGAAGTGGATCAGAGAATCCCAGAAAAGACCCATTTGGTGATATTATTAGCCTTGTGGATCAGTGTTTATATTCTTCCAGTTAGGGATTCGAAGGGAGGCATCAGGCTAGGGACCTTCATTGTTGCAGCCAAGTTGGCAGAGAAGAAAATAGTTGGGTTGGCCACCCCCATTTTGGCGAAGATTCACATGAGATTAATCCATGTATTTATGGGTATGTCTCCTTTGAGAAAAGTGGGACCATTCCAGGTTTTTTGGGGATGTATCACCACTCATTTCTGGACATACGCTGTATAGAGCAGAGTACAGGTTCCTGGAAGTTTTTTCAGGCCATCAGTGCAGACATTTTCGGGAATTTTTCCATTATCCCTCAACTCCTATGATATAATGGAAACGTTGATCATATTCAAGAAATTCCATTTATTTCCTTATAGAACCCCGCCAACTGGGCCGTTTTTTGATGATGGAATAGCCAGCCTGAAATTGAGGTCATACATGCTGGCTTGCAGAGATGGTGTATTGGCCACCAGTATTGACAGAGAGATTATATGTGAGGCCTATGCTCCATAGAGATTTGCACACCAATTAAATTGTCTGCAGAAAACTATTGTATCCCCTCTTATGGATGTCAGGTTAGAGAATCTTTCGATGGTTTCCTGAAAACTATGGTTACTGACAGCAATGGAGAAGAATGGGGAAGTGTTTGATCTACCAGTTACTGGAGTGGTGAGTAAATTGACTTCATGGTATGCCGAGAACTGGGTAGCATTATACCCTAAAGGGGTACCGAATCATCTGGTTCATCGGGTGGGGAAAAAGAAGAGAACTGTAGAGAAAGAAACCCTTCGTCTGGAAGGTGACTCTTCCACACCTGATGCTGATTCACCATGTTCCTCACCCAGGTCTTACTTGCCGGATTCACAGGATGGTGATTATGTGGCATGACATGTGTCCAAGCGGCCTCGTGCCATATATAATCCTCATGCCAGAGTCAAGAGACCCACTCCATCGACTCCTGGTGAGTTACTTCATTGTGTAAATTTAATCGCCATTACTTTATAGAGCATTATGTTTTATTTTCTTATTCTGTATCTGTGATTGTGGGAGGTGGGAATAAGTTGAAGTTCAATATTGTAGGACCCTCCTCGCAGCCTTCTGGTACACATGCTCAATATCTATGACAAGAGGCAATCCAGACATGGCAGAGTTTATATTGTGATGCTGAAACTACCTGGTTGGACTTATGCGAAGGGATACACATCACTGGAGTAGGGAATCTTCGGCATTCTAGTGATATCCATTTCAAGGATAACCCTGATGAAGTGCGAGCTTATATCAGAGATTTGTAGATGCTCATATATGCCACCGATGATTCCATTCTAATCACCAAGCGGGTGAAGGAAATGATGGATCGCGGCACCACTGAGGGGACTGGTGCTTCCGGAGATGAGGAGTGGCACGATTACGTGGCTCCTAAAGATGGAAGTCTCTTTCCTTATTTTCATTGAAACTTGATTTCAGTTAAATCATTGTTACTCAAGGAAATTACTTTCTTCATCCAATAACTTATAAGGAAAGGAACGGTTGAGGTTCCTTCACCACAGTATAGCCCTGGTGGCACTGCCATCAGAGCTACTGAATATCCTCGTGAGCCGGGCAAGGTATCTCCAGGCCGGAAAGCCATGTACATAGAGTTAGAAAGGGATCTTTATTCTACAATTCATATATTTGGAGATGATGATGTCATCACACCCAAAATGCCAAAGAAGAAAAGACATCAAAGGAATATGTCCATAGCTAAACGCCCCATCAGTAGTGGTAAGTCCTTCGGATAGTCATTAAACCTAAATCATGAAAAGATTTCTCATACTTATTGGTATTTCATGGGCTTCATAAATTTCCCCTTTGAGGGAGAGGACTGAACCTCCTATGAGGATGATGGAGGGTGCTGGTGAACAGTTTCAAATTCATGCTGACTTGGCTGCTCCTAGAGAAGAGCCAGCATCTGTTCCCAGTATGGCTCCTTCTGCTTCTATAAGGAGAGAAGAGCCTGCTTCTGGAAAATTAACAATGCTTCCTAAAATTTTGAATGAAAACACAAAATGAATTCCATTCTATGATACTTTAGGTTTAAACCCTGCACCAGAACATTTGGCGGCCACTGCAACTGATGGCATAAATTTCTTTAAAGAAACTGTCAGGGGTTAGAGGTTGCTAGATGAGGGTCATCAAGAAGATACCTCAAATGTTCCCACTGGTGAGACTAACCAGGAATATGAGAAATAATTGGAGGAAATGATGAAACTCGGTGCATATTTTGAAGAAATTTTTGATCCTGTTAAATTACCATGTAATTTAGAAGATTTTGGATGTGAGAGTTATCCTTCGTCCTGCTAAAAAAATTCTTATTACATCTCTGAACATGATTGGTTAAAATGTGTAGTTCCATTTGAACAAGCTGCTGAATAGCCAATGCCAGAAGGGGGTATAGACAACCCTAGTATTGCAGAGACACTAGCTCAAGTGGAGATTAACCTAGTAGAGGTTCCTGAAACCCATACTAAAAATCCTATTGAATCTAGGGATGATGGGGAACAACCTTCTCATGCTGCATATCTACCATTGGGTAAGAGATAGTAATATTGGTGGTTGTACTTAATTTTAATGAAAAATCAATCAACATTTGTTATCCTTTGAAACTAACTAAAAATTTAAATTGACTATGCAAGGCTGCCAATATCAGTGGCTAGATCTAGAGGTGAAGCCTCTGCCTCCACCCCAACATGAATATAAAGTGAACTAATGAAGGTCAGGGGGGGAGGAGCAGAATAGGGAACTTCTCTAAGTGCATTAATCCCAGAATATATTCCCCCTATTATACTGATGTTGAATCAGAACTAGAGGTACAAAAGGTGATTCAATTTTCACATTGCAAGGCATGGAAGAACATATGGAAGATCATATCTGAAATGACTCTTGAAGATCTATTTTCAAAGATCCCAGGACTTTAATACTTGTTCGTCATGTTGTGATTTGGCCGTTTTGGATATCAGGATATCTATGCCGTAGTGAAACAAGTCATTTGAAGGAGGGATAAGGAGAAAAGGTACCATCAAGACTTGAACAGAGCAAGGCTGTTGACCAATATTAGCGAATTTGAGGATGTAGTGTCCTGAGATGAGGTAGATCATTCTACAAAGTTTAAGGTGCTGAAGCATAAGATCAAGGAGAATGTTGTCCAGTAGATGCACCATCAGCAATAATTAGATGCTGTTACTGAGGAACTTGACAATCTTAACAATTCACTGGAAGGCTTTCAATCAAATGGTATGAAAGTCATCGCAGATACCATGAAATCACTCCATCAAGATGAAAAGAGTGAAGTTTGTCGAGTGCGTAAACTTCAAGTGGCTGCCGATGAAGCTCGATATTTCGTAAATCTGAGGAAGAGTTATGTTGAAAGCCTCTTGTAATTCCTGAAAAAGAGACAAGCCTCTAGTCTGTGGATGTCCTTCAAATTCTTGTGCATCAATGAAAAACACTTTCATCTTCAATCATTTATGCCTGCATTCTTTTTCTATCTGCATTAAATTTTTTACCTTAACCAATGAGCCTAATGAGCATAGTTTGATTTTTTCTCTAGGATTATAAAAATAAGCCTGCAAAAATTGAATATTTTTATTGCTCAATATTGCCTAAATCATATGAAATGTTCATTTAGCGAGCTGGGACATGACTTTTTTTTCATAAATCCCTTATCTTTTGTGGGAAGTTTAACATCATGCACATCAGACATAAAAAGGCTAATGTTTAAGGTCGAATAGCTTTGTCCGAATGGATTAAAATTGACTCAATTACTTGATAACTTATCTGAAAATATATTACCACATTAATGTATGAGGGAAAACATGTAAACTATGACTTAATAAATTATGAATCTGAGGAACGATATGAAAAAATGGCTAAAAGGAATTAGAGGAAGTATTTCCCAAGAATGATGTTATCACTATTTAACAATCCTGTTAGGGGGTTAAATTATGCAGGGCCACTTAAGGGCATTGGCTTCATAGTCAAATAATATAATCTTTTGGATGATAGGTCCATTATGTAGACTACTTATGCAAGGCCACCTAGGTGCACGTGCTGTATAGCCAGGAAAAATAACTCTCAGAAATTTTACTTTTCTGTTGCTAAAAGACAGTGAATGTTTATGGAGATTCAAATTTTCCAAAGCATAGAGTCTGCTGTCTAGAGAGAGGTACTTGAATATGGAGAGGATATTTCCAATCAATATTATCAAAGAATCGGATTAATGTCACTCCTATGAAGGTCTGATCCAAACATAGGGAAGGGAAATATAAACCATAAACAGAAATACTTTTAGATCATGAGAAAGGGTATCGGAAAAATATGTTAAGGATGGCTATTTTTTTTTGCAGATCCTTACAAATTTTTGTTAAGACAAATTAGGAAAAAAGTGATTTTTCTCCCAAGAATGAAGTTACTACTATTTGAATATCCCATTAGGGGGTAGAATTATACAGGTCCATTTAAGGGCATTGGCTACATAGTCAAATAATAATATCTTTTGCTGACATGTCCTTTATGTAGACTTCATATGCAAGGGTGCATAAGGTCACATGCTTCATAGTCAGACAAAAGAAATCCTGGGTATCAAACATTTTGTGACCAGAAGTCAAGAAAAGGGTGATGGAGATCTGAAAGTATTTAAGGTTAGGATTATGAAACATGAAAATGTGTTTTTTCCAATGCATATGAGAGATACATTGACCAATGATGACCATAATCATGTTGTGTCTAGGTCCTAAATTGAGATGCTGGACTTCACTACGTATACCATAAGGATGGGAATCAAGCCATATGTAGTTCTTGAAATACTGCTTAATGTCATGTGGGCAGAGAGTATATGAGATCTTAGTTTAAGGTCATAGATATTGGACCATAATGAGGAATAGACATTTTGTGTTTGTTATAAACCTGATGTGAATGAAGACAAGGGTTTAAATACCACATTCATGTTTTCATAGGGGGACATTTCATCCAAGGTACTGAAAGTGGAATTTGGGTTTAGGCCCAAAGACATGGGGTTGGATTCAAGGGATGCTCAAACATTCCTACGTATCCCATAAGGATGGGAATCAAGCCATACATAGTTTTTGATATACCCTCTGTACAGATTTGGTTCATACAAGTGAAGGGTGAAAGGTGTCTTTAGTGAAATGATGGTTTGACTGAAGATTAAAGGTTTGAGCATTGCCATGTATGCACGTACTCTTTGTAATATAACATGGTTGGAGATCAATGTAAATAATGATTCCCTCTCAGGTGAGAGTGGAAAAGAATGTTGTAGTTTATTGTCATACATGACAAATGTTTGAATAGTTTAACATCATATAGCAAGGAAGATGGTGAATCAAAGTAAAAATATTTTTTCTAGGGGCGTCTTCACAGATCAACATCATATGAGATGAAGGTGAACCAATGTGAAGATATTGGTTTTGGGCTGCTTCACGGATCAACATCATATGTGACAGAGGTGAACCGATGTGAAGAGATTGGTTCGGGGCTTGAACCTCTGGAGGTTGCCTATGTACCCAACCTAGAAGGCAAGGATCAAAGTCTGTGTTGTTCAATTAAAGAATGAATTGGTGATCAAGCTGTTCTTGAGAACAATGACCTATAATGGTGTAGGGACTTACACATGGTTAAAAACCCAAATAGGGTTTCATGGTTGAAGTTTAATCTAAGATCACGTGAGTCATACTTGGTGTGAGAAACAAGAGGTAGAAAAAACCTTAACGATGCATAATTTAATTTCATGTACGAAATATAAGGGACTGGACACTGTTTAACACCATGTTGGACAAAAGGGGGACATGGTAGTTTAATGTCATGTAGTAAGGACAAAAGGGGGGGCAGCTGTATAGCTTAAAATCATATAGAAAGGATGAGTGCTACACAGTTTAGTGTCATGTGTCTAGGAAAACATAGTTTAAAGTAATGTTGGATGAAATTTTATTTGTCTTACACAAAATACTTCTTCAAGTATCATTTATTGGTTGGAGTCGTGATGAGTTCTCCATCCTTTGAGATTATAGAATAAGCTCTATTGGAGTAGACCTTATATATTCAGTAAGGTCAAAACCACTTTGGCTCAATCATGAGAGGTTTCAATCCTAGTATCATTGGAGTTCTGAGGACCAATACCAATTCTCCTTGAATGAATGAATGAAGATGAACTTTTTGTAGAAATCTAGCGCTATTCGATTCTGATAGACTTCCAAATGGTGTAGGGTGCACAATCTTTTCTCATCTAATCTTTCCAATTCATCCAATCACATTTGGGAATATTCATATGTAGATGAATAATACAAAATGGCTACATTGAGTGAAGGTAAATGAACCTCAATGGGCAAGTCAACTTCCATTTCATATACCAATGAATATGGATTTGACCGCGTTGCAGTGCGGGTGGTGGTCCGACAAGCCCATAAAGCATGAAAATGTTTATCAGGCCATGATTTCTTATCATTATCCACCATATTTTTCTATATAGTTGAATGAGTCATATTGAAAGATTATATTTGTCCATTGGTTTCTGCATGATACCGAGATTAATGGTTCGATTTGATGTTGTATTCTTGATACAACTTCCTTACCTCGGATGAATAGAAGTTTGTGCCATTGTCCATCAATATGGTATGAGGGACACCAAATATGGTAATGATGTTAGACTTGATGAAGCTAACAATGATTTTATAAATAACTTATTTCAGAGGTATTGCCTCTTCCCATTTGGAAAAGAAGCCAACAGTAGTTAGAATATACTTAAACTGCTTAGATGTAGCTGAAGGGTAAGGTCCTACTACATCCATTCCACATTTAGAATATGGCCATGAGTATTTAGCTGTATGGATCAACTCTGCGGGTTGATGAATGAAGTTTACATATACATGGAAAGAATGAAACTTCTTAGTGAAATCAACACAATCTTGTATCATTGAAGGCCAAAAGTATCCAAGCCTTCGAATTTGATCATATAGTCTATGTCCAGACTGGTGGGCACCACAGACTCTTGCATGTACTTCTTTCATGACATCCATTGTCTCTTCACCATCAATGAATCTTAAGAGAATTCTATCAAGACCTATTTTGTAGAGAATTTTTTCTACGTGATCAGGGCTATCATAAAGATTAAAATTGACCACATGTCACCAGACTTGATCTTTCACAGCTCTATCTGGTGGGAGTGTTTCATTTTGAAGGTATTCCTTGATAGATGTCATCCATCTTGTAGTATGAACATATGTATTAGAAATGGGACTAATTTTATTGATTTCCTCTGTTCTAGATTGAACATTAGGTGAAACTATACGACGGTGGGCAATACTGATGATTGTCTAGTTCCAATTTGGATCTGCCAGATTTGTGGCTACATTAGCCAATGCATCCATTTGAGGATTTTGTGATCGCTGGACATAAGAAAATGTTGGTTCTGAAGGAAATTCCACCATTAACTCTCTAACATAATCATAAAAAGGGATTAACTCTTCTTTTCTGATGGCATAATCCCCATTTGTTTTTTTAATTACCAGGTCTGAATCACCTTTCAACTTTACGTGATTCACTTGTGCCTGAAGCACCCACTCCAATCCTGTGATGAGAGCATGATATTCTACTTCATTTTTTGTACCACCTTCCCACAATAAGAAAGAATAGGGTAACACTGCCTTTTTCGAGGAGATAAGAAAAATTCACAGCCCAAAATTGTTGAATTTAGGATCTTCTATTTTTTTCCCTGCTGAACTTCTGGAAGCACCATCAAAGTGCATTTCCCATGTTTGAAGATTATCTTGATTAGAAAAGACTTCCTCATCAGGAAGTTCAATATCTAAGGATGTATCTTCTACTGAAGGATGTTCAGTAAATAAATCATCCAGAGTATGACCCTTTATTGCCTTTTGAGACACATACTAGATATCAAACTACTACAAAATAACTACCCACCTTGCTAGAAGTCCTCTAATCATTGGATTACTGAGGATAAATTTGAGCGGGTTATTGCGAGATACCAATTGGAAGTCATGATGTTGCCGGTAATGTCTCAATTTCTGAACTGCAAAGATTAATGCTAGGCAGCACTTTTCAATACTTTAATATCTGGTTTCTACTTCAAGCATAGTCCAACTGAGATAGTAAAGGCTGTTTTCATTCCCAGCATCATTCTTATGGGCAAGGAAGGTGCCCAATGATCTCTCTAAAGCTATCACATTAAGAATAAGTGGTATTCCTTCAACATGTGGCATTAATTCCGGTGGACTCAAGAGATATTTCTTGAGAATATTGAATGCTTCTTGACATTCTTTAGTCTACTAGTTAGTGACACCATTCTTCCTCAATTTGGTGAAGGGTAAAAATTTTCCTGAGAAATTGGAGATGAAACGTCGAATATAGGCCAAGTGTCCTTAAAGTACTATCGATTCTTTCAAATTTCATGAAGGTGACATACAAAGGATTGATTTTGTCTTCTTAGGATTGACTTCGATACCATGATGGCATACAAAAAAGCCATGAAATTGTCCTAAGGTTACCCAAAAAGCACATTTTAAGGGGTTCATCATCAAATTTTGTTGTCAAAGTTTGTGGAATAAAATTTCCAAATCAGCCATGTGATTAGAATGTTGTCTGAATTTAACCACCAAATCGTCCACCTAAAATTCAACAAATTTCCCTAAAAGGGTTTGAAGATACAGTGCATGGAATGTTGATATGTTGCACCTGCATTCTTCAGGACAAAGTGAATTACCCGATAGCAAAACACACCCTGAGGGGATCTGAATACTGTAGATTCTTCATCTTATGGAGCCAATCCGATTTGATCATACCCAGAATATCCATCCATAAAGGAAAGTGATTCATAACCAGTTGTTTCATCAATTAAGTGTTCTGTGATCGGAACTGGAAATCATTCTTGGGAAAATGCCGATTAAGATCTCTAAAATCAATGAAAACTCTAATTTGTCCATTCTTATTTTCTAGAGGGACAATATTATCCATCCATTTGGGATATTGAACTTCTCTGATGATGTTATCTTTGATAATCTTATACACTACAACTTCAATTTTGGAAGCATAAATTTGGTTTGTTCTTCTTGAGGTTTTCTTGAATCCTCGATGTTCTTCCAGAAAACCCAAATGATGAGTAGAAACATCAGGATCAAGCCCTGACATTTCTGTATAATTCAAAAAATATATCTCGATTTTGATTTAAGAATGATATATAAATTTCTTTCTCTTCAAGAGTCATGGCTACACTAATTAAAGTCGGGCGTGGATATTATTTTGTTCCCATATTTATTTCTCTGAGTTCATCTACAGTGGTTGAGATACCCTCTTCAAAAGATGGAGGAGAATCCATGATAACTTTGTCTTCTTCTTCAACGGATGTTATTTCTTCTGTTTCTACTTGCATAGTAGACGAGGAAGCAGAATTTCCATGATCAGGAGAGATGTTAAAATTTTATCATCTTGAAGAAGAGGCCACTACTTCTGACCCTATTGATGATGAAGGGTCATCCTTGGGTAATAAAGAGGAGGTGATGGATTTAGAATCAACATCATCATTCATCTCTGACATTGCAATAAATTCTTATGGCCTGGTTGATGATGTATAGAATTGAGGGATTTCTGCAGATAAAATGAAGACATCTCTATTTTAGCTTTCATCATTGCTTGGTGAATCACCAATTTCCCCCATGCTATCTGGCTTGATGTCCATAATTGACATTATGGAAGTTTCCATAAGAGTATTTGGATTTGGGTCTATCCTATCAATTTGACTGATAGGAAACACATAATATGTACTCTCTTTTATGAATGTATTTACATGAATCTTTTACAAACTGTATGGGGCATTAATTTTAGTAACCTCCTTTGCTGTGGATACCTTCTTTCCCTCCATGTGATAGAATTCTACCTCAATGTATTGAGATTCACATATTTTGAACGGAGATTTATCACCATACAATGTCCCAATTTGACCATTGAAATAATATTTGAGACATTGATGGTATGATGAAGGGATAGCCGTATGTGGATGTAGCCAAGGTCTTCCAAGAAAAATTTTGAAGGCTGTGTAATGATGAACAACCTTGAAATCTGAATTGGATACAAGTTATACAAACTGATTTTTGAGTGTGATCTGGCCTAGTGGTTCTTTTAATTTTTATCATATCCTTGGAACATCAATGAAGAAGGGGATAAATCAGATTCGGTGAGGCCCAATCAAAAAAGTGTACGAATAGGGATGAGGTTGACTCCTAAACCAATATCAATGAATGATCTTAGGATGTCTACATCATTGACCTTCCCAGATAAAAACCATGGTCTAATATGTCCATGCACAACATCATATTCATCTACATATGTAAAATATATCACTGCATGGAATTCTACAAGATCATTCTCTACATGGTGGACTACAACCGCATCAATTTTAGTTTCAAATTCCTATGTACTTGACAAAGCATCAATGAGTGCCTCCCAAAGATCCTTTGATAGATTCAAGGCATAAAAAATTGATAATTTGGCCGGTACTTGGGCCAAATGTTTCAAGACATCATAATTTTGATCCAAAGGTATGATTTTCCAAACAGGAACATGCGGTTTTGTAGGTACCTTAGAAGTTGATACTTTTAAAGTAGATGCATCTTGTATCGGGGTAGGAGTTGGAAATACTCATGGCTTTGGAATATTAGACCGACTAGGTCTATTTATTTGATGAGAGGAAGAAGGTGTAACCTCTAACCTATCCTCCAGGATAATTGTGCCAAGACTGAATCTTCCATGTGTGGAAGAACATTCTTGTTCCTGTTGAGCCCGCTGAAGGTCTCTTCCATGAGTTTCTGATGCATATACAGTTCTACTAGGGGTAGGACTGAAATAGTGGCTTCTAGAACATCCAAATCTTCCTCTTTATCAAATAACATTGGAAATCCCTATAATTCCTTTATTTGATACATGGATCTTAGGTTTATCAAGATAGAAACTGTGAATGGCATAAGGATATATTAAGTGAATCATGTTAACAAAACCAAAGATCAACTTTTCATCTGATAAAGACTCTTCCTGATTAGCCAGTTTATGTTGTGCCGTTTGGTGGGGAGGTTCCCATTACTTTGAAGTAGATGGCATAAAATCTGCCAGAGTCAAAGACAACTTGGGCTTTGACACAAAATCATCTTCTTCTGACTGCTCTTCTTTCTTTAAATTACAGTTCTTCTTTGAGGATTTTCATTCTGATGAAGGGGGTTTTGCTGTGGAATTTATAACAGAAGTCAGAATTGGTTTCTTCAACTACATTCATAAAATGTTATTAGTTTCGTTGATCATTTCCTGACCATCCAATCATCATATTTCTGCAAATTTTTGTTTTTGGACTTCATGCCACTCGCCTTCTTCCTCTGGATCTGTAGTAGTAACACATGCTACCTGGGTTGAAGAACCTTTTAGTTTGACTTATCCCGAGTCTACAATCTTTTTCAAGAGGTCTTTGAAGACAAAACACTTTTGAATGGGATGTCCCAACATCTGATGAATTGGGAAACAATTTGGTAGGTCTTCATATCCTTCCTTGTTTGGCCTTTTGGGCCTTGGCAACTAAACCAAATTATTTTCCAGAGCCGAAATGAAGTAACTAGGTACTTGTTCATTTCGGAAATAATAAACTTTTTTCTTCAACTCCTCAAATTGTTTTCGTCTTTGATCTCTTTGATCATCTTGACGAAATGGCCTCTATTGTTGATGCCCAGGAGGTGGAGCCCTTCGATAAGATGAAGGTTTCAAAGTAGAAGCAGGTACATGTGCTTGTTTAAGCGTAACTGTAGTAGTATCTAATCTCCCCATTCTCCTTCCTGGAGCTGATGGAATTACATGAGTTTTACCCTTAATCATTTTAAGAGAGTCTTCAATCTTATGAGCGATCGAAGTAAGGTATCGAAACCCTCCTGTGTATTTTACAGGGATCAACGGTGTGCGTAATTCATCACATAAATTTTCCACATAGATTGGCAACAACTCTACTTGAGGGAGTGCTAAGCTTATGGAATATGTTAATCCCTTCTAGCAAGAAATGAAATCTGAAACTCTTTCATTCTCCCATTTCTTACAATTTGTAAGATAAAAAACTGTTGTCTTTGGAAACATTGAGATTAATTGAAGAAGGAATCATTGGAAGAGATCTTCCAACTCGGTAATTGACCGGGATTGCAAGCTTGTATACCAGACAAAAGCAAGCCCTTGTAATGACTGTACAAAACACCCGAGCTTAACTGAATTTTGTTGTTGAGGTGTTCCCATCATAGGATCACAATGAGAAAAAAATGTGTTAAGTGTTGTTCTGGATCTCCCTAAGCATTAATGATTGGAAATGTGGTACTTGAAAAATTTTATGGGGGAGGGATTGCATCAACCCATTCAGGGTAAGCTCTCTTTTCTGGTTAAACTTGTGCATGTTTTCCCTCCATAACTTTCAACCGAGCTGTTAATGACTCAATGGAAGTCATTAACTTTTGATAAACATCTGGTTGATCTTGTACCTGAGAAGGTGCAATAACTAGAGCCTGGACATGTGTGGTGACTGGTACTACAACTGATGGCAACACTACCGGTTGTTGATGTGCATGACCTATAGTATTAGACCTGTGAGGGTGTACTAGTAAATGAGGATATTTTTAATACCACTCAGTAGCTACAACAAATTCCACTAACTGACTGACTCCAGCACGCTTAGGAGGAAGAATAACTTGAAGTTGTTCTGCATTCAACTTCCTTAACTCCTTCATTTCTTCCTCTTGTTGTGCGAACCTTTTCTCTAGTGAGAGTTATTGGCATTCTCTATAGGAATGGTGGAATGCAACCTGATTTTTTTCCTTTTCCCTTGTTGGAAGACACTTATAGAGGGGGAGGTTGGTTATTTGAAGGAATACCAAGATTTTTGGTAAGCCTTTGATTTCATCTATGCACACTTTCTTCATTTTCCTCTGTGTGTACAGACTATTGAGCAGGAACATCTTAACCTGATTCCTCTGAGTGAAATTCATGTTCAAGATGATCAGTAACAATGGTATTGCTGACATTTTTTGAATCATAACGCACTGCATCCCTTCTCTCGGCATTTCTGCGATACTAACTTCTTCCATGTCCTTGATGAGACATTGCCTTTGGTTTATTTGATCCCTTAGGAACTTCTTTATGAACCGTAATTTAGAGGGAATATCCTGATAATTAGGCTCATCGTTCCTCTTGTGGCTTCATCCCTAATCAAGAGAAGACTGACTTTCGATGAGGAAGAGTTTGAAGATTTGAAAAAGTCCCCAGTCCGGTGGACTGGGGCTGTTCCTGCTGTTCCTGCTCAACTCCTCAAATCCTATTTATTGATTCTGATGGTTGGGTTAAAAGAGTCCCTAGTCTGGAAAGATGAGGTGTTTCTTGAGATGCTATAAATGGGACAGTATTAAAATCTCTCCTGATTTTGCGGACATTAGTCCAAAAATTGTTTGGATGCATCAACCTACATCCAATCAAATCACTTGGCTCAAATGACTGTTGGATGATTTCTGACACTTCTGTCACCCGATGATGTGCCCACTCTAAACGAGAAGCCTGTTCAATATTCTCATTTTCCTGATGCAATAGTAATTAGACAACTTGTTCTTTTTATTCCTTTCTTTGGAAAGAACTAGTTGAGGCATGTTCCTGAGAAATCCTTTGATTACAAACAAAACCAATTGGTTGTGGCCATCCATGGGCAATAACATTGCATGAGAGCATTTTTGGCCGGATTTGTTGACTAGAAAGTATAGTGAAATGCAGTGCTCCATGAACAACCCTTCCCCTGATATGAAACCCAGATGGGGAATTGGAAATTAACTGTCATAATCTTTTTAGTGTGCCAATGTATGAATACTGAAGGGCTCTCTGTTGCTTTTAAACCTTTGGATAATTGGAAACTGAGAGGGGTGCCAAATCAATTTGGAATTTTAACCCTTCTATTATCTTAACATGATTTTCATATTCATAATAAGATAATATCTTCTATTTTAAATGAAAAAGAGTCTTCCACATGTTGAGATGAATATTGTGAATACAATCTTCAGTCAACATCTCTTGAATATCATACTGAGAATCAACCAAAGGCCAAAACATGACTGGTACATCACATTTCTCGAGTTGTTTTGCTCATATTCTGCAATTCTTCCATATCATTCGATGAATATTCTTCTACTTGATTATACCAAAGTTGGTGCTTCTTTGTTTCTTCATCAGATTCAACAAGATTGGTAGATAATTCATTTATCAGACTAGAAGATGAATTACCCAGGGGTGGTTTGGAGAAGGACCTACACCCCAGGCTATCTTATGATTTAGAAAGTATTTCACCTGCTAGCAGTAAAGCATCATACATGACTAGATTTACATTTTCAAGTGCCTCAAGATAAGAGGGATTTCTTGTTACAACATTGTCCTCTGAAGAATTTTCAGGGCAATACGAATTACTACTGCTGAGAGGACTTTCTCAGCTAAATTCATCATCATGGGGAGGACCACCATGGTGGGTTACAACAAAAGATGAAACCTTTTTCTCCTTGATCTTTTGGCCACATAGAAGGTTCTCGTGGCTCTCTTCTGAAGATGATACTTCGATATCAACCAAATTGTCATGAAGAAAACCTTCATGAGGAAGTGTCTGATGAAGTATTTCAGAATTATTGTTTCCACTATTGGGAAATGAGAGAGTAGAATGTTGAGTTGTAATAGACAATTTTCTGAGTTCATCAAGAACTTCAGCATCAAGAAAGGCCTTATTATAGATTGGCTCTTGATTTCATGACTGTGCTGGATGGGTCCTTTTCTTAGATTCCTTATTACTCACTTTAAGAACCACCTGTTGACAATAGTGGTTATTATGGGCTGGTGTATGTGCCTGCTCAGGAGAAATGGCTAGGTTAGGCTGATTATCTCCATTCAAATATTGTGTATGTCCCTGACTTGATTGTCCATATGACATGAGGAGTATGCCGCACAACCCTCCTGGACTGGAACAGAGGTGTGTGTTTATTGAAGAGTGATACGTTGATGTGTCACTCCACTAATAGGGACAGATTTGTATTTATTTCCCTGTAATTCTGCTGATGTTGTTATAATATTCTGACAGGCATCCGGAATATGAGCAGGGATTTGCTTCTTCTCTTTCACCACTGTTAGAATGTGCTTGGTGAATTTAGATGCCAGAATGAGAATATATGTCCATTCTGTGCTTGGAGGAGGTGTGTATTCCTGCTCCTGTCCTCCTTTTCCAGTTAGTGAATTCTGATAGTACACATGTGTGGGGGAAGAGAGTTTAGTCTGATTATAATTATTCATCGGAGCTTTCCGACTAACTTCTCTGGGTGCTACCAAATTAGACTATTGGCAGTATTGATGAACATTGGCAGATGTATGTGACTACTGTGCATTCTTCATAAAGTATGGTTGATGAATTTCCTTCAATACTAGCAGATGAGACTGCTACCAGAATTGTTGATTGTAACCATGTGTATGTACCTGCATATCAGTTGCCATCATATTAGATTGGAGAGCATCTTTGGGTGCAGTCAAACGATCCCGCTAACTAGCTGATGAGTTATAAACAGGCGTATATGCCTACCTATAATACTCCACCGAAATTTTCTGGTGAGATTGGTGTGTTATTTCCAGACGAGTCTGGTGGGTAGTAACATCAGAACGGACGGGTGTATATGCTCGCTCGATGTTTTCCATCAAGTTTGCTTAATGGACTTCTCCGGAGGGGGAAAAAGTAAGAACTTTCTCCCTATTGACCATATTTCGCCTTTGACGGTTCGATTTGAAGACTCAGGTCTGAGAAACCTGAGCTGACCCACTAAAGGTGGTACCCTCATCATGTTGAGGGTGGACTACCGCACGAGCCTCGCGGCGATTGTTGATGGGATACCTCAAGAAGGACTCCTGTCTCCTTTAATTAAGTCCTTGAGTGACATTCTCGTTCACCTCCCCATAATATGGGAGGGACTAGATATTGCGTTTGTAGACGCCGGAAAAGTCCGTTGTTCCCAAACGAAGCTCCGGATGCGGAAAGCGAGGTCATATTTGGAGTCAGAAGCATGTTTCGGAGGGACCGGAGGCCTTGCGCGGAATTTTGGAAACCCGCGCGCAAAGTTGAAGTAAGGCGCGCAAACCTCCCGGGATGCGCGCAATGCGCTGGGCTGGCGCGCAATTTTGCGCGCCCGTGGCCCGCGCGACTCCCTTGTGCGCCGGGCCCAATTCCGCGCCCGCGAAGGAAATTGCGCGCCCGCGAACCGGATTCCGCGCCCGGGGTTGCCTATAAATATAAGGCGACCCCGACGTTTTGGAGGTTGCCAGAATTCGAAGAGTCGCTCGTTCGCGCAATCCAACCCCCTCCGCGCGCAATGCCGATCTTCAGGTAACCTCTTTTCTTTCGCGTAATAAATCCTCGGGGTTCGCCTTCGTGCGCAATCCCTTTGGCTCCTTTCCTTTGAACAACTCTTCACCCAAAGGCCTTCACGTGCAAAAGAAGCCTCTTGCGCGCAATTTCCCCCGGGTGCGCGCAATCCAGCCCGATTGCGCACACCCCCCCTTGCTAAGAGGCCATTCGTTAAAGAATGAGCCGTTGCCCCCGCGCGCTATCTGAAGCCCGGTGCGCGCAATCTACATCTTCCGCGCGCAAAGCGCTAGACCAATTGCGCGCCAGCCAGCCCATTTGCGCGCTGACCCGCGGTATTGCGCGCCAAGCTTCTCTTTTGCGCGCAATCCGCCGGGGTCGCCCCCTTTGACCCCCTGAGGGTACCCGCCTGCGTGGCACCCGATAATCTTCATCCCGGGTGCCCGCACCATGCGTTGTCTTCCCGTGCGGCCCTCCAGGCTCGCGCGAAGTGACACGAACCCATCGGCGGCATCACACTCGTTCGCGCTGCAAGACGTTAAACTGCCAATTGTTTCATCCAAAATGACGTTAAACTGTACCACGTCCAAGCTGCACGACGTTAAACTGCCTAGCATATCGTCCGAGCTACAAGATGTTAAACTGTTCAGCATTCGTCCTGCAGGATGCTAAACTGCACCACGTTCGCGCTGCAAGACGCTAAACTGCCAAGCATCTTCGTCCTCAACACACGACGTTAAACTGTACTTCGTCCGGCAGGACGTTAAACCGTCCGCTTTGTCCATCAGTGGACCCCTCCCGGGTTCACACTAGCGTCGATTCACCTATGAATCCGCCCTTGTGGGAGACTGCACGTGTGTATCTCCATTGTGCTTCCCCACTGCCGAAGCCAGTGGAGGGCGTGACAGGGATCGAGGTCTCTCACCTTCGGCCCAAGTCCCTCTCCAACTGAGCTTTTCCGTATCCGGGCTGCCTCAGTGCGTAAGTCCTGACCGAATGAACTACGTGGACTTTGATCCCTGTCTCCTAAACAGGGTACGTAGGAAGCCTCCCTGAGGTTCAAGCCCACCACCTGGTCATCCCGGTCGTATTCACGTCGGTTCGTCCATCAGTGGACCCCTTCCGGGTTCACATTAGTGTTGATCCACCCGGCCGTTCCATCCCCCTCTGTGCGAGGTGGTTCGGTTCAATCCTCCGCCCGGTGGCCTCGACCTCTTCGTGAGTCGGCTTTCCAACGTCCGGCATGACGTTAAACTGTATATCCGAACTACGCTGACTTTGATCCGCGCTAACGCGCGGTACGTAGGAAGCCCCTACGGGGTCCAAGCTCTTTACTCCATCATCCATCCTGACCCTTACCCGGGCCGCCACATCCCGGTGGGGTCATGCCATTTCATTCCACTCCACTTTACTCGGGAAGCCGCCCATGCGCTGGCCCCAGCATCGGAGGTTCCCCGCAAGGGGTTCTGTCATCTGATCCACTTCTCGTGTTGATCAGTCTGATTCCGTCCCCGCTGGACGTTAAACTTGCGGCATACCCCGTGTTAAACATGGGAAGCTGAGGAAAACCTCAGGTAACACAGTTCCCCACACCCAGCGCGGGATGCCTCAGGCCATCACGCCTTCGAGAAGCCCTATTAGGGACGGAAGGCAAACATGCAGAGCCGCAGTGTTAAGACACACCCCCAACACCCAGAGCTACCCGGTCTCCTCACTGCAGGTTTCTGCCCCGACCAGACTCCTTGGAGCGTCCGGGCGGAAGCAGCGTAATTAACCGGTGTCCATGGAGACATGGCACCGGGAATGAGATTCACGAGCACGTCTTAAATCTATGAGGGAGACCCGGATTAGGTGACGAGTTCCGAGGAGACGTCCACGGAAGGAGGAGCCGACATCCCATCATCCCTGTTTCGATCAAGGAGCAGACGCCCCTGAATAAGGGACGGATGCCACCCGACTTTGGAAAGCGGGACTGCGGGGCCACAAGCCGCGCGCCCATCCCCTCAGGTCGACGGGCGCACGCGCGAACGCATCCTGGCGGAACAGCGTCGGAACAGAAACCCGACGCACATCCGCACCGAAACAGAAAAATGGTGAACCCGACGTGAATCTCTTCTCCTCAATACGAAGACCGATTGCTTTCAGAGGTGTTGGAAGACTAGCATGTTGCCCGGCCAAGCATTCAGCACTGGGGCACGGAACCCGCCAGGGGCTGGGGAAGGGAAATCGGGCACTCCGTCACACGACGTCGACGGCCTGGGTTCCCCCCACGGAAGGCGTCGTGGAACTAATGGTTGGTTGTCGATTCCTTTTCCTGTCAGTGTTAACGGGATCTTCTCCCTGCTTTCAGGAATCAAGTCGCCCAATCCAGTGCCTGATCGCCACCCGCCCAATGGCGCAGGGGTAGGGGAAAAACCGAAGCGGCTACTCCGCGCGGTCCCGCCCGTTCCACAGCCATCCCAGCAGCCGCAACTGCGGGGCAACCATGCCCTCTCTCCCCCTCGGAGGTCATCCAGAGAAGGGTGATCAACAACTTGGTGCGGAGATATGAGGAAGAGGGAGTCATCCCCACCAGGGACATGGCTCACCTAGACCTCGAGGAAGCTGCACCTCGCCACCAACGCCGCCCCCGAGGGCCGCGCAGGGAGGCACCGCTGCCTACCTCGACGTCCAACCGCTTCAGGAGTTTATCCCCGGAACGCTCCGACAGCTCCCTCCCCTATGCGGATGAGGTGGAAGATGCCCGGGACCACCCTATCCGAGATTCGCTCCAGGGATCCGTGATAAGGGCTCCTGTCAGGCCACGTCGACACCGTCGCCAGGCCTCTCAAGTCGAAGAACGGGCTCTCCACCTGCCTGCGCCGCTCATCCCGACTCGTTTGTCCCGACGCCAATGTCAGGCACGAGCGGAAGAGGATGCCCACCTTGGGGCCCTAGCAACAGCGGCCGCGTTGGCTCAAGCCACTGCTGGCTCTAGTCACCAGGCCCCTGCGCATCCTGAGCAGGGGAACTTCTATGCCCGACTTGGATCGAGGCCCCGACCGCCCCAAAGGCAGGTTGGGTTGACTCTCCCGGTTGCTGGTACAGGCAATAGCCACCGCGAACCACCTCGCGGTAGCGCTATTCACCAACAGGGTCTAATCCGTGTGGCCGATCCAAGAGGCATGGGTCACCCCACCTTCCGATCCCAGCCCGGAGGCCTGCCCCGAATAATCTCTCCCCGTGTCCCCTTTGATATCTGTCCCGGTGCTCCTCGCACCTTGGTTTCCAGTCCTCTTGGCCCCAGCACCGGTGTGGCCGGAGGACGCTAGGACATAGATCAGCCATGCCCCGAAGAACCACCCAGGGGCAGGAAGGCGAGGCATCGATGTCGAGGGAAGAATGTTAGGGAATTCCGGACAGAGATCCGACCGGTTCGTTTCTCTGATACAGAGGCGGAGTATGATTCGGCGACGGAGCCCTCCCCCCGATCCCGCCAGTTAGGGGCAGGGGTAGGAATGCGGCATGTCAGCCTCGTACTTCCCGAGAGCGAGATTGATACAATCCCCGCTTCTCTCCGAAGGTATATCCGGAGTAGTGAGGGCCTGGTAGACCCCCAAGGGTCAAGCTTGTGGTTGGTACCAGCCCCTCTGGAAGCGCCTTCTGCCTCGATCGGAGAAGCCGGAGACTTTTTCTGGGGACCGACGGTCAAACCACGATCTAGTGCACCCTCGGCGAGCACCGACGCTACGGCAGTATGTTCGCTCGCTGGCCCGTCCTATCGTGAAGTGGTAGCTGGGGCACCGCCACCCTCAGAGGGCGGCCCGGGATATGGAGGCCAATCGGCCTGCTTGCCGTATTCACTGCTGGCCAGCCCGTCGGCCCGGCGGCCCGCCTCGGCACCACTGCCGGTTCCCCGTCCATTCCCAGTCATTGAATAGGACCAAGGAGACCTGGGTCCCAAGTTTGAGTCGGGGAGGTTCTGGACCGTCCTTGTAGAGGACCACTTCCCTGAGAAGTTTTGGCCAGTCGCAGGACCGGACTTTGATGCACCCAAATCACTCACCCCGGATGAGTTCGAATGCTTCCGCCGAACTCTCCGGGAGACTCACTCCCGTCTTCACCGCCTACAAATTCCATATCCCGGGAGTCAAGCACACCTAGAGGATATTGGTGAGAAGTGCCGTCAAATTGACCTGGCCACGCTCCCCGCGGTTCGGCACCCCGGGTCATTTGGGCACCACGAGGCCCTCCAACAACGATGCGTTGAGTGTTTTCAAGTACTCCGCAAGGTTATCGAGGAAGCCACTCCCCACGTATATATCCGTGGATGGGGGAAGTACGCTGCCCTACGCTTCAGTGCGATTCGCCGACAGCCCGATTTGCTGGGTGGCCCTGAGCGTACATCCCCAGGGACGGAAACGGTCAATATGGATGACATGTCGGGAGAGGGGAACGACTTGGAACTTCTCAACGGGGGCTCTCCCCCCGAAGACAATCCGTCGTTGGATCCATCAGTGAGAGTTACTCATCACCAGAGGAACCTCCTGGGTCTCCCCACACCCACTGAAGCACTAACGTTGAGCCGAAACGTCAGCAAAGGTAAAGAGCACGGGGGGGCTATAAAGCCCGCCGACCCATCTGCCTCCATGCAGAGGGCAGAGAAGGATCCGGAGAAGGCCACGCTATGTCAACAGCTCGCCGAGCAGAAGAAGCTGGTTGACCAGCTCCTCGCCGAGTGCGCTGCAGAGCGGCAGCCTGACTACGGTGATCCTAGGCCAGGACAGAAGGGACAGGAGCAACCACCCCTCGATGAGGCTCTCCCGGGCAACCGTGATTATGCCGTGTTTTCCGACAGGGGAGAGGCCATTGCCTATGGAAATAGGGCGCGGTATGTTTCACCGCACCCTCCCGAGTGGCGTGACTACCTGAGAGACCCCGCTCGGATTCCTCCCGCTGCCCCAAGGGCTGCTCCGCCCGCCATCCCACGAGCTGCCGAGTTCGACGACCCGGTCGATGACCCGATTGAAGGGCCATGCAATGCGCTCGTGGTTAGAGATCCTCGCCAGGACTGGAACCCATGTCCGGATGATCCGATGGCGGCACTCATCGCCCGCTTGGAAGCCTTGGAGACTCCGCAAGTGGCAATCCCACCGGACGGCAAGCCTTACCCAGCATGGGTGGATGACATGCCGGCACCTCCGGGATTCGGGAACCCCACTTTCGCCCCCTTTAACGGGAATGGAGATCCGCCACAGCATTTGGCCCATTTCAACTCGAGGTGCGGGCCTATGTTGGGAACTCCGGCGCAGCAGGAGGCCGCTAAGCTTCGCTGCTTTGTCCAGACACTGGAAGGGCCAGCATTTGTCTGGTACAGCCAGCTCCCCGTCGGGTCGATAACTAGCTGGGAGGACCTTCATAGACAGTTCCTCTACCAGTTCAGTTCCACGACCCGGAAGACAAGTATCGCAGACCTCTTCAAGTGCAAGCAAAGGCCTGATGAGCGAGTCGCGGATTTCGTCGCCCGATGGAAGGGTCTCACGTATTCCCTTGACATTCCATTGACTCAGGAGTAGTTGCTGACAATGTGGGTCGGGAACGTCAAGACCGAGCTGGTCCCTTCCTTGATCACTCAGAATTACCCCGGAGGGTTCAGGGACTTCTCAGACAAAGCTCAACGTCTTGAGGAGGCCCTGCAACAAGCCAGTCAGGCACACCCGCTGCCTCCTATGATCCCTGCAAGGAGAGTCAGCAGGGCTGAGCCCGCTGCTGTTGCCCAGGTAGAGGCCCCCAGGCAGTTGGAGCTGCTGCCGATGAGGCCAGCTCCACAGCCTCATAGGAATCCGCCTCCACGGGCTCAGTTCCCAGCCCAGCAGCGGCAGCCCCAGAACCGGCCGGCCCCTCCGCGTAATGTACCGCCACAACCCAGGCGAGATAATCAGGGTCCACCTCCTCGGCGGGCCCCTCCAGCCCCTCGTCAAGACCACGCTCCCAGGGGCCCGTGATACCTGACTTACTCATTTCACGAGGATCAGGTCCCCGGTTATTTCCGGAGCGCCCTGGAGTAGAGGATTGTGCGACTGCTTGAGTGTTGGAGGCCAGAGGAGGCACATCTCACGGATAACCCCCGCTACTGCCCTTACCATCGGGCCCTGGGGCACACCATCCGGCGGTGATACGTGTTTAAGGACTGGCTCCAAGACCAGATTAACAACAATGTAACCAGGTTGGGCCCAGCTCCAGCACAAGTGGCGGGCATGTTCATGGGATCAGATGACGATAGCGGCAATGAGGACGAATGGCAGCTGGTCTCCGACTGCGGATCCCAGAAGTATAATAACTGGATGGCCCGCAAGACGATTATTCATGCCCATGGGATCATCCGTGTGCGCTTGAATCAGCCTGAGCCCCCAGAATCTGCGGGTGCTGCTTCGGCATCGTCGTCCCAGCCTGCCTCTTCCGAGAAGAGAAAACGGCGGCGGCGGAAGAATGAAGAGCGTGCCCCGCCAGTTCCGCCGCTATCCCGAACTCTTAGCGATTTCATGCCCCCGGAGATGGGGATCCCTCCCCGGATCCGCCCAGTGGTGAATGATTCGTCCGACGACAGTGTTGGGTACGCTTCGGTTAATACTGTAGAGCTGGTAAATCCCTTTTCGGTTCCCGACATTGAAGAACACCAGGTGGACCACCCTACTGTCCCCGGTCGTTGCCACCGTCGGAGGAACCACAACAACAGGAGTCATTGGGGCACGATAGTTGGTACCTCCAGCCAGGCCGTGCATGCCCCAGAGACTAGGCAGCAGGTTCAAAACCAAGCTCAACGTGCGCAGCCCCCCCATCTGGGGATGACGGATTCACCTCCACCACTGTTTGTGGTGTGGGACCAGGAAGAACTGCCTCAGCCGCGTCGCGATCAGCTCTGCCCTGCCACGAGTCCATCCCGGCCTCCTGACCCCAGTACGGTGACTACTTCCCGGGCTTCAACCAATGAACAGCGAGATGCGCCAAGCACCAGTCGGCCACCGGTCCAACCGGCAAGGCCCGTCATGCCTCCAACCGCAGAGCAACCTCCTGCAACCAGGGGCTCGCGCTTGGCAAAAAAGTATGATGTCTTGAAGCACTTGTCCGACATCCCAGCGAGTCTCTCCAACCTTGAGGCTCTGCGCATGTCACCTGAGATGCGCGAGGCGCTCGCTGAAGCCCTGAAGAGCCCCCTCCAGTTTGAGGCGGAGGTTGCGGCTGCAGAGGCCTTTCACGCTGAAACGATTGAGGACGCCGAATGTCAGGCAGTTATCTCATTCTCTGGTAAGGTTGAAGACCCTCCTATACAGGGGCACATTCGTCCGCTGTATGTTACTGGCCAGTTCAATGGCCTTGAAGTCCGACGCTGTCTTGTCGACACAGGGTCTGGGATTAACCTGATTCCAACTCGGACGCTCCGGAGATTGGGGTTGTCTGAGGATGACTTGATTCCCTCCGACCTCAGGATCCAGGGGTACGACCGCACCGAGCAAACTCCGGTCAGCAAGATACGTTTGAAGACCCAGTTCGGTGACCTGGTTGCCAACACCGAATTCATGGTAGTCTCTCAGGACACTGCGTATAACGCATTGATGGGCAGGTCATGGCTCCACCTTCATGCGGCGGTTCCCTCCTCATACCACCAATGCCTGAAATACTCCCTTAACGGTCAAGTAGGCGTGTTTCAGGGGGATGCCTCTCCTTTTGCCTCATGTGAATCCCGCTATCTGGATGCGGACTATTACAAAATCAAGGATAAGCAGATCCTGGCGGGTGAGGTTGAGCCTGTCGATGTTGCAAGTGATCCCTGGGCAAGTTTGGATGACGCTTACGTCCTCCCGATTCAACGGTTGGACGTAGCCATGGTCTCGACGGCCTGTGAGTCTCCTGATGAGATTATCGTGACCGCCCGTGCCAGCACCAGTGGCCCAGTAGGATCTGGTAGCCCCAATGCAGTTCCCAGCGCAGTCTCTCCCGTGGACGATCCCTCCCCGAGTGGAGAGGACGTGGAAGATGCACCCCCAGCCTTTGAGGAGGGCGTCTCCGCCACGGTCGATGAGTTAGTACAGGTGAACCTTGGAACAGAGGCAGATCCAAGACCCACATTGGTCAGTGCCGCCATGCCCTCTGAGGAGCGGCAGCAGTACGTGGACTTCCTCAGACAGCACCGTGATGTGTTCGCTTGGGGCTATGACGAGATGCCGGGGCTAGATCCTCAGGTAGCCGTCCACCGCCTTGGTCTCCCGGCGAACCATCGCGGGTTCAAGCAGCCTCCCAGGAAGATGCACCCATTCCACGGTGCCATGGTTGAGGCCGAAGTTGACAAGCTTATCAAAGCCAACTTCGTGAGGGAAGTTCAGTACCCCAGATGGCTGGCCAACATTGTGCCGGTCAGGAAGAAGAACGGGCAGATCAGAGTCTGTATCGACTTCCGCGATCTCAACCGCCACTGTCCAAAGGATGATTTTCCCCTTCCGTTGACAGAGCTGTTGATCGACGGCACGGCGGGATTCCAAGCCCTCTCCTTCATGGATGGATACTCCGGATACAACCAAATCCGGATGGCCCCTGAGGATGAAGAGTTCACTGCCTTCAGGGCCCCCAAGGTATCTATTGTTACCAGGTCATGCCCTTCGGCCTGAAGAATGCAGGTTCCACCTATCAACGGGCGATGCACCGCATATTCAAGCCAGTCCTCGGCACACTGGTGGAATGCTACGTCGACGACTTGGTGGTTAAATCGCGCCAGCGTCAGGAACATCTCAAAGATCTTGAGAAAGTGTTCGGCTTCCTCCGGTCTCACTGCCTGAAGATGAACCCATTGAAGTGTGCCTTCGGGGTAACCTCCGGGAAGTTTCTTGGCTTTGTGGTAAGGTACCGGGGTATTGAGATCGACCCGGAGAAGATCAGGGCGATTATCCAGATGCCTCCCCCAGGTAACATCCGGGAACTGCAAGGGTTCCAAGGCCACTTAGCCTATATACGCCGATTCATCGCGAATCTGGCCGGCAAGTGTAAGCCCTTTTCTCGGCTCATGAAGAAAAATGCCACATATGTATGGGATAAAGAGTGTCAGACCGCTTTCGAGGAAATCAAGCAGTACCTGCTTCAACCTCCGGTTCTGATGCCGCCTGTATCCGGGAAGCCACTGGTCCTTTATGTGACCGCCCTGGAACGGTCCCTTGGTGCCCTTCTCGCCCAGAAGAACAACGAGGGAACAGAGAATAGCCTCTATTACCTCAGTCGCATGCTCCTCGATGCAGAAGTTAGGTATTCCCCCATCGAGAAGAGCTTCCTGGCGCTCGTATTTGCCGTACAGAAATTACGGAACTACTTGCAGCACCACGAGGTACAGTTGGTTTCTCGGGTGGACCCGTTGAAGTATATCCTGAGCCGGCCTATGTTGACTGGCCGTCTAGCGCGGTGGGCTGTGATTCTCCAGCAGTTCGACATCAGGTATGTGTCTCAGAAGGCCATCAAAGGGCAAGCATTGGCGGACTTTCTGGCTGCTCACCCGACCTCCGCGGATCAGCCGCTGGATCTAGGCATTCCTGATGAGGCAGTTCTCTTGGTCGATCGTTCCGATCCATGCTGGCAGATGCACTTTGACGGTGCCTCCCGGAGCCCCGCCGGTAGAAGACTCGATAATCCTAATCTCAACAAAGTGGGTTTGGGTATCGTCTTCATTACCCCGGAGCAAGTCGTGCTGCCATACTCTTTCCTGTTGTCAGAGGGCTGTACCAACAATGAGGCGGAATACCATGCCCTCATCACTGGCCTCGAGTTGGCTCTCGAGATCGACGTGCCCCATCTGTGTGTGAAAGGGGACTCCGAGCTGGTCGTTAAGCAGATCAATGGCGACTATGTTGTCAGGAAGCCGGAACTTGTGCCATTGCTGGAGTGCACCCTCCTCCTGATGGCCCAGTTCCCTTCTCGGCCATAAATTGTCCATATTCCCCGATCACAGAACGGTCGAGCAGATGCTTTGGCCAGCCTTGCTGCGTCACTCGCGGAGCCTGAACAGGACAACCTGATCATCCGCGTGACGCACCACAGGCTCATCGCTCCCGTTATCCCGGAAGGAGATCGCGGCCCGTCGGTAAGTAATCTCACCACGGTTGCCCCTGTGCCCGGAGCCCCGAGTACCCCATATATGGCAGTCGAATCATCCTCTGATTGGAGGGCGCCTTTGGTTGAGTACCTCCAACATGGAATTCTCCAATCAGATCGGGCCGAGCGCGAGCGAGTTCGACGCCGCGCATCGCAGTTTGTCCTCCAGAGCAGTCACGGCCTAGAGCAGATCCTCTATAGGCGCGGATTTGATGGTGTTCTCCTCCGTTGCCTTCAAGTAGTTGAGATCCCATGAGTCATGCAAGAGGTTCATGTTGGTTCATGTGGTGCCCACCAGACTGGTCCGAAGCTGTCCCACCAGATACGGATGTTGGGATACTTCTGGCCCTCCATGATCCATGACTGCATCGAGTATGCTAGGAAGTGCCATGCGTGCCAGGTTCATGCGAACTTTGTGCATCGGCCTCCGGAGCCTCTCCATACCACTAGAAATTATTGGCCCTTTGCAGTATGGGGTCTGGACGTTGTGGGACCTTACCCGCCGGCGACGGCTCGCCAGTGCCGGTTCATTCTGACCGCCACGGACTTCTTCTCCAAATGGGCAGAGGCGATTCCGCTCAGAGAGGTCAAATCCTGTTCAATCGCTGACTTCGTGACATCCAACATCATTTATCGATTTGGAGTGCCTCACGCTATCCTCACGGATAACGGAGCCAATTTCCGAGCAGCCGAGTTGAAGAAGTTGTACGCCAAGTACAACATTCGCTCGAACCATACATCTCGCTATCATGCGCAGGCGAATGGACAGATTGAGGCATTTAACAAAACCCTCTCTAACATTCTGCAAAAGATGGTTGGTCAGAACAAGAAGAGTTGGCTGGACAAGCTCCCCAACGCCCTCTGGGCTTATCAGACGACGACTCGCAATTCCATCCAGATGACACCTTATTCCCTGGTGTATGGAGCTGAGGCCGTCCTGCCCATCGAGATCCAGTTACCATCCTTGTGCACTGCGGTCTACGACCAGCAAGTGCCGGACAGAGCTGCTGAAGCCCATCTAGTCGAGTTGGAAGCACTGGATGAGAATAGGCTTCGCTCTTTGTACAACTTGGAGAGGCATCAAAGAAGAATGGCTCGAGCTTTCAATAAGAAGGTTCGCCTCCGCTCCTTCCTGCAGGGTAACCTAGTACTGGCCCTAAGAGCGCCAATGATCCCTGGCAGGAAGCCACCCAAGTTGGAGCCCAAGTGGGAGGGACCTTTTGTCATCCACAAGGTCTATCCCAATGGCGCGTACTCCCTAGCGACTATGGATGGTGAGCGTGTCACTCCTCCCACCAACGCTAGGTTCCTCAAGCAGTACTTTGCCTGAGTGCACTTCATCCAAGCTACAAGACGTTAAACTGTTCAGCATTCGTCCAACATGATGTTAAACTGTACCACGTCCAAGATACAAGACGTTAAACTGTTCAGCATTCGTCCATCATGACGTTAAACTGTACCACGTCCGTGCTGCAAGACGTTAAACTGCCAAGAGTCATCATCCTGCATGACGTTAAATTGCCCCTCAAGAACTACGTGCAGCTTGATTCCCATCCTTATGGGATACGTAGGACCGCCTGAACATTCATGTTTCAGGACCAGCCCCATCCTTTGGGAATTTCCATCCCATCTCGGGCCCTTGGCCCAATTGCCTCTGGGTATGCGGCATATGGTGTGAACGCGGGGCTATGCCCTCATTCACGTCGGTTTGCTCGCCACGTTGTACGCCCCCCACGTTTGGGGATGCCTTCCACTCCCCCCTTTCTCTTTTTGTCCTTCATGACGTTAAACTGCACTTCAAGAACTACGTGCGGCTTGATTCCCATCCTAATGGGATACGTAGGACCGCCTGGACATTAATGTTTCAGGCCCAGCCCCATTTCTCGGGAATCTCTGTCCCACGTTGGGCCTCTGGCCCCAGTTCCCCTCCTTTTTGTGCGAGGCATATGGCATGAACGCGGGGCTATGCCCTCATTCACGCCGGTCTACTGGCCGTGTCGTACGCCTCCCCCGTGTGTGGGACTACCTCACACCCCCCATCGTCCTGCATGACGTTAAACTGCCTCTCAAGAACTACGTACGGCTTGATTCCCATCCTTATGGGATACGTAGGACCGCCTGGACGCTTGTGTTTCAGGTCCATCCCTGTCTCTTGGTTGATCACGGGGACCTGCCGTATTTTGGTTGCTCTCAGGGTGAGTCCTCCGACCCTTTCCGGTGATCTGTTAACATGTTTTGGGTACTCAGGTCTATGAACCGTAGTGTCGGATTCAATCCCGACAAGTCCTGTGTTGCTTGTCGAGCCTCGCGCTTCCTCTTGTTCGAGCCTTCACTCAAAGGGATCCTCGTTAGCGGTTTGGGTACGATGCCTCAGTGCTCTCCTACCGCTCCGGGTCGATTTACCGGCGGGTCCTGGGCCGCAAATCGATATGAATCCTTCGCTTGAGCGGTTTATGCTCGTTTACTTGCCCCATCCTAGGCTGACGCGATCGGATGTTGTGTTGCGAATATGGTCAGCGACATCCTTGATCGCCATGTCGGCTCTTTCAGGCTCTAAACATTGGTTGCGCAGTCCTCATCACACTCTGCCTTTGTGCGTTGTAGTGGAATCTCGACACTCTCTTCATACTGACCTTCAGTACACCTTTACACGTTAGGCAGGCCAACCAGGGTAACGGTGTCTTTCGAGGCTCCCACGATCTGAGCACCAAGGATATATGCTGATGTCCTCCCTAAGGGACATGTGTAGCTGGACCCTCGTCCCCATAAGGAGGAAGGAGTCGCCCGAACAATCGCATTCTGGGCCCAGTATATCTGGAGGCTAGCATCTCTACCCCACGGGTGATGGACATATGCAGGCCCCTATCCCAGGATCCTTCTCCTGGAATTGTGCGTGACCGCAGGGCTGGGGTATGTTCCCACCTCCGATGGGTCTTCCGTATCGCAATAAGCGGATTCCTCCATGGTCCGAACCACACGACCTTAAACTGTGTTGTCTGGTCTTACCACACGACCGTAAACTGTGATCGTCTTGGCCGCCCGACGAGAAATGGCACTGCATCGTGATGTTCTCCTCAGGGGACACTCACGTTGGGCGCTGGTTAATAACCATGCCATTTATCAATGCCTCTCATGGCTTGATTATTGTGGCAACGCCAGGTATTTCTTAATCACAGGCATGTCGCTGCACAAAGAAAAACCATCCACCTTTAAGGACAAACAAGAAATATCAAATACCGCTTCTTTTGTGTGCGAGGGTCAGACCCGCACCCTTCCCCGCGCTGGTGCCCGATTGTGTTGCGCCGCGCTTCAAGAATACGTGTGTCTTGATTCCCATCCTTATGGGATACGTAGGAATGCCCGGATGTTTGAAACTTCGGGTCCAGCCCCCCACCTCTTAGAGATTCCCCCTTCTCTGGGGAATCCGCCGCCTTCGGATCACCCTCAAGGCGTGTCCCTCGACCCCTTGCAGTGGTCCACCGGTGTCAAGAGTACTCTGGTTTATTGCCAGGAGGGTCAGGTTCAGCTTGGTCAGGTTCGTTCCACTTTTCAGGCTTCGTGCTCCCTTTCATTCGGACCCATCGCCTACGCCCTGGGTGGAGTCCCCGTGAGCGGTCTGGACACAATGACTCAGTGCTCTCCCACCGACTCAGGCTGGTGCCCCCAAGGGCCTCGGGCAGCAAATCAATATGAATCCTGTGCTTGAGCGGTTGAAGCTCATTTGCTACCTCATTCCATCAGCGGTCAGTGCGATATTGATGCTGCTTTTCTGCCACGGTCGGCAGTACTCCCATATTGTTACGCCGGTGCCCCCAGTCCTTGAGTGAATGGCCGCATGATTCACATTACATTTTCCACCTCCCATTCTGGCCAGGCGAAACCTCGACACTCTTGACACTATCCCTCAGTGCATTTTTGCATATCCAGGTGATAGGACCACGATGTGGCGTGCTTTGAGGTTCTTATGGTCCGAGCTCTAAGACCTTAAACTAAGATCTGCCCCTTTGGTCCAAGCTCTACAACCTTAAACTAAGATCTCCCTAAATGGGGTTCTACGTCCCGCATGACGTTAAAACTGCACTTTCAGAACTACGTGTGGCTTGATCTCCAGCCTGATGGAGTACGTAGGAACGCCCGGGCATCTCGACTCGGGCCCAGCCTCAGGGATCGCTAAGTCCCGCCCCTCCTCGTCGCCGACCGTCTGGCCTGGCTTCTGGTAGAGTGGTGCAGTTGTGACATTCTCCCCGATTCAGCTCGGGATGCCCCATTGCAATGATGGGAAGCGACAGTTTCCTCGTCAAAGAGGTTCTGTCTGAGAATTGGGGTGATTCACGGCCAGATTAGTGCATCCGCCTAATAAGCTTTCCCCACGGTGGCGCAGTTTTGGGAGTGTTAGATTCTGTCCGAACAAATCATCACTTTGCCCCATGTTTCGCATGCCCTGTTGATCCGGATTTCCACCCTTGTGCCTGAAGGAACCCCCAAAGCGGCATTGATGATGACATGTGATCCGCCTCCTACAATATGAATGATGAACTTCGGTCCGTCTATTGCAGTAGTATGGTCGATTGATCCATTGTCCGCTTGCCGTCTTGGGCATTTCCTGGAAGGCCGACCGTCATGGATTTCTGAATTCGGGACACGCGATTCACCCTTTCTCATTTCCCTATGTTCGGATAAAATCTTAACACCCCTAGCGTTGTCCCGATCGTGTGTCGGAACAAGTTGGGGGGATGATACATTGATTAGGTCTGAGGTCTCCTTTCCTAGGAATGACCTCCCTCTTTTCTTTAGAAATCCAGGCCCAATTGTGGATGCCTAAAGCTTGGTTGACGCTCCCGTGAGACAATGAATTGTGGTTGAGCATGTTAAGCCAAAAGATGCAGATAAATATGGTGATTCATACAAATGGGTCGAAGTATTGAGTAGCAGAAGAAAAATGTTCTGGGAATGGCAAAAACAAAGCCCCTAGGGATTAGCATGCTGAATGAGTCTTTCTAACGTCGTTACCCTTTGGCTGGCGGCCTCCAGGGCTGCTTCTCGCTCTCTGCATGCCCTCTCTTCGTCGGCGGTCGCAGCACGCAGTTCGTCAATCCTGGCCTATGCACGCTCCCGCTCGACTTGAAGTGTTACCATCTGTTGGCCCGCCTCCGTCAGCTGTACCTGGGCGTCAACCAGTTGGGCAGTTAGTTGCTCCACAAGCTCAGTGCACGTTGCGACGAAGGCCTCCTTCTCTGCCGCCTGCCCTTCGAGACGCCGGACTTCCTGCTCCGCCACGTGGAGCGCCCGCGTGCTCTCCGACATGTCCCGACATTGTGCGACGTCGGCACGCCGGTGGCTCTCGCGCATCTTTTCGGCCATGAAATCACGGACCATCAGATGGAGCCGTTGAGCATCAGCTCCCCCGGCACACAGGAAGCGCAGCCAGGTTTGAAGTGATCCCATGCGCCCCAGCCACTCCGATGGGTCTCGCTTGAGGAAGCGCTGGATGCACTTCTACAACCTGCATCGCGTTATCTGGCTCTCCCCGACCGCCTCCGCGTCCGAGTCGTCCATCTCCTCGGGGTCGGCAGGCCGGTAGGCAGGGAAGGAAGCCAGCAGGTCTGCTGCAGGGTCCGCCCCTGGGGTGTCCTCACGGGGGATAGGTTCCCCAACATCTGGGCGACCTTCTTCTCCCGCCCAAGCGGCGTTGACACCCTCATCAGCCCCCGACCTCTCTCCGATGGCAGCACCGCCGGCGTCCGCTGCCCCCTGATCAGCAGTTGTTGGGGCCGGCTCGGTGTGAGAAGTCTGTTCCGAAGCAGGCGGCATGTCTTCCACTGGTCCACTCGTGGATGGCCCAGGTTCGGCAGCCCGACGAGCCTCCAGTATTGAGATCACTGCGCGGGGCATTCCGTGGTTAGTCACAGAGCGTCAACGACAGGCACCAACAGTAAAGTAAGGAGACTTACGGGAATCCAAAGCGTCATCTTCCGCTGTCCCGGCCGCCGCAGGAGCAATTGTAGCAGGGGACCTTTCAGCTCTTGTCAATTCAATGATGGGTGTCTGGCCCCCGCCCTGTCCTGCTGGCGCCTCTCCTACTCCTACTGAGGACGCCCGACCAATATCCGTGCACTCCTGAGAAAGGTGGAGAAATGGGTTAGAAGCTGCATAAGAGAATGGACGAAGCAGGTCGAGTAGGGATAGAAGCGGACCTCGAGGAGCTCGGTGATATCGACATTGTCGGAGCCGGCCACCTCGCCGCTCTCCCGCGGGCTCCCCGGATGGGACCTTCCCTCTGAGCCTTCATCCTCCCCCGTCTCCTCCTCTTCCTCGGAGTCATCGTTGCTATCATCTTCCTTCGGCGGCATCTGTTCTGGAGCAGGCTCTAGACCGAGCATCACCTTCACCAGAAGGGACGGCTCCGCACGCTGACCACGCTGGCACGCGTACTCGTCCATGGCCGTCAGATATGCATACTGCCAGTGGAAGTTCACCCTGTCGGCGACCTGAAGGTGCCCGACCTCTGGCAGATGGATTCCTTCGCTGGTTATCTTCTGGCAGATGATTTCGGTCCCCAGCGACTGCCGCAGGGTCATCCAGGCCGACCACAGCGCCGGGAAGACTGCATCGTGGGAGGGTTTGAGAAGACGCCTTAACTGCTTCCCGGGACGCTCCCCGACCACCGCATGTGCCCCCTCTCTGGGCGCTGAAGTCGTGGCGGCAGCCTGCGATGTGCCCGCCGCCGAAGTCCCTGCCCGCGTCGGCTCCGCTGCATGGCGCGCCTCCGTTCTCCCCCGCGTGACGGCGCCTCGCCTCCTTCCTTGACGCCCGGTCTCCGCACGGGTGACCTAGAGCCACCGAACTGGCTTCCGTAGAAGCCCCTCAGGGTACGCGATGGCCCAGTGTTCGGCATACTCGGTTGCCAAGCCTGCGTCGACCCCGGTAGGAGGGAGAGTGATGACGTCGCCAGAGCCGAAAGCGGAGAACATCAGCCACATCTGGCGAAGGACGCAAGGGTGTGTCTCCTCCCGAACAGCAGTTAATACCCTCTTCAGCATCCGTTGAAGGCACCCGAACTGCCTGGCGAACCGGGTTGGCACGTAGGGCTCGCAGATCACCTTCCCGTCGATCCGAGCCACGAGCACCCTGCCCCGCATGCTCAGGAAGTATTCGTGCTGCTCCAGCGGACCCTGTCCATTGTCGATTATCTGGCCGACGGGAGTGGGGAACGGATTGAAGTTGAAATTGGCATGATTTCCAATCCGAATCCTCATGCCCTCCTCATTTAGTGTCATCGGAGCGACCCCCGCGATGTTTAGCAGGGAGGGTCGCAGGCCGTTGCCCGGAGGAATGACGACGTTTGGAAACGTGTACCCACCAAGGTGAGCAGCCACCCAGCTGTGGAAGAATTGAAAGGGCCCACAGACCCTTCGTGGCGACCCCCTGGTGAGATGCGTCCCAGGATGGCATACTGATTAGCCAGCACTAGGACCCCGAGGCTGTATCTCTTGTTGGCGGCCATGGCGCCCACCATCGCCAGTGTCACCGGGCGGACGCCCATCCTCGCGTCCGCACTGGCAGGAGCCACCCACTCAGAAAGGCGGCCAGGAACGCCGCGTACCAGACATTTGGGTCCCGGGCCTCGATGACGCGGTACCCCCATGAGCGGTAGTCGCCCGTCTCCAGGACCCGCCAGTACGACCCGTTCCGGCTCCTCTGAGCCGCGGTCGGGCACCGCTTCCCCCTGCCTGGCATCTTGACTGCGGGGTCATGCTCCAAGAACTGGCTGAACCACTCCTTGTAGGCTATGTCCTTGTGGAAGTCCTTGACCCCGAGCCGCTCCGTAGCCAGGTCCAGTAGATGCCAAGTCAGGATGGGAGTCCGTGACCTGTCACCCCAGGTGTTCTTCGGAGGCAGGAACTCATCATATTGGTAACCCTCCAGCGGGATACCTCCGATGCAGTGGATGTCCCAGAGACCAATGCTGACCTCCCCATGGTGAAGATGGAAGGTGTTGGTATCCGGGGACCAGCGGGTGAACAGCTCCGGCCCGAGCTCGAACTGCTGGTAGAAGTGGAACTGCGACGTCCACACCGCCACAAACAGGCCGATGTACCGCAGCTCTTCCGCGAAGTGATCGCAGGTGTGGCGTACCCAGAACGCCCAGGCCCACTCACTAGTGAAATTGCCCCCAGACCGCAAGTCCCAGTCCTTCAGCCATCCCTTGGTGTCGTCAGTGACACTCTGGCGGTATGTGCTCGAGTAGAGGGCTGGAGAGTTCTCCGCAGTAGGCTCACTCCCGGCAATGGTTCGCGTCCTCGGGTTCAGGACATAGACATCTAAGTGCCTGGTCTCCCTGGCAGGATGCCCATTGTTGGTGATGTTATAGCGGGGAAGCTCGTCCTCCCGAGTCACCCAGGTCCGTGGCGCATCAACCTCGAACCCTGGCACCGGAACCTCATCCAGGATGCCATAGTTCCAGAGCGGCAGGTTGTCCGACAGCGGATATGTCTTCTGGGCCGGCGTCAGCATGTCGAACAAGGATTGATTGTTGGAAACAATCTCCTTGGCTCCGTAGACCTCCCCGTTCGCCGCCATCTTAGCTCTGCGAATGGCGGCATCCCCCTCATTCCCTTGATTCGCGGCCATCTCAGAAGCTCCGGGAGTCGTGTGGGATGAAGCGTGCGGAATCGGACGAGGCTGATAGAGAAATTTGGGAGTTGGTGCGCAATCCTAGTGGACGACGCGCAATTGGGAAGTCTGTCGCGTAAAACCCCAGGTGTTCGCGCAAAAACAAACCGAAATCCGGATGGGTTTGTGCGACGAACGGGTGAATTCCGCGCCGGCAATGGCAATTTCGCGCACGAGAGCTTGAAATCATGTCGCGCGGAAGGCCGGTTTACGGTACGGGGGACCCATAGCCCCTATTTATAGGCAAGGCCGGGTGTCCGCGCTGCGCGGAAAGCGCTTTGCGCGACCGCGACAGCGAATTTCGTGCCCGACACCCTTTTTGCGCGCCACAGTCCCGCGCCACCCCGGACTTCGGCACTCCGGCGTCTCCCTCGGAACCCGATCGTTGCGACCTCTCGCCGATCAGATTCCGAGGGGGGGCTTTTGTAGACGCCGGAAAAGTCCGTTGTTCCCAAACGAATCTCCGGATGCGGAAAGAGAGGTCATATTTGGAGTCAGAAGCATGTTTCAAAGGGCCCGAAGGCCTTGCGCGGAATTTTGGAGACCCGCACGCAAAGTTTAAGTAAGGCGCGCAAACCTCCCGGGATGCGTGCAATGCGCTGGGCCGGCGTGCAATTTTGCGCGCCCGTGGACCGCGCGACTCCCTTGCGCGCCAGGCCCAATTCCGCGCCCGCGAATGAAATTGCGCGCCCGCGAACCGGATTCCGCGCCCGGGGTTGCCTATAAATATAAGGCGACGCCTGACATTTTGGAGGTTGCCGGAATTCGAAGAGTCGCTCGTTCGCACAATCCAACCCCCTCCGCGCCCAATGCCGATCTTCAGGTAACCTCCTTTCTTCCGCGCAATAGAGCCTCGGGGTTCGCCTTCGCGCGCAATCCCTTTGCCTCCTTTCCTTTGAACAACTCTTCACCCAAAGGCCTTCGCGCGCAAAAGAAGCCTCTTGCGTGCAATTGCCCCCGGGTGCACGCAATCCAGCCCGATTGCGCGCACCCCCCCCCCCTTACTAAGAGGCCATTCGTTAAAGAATGAGTTGTTGCCCCCGTGCGCTATCCGAAGCCCGGTGCGTGCAATCTCCATCTTCCGCGCGCAAAGCGCTGGCCCAATTGCGCGACAGCCTGCCCATTTGCGCGCCGACCCGCGGTATTGCACGCCAAGCTTCTCTTTTGCGCGCAATCCACCGGGGTCACCCCCTTTGACCCCCTGAGGGTACCCGCCTGCATGGCGCCTGATAATCTTCATCCCGGGTGCCCGCACCGTGCGTTTTCTTCCCGTGCAGACCTCCAGGCTCGCGTGAAGTGACACGAACCCATCAGCAGCATCACACTCGTCCACGCTACAAGATGTTAAACTGCCAAGTGTTTCGTCCAACATGACGTTAAACTGTACCACGTCCAAGCTGCATGACGTTAAACTGCCTAGCATATCGTCCGAGCTACAAGACGTTAAACTGTTCAGCATTCGTCCTGCAGGACGCTAAACTGCACCACGTCCGCACTGCAAGACGCTAAACTGCCAAGCATCTTCATCCTCAACACACGACATTAAACTGTACTTCGTCCGACAAGACGTTAAACTGTCCGCTTCGTCCATTAGTGGACCCCTCTCGGGTTCACACTTGCGTCGATTCACCTATGAATCCGCCCTTGTGGGAGACTGCACGTGTGTATCTCCATTGTGCTTCCCCACTGCCGAAGCCAGTGGAGGGCGTGACAGGGATCGAGGTCTCTCACCTTCGGCCCAAGTCCCTCTCCAACTGAGCTTTGCCGCATCCGGGCTGCCTCAGTGCGTAAGTCCTGACCGAATGAACTACATGGACTTTGATCCCTGTCTCCTAAACAGGGTACGTAGGAAGCCTCCCTGAGGTTCAAGCCCACCACCTGGTCGTCCCGGTCGTATTCACGTAGGTTCGTCCATCAGTGGACCCCTTCCGGGTTCACATTCGCGTTGATCCACCCGGCCGTTCCATCCCCCTCTGTGCGAGGTGGTTCGGTTCAATCCTCCTCCCGGCGGCCTCGACCTCTTCGTGAGTCGGCTTGCCAACGTTCGGCATGACGTTAAACTGTATATCCAAACTACGCTGACTTTGATCCACGCTAACGCGCGGTACGTAAGAAGCCCCTACGGGGTCCAAGCTCTTTACTCCATCATCCATCCTGACCCTTACCCAGGCCGCCACATCCCGGTGGGGTCATGCCATTTCATTCCACTCCACTTTACTCGGGAAGCCGCCCATGCGCTGGCCCCAGCATCGGAGGTTCCCCGCAAGGGGTTCTGTCATCTGATCCACTTCTCGTGTTTATCAGTCTGATGCCGTCCCCGCTGGACGTTAAACTCGCGGCATACCCCGTGTTAAACATGGGAAGCTGAGGAAAACCTCAGGTAACACAGTTCCCCGCACCCAGCGTGGGATGCCTCAGGCCATCACGCCTTCGAGAAGCCCTATTAGGGACGGAAGGCAGACATGCAGAGCCGCAGTGTTAAGACACGCCCCCAACACCCAGAGCTACCCGGTCTCCTCACCGCAGGTTGCTGCCCCGACCAGACTCCTTGGAGCGTCCGGGCGGAAGCAGCGTAATTAACCAGTGTCCATGGAGACATGGCACCGGGAACGAGATTCACGAGCACGTCTTAAATCTATGAGGGAGACCCGGATTAGGCGATGAGTTCCGAGGAGACGTCCACGGAAGGAGGAGCCAACATCCCATCATCCCGGTTTCGATCAAGGAGCAGACGCCCCTGAATAAGGGACGGATGCCGCCCGCCTTTGGAAAGCGGGACTGCGGGGCCACAAGCCGCACTCCCATCCCCTCGGGTCGACGGGCGCACGCGCAAACGCGTCCTGGTGGAACAGCGTCGGAACAGAAACCCGACGCACATCCGCACCGAAACAACATTATGAGGATAACGTCCTGAAACGGTTGGATACGGTTGTTGGCACCACCTACTTCTTGATCCCTGGTCGTTGCTGTCCAGACAACCAGGGTGAATTATTGACTTAGAGGACTTTTCTAGCGGCCTCCATAGTCAGAACGGTACCATGTTGGCGGTATTCCTTAACCAATGAATTTGAAACCCAGCGTTGATGATGCTGAGTAGGTGATGTTTTCCTCACAGCCGACGAGGATCCAACAGGAGTAGCGGTTGAGGCATTCACTGGTGTGAACTTTAGAGAAGTAATTTCTGTAACGCAGAGAGATCTTGGAAAAGAGTGCCTGTTTGATATATCAAACATAATCAAGATAAGTTCGGCCACTACATCTTTTTGATGATCCCATATGTTATTGATTTCTTTGTTGGACCACACATTGAGTTAAATAGGGGATTAAAAAATAAGTAAAACATCATTTAACTTGGTCAAGGATTCACATCGGGTTCACCATTTTTGTTTCTTTTGGAAATGGGGATGAACATGTTGGTTTAAGGTTCAAACATTCCAGTTAGTTTCTAACTGGATTATTTGTAGAACTGGATACATCAAATGATTCTACATCCATTTGGACATACTTTCCAAAGGTAGGTGCTCATTAGTTGTGGACTGATGAGGCTTAAGAATTTTTATTGGTCGAGAGGATGAGAGGTTGAACTCATCACACCATTTTGGGGGGACTTATTATCTAATCTGGTAATCTCTTTATATATTTGAGTTATGTTTGTGAATCCTTATTAATATTCCAAGTATGAAAATGAGATTTCCTTTATATCTTGCAATCAATGATTGATATGTAGTATATTTAGAGATTTTTTTTATGTATTTTAGGTTCTTCATCGATATATAATCATCCGTATTTATTAGAAATTCTTAGTCAATGTTATCCTTCAACACATTATATAGAAATATCTTGGTCATTATGATAACCATAAGGGTTCTAAAGCCACTCAGTGGGGCACTTGAAGTTTATTGTCATTCAAAAGGACATGGATTATTTTAGAGTTGGGATCGTACCCAAAGATGGGAAACCTACGTATCCTTGTTATAAATGGAATCGGAACCCACATTGTTCGATTAAAGAAGTATGAGGTCTTATGCATGATTGATGGCCCCAAGAAAGATATCATAATTAATTTTACACTCTAAGCCCATGTGAGTCATGCTCGGTGTGAGAAACAAGAGGTATTAGTAAAACCTGATGATTGTGCCATGAATGATGTAATCATAAGAAATTATGTGGGGATTATGTATGTATGACTGCCCAAGATAGATGAGGATTGGGATTTACATCCGGGAAGAAACCCGAGAACAAGGTTCATAAAGGTATATATTCTTCATAAAGATTTGGATACTTAACCTAGGGATTAATCCTGAGAAGGATGCCCAAATTAGAGGGGACTTATGATTGGGTGTTATTCCTGAGAAGGAATCCCAAATCAAAAGAAATTAAGACTGGGGCTTAATCATGAGAAGGAGGTCCAGGTTACGGGGAATTTATGACTGGGGCTTACTCTTGAGAAGGATTCCCGGTTTAAGAGGACTTGAGACATTGGGGCTTACTCTTAAGAAGGAGGCCCAAGTTAAGGGAACTTGAGATTCGGGGCTTACTCCTAAGAAGGAGGCCCAAATTAAGGAAAATTATTATTGGGGATTACTCCTAAGGAGGATGCCTAGATTAGGGAACTTGGGGCTTACTCCTAATGAGGATGCCCCGATTTGGGTACTTGGGGCTTACTCATAAAGAGGTTGCCCAGATTAGGGAAATTGGGACTTACTCCTAAGGAGAATTCCCAGATTAGGGTACTTGGGGATTACTCTTAAAGGGGATGCCCAGATTAGGGAACATGGGGCTTACTCCTAAAGAGGATTCCTATATTAGAGATCTTCTCATCTTAAAGGATGAGGTTGAAAGAATGAAATCTTTAACCTTAGTGATGTAAAGATATATAAATCACTAGGTTTTGAGAGATTTTCCACAAAATTCTTTTCAGATAAGGATGTAAATAAAGGAACCATGCCAAAAAGGGCTTTGAAGAGAGTTTTGAAGGCTAAATCTTGAAGAGGAGAGGTGGATTTGATGAAAAGAGTTGAATAGGCATGAGGGGCACCCAAAAAGAAGTAGGCGCACATATGCTGTTTGGGGGTGCAAGTCCTGGTCGCGCAAGCATACTTGCACGACACAGGTGTACTTGGGCGATGGTTAACCAATAGGGTAATACTTTGGTGAGACTTGGCTCATTCCCTTAGTATTATACCTAAAGGTTTCCAAAAGGGTGGTGCACAAGTTTTGATGAATGGATAAGGCGGCGCACAAGTGTGTCCTTTGCCATTAAGGTATGGACATTTAGGCATGCAAGTGATGATGAATTAAAACACTTATGCCTTATTCCTCCTCTTTAGATCATCCCTTCTAGGTAAGAAATTACCTTAGAAGTGTTTGGAAGACTTCAAGCAGAGACTAGGGCGCCGAGAGCTTAAATTTGACTTTTGGAATTTTCGTCCTTAAATTGGGGGGCCCACAAGGGTTATTTATAGGCCATTAAGGACCTTGGGTGAAAATATAATAGGGCGCACAAGTCACTTACGTGGCCCATATGTGGGGTGCAAGTGTACTTGCGCGACTATAGTGAATCTTGTGTGACCCATAGTTAAAGAATTCCTTATTCATGCCTTTGTCAAATTTTAATGTTTATTCAAAGGATGAATCTCTTTGTGCTTAAGGTGTTCCAATTTTTCATTTGTTAGACTCTGTGACGGAAAAGAGAGTCAACAATACCATAATAGTTTAGTGCCATTGGAAACATGGAATAGAGTATTCTAATCTGGTGAACAAATTTAAAAATCCCCCAAAAAAGATATTCTCAATTATTAATTCTCATTAAAAAAATTCTATTTAACATTGGAAATAGAATCATACAATAAGGTGATCTAAGATTCTCAATATGGGTATGTAAAGGAGATATATAAGTTAAAAAAACATATGTGTACGAGAACATGAAGATAATATTTAAATATGATACCTTATATATAAAAGATCATAAACATGATTAAAGGAATAAGGATTGGAATATCATCCAATGACCAAGAGACCTTAAATTGTTTTGTATTTAAATAAAGACCCCATTTTAAAGGATGGATGGGGAAAACCCAAACAAAAATCATCGACATAGGAAAAATCACAACCCAAAGGATTAGCGAGACAAACCAAACTGAAAACATGGAGATACCCCTCCACAGAAATTGATTGTGAAAAAGCTATCCACCAATGTAGGTAAGAATGTAAATCAAGTGTCTTGTGTCAAAACACATGCTAGATCCGATGAAAACAGTCATACCCTATCATCATCCAAATCCATAATGCTCTGTAATGAAGAATTGCAAGCTCTGGAACCTGATCTGGGGCCTGATCGAAGTGGTCGAGTCTGAGTGTATCACCATACCGATAGTCCTTATAAAAACATTCATAATTCTTAGAAAACAAAACAAGAAATCCTCCAACACATAGATCATCTTATACCATCATCGCCGATCTGCACCCCTCCCTCATAGCCACAAGGCCCGAGAGACAATCCAAAGAAATTGAGTTCAATCCATCATCACCAAGGACTGTATGTCCCAACCACCTCCCTAGGAACGACCACCAATAAGGGAAACTAGGTATTACTGAAATACAAACGCCTCTCTGGTCATGGATATAATCTAATCAGAACCTAATATGCACCACAATCAGGTTGAAACATAAGCATTACAATGACAAGAACTAGAAAGGCCAGCGACTTAGAACCATAAAACCAAAACTAGATCCTGAAAAAAAATTCACAGCTGGCACCATATTAAATGATTGTAAAAACTCTCATAATCTGAGAACAATGTCCTCTCCCCTTTGAAGAAATAAAATCAATCCATGAGCCGCATTGGATGATATAAGAAGCAAGCCTAGATCCAGTCGAGAAACCAGCACACTCCTTCACCCGGCGCGCCATACAAGCTGAGCAACCCAAACAAAAAATGGGGCCAACCTAATCATTGTCGCTGTCGAAAAGAGGTAAACCATGTAGACACTCAGAACTCAGAAGAGAAGCAATGACACGACATCATCAGAAATCATTTCCTGGTGATCCGACTACAGGACCTCCATCCGGAAGTGATGTCACTCTACATGCAACGACGAAAATGTTGTTCCGCACTGAGCCGACTTCCAGACTTCCACCGAGAAGTGACACCACCGCACAAGAAGTGACACCAACACTATTCCGTGTCGATACGTCCTCTATACCTCCACCGATAAGTGACACTGAGATGAACCCTCAGCCACAGTGAGTAGATCCCAACCCAAAGTGGTAAGGAAGAAATAATCAAGAAAAACATAGGTTTCTTAGGGGTGATGGAAAATGCCGCTCTGAGGCCTTCAATCCTTGTGAAATCTAATTTGATATAAATAATTACCCAATGCACTGTATCTCTACCTGAGGACACCATTAATATTAACTATAACATTCTCTCCCTAATCTATCTTGGATGCCTCACCATATAAGATGTTATGGGATTACATGTCTCCATCTATGCCACCCCATTGTATAAGATATAATTATCTTAACCAATTCTATCTAGGTCAACAGATCACAACTGCTGTAATGGGAATACCTGGTGCTACTTGGGCCACCCCATTGTATGGGTAATGCTGAAGAACATAAAAAATTAGTAATGTAAAAAACATGAATATCATCATAAAAACTCATAATCACAATCATAACTATTTTTTAAATAGATTAAAGCAGGGAAAATTAATTGTTCTCCTGTCAGTCTATTTGAAACATGATCAATACTGAGAAAAGAAATGGGTTTCATAACAATATTTCATAAACAAGAGTAAACCACATATATAAAACGAGTTCTGTAAAAAAAATTCATCTTAATCACATACCATTTAGAGAATGAATGATAACGGAATCCTTGGATTAGATCCACATTAAATAATAAACTATAAAAAAATATGTCATTTTATACGGGGAAGGATTATGAAATATCAATTGGGACATTTCTTAAATAATTTCACCGTTCATTGAAAATAATATATTAAATCCTAAATCAGTTTCAAAATCCTCTTCTTTGAAGACCACTTTAAAAACATACAATGTAATATAAAAAATAATATAATATATTTCATAAGTAAAGCTTCCATTTAGCTTTCAAAAACTATTTTTAAAACATAAATCTTATTGGAAAACTTTTTCCTTGATAGTATATTTCAAAAACTATATAGGATGTTTAAAAAATCATAGAATATAAATTTTGAACTATTTTTTTGAAATCAAAATCATTGAAAAATATATAAATAAATTTATAAAAATATAATTCAAAGTTTTTTTGATAAATTGAATTGATAGAAAAAATATTTCTATCCAAAGAAGGAAGAAAAGATATATTTTCATAAAAATAATTTCTTAATTATCTAAAGTAATAATGAGTGAAAAAATAGTACAATTACATGAAGATATGATTACTAAAAAAGGAAAATAAAATTCATGCGAAATATTTTGGGGTAGATTATGATATTTAAATATTTGAGACATAGTCATAAATAGACCTGAGAAATGATGAGATTATAACATAAATTTGTATGAAATTGGAAACAATGAATCATAAGCCCCATGAAGGAATAACATAAAAAGGAATTTAAAATTCCATGATGATAGACAGATTCATGATATGAAATTTCAAATGGGAATTATATAAACAACATGAAAGTGTGTAGTGGCCTATATTAACATGCTTCACAAAGAAGAACAATTGAGACAATAATCCTTTTCCAATCTAGTGTCTTTTGATTTGTAGTCCACATTAAATATAGATATTAAAATGGATATTTAAATAAAAATATATTTTATTATAAGTATCAGAAAATATTTTTATGGGGTGTACATACACCATAGAGAATAAATAAGAGGATAATATTTCATGTGTCTCACAAATGTAAAACGCCTGATGAAAATCCGTTACCTTAAATATTGAATCTCATCATACATTTTAAAGACTCTTGTAAATACATATATGTCTATTATAAAACTAACACAAAACCATATTAATCTATATTATACCATATATGAATTATCTTTGACTTTGTATTACATATTTATTAATAATTCCTTGTTAATGATATGTTTTAGGTAATAACAGATTTCTTTAGCATACATGTTTTGACTTTAAATTCTTGGTCCTCTTACATAGATCATGATATCATCATCTCAATAAAGATAAATATGATGTAAATATCATATATTCAGTATATTAGTATTAATAATAATATATAAAAGATAAAAATAGTAAATTAAATACATCATTTATGGAGATGATAGGCCGTGCGTAGGCATGAACACAGTTTCCATTTTCTTATTATATTGAGTGATAGAAATGTAAATGATATATATATATATATATAATTTAATTATATATGAATTATTATCTAATATATATTATATATTTCATTTAAAAACCCATTAATACATTCCATGTAAAACATGAATGAATCACATTTTTTTGCAAGGTGGTAGTCCACAGTACATACGAACGTCATTATCATATTTTCAAAAAATGGTAATAATAATGATATGTGTTATATAATTATTTTAAAAATATAAATAAATAATAAATATCAAATATATATTATATATACATAATTTACATCATTATTCATAACCGTTTGATGTGGTAATTTAAAAATGAACAACATAAGTTCACGAGGCGGTAGTATATCGTACACACGAATGGTGATTTTGTAACCCATATGATAGAAGTGTGTATAGTTTTAGATCATAAAAATAAAATAAAAACATATAAGTATATCTCTGATATTGAGTTAATTATATAAACATTATATAAAAATAATTTAAGGGTTTGAGGATGTAATAAATCAAAAATGTTCATTAATTTTCATTACATATTCTTTGGGTAACTTATTCTGGTTTCCACCCAAGGCCTTACAAGGTCATATTTTTTCGCAAAATAAAAATTATAGGATGAGTATAGGTAGTATTTATGTTATTTTGTGTGTTTTGGGTGATCCAAATGGATAAAGATGTTTTAATAATGGGGTATATTTAATGACATCTCATAATTGTGGAGGAGTGGAATTCTTGTAAATTCCCAAAATGAATTCACTATTAATAAGTCTCCCTTAGCTCATGTGCCTCAAAAATAGAATGTCTATGTTGGTTTCAGAATACATGGTTGATATATACCTAAAAAAACAAATTAATTAAATTTTTACCATGTTATTCCTCAATAATTATGTTCAATAATCTTTTATCTTTATATTTTTTAATAAGGAAACTTGTAGGTTTTTATTTACCTATGTAATTTATCAATTAATATTATAATTAAAAAATAAATTAATTTGATATTTTATACCCATAAATTCAAATGATTATTTCCAGTTAAATAATTAAAAATCGTATATGTGTTTAAAATTAATTTTAATACAAATACTTGTAATGGACAAACCCCTATTTTAACCTTAATAATGTTAATTAATTTTAATTTTTTTCTCAAATAATTTTGGAAAAATTATATGTTGACCCTATTAGATAATATAAATTATTCAGATTAAAAATATTGAATATATTATTTCTAATTATATTCACATATGTGTCATATTTTAATACAAAAATAATCCCATAGATATGAAAACAAAGACAGGTTTTCTGGTGAATATGTTATAGAGAATACTAATATTTTATATCTAAATATAATATAAATAATATTATGATGACCTATATTAGATTAATAGATTTAAAATTGAAATAATTTTCATTTAAAAAATAAAAAAAATAATTTAACATTGTAACTTATTTAGATAAAAATCTATTTTCTAATTTAAATTCATTATTATAGACTATTCATCAAAAAATAAAATGTATCAAAAAAACCAAAAAGTTCACCCTAAGATATTTTTACCAAGAATATTTCAAAAATAAATTTAAAATTTTCCTATATAATTTATAAATGCATTAAAATTTATATCTAAAATAATTTCTCTTTAGAAAGGCATACAACTACCTTTGAGAAAAATAAATCATTTTATCTGTAAAATGGGATTTATTCTTATATCTTTCCTTGAAAAAATGAGATGGATTTTAAATATTTTATTGTGTATATAATATATAAATTTCATAAAAATTATTCATATAAATTTTTTTGTATAATTTATTGAGATAAAACATGTTTCTGTATAGAAAAAATGAATTTCCAAAGATGAATTTCATTATTTTGAAATAGTTATACCATTCATTTCTAATTAATTTGTTTCAAAATTATTCACATCACAAAATTCAATAATTTTTTTTATAATTTAGTTAATTCTTTTTATACCCTCCATTCCAATGTATAGTCGATAACAAGAAAAATAGTTAAATATTAATATTAATATAATATTATAGTTTTTAAAATCTTGATCTTGCATGTAATACAAGCTATCAAAGGAACATTGTAATTCAAATACAATAATATAATCATAGTGTTTCAGGTACTGTAATATTAAATTGGTGTTTCATATAGTACACCAGACCTTGATTAATTCTATTTCATAAGAAAAATTTCACTACGTGGTTGTCCCTTGATCAATTTCCACTTAATCTATTAATCCATTAATATAAGGTGAATCTATTATACACGAATCACTAAAGGATAATAAGATCCATAGATATGATGATAATTCATTCCATCAATATTTAGTTATTTCCAAAAAATAATTTTTTTCATAGTTTATCCAATATGAGAAAATAATCATATAGGTAAATAATACATTAATCTCTAAATCTGGATTTATAGTTAAACATAATAAATTTCATAAATGGTTATTTGGATGACCATTTGAAAAGATAAAAATCCAAAACATTTTAAATATGGTGACTAAATTTTTAAAAATCAAAATAACATTAACCCCCCATATATTATAAAGTATATATAAATTGTCTCATACAAAACATGTTAATACCTTCACCATGTATTCTCTTCAAACATGGTAACAACAAAAATTACCATAGAACTATAGTGAAAAGTATAATAATTCGTCATTAAATTAATAATACAAAAATTTACCGAATATATTCCATAGATCCAATAATTTTGTAATCTCCATCAATGAAATCATAAAATAGTTTTTCAAAAGATACTTTATCATTTTTGAGATCATCGATACTATCCAATTTAAATTATCAAAGTCAAAAAAAATTTATCCAATAGAAAACATTTTTTCTCATTGCCGTAAAATTCTTTTGGGTATCATTAACTTAAACAATAACATTCCATTCCATTAAATAACTTTTCTATTTCATTAACGCCAATCAAACTATCATTTCAAATCCTTAATGAAATAATTGTACAGAAAATAATTATGCATTTGATGTTTTGTAGATCACAATCACTGAATTCCAAAAAATAGATACTCTATTCATCTCAATTCAATCAAAAAAAATTAACTAATATTTTTCATATTATTCCTTAAAAACAATTTCCTAAAATATTAAAAATGAATTGTGTCTTAATTATAATAAAACTCACTTTAATTTTGTTTATAAACAATAGAATTAGAAAAAACACAACATTCATATGTCATTTCCAGTCTATTTTACACAAGCATCCAATCCATTAATCATAAAACCTTATTGATTTCGTTCCTGGGAATTCCCCTAATAAATTGATGTGAAAAATTACCACACCCCCTACACCTAAAAAAATAAACTATTTATAATACCTTTGGTAGGGTTATATTCTAATCTTATTCATTAACTAAACTCTTCATTTTTCTCATCAATTACTTATATTGTGGCCATCTTCCCCACACATAAGACATCTCCACATTCCATAGAAAAATTCCCTTGAGTTCTTCTTCTAGAATTTATAACATATATAAATCTAAATCTTTCATCCTTTGTGGTCTCTATTACCTGAAATCTTAGTGAACTCTATCCTTCTCTAATTTTTTGAGTTTTAGGGTCAGTTAAGGTGCACATGGTAAATCATGTTCTATGAAAACTGATTAGGCATAATCACAATATCATTTACCCCAATCATCATCAAAATTATATTCCCATAAGTAAATTATCTATCAAATTCAATTTTAACATAGTTCATTCTATTTAGCTAAAATTTCTAATACCAGAAATCATTGTGTAAGAAACGCTTATCATAATTGGAGACCAAATAATAATATAAATATCTTAATTGACATATAAATGATGAATCATTACTATTTATTCCATGACATCATAGTTTTATCATAGTTTATTCAAATTCATCTTCTACATAAATCCTTCATGATAGTTTGTAAATAATATATGAATATCCAAAGCATGTCTCCTAGGAGTGTCAAACCAGGTGTGAAGTAAGGACCATTTCCATCCACCAATTCTCGAACAAGTCTATCCAAATACATTGTTTTCGAGGCTATTACCCTGAGGTACATCTATGCTGGAGCCACATCCACTTATAGTGTCTAGAAGGGGATTTATTTCTAGGAATCCAATCACTAATTCTGTTCAAAAAAAATTCATGAAATTTTCCTATTCCTTGATTAATTCGTATAATTATCCATAGATACATTACTAGACATATCCTTAGATATAAACCTAGGTATGTCACAATATTTTAATAATAATAGTTTTCAAAGGTTGACTAAGCCTCTCTTTGATAGAAAGTATAGAAACTTAGGCATCTAATACAGTGATATTATATATTTTTAGATGAATATTAAACATATTACCCAAACACATGCATGAGGAAAATAATAGTTCTATTCATTTTTAAACATATAACACAATGTTATAATCCGGTCAAATATCATCCATGTTTCTAAAAAATATATTCCCATTTAATACTCCTAGCTAAAATAATTCTCCATAACATTGGGAATGGAAAAAAATTATTATGTGAGAATAAGTTATTAGTATGTTTAAATAAATGAGACGCATAAGAATAAAATGAAAATAACAATATGATAATAGGATCATAATGTTTGATGATCATACACTATATATTAGAGATCATACACATGAGTCATGGAATAAATATTGGTAGAAAATAAGACATAAATCACAAGAGATTCATAAGAATAATCCCTGAGAGCATAACATTGGATAAAGTCATGAAATATTGGAAGACAAATAAACATATGAAATTATTTCCATATTAGTCAATTATCATGGACAAGGCTATCATAGTTGAATTTTTCACTACAAAAACCAAATTAGTAGTCATGTTCATCACTAATACCATCTTCTTAGTCAATGTTTACTCCTAAGACAATCATATTAGTCAAGGTTCACTCCCAAAACCATCTTAGTAGAAAACATAACTAACTGAACTAAGTTTAATCATAAATTTATCTATGTATAACTCATGATATATAAATAATTACCCAACTCATTGGAGAACTATCGTTTCACACCCATCAAGTTAACTTTAATGGGTTTATTCGGTGCTTTCAGGGCCTCCCCATCAAATAAGTTGTAATGGGATTACCTAGCACTATCTAGGCCTCCCAATTTAATAAGTTGTAACAGGATTACTCAGTGATATCTTGATTACCCAATAATAATGTATATAATGGAATTAAACAATGTTATTTTTTCCACCCCATCATATAATCTTTAATTGGATTACTTACTACTATTCGGGCACCCCTTCGTACAAGTAATGGCTAAGAACTACCACATGAATAAATTAAAAAAGGAATTTCATCTTATCATTAAAAAACATAAGCACAACCATTATTGTGTCCTAAACAAATCAATATTTAGAAACGAAATGGGTTTCATGTCAATCTCTTTGAAATATGATCAGCCTTTGAAAAAGAAATTGATTTTCATAAAAATATATGTGAACCATGATTAAAAATTGGAAAATAAATGTGTTCATAAAACAACCATTCATCTTAATCATAAACTGTTAAAATATAATATTTTAATGGTATACTTCGATTATAACACTAATAAATATTATAATGTATCAAAGGATTTCGCATTTTATAGATAAGGTTTTTGACAAATCACTTGAAACGTTTCATAAAGAAAATATAAATTCTTTGAAAATAAAAATTTAAAACATAAATATATTTATAAATATTTTTCATTGAAAAACATATTTCAAGATCATAAATTATTCTTTAAAAATTATTTAAAACTTTTGTTGAGGATGATATCTTTTACACATTGAATAATGAATTTCAGAACATAAAAAAATTTGATAACCATTGACTTTTAAAATAGATTAAAAATTTTATAAATGAGTATTTAAAAATCATTTAAAAAAATTCTTAATCATAAAATTTTCTCAAAATAAAAATATTTATAAATTATCATATTATATTATTTAAACACATGTTTAAAACATTTTTAGAAAACTTGGTTTTTGAATAAACAAATTTTCAGCCAAAGAGTGAAATAAAATCATATATTCAGAAAAGAAAATTATAAACAATATTAAATATAAAAGAGTGGAAAATGCTACCATTACATGAATATATAATGAATAAATATAGGGGTATAAATATAATTTGATAAATTACATGATATTTTGACATTTGAGACTTAACCGTAAATAATCCCAAAAATATATGAGATTGTAGCATTTATCTTAATAACTATGGTAATGTTGACTAAAAAACACCATGATGGAATAACATAATGTAACGACCCGCCTTCACCAAAAGGAGGGAAGGGTCATCATATTGCCAGACCCTTCCTTCTTTAAGTTGAAGGAGAGATAATGACCAAAGAAACCCGCCTTCAATAGGTCCCGGAGTGGCGACCAGTACCAATGGTATAGAATCACACTCTAAATAGAAGGCATTACCCTTTTTTCTATTAATAAGATCGGGATATAAGATAGAAAATCCCACAACACCAAAACTGAAAGTGCAAGTACGGCTAAAATTTAACCATTCCCATATGCATGTTCAAAAGAAAAAGGTACAAGTCACAAAACTCGAAAGGTAAAAGGATACCAAGAAAAAGGAATACAACCACAGCAACTTCCCCAAGGGTCTAAGCTAGTACGGTCCTGCACAATCCTTGAACTCCTCCTGGAAACCTGAAATCAATTTTACATACATAGGGTGAGCATACAAGTATACTGAGTAGGGAAAACCAAAGACTCATGTGCACAAGTGAGGTGACATTCTAATGCCCTATGGGCAGAGAAGTAACGGAAACACCTAACAAGGTAACTACCCACCCAAGTCTCACCGAGGCACACCCCCCAAATAACTCAGGGCAAGTAAAGTATAGTAATTGCATAACGATATTTTGGTACCCCATGCCATTGTCCCACTGGTTATTGAAGACATCCTATGCATCGAACCAATATCGTCATTCTCACAATAGTCCCACTGCCAAACCCCTCCCGCACACACCTGGGGCACAACCTCACCGCAGTCCCACTGCCAAACCCCGCCCACACACACATGGGCCATAACCACTATCCCGCCCCCAGACAACTAGGACACAACAACCACTGCCACGCAAGAAGACACCTGGGCCTCATCCCGAAGACACTTGGGAAACAACCTGCCCGCAAACACCTAGGTTAACCACCACAACTACCCCGCTCAAAGATTCTTGGGATAATAATGGACTTTAGGCCATCACAGCCCACCCGAAGAGTCTTGGGCTACTCAAGAAAGGGAGCAGAAAAGCGCTAATAACCATCCACTCATAGGAGTGTTGGGAAAAACACCCTTCCCCATGAAATGGGGGTGTCCGGCACTACAGTTCACTGCTTGGGTGGGGCGCAAATAAGAAAAATAAAACTACAAGAAAATAAATAAGTAAATAAGCACTCAACCCAACCTAGGGTTCCGAAGCTAGCCTAAGCACAAACACCACATCACTACCTAATTCATGAAAGTTAAACCACCCACAACCAGGTCACAATCCATCCCAAAACCGATTTCCCCATTTAACACATTCTTGTTTTCTTATTCAAGTGATCCCATTTATATGAAAACTACACTAATGGGCAACTAACAGGCACAAATACCAGCGAGAGAAAGAATATAGTCAAACAACAACTTAAAAATTCACACCTGGATCTCTTGTAAAGTCACAACAACAACGGGATAAGTGAGATCCCTCAAATTAGTGGACCAATGAAAACCCCAAGATACTGCCCCATGTCCCAAAATCAAGGAGCCAACGGTTTCTCAACAACAGAGGATTCCACCCCAATTCGTGATATAAGCAGAGTAACCACACAGCCTCAGATTCATAATCAGTGAAATTATAACAAATAGGGGATCCCATCCCCATCCATATCACCCCATAAAACTAATCCCCCATCCAAGAAAACCATAAGGTCACCCGCAATCGGCCCATGAAAGAAACAACCAAACCGCTACCACCAACACACATCAGGTCCGTGCAGGTATTTTCAGATTTAAAAGATTTAACACACTCCATGGTTTCAATTCCATTGTTCTTTAACTGGGTTTATCACAGAAAGGGTTGATCCTGGTGCTTTCAATTTATTTAACCAAGTATACGTAATTAACCAATTCCATGTTATGGTTATTTAAACATCTAGGAGCACCGAGGTTTATTAGTGTACAGATAATGACCACTAACAGACATGATTTTCCGTGGGCATAGGCCCGTACAGTTCAAAACACATATCAACATAAGAGAGTATAGCAGGACATCGATCACACCCCCTTTTTATTATTTAATGCTCTGTTCATTATCTTAATTAAGTTCGGTTTCATCAATTTCCACAGAGACAAATGTATTCCCACCCCGCATGATACAAATAAAGGAGTGAAGAAGGGGAAAATCCCTACTTTATTGATCAAGGATCGACGTTTTTCTCCACGTGCCAAGAACAGGGGATGCATTATTTTCAAGGGAGGGACGTCGGGAACTCCAAGGACGAGCAGAAGACTTCAGCCTAGGCACACCATAAGTCTCGGGAAGAAGGGAATTCAAGCACACCACGAAGAAGAGAGAAGTCGGCCAAAAAGGGAAGAAGGGAGAAGAAGAACTTCTTCTGCGATATATAGATAAAATCCCGTTGTTATGGGATATGAGAAATTTGAACGCTTTAAATTAGGAGCATGGATCCTCATGCGATTGGGTGGTTACACATGATTGAATTAATTGTTATTTAATAGGGAGGTTTCTCGGGATTTTTAGATATTAATTATGGGTTAAAAATGGGCTTGAAACGACATAGAAGGTCAAAAAGGACAAAAAGAGGCGTTACGAGAAAAACTATAGAAGGAAAACACAACAAGGATGGACTACACCGATCGGCCTCACCCATCGGTCGCACATCGAAATTTGGAAAAGGGAGGGGTCATGAGGGTCTACGCCATTACATTATATACCTCTCAAACCATTCTTGTCCTCGAGAATCAAAACCCAAACCAAAGGAAAGAGGGGGGTCCGAACAACCACCCCGGAAGATACCTCTTAGGAGTGAACCTCTCCAACATAGGACCACCTTATCCCCTGACCAAACACAAACGCCCTACCACTCCTTTACCCATGAAACCACACAAAACAAAAAGGCTTAACCATCTAGTCTAGTGGTAGAGGGGTTTCCCTTCCCCTGTGGTAAGATAATATCCGCTTTGGGGGGCACTGACTAGCTCGCACGGGTTTAGGCGCATCTGCATTAATGCGTCTTAACTAGGGATCAGGTTCTCCCATCCCCATTCATTAGGAAACTTCACACACACATCCACATAAAAGGAAATTGCACATCCATAGCCAACAAGGTAATTATTACTTAGTAAAAAATTACTGACCAAACAACACAAAAAAAATTCAAAACATCTTCGGGTATTAGGTATGCATTTGTGCTTCCCTCTACAAGGAACTCACCTCAAGCCCACCATGTCTCCATAACACACGAACCAAGGGAATGGTTCACCCACGAAGCACCTTCTCCTCATGACCCTCGGTCATCACTGGTCCCTCTATGAAGGTTCCATCATCTTCGATGTCTAGCCCTCCCCAGTTGAGGACATGTGAATCATCGTTCATATATCGTCGGAGCTAGGAAACATGGAATACATCGTGTATTCTCAGTAGCGGCAGTGGTAGAGCTATCTGATAAGCCACTTCACTGACATGTCCCAACACTTCGAAGGGTCCGATGAACTTGGGAGAAAGCTTACTTCCTCTGCCAAACCTCCATTGTCCACACCGAGGGGAGACCATCATAAACATGTGGTCCCCGACCTCGAACTCCATGGGTCTCCTCCTATCATCTGCATATGACTTCTGCCAGTCCTGAGCCGCATTCATCCTCTCTTGTATAAGTTGAAACTTCTCTGTCGTGCTCTGCACGACCTCCGGCCCAAGAACACCTGCTTCCCCAACCTCAGTCTAGCACACAGGTGAGCGACACGACCTTCCATACAGGGCTTCGATTGGAGCCATGCCAATGCTAGAGTGATAGATATTATTGTAGGATAACTCTACCAAAGGCAAGTGTCGCACCCATGATCCCCCGAAGTCTAGAACACATGCTCGGAGCATATCTTCAATGGTTTACATGGTGCGCTCTATCTTCCCATCTGTCTGGGGGTGGAAGCCAGTGCTAAGGCACAGCTGGGTGCCACAATCATTCTGCAAACCCCTCAGACTCTTGAGGTAAATCGTGCATCCCTATCCGAGACTATGGAACTCGGAACTCCATGAAACCGCAATACCTCGTCCACATAATTCTGTGCTAGAGTGTCCACTACACTCGACTCCTTGATCCTCAGAAAGTGATCCGATTTCATCAACCGATCCACTATTACCTAGATGGAATCGCAGGCCCCATGCACTTCGGGTAGTCCCGTGAAGAAATCCATTGATATTTCATCCCACTTCCACTCAGGGACATCTAAAGATTTCAACAACCCATCTGGAACACGGTGTTCAACCTTCACCTGCTAACACACTATCCACATGGCTATAGACTCTGCCACTACTCGCTTTACTCTGGGCCACCAAAACTATATCCTCAGACCCTGGTACATCTTGGAAACTCCTAGTTGTACTGCTAGGGGAGAGCTGTTGAACTCACTAAGAACCCTATCGCGCATTGCCTCCAGAACGAACAACTTCCTGCAGAAAAGCATCTGATTTTGACCATCCTCTGTCCACCCTTCCAGAGCATCATCTTGGCTAACTCAGTCACGCATTACTTCACTCTCTAAGTCTCCCCACTGAGACTCCTCCACCTGACTCAACAGAGAAGACTGTACTATCATCTGGTACAGGAATCCTCTACCACTATCCATCCTCGCATCCAGGTGCAAGGCAACCAACTGTTCCATTACATTTAAAGCATCTGCCGACTCTCATACCTAATCCTTATACGAACTCCTTCTCAAAGAATCGGCCTCTACATTCCCTTTTCCTGAAGTGTTGGAAATATCAAAGTCATAATCCTGGTGGAACTCCATCCACCATCGCTGCTGTAAGTTTAGGTCTCGCTGGGAGAAGATATACCACATGAGTTTGTGATCCGTGAAGACCACAAAGCATTCTCTGATGAGGTAAAGCCGCCACAACATTAGTGCGAAAATGAACGCTACAAGCTTCAGATCGTGGGTGGCATAATTACACTCATGAGGTCATAACTGCCTAAACCCATAAGAGATCACCCCTTTTCGCTACATCAACACACTTGAGGCCTTGCCCTGAAGCATCACAGAACACCTCATACGTCTCCCCTTCTTCAGGTAGTCTCAGCACTGGGGAACTAACCAACGACTACTTCAGATATCTAAAGGTTGTCTCGCACTTCTCACTCCACACGAAAAACCGTTCCTTCTTGGTCAAGGCTGTCAAAGGGGATGAAACTCGAGGGAAGTTGGGCTCGAACCTCCGATAGTAACCTGCCAGCCCGAGGAAACTATGAACCTCTGCCACGTTCTTGTGTGATGCCCAAGAAACAACTGCCTCAACCTTTGATGGGTCTACCACTACCCCCTGATTGGACACTACGTGCCCAAGGAAGTGAACTTCTCACCTCCAGAACTTGCATTTTGACAACTTCCCATAGAGCTGGTGCTGTCGGAGGACCTCCAAAACCGTCCTTAAGTGCTCCACGTGGTCCTCCTATGATCTTGAATAGATCATGATGTCGTTGATGAACACTACTATGAACCGATCCAGATACTCTCGGAAGACGGATTTCATAAGCCCCATGAACAGAACTGGAGCATTCATAACGCCAAAAGGCATGACTAAAAACTCGAAGTGCCCATATCTTCACCTGAAGGCCGTCTTTGAGATGTCGCCCTCATTCACCTTCAACTGGTGATATCCATACCCAAGTCAACCTTTGAGAACCATTCTTCCCCTTTCAGCTAGTCGAAAAGATCATCTATCCTCAGAAGAGGGTAGCGATTCTTGATTGTTACCAGATTAAACCTCCTGTAGTCTATGCACAACCTGAGACCACCATCTTCCTTATTTGTGAACAAGACCGGAGCACCACATAGTGACGAACTTGGTCGAACATAACCCCTCTTCATCAGATCATCAATCTGAGTCCGCAACTCCCGTAGCTCTGAAGGTGCCATCCGGTAGGGAGCCATCGAAATCAGATGAGCACCAGGATGCAAGTCTATCCCAAAATCGATATCACATCGATGGGGTAGAGTCATCACCTCCTTAGGGAAGACATCCATAAAATCACTGACAATTCCTGGTACCTCCCCCATCTCAGCATCTACTGACTCCACTAACATCTCGACTAATAGGGAGAGGAGGGGTTCCTCTCGCCTGCTGCCCTTCTGGCCGCTCCGCTCGCCAGTGAAAGTAACACATTGGCCGCCCAATTATGAGAATGAAATCCTTCCTCGGAAGAAGTTGATGACGACACACACATAGAACATCCAGTCAATGCCTAGGATGACATCGTATGGCTGTATCTGTAGCAGTATTAGATCCCAGACTGACTGATGTGGCCCTATCATTAGTCTGCATCCTCGACAAACATATAACAAGTCGGTATGACCTCTAAATGGTGTGCCTAGCACTAGGGGCACTAGAAGTCTCTCGGTATCTAGACCCAGAGCACGGGCCAAACCCAGTGCCAAAAAGGAGTGCGAAGCACCGATATTGAACAAGGCATATGCAAAGGTACTGAACAAACTTATCGTACCTCAAACGACCTCCGGTCCTGCTGGAACTACTGCCTCTGTGACGTGCAATTTCCCACGCCCAGATCCTCTACCCCTTGGCTGTCGGCCACCTCCCCAACCACACCCTGGTCGAAGTCCTTCAAAAGCGCCCTAAGGTCGCCCTCCTCCCACAACATCTACCCTTGGAGGATCGGGAGCTCACTTACCCTGCTGCTGCTGCTGCTGATAGGGCTTAGCTGGAAGCTGCTGCTGAGGTGGGTGATGGGCCTGCCCACTGCCGCCATACTGCACTCTATTCAGGCACGGGTTCCGAAGGTGCCCATGGATTCCATAGACGAAGCATCTCGGTCATGGTCCTGAAGGAAAAGGATGAGGGTTGAGAGATCATAACTGGAACTGCTGGGGCCTGCTCCCTGCCGGTCAAAATCTAGAGGGCCCTGATGTTGGAGGCCTGGTGCTGACGGCCTTCCCCTTCGATGATCCCATAAGGATACCCTCTCATGATACACCTCCTTGCGTGCGCATCCTCTCCACCACTTTGGCCTTTTTATAGACCTCCATGTATGTCGGCAAGGTGAAGGGGGTAACAGCATACTGGAGGGAGGGTCGGAGCACCTCCTCTAAACGTCTCGCCCGAGACTCCTCATCTGGATAGAGGTCCAGAGCAAAGTGTAGGAGTTCCTTGAATTTTATCCCCAGGACCCTTACTGACACAATCCACCACTGGAGGGAGAGTAGGTCCTGTCTATTCTCCTCCTTCATCGTAGAAGAGAAGAATTCCGCCCAGAACTCCTTCTTGAAATCAGCCCATGCCACCTCAGCCTCTCTCCTCTCCCCCAGGTAGAGTATCCACCACTAAAGCACTGCTCCCCACATCTGGCTGACAGCCAAAGGAACCCAGTACTCAGTCAGATCCCAAATCAAGACGAAAGCTATCAACAGCTCCTCTAGCCAGCTCTCCGTTTTTATGTCAGAGGTGCTGCCCTCATACTTCTTGAGGGTCTGTCACTGGAAGGCTCGAAGCGTATTCTGCCACTGGTCATCCTCCTCCTCTCGATCAGTCCTCTGCCGATTGACCAAGTCAACCTCCTGGACCTCGATCGACCGCACCACTTGTGGTCACCTCCCAGGTGCCATAGGTGCAAGTTAAACAAGGAATGCCTAAGCCCAAGTAGTGCATAACAATGTTCTTAAAATTTTTTAAACTTCTTATTTATTTCAATCCCCAAAACACCCATGAAACATGAGAACACTTGTCATTATGATGCATGTACCTGTCTTAGGGTCACTACCCTGCAATCAGCGTGGCCTCACTTGGTCGTTCGGTAGGTCCAGAGTGTTTTCATCAGATCACGGGGGGGCCAAAAATCTCGTGTCATAGCCGGTCTTCCCTAGCCTAATTCACGCACCATGGTCACCCATAATTGTTTCCCTTCCATCCCATGCAATCCTCACTGTGCCTAACTGCATACATCATCCTATCTCTCAAACCCTCCAATGATACCATTCTGTCACGACCCGCCTTCACCAAAAGGAGGGAAGAGTCAGCAAATTGCCAGGCCCTTCCTTCTTTACGTTGAAGGATAGATAATGACCCCCAAAACCCACCTTCAATAGGTCCCGGAGTGGAGACCAACACCAAGGGTATAGAATCACACTCTAAATGGAAGTCATTACCCTTTTTTCTTTTAATTGGATCGGGATATAAGATAGAAAATCACACAACACCAAAACTGAAAGTGAAAATACGACTGAAAGTAAACCATTCCCATATGAATGTTCAAAAGTAAAAGGTATAAGTCACAAAACTCCAATGGTAAAAGGATACCAAGAAAAAGAAAAACAACAACAGCAACTCCCCCAAGGGTCCAAGCTAGTACGGCCCCGTACGATCCCTGAAGTGATCCTAGAAACCTGAAGTCAATTTTACATACGTAGGCTGAGCATACAAGTATAATCATTAGGGAAAACCAATGACTCTCGTGAACAAGTGAGGTGACATTCTATTTCACCGTGGAAAGAGAAGTAACCAAAACACCTAACAAGGTAACTATCCACACAAGTCTCACCGAGGAACAATCCCCAAATAACGCAAGGCACGTAAAGAATAGTAATATCACAATGATATTTGGGTACCTCACGCCACTTTACCACTCGTTGTTGAAGACATCCTATGCATCGAACCAATCCTGTCATTCTCATAGCAGTCCCACTGCCAAACCCCGCCTGCACACAAATGGGCCATAACCTCACCGCAGTCCCACTCCCAAAACCTGCCTTGCACACACCCAGGCCATAACCACTATCCCGCCCGCAGACACCTGGGCCACAACAACCACTGCCATGTACGAAGACACCTGGGATCATCCCAAAGACACTTGGAAAACAAACTTCCCACAAACACCTGGCCAACCACCACAACTACCCCATCCAAAGATTCATGGTCTAATAATGGACTTCAGGCCATCACAACCTGCCCGATGAGTCTTGGGCTACTTAGGAAAGGGAGCAGAAAGGAGATAATAACCATCCACTCATAGGAGTGTTGGGAAAAACACCCTCCCCCATGAAATAGGGGTGTCCGACACTACAGTGATGAGATTTGGGGGGGCATTAATAAGAAACATTAAACTACAAGCACACACAAAAGTAAATAAGAACTCAACCCAAACTAGGGTTCTGAAGCCATCCTAATCACAAACACCGCACCACTGCCTAATTCATGAAAGGTAAACCACCCACAGCCAGGTCACAATCCATCCCAGAACCAAATTCCCCATTTAACCCATTCTTGTTTTCATGTTCAAGTGATCCCATTTAGATGAAAACTACACTACTGGGCATCTAACAGTCACAACTACTAGCCAGAGAAATAAGACATTCAAATAGAAACTTAAAAATTCACACCCAGTTCTCTTGTAAAGTCACAACAACAACGGGATAAGTGATATCTCTCAAAGTACTAGAACCAAAGAAACCCCCAAGATACTTCCCCAAGCCCCCAAAATCCAGGAGCCAACAGTTTCTCATCAAAAAAGGATTCCACCCTAATTTGTGATATAAGCAGAGTAACCACACAACCTCAGATTCACAATCAGCGAAATTATAACAAACAGGGGATCCCATCCCCACCCATATCACTCCATCAAACTAAGCCCCCATCCAAGAAAACCATAAGGTCACCTGAAATTGTCCTGTGAAAGAAACAACCAGAACACTACCACCAACACACGGCATGTCCATGTAGGTATTTTCAGATTTAAAAGATTTAATACACACCATGGTTTCAATTCCACTATGCTTTAACTAGGGTTATCACAGAAAGGGTTGAACCTGGTGATTTTAATTTATTTAACCGAGTATACAAAATTAACCAATTCCATGTTACGGTTATTTAAACATCCAAGAGCACCGAGGTTCATTAGTGCACAGAGAAAGACCACTAATGGCCATGATTTTCAGTGGGCAAAGGCCCGTACAGTTCACAACACATATCAACATAAGGGATTTCAACAGGACATCGATCACACCCCCTTTTTATTATTTAAAGGTCCATTCATTATCTTCATTAATTTCGGTTTCATCAATTTCCACAGAGACAAAAGTATTCCCACCCCTCATGATACACAGAAAGGAGAGACGAATGATAAAATCCCTACTTGATTGATCAAGGATCGATGTTTTTTCTCCACACTTCAAGAACATGGGATGGACGATTTGTAGGGGAGGGACGTCGAGAAATCCTAGGATGAGCAGACGACTTCAGCCTTGGAACAACACAAGTCTCGGGAATTTGGGACTTCAAGCACACCACGGAGAAGAGAGAATTCAGCCAAAAAGGGAAGAAGAGGGAAGAGTAAATTCTTCTACGATATATAGAGAAAATCCCATTGTTATGGGATATGATAAATTTGAACGCTTTAAATTAGGATCATGGTTCCTCACGCGGTTGGGTGGTTACACACGACGGAATTAATTGTTATTCAACAGGGAGGTTTCTCGGGATTTTTAGATATTAATTATGGGTTAAAAACGGCCGTGAAATGACTTAGATGGTCAATAAGGCCTAAAATAGGCGTTAGAGGAAAAAATGTAGAAGTAAAACCAACAAGACTGGATAACACTGATTGGTCGCACCGATCAGACGCACACCGAAATTTGGCAAAGGGAGGGGTCATGAGGGTCTGGGCCATTACACATAAAATGGAACATAAGATTATTATATGTATAGACAAATACATGATATTACATGTAAAAGTTTCTATATATACACCCCATGATATAATATATGTGCATATCATTTCATACTTCTCAATGAAGGAAATTGACAAAACAATCAATTACCGGTTTCGTATCATTAGAACTATAAACCCCATGAAAGTGATATCCTAATATAGATAAATAAATAACAAATAATATTAGAATAATAATAAACTAAATTCATTGGATTTATATAAAATATATATAGAAAATTGGGGTGAATATAACATGTGTCTCACTGAAATTAAAATATGAGATTGAAATCCATTACCATAAGTCTTGACTCTCATCGTACCTGTTGAAAAAATCTAAAAAATAAATATATGATTATAATAAATTTATTATATAAACATATTCATATATATAATACCATATATGATTCACATGTGACTTTTTACTACCATCTAATAACAATTCCATGTAAAATTTATGTTTCGGGTAATAACTACATTGTTTTTCAAACATATTTTGACTTGAAACTATTGGTACTATTACTTAGTAAATGAATTAATCATATATAGAATGGTAAAAAATATAGAAATATCATACATATTTTTTATGTCTATATATATAAGGTTCAATAAAATATTTAAATAGGAAATGAAATACATCGTTCATAGAGATGACATGACGTACATACACAAGAACACTGATTCCATTTTCTTATCGTATTTTAAGAATAAAAAATATAAGATATATATATATATATTATCCTTCCATAATAATTATTATATCATATATAAAACATATTTCTATTAAAACGATCCTTTATATTTTCCATGTCAAGTGTGAAGGTATCACATCACTTCGTAAGGCGGTAGTATGCCATGCACACGAACGGCGTTATCATATTCTATCAAAATAGAAATAATGATGTTATGTGTTATATAAAAAATAAATAATAATAAAGACATAATTAATATCATATATATCATATATAAAAATAATTTAGATAATCATTCTAAACTATAACAGATGGTAATTGAAAAATGATTGACATCAGTTAGTGAGTTAGTAATTCATCACATACAAGAATGATGATTTCATAACCCATTTGATGGTAGTGTGTGTGGTTGATAATAGTAAACATAACAAAATGACATATTAGTATATTTAATTTACTTATATTCTTATATAATCATTTTTTAAAAATAACTAATTGGATTTGTGGAAGAAATAACAGAAAAACATTTTTGATTGATATTACCTCTTCTTAGTGAATCGCCTTTTGGTTTTCACCAAAGGCCTTATTAAAATGGATTTCAACCCAAAATAGGGATTATATTATGATTTTGGGTATTATTTTAAGTGTTTATTTCAGTGTTTGTTCTATGAAAATAGATTCATTATTGTGAATAATTGGGGAGAGTGAATTCCCTTTTATAATAGATGAGTTTCATCATTTTAAATACCCAACAGTATTCACTATTTGGAGGTATCCCTTACCTGATGTGGCTCAAAAATAAAACCATAATATTGGGGGATTACATAAATGATAAATTCCTAAATCATAAATAATTAATACATTTTTATTGATTTATTCCTTAGTCTTTAAAATTAATCATTATTTATCTTCAGTGTTTTTACCTAGTTAACTTATGTCCTTTTATTTATCAATGTAATTAATCCACTAATATTATAAATAAAAATGAGTTTATTTGAAAATTAATTCCCATTGAATTTAAATATTTTTTCCAATTCATTAAATAAAAATCATTTCTTTGTGGAAAATTAATTTTAATACAATCCCATGTAATGCACAAAACATTGTTTTAACATTAACCCCGTTAATTAATTTTTACTATTTTTAGTTATCATTATGGTAGAAATTTATGTTAAACTAATTAGATTATATAAATTAATCTTACTGAAAATATTGAATCTATTTTATCCAATTCCATCCACATAATTGGCATAATTTAATTTAAAATTAATCATATATATGGGATTATAAAAGGGGTTTTAAAGTTAAAATTTTCAAACATTTACTATGTTTTTATATATAAATTTAGTAGAAAAAGTATTCAAATGACCTAAATTGGATTAATATATGTACTATTTAACAAATTATTCATTATCAACAATTCAAAATATAAATTAATAATATAAATTATTTAAATGTGATACTATTTTTTAATTAAAATTCAATATTTTAACTATTCATCAAAAAATGAAACTTCTTAGAAAAAAACAAAAATTTCACCTAAAGCTAATTTTTTATCAAGATATCAAAAATAATGTTTATATTATCATATAATATTTATAACAGTGTCAAAAGTTTGTTTTAAAATAAGTTCACCATTAATAAGAGGTAAAATATCTATTTAGAAAACTACATTATTTTAGGTGTAAAATTGGACTTATTCTTATCATTTGTCTAGAACACACATAAGAATAATGTTATAAAGTTGATTGAATATATATTACATATATTTAATTAAAATAATAAATAATATAATTTTATTTAATTTATAGATATAAAACATTTTTATGCATAGAATTATAGTTTTTTATAAGAATAATTTTTCTATTTTCATATAGTTTTTACTATAATTTCTAATTAATCGGATTCCATATAATACATTTTATAAACATTAAAAAATTGGTTGTTCTTTATATATTCAATCCATTTTATATGATCTATTCCAATGGGTAGGTGGTAACTATAATAATATTTTGATAATAACATTAATAATATATTGTAGTTCAGTAAAAATCACACATAAATATAATGCAAGCTATCGATGTAACATAGTATTACATGTTAAAAAATATATACCCAATGTTGCATGTAAAAGAATGTTAAAATGGTCTTGAATGTAATGCAATACATAAATGAATTTTAATTTACCCTAAATAATATTTCATAAAAACACAGGGTGTTACATTCCCTCCTCCGTATAAGAGAAATTTCTGTTGTACAAGGCTAAGATATATAATATAAGATGAATCAGTGGGTAATTGGTTTGGGTAATTATTCACATTTGGTATCAACTCTAAGAGAAATAAAAATTTTCTCCACTCACTCATCATTATGTGGTTAATTTTAATACAACAGTTGAATCTTAACATAGGATGGGTTTTGGTTCCATATATAAAATTTAAAAAAATAGAAGAATTGAGGAAGGCCATGATTTTACTCTATTAGGAAAATAACTTCCCTCTTATCATGATAATAATCTTGTCTCAATGAAAACTAGAAATTATATCTTTCAATTCGTGTCGAAATTTTACCCCATAATGGGCTCATGAGGCCATTAATAGGAATAGAATCTATGATTCTCAGTATATATGTTAGTTTCTGCTTGAATTCATCTTGTATAGTAGCCACCTAATAGGGTTATTTGTGAAATTGGAGGACCTTCACCATCAATTTCACTTTTAATTGAACTCCATTTAAAGAAAGATGATGATATTTGACTTCATAATATGTCATAAGAATAGTAAAATGATCTAATCTCTAGATTTATTCCAGGATTAGATGTTTAAATATACTCACATTTAATTCCTCTACTACAAGAGTAGTTTATGGCACTCTTTTCAGAGAACCTCCATGATGAGTTCTCGAAACTTCTTATCCCAATGAAATATCTAGATGGATTCTAATAATTTATAGTTATGGTAAGGATCCTATATAATACTATTAGATGACATAGGTAACAATATATGAACAAAATTATAGTATAATAGAATAGGTATATCATATAAGTGACTAATTATATCACACCCATATCATTAAAATTTATTTCTGAAACACCCAGGTAGTCATTGTATACGGTGCTGACTCCCACTGAGAGATACTAAGAAAAAAACTTCCCTTATCTAGAGTCAAAAGGACCCCAATGATGCACATGATTTTTATAATGAAAAAAAATTATATTCATTAAATAATTAATATGTTGCTTATTACATTATCATATCCATTGAAATAACATCCTCATGCTAATTGAGAACACGAATCTCGGTGAGGTTATCCTTAGAAATCATCTCAACAACTACCCAAATCATCGGAGGTCATGTCAAACAATCCAAGATTTTGGTATCATTTAATACATCCTCTAGGGAATGAATGACTCTAGAAATAACATAATAGTAAAATCATCATTGAACGTGTCCCATGTATCCACCACTCAATCGGAGGAAAAATGTAATTTCCATGAAGTTGTAGCTTGGTGGTATGAAATTTTCAATGAATGGATGACCTTAGATATATGGGATCGGGTTAATGGAGTTCTAAAAGCACAACTCTATTAGCAAATCATAGTCCAGAAAAAAACATAATTTATCCCAAGGGATGTAGTAAAACTCAACGTTTTGATGAATATTAAATAATATGAAGCTGTATAGGGAACAATAAGAAGTGTCTCATTAGACTCCCAAATTGTCCATAAAATTTGTAAAATTTTTACGCTTATCGTCTGGAAAATGGGTACACCCCATTGAATGGAATCCCTTTTGGATAAAGATCTTCTATTCTTCCCTATTAATTTCATTAACATTATATAATCCTCCATCAATAATGAATATAAATATGAACCTGATTTAAACATACAATACTAATGAACTAGAGGAAGAAGCCATAAAAACCAAGAAAATAGGGGAATACATAGGCTTAGAGGAAGAAATTATATCAACCATTACCCTACCGATGAAATATATATGGGTTATAGCCAAATAAATACACTTAAATAATCCCAAAAATAACAAGAAGGCATCTCATAGTCTTCTAATATTCCTCCAAACCCAAATATTTTTGAAGACTGATTGGTGGGTGTATGATTGTTTGATCTACCCAGATGGGTGTATAAACTAACTCGACTCAATTTCATATAAATATGAATTACACAAACATATATCCATGTTCTTTATATATTCAATTGATCTTGTTAAACCCTTACTGTGCATGCCATGTAGAAAAACCTTACTGGGAAGAACATACATTTGGTATTGAAATATGACATATTGAAAAAATTGTTAGTCATATTTAAAAACCCATAATTCATGGATTCTCTACGTCCTTCAAAAAAATCATGGAGGTTCTATTCAAGGGAATCATGAATTCCTAGTATTTTGAGAAAGAAGTCTCTATGCCCACGGTTTATCAAGAAGAAAGTAATTTGGAAAAATTAAATGACACTATCACATTTATAAAGAATGATTGACAAGATATTCTGTGAATTATCTGACCCACTTATATTTCATTTTAGAAAAATATGTAGATATTCAATAGTAATGAGTTGATAATGGTTCTAGGATTAATCATATATCATTCGAAACACTCCAGTGTTTGGGAAACAATGAGGATTATTTATCTCCCCTGAATATGAATATTTTATGGTTATAATAGAGTGAGTGGAAGACCCAATGATATATAATGCTTACAACACAATTCAGGCATGTAGTTTCAAATGTCGAGTTCATGGTTATCTAGCCAGAAACAATATATTATTTGCTACTACAATGACCTTGTTTTAATAACCATGTTCTTGTTCCAATGATATTCCATTATTTCCAAATGTACCCCATCAATAGAATGGTTGGAATTCTATTTGGATAAATTCTCCTTTTGAATCATGTAAATCCCAACATGTGGATGAATTTTTTGATAAATTATAATGGAAGAAACAAATGATAGACGATGAAATGCATATTTCCTCTCCCCCCATTTTTAGAACCACCATAAAAACCCCTTGGTCTTACTCAAATATGACTATATACTACCAATAAACCCAATAGAGGTGGATGATTTAGATCCAAGAAGCCAGTATAATGCACAAACATCCGTAGAACATGACTAAGAAAAAAAAAAAGTTAGTTCCCCATTTTTAATAGAAATTCCCCTATAAAATTGACTAAAAATTATTATTTTTAATGATCATACACTTTTGATGAAAAATTTTGAAACCCATAATTCAACCAAAAATGGAAATAGCAGATTAATTAACTCAAAAATATTTTTGATTGAGGTAATTATGCTATTTCCACATCTTCACGTAGTATAAAATAAATAGAGAACATAAATTATTCTTCTAACCATGATACCCATGTCATTGAAATTTTGGGTCCCAATATTAATGTCATATTATACCTCATTAAAGATAAATATAATCAAATTCTCTTTATTAAACATAAATAAACATCTAGTGACATTGAGAAGGAAGATGAATATGAAGGAATAGGGGAATCCCCTCTAGAGTTTAATGAATGAATCAACACCACTATTTCTGATAAAAAGTCGGTAAATATATTAATGGATGAAAACTTGGAGTCCATGTTGAACAGTGATTCTATATGCATAAAAGGGAAAGAGATGTATATCTTTTTCTTAATGAAACACCATTATGTGTTATCTTCAACCTTCTTAGAAATTTCTAGGCTAGATCCCGATGTGGATACCCATCACCTAGTATTTTAAGATGATGAAAAATGATTCTTATGGGTCACCAAGAGAATGCATCCATCATTTTTATCCAAGTTCTAATTTAATGTCAGAAATATTCTAAAATTCAAATTATTTAGAAGGAGAAATAATTGAAACATCTCATTGACATCATACCTATTAATAAAATGAATAAGATGATTAGAATATATATTGATTTCATGGATCTTAACTAATGATGTCTAAAGGATGACTTCCCAGTCTTGATAAAAGATATCATGATCGATGAAAATGTATTCTTCTATAACTATTCTAATATAAATATGTACTTAGGGTATAATCAGATCAACATAGACCTAAAAAATTAGGAATCCAATGCATACTTTTCACCTCAAGGGAATGATTTCAATGGATTGTGCCCTCCATTTTTCATAGTACATTCACCACCTACAAACAAACGATACATTAGATTCTCAAGACCATTAAAAGATGAATCATGAAGGTTTATGTTGATAATTTGGGGATTAATACAAGTAACATGATTATATTATTGCAAACCATAAAAAAATAATCGTTAAATTAAATCAAAACAATGAGAATATAAACCTTATCAAGTGTTATTCTGTAGAATCATTAAAAACATCCATATCTTTGTGGTACACCACTATGACATTGAGGTCAACCCAAAAAACAAGTGAAATCCACATAGTGTTAACTCCATCAAACATTAATGAGTCGATATGGATCAGAGGGTGCCTTACATACATTAAGAATTTTATGGAAAATATTCTATAAAAATTCTCCCCTCATAATGTCAATTGAAAATGGAGAAACTTATAGATTGGATGAAATGTTTTGGGAAGCCTTTGAGAACATAAATAGATATCTCATGCACCCACTAGTATTAATTCTACCAGTATATGTATGTATAAGCATACTATATATTCCCACTAAAGATATATCTCTTGGTTTCATTCTAATATATAAAAATAACATCATGAAAAAATATAGTCTCCATTTTCTCATACGAACAATGTTAAATATTCAAACCCCATATTCTGATATGAATAAAATATTACTTCTATAATTTTTTTAGTAAGAATGGTGATGTGATAAATACATCATTAGAAGGTTAGTTTTATCTCATATATTCACCTGAATATGTATATCCTCAGTCTGTCTATTCTAAGCACCTATATAGCCTAATGGGAGTTCATCTTGCAGTAGTATTCAATTCATGTCATAGAGGGTTATAAATGGGAATGTGATAGATTATTTCCTCATTACACATCCTACCCTAAAAAGCATAATTGTAATTACTTATCTTGTGGAAATAGATATTTTTTATTTATGTGATACTCCCTAATAATGAGGGATGTATTTTGATGGATCCTCTCAATATCATTCTTTGAATGGAATGGAAATCATCAAACACAATTGGGTTTGTCTATGGATTTTCATTAACTCACAAGATAAATAAATCCCTTTCTATTCTATTATACTATTTGATCATGCACCACAAATGATTCAGGGTAAAAACCCATAATTGTAGGCTTGAAGGTATCCAACCAGAGGTAGATATCCCTACATTGTATCAATTTTGATTCAGAACTCATGATTAAACAAATCAATATTGATAAAGCCATAGAGAATGAAGAGTCAACCCCCCTCACTGACTATGTTTGGGGAATTATATTGAAAACATATTTTTTAATTGATGTTAAATAATTCCACATATATGATTATTATCATACTATAACACTAGAAAATTAAACCATAGCACTAGCCAATAATATCCAAGAGAATATAGTATCCCAAATTCCAAACTAAGGGTTGTATCTATTTTCATCATCTATGACATGGGGGATATTAATAAAATTAGAATTTCTCTAATGTGTGATACGGTGAAAACCATTATTGGATTCATTAAAACCATATTGGAATAAATATAAAATAGGTCACTCATATTATACCAAAATAAAAGGAACATAACCAACATTGGCATACTGTTATTCCCATGGTAAAAGAACAATTGATAAAAATTACACTAAAAATGATGCTTTGATGGGGTTCTTGTCATATTCATAGAAAAAGGGTAATCACTCATCATTAAAAAAAATTCCATGAATACATTTTTTGTTTCCCATAAATCAGTACCAACACTCTCTGACCATATTATGAGGATTCGTTATTTCTAGAAAATAATGTTTGAAGACACTGTGGAATTCACCAAAAAGTTTCAGACCTATCCAATTATTGTGAACATCATCAATCATATATTGATTTATTTCATACTAAAAAATATGAAATTCTATTTTACACATGGGGAATCGATAAAATGGTATGTATATTCCAGATAAATTTATTAATTAAATTACATTATTACTTTTACTAACTTGTTCTCCAAAGGGTCGAATGACATACCCATCAAGGAAGTCTATGAAATTAACAACATCAACTTCATGAATTGTCATATCATATCTATATTTAGCTTCCCTTATACAATACTAATTGGAAATTATTCGTACAATTATTCTTCTACGTTGATGTGTCTATATCATGAGTATAAGATTGCATCCAAGCATTCATCCCTCTATCATGAAATTTTAATGTATTAATATAAAGGATCTTATCAATGATATATCTAATATACATAAAAATTAATGGATAAAGAAAATAATTTTGGTATAAAAATACTCATGCATTAATTTTGGGATAATCATACAAGAGTCAACACCGCCACACAAGAAACCCCAATTCAACTTGCATACATAATAAAAAGAGAGATCCCAAATACAGTTTGATTACCCTATCTTGTAATTTCTATTTATAGACTACTATTAAATAATGAGAAATCACATAATGTAAATGGTAATCCTTTTTAAAAAGTTTTATATAAAATTTGGCCCATGGGAATTGAATGTGATTATAATGAATGTTGAGGGAACCCATGAAACCATGGGAATGTTGTCCTAAAAGTGATAATATTAGTGGTAAGATAGATTTCTAATCATCATCTATGTATCATTATATTCCATAAAAGGTTTTTATTTTAAAAATAAAGTTTTAATGCTTCCATGAAAAATTAAAATATTATTTAAAAGATAATTATATTATAAAATAAAATAGGATATGAAAATAACATGTCTATAAAAAGTTTTTCATAGTATTAATTAAGGATTTTTCTTGAAAACTGTAGATTCAAATTTTGGAATATTATTTATGATATCAGATTTTCTGTATTATATATAAAATGAAAATTTATAATGAATTTTTATAGTATTTATTACAAAGTATTTTACCATTACTTTTAAAAAACCTTGCAAATTTTATCATCACCTCACTTTTTGAAATGTTTCTATTGGTCTAGTTGTGAGTTGATGGTTTTTTGTGTTTGGTCCTCATTGTGAATATAGTTGGATGGAATATAGAATATTATAGTAGAATGTGTTTGTAACTATGATATACAATACAGTTTCTTCATAATCCTCAAATGAAAAATCCAATATGATCCTTGGGTGTGTAATATATTTTATAATTTTTAGTTGATATTTTTAATAAAAAAATATTTCATGTTTTTGCATTAGATCTAGGATTTTGGGGTTTGGGTTGTTGCAATCATCGATGATTCCCCTTACCTTGATGTAGTTTACACATCACCCTGAATGGATATAAGCTTAAACCATGCTTATAGAACATGATAAAAATTAAATGATTTATTTAATTTTGATTAAATACTTTTTCTAATATAGTGATGCCTATATCCCTTGAATGTTAGTAGAATAATAGATCCCCAATGTGTAGATTCGAAGAATGACTATCCCATGATAGGTCAAAAGGGAATGGCCACTAGCACATCCAAAGCAGAAACTAGGTTTGAACCTTCTTGTACCACACTTAGATCCACGCACTGTATGGCATGTTTTAGATCCTGAGGTATTTCCAGAGTTATACGAGATTTCTCTCTATATATGGAATTTTGTGTCCCAAATGGGACCTAAAAATAATATGTAAAATTAAATGGTTCATGATAAGCTACTAGAGACACTCAGTCAAAAATTATTTGAAAATTAAAAAACTCAATTGTTCACTATGGGGGAGGATTCATCATTGATGACATAAATCAATTCCTTTTTAGTATTCTCTAATGGAATACATTCATAAAATACTAGTACATGGGGTGTTTGACATGGAATTGGAAGATCTAGGAATGATGTTTCTTCAGGATCATCATGACAAACATTCATAATCTTCATTTTATGAAGATAACCCTAATAATCACCCTACTAGGCTTCTTAAAAACTAGCCTCAACCACCATACCCCTAGTAAGGAACACAAGAGAGGTTGTAGGTGACCATATTTATCTAGTCTTATGTAATATACAAGATAAATATATGAATAATGATAATAATAATCAATGTGTATATGGGTAATGTGTAAATTTTTCTAATCAATTTACAAGATCCATATTGTCTTCCCTTGTATACACATGATAGTATTGTGATTAGAAATATGATTCCCTTAGAATGGGGTGTCTAATGGACTTATCCCTTGATGGAATGAATGTACTTGTTGAGGTTCCATATGAATTCATAGAATTTAATAGGAAGATTACCTTATGAAATTCCCTTAATAGTTATAAAATTTCTAAATCATTCTATCTCCACCTACTAGAGACACAAAACACTCCAAGCCTCAAGGAACTATGTTTTCATTCTCCTATAACCCCATTATAGACAGACAATGAGAAATAGGATTTTTGATGGATTTGGAACCCCACTAGATGGAATCTCACCCATGGGCACTCCATCAGTTGTAACCATGTATGATATTCCCTTCATCGATGATGTGGATTTCACTAAATAACTCATTTTTCTATGGAATCTCCAGATATATATTTTTTCTAGATGATTGATTCTTTCTAGGACTAGAAACTGGTTTATGTTGTCTGATCTCAATGCCCTAATCCTCAGTCAATTCCTGTCGAACTGTATCATTCATTACCAATTAATACAATCAATCTTTTTGGATAGGATAAAACATAGTAATCAACATAACTATTAGAGAAAAATCACTTAAACTAGTTTGATGAGTGGCCACCTAAATATGAGTTTCCATTCTGTTATATTTTTCCTTAAATTGAAGAAATCACATTGAATAAATTTTTTTATTGATTTGAGGTGGAGCATGACATTTTCTTCATAATGAACCTAAATTGGATCCCAAAATGGCACATTCATGCCACTCATAGTATATTATTCAATTAATCATTTTAGAGTAGAAACCATCATGAATAGATATTATATAATATTTAGTGTGAAGATATCCCCTTTCATTTTCTGTGATTTTATATGTTGGAACTCAGAATTTCATTAAAATAAACAATTTTGTCATTTTAGTTATCTCTTTATCTACCAATATTTTAGTGTCATGGTGTTGATTCATTTAATTCACTGAAGCAATAGCCAAAACTATGTTCCATGAATGCTATAATTTTTTAGGAACTCATATATTCCCATATATTCCCATTGTTCACCCCAACACATTTAAAAGGTTATTAATATACTCTACTCATCCTTTCTAATATAATAGAGGTGATAATGGTGGTATAACATTGATATTACAGGAATGACAAAACTGATTTGTATGAAACCTTCCATAAATACAACCAATTATTATGTTGGAAAACATTATTCCTATATTATCTTGAACTTTGAATATGTACTTTCTTGGGTACATCACTAAAAATTTGACCAACTATAGATAGTGATGGGCCTGGAAGGTAATTAATAATCATAATTAATTTCATTAACCCTCTTCAATTGTCAGAGCATATCCACCCTATTCTAAATAGGATTCTAATATTGGGAAATAATTTTGATTCTTAACTAGATGTTTTTGATGGGACTTATTGATAAATAAATCAGAAAACATATTAAAGGGATGTCAATATATGGATATGAGTCCATCAAAAGGGCCTTTTAAGCCAGGTTGATGAGCTCCTTCATGTTGAGAGTGTTCCATTCTACATCATCTTGGGATGAAGAGTGGTACAGATAAATTCATTTCATATAACCCATATAATTTTCACACCATTTATATTTTTTTATCTATAATACCAATTACATACTCACCATGAATATGATGGAATCCATTATTGTCTAGAATTCACCAGAAAATCATGTCTTCTAACAATCCTAGTTTGAAAAAAAAATTAAGGGGTTGATAATAAAATATTGTTTTAGGGAAACATATACTCTTAAACTCAACCACAAACTATACGATGGTGTGATTCACCTATAAGGGCTACCCCCAATCAATCATAAAACATCCAACTGATCTAATATCTCAGTTGGATGGTTATTTGAAATTTCTATTTGATACATAATTTCACATTATCTATATGTAAATTCATGTGTTTAGCTTGGACTCTGGCCACACACTTTAAAAATTAATAAGAATGTGTTTCAAAATATAACTATATGTGTGTTCCTCTTCAGAGATGAATTGAACAAAATATAAAATATTCACCCTAAATATTTTTTGATTATTTATGTCCTAAGAGGTAGGAACAATCCTTTCCGATGGTAGTGAGGTGATATCATCATTTTAATGGATGAAACCATACAAGGGAAACCAATTTGAAAATAAGTATTCTAAGAAATTTTTCTTCATATAACATTCAAGATTATGTTGAGGTAACTAAATAACTTTTCACAGATCAATGTCCACATTATCAACTATTGAATCTAATGATCCATGGACTCATCGTATTCCTTTCAGGGAGATATTTTCTAAGTAAAATTCCAGAAAATTAAATTTTACTATAAATGTGAAAGATTTTTTTTGTTAAAAGTATCATGAATAAAAAAGGATCATGTGACTTGTGAAACATCATGAAAAGATCATGACCAATTTAAATCCATGAGTTCACATGAATATAATAGTTTTATCTAATATCATGATCCTTGAAGTGTTATGTGAGATTATAAAATCTCCAAAATAAAATGATCACATGACAATTTCAATGATATGTAAACCATAGTTCAAGAGAAAAATCATCATTGGTTAAGTGAGGGGTTTATTAAATTTGTTCTTGTTAAGAGATCACATGATCAATTAACATGAGTTGGAAATTTAATGCGGTTTTAACTGAAATGGTCATGTGAAAGAACAAAAAAAGGAGTGTTCTCAATCATCTTTATCAAAGGGGATTTATACATAATCATATTATTCTATTTATATTGTGATTCCCATAATAAAATGTGTTAATTAGAAGACCAAATTTATCATAGATGCTGATGTGACTCAAGAGGGAATACACTTCTTCAAAACCCAGTACTCCATTTTTCTTCTGGACATTATTTATAGGGTTAGACATTTTTTGATGATATGCAGACAAATGTTTTCATGATGAAGTGGTAAAATAACTAATGTATGAGAGCCATTTTTGTACAATGGAAGTCATCAAATACACTATATGTGTTGATCTCATGACCACTTGAATGTCATGTGATCATATTACATGATCAATTAACCCTCGAGGAATCACTATACGCCCTTATGTATCCTTATTAATATGACCCTGGTTATGTTACATGTTTTAAAGAGACCTTAATTAAATATTTGTTCATACAATCAATGTTCATTATGGAACACACAGGAAATTCATGACCTCCTAATTCCACATGATTCATGTGACTGAGACATTCCAAAATGGGATGATCCATTTTTTATTTTCATCATGTGATGACCCCTAGACATGTGTAACTTCCAGAAACAAAATGATCATGTTACATAAGAATTTTTTGAAGGAATTATCTTATATTCACTGTTCTTTATAGGATGAATCTAAAGACTTGTGATCACCCACATCAAACATAACATGTGATCTAATCTAGGGTGAGGATATCGTTGAATTGCCCATTTTATGTATCATTAAATAGTGTGATTCACATGAGGAAGTCATATATTGCATGTTTCTTGGTCATTCTCATTTCACAGGATCATGTTATCACCAATATAAATCCCTAAAACCTAATAAATGTTTTTTTTGGGTTTATTATATTGTGATTATATATAGATTGGGGGGGTCAATGAAATTAAAAATATCTTATGAAAATAAAAAATATGGTATTCAAACATGAATAAAATGATTCATATAGAGGAAAGAATAAATATAAGGAGAGATAAAAAGAATCATGTGACTTTACGTCCTCCCATTTAAGAAATTATGATGAGTAACATCCAAATAATTTGACAAAAAAATGTGTCACCATTTTCCGAGTGAATGAATCATTCATTGAAGGATGGGACATATAAGCACTTGTGCAATATATCATTGTCTGATAACCTATCAATCATTTGATTATATGATAATCTATTTTCCATGCACCTATATAACACAATAAAAAAAACTAATATTGGTACCCAATCATGATACCATATTTACATCATGAGATCACATGACCAACTTTATTCTATAAGATTGCTTCACCCCCAACCCCATTATGAGATCACTTATCTCTATGACCCTCATACAATCACCCAGATTGAATGAGGGTAACATTAATTTGCTAGTTTATATCATATAAATAACCCGCATAAGAATCAATATTGGTGTAAGTACCTAATTATCTAGTATTTTAATAACCATATGGGGAAGTATTCCAAATGTGTTAAGTCATCATTCCTTAACTACAACCGGGCCAAATGTATATGTACCACGAGAACTAATTTTCCATTTTGAACCAATATACGTTGGATTCATTTTTAATGTATGAGATCCATGTCTAACATATTGTCATCATTCTTTTTACGTGGCCATATTCCCTATAATGATCATAATTCCCTACTATAGTAATCATAATTCCCCAATATAAACTTTGACTTTGTTATATTCCTTGTGAAACATCATTCCAACTTTCGTGGGTCCATATTATCCACATATCTCAGAACCATACATCTCTTAGTGATACCCAATGCTGTGGAACATATAAATATTCTATCTTATGAAAATAAAAATTATATTTGTATTATCAAAATATCTTGTTTCTCACACAGATCATTGATCACATGGGGGAATAGATCTATAATAATCATTCCAAAATTATAAAAAATAAACACATATATTGGGACTACCACTTTTCTCTATATCATGACAACATTTTAGTTTCATTAAATTGGATATAATCAAAACGAAACATCTTAGGAAAATCCTCTTAACCATAATCCCTAATAAAAATTCTATTATATCACCACTTATGACACATATAATTATCCCATCTGAATAACAAGATCTCTAATTCATGTCTCACTAAGATACATAGGATTCCCTTCTAAGGCTCAAGCCCCCATATCTCATATAAATATGTCCTAATATATATCCTAGACAATTAATTATAAAATACATGATAAATTCCTAGAATAATATTGTTTAACATCACGAAACTATCCTTTTTTCAAAACATTATACTACATGACCTGATCCTTACCACATTACATTTAGCTATTTGGTATTTTCTGGTCATACCACCCTAAAATATCTCATTCAAACAATGTGGAATTTTACAACCATATCATCGAGATATATAGTTTACATTCTTGTGGATGGAACCCAACACCATCAAAATTAAATCATCATTATAAATGTTCTATATCGCCAATTGGATCAATTACACTGTCCCCATTCATTATTATTGTCCTGTGAGTTTGGATTTCCCATCCATTGGGTCTATATTCCAGATAAACCATCCTCATTTGTGTTCTATTCTATGTGAGATCATTAACATCCTTATCATTCCTAGATATATTCCCATGATCTTATATGTTCCACCAGTTACGGTCATACTCCCTATGAACCATATAATATTATGGAATATTATTGATATTATCATTCACCCAACAGAAATGTAATATTCCCTCTAGGTCCCATCATATCATCTTTAACTAGATGTATTTCTGAAAATAATAATTTTCACAGGAATTTACTCCTTTTAATCCAACTAATCCTCTTTAGGCCATATTCACTCCAAGTATAACAAGGAATGGATGCTCATGCATAGGCTCACAGTTCATCCTTATCGCATGAAATTAAACAACATATAATTTTTTATGTCACTTACCCTTATAAGAATTTTCATGTTATATTATGGGTCACATAAATATGGGAGATATTATATCATTCAAAACTATACATATGAATCCCATTTATGGTCCCAATATTGATACCATAATCTCATACCTCCTTCAGAGAAAGTAAAATGGACTTGGGATCCTAGATATATGACATTAATGCATAGAAATCCCCAAATAAGTGTCACTATGTAATAATGGGTAATAATATAGATAATCTCTGATACATATAGACATAATCGTCAATATAAAACCAATTAAAGAAGGATATGTTCACATTTATTGTATATCCTTGATATTTAAATATGTTCTCATCCCAATAAGACTAAAATTCTTATTAATGTTGGGATAAACAGTCTCGTATCAATATCTGGGACAGACTCTTGAACATGACATAAATCTATAACATAGTTATGGAGTAAAAATAATTCCAACCACTATTTTTTGAGGATCCCAACCTCCCATACTCTTTACTAATGTGATTTCATGACCAATATTGGTAAGGAAACCTAATGACTACATGGTAATTGGTACGCAAGATCATGGTTCTTTGCAGATATTGGAACCGTTGGGAGTTTTCGATTCCATGAAAATCTCAATTTGAAGATTTCAATGTCAACGATAGTTCTCCACATGATGGTCCACCCCATCCAATTTATAAACATGTACACATGTTTCAATCATGTTAGATTTATGTTTTTCTTATGTTTTTCTTATTATTCATTTTACCATGTTAGCATATTTTTAACTATGTAATTTATGTATGAACCAAAATATAATATAAACCCATTTAAAAAATTTGTCTGTTTTATACATAATTTCAAAAACCATTTAATCTAATTCAATATCTTTATAATACAAAACATCTTTTATATTAAGAAATTTTATATGTTGGAAAAATGTGTTTTGGGGAAAATGTTTTTTTAACAATTATGCAATCATGAAATTATTCAGTAATCATTACTATATAAATGTGTCTTAATTTATTCAAATATGTGTTTGAAATTAAATTTAGAGTCCTAATTTAACATATTTTTTAAAATATACTCATTATTAATAAAATAATTCTTTAGAAAAAACAATTTTACAATTATCATGGTTATTAACATTAAACATAGTAATCATAGTTTTATGCTCAAAATTGAAATTGAACTAGTTATATAATTTGATTGTATTGATAAAATATATTAAATCCATTTTTCTTTTTATTTTATATAAATTATGAAATATAATTTTTAATAGAAGCGAATAAAGATAATTTTTAGAATAATATATTATTTACTTTTCAATAAATTGATATAATGGTTTTAAAAAAAATATATTATTATGATATATTTCACCCAATATTATATATCATTTTTAGAAAATTGGATTCAAATACATTAATATTATATCAGTGTTATGATAATGTAATAAAATAGAGAGTTTATTACAACAAAGATATTTTTACTATTTACCTAAAAACCAATTATTTCAAATAAATATCAACATTATACCATTGGATAATATTTATATTTTCAATTTAATTTATTATTTAATAAAACTAAAAATAAAATAATTATAAATTAAAATTTTCAATTTTAAAAATATATATATGAAAAAAATTCTTTTATCGAAAAATTAAATTTTCAAATATTAAATATACTTATTCTACTTTAATTTTATTTCTAAATAAACTGTTTTTAAAAAATTTGTAATTTCAAAAGTAATTTATCAACCGTAATCATATGTTTTTATAAATAAAAATTCACATAAAAAATTGTAATTTTTAGAGAATTGTTTTTTCTAAATAATAAATTATCATATTATTCTATTTATTTTGGAAAAATATATTTTATTCATATTATAAAATGGGTTATATTATTTATAGATATATTTATAAAGCTTTTTCTCATTTTTATTCATCCTAATTCAATTAATATTTTTTAACAGTCATTTGTAAATATTTATATTTTATATAAATATAATGTGGTTTTGTTTATGTAATGTCTTTCGTGTTGAGAAATATATCGCAAACATTTCCATAGTTAATGGAAATAATTTATTAAAATATATTGGATATAAATACCCACCCAAATAAAGTATCTCCCCAAAATTTTAATTATTACACATTGAAGAAATTAGTTGAGTGTGTTCTTATCATATTCATCATTTTAGATATAATTTCTAATATATATTCGACTCTCTTATGCTTGATTATGTTTCATAACTTTTCTAAATAAACTAATGAATTGTTGAATCATATACTCATGTTTGTATAAACAGTAATCATACATTCTAAAAAATATAGCACTCCTCAAACCAGCTAAAATTGTAATATAATAAACCACCAAGAAAATATATGTTCTTCTAGAAATTAACACTATAGTAAATTGGAACATGATATGAAAAACTAGTTCCTAAGTTCACTCATTAGTCAATATATATCATAACTCCAATAATGATATAAAATTCTCCAAAAAATCATGTATCACATTTTAATTAAAATGATATTCAATTCCAAGTCTATCAATACTATTTAACTCACTTTCCTAAAAACATCATCCACACTTACCAAAATATAAAGCTTATTTTAAACCAATTATTTATTTATACCTGAAGGATGTGTTCTTAAATAGCTTTTATAAAAAAAATAAACATGTAAAAAAATAAATTTTCATGGTTATACATACCATCTAATATTTTCTTTCAATACATTAAAGTGGAACTATTGAAGAAGAATCCTAATATTTTAAAAATAATATTTATATATTTTTCAAATATATCGAAATATCCTTGATAAATATCAATCAATAATTTAAATATCTATTATTATCATTCATTTATTACATTTTAGAATATTCCTCAAAGAATTTTTTAAGATATCAAAAATTTCCATTTCACTATCATGAAAGGAAACACTGAAATTCTTAACCATTTATGTTTACTCCCTTATTTTCTTATATGTCATTGTTTTTTCAAAAAATACCTTTTCATATTTATTATTATTCTGTTTCAAAAAAATACTAAAATGGGGTTATATAAATATCAAAAAAAATGAATATGAAATCATAAATCAAAGTATACCTTCTCTTATGACACATTTATATTTAACATATTATACCTTTAGATTCACCTATCACACTCTTTGATTAATCCAGGGTTATCAATGGTTATTATTCTATAATGTTTTCTTACTAACCTAATTAAGATCATTTCAAAATCCATTATAATTAATTATATTTAAAATTTTATTCAAAAAATATATCCCAATAGACTATAAAACCCTGTGTGTAGTTATGCATGTTGGTTTTTCACCAAGAGATTAATGTTTAAATGGCCAAAATTCATTTTTTGAGATAAATCACCCATGTTTTATCTATGATAGATCCTAGATCCAAATATACAACAAGTAAATTGATGCAATTTTGAATAGAATAAAATATCTACTATATAAACACAATTATATTTCATTCTTTACATATTCTTACACCTATAATTTTCATAAAAAGACTTATCCAAATACATAAATAAAATGTAAATGGTTACCTTTACAATATTTCATGTACTATCTAAAATTTTTATCTATAACATTGAAATTATTATCATCCATAATATATCAACCATTATGTTATCCTTAAAAACATTATAACAACCAAAATTAGTTAAACCATTTGTTGAAACCAACTATGATGCCCCAAACCTACACACCCAGATCAGGTGTGAATAACACATATTTTAAATTCAAACATCGATGAAAAATAATGATTCATCGATATAACTATCTAATATTTAAATGAAATAAATCAAATATATCAATTCATTTATTCCTAATACCTTTTAGGTTTAAATATTTATGAAATTAAAAAAATCGTATACTATCAGAACCCATACCTTTTAAAACTTATGGATATTGTTTTCACTATATAATCATTAATATATTTTAAAAACACAAACAAATTATATACACAACAATCATGTTATTTATTCAATATTTAATATATTTCTTTATGAGTAGGGAAATGGAAACATAAAAATGGGTGAGATAAAATAATCAATAAGTTAAATCATACAACTAAGGAAATTATGAGAAAGCATTGAATAAATATTATAGTAAAATAAGTATTCTTTATAATTCCAAAGTAAATTGTAAATTATAAAAAAATATATTCATGGATATTAATGAAAATATATACATCACAAGGTTCCCTAATGTTTAAATACATAATTGAAAATAGTTAATTATGTCCCCTAAGGTGAAACATCATGATCTTATACATCATTATCTTACCTTCAAATCCCTATGTTTAGAGAATATGTTATTATGTGTTTGAATAAACCTAATTTCCAAAATATGATTTTTAACTGAGAGTAACCAATGAATAATGGTGATTCATAATGTTGGTCCCCACCCGTCACTATTTTATTTTCATATCATTGATCAAATTAGGAAATAAATAAATAATATATACCCATCCTTTATATAACCAAACATATTGAAATAAAAAAATGAAATTGTAATAGTTTTTCATGTGATAATACAATGAATAATATTATGAAAAACCATCCCAAAAATAATGACGATTGAAAAAAATTCTTAGTCAACATTCCAATGAACAGATTTGTTGGAATAACAACATATATAATGACTATAAATTCCTCCATATCAATATATGGGAAAAAGGATACTGACACACTAGGAGAAAGATTGTATATGATAAAAATAATACATATTAAGCCTTCTTATAATCATCAAAATTGTAATAAAAACATAAATAATTGTAATAAATTTATCATTATTAATTGAATAACAATAACTCCTAGTGAAAATCATCAAATTTATATAATATAAATTTTATGTTTTCATCTTATAATGAAAGGGGTACATGGACGAGTAAATACTAGACTAACATGATCATATTCTATTAGTAGGAATAGGTTTTATGGTCATAAAAGATCACAACCCCAATGAAACAATGTAATCACATAAATATGTTGATTTAAATAAGAAACATCATTACAAATTAATGCCTTCATGTTATCACCCAATAAGGGATTGAGAAATGGATTTTTTTTCTACCATGATTATATTCACCGATAATATTATTATATAACAAGGTATAAATAATGAATCATAACCCCCATTAGGGTAAATAAATTGGAAAATTAATATTAAAATGTAAGTGAAAACATTAATTTTATACTAGAGAAAAAATACATCCACTAAAAAAATGTTACAGGACATTTATGAAAATCCTTTTTAAAAAGCTATGTGAAAACAAATTGAAGACATTTACATCTAAAGTGTATATGATAATATATTTCCTTAATAAAACATATTTTTATAATTATAGAAACGTAGAGAGGAAGTAAATGAATATTAATGTGAAAGCAAACCCCCATATCAATATCATCCAACATACCATTGTTAAAAACACACATTGTAAAAATAGTAATAAAACAAAATTGTATTTAAAAATAATTTTCCATTGAGGATTTAAAAAAAAATTAATAAAATAATATGTTGGTACAACAAAATCATGGAAAAAATAACTTCATAATCAAAAAATATAACTCATAAAAAAGAGACTTGAGTTATTAATATACCTTAGGAAAAATATTCTCCTTGATGTAAGAAATGATTAAAAAAGGTGTATTACATGGTGTAAATGTACTATAATTTAAAAAATATAATTCCACATAATATAATAAATTGGAAAAATGTACCCAAATTTTATGTCAAATTGGATGGTCCTAACTCAATGAATAAAATTATAGTTACAAAATATCTTTATAAAGGTGTTAATAATTTATTAAAATCTAATAAATTAAAATTATTTATTTGGATTGGTATTTCAAGTGAATAAAAAAATAAATTATAAATATATACCCATGGTAAATGAAGACACCATTCAAAGGAAATCATGGTTCATAAAATAAATATGTCTTGATAAATTAAATATATTTGTAATGGACCCTGGTAACATGAAAAAATTTAATAAGAATCTTTAAAATAGTGGTATTTTAATTGAACAAAAAATTTTGATTAAATAAAAATTTATTATTTTATATTTCATATATACTTTATATTCACCACATAAATAATATTATGTTCATAATAGCAAACAGATCTCATGGAGGGGAATTAAAAAAAATACCCTTTCTTTGTTCAAGATTCATTTATCACATGCTCTTATCTTAGATAATCGAGTTAATATTATTATATAACTTCATTGAGACCTTATTATTATAAATTAAATTTAATATATTCCACTTATTATTAAATTTTATTTATGTACTATAAATTCATTCCTTATGTTTTCATGAAAATTGAAACAGTGATGGCTTATTTTGCTAATTTGAGCTATTAAAGATGCAATTTTAATAATAAGTTAAATATATAATACAACAATTAAATATATATATAAAACCGATATTTTAAATATTTAATTATAATAAAATTATTATCTGTTTTATAATAGTCTTCCATGATATAGTTTTATATCATTGTTTTAGTAGGTGGTTAAACATACCCCAAACAAGAAAACACTATATTTTTTATCAATGAGCATAATTAATGAAGTGTATAATATCATTACAGAAATATATTTATATAATTTAATTATTTAATTTTTTGATTATGATATTATGTTTTGTTGATAAATAATGAAACTTAATATGAAAAATGAAACACAATATTACATTTTGGAGGCAGTATTCCACACAACACATGATTAGTGTCCATTTATTTTTATAAGTTGTAAATTATTAAATAAAAGTTTCTCCATTAATTTTTTTAATAATTATATGTCATAATGATAATAATTATATCATATTATGATGTTAATCTGTGGATTTAACAAATAATATTAAGAAGAAGTTTTTAGAATTAATTAATACTCACTTTGGGAGTTCAAGATTCTGCTTGGAAGTCCCCTTAGAAATGATAGGACTAATAAAAATTAGGTTGATTATGGGATAATAAATAGGATAATGGATTATAGTAGAATAAAAATGTATATTTTGGAAAATAAATTTGAATTAATGATTTTTTCTTGAAGGGTTGGATGTTCCACCATTTTATAAATGATACAAAAAAATAACTTATGATAAAAATATTATATTATCAATGGTATCATCACACTATTATTGGGTTAAATACTAAATGATTTAGATACAATTGATAATGGGGGTATCAAGAGTATATTAATCATCATTTAATTAGTTTGACACAAATATGAAGAATTTTTGAAGTCATTTTTTTGGTTTATTACTTTACCTTTTTTTCTTTTAGCTTGGTAACTAGTTTTTAAATATATTACATACTATTTATTAAAAATCAAAAATAATCCCTATTAACAAATTTGGGTGACCAGAAACCCAATTTAACCCCCATTAAGTCCAATTTCAATTCTAAATTATTGAAAATTACGTATTAAATAAAAACAATTAAATATAGAAAACTATTTTTTATAGAGAAATAATTTTTTCTCCATCAGGTGTTCATAATATTATTTTTCATTTATAACTATGTAATATTCATTAATATAATTATATAAGCGTTTAAAAATCATATTATTATCATAATTTAATATATATTAATTTCATTAATTAGATTAAATTTACAAAAAATTAATTAAACGATTATTTGAGAATAACAATTCTATCATTATCACGGTCAATAACATTATTCTTATTAATCATGAATTTTTGAAAACAAAGTAATTTTACCTTGATAAATAATTTTTTAAAATTAATCAAAAATTATAAATCCATTTTGAAAATTTATTTTCAATAATTAAAAGGATTAAATTGTTCATATAAGGAAACAAAGACAACATTATTATTAAGATATTTCATGTAATTTCAAAAATGATATACATGGGTTTTTTACAAACATCATAGTAATATTAAATTATTTATTTTACTTATATATATTGTTATATTACTGGAAAAGGATTCCAAAATATTCAATTCATTCTTCAAATATGATATTATTATAAAAATACCAGTTTTTAGTGATATCTATTTTTTACTATTAACATAATACCAAATTATTTTTGAAAATCCAAAAATAATAATTATTTGTTAATATTTTTATTATAAATCCAAAAGTGGTGTTCATTTTCTAAAATTAAATTTTTAAACAGTATAAATATATTTTTGGATAAAATAATATAATATAATGACAAATCCTTATTCTTGGATGATGATATTTTAAATTATTACCTGTTTATATTCTTATTTTATATAATCTACTAAATAAATTGGTGTCATAAAATTAATAATATCAAACATAATTTATCCTCATTTATCATTGGTTTCATTAATTATAAATTAATATCACATAAAGAATAAATATTTTTAAAATTACATTTATATATAATAAATGATTTTATTAGTGATTTTAGGTTAACTAATTTAATTTAATTTATATTATATGTGGAATTTATTTTCATTGTTCATGTATATCATAATGAATTTATTTGTATTCATTTAGGATAATTTTAAATCTTGGTTTGAATAGTCATACATAAATATTTATATATTTTTTCAATATACATTTGGTTTGTTCAAGATTTGTGTAGTGTGTGGAGAAAGTTATCAAACACATTTACTTAATGTAATCATATAAAAAATATTCGATGTTAGAATTTGTGGCATATCTTGAGAATTATGGTATTCACCATATACTAAATTCACATTAAAAACCACAAAAAATATAGTTGTTGGATGGGATAATGTAAATTTAGTGGATGTGTTTCATACAATAATAATGAATCATGACATGTAATTATATTTCATATGAAAATATGTACTTGTATTGGTTAAATTAAAATCCATTATAAAAATAAAAAAATCATATATTACAATATATGAGATTTGTTATATGAATTCCCCAATTTTAAAATATTTTAGGGTCTTTGGAATCCCATGTATAATAAAATATAATTGAAAATATATAAGGGTGTTTGATAATAAAATTTGATAGTACCTTCTAGTGTTACCCACTATAGAGCATATGATACATGGGTTACAACATTTAAACAAGGAATATTATTGATACTACATTTGTAAATTTATTGTAAAACTCAATGAATGATATTTAACATTATGAATTATGTTCATAATGTAATTTTGATGATGATTTTTTGTTGATACGTATGAAGATGTTTCATGAAATAATGTGAGATCAGATGAATTTCATTATAAAGATTATAATTTTACCATTTTATGTGATGAATGTAAAACTCCCTCTACTCATTCATGATTTGTAATGTAAGTGGTTGTTAAAAATAATAATGGGAAAATTGATAGAAGGTTTATACGAAAATAACTGAGTTAACCAAAGCAGAACATACATACATATGCCATAATTTCAAATGAAAATTCATTACATATAATAATAAATCACACACTTTAACCTAAAATATTATTAACTTTGTATATCAGATATATAACCAATATATTTTAATTTAATTTCAAAATCTCCCAAAAATAGTCTTATAATAGGAAACCCTTTTATACACATTGTACATAATAATCTCTGTCAAAACCATGGTTAGGAGAAACTAATAAAATGTGAGCATATATTATTAGTAAATGTAATTATAAGAGACATTAAATGAGGACTTTAATTGATAAATATATGAAAATATAGGAATGAGAATGTAATTATGTATAATAAAAATAATATAAGGTAATAAAGGAATGCCATATTCATAACTTTTAAAATTATATAATGTTTCAATTTATAGTATGAAGAAACAATTTAAATAAATTCACTAAACGATGGGTTGTTAAGGAAAAATTAATGCAACAGTCTCTAAGTCCTAGAGAGAAATGGTCATCTTATGCAACCCCAACTACTAAGGTGGATATCGGTAATAATGTGGTGAATATTATGATAATTATAATTTCAAGGATTGAGAATGTACAATTTGACTGTCATTGTGTGTATTCTTTTATATCCCAAAAGATTTATGGAACTATATAAACACTAAATCAGAATATAGAAGCTGTCTAGTCATTAAATATAGAAAATGCTTCAATTATTGCATCTCAAACATATAATTAATCCCTATTCCAAATTATTTTGTTGAATTTCCCAAAAACCCCTAAGAAACTACCTTTCAAGGGATTTTATGCAGTTTTATGCATGGATTTTATTTCCTTTTGAAGTGCCAACAAATGATTCCTTAAGAAGTAAATCATTGTTCATATGGTAAATTTCTCTCTGTTTTTTTACAAGTGTAAGGAATAGGATGAATCCCCTTTAGTATCATCTTCTTAATCATACATATTAGTAAATTGTGAAAAATAACATCACACTAAAATGATTTATATTAATGAAACAATAATCATTGATGATATACCCATTGTAAGGGAATTCACTGAATTGTTTCGCAATAAATTTTCTTATCTTCCTCTAATCTGAGTTGATGATTTATAAATAGAACTTGTACAAATTTTTTTCTGATATCCATGATTTCAAATAACATTTCCACATTTTATTTTCAAATTTTTAAGAATAAACAATGATATAATCTAAACAAATGATTGACACACTCAATTTCTTCACCACGGTGCACTAGTCTGTTTGGTTAAGAAGAAGGATGGATAAATGCTCCTTTAAATTGATTATCCAAATCTCAAAAATATCAGGATGAATAACAAGTATCATATAAAATGGATTTATTACTTTTCCATTCTACCACATGGATCATATTAATTTTCTATGGTGGATATTTATCATGGATATTATCAAGTAAAGGTGAAGGAGCATGATATTCCCAATATTGTTTTTTTGAAAGGTATGGAAAATAAACATTCATTATAATTCCATTCAGAATGAATAATTATATACATAAATTCATGTAATTATTAAATAGATTCCTCATATCTTACCTATAAAAATAATTTTATTATTTTTGATGATATTTTTATCAACTGCAAAATAGTTGGTGGAAACATGGAGAATTTTAATGTTGTAATGAGGCCAATACATAAAGAAATTAAATATGTGATGAATTTTGAATTCAAGATATATATTGAGAAAATAAAATTCATGGTTCTTTTTATCACTAGTTAAGGTATATATTTTGATCCTTCTAAAATAATGGTAACTAAATGATACCATATACTAACATCTATGATAGATATCAATTGATTCCTTGAAATAAAAAGGTGACATTGATGATTTCTGAAAAATATCCCCTAATTTTTAAGACCAATAAAAAATGAAACTCAAAATGGAGCCAGTTTTATATTTTCTTAGTAAGCTAAGGAGAGATTAAAGGATTTAAAAAAATAGGTTAACCACTGCACATGTGCACGGATTACCCACCACTGGGTAAGGATTTTAGATCTAAAATTATGAATCCAAAAAGAGATATGGTTGGGTACCCAGGAATGTTGAAGAAGTTAAATCCTATTCCTCATTCCCGCTATAGATTCAAAATCATAACATCCATCATATGATCTATAATTTTCTATGGTCATGTTAACATTGAGTATTTGGTGACATTATCTCTATAATGAGAAGTCTTCAATATATATGGATCATAAAAGACTCGATTATATATTCAACCAAATGTAAATTAATATGATCCATTAGGGGTGGATATCACTAATCATTTATTTTTATTATTTAATCCATTACCATCATAAGAAGGATAACTGAGTTTCATATGCTTTGAGTACAAAAAATCCAATAAACCAATCGATGAAACAGATTTAAATGGATCCAATCATCATGGAAATTGGAATAATAAAAGATATAAATCCATACATAATCAAATAAGGGATCAAGCATCCATTATTGGGAAAATAATGGAATACCAAAAATATGATGACGTTCTATAGAAATAGAAACATAAATATTTTATAGTTAAAATTTTCAAAATATGTAGTTATAATATTTGGATCCAAAATATGTTACCCATTAAAACCATAACTGAATTGTGATATTTTGGATGGTGCATATAGATAATACTTATCAGTTAAACCTGGAATAACTATGACACATAGATATATAAAAAAACATCATTTGTGGTAACATGTAGAGGAAGATTGCAGAATACGAATCTCGATGCTTTGTGGTCCAACATGTTAAGGAAGAATTAATGAAGAATAATAGTAAGAGGAAACCAATTCCCTTAATAGTATGGAAATGGATAAACATAACCATGTATTTATTAATTGTAAACACCCTAATCCCAATTGCTTTGAGTTGTTGTATACTATATAAAATTGGATATCAATATAAATGACGACATCCTGAGGGACATAATATTTTTTTATTCTTGGTAAACATTATCAATAAATCTGAAAACAATAAATTTAACATAGTGAAAGAAAAAAATTTGGCATCCTATAACTCATTAAAAGATTATATCCTTATATCTTAATGAAATAAATGAAAATAACAGTGATAATAGATTCTCAATACGAGTTATGTAAATTGGAAGCTATCGTGAATAATTAAATAATAAAAAAACGATTAATAAATATGTAATAGTAAATATCAAATCACACATTTAATTTAATAAATAACTTGACTATAATTATTAGTAAAATTTTAATCAATATATAAAGTTAAATAACTAAAGAAACATTCAATTAAACAAATAACCTGAGAAACAAATGCATCTATGGATAATTTCAACGCATTAATCTTATTGGTAATAATAACTAAATTTGTAAAATTTAAAAACATGATATCGGATGTCTTGATCATTGAAATCATGATATGTATACCATCAAGACCTTTCACAAGATTGTTTAAAAATATAGGAAAACTCCATTTAATCTACTCTTACTGATTCGCCTCATGATATATTTTATGAATATATGAGATATAATTTCATCCCCCTCCCATCCCTGTATCTCCAATGAATTTTATATATATATAACGGTCGATTTAATTCATGAACAATATAACATACCATTAAATGTTCATATTGAATAACAAATAAAAAATATCTAAATTTCCACATTCATTCAGATGACATTCAATTTAAAACACTTAATTTATAAACGATATACAATTTATTTAAAGAGAATATACAGGATAGGTAATATCTATATTTAAGTGAAATGAAATGTGTAATGATCATGAGAAAGTGAATATTTCATGGGAATGTTAATGATTAAAAAAATAATCAATAGAGAAATTATAAATAATTTACCTAGAAAAAATGATCAAAATTCATTCAGATAAAGAATACAGATTGTATCATTAAAACATATCTCAAGTGGAGTTTATATTAAATAATTTTTTTGTTGGTTGATATAAATTACATTAATAATTATCTAATAACATTCTGGAGGCCAATGTAATTTTTATATTCAAAATATAATATAAAAAATAAATATGTATCCATAATATTTAGAAAAGATTTATATTTAGAAAATATCATTTTAAAATTATATAAGACTATTCAAATCAATGATTTTTCATGACAACATGAATGTTCCATTCATTTTATGTATATTAAAATAAAATTCCTTTCACATGTTTATAATAAAACTCAAAAGATACTATCTCAAAAAACTATTGTAATATTCTTTTGAAAATATTTTTTAAATAGTAATAATTTTATAAATTAATTTAAATAATCATATGATATCAATTTTTTTAACATTTTGAGAAAACATTTTTTTAGAAGAAAAATATATCATAACTACTGGAGAAATTTAGTCACATATTATAAAAAAACACTTTCTCAATAATTTGAAGTTAGAATGGGAGGAAAATTATAACAATACCCCGGAAAATAATTTTTAATCATAAGAGAGTAAAATTAACATATTTTATTAGAAAATGATAAAATAATTACATTCAATGTTTACAAATCCATAAACAATCCAGATTAAATTGAGATTAAATCCAGAATCTCTTAGTACTTTTGTAAATATTGAATTATATGACTGATTAAAGGAATAATATAAAATGAAAAATTACATAACATTAATATAATTATATTCATTATATAACATATCAATGGGGTGGTAGATACACCACATAATAGAATATATGTATATAACATGTCATATGTCTAAAAGAAGAAAATTGGAGACGAGAAACCCTTCAAATGGCCATAACAAATCAGTAAAATTTATTAAATGAATTAAATATGTGAATCAAATTTAAATAAAAATTAAAAAAAATTAAATACAACATAATATAATGAAAATTTATTACATAAATAATATTATATTATCTATGTCAATAAAGAAAAAATATCACCCAATGAAAATAAATTCAGTTAAAAAATTATTTACCACTTCGTAATTTCCATGTTAAATCCCCATGGATAAAAAAATAAAATTAAAATGAAATATTCAATGAATTATAAATTATTCATGATATTAAATGTTAAAAGTATATTATATACTCCATATTATGATATTTTTTGCATAACATTTCAATATACCTCAATGAATGGAAATTGAGAGAAACTCATTTTCCAAACACTTCCCATTAGGTTAAATAGATTTAACCATATTTATAATGGTTTCAAGTATAATATTAATTTATAATACTACCATATTTATGATTATAATATCATGTATGATACTCTTATAACATCTCACCACCTATTAATTAATAATATATTTTTTTATTTTTGTTTCAGGTGTTAATTTCTTGTTTTCTCCCTTGAGTTTTGTGATTAAATCCCCAAATTATTTGTATATGTTATCTTTACATAATATCAAAAATGAAAAAAAAATTTATAAATATAATATTTACTCTTAAGTTACATTTTTAGAACCATTCTTTAATGTAGGACATTGAAAATGAATCTCATCACTTCGTAGAGATGTTAGGACTTACATATGCATGAGTGATGCTATCATTCCCTTAATTGTTGAAAGGGTAAGGGTTTGGATGGTATATTAAATTCCCATAATTATTATTATGTTAAATTTATTAAATATATTTATCATTTCTATCATTATTAAAATCAACACGAGTTAGTGATGGAAGACAAATTTTGTTAGTTTGTGAGGTTGTAGTCCTCTATTAACATGAGTGATCACATTGTTTACCATCTAATGGATGTGTTTATGGTTAAATATTATTACATAAATATAATAAAATCTAAGTATATGTTATATACTGTTGTTATAATATTTTAATTATTTATAAATAATTATCTGTCGAAAAATAATAATTAAAAAGAATGAGCCTAGCAAAGACAACTACCACAACCTAGAAGAACCTCCTTTGGATGTCTTATTAAGGCCCATATGGTTGATCTTTTTGGAAGGGCCAATCCTATATAAAGTTTATATAGATGTTTGGGAGAGTTTTTGAGGTATTTTTAGATACATATTTCTTGATACGGGTCATGAATTTAGAGGAGGGAGTGATATTATATAATTAATAATGTGTATCATTTTTGTAAATACCCAAACAATATTCAATAATGAGAATTCAATATCACCCCAAATACCTCCTAAAATAGATAATTCATGGGTTTTAGAGTGTTTATGGTGTAAATATATCTCCTCTATATAAAAAAAGTATTTTAAACATGTTGATAATTATCCAATAAGATTTATAACTTTTAAAATTTTATTTTTCACAACTATAATAAGTTCATCTAACATTGGTGATTTATCCAGCAAGAATAAAATAAATTGAAATATATTATATTATTTTTATGAAAAAATTTAAATAATTAACCCAATTTATCAAATAAATATTCTATGTTAGTGGAAAATTAAATTTTATAGAATCACAAGTAATGCACAAAACTTTGTTTTAATAGTAACAGTAAGTAAATAATTATTAATATATTACATAATTATTGTTAAAAATTTTAATATAAAAATATTAAATAATATTAATTATTATTATTGAAAATATGGAATCAATTATACAACATTCAGCTCACTTAATTATAAAATATTGATTTAAAATTAACCTATCAAATATTCTAAAGAAAAAAGTTTTTTAATAAATGTATTTTTCAAGAATAAAATGATCATACATTAACTATATCACAATGGATCATCATTATATAGATTTATATTAATATATATATATATATAATATAATTTAAATTGAAATATTTCTTTATTTTTTTATTTATAATTAATTAATAAAGATTAACATTATGCATTTACAAATTGTTTTTAGAAACATAATATTTTAGGAAAGAAAAAAATGTAAACTAAAATTGAGTTTAAATAAAATAAAAAGGAAACTAATTATATTAAATATAATAAATTCAATATTTTGTTACTTTGAAATTATATTTAAATAATAACGGGAATTCAAAATTACTTAATTATGTGGAAGGACACAATAGTATTTGAAAAATTGTTATTCTCACTATTCATTGAGAAATAATGCTTTCCAGCAAAATGAAAAACAATTCCATAAAATATTATTGATATTATACATTCAAAAATATAATATTTTTATGAAATATAATTTACGAATTTTTTATTAATTGATTAAAATTCCAAACATGGAATTAAGAAAACTATTTTTTGAAGAATATTTATTTTATAGCATCAAAGGGAATGGCTAAAATTTTAAGAGATTATTTTCCAAGAAGTCATTAATATATTTTTATTTATTAGTAAATATATATATATATATATATATATTTCATGATTTTTATAATTCTATTAATACCATCTAATTCAATGTGTAGGTTATAATGGTTGTATTCAAGTAGTATCTCATGGTTAGTTTTGGTATAATGTTCCATGTTATATATGCTATCGAACATATTTTATTATTTCAGAATATTAAAGATTCATGCACCAGAAGTTATAAATGTTATTAAATTTTTTTATAAATACTCTTTAAAATTATCAGTATTACATTATCCACACATTCCATCATTTTCAACCACCAAATTTGATTTTTAGATGGAAATCAAGGGTTTGAAATGTTAGAATTCCCTTTTTGAAAACACAAATCATAAAAAGGGATAACGAAATTTTGTATTGAAAATAATGAAAAGAAATTTTTAAGGTCATTATAATAAGACAACAGTTGGTTTTCAAGTTTGTGGAAATTTGTGTGATGTTAAAATATGTACATGGATGAAAATTGTAAATACTTACGGAGAGTGATATCGATTATTGATCAAAAGATGATGAATGATCAAGATATACTTAATGAAAACAAAACCAAAAATATCTAATAAGTTAAAACATCATATGAATCTACAAATTAAATTATAATAGGATAATTTTTTTCCACAATCCTTTTCATATGGTTAATAATTCTTTTTCTATCTGTGAATACAATGACATATACTTACATTATATCATTCTATTTCATAAGAACAATTTTATCCTTTTTATTTTCTTTAATAAATTTACACTGCATCATTGACACCATGAAAAGAAATTCAATATTAAATTTTAGGTCTAAAGCTATAAATTTTACTTTTAGCAAACCACAATTTATAGAAATAGTTGATAAGTCTTTCTGTCTATTTCTAAATATTTACCAAAACCAAAATAGTTAACCTTAGTTAATATAATACATTATCATAAAAACCTCAAAAATAATAACCAATTTTTAACATAATAATTATACATAAAAAAATTAAGTAAAATATTTCATATTAATCTTGATATCATGTAGTCCAATGGTAGGGGTTGAATCCTTATCGCACTTCGGTTGTGGTTTTAGGCCTTGTGGCTTCACCAGATGCGACGGATTCTCTCCCAGAATGTGGGTTGTCCTTTTTCTAACAAAATATTTTTTAATTAAAATATCATTAAAATATTGTGAGGATATAATATTACTAAAACAATAAATTTAATATAAACCATAATGGTTTCCAATACATTAAATATTATGTCAACAATGGTTAATATATTTTTTCCTAAAATTACTTTTTCTTACAATAAACAATTAGTTGTTATTTCCATAAATGAATGTATAAATATCCTTTATCATGTTATATTACCATGACAAAAATTATCAAAAGGGGTATTTATATCATTAAACATATGATAAACCGTATACATAACATGCCAAGAAACATTAGGTTTATTCTGAATCATTCATTGAAGTTATATATTCAGTTACTTCCTAATGGTTCATCGAAAAATGTGAATTATACTAAGAATATTAACCAGGAGTGCCCATCTAAGTTTGTTTTGTGGCCCATTTCTTTCAACTAGGTGAAAATCAATTCAAATTATATTGTTCCCTTTTCAAGGTTATTAACCCTATATAAAACATTTACAGATCCATTTCCACTTAAAGTATCTTTATATGGATGTGTATTTCGAAAATATTACATAATATCATTCTTAAATAAATGATAAGACACATTAATACATATCTGAAAAGTCTACCATTGGGTTATGTTTCATAATTAATGTTTTATTAAATTTAATTGATAAGGTTATTAATAAATTTTCTCTAATAAAAATTTTAAATATCAATACCTTATTAGGCCAAAGGTGTTGTTTATATTTTTATATTGGTTATAGATATAATAATTCACATATCAAAAGACCAAATATTTTAATAATCTTGGTAAATTGGATTCATATTATTATATCACATTACAAGTGAAAATATTAAATACAATATAGTAAAATAAAAAAAATTCATAATCCTTGAAATCATTCCAATATTCCATCATAATATCTTGGGGAAATGAAAAAATTAAGGGTAACCATATATTCTAAGTATGTGTTAATTAATGTAGAAGATATCATGAATACATAAATAATATTAAATAAGGAATAAAGGATGCAAAAATTTTAATATCTAAACACCCAGATCATTTAATCAATGACTTGACTATCATAATTAGTTACATAATAATCCATATGGAATGGTGAATAAAGAAGCCCACATTCAATTAAATCAACAAATTTATTGAAAATTTCATACATCGATAATATAAAATATATATTATCTTTGATAATAGTAATTTAATTCATAAGTAAATAAATTATATGTATTGAATTCCATGATCTCAGAAAATATGATATAAATACCATTAAGACCATTCAAAAGATGGTTTAAATCTACGGGAAACCCCCATTTAATGATAGTTTTTTTAAATCACCACATGATGTTATACATGAATCAAGAGGTTATATAATTTTGGGAACCATCCATCACTTCAGGTCCAATATATTCCTCATTTAATGAATGAACAATTAAGTTCATGATATAAATCCCTTATAAATAAATTTCTCCATTGAATAAAGATCATATAATATAAATATTTATTTATTAAATAATCTTACTTTAAATATAGAATAAAATACTTATAAATTACATAAAATTTATTTAAAAATAATATCAATGATAAGTAACTTGGATATTTACCAGAAATACAATGTACAAAGATCCCAAGATAGTGAATATTTCATGGGAAAGCTACCAAATTGAAAATATTAATCATGGAAGAGAATATCTATACATTATTTAGTAAAAATTTTAAAACCCCATCCGGATAATTAATAAGTATGGTATAAATAAAACATATCTCTAATGGAGTATATGTAAATTAAATGGTTGTTTTAGTTTATGAACATTAATATCATAAAAAGAAATTTTAAAAATCATTGATGAAAATATCCATTTAATAATACAAATGCCCTTTAGAAAAAATGTCACAATCTATATTAATAGGAAAAACATTTAATTAAAAACCATATAGAAATTTAATATATTTTTTAATGAAATGAAATTTTTGGAAAGTAGGTAAGGTCCTTTAAAAGTGATAATGTTTATACACTAATTTCTTTCACATTTTTTGGAAGAAAATTCAAAATTGATTTTTTGGAAAATGATAGGGATATTCCTATTATAACAATCTGTAAAAGATAAATTTTTGTTAAAAATGGATTTTATTTATCATTTTAAATAAAATTTTAAACTGTTTTTATAAAACATAGATTTGTAACAACTTGATTTTAAGCAAAATAGAGAAATAACGTCCAATTTTATTAAAAATATTTTCTCAACAATTTTATGCTATAATGAATGGAATATGTTACTATTAAATTAAATAATAATTACTAAATGTATTTTTTTATAAAATGATTTTTTTTTATAGAATTATAAAATATTATCTTTTAATGAAAATACATCAAAATAATTCCCTATTAAAATGTGATTGAAACATCAATATCATAGAACATTGTAACAGTTTAATAATAAGAACCAAGAAAGTAATAAAATGAAATGAAAATTAAATACCACGAATATAAAGAGATTAATAATATAACATAATAATGGGGTTGTAGACACACCTTATAATAGGAAGATAGGTTTTTAACACGACATATGTCCTAAATATGACAATTTCTGACAAGAAACCCATAAAAAGATCATAAAATAGGAGTGAGATTTAATCAATTAATAAATTATGGGTAAATAACTTACGCCTACAAAAAACATGTTGAAATACATCATAATGTTACCCAGATTCATTATAAAAATAATATTCTAATATCAATCATAGTCAAAAGTTAATATCACCCAATGCATATAAATTGAATTATGAAATTCATTACAACATAGTAATTTTAAAATCATGTCACCTTGGATGAAATAAATAAATTGAAAACATAAAATTACATAATATGTGAAGTATTTGTGATATTTAATATAAAATGGGTAGTATACACATGGTATAAATAAATTAGTAGTATAGTATTACAATATCCATCAATGAAATAATATTGAAAAAAATCTATTACATCAAACTTCTCTGTTTTTTGAAAAAATGGCTGGGGGCGAAGCCTCAATTTTTTATTTAAAGCAAAGAAATATTTTAACATCCTTCCACCCCTACCTCATTAATAATTTATTATTATAAAATTTATGGATTTCATTTTCCTTTTTTTCACATATATTTTTTCCATGAAATTTACTATTATATTGTATAGGTTATATTCCCATGATAAAAAAATTAATTTTATAAATATCATAATAACTAATTAGGTAAGTTTTTATAATAATTAGTTAGTGTTATACATTGAAAATGAATCACATCACTTTGGGGAGACGATATGCCATACGTATACATGAGAAATAAAATCCTTCCCTTAATGGTCCAAAGGGTATGAAGGAGGATTGTATATTAATTTTTTATAATTAATAAAATTTGATATTTAGTATTTATATGAATTATTTCCCTTAATTTTGTCTATCCATGGTTTTCATTAATAGAAAACAAATTACCTCAGTTCACAAGGTAGTAATTCTTCGTATACACAAACGAAGGGTTTGTTTCCCATTTGACGGTGGAGGAGAAGGATAAGTATTATACCATAGATATAGAAAATTTTCATTATATTAGATATATATTATTATTATATTACATTTTTAATATAAAATTTAATGTGGAAATAAGAGAATTAGAAACAAAGAGATTATTATTGAAAATTTCATTCACTTTAAGTAACCTCTTTGGATTTGTTATTAAGATCCCTAGGGTTCAAATTTTTGGTATACCAAAAAATCCATAATTTATATAAGTAAATTTTGGAGATATTTGTTTAGTTTTTTGTTAATACAAATGTCTTTATTGGATTTAATAAATTAGGGGAGGGAGTTCCCTTCCATAATTGAGGTGAAGTGAGATTTTAAAAAAAACCAAAACTATTCTATAATGGGGCGTATCTCCCACCCCAAGTCCCTCCAAAATTTATAAATAACATATTTTAGTTAATTTTAAATAAATATAAAATCGTAATGAGACATTAAAAGTACTTATTTTAATGAAAATACATAATAGTATTCGGAAAATCAGTATTCATCACTATTCATAGAAAAATCACCCTTTCAAGAAAAACACCAAAATTTAACCTTATGATAATTTTGAAATAATTATAACAAATTTTAAATTAGTTTTTTAAAATAATTTTTCTAAAATTGTTATAACTATATTATAATTCTAAACAATGAATAATAAATAAACTATTTTTTAAATAATATGTTTTATGAACCATAATATTACAATACTAAAAATTTTAGTTATTATTTACTAAGAATTTATCAGTAAATATTTATTTATTACAAACTCTATATATAAATTTTATATTTTTTAATATTATTCATACCATCCAATCCAATGACAATGTTCTAATTTTAATATTTTATTTTTATCTCATGGTTCATTTAGTCTCAGAGTTCCATGCCATATAATCTATGAAAAAATAATTACCTTTTTTTAATCATGGGGTTTCATGTTTTCCATTCTACCAAAGATATTAATTTTATTTATAAATATACATTATAATTTATATGGGTTATAGAAGTAGGAGTTTTTAGGATATCTAATTGATATATATCCATTTTTTGGTAGTCAACCACCTTACATAGCCATCAAATTTCGTTATTATCATCGATGATTTCTCTCTTACCCAACTCCCAATGTTATACATAATGAAAGTGGTAAGAATTCAATGTGTGGAACTCTCTGATGAATCTAATCAAGATGTTAGGTTTACATTTAGTTTCTAGTGAAATTCTTAACAAGTGATCAACGCAAAATTATCTTTTAATACATCTTATCAACCTCATATGTATGGTTAGTTTGACAGAACCATTTAAAATATAGTGGATATTTTTAGATCTTATTCAATAGATTTATAAGGATTTTGGGATCAACACCTTCTTTTAATAATGTTCTTATATAACAATAGTATCTATTATAACAATCTAGAGGAACCTTGTAAGGAACTACATGGGATGTGGTATTATGATACAACATATTTGGATGATGAGGGAGAGTGTAAGATTATGGGATTATTCATATCCTAGAGATGACTGAGAATCTTCAAACAATTCAATTTAGTAGAAAATACACAGAAAGTCTATAGGAAGATTGTGTTTATAATCATATATAATATACAATGATTGAGGTTGAAGATAAATTATTTTATCAGATATTGCTATGTAAGAATTTTTTGAGGTTTTTGAAGAATGGAAAACCGAGATTAAGATATTTTATCCCCTTTGAGATCCATTCTCACATTAGATTAGTCTAATATCAATAAATACTCCTACTGAACCTATCACGAATGCATGATGTGTTAATTTTATCCTTATTAAGGATTTATATGCTAGACCCATCAATTTTACTAAATCCATATGTCGTATCATTATAGAATGATTATTCATTTTTGGATCAATCGGTGAAAATATTATGTCACAAAGACAATATTCATTGAAATAATACAACTCTCATGGTAAAAGTCTTGTGGCAGAACCACAAGATTGAGGAAATGATAAAAGAACCATTAGAGGAGATGATGAAAAAGTATCCTTTTTTGTTTTGGTTTATGAAATTCAATTTCAAAGGAAAAATTAAAAATTTTGGTAGATTTTAAAAACATGATGTTTCATAAATGAAAAACCATTTTGGAATGAATAAATTCCTTGTTATTTAATTATGTTATAAAAAACATCATGTTCTCTCATTATTTTGGACATTTATATGTTTTATCCTTTTAGATTTAAAATGTCATCAAGTTTCATGAACATAGATAATATATTCATTGTAAAATTAATGTTATGATTTATATATATTAATGCATATAATAAATCCAATTGACATAGAAAAAAGAACTGATGGTCTTTACCAGTTGGATCATATCCTACGTTGATTATTCTTTAGAGTATACAAGGGAGGTTTAGTCACTAGTATTTTACCTTGACCAATCCCAATACATAATTCTACATCTAAATAATGATAGAAACAAATAATATTTTATGTTCAATCTTACTGAGATCAAGAATGAAACAGTCTTTGATAGAATACCCCTTGAAAATGACACCACGTAACAACATTCCCTCAGTGAACATGATTTTAGAACAAAAGGTTATGTATCTAGACACCAAAAGTATAAATTTTGATATTTATATTTTCAACATATTAATGATTGCAATTATATATATTATTATTACTTAAGAAATGATTAAATTAAGAGTTTGATAATTAAAATATTTTATTATTTGATGCCAATCAAATTTTATTTTTTGGAGATATATTGACAAAATCAACTAACAATTATGATAAATTCATAAAAAATTAAATAAATTTTATTTAAATAAAATATCCTTAGTAAATAATATTTTTTAAAATTTAATAGATAATAAAATTTAATAATATCACAGATAAGTTTTATAAGGTTCATAAAACTATTATGATCATAAAACCAGTATTTTTCATTAGATATGCATATTTATATAATATAATAAATTCTCATTGTTTTCAAATTATATTATAATAATGATAATTTTTCTTAAATCATCGCATCTAAATTATCCCATTATTTTTTTCCATAATTTTTGGTTATAACAAAATTTTAGGTTAAAATTAAACACGGTATGAATATATTATTTCATTATGAAGTCGTAATATAATCCAAGTGATTTAATAAATAATATTAATACTGTGAATGACCGTAATTATTCTTACCATTTAAAATAATATTTTTTTGTGATTATTTTCTTATAAACCCTTAATGAATCCACCAAAACCAGTATAATATTTTATTGATTTTAAATAAATTCATTTTGAAAATGACTCACTTCTATATCACCAAGGGTATTATTTTAATGAGTTCATTTATTAAAATTATAAAATATGTAATACCACTATTACTTCGTATATTCCATAGGAAAAACATTGGAAATGTTTTTTTTATTTTTTTATCATATAGATTCAAAAACCTATGTATAGAAATTAATAATGAATTCACACTTCTATTGATTTAAAACCCCATGACAAATACCATTCCTCTTCAATAAAAACCATTGGAGTAAGAAATTACATTTAAATTACTTCTCTAAAGCCCTACCAAGGTTTAGTAATCTCTAAATAAGCTCCTCCAAATATTTTTGAAGCACCCTATCATTGTATGGAATCCTATCCTTCACCTATTTTTTCAAGACGATCCACATTATTATTCCTTTTGATTTTCAATTTTTCATGTTGTAACATTTTTTACACATTTTTTATATTATCCGTATGATTTAAATTTGATTATAGACAATGTTAACTCCCATTAATCTCTTTGAGGAATATTTTTTTACCCCTATTATGCTACCAAAGTTATCCTACAATATTCGATGAAAAACATATGCAATGTGAATACCCATTCCTAATTACCCCCATGGTTATTCACTTAGATTTTTGAATAATTCATTGATTATGTAATTCCATGTATGTTACCCACACTCTTTAATCATGGTATTGAAGGTGATGAATGACATCATAATGTTGTAGGATCTATGTGTCACACTAATGAATGTACAAGATATGAATGTGATGGGTGAGATAAGAATTATATAGGGATCCCATGCTTTTGGCCAATTTATTATGAAATGACATACCATATATAGTGTACATGATTCTATACCTGAAACGCTAGACATGATGTCTCAATGGTTTACCTTATGATGTCTTGTTTTATATTGTTTATACATTCACGTATTACCTTTTTTTTATCATCATATATAATGATTCGATTTTAATGTTTTCAATTCTTGTATATCTTATGTAACCTTGATATGCCTATTATCTAACATGTACTAATTTACCTTTTTCTAGGATTTTATTGTTTCATAATAGGGCCTTATAACATACCCCAAACTTATGTATGTTCTATGGTCATCTCGTGTAGTATTATTAAATCAATGGATTTCATTAACATATTTTAGAGTTCTGTTACAATTTTTTATACCCATGTTTCTAGTTGTAATTCCATGTACCTAATTTTCCAAAAAATCTAGACCACATGGTGTTAGGGGTTTTTATGTGTACCTTCATATAATAATAATTAATTAATGTGTCTTTAAATATAGTTTGTAAAAATGAACTGTTGTAGAAAAAGGATCAGTGAATAAAAATGCAATGTATTTCATTATTTACATTCTAAATTTTAAAAATGGAAATATATATATATAATTATAGAAATATGTTATGTATTTAAAACAAACCTTCGAAAAATAACATAAAAAGTTAAAGATTAATTTATTAGTAGGTAAAAACTTATTTACCATTTACCTTAGTCACATAAATACTTATTATTTAAATCCAATCATTAATATCATTTTAATGTTTTAATTATAAATGTGTGATAATTATATTATTGAAAAATAATCACTTCCTTATTCGTACTCAAACCTAGATTTTAACATGTTCTAGTTTTAATTATGATACCACCAACCTAATGAATACTATACATTTATATCACTAATGGATTTGGAAACATTATATTGCAATTTAATAAGTAAATAATTATTTTATGTTATAAAATAGAAGAGTAACAACCCATTATTTTACTGTATATATTTTCTAAAATAAATTTTATTTATTCTATTGCTTATATTTCATTTAACACTGAGCTTAATCACAGTATGATATAATATTAAATATTAACATGAATGTTGGAAGTATTATGACCATTATGAATAGTAAATTGGACATAAGAATAATAACCTCACCTTTGAAAGTATAAATAAAATTTAGAAGACTCATAAATGTAAATATTTTATATTTATATCATGGAGTATGTAAATAATTTTTTAAATGATAAATTAGGTGTTCGCATTTTTGAGAAATGAAAATGTTTCTGTACAATTTTATACTTAATATAATGATTTTAAATGATATTTATTTTAATAAAATAAATTCATATTTTAAAATTTTAATGTCTTATAATTCTAAAATATTCTAAGGAGACGTTAATTAATTTTTCAATGTGTCATAAAATCAGTTATGATTTTAAAACACATAATTTTTCATATAAATATCTATATTAATTAGAAATTTATTTTATCATGTATAGAAATATATTTTCATAAAATGGAGGATACAATGGAAATATTATTTTTGAAAATATGGTTAAGGATTCTTTTTTTGGATGTTTATAAAATATTTATTTTTTCATGAATCATGAAATACTGTAATTTACAGTATTTAACATTTAAATCCAAGTACCATAATTTTGTATTCATGGATGATGTATGAAACCAATAGTTCGAAATAACATGAAGTAGTTACTATACATAGTCACAAGATTCAAAACTATTTATATTCATCAATCAAAATAATAATCCAATTGGTAAAATCATCAAAAACTCCCCGGTCCTCTTACTACAAATACCACCACTCACCACCCCTTCGGGTAACACTTTATTATTCTTGTGTATTGTCTAAAATATACCCAAATCCCTTACATGTAATATTAATCAAATCTAAGACCATTTTTTATTACCAAAAGACCGGATCCAAGTGTCTTAAGGAGGTTCCCAATGAGATGATATTCCAGAAGTAAAATCTTCTTTCTTTCTCTTTTAGTTTCATTTATTTTATTACCCTTTCATCACCTTCCCCTTACAAAGTGGAATGGTATCTCAATTAAAATATATATACTGGAATTTTATTGTGATAAAATAATATCCATCATCAAATCTATTCTCATATCCTTATATATTTAAATAAGAAAACTTTTTCATGGATTTATCAATCCACCACCTTCGTGAACAATGAGTTTTCATTTTCCGTTATAACCTTCAACATTGATAATAACATTATGATAAAAATATAATATTATAATATGTATATAATAACTTTTATTATGTAATATAACTAATATATATACATAATATTAAATAATAAAACAAAACTAGTTCATGATGACCAAAAAACAACCAAAATAATCTATAAGTTTATAATTACCATTTTATCATCATAATACAAGAAAAAATGATATATTGGAATATTTAAAAGCATTGAATTAAGTTAATACCATTTTAATAAACATATATAGATTTTATTCCATTTTAAAAGAACTACCATAATCATACACAATGGAATCAACAATAAAACAATTGAATAAATGCTCCTGGAACAACAAATTTAAAAATTATAACTCATAAAAATCCACATAAATGAACATAATAAAATTTAATAAATAAATTATACATTTAAGATGTTATAAATTAATTAATTTATGAATGTAATTTTATTAACTATGATATTAAGTACATATAAATAAATAATTATCAACTAAGGTAAGGTTTTTCTTATCTCACATTGTACATTTGTTCTATATATGATCTATTCAACAATAATTTATTTTTTGGTGATTTATATAATAAACTATAATATATAATATAATTAATCTAATGATCTTCATATAATTCATTTTTAAAATTTTTAAATATTACTTTTCTAGGATGTACGATTCGACAAAATACAATGTGGTAAAGGATTTTTTAACTCTACTTTTGTTTATTTGGTTAAACTTCTATTTCATTGGTTATGTCACACTATGGTTATGTGTAAAATTAATATTTATTTATCTTATTTATAGTTTTTAATTTTATTATTTGGATTTATATTGAATACACATAATATCTTTATTTTATTAATGATATGATCCTTGTAAGGGACTTTTACTCAATCTTCTTTCATTAAGGTATATTTTTTTTATGATTCAATTTTAGTTTATATGGTGCATAAGTTCTTAATGCATCAGTATTCTCATGAGAAAATAGATATCCAAATTAAATGGGTTTTTAAACATATTTAATTAATCATCTTGTAAATGGTTTTGATAGTGAAGGTACCATGATTTCTATAAACATGGAATCCAAATTATTAGTCATTTCATTCATTCTAATTTTATTTAATATTATCCATCATATTTTAAGTATGATATTATCTATGGATTTATATTGTGATCAAGTTATTGATTAAATACTTTTTCTCAAATCATTTACATTTACATTTATGCCTTATCATATCGTGATTGATGAGATTTTGATTAAATTGCATGCATTTTATTTATATATATATTTCCATGTTGATTTTTTTTAATTCATTATTGACTCATGAAATTATCTATTGTATTTAACCATTACTATGCATTTTTTCTCACCCTTAAATGTTTCCTATTATTTATAGGAAATGAAGATTAAATGTCTGAATGCTCTCAACGATGCAATTATTTTACTTCGTATTGTTTTATATTTAATTTCAATTGTAATGAGGGTGTAATGTATGTATCTAGTTCATAATGAATAATAAATTTAGCAGTCCTTTGGGTTCTGAATCTTGTATATTTTCCAATTTAATAGAGTAATGTGCCAGATTAGGGTTACTAGGCTCTGGGTCTTTGTAGTTGTTATCAAAGAATGTTTAGTATATAAATAAGGAACTATACATTAATATTTACCTAAATAACATGAGAAATATGATATTTCCTTATATAATTAGATAAAATTTACCATTAGAATAATTTTTATTTTGTGGTTTAATTCTCATTATGATTATGGTCTAACTAATTGTGTCAGATTATTTAACGATGGATCCTATTATAAGTTAAGTAATCAATACCTATTGAAAATGTAAGGATTTACCCACTAAGAATTTCAATGAAGATTTTCTTGGATAAAATAAAATCTAGAATATATTAGGATTGCATACTAAGATTATAAAAAATAAACATACTATAACTATGTTGGATCATTTCATGTGGTAGAAGACCACACATTTTAGTGGGTCTACTAATCTAGTTGTAGTTGAGAAATGGATCATGTCCATTGAAAATATATTTATAGAATTAGGATGTGGTGAAATTGAAAACGTATTACTAAAATAATATTACTTCATGGGTGTTTTCGACTAATGGATGTCATTGATCCTTAATACCAAGGATTAATATGAAATTCATGATATGGAATTGTCAAATTTTATAGAAACATTATTCGATTAATATTTCCCTCTTGATAAATAAACAGAAGTTAAGAGAGAATTCATTACCTTAATGAAAAAGAATGAATTGAGTGTTCAAAGGTATGAGGCTATAATCATAAGACTAGATGGGTGTTCTACAGATTACAATAGTTATTTGGAAAAAAGTGTTCATTTCTATGAATATCATAAGAAATGTTAAAGCTATAAGTACATAAAATACTTAGATGAAATACTCGTGATCAATGAAATAGTTACCACTCGAAAATCATGACATTAATGAAGACTTATTGAATAATGGGGGTGTGGAAATTTATAAAGGGATTATATATGATTTTTTAAGTCTTAAAATTACTATATTATGTAATTACAATAAATTTAAATTTATTATAATTGAGGTTATTGTGATTTTTAATCAATGCACACTCAATATAAAGGTATTATGACATAATCTCATTGTTTATCCAGATTAATTATAACTATGACATTAATGATGAAATATTATTATATGTATCTCAATAAAAATATTAATTTTATTCTAATGTTGTTATTATTTTGAAATAACTGTTTTTCTCATCTTATGTACCATAGATAATGAAAATATGTTTTTATGAAATTTCATTTCATTTTTCCTTAGTGTTGGAAAACATTTTTATCCATATCCATGTTATCTAAAATTTTTTTCATGAAGGTTCTTACTATAATAATATGATTTAATAATGTAATTTTTACCCGTGCTTGACTTTATGAATATTGATTGAATATTATCCTCTTGTCGATTTCTAAACAATTTATAATTCGACTTTACCAAAAAAATTATGATAGTGGTGTCTTTTTTTACTTATACATCAGGAATTAATTTTAAAACCGTAATGACTATTTTTTTCATATATTAGTTTACAAAATTACATGGTTACTTCGAAATAATTTTTTTTCACTTCAAAATTAATTTTTTTTAAAAATCTGTGACTTTAAAATGGAAAGGTTATTTTACTCAAGAACATTTTAATTTTATTTTGATTAATTAATAACAATAATAATCAATTTTTTGTTATTACTCATTGGTAATACAATATAATGATGAAATAAATATTACTTACCCATATGGTTTATGTTTATGAGGAATTTAATTTAATAAAACTCTTTCAATTTTCATGGGTTATTATCTGATTAAATGATAATGAAACCCAATACCTTTATAGGATTCTGATTTAATGAATGGATCATAATTTAATGGAACACATAGGCACAATTTTATTTATTTTATGGTTGGGACCTATATATCCACCCAATTCATTGGGTAAATATTAATATATCAAAAGATAAACACAATTGTTATGGGGAGTAAACCCAATTTAGTATAGGACTATATACACTATGATTGTCTTGAGAGTGAAACATGACTACTATGATGGTTTGCGAGTGAAACCGTTCCATCATTATATCCTTGTAAATGAACCATTAATAATAATGAAATGATTTTATATTCTTATATATATTCAAAAAATCAATGACTTTTGCTAATGTTATAAGGACCCATAAACTATTAGATGAGAGTTAGTATTTATATTATTTAATTGGTATGACCAACAGGGAATCACATCCTTAAGGAATGAATGGTTTAGTGTTATTATTAAACTTGAAACAATCCTGAAACTCACATTAAAATTTAAAAAACAAATTAAAAAATCATTTAGAACTCCATTATCACTCATAGGATATCCCCACATATAAATTAAAAACACTTCCCGATATCCTGGGAAAAATAAATCATGAGAAGGGGGTGATATCAAATGATTAGTAAGCTTATGGGTATAATAGAAGATTTCATAAAAAGTGAATAATAATCAATAAGTAATTGTAAATAACTAAAAAATATTCCATTTATTCAATAACATGAATATGAAGAATAATTGGTAAGTAACAACTGATAATAAAAATAATACTATATAAAATATCAATGAATATTAAATCATTACAATAAATATTTTAAATAATAAAATAGTAATATGGATAATCCATAACTAATATTATAATTACAGAATGAAGAATTTCATTCATCTTAAACATAATTTCTGGACATTCAAAAGATAAAATAAATATATGGGTAATCACCCATTTAATTTAGATAACTAATTTGTCTCATGATAACGACAGATGCATCGAGGGGATAGTTATTTATTGTCCCCACACATCACATAATATTTCTAATGAATTCCTCATATTAAATTTTTGTAACATAATCAACATAAAAAACATAATGAAAAACACACATATGAATTGTAAATAATCACTTTAATAAAAGAATAATCATAAACCATCTATTGTAATACGAATGGTATCAAACTGGAACATCCACCATCAAATAGATAATAAAATGTCTAGAGATGTAATGTGGTTGTTATCATCACTACATATCCCATGTGGATCATAATTACAATAAAGGTATTATTCCACTGATTAAAATAAAAACTATAAAATTGTCATTAAAAACATTCTTGATGAAAATATCCAATCTACCATCAGAATATTTTTAAAACTGAAAGTTCAAAACATATTTTAAAAATAATTTTAATTGAAAATAAACATTGCATCATATAAATAATTCTTTACAACCATTTAATATTAATTACATTTGAAATTTTGTACATGTTGTTTATATTAAAACAAAGATTTCATTCACATTTTTGGTAAAATACCAAAATCCCTTAAAAATATTAATGTTCCTATAATGAAATTTTTTAATAGTAAAATAAGAATTATAATTTATTTAATAAATAATTTGGAGAGTTTTATGAACATTTTTGAAAATTTTCTTAGAAAACATTGATTTGGATGAAAATGCATATTTGAACAAAGAGAGAAATGAAATCCCCTTTTATTGAATAACATTTCTCAATAATTTTATTTTCCAAAGAAATTTAAATGTTTATAATACTATAAAAAATCATTAATAACTATATTTTTTAAAAAATAAGAGTTTTTATTATAAAAATTTCATGTAATTCCCATCAATGGAAGTCTTACTATAAACAAACCCGATTAAAATGATATTGAAACATAAATATCTTTCCACTTGGGTAAATTTTCAATTACAAACCCGATGAAATGAATAAAATAAAATTAAAATTTAGAACACATGATGATAAATATATTAATTGTATAACATAAAAAAAAAATTATACACTAGAAAAATGAAGAATTGGTTAATATGGCATATGTCTTACGTAAGTAAAAGTGTGACGGGAAAACCCTTACCTCTTTTATGATTTTCTCCATACATGTTCAAAAATAAAATATAAAAAATACTGGATTGTTATCAATCTAATATAAAACTATAATCATATATATCATACCATAAATTATTTGATTGATTTCGTTTATCTGTATTTTATTAACATTTCATTGTTAAATTCATTATTTCATGTGACAACTGCTTTATTTTTATTTTATGTTTTGGTTTGTTAATTTAAAGAAATTTTATTTGATCATGGTCCCATAATGATAATAAAATTATCCCTAATTTATATGTTATATATATTCATTATATAAGTAATTATATTAATGTATATAATTTGGAGAATGAAAATGGAATATACTGTTAATCGGGGGGTAACTCTTATGTATGCTATAACGTTGTATCTATTTTTCTCTCAACATATTAGAAAATAAAAAAATAAATAATATTAAAACTTTAAAGTGTAATTAATATTTCTTATATATAAATTATATCAATCAAATACGTTCTTATTATCATCAATATAAAAAACAAATGAAAAACATTTCACATCGCAATATGGAGGCAGTTGTCCACACCTACGCATGAGTGACACAAATGTTTTCCAACGTACTGGAAAGTAAGAAGTTATATGTGATAATATATTTATATAATTATGTTTATTTCATGAAAATAACATATATTAATTAATTTTATCCTTGATATATTCCATTCAAATAATAAGTGAAAAATGAATCCCAACGATTCGAGAGGCGGTAGTCCACCATACACATGAGAACCATTATCACATCCCCCACAGACTAGAATGTAATAAGGTATATGTGATATCATATTTTAAAAGGTATAATAGTATCATAAATATAATATTACAATGTCAAATCCACCATTATTTACATCTTTTATGGGTGGTAATGGAAAATGACACACATTGGTTTACAAGGTTGTAATCCACCATACAAAAGATCGACGATTTTATTTCCCATTTTATGCAAGTGGAGATAGATATTAGCTATTACAATAACATATAAAAATCTTGGTATATTTCATATACTGGTGTTTCTTTAATATCATGATTTTATAAGAATTGAATGAGGTGGAAATAAAAATGAATTAAAAACACACGTTTAAGAAAGATACATTTTCTTAAGACAACCTCTTTAGGTATTCATAAAAAGCATTCATAGTTAAGATTTATGATCAAACAAAGGAATATAGGTTGTTTTTATAGTATTAAGAAATGTCTTTTGATAGGTATTGGCTGAAAAAGGGGTTTTGTATGTGTGAATAGGAGTGGATATGGTTGGCCTTTTAAAAGATAGCTGGGGGTAGGACCCACATGGAATATTTATAAAGATAATGTGATAACAACATTTTTCCGTTGATAAAATCCAAAAAATGGGTAATTATATAAAATAACATGACATAAGTTAATAATATTCCATAAAAGTTTTTTTGGACAAGGTTTAGGTCATTTTAAAACCTTTCCTTATTTTTTGACCACATGATAAGCCCATTTTACCATAACTATGGTAATTACTTTTTACATTTTCACAATTATTTACGATAAAAAAATAATATAAAAATATTATATAGTATAAATTATTCCAATAAAAATTGTGTAATCAATTTCTCTAAATTCAATTTACAGAACTGATATAATTAAATCTAAAATTATACCTGTAGAAACATCTAAAAATGATTTTCTAAAGAAAACCATTCAAAAGATTAAAACATTTTTATATCTAAAATAAATACCAATTTTTTTAATTTGACTTAAATTAGTTAAAATATATTATAGTATTAATTTTTTAAATTTAATAAAATTTATAATAAAATTTTACCATGTATAAAATTTAAATGAAAATGCATTTCCAAATATAAATTAGTATATTTCACTATTCATAATAAAATTAACTTTTTGAGAAAAAATTCCAAAAAATCATCCAAAGATAATTTATAACTATAGATAAAGTTATTTAAAATTAATATTCTGAAAGTGATAAATATTAATTTAATATTACATGTGCAATTTGTAAATAAAAAAACATTTTGGACACATTTATTTTTGAAAACATTTCTTTTCATATCAAATGATTCATAATTTATTAATAATAAATATGTAACTATTGAATTTATTTTCTACATATGTAAATCATACAATTATCATAATTTATTTATTACTATTCAAACCCGGAAATTTAACCACTAGTTTGTAATGGTATTGTATATTATCATTCATTCCGACTCGTGGTTTTCAGGTCCTCAATCTATCGATGTGATTGAATTTATTTAAAATGAAATTTATTTTACAATCCATGGGTGTTACAGTATCATATAATATCAATTATAAGTGTCATATTCTATATAAAACATGAGGTTCCTATTTTCAAATATAAGGATGTTACATTGTTCCCCCTTGCATAATTTAAATCCTTTAAATTTATTCTAGATCTCAGTAATCAAGTCTTTGACATTTGAAAATAAATTTTTTGGAAAACCATATCATAGAATGATTTAATAAAACAACATATTTATATGAGACAAATAGATTTATGAAGTTTTCCTATAATAAAACATCCCTTGGATTCAATATAACAGAACATTGGTGTAATGTAAAGATTTAGACGAGGAAGAAAATTAGTAAAGATTATTTGACGGTGATAGAGATCATTGATCACAATAATTTGAATTATCAATGTAATGTAAGAAACTAAAAACCATAAATCTGTGATGAAAATGAATCATCTTTTATAATGTTAATAGGATAGTAATTTTTTATGATCTTCTACCTAATGTTGATGAATTATTTTAATAAAAAAATATAGAACACCAAAAAATATAATTAATATATTATTTTATCATAATTTAATCCTTTCATTGTGTTTTAATAAATTTCCACTTCATTTTTTACTCCATGAAAACAATATTATATAATGAATTTTTTATTCTCAAAACACTAAAATTATCTTTTAAACACCAAATAGATCCATAAAAGAGTGAAAATTCATTCCATATGTATTCTAAATATATTCCAAGGAAAAAATTATCATTATTTATTTAATAACACATGAAGTTTACTCAATCCATTCCATAATATAGTTAACCTCAAGACTCATCCAAAATATGTCTAACCAAATTCATAGTCTAAAAAATTTAAAAGGAAGGTAATTAAATAAAAATTATGTTCCATAAATAATATAATGTTTCTCTTATTATATATTTAAAAATATGTGAACACCTTGATCACTATAGAATCATAATGAGAACATACAGGCTTCCAAAAATAAATTCTTAGGTTATCGAATATAGTGTGTAAATAAAAACATGTAGTAAACATTAGACAAGATATAGTAGACCATAAAATCACTATCCAAGTTTCTATTTTTCATTATCATCCTATAAAAACTACTTTCTCAGTATTATCTCAATATATATAACATAATAGTTATTATCCTCTATTAATCACGTGTTTATCAATAATTTCAACTTTCCAATGATTCACTTTTCTTGTTCATTTGAACTATTCAAAAAATCAACTCAAAACATTAAATAAATGTATAATTGTACAATGATTACACATTTACTAATTAATATATCCATAATAGCATTGATAAAATAATCCAACAACCAAATACATGAATCTAAATAGAAGAAAATTAATCATTCTATTTTATTTATAGTAATAGTATAATATTGGGCTTGATCACTTAGATTATTTTCATTTATATTCCCCTGAATCTTGGGTAATTAACTTTTTTAATGCCCTATCACCAAGTATTTGAATTATTTCACATTTATAGTTTAATTTATTCCCTTCCAATCACGAGCATTCTTTTCTTTATCTATACACGTGTAGAAAACTATCATTCCCTTCATGAATGTATTAGAGTGCTTCTTTCCATTGTTATCACCTATGGGGAATTCATTCATTCACTTCTTCACATCAGCCATATTTTTATCTTCAGTCCTCTTCATCTCCTTATTGCCTTGAAATCTATAAGACATGTATAATTCCTTCTTTTTATTGATACAACATTATATTATATACTAATATGGTGAGAATGTTTGGGTGACCACTACCCTTCGATGAGTTGTCTTAAACCCATCAAATAAATGACTAATGTTTCTTTTTGTATTACAAAAATTTTTCGTTGCATGTATTGTTAACCTTTTAATGTTTGATTCATACTAACAAACAATTACATCTTTCTTTTGTCTAAACTCAAGAATTTCATCTCTATGAACGCTTCTTTCTCCTAAGGAAAAATATTTTCTAAGAAATGTACCTTAAATTTCTTTTATTATATATTCACTATTTATTCATCCTAAATTTTGATTTTTTCCATTTTTAACCACTTATCTGCATCTCCTAGGAGATAAGAAAATTCCATGAATAATTTCAATCAGTAATTTCATACTAAACTGAGAAAAATCTTCTCTAAGGGAAATATCCATTGCTCAGCTACAAATTTATTTATTATCTCATTGAATAATAAATATTTATGATTCATAAAGTGTTCTAACATTGTTACACCACATTTTATATCATTATTTTGCTTCATAAATGAAATGTTATTACTTATAACTTGATTCAACTACACCAATAAATTTATAATATGATTAGTAAAGATCCAACTCTTATTCCAATATCATTCCCAGTAGGAAAATCTATTCAAGATGTATTTGAATTGATATGGTTTACAATCCTCCCCATAGGATACATTTATAAAACATAGAACATACTATATTAAATCAAAACAATATGACACATTGAGTTAGGGTCTTTCCAAAGAAAACCATCAAAAAGTTAAAAAGGTTTTTCTATCATAATTTAATTTTAAATTAATTCAAAGGAACTAAATTTTTTCAATTATTATATATAATAACCTATTTTTCTATAAAACCAATTTAAAATATAGTTTTGTAATTTTAAATAATTGAATCTAAAAAATAGATTTCAATAAAAATAATATTTTTCACTATTTATCAAATAAAATATCCTTTTAAGAAAAATACCAAAAAAATAATTGAAATATAATATCTACATTTATAATCAATAAATGAGTATGATATTTCAAAACAAATTTGTAAATCTGGTAAAAATTAATTGTAAATATTGTGTTCAAACTCTTAAAAACCATATTTTTAAAAAATAATTTTTTTCAAAAAAACATTTATTTTTCATCAAACTGATTATTATTTTATTTTTAATGAATATAATATATTTGAATTTATTTTATATACTTTTATTCCATAAAATTTTCATATGTCATTTTTCCATATTCATACCTTGTAATTTAATGGCTAAGATATAATAGTATAATATATTATGGATCATTCTGACTTAGGGTTGCGTGTTCTGTAAAATTTTGAACAGACTGACTTTATTTAAAAATAAATATGTTATAAAATATTAGGGAGTTAAATTCTTGTGAATTAATATTTTTTCATATATTTTCAGAAACATGGGGTTCCTATTTTAAAATTTTGTGGTGTTGTATCTATTAATATTTCATGGTTCATGTCCTTTGATTCCAATAAGATTCGTGTCTTATTAACTTCTATGAATTATGACATGACTTAATATGATGTTCTTTAAAATATATGGTGTACTTTTCAAACATTAAGAACTTATTATTATACCATTATGCTCATGTTATGCATATGTTATCATTAGTATCTACCTTGTTTACCCTTACTATGATTCTGATATCACCATTTTCTTTTTGATTCATTTCCCTTTGTTTTAGAGAACGGTATTAAACATGATATGTCTAATAGGAGATCCATTTTTAATGAAATAAGTGCGAGATGATGAAAATATTTTATGAAAAAGTTGTTTCTATTTAAAAATTTCCCATGCAACTACACCTAAATGATTCTGGAGTGGATCTAAATGTTGTTTTATTCATATCCATCCATTAAGATGTAATATCTATGTATGTAATGTATGGTTCTCTATAATAGTTTTGAGCATTTTGTTTATTGAATATTCCTCTACATAATTTAAAATATTTTTATTCTCTATGATTTTGAAATCAAAAATAAATATAAATATTTCCCACAAAATTAAATGTATTATATTAAAATGAATTTCTCTTTTTAAAATATTTATTTTAATGGAATTTTTTAAGAATTAAGTAGTTTTTGTTTTCGTTTTGTCTTCCCAAATAATTTTTTGAATGTATATTTAAATTATAAATTTTTTACATAATTTTAATTTTTAATGAGTATTTTTAAAACATATTTTTCATGATCAATGTTATTCTTTACAACGAGAACATTTTTATGTGGATTTAAGGAATTTCCAAACTGAATATGTCTTATTATTTTTTAATTTGATTTATTCATAAATTTTAAAATGAATTTCCAACAAAATCAATATAATTTTACATTATTTATAATAAACTTTGAATATGTTCTTATAATACCTTCAACCATATTTCTATGGATGATTTATAATGATACTGGTTTAAGAGTGTTTTCAAAAAACTAGTTTTTGTCATGAATTAATTAAGATATTATGAAAGGATGAATGTTTTAGGATATTTTGGAAAACATGGGAAATGTTATTTTTATATAACTGGTTCAGTCAGTAAAATCAATGAAATCCATTGATTGATATTTTATATTTCATGAGATAAAGATGTTGATAATGAACATGATAAATATAATCTATGACGAAAAGAGTGGGTGTGAACATGATGAGGAATAGAAAAAATAACATGATTGAGGATGAAGAAAATAAACAATTATCTACAATCCAAGTATTAAATATGTTCCTCATAAATATTATCTATATTCACAATATTTATCCTGAACATGATGCAGATTAATAACATTCACATGATTGAGCGTGACCTCCATGAGGTTAGAATCATACATACTATTATTATTTTCTATACTTATTCTTATGATATAATTCTGAATTAAATTCTAAAAAATTTCTTCATGGATCATGAATATTATCTTATATATTCACACACTTATTCCATTGTAAATTTTTGTTCATTTGATATTAGAACTATTTTTATCATGAATTTATCTTAGGACCAATAGGGGCCTATATACCCTGAGAGGGGGGGTGAATCAGGGTATGTATATTATTTTTCAAAGTTCTTCCTACCCTACTGGATCTTGGCCTCTTTATTACAAGGGTCACTTTGTTTGCTCTATTGTGTAAACTATGATCACTTATTTACTTCTTTATCTAATTATGATGCTTTGAATGCAATGCAGGGAAGCAAACAGGCATACACAGATATTTTTACTTGGTTCACCCTCAATAGGCTACGACTAAGGAGCATATGGTGACAAGTTTCTGGTCGTACCAAATTCAATTATTCTTCACTATATGTGGATACAAATTTTAGGCTAGATCACTTCTATGCCCAGGCTCACTTCCTTTACAATGTTTAGGGTCAGCTCACTGCTTCCCCAAGGGTCACTCCTAGTTTCTCTCTCTCTAGCTCACTGCCGGTGGAGAGTATCACCTTCTTTCTCTTCATTTGCTCACTGCTCTTGGAAGGAATCCACTCACAGTTTATAGACTTGTAGGTCTCTTCATTTGCATGAAGGAATGCATCTTTCTCTGTATGTAGATTATATATTGAAGTACAACTTTCACCCGTAGATGAATATCTCTTTGCACCGAAGGTATCGGGCAAACTTCCAACTTCCACACAGCCCGAAAATCACTGCTGGAACCAAACCATACTTGGCGCGCAAGTCTATATCGGCGCACAAGTCACAACTAGTGCGCAAGTCTTCCTCAAACACATGCGCGACACAACCTTCTTCAACCCAAAACCCGCGCGACTCACTTCCTTTTACATCCAAAACAATATTGGCATGCAACTTCCAACCAGCACGCAACTTCTCACACTGGCACGCAACTTCACTTGCGCGACCCACACACCCCACTTGCGCGACCACTACACCTCGCGACGGGAGCTCTGATTTCTCAATGTTTTTAACTTCGGTGAAGAATGAAGAGGGGTGGTCCAGTATTTATAGGCAAATTGACCACCCAGTGCGACGGTGCGCAAGTCACCTGCGCGGCCCAATCTCGGCAAGCAAGTCTTTTGTCCTATTAGACACTTGTGCGACCAACTCCCAAACTTGCGCGAACCTGTTTCCTTAGCCATATTTTGATCTTATGATCTTGAGAAACATATGGCGCACAATTTTCCTAAAATATAAGTCATTGGCACGCAAGTCTCTTTTCCAAAAACACTTTTCATCATTTGTCGATTTTTAGGCCCAAAAATTTGGCAAACACTGGAAAACGGCGCCACCTTGTATCTGTTCTTCTGAACTGCCTCCATATCATCCATTAATTTTGTTGACGATCTTGAATCAAACATGGATCTTTAACCTCAGCTCTTGAACTCAACATTCCATCATGAAATCCTCTTTGTCAACATATTTGTATGTCATTGCTTGCATTGTCAAAAATCACAACACAGATGATCACTTTGTCAACAAACACAATCACCTCAAAAATACTTCAATGATGCCTTGAGGGATTTTTTTCCCAACAATATCCCCCTTTGGGTTTGTTGAGAACTCTTTTATGGAAAGTTAAATCGTTAATTCTTAAGCCACTATTCGTCTTTTGCGATTCTGATAGCGATCAAGGATTTACTCAACATATACTCTAAGCCAACATAGGCAATGCTCGGTGTGAGAAACAAGAGTAAATGAAAAGTTCATCAATGAATCACTTCATCTCTGAAATCCATTGTTGACACCAAACTCATACCAATTTGTACTAAACTGATACCAACTGTTGAAGGTCTTGTTGGAAGATCAATTTTGGTTAGAAATATTTTTACCACATTCCAACACTACTCTGCTGCTTTTATCACGATCCGCAACTGTCGTGATATCTATTCTTTGATCGATCACTTCTATCATCGTCATATTTAAAAATCTCCCCCTTTCTCATTTCTCCCTCTATCTAGCTTCTCCACTGGTCAGATTCTCACCATCTCAATCAGGATTCATCAAATTTCCACACTGTCTCCCCCTTGAACAATCACTATTTTCTCCCCCTTTGTCAATGAACCCAAAGGTCACTCCTTTGCAGTCTGTAACAGAGTAGAGAATACATATAAGAACATTAGGGAAAAACACATCATACCTCGGGGAGAGGGGGGGGGATTCCCGCATCCATACTATTTCAAGTGTGGGCGGGGAGTCGATTGAACTCCCAGAGCCATTCGATGTCTCTCAAAATCTTCCTTGGCTAAGGCCTTTGTCAGAATATCTGCAACCTATAGATCTTTAGGCACATAGTCCAACTTCACAACCCTTTGTTCTACCTTCTCCTTGATGAAATGATACCTAATCTCAATGTACTTTTTCTTTGAATGATGGACGATATTTTTTATGATATTTATATCACTTGAGTTGTCGCACTGGATTCTGATCGGAGACTTCACTTCAACTCTCATATCTTCAAGCTGCTGCTTCATCCCCAATAACTATGTGCATGCTTGAGTGGCCGCAATATATTAATCTTCTACGGTGCTCAATGAAATACAATCCTGCTTCTTGCTTAACCAAGCAATACATAGTCCACAAAAATAGAATTCACCACCTGACGTTGATTTTCTATCATCTGCTAAACCAGCCCAATCGGCATCAGTATATCCCAATAACTCTATCTGAGATTGGTAATTATATGTCATGTTGAAGTCCTCTATGCCCTTGATATACTGAAGTATTCTTTTCACTGCAAGCTTGTGGATTTCCTTGGGATTACATGGATATTTTTCTACCTGGCATGTGGCGAATACAATTTCAGGCCTTGTTGTAGTCAAGTATAGAAAGATTCCAATAATCTGCCTGTATTCTGTAATATTCACTGCCTTTCCATCCTCATATTTTGATAATTTCATCCGGGGTAGCAATCAGAGTCTTCATCTCTTTGGAATTATCCATTCCAAATCATTCCACAACCCCATTGACATATTCAGATTGAGAAATGAATGTTCCATTCCTTCCCTGTGTCACTTGTAGACCAAGGAAAAACATCAGCTCACCAATCATAGACATTTCAAAATCATGTTTCATGAATTCAGAAAACTGTCTCCACTGTGCTTCATCTGATCCACCAAAAATTATGTCATCGACATAAACCAGTACCAACATCCTTTGATTACTGTTGTGTTTGAGATAGATATTGTAAGAAGATCCACCATGCTGGAAACCAAGTTTCTTCAAATACTGATGTAGCCTTTAGTTCCATGCTCTTTGAACATTCTTTGCACTGCTATGGCCAAATATAATCTGATTGTCTCCAGCCTTACAACCGGTGCAAATGTCTCATCAAAATTTATTCCCTCTATCTGGGAGTATCCCTTGTACACTAGTCGTGATTTGTTTCGAATCACTGTTCCATTATCATTCATATTGTTGCAAAAGACCCATTTAATCCAGATAACATTTTTATCTGCTGTCCTCGAAACCATCTCCCACATCTGGTTCTTCGCAATCTACTCAAGCACTTTATTCATAGCATGAACCCGGTTTTCAACTTCAGCTGCATCAACAAATCATTTCAACTCTACCTAAGATAGGAAAGATTTCTGCTGCATTGACTTTATTATTCCTCTTTGAACAGGAGCTGCCTGATTGCCAATGATATTCTGTTTATCAATTTCAGCTCATCTCTTTGGCTTCCTTGTAGAAACATACTTGACACTTTATTTTTCATCATCGATGTCTTCTTATAAATCAGCATAATCCACTTCTGCTTCCCTTGTGTTGCTTTCTTCCTCAACACATTCGTCAGGAAATTTTTCACTGACTCATTCTTCAGTGGATTCATTTATTTCAGCTACTTTTCTCTAGGTCATTGTTCAATGATGTCATTTGTTTGAACATCTTCTCTCAGATTTTTGTTGAAACACTGTTTCGCACGGAATCCGAGGATGACCTCCAGGACGGGAGATTCAAACGTTCCGATCGGTTTCTAACGGGTTTGTTCGTAGAACCGGAAACATCCAATGATTCCACATCCGTCTGGACCTACTTTCCAAAGGCAGGCGCTCATTAGCTTGTGGACTGATGAGGCTTATGAATTTGCATTGGTCGAGAGGATGGGAGGTCGGACTCATCACACCTTTTTGAGGGGAATTATTGTCTACTCCGGGACTCTCTTTATAGATTTAAGTTATGTTCGTGAATCCTTATTACATTACCAAGTATAAAATGTGATTTCCTTTAGTTTTAACAATCAATGATTAAATATGCAAGAAATTTAGAGAATCTTTTATATGTTTTCGAGGTTCTTCATCAATAGAGAATCATCTATATTTGTTTAGAGATTCTTGGTTAATGGTATCCTTCAAAAACATTTATATAAAAAGTCTCTTGGTCATTTTATGATGACCAGGCTGGTTTTAAAGCCACTCAGTGGGGCACTTGAAGTTTATCGTCATTCAGAAGGACAGAGATTATCTCAAAGTTGGGATCGAACCCATAAATGGGCTACCTACGTATCCTTTGTTTTGGAAAAGGAATCAGAACCCATGTAGTTCGAGTAATGGAGTATGATGTTTATGATTGATGGCTCAAAGATGAATGTCATAATTACTTTTACACTCTAAGCTCACGTGAGTCATACTCGGTGTGAGAAACAAGAGGTATTGGTAAAATTTAGACAATTGTGCCATGAAAGATGCAATCATAATAATTTGTTTGGGGCTTATGTATGGATGACTGCCCAGATAGATGAAGGTTTAGGATTTACTTTTAGGGAGAAAATCCATGAACAGGGTCCACAAAGTTATATGTGCTTCATGGAGATTTGAATACTCTAATCTTGGGGCTTACTCCTAAGGAGGTTTCCCAAGTTAGGATGGGACTTATGATTGGGTTTTACTCCTGAAAAGGAAACCCAAATCAATGGTAAATTATGACTGGTTAAGAGAAATTTTAAGAGACTTGGGGCTTACTTCTAAGAAGGATGCCCAAGATTTATGACTGGGACTTATTCCTGAGAAGGAAGACCAGGTTAGGGGACTTGGGGCTTACTCCTGAAAAGGAAGCCCAAGGTTATGACTGAGTCTTATTCCTGAAAAGGAGACCCAGGTTAAGGGACTTAGGGCTTACTCCTGAAAAGGAAGCCCAAGGTTATGACTGAGTCTTATTCCTGAAAAGGAGACCCAGGTTAGGGATTAAGGTTTGGGGCTTACTCCTGAGGAGGATGCCCATATTTGAGGTTGGGGCTTATTCTTAAGAAAGATGCCCAAATCAAAGGACTTGATTGGGGCTTACTCCTGAGGAGGATTCCCATATTTTGAGGTTGGGGCTTATTCTTAAGAAAGATTCCCATATCAAAGGTTTTATAACTGGGGATTATTCCTGAAAAGAAAGGAGACCCAAGTTAGGATTCTCTCATCTTAAAGGATGAGGTTGAATGAATGAATTCTCAATATTTGGTGACATAAAAGATGTTTAAATCACTAGGTTTTGAGAGAGATTCCACAGAATTCCTTTCAGATAAGAAAGTCAAATCAAGAAATCATGCCATAAATGGCTTTGAAGAATGTCTTGAAGACTAAATCTTGAAAAGGAAAGGTGAAATGGCTTAAGAGGGGTAAAAATGGGCAAGATAGGCACCCAAAAAGATAGGGGCGCGCAAGTCTTGAAAGGCGCGCAAGTCCTACGGTGGCGCGCAAGTATTGGTCGCACAAGTATACTTGCGCGACATGAGGGGTACTTGCGCGATTTTCAACCAGCATTGAAATGCTTGATCGACTCTTTATTAAACCCTTTACCATCCTCTTGAGGTTCTTCCAGAAGAGGGACGCGCAAGTTATATTGAAGGAATTAAGTAGGCGTGCAAGTGTTTGATAAGTTTCAACACTTAGGCCTTCCTTCTTCTCTTTAGATCTTCCGTTCTAGGTAAGAAATTACCTTAGAAGTGTTCCGGAAGCTTTGAGAAGAGACTTGGGCGTCGGGAGCTTCAATCCGAGTTTCTGGAAAAAGATCCTCCCAAATGGGGGGCCCACAGGGTCTATTTATAGGCAAAAGAAGACCCAGGGCGGTTACCGGGCGGTTACCAAGCGGTTACCACTTAAGTCGCGCAAGTCACTTGAACGACCATAAGGCGTCGCGCAAGTATGTCTGCCCGGCCACTATGTAGCGCGCAAGTACTTGCGCGACCACTGGGCGGCGCGCAAGTGTACTTGCGCGACCATGAGGGAACTTGCGCGACCTATGGGAAATGTACTCCTTGTTCATCCCTTTGTCGATTTTAGATGTTTCATCAAAGGATGAATCACTTTATGCTCAGATATTCCCCTTTTCCGATCTTTAGATTCTGTGATGAAAGGAGTGTCAACAAAAGTCCCCCCTCAGAGTTGGATCTGGAAAGAAATGAAGATTTGAATCTGAGGAAATCGAATCCATCCAAAGGAAAAGGGGCGCGCAAGTCTTCAGGGCACAGAGGACGGTGCACAAGTGTGCTGGAACTTGACTTTTATTCAGAGTTCCTTTGTCTTTTGTGTGGGCAGTTTAAAGTCATGCACGCCGGACATAAAGGGGCTAATGTTTAAGGTCGAAATAGCTTTGACCGAAAAAATGGATTAAAAATGGATTCAATTCCTTGACAATTTATCTGAAAACATATTACCATACTCAAGTATGAGGGAAAAAATGTAAACTATGGCTTAAGAATATTTGAATCTGAGGAATGATATGAAAAAGAGCTAAAAGGAATTAGAAGAAGTAGTTTCCAAGAATGAAGTTACTATTATTTAACAAAACCCGTTAAGGGGTTGAAATATGCAGGGCCACCTATGGGCATTGGCTGCATAGTCAAATAAAATAGCATCTTTTGGCTGACAAGTCTGTTATGTGGACTGTTTATGCAAGGCCACCTATGGGCACGTGCTGCATAGTCAGGAAAAAGAACTCCCAGAAATTTACTTTCCTAGTGCTAAAAGCCAGTGAAAGTTTATGGAGATTCAAATTTTCTAAAGAATAGAGTTTGTTGTATGGAAAGAGGTACTTGAATATGGAGAAGATATTTCCAAACAAGAATATCGAAGAACTGGATGAATATCACTCCTACGAAGGTCTGACCCAAACGTAGGGAAGAAGAATAAACCATAGACTTGAATACTTTCAGATCATGAAAAAGGATATGGGACAAATATGTTAAGGATGGCTATTTTTGCGGATCCCTACATACTGTCATTTTAAGACAAATAAGGACAAAAGAGGCATTCTTCCCAAGAATGAAGTTACCATTATTTAACAAACCCGTTAGGGGGTTGAAAACATGCAGGGCCACCTATGGGCATTGGCTGCATGGTCAAATAAATAGCATCTCTTGGCTGACAAGTCTGTTATGTGGACTCTTTATGCAAGGCCACCTATGGGAACATGCTGCATAGTCAGGAAAAAGAATTCTCAGAAGTTTGACATTTTTGTGACTAGAAGTCATGAAAAGGGTTATGAAGATCTGAAAATATTTAAGGTTAGGATTATAATACATAAAGATGGGTATTTTCCAATGTATATAGAGATACATAGGTCAATGAAAACCATAATCATGTTGTGGCTGGGTCCTGAATTGAAATTTTGGACTTCACTACGTATCTCATAAGAATGAGAATAAAGCCATACGTAGTTCTTGAAATGCAGTTTAACGTCGTGCAGGACGAAATTATGAGTGATCTTAGTTTAGGTTCATAGAATTCGGACCATAATAATGAATACACAGTGTGTGTTTTCATGAGGACTTTTCAGCCAAGGGACTGAAAGTGAAATTTGGGGTTAGGCCCAAAAGACTTGGGACTGGATTCGAGGGACACTCGAATGTTCCTACGTATCCCATAAGGATGGGAATCAAGTCCACGTAGTTCTAGTATTACCCTTAGTACAAATTTGGTTCGTACATGTGAAGGGTGAAAGGGGACTTTAGTGTAATGATGGTTTAACCTAAGATAAAAAGTTCAGGCATTACCATGTATGCACGTAGTCTTTTGAAAATAAAACATGATTTTAAAAAATCAATGTCAATAATGGTTCCTTCTCAAATGAGGAAATCAAAGAATATTGTAGTTTATTGTCGTACCGGACAAAAGTGTTGTATAGTTTAACTTCATATAACAAGGACGAAAGTGAATCAATGTAAAGATATTGATTCCAGGGGCGGTTTCACAAATCAACATCATATGAGGTTGTGGTGAACTGATGTGAAGAGATTGTTTTGGGGCTTGAACCCTGGGAGGTTGCCTACATACCCAGCCTGGAGGGCAAGGATCAAAGTCCGTGTAGTTCAATTAAAGAATGAATTAATGATCAAGTTGTTCTTGTGGACAATGATCTAAAAAAATGTTGTTGGGACTTACACATGGTTAGTGGCCCAAAGGGAGTGTTATGGTTGATGTTCGCTCTAAGATCACGTGAGTCATACTCGGTGTGAGAAACAAGAGGTAATAACAACCTTAACGATGCACAGTTTAATGTCATGTAGGACATAAAAAAAAGGATTATGCAGTTTAAAGTCTTGCAGTTAGGACTATTGGTGCTGCACAGTTTAGTGTCATGTAGCAGGGACAAAATAACAGTTTAATGTCATGTAGGACATATCAAGGACTTTTTGTACAGTTTAGCGTCATGTAGTTAGGACGATGGGGACAATACAGTTTAATGTCATATTGGACGAAAGGGAGATTGTGCAGTTTTAATGTCATGCTGGACTTTTGATGATTATATAGTTTAACGTCTTTCCGGACGTGAGGGACTTTTATACAGTTTAGCGTCATGTAGTTAGGACGTCACAGTTTAACGTCTTGCTGGACATATTTGCAAATAGTTTATGGTCATATACATGGACCAGGGATGATGCAGTTTAGGGTCATGCTGGACGGTTCATGGAACTTTTTCATAGTTTAATGTCGTGTGGGACGAAGTTGCAGTTTAAAGTCATACTAGACCATTGCTGTATAGTTTAACGTCATATAGCAAGGACGAATTGGTGCTGTACAGTTTAAATTCATGTAGCTAGGACTAAGGTGAACCAATATGAGGATATCAGTTCTGGGGACTTTTTACAGTTTATCGTCATGTTGGACATTGGAAGTGCCACACAGTTTAATGTCATGTTGCTAGGACACAATAACAGTTTAATGTCACGTTGGACAAAATATAGTTTAATGTCATCTCAGACAAAATATAGTTTGATGTCATCTCGGACAAAACATAGTTTAATGTCATCTCGGACAAAATATAGGAACTTCTGTACAGTTTAATGTCATGTAGATAGGACATAATACAGTTTATTGTCATGTAGGACAAAATCAGGGACTATGCAGTTTAAAGTCTTGCAGTTAGGACTATTGGTGCTGCACAGTTTAGTGTCATGTTGCAGGGACATAAGTGAGAATAGTTTAAGGTCATATGCATGGACTGTTGTGAACCAATATGAGGATATCAGTTCTGGGGACTTTTTACAGTTTAACGTCATGCTGGACGTTGGAAGTGCCACACAGTTTAATGTCATGTTGCTAGGACACAATAACAGTTTAATGTCATGTTGGACAAAATATAGTTTAATGTCATCTCGGACAAAATATAGGAACTTCTGTACAGTTTAATGTCATGTAGATAGGACATAATACAGTTTATTTTCATGTAGGACAAAATCAGGGACTATGCAGTTTAAAGTCTTGCAGTTAGGACTATTGGTGCTGCACAGTTTAGTGTCATGTTGTAGGGACATAAGTGCGAATAGTTTAAGGTCATATGCATGGACTGTTGATGATTATATAGTTTAACGTCTTTCCGGACGTGAGGGACTTTTATACAGTTTAGCGTCATGTAGTTAGGACATCACAGTTTAACGTCTTGCTGGACATATTATAGTTTAATGTCATCTCGGACAAAATATAAACCAATGTGATTGTTTTGGATCTGGGAACAATATTTTGTGTTTATACAAAATACTTCTTCAGAAATCTGGCATTAGTTGGAGTCGTGATGTGTTCTCCATCCATTGAGATCAAACTGAACCAAAGATTGACTCTTCGTCTGATAAAGACTCTGCCTGATTAGCCTGTTTAGGCTGTGCCGTTTGGTGGGGCGGTGCCCGTGGCTTTGAAGTAGATGGCATGAAATCTGCCAGAGTCAAAGACAATTTAGGCTTTGATGCATACTCATCTTCTCCTGATTCCTCTTTCTTCTTTAAATTGTGCTGCCCTTTTGAGGATTTGTCCTTTGATGGAGGCTTTACTGCAGCTTTTGTAGGAGACACAATTGGCTTATTCAATTGTGTTCGCAATATGGAATGGGTCCGATTGATTGTATTTCTTACCATCCATTCATCATAATTTTTCGCAGTTTTGCTTTTGACTTCCTGCCACTCGCCTCCTTCTTCTAGATCTGTAGCGGTAATACACGCTACATGAGCTGAAGAACCCTTCAATTTGACTTGTCCCAAGTCGACCATCTTTTGCAGGAGGTCTTTAAAGACAAAACACTCCTAGATGGGATGCCCCAACATTTGATGAAAGGGACAATAATTGGGACGGTCTTCATCTCCTTCCTTGTTTGGTCTCTTGGGCACTGGTAATTGAACCAAATTATTTTCCAGAGCTGAAATGAAGTAACCAGGAACTTGCTCACTTCGGAAAGAGTATGTTTTACTCTTCATATCCTCAAATTGTTTTCGTCGTTAATCTTTTTGATCATTTGGATGAAACAGCCTTTGTTTTTGGCGTTCAGGAGGTGGAGCCCTTCAAGAAGATGAAGGTTTTGAAGTAGAAATAGGTACAGGTGCCTGTTTAAGCATAACTGTAGCAGTTTCTGCTTTACCCATTCTTCTTCCTGGAGCTGATGGAATTACACGAGATTTAACCTTAGCCTGTATAAGGGAATCTTCAATCTATTGAGCGATTGAAGTAAGGTCTCGAAACCCTCCTGTGTATTTCACAGGGATCAATGGCGTGCGTAATTCGTCACGCAAATTTTCCACACAGATTGGCAACAATTCCTCCTGAGGGAGTGCTAAACTCAAGGAATACGTTAATCCCTTCTAACGGGCAATGAAATCAGAGACTCTTTCATTCTCCCTTTGCTTGCAGTTTGTAAGATCGAAAACTGTCGTTTTTGGCAAAGTTGAGCTAAACTGAAGAAGGAATTTTTGACAAAGATCCTCCCATCCGATGACTGACCGGGATTGCAAGCTTGTATACCAGACAAAAGCTGGTCCTTGCAAGGTTCGCACGAAGCATCTGAGTTTTACTGCTTCTTGTTGCTCTGGAGTTCCCATCATAGGATCACAACAAGACACATAATGCGTCAAATGTTGTTCAGGGTCGCCTGATCCATTGAAAGTAGGGAAAATAGGGTTTCCAAAACTGGATGGAGGAGAAATTGAATCTACCCATTCAGGGTAAACTTTCTTTTCAGGTTGAACTTGCGCCCGTTTCCCTTCCATAGTTTCTAACCGAGCTGTTAATGACTCAATAGTAGTTATTAACTTTTGAGAAAAGTCAGGTTGAACTTGGTTTTGGGTAGGTGCAATGAATGGATCTTGGACAGACGTGGTGGTTGGTGCTGCAACTGATGGTAGTGCTACCAACCGTTGTTGCGTTTGACCTGTAGGATTAGACCTCTGTGGGTGTACTGACAAAGGAGGATATTCTTGATCCATCTCAGTAGTTACAACAAATTCCTTCGGCTGTCGGACTTCATAATTCTTAAGAAGAAGACTACTCTGAAGTAGTTCTGCATTCAACCTTCTTAATTCTTTCATTTCTTCCTCCTGTTGTGAAAACCTTTGCTCTAATGAGAGCGATTGACCTCCTTCAGAGGAAGGGTGAGAAGTAACCTGATTCTTTCCTTTCCCCTTATTGGATCCTTTTCGGAGAGGGGGAAGTGGGTTACTTGAAGGAATACCCAGATTTTGGGTAAGCCTTTGATTACGTGTGTGCACACCTTCTTCATTTAGGTCTGTGTGCGTGACTTCTTGAGCAAGAACCTCTTCGTCTGATCCCTCTGATTGAGCCTCATCTGGTGAATCAGCAGCAACGGCATTGATGACATTAATGGATGCATATTGCATGGAATCCTTTCTATCAGCATTTCTGTGATATTGTCTCCTTCTATGTCCATGATGAGACATGGCATTCCGTTGACTTGATCCCTCTGGAATTTCTTGGAGAACCGTCACTTGGAGAGAATCTCCTGACATCTTGGCTCTTCATTCCTCTTGAGGCTTATTCCCTAATCGAGAGAATACTGACTTTCTCTGAGGGAGGGATTGAAGATTTGAAAAAGTCCCCAGTCCGGTGGACTGGGGGTGTTCCTGCTGCTTCCGCTCAACTCCTCGAATCCCATTCGTTGACTCTGAGGGTTGGGTTAGAGAAGTCCCCAGTCTGGAAAGCTGGGGTGTCTCTTGACATGCTATGTCTGAGATCTTCTTGAAATCTCTCTTGATCTTGCGAATCTTAGTTCGGAAATTAGCTGGATGCATTAACCTGAATCCACTTTTATCACCTGGTTCAACAGACCGTTGGATGATTTCCGAAACTTCTGTCATTTGATGACGTGTTTTCTCCAAACGAGAGGCTTGTGCAATATTCTCGCCTGCTTGATGTAGGAGCAATTCAACAACCTGTTCTCTATATACTTGATTTTGAGAGGAACTAGTTGAATCTTGTTCTCGAGCAAGCTTTTGATTATGAACAAAGACCATTGACTGTGGCCGGCCATGGGCAATAACATTGCATGAGACCATTTTCGGCGGGCTTTGCTGACCGAAAAGCACTTTGAAATGTAGTGCTCCGTGAACACCCCATCCTCTGATATGAACATTAGATGGAGCATTGGAAATTAATTGACGCAATCTTCTTAGTGCGCCAAGGCATGAACGTTGAAGGGTTCTCTGTTGCTTTTCAGCCTTCGGATACCGAGAGACTGATAGAGATGCCAAATCAATCTGGCGTTGTAACCCTTCTATTATCTTAAGATGATTTTCATATTCATCGTAAGATAATACCTTCTTCTTTAATTGACAAAGATTTTTCCATATGCTGAGACGAATATCATGGATTCCATCATCCGTCAACATCTTTGGAATGTCATACTGGGAATCAGCCAAAGGCCAAAACAAGACTGGTACTTCACCTTTTGCCAGTTTTTTCCTCATGTTCAGCATTTCCTCTTTATCATTAAATGAAGATTCTTCTACCTGTTTGGACCAGAGTTGGTGTTTCCTTGTTGCTTCATCGGATTCAACAAGATTGGTAAAGAAATCACTATTCATGCTGGAAGATGAATGACCCAGGGAAGGTTCGGAGAATAACCTGAACCCCAGGCTATCTTCTGATGGAGAAAGAGTTTCACCTGCTGATAGTAAAGCATCAGACATGACTGGTTTTATGTTTGCAAGTGCCTCGAGATAGGAGGGCTTTCTCGTCACTACATTGCCTTCTGAAGAATTTTCGAGACAACGTGAATCACTACTGTGGAGAGGACTTTCGCAGCGAAGTTCATCACCATGAGGAGGACCGTCATGATGGGTTACAGTAAAAGATGAAATCTCTTGCTCCTTGGCCTTCTGACCACACAGAGGGTTCCTGTGGCTCTCATCTGAAGAAGAAACTTCAAGATTGACCGAATTTTCATGAAGCAAGTCTTCATTAGGAAGTGTCTGTTGAAGACCTTCAAAATTAATGTTCCTGTTATTGGGAACTGAGGGAGTAGAATCTTTAATTCCGATAGATAAATGTCTGAGGGCTTCAAGAACTCCAGCATCGAGCAAGGCTTGGTTACAGATTGGCCTTTGATCTCCTGACTGTGCTGAGAGGATCTTTTTCTTAGATGCCTTCTTACTCTCTTTAGAAACCACTTGATGATAAAAGTGATTGCTCTGAGCAGGTGTATGTGCCTGATCAGGAAATATGGTCAGGTTAGGCTGACAATCATCGCTCAAATCAGGTATATGTGCCTAACTTGGTTGTCCGTATGATATGGGGGAGTATGCCCCATAACCCTCTTGGACTGGAACAGATGTGTGTGTCTGTTCCGGAGTGAATTGTTGATGTGTCACTCCATTGCTAGGGATAGATTTATGTGTCTGTCCCTGAGATGATGTTGAAGATGTTATGATATCCTGGCAAGCATCCAGAATATGAGCAGGAATTTGCTTCTGCTCTTTCACCATTGAAAAAATATGCTTGGTGACTTCAGCCGCCGGAACAGGGATATATGTCCATTCCGGGCTTGGAGTAGGTGTATGTGCCTGCTCCTGTCCTCCTTTTCCTGTCAGTGAATCCTGACAGTACTCAAGTGTGGAGGCAGAGAGTTTAGTCTGCCTCCTGTTTGTCGTCGGGACTTTCCGACTGACTTCTCCGGGTGCTACCAAGCGAGACTGTTGGTAGGCTTGATTAGTATTAGCAGGTGTATGTGTCTGCTGATTACACTTCGCCAAACGCGGTTGATGAGATCCACCATATGTAGTTAGACGAGCATGCTGACTAACTGATGATGTATAAGCAGGTGTATGTTCCTGCCTACGGTACTCCGCCGGAATTGCCTGGCGGGATCGGCTTGATGCTGCCAGACGAGTCTGCTGGACAGCTGAATTAAAACGGGCAGGTGTGTATGCCTGCTCGTTGTTTGCCACCAATTTAGGTTGGTGGACTTCTCCGGAGATGGCAGGGATGACAACCTGCCTATTTTTAACCGGATTCCGTCTCTGGCGGTTCATCTTGCCTGCTCGGGTTCGAGGAACCTGAGTTGAATGCATGGAGTCGGTACCCTCATCATGTTGAGGGCGCACTACCGCATGAGTCTGGCGGCGATTGTTGATGGGAGCCCTCGGGAAGGACTCGTGTCTTTTTGAATTAAGGCCCTGAGGGACCTGCTCATTCACTTCCTCGGAGTAAGGGAGTGAATGGAAATTGCGTTCTGGGGATAACGACCCGAAACGGTTGGAGACGGTAGTCAGCACTGCCTGCTTCTTGATTGCTGGCCGCCGTTGTCCGGACGACCAGGTAGAATTGTTAACTTGGAGGGCTTGATGAGCGGCCTCCAGAGTTGGGATAGTACCGTTTCGACGGTACTCCTTAACCAGTGCATTAGAAACACAGCGTTGAAGACGCTGAGTTGGTGATGTCATCCTCAGAGCGGATGACGTTCCAGCAGGAGTAGCAGCATTGGTTTTCACAGCAGCAGACCTCACAGTAGAGGTGTTCCCAGCAGCAGTATTCACAGGGGTGAATTTAAGGAAAGCCATTTTTTGCAGAAGATCTTGAAAAAAGAGTGCCTGTTCCATGTAACAGACATAATCAAGATGAATCCGGCCACTGCATCTTTTGGATGAGCATATGTCAATGATTGCCTTTTGGCCCAAGGGGCCTAACAAATAAGAATAACATCACTTTTACTTAGTTAAGGATTCACGTCGGGTTCACCATTTTTGTTTCGCACGGAATCCGGGGATGACCTCCAGGACGGGAGATTCAAACGTTCTGATCGGTTTCTAACGGGTTTGTTCGTAGAACCGGAAACATCCAATGATTCCACATCCGTCTGGACCTACATTCCAAAGGCAGGCTCTCATTAGCTTGTGGACTGATGAGGCTTAGGAATTTGCATTGGTCGAGAGGATGGGAGGTCGGACTCATCACACCTTTTTGAGGGGAATTATTGTCTACTCCGGGACTCTCTTTATAGATTTAAGTTATGTTCGTGAATCCTTATTACATTACCAAGTATAAAATGTGATTTCCTTTAGTTTTAACAATCAATGATTAAATATGCAAGAAATTTAGAGAATCTTTTATATGTATTCGAGGTTCTTCATCAATAGAGAATCATCTATATTTGTTTAGAGATTCTTGGTCAATGGTATCCTTCAAAAACATTTATATAAAAAGTCTCTTGGTCATTTTATGATGACCAGGCTGGTTTTAAAGCCACTTAGTGGGGCACTTGAAGTTTATCGTCATTCAGAAGGACAGAGATTATCTCAAAGTTGGGATCGAACCCATAAATGGGCTACCTACGTATCCTTTGTTTTGGAAAAGGAATCAGAACCCACGTAGTTCGAGTAATGGAGTATGATGTTTATGATTGATGGCTCAAAGATGAATGTCATAATTACTTTTACACTCTAAGCTCACGTGAGTCATACTCGGTGTGAGAAACAAGAGGTATTGGTAAAATTTAGACAATTGTTCCATGAAAGATGCAATCATTATAATTTGTTTGGGGCTTATGTATGGATGACTGCCCAGATAGATGAAGGTTTAGGATTTACTTTTAGGGAGAAAATCCATGAACATGGTCCACAAAGTTATATGTGCTTCATAGAGATTTGAATACTCTAATCTTGGGGCTTACTCCTAAGGAGGATGTCCAAGTTAGGAGGGGACTTATGATTGGGTTTTACTCCTGAAAAGGAAACCCAAATCAAAGGTAAATTATGACTGGTTAAGAGAAATTTTAAGAGACTTGGGGCTTACTTCTAAGAAGGATGCCCAAGATTTATGACTGGGACTTATTCCTGAGAAGGAAGCCCAGGTTAGGGGACTTGGGGAATACTCCTGAAAAGGAAGCCCAAGGTTATGACTGAGTCTTATTCCTGAAAAGGAGACCCAGGTTAAGGGACTTAGGGCTTACTCCTGAAAAGGAAGTCCAAGGTTATGACTGAGTCTTATTCCTGAAAAGGAGACCCAGGTTAGGGATTAAGGTTTGGGGCTTACTCCTGAGGAGGATGCCCATATTTGAGGTTGGGGCTTATTCTTAAGAAAGATGCCCAAATAAAAGGACTTGATTGGGGCTTACTCCTGAGGAGGATGCCCATATTTTGAGGTTGGGGCTTATTCTTAAGAAAGATGCCCATATCAAAGGTTTTATAACTGGGGATTATTCCTGAAATGAAAGGAGACCCAAGTTAGGATTCTCTCATCTTAAAGGATGAGGTTGAATGAATGAATTCTCAATCTTTGGTGACATAAAAGATGTTTAAATCACTAGGTTTTGAGAGAGATTCCACAGAATTCCTTTCAGATAAGAAAGTCAAATCAAGAAATCATGCCATAAATGGCTTTGAAGAATGTCTTGAAGACTAAATCTTGAAAAGGAAAGGTGAAATGGCTTAAGAGGGGTAAAAATGGGCAAGATAGGCACCCAAAAAGATAGGGGCGCGCAAGTCTTGAAAGGCGCGCAAGTCCTGCGGCGGCGCGCAAGTATTGGTCGCACAAGTATACTTGCGCGACATGAGGGGTACTTGCGTGATTTTCAACCAGCATTGAAATGCTTGAGCGACTCTTTATTAAACCCTTTACCATCCTCTTGAGGTTCTTCCAGAAGAGGGACGTGCAAGTTATATTGAAGGAATTAAGTAGGCGCGCAAGTGTTTGATAAGTTTCAACACTTAGGCCTTTCTTCTTCTCTTTAGATCTTCCGTTCTAGGTAAGAAATTACCTTAGAAGTGTTCCGGAAGCTTTGAGAAGAGACTTGGGCGTCGGGAGCTTCAATCCGAGTTTCTGGAAAAAGATCCTCCCGAATGGGGGGCCCACAGGGTCTATTTATAGGCAAAAGAAGACCCAGGGTGGTTACAGGGCGGTTACCAAGCGGTTACCACTTAAGTCGCGCAAGTCACTTGCACGACCATAAGGCGTCACGCAAGTATGTCTGCCCGGCCACTATGTAGCGCGCAAGTACTTGCGCGACCACTGGGCGGCGCGCAAGTGTACTTGTGCGACCATGAGGGAACTTGCGGGACCTATGGGAAATGTACTCCTTGTTCATCCCTTTGTCGATTTTAGATGTTTCATCAAAGGATGAATCACTTTATGCTCAGATATTCCCCTTTTCCGATCTTTAGATTCTGTGACGAAAGGAGCGTCAACAAACACCTTTGATTTTCTCTCGCAGCTTCTTGGTATCTTGAAAGCAGTCAGCTGATACCACATTGTTAGAACAAAATAGATAATCATGAAAACCTGTGTGTTGCTGCTTTTCCACCAATCATTATTCATGAGCACAAACATTCATACTTCATATCATATTGAAATCATGCATCTGATTAGGATATAGAATGTTCCCCCTGTGTTATGCAACTCTTCCAGTTGTTAGGCCCAACAATTTAGACCCATAACTAGTCTTTTCCTCCTGCATCATTTTTTCTCATCTTCCACTCAGAGTTGAGCCATTAACTAAATCTCTAATCCTACTATGTTGAAACTCGGTGTAAGAAACAAGAGATAAAGTTAATAACACAATCACATTATATTGTGCTCTATTTCTCCCTTTCTTCTTCAACTCTGGTACCTGATTTGAATCAATTGAAACTGCAGAGCATATCACATCTCCACTTCGCATCCTTAGATGCCACTTCCCCTTGGACCGTATCTCCCTAGAACTTGAAACACATGAATCATCAGTTAATAGCATTTATATACATAGGGAGAGGGGTTTTCTTCTAGACTCCTCAAGATGAGGATTGCGGTTGTTCCTGATGGGTCAACCCTTTGATTCTTTCTTGGAGCGCATCACACTCCTTTATTTCTTCCTCCAGCTGCCTAGCCAACTTTAAATGCTCTGGCCATATGACTAAGCATTCATTACCTGCATGTTGAGTCTTTTTATGATATAAATATTCTGTAGGCCTGGCCTTTCCCGCAATTTGGGGTTTAAACCCACTAGTACACATTTTTGTCTTTGATGTTGTACCAAAATTCCATTTTCCTTGATTATTTCTCTGGAAAAGAAACTCATTTCTTTCCATCTTCCCTTCCTTCTTCCACCATTACAGGGATTTTCCTTTTTCTTCTAGTCCTCTCTTTGGCACATGCCTCGTGAATTTTTCAACACATTCTTTGTTTATCTGTCGTTTATCAGATTTATGAGTCATCACCGTATTTTTCATTGGTGGTGGGTCCTCTATTGAACGTTTATATTTCTTTATCACAGCTAGAGTAGTTCCCCTCTTAATCTTCCAGGTTTGTTCAAATTATATCCTTGAGAGCTATTGTGAGTATGACAGAGGAGGTGACTGATACACCTTTCGTTCAGCTCCATGTCATTCCCCTAAGGCTCTAAGCCTATTCTCAAACTTACCACTTTGTCTCTCAGTGTATAATTTCTCATTATGCATCACTAGGGATAAGAATCTCCTTTCGAGTCCATTTTCCTTTATTGATTTCTTCTTGCTGCAATGTCTTTCCAAATGCCCATAATTAGAAAATATAAAACATTTTCCATCAAAGGCATACCTCATTTCATCATTTCCCTGTCGAGATGTTGATGCATTTTGAGTTCTTTCTCTGACATTGAGCTTCTGAGCTTTCTAACACATACTCATTGTGTGTCCTATTATTCCACAGTAATTGCATCTGATAAATGCTTTCCCCTGAGAGACTCTTCACTCTGATTTCTTATGACTCTTATTCTTATTCTCAAATTTATCAACGTTTCTATTTTTACAGCCTGAGATGTATTTCAGAGCCTCTAAACAGAATCTTGATGTGTGGCCATGAATCCTGCAAAATTAGCACATGTCATCATTTACTTTTGATATAGTTCTCTTAGGCCTATCTCCAGCACCTAGATGTTTTTCTCCACTTCTGGAACTATTCACAACCCTCTTTCTGTCATGCACGGAAGGGGATTCATCAAACCTAATACCATTTTTTCCCAAAATGTATGGTCTTTGAGCTGAAAAAATTTGTCCCTGCCTCTTTTCAGAAATAGAAAATTTTCTTTTCATTTCATCATCACCTGCCGAGGTATAATCAAATAGAAAGTGCATGGCATTCTTCATTTTAGGCTTTCCTCTAGCATTGGATTTCTCCACTTGCTTCTTCACTGATTCTAGTTCTTCTTCCAACTTTTGAATTTTCATATCCCTTGATTCATGTTGGGAATTGAGTTCTATTCTGAGATTCTTTCCACAACTAATCTCATCTTCCAGTTCACGCTTCATCTTATCAACCATGTCATTTTGCTCCTTTACCTTCAATTTTTCTTGAGAAATAAAATCAGAACAACATGCATTATTTTGTTGTAGCCTTTGATTCTTCTGAACTTCTGAAGACAACTTTGTTGCTAGATCATCATTTCTAGCTTTAAGATTCTGAACTTTATCTGACTATTGATTCTCTTCATAATCAACAACCTTTTGTTTGACCTTCATTTTGGCCACCTTTTTATGTTCTTCACCTTGATAATCATTCTTTTCCTTTAGCTCAGTAGCTACATCAATAAGTCTTTGATTAAAACTTCTTATCTTGTTGATCTCAGTTTCCAGTGCTTGGATACGAATGTCTTTAGACTTAATTTCATATGTGTTTCCAACATCACATGGAATATCAGGTTCATTGATGCACTTGACTTGATCTTTAACTTTTCTATTCAAGCCATCGATCTCCATTTTCTGTTCTTCAATCTTAAGCATATACTCACCAACTGATTTTGAGTTCTCTCATGCTAATAACATGAGTTTCTCAATTTTTTCCATCAACTCAGACTTCTCTTCTTCCTGCTGCTGCATATAGAGTTTGTCATCGCGAAAAACTTTGATAGCTTTCTCTGTTTTGGCTCTCCAAACATCTATCTCTTCAAGATAAGCCCCTAACTCAGCTTTCATATCTATTCTTCCTTCAATTCATTCTTTTTCATCATCACTTGTTTCAATATCTCTTTGAATTTCATGTACCTCACTCATTCCTTCATCATGCTTGAGTGAATAAATCTTTTCCCTATCAGATTCATCTAGACCTTCCTTCAATAAGCTATTTGATTCATTTAATTGAATCACACTTTTTCCATACTCACTTCCACACTGAGGAATACCACTTGACTTCTGATTCTTCTTTGATTTTTTTCCATTTTCCATGGCACACCGAGATAAGAGCAGACTGATTCTTTGACCACACAGATCGACTATACCAAGTCGGAGCAAACAAATCTGATAACAACAACCTGCCTCAGATACCAATTGTTTGGACCAATAGGGGCCTATATACCCTGGGGGTGGGGGTGAATCAGGGTATGGATATTCTTTTTCAAAGTTCTTCCTACCCCACTTGATCTTGACCTCTTTATTACAAGGGTCACTTTGTTTGCTCTTTTGTGTAAACTATGATCACTTATTTACTTCATTATCTAATGATGATGCTTTGAATGCAATAAAGGGAATAAAACAAGCATACACAATGATTTTTACTTGGTTCACCCTCACTAGGCTACGTCCAAGGAGCATACGCCGAAAAGTTGCCGGTCGTACCAAATTCCACTATTCTTCACTAGATGTGGATACAGAGTTCGGGCTAGATCACTTCTATACCCAGGATCACTGCCTTTACAATGTTTAGGGTCAGCTCACTACTTCCCGAAGGGTCACTCCCTGTTTCTCTCTCTCTGGCTCACTGCCGGTGGAGAGGATCACCTTCTTTTTATTCCTTTGTTCACTGCTCTTGTAAAGAATCCACTCACAGTTTATAGACCTGTAGGTCTCTTCATTTTCATGAATGAATGAATCTTTATCTATATGTAGATGCTCTGTTAAAGTACAACTTTCACCCGTAGATGAATATCTCTTTGAACTGAAGGTATCAGGAAAACATCCAACTTCCACGCAGCCTTAAAATCACTACTGGAACCAAACCATACTTGGTGCGCAAGTCTATCTCGGCGCGCAAGTATCGGCGCGCAAGTCACAACTGGCGCACAGGTCTACCTCAAACACTTGCGCGACACAAACTTCTTCAACCCAAAACCTGCATGACTCACATCCTTTTACACCTAAAACAATATTGGCGCACAACTGCCAACCGGTGTGCAACTTCTCACACTAGCGCGCAACTTCACTTGTGCGACCCACACACCCCACTTACGCGACCACCACACCTGCGCGACAGGAGATCTGATTTCTCAAAGTGTTGAACTCCGGTGAAGAATGAAGAGGGGTGGTCTGGTATTTATAGTCAAATTGACCACCTAGTGCGACGACACACAATTCACCTGCGCGACCCAGGCTCGACGTGCAAGTCTTCTGTCCTCTTAGACACTTGTGCGACCAACTCCCAATCTTGCGCGAACCTGTTTCCTTAGCCATATTTTGATCTTCTGATCTCGAAAAACATATTGCATGCAAGTTTCCTATACTCCAAGTCATCGGCACGCAAGTCCCTTTTCCAAAAACACATTTCTTCATTTGTCGATTTTCAGGCCCAAAAATTTGGCAAACACTGGAAAACGGCACCACCATGTATCTTTTCTTTTGTACCACCTCCAGATCATGCATTCCTTTTGTCGACATTCTTGAATCAAACATGGATCATTGACCTCAGCTCTTGAACTCGACATTCCATCATGAAATCCTCTTTTTCAACAAATTTGTATGTCATTGTTTGCATTCTCAAAAATCACAACACAGATGATCACTTTGTCAACAAACACGATCACCTCAAAAGTACTTCAATGATGCCTTGAGGGATTTTTTCCCAATACTTTCAGATAAGTATTATTATTCCATGTTATCTTTAATAAGATATTTCTACCCAACACTTGTTTTCCCATATTCTTAAGATCTAACACATGAAAATGTATTGATTATTTTACTATTATCAAGAATTTTATCTCACCCTATTATAATTTTTCTAATACCTAAGTTATCAAGATAAGTATAATTAATGAAAATTATATAAGGCTGCCTACACTAGTGCAGAAAACGTTATTTACGTCACCATTTTTTACGTCGGTTATATATAAACAACGTGAGAATCTGTGAAACGTGGTTTTTTACATTGGTTATTTAATAACAGATGTAACAAATGCGTTGAGTAGCTTTTTAACGTCGGTTATTTTAATAACCGACGTTACAAATCACACGTTTTTGGTTTTTAGGTCAGTTATTTTATAACCGACATAAACAACCAAAGCACGGGGGTTTTTTACGTCTTTTATTTGATAACCGATGTAAAAAACCAAAGCGAGGGGGGGTTTACGTCGTTTATAAAATAACCGACGTAAAAAACGAGTTATGTACGGGTTTTTTACGTCGGTTATAAAATAACCGATGTAAAAAAAACCCCGCGCCTTGGTTTTTGACGTCAGTTATAAAATAACCGACGTAAAAAACGTGATATGTACGAGTTTTTTACGTTGGTTATAAAATAACCGATGTAAAAAACCAAAGCACGGGGGGTTTTTTACGTCGGTTTTCAAATAACCGACGTTATAAATTTAAAAATAGTTTATAACGTCGGTTATTATATAACCGACGTTATAAAACATATAAAAATTTTAAGCCCCATGGACTGTCATTTACATTTTTTCGATCGATAGTCCCTCGGCTCGTCTCTCTCGCACGGTAAACCCTAATCGGCTCATCAATCGACCTACGTTAAACTCATTTTGGCTTTATCTTTTATCATCTTTAGTCTCCTCGGATCTATCATCTCAACTCGCAACACTCAAGTAAGCATTCCAAGAATTTATTTCATTATTTTTTTTCCCAGATAGTCTATATTTATGTTTTGCGATTTTTTTGTTTAAACTAGGTTAGATTCTTCCATTTCGAACCCTATTACATCTTTTTGAATATCTTTAGCACCAGAAATTCGTTTTTATCTTGAGTCTCTTGTTTTTTTATTTCCATATAAATCAAATTTTGATATATTACCTTTCATTTAATGACTCAAAATCCTCCTATGTTGGAATCATATTTGGGGTTATTTATTGAAGGACTATGGCACTATTAAGGAACGATTTGGAATATTTCTTGATTTGACCAGTTTGAATTTCATTATCAAAAAGAAATTTGAGGTATGGTTGATTCATCCATTCCTTTTATCCTATATTTCATTTAACGCTAAGGTTCTTCTAACAATTCTGTAGTTGGATAACCAATAATGTTTATGTGACTAGAGAATTAAAATAAATTATCATCATATACAGTAAATCATCCTTTTTGAGTGTTTTATCGTAGAATAGGAATCCATCATCCATATTGAAGATGTCATTTTTTTAGAAAACAAAAACCATTAATGTAAACCATTTATCATTCATTAATTGAACTAAAATAAATATTTACACATGAGTTATAATGGAGCATTATAAAATAAATATTTATCATTCACCCTCATAGAGTCTAATAAATCTATGATAAACCATTTGTTTTCTTTAATGGAAATAAGTTCACTTTTACCCACTTTTTATTTTTAGAAGACACTAAACTCCCTTATAATTTCACCCTTCTGGGAAGTATTAAACATCAGTATATCCCTTTAAAAAATCTAAATGTCACAGAAATATAGTGCATCCATTTTTTCTTATAGAACTCTACTATAGATAAGTATACCATTTTTTATATTATTAGTTATGATAAAATCTATCATAACATCATTAATATATGTTTATAAAAATCGGAATATCACAATTCTCATGATTTTAGTTGAGAATAATGATAATGTTTTTTATTAATGATAATATAGACATGGGTAATTTTACAAAAAGAATGTGAACTTGAATAATGAATGTTACTTATATGTATTTCAGAAGATTTTTTCATTTTATGTCACAAAACTAATTGATGATCGAATACAACAAATAATTGCACCACCAACCAAAGTGAAACCAGTGTATTGTTCTATTTTAGAAATTAAGGATTCAATCAATGAGATTGTGATTTATTTATTTTTTAGAGTTTCTGAATCAAGATACTAGATTCTATTTCAAATGGGTATTTGTTTTTTTTTTTGATGTTTCACGATTTTATTTGATATAGGTTTTTCTTTTTCATGGATTACTTTATAAAGTGGTCTCGGTTCATTTGATTTTGTGTTTCCTTTGAAACCATCCCCCCTCAATGACTATGATCTCTCATTGCCAGTTTTTCTCTAATTGTTCTCTCATACACCTTTTGGATTTGATTGTTGATTGCAAACATATTTATTCAAATATTTAAGCTGGATTATATGCATTTTTTGGGATTATATTACTGTTTTATGCCACTTTATTTATTATTATATCCAATAAGAATACCCTTTCTAGTAAGAAAAATTTCATAAGAAATATTATTGGACTCTTCATCATATTTCATGAAATATTTTTAATAATGTCATGTTTTTTTAAAAAAAAATGTTCTATCAAACATGTGGAAACAGGTGGTGTCCGGGGGGGGGGTGTCCAAGGGGGTGGGTGGGTGTGAGTGGCTGTCCACAGGGATGGAGGCCTATCCAGAGGGTTTTGGGGGTTGTCCGGGGGGTGGGGTGCTGTCCATAGGGTTGGGGGTGTTGAAGGGGTAAGGGTGGGGGTGGTGTCTAGGAGGGGTGGGGGGTGCTGTCTAGAGGGGTGGTGTAACACCCGAGACTTTTATGTGAAATATTTTGTTTTTATGTTATATATATCATCAAAGGAATCTTTCACTACACACAACACTATCTTGGCTTGCTTAACACACAACTGCGGCCTTCCTCGATAGCTTGCGTCGTACGCAATACCGATTTTCAGTAAACAATCATATGCTATTAAAATATTATTAAAACTAGCCGTTATGAATAGTAATAACCACTTTTTGAAAATTAATAAATTTAATTTTTCAAAATGGACTTCATTTTTGGATTCGGAATATCGAAATTATCCTAGGGTGAAATTTTGGTATTTTTCTGAAAACTTTCAATTTTTGATGAATAGTGCAACCACTAAGTGGTAGTTAAAAAAACTAAATTTTTCATAAAACATAATTTTACCACTTCTGTGAGTGGAATTTGGAAAATCCGAGAGACACGGTTAATAACAAGGACTAAAATGTGGTTCAATGAGAAGAAAATAATTTTTGGTGAATAGTAACTTTTTAATTTTATTTACCACGGTTAAAAGTAAATAGGGTAATTAAGGGTAACAATGATATTATTATTACCCTAACACATGTCCTAATTCTGTTGGACAAGTTTAATTCGACCCAAAACAACCTTAGGTATAAAATATGACCATTTAGGCCCACTTGGATTATATTAGGACATTTATTATTAATTTATTTAAAGAAGGGTTAAATAGTTAAAATCAAAGTTTAATAAGTAAATAATTTTTAATATGGGGTTATACATAAGATATATTCGACTATAAATATTCATTAGAAAGATAAAAATATTTACTACATAATGGTATTTTATTTGTAATTTTTAGACATTAAATAATTTAATTTATTTATGACACAACGATGATGCAGTAATTATCTTATTAATGAAATATTGACATAATTGATGTTATAAATACCAAAATTATTGTAATTTGAGACTTTTTATGAATTACACTAATTTTATAGGTTAATATGACATGCTAGTATTGATTTAAGTAACTTGGTTTGAACTAATCATTCTGTTATTATTTTCACAAAAATCAATTACTAAATAGTGTCAAAATTGACATAAAATAGTTTTTAAAATAAATATTATATTACTAATTGTTATTTTGTTCCTAAAAATCTAAGGTTAGGACAAATGACTTAGATAAGGATATATATATTAATAATAAACAACTTGGGGTTCGTTTGGCTTGATATGGTAATTTTATTAACCTTATAGTGTAAGAAAACAAGAAGACACGGTAAAAGTTAAATTATCTACCTTGAAGTTAAATCTAAATGATAAGGTTAAAATTGATACATAAACTAGTCTAAATTCTATTGGATGAGAGGATTTCGACACCTACCCACCTTATCTTCGACATATATCAATATGGAGCTATTAAAAACCGAATTTGACTTTATAATAAAATAATATTTTTAGTTATTCGAAAGGTAACCCTCTCCTCCCTTATAAAAGGGCACCTCCTCTCCCTCTTCCTCACACCTCTTTGAGCCTTCAAGCTAGGAAAACCCCTGACAATGTATTCTCTCCACTTCCCTAGAAACATCCTAGAGGTTCTTGTCTTCTTCAATGACGTATTTTAGTGCCCTAAAAGTAGGTCTCAAAGAAGCACTTCAAAGAAGAGGTAATGTCAGTTACCGATTCTTTCATCTTTATTTCTTCTTCCACTTATTCTTATTTAGTTTTTCCATTATGAAGTAATAACATCAGTATCACTCACATACTGATATGTTATTATATGTATGAAACAACCCTATTTCACCATCTATCCATCCTACGGAAAAATAAATCACCGCGCGTGCGTACGTACGGAATACCATCTCCACGCCATGATGTAATCTATTTTCCACAACCACCTTACTTGGATGGGTATAATGGTGTAAATAATGAATATATAAGACTATTATAAAGTGATATTGATTCTGAAATAGTATACATACACTCCAATACAATTCCACGATCATAGGAACGATATCATCACTCATGCGTACGTACGGAATACCGTCACCACGATGTGATGCGACTCGTTCTACATGATCTTTATTTCATAATGAATATATAAATGAATTGAATGAATTAATATGATATATACTACACTAATACCATTCTGGAAACTAGTTATCTATAACCTAAAGAGAAGAATAATAATTTATTCGACAAAACACACATAAGAACAAAAAGTAATAAACACCTGAATAACAAGTAGTAATGAAATATTACTAATAAGAAGCTAAGAATATGACCATATATGATATAATAACAATAAGTATGATTCTAGAATAATTCAATAACATTATTTAAATCATTATACAGGAGGTTCGGACACTTACGAAGCAAATCGGACCTAAGGTAAGGGAAAATATCACAATCTCATTTTTTATCCGAGATTGTTTATACTTTGGTATTTACTAGGGTGTATTTTATCATCCACATCCATGTTTCATCAATATGTAATATTATTTCCATCCACCTAAAATTGTTTAAATCTTATTATACCCTTCTGTGAGTTTTTAGTAAAAGATATGAAAGGAATTTTTGACATTTTTCGTATGAGGTACTTTTTGACTTTTCCGAAAAAAGTACGAGAAGAATGTTTTTTAACTTATACGGCATGAATGGATTTTTAAAACATTTTTTCCAAGAAGCTTCCTTTAAAAGTTATAATGTTTATTTTTAATCAACTTCTTTTAGTTAAAAATTTTATGACATGTTAATAAAGGAAATTTTTTTTGAAGTTGAAAGGATATTTTCCTCAATAATGGAGTTCAAGTGTTTTATCAAAATTATTTTCCATCTAAGATAATATAGGGTTCTGTTTCTATCCCTATTATTACATTGATTGGATTATGTTGTGATGGAATTATTTTTATGAATCCCTTTATCTTATATGAATTGTTTTATGATGTCATGTTGTTTAAGAATCCCATTTTTATTACATGGGTTATGCAATGATGTATAATTTATGATTTTGTGGCACACATAAGAATGGTATCATTATGATATTGGTGGGACCTATATCTCACTCCAATGAATTTGGTAAAGATTTTATATCTCATGAGATAGACATGGCTGGAATGGTAGGTTATACCGGTTCAGTGAAACAGGACTGAAACGAGGAGTGAACTCGGTTCCGAAATGGACTTTGTCCACTAAGATAGTCTTGGAAATGAGTCTTGACTAATAAGAAATGATTATCTATGATTATGAGTGCATTCCACAAAGTTTCATGTTTTATGTTAGGACTATTGGGATTCCATTTCACTACTATGATTTATCCCATGTTATGAAATTATGCTCTCTTTTGCAGGTTAAGATTTCCAAAATTTATGTTCTTATGAATATGATGTGATTGATATTTCTTTTGTTTACCTTTACTGAGCATTTGAGCTCACCCTTTTGTATTTTTTCTTTCCCCATGTCATGAAGAAGGTTATTAAGTAAGATATTCCAAAAGGGACTATAGATATGATGAAATAAATGGGAGACAGTGTAGACGCTTCATGAACCAGTTGTTTATGTTTCCCAGTTTCTAAAGACACTATAACTATACGGTCCTTTCATGATTTTGTTATATGTTGTAATAAGTATTCTTCAATTTTGAAGTATTAACAGGGTATGTAAAGTATGGGTCGTTATAGTTGGTATCAGAGGAAGGGTATAGTCAACCTTTGGAAACTAGGATGTGAAAGCCTTAGTAAGAACCCTAAGGATAATTCTAAGCATGGAACACAATCTTAGTGTTTTAGAAATGGCCATGAATAACCTAGGATAAGACCTTATGTGTGAAATTTTATTCTTGATTATGTGGTTTTCCTATTATAATTAGTTTTGCTAACACTATTATTCTTGGTTTTAGTTAATGGCTGGAACCCGAAGGAACCATGTTAATGCGGAATGCGACGGGCAACACAACGATTGTCCCCCTGAGCAACCAAACGTTATGGGAGCTGGAATGAAAAATCTTGTAGCCATGCTCACACAACTTTCTCAAGCTATGAATCATGTAAGACTTCCAAACGAGCAAAGGAAGGAGCAACATTATGTTGAATCCTTCATGAGACAATGTCCTCCTTCATTAAGCGGGTCTACTGATCCATTAGTTGCTGAACAATGGATTAGTACTACTAAAAAGATATTTTCAGCTCTTCAATGTTCTGAGCATGATAAAGTCATCTTAGCAGTGTATCGTTTGGAAGGTGATGCTGATCAATGGTGGAATATTATTAAGAATACGAGGCAAAGGGATGAAATTGAGTCCATTGAATGGGATGAGTTCAAGAACTTATTTTTCAATAAGTACTCCCCTCGTATTCTCCGAACAAAGATGGAGAAGGAGTTTCTTGAACTAAAGAAAAAGGATGATGAATCTTTTGGTAACTATGAATCAAATTTTACAATAATTTCATGGTACGCTTCTGGTATTATTATCCAACCTGAGAGTAAGATAGATCGATTCTTTAGTGGCTTAAAACCAAGTCTTCGACAGGCGTTAGCCATAAGGGACTTCAATAGCTATGAGGAAATTGTTCGATGTGCTCTCAAAGTCGAGATGAAGATTTGAGTAACACATCAGTCATATGGGTTTGATAAGAAGAGGGAAATGGAATTCAAAGGAAAATATAAAGAGCACACTGAAAAGAATATGAGATTTCCCTTATGCTCAAAGTGTGGAAAGAAACATGGAGGGAGTTGTCTTAAAGGGACAAGTAAATGTTTCAAATATGGAAAGGAAGGTCATCGGGCATTTGAATTCCACAATGATGGGAAGAAGATGTCTAATGATGCCCACAAAGGAAGGGATACACAGAATGAACCTACTACAATTAAATTTTTCAAGTGCAAGGAGATGGGACATTATTCCAATCAATGCCCAAATCAAAGGGTTGATGATGATGGTCGACGTCAAAAAACTCTTAAGGCTAAAGACAAAGGAAAGTCACATGAAATTTCTATCAGCGATGTGGAGTACAATAACGATGTGGTGAAAGGTACACTTACCATCCAATCTAAAGTAGCAAATGTTTTATTTGATTCTGGATCCACCCACTCTTTTATTTCTGAAGAATTTTCTATGGGTATCACCGTATTACCTCAACAATTAGATGTTGAGTTAGTTGTGACAACACCTAATTGCACAACAGTCGCATCAAAAGTTTATAATTATTCTCCAATCGAAGTTTGTGGGAAAGTACTTCCTGAAAATCTTGTGATCCTTCTTATAGTGGAATTTGATGTGATTCTTGGCATGGATTGGCTTTATTTATATGGAGCTCATATCAATTGCCAAAGAAGGGAAGTCACATTTCATATTCCAGATCAATCTATGATCGTCTATCGATGCAAGGATGAACATAACCTTCTAGTGGAAATTTCTTCCATCTTATGGGTCTTCATTCCACTTAATGAAGGTTATTTATCTCAAATGGTTGGTGATAAACTCATGATTAAGAATATGCCCATTGTACGAGAGTTTGATAATGTCTTTCCAGAGGAATTACCGAGTCTTCCACCAAATCGTGAAGTTTAGTTTTCAATAGAACTTGTATCGGGGGCTTTTCCTATTTCAAATACACCTTATAGAATGGCCCCAATTGAGTTGCAGGAATTGAAGAAGCAACTCCAAGAGAATCTTGATAATGGATTCATACGCCCTAGTGTGTCACCTTGGGGAGCACCTGTTCTATTCGTTAAGAAGAAAGATGGATCAATGAGACTCTGCATAGATTATAGAGAACTTGAAAAGATCACTATCAAGAACAAATATCCTCTCCCATGCATTGATGACTTATTTGACAAACTATGCGGAGCTCAATAATTTTCCAAGATTGATCTTCGTTCAGGGTATCATCAATATAGGTTCAAAAGGGAGGATATACCAAAGACGACTTTCCGTACATGGTATGGACACTATGAATTTTTAGTGATTCCATTTGGTCTTACTAATGCCCCTGCTATGTTCATGGATCTGATGAATAGAGTCTTTAGAGACTATCTTGATCAATTTGTGGTAGTCTTTATAGACGATATTCTTGTCTATTCAAAGAGAAAAGAAGAACATGAAGATCACTTGATAATTATATTGAAGACCCTGAGAAAGAAGAATCTTTATTCCAAATTTACCAAGTCGGAATTTTGGCTTAAAAAAGATGCATTTTTGGGTCACATAATCTCATAAGAGGGGATATCTGTGGATCCAGCAAAAACAGAGGTTATCGAAAGATGGTCGAGACCAACAATAGTAACTGAGATCCGATGTTTTCTTGGTTTGGCTGGATATTATCAACGTTTTGTGAAATATTTTTCACGATTATCTAATCTACTCACCATGTTGACTCGGAAAGGAGTTAAGTTTGTCTGGACGGAGGAATGTGAAGAGAATTTCAAGGAGTTGAAAACGAGGTTATCCAATGCACCTGTGCTCACACTGCCTTGTAGTGGAGAAAGGTTTGTGATCTATAGTGATGCATCCAAGAATGTATTGGGGTGTGTTCCTATGAAAAATGATATGGTGATAGCTTATGCCTCACGACAGTTGAAAAAACATAAGAAAAATTACCCAACACATGATTTGGTGTTAGCTGTGGTAATCTTTGAATTAAAGATTTGGAGGCATTATCTTTATGGTGAAAGGTGTGATATTTATGCTGATCATAAAAGTTTAAAGTATATTTTCACACAAAAGGAGCCGAATATGCACCAAAGAAGATGGTTGGAGCTGATTAAGGATTATCACTTCTCAATCCATTACCACCCTGGGAAAGCAAACAAGGTGGAAGATGCATTAAGTCGACAAGACCATGCCAGTTTATCCATGACGAGGATCACAAAAGATCCAATATTTATGGATTTATAAAGGATTGATCTGGGAATTATAATGGAAGGGAAAAAATCTTATCTTTCTCAAATGAATGTTCAACCATCTATACATGTGAAGATTAAAGAGGCACAGAAAGAAGATGTTGAGTTACAAAAGAAGGTGAGAAATGTTCCTGAATTCAACCTTGATTGTGATGGGATAATAAAGTTCAGGAATCGGGTTTGTGTTCCACCCATCCCGGAATTAAAGAAGGTGTTGTTGGATGAGGCTCATAGTTCTTCATTCTCTATTCATCCTGGAAGCACGAAGATGTATAGGGACCTGAAAGAGAACTTATGGTGGGATGGCATGAAAAGAGATGTTGTTGAATATGTCTCTCGATGCTTAGTTTTTCACCAAGTTAAAGCTGAGAGACAGAAGTCTAAGGGGATGTTACAACCATTACCCATACCTGAATGGAAATGGGAAAACATCACTATGGAATTTGTCATAGGACTTCCTAAAACATCCAAAGGCAATAATGCTATCTGGGTCATAGTTGATCGTCTTACCAAGTCTGCAAACTTCATTGCTATTAGAGAGGATTTCTATCTGGATCAGCTTGCCAGGATATATGTAAAGGAAGTGGTAAGATTGCATGGTGTACAACTTTCTATTATATCTGATCGGGATCCGAGAATTACCTTGAAGTTTTGGCGAAGTCTTCAGCATACTCTGGATACAGAGTTGAGTTTCAGCACTGATTATCATCCTCAGAAAGATGGTCAGTCTGAGAGAACAATTCAAACCCTAGAAGATATGTTGAGAGCTTGATCTGTGGATTTCAAAGGTGGTTGGGATCAACACCTACCTTTGGTGGAATTTTCTTATAATAATAGCTTTCACTCTAGTATTCAGATGGATCCTTATGAAGCTCTCTATGGAATGAAATGCAGGACTCCAACTTGCTGGGATGAAGTTGGGGAAAGAAAGCTATTAGGACCTGATCTCGTTGATGAAATGGCAGAAAAGGTCAGATTTATTGAACAGCACATAAGAGCAGCTCAGAGTCGATAGAAAAGTTATGCCGACAACTAAAGAAAATACCTAGAGTTTGAATTAGGTGATAAGGTGTTCTAACGAATATCTCCCTGGAAGAGAGTCATGAGATTTGGAAAGAAGGAGAAGTAAAGCCCTAGATATATCGGTCCTTTCGAAATACTGGATCGTGTTGGGAAGGTAGATTACCGATTGGCACTTCCACCAAATCTCTCTCAAGTTCACGATGTGTTCCATGTATCTCTCCTGAGAAAGTACATACCTGATCCTTCACATGTACTTAGCTCAGAAGTTGTACCGCTGGAGAAAGATCTTTCTTATGAAGAACAACCGATAGAGATTCTGGATCGTAGCGAAAATGTCCTACGAAGCAAGACAACTCGATTGGTGAAAGTTTTATGGAGGAACCACCAATTAAAAGAATCTACATGGGAGATTGAGGGTATGGTGAGGGAGAGGTATCCTCATCTGTTTGTTACAAAGTGATGAATTTCGATGGCAAAATTCATTTTAAGGGGGGTAGAATGTAACACCCGAGACTTTTATGTGAAATATTTTGTTGTTATGTTATATAAATCATCAAAGGAATCTTTCACTACACACAACACTAGCTTGGCTTTCTTTACACGCAACCACGACCTTCCTCAATAGCTTGCGTCGTACGTAATACTGAGTTTCACTAAACAATGATATGCTATTAAAATATTATTAAAACTAGTCGTTATGAATAGTAATAACCACTTTTTGAAATTTTATAAATTTTATTTTTCAAAATGGACTTTATTTTTGGATTCGGAATATCGAAATTAGCCTAGGGTGAAATTTTGGTATTTTTCTGAAAACTTTTAATTTTTGATGAATAGTGAAAGCACTAAGTGGTAGTTAAAAAAACTGAATTATTCATAAAACATAATTTTACCGCTTATGTGAGTGGAATTTCAAAAATAAAAGAGACATGGTTAATATCAAGGACTAAAATGTGGTTCAATGAGATGAAAATAATTTTTGTGAATAGTAACTTTTTACTTTTATTTACCACGGTTAAAAGTATATTGGGTAATTAAGGGTAAAAATGATATTATTATTACCCTAACACATGTCCTAATTCTAAGGGACAAGTGTATTTCGACAAAAAACAACCTTAGGAATAAAATATGACCATTTAGGCCCACTTGGATTAGATTAGGACATTTATTATTAATTTATTTAAAGAAGGGTTAAATAGTTAAAATCAAAGTTTAATAAGTAAATCATTTTTAATATGGGGTTATACATAAGATATATTCGACTATAAATATTCATTAGAAAGATAAAAATATTTCCTACATAATGATATTTTATTTGTAATTTTTATAGATTAAATAATTTAATTTATTTATGACACAACGATGATGCAGTAATTATCTTATTAGTGAAATATTGACATAATTAATGTTATAAATACCCAAATAAATGTAATTTGAGACTTTTTATGAATTACACTAATTTTATAGGTTAATATGACATGTCTGTCTTGATATGGTAAGTTTATTAACCTTATAATGTAAGAAAACAAGAAGACACGGTAAAAGTAAAATTATCTAAATTAAAATTAAATCTAAATGAAAAGGTTAAAATTGATACCTAAACTTGTCTAAATTCTATTTGATGAGAGGCTTTCGACCCCTACCCACCTTAGCTTCGAAATATATCAATTTGGAGCTATTAAAAACCGAATTTTAATTTATAATAAAATAATATTTTTAGTTATTCCAAAGGTGCCCCTCTCCTCCCTTATAAAAGGGCACCTCCTCCCCCTCTTCCTCACACCACTTTGAGCCTTCAAGATCGGACAAAACCTGCCCATTTCTTCTCTCCACTTCCCTATAAACATCCTAGAGGTTCTGGTCTTCTTAAATGACCTATTTTAGTACCCTAAAAGGAGGTCTCAAAGAAGCACTTCAAAGAAGAGGTAATGTCCGTTACCGATTCTTTCATCTTTATTTCTTCTTCCACTTCTTCTTCTTTAGTTGTTTCATTATGAAGTAATAACATCAGTATCACTCACATACTGATATGTTATTATAAGTATGATACAACCCTATTTCACCATCTATCCATCCTACGGAAAAAGAAATCATTGCGCTTGCGTACGTACGGAAAACCGTCTCCACGCCGTGGTGTAATCTATTTTCCACCGCCACCTTACATGGATGGGTATAATGGTGTAAATAATGACTATATATGTCTATTATAAATTGATATTGATTCTGAAGTAGTATACATACACTCCAATACAATTCCACGATCATAGTAACGATATCATCACTCGTGCGTAAGTACGGAATACCGTCTCCACGATGTGATGCGACTCGTTCTACATGATCTTCATTTCATAATGATTATATAAATGAATTGAATGAATTAATATGATATATATTACACTAATAACATTCTGGAAATGAGGTATCTATAACCTAAAGATAAGAATAATAATTTATTCGACAAAACACACATAAGAACAAAAAGTAATAAACACCCGAATAACAAGTAGTAATGAAATATTACTAATAAGAAGCTAAGAATATGACCATATATGATATCATAACAATAAGTGTGACTCTGGAATAATTCAATAACATTATTTAAATCATTATACAGGAGCTTCGGACACTTACGAAGCAAATCGGACCTAAGGTAAGGGAAAATATCACAATCTCATTTTTTATCCGAGATTGTTTATACTTTGGTATTTACTAGGGTGTATTTTATCATCCACATCCATGTTTCCTCAGTATTTAATATTATTTACATCCACCTACAATTTTTTAAATCCTATTTTACCCTTCGGTGAGTTTTTAGTAAAATATATGAAAGGAATATTTTTGTATTTTTCGTACGAGGTACTTTTTGTCTTTTCAGACAAAAGTACGAGAAGAATGTTTTTTTAACTTATATGGAATGAATGGATTTTTAAAACATTATTTCCAAGAAGATTACTTTACAAGTTTTCTAGTTTATTTTTAATCAACTTCTTTTAGTTTAAAATTGTATGACATGTTAAGAAAGGAAAATGTTTTTGAAGTTGAAAGGATATTTTCCTCAAGAATGGAGTTCAAGTGTTTTATCAAAATTATTTTCCATCTATGATAATATAGGGTTCTGTTTCTATCCCTATTATTACATTTATTTGATTATGTTGTGATGGAATTATTTTTATGAATCCCTTTATCTTATATGAATTGTTTTATGATGTCATGTTGTTTAAGAATCCCATTTTTATTACATGGGTTATGAAATGATGTATGATTTATGATTTTGTGGCACACATAATAATGGTATCATTATGAGAAGGGTGGAACCTATATCTCCCTCCAATGAATTGGGTAAAGATTTTATATCTCATGAGATAGACATGGCTGGAATGGTAGGTTATACCGGTTCAGTGAAACAAGACTGAAACGAGGAGTGAACTCGGTTCAGAAATGGACTTTGTCCACTAAGATATTCTTGGAAATGAGTCATGACTAATAAGAAATGATTCTCTATGATTATGTGTGTATGCCAAAAAGTTTCATGTTTTATGTTATGATTATTGGGATTCTATTTCACTACTATGATTTATCCCATGTTATGAAATTATGCTCTCTTTTGCAGGTTAAGATTTCCAAAAGTTATGTTCTTATGAATATGATGTGATTGATATTTCTTTTGTTTACCCTTACTGATCATTTGAGCTCACCCTTTTGTATGTTGTCTTTCCCCAGGTCATGAAGAAGGTTATTAAGTAAGATATACCAAAAGGGACAATAGATATGATGAAATAAATGGGAGACATTGTAGACGCTTTATGAACCAGTTTTTTATGTTTCCTAGTTTCTAAAGACACTATACCTATACGGTCCTTTTGTGGTTTTGTTATATCTTGTAATAAGTATGCTTAAATATTTAAGTATTATCAATGTATGTAAAGTATGGGTCGTTATAGGTGGGGGGCTGTCCGGAGGGTTGGGGGTGTCCAGGGGTGGTCCAAGCGGGTGGGTGGGAGTGGGGGGATGTCCAAGGGGGTGGGGGCCTGTCCAGAGGGTTTTGGGGGTTATCCGTGGGGTGGGGGTGATTCTCAGGTTTACTCCATTTTCTCCAATTTTCTATCAACTATGTAGGCGGCATAGTTTTCTTTGATTCAATGAAATTCAAAACTGTTATATCTAACTATATTTTGTTTTAAAAATAATATTCAAGCATATTTTCTTAAATACCCATAGATTTGTTTTATATTTTAAATTGTTTTACATTCAAAATATGATTTTTTTCATATAAACATATATATGTCTTATCTTAAAAATATATATTTTTTGTTGATATTTGTTATAGGTAATAATGAGTCGAAGTTGGATTACGGCACATCGAATGAGCAATGAATTTGAGGAAGGTGTTGATGCCTTTTTGGAATTTGCAAAACAAAATGTTCCATGTAGTGACATTTTTTTCTGTCCACGCCTGAAATGTTTGAATATGAAGAAGTTGAAAAGTAGAGAGATAAAAGATCATCTGATTTGTCATGGTTTTAATCCGAGTTACAGCCCTTGGATTTGGCATGGTGAAACTGGACGGAATGTCACTGATGATGATGATTCACAAGATGGTAACTCTGATGGAATTGAAGAAATGATTCACGATATTGTAGCAGAACAAATTGAGATAAAACCGACAATTGCGTGTCTATATGGTGATGCTGAAAATCCATTATATCCTGGTTGTACAGATTTTATTGTTTTGTCAGTGGTGTTAATATTGATTAACCTGAATTAGAAACATGGATGGAGTGACAAAAGTTTTTCAGAGCTGCTATAATTGAAGAAAGACATTCTTCCAAAAGATAACGATCTTCCAGATTCACATTATAAAGCCAAGAAAATATTATGCCCGATGGGATTGGGATACAAGAAAATACATGCCTTTCCGAATGACTGCATTATATATAGGAAGGAATATGAATTTCTGTCAGAGTGTCCTAAATGTGGGACATCATGGTATAAGGTGAAAGAAAAATCACAGGCTGGTGTAGAGATTACAAAGCTCCATTTAAAGGTATTTTGGTATCTTTCTATAATTAATCTTTTCAAATGTTTATTTGCTAATTCACATGATGCAAAAAGGTTAATATGGCATGATGAAGAGAGGTTATGTGATGGAAAAATACGTCATCCAGCTGATTGTCCACAATGGAAGAAAATTGATGCGCATTATTCTACATTTGTAAATGAAATTAGAAATCTCAGACTAGGGTTGTGCACAAATGGAATGAATCCATACCAAACCCTCAGTAGCACACATAGTTCATGGCCTGTTTTATTGGTAATTTACAACCTCTCTTCTGAAGTTTGTATGAAGCGCAAATATGTCATGTTGAGTATAATGATCTCTGGTCCAAAGCAACCCGGTAATGATATTGATGTTTACTTGTTACCGTTGATTAATGATTTGAAACTGTTATGGGCTGATGGTATTAGGGTGTATGATTCTTATAAAATGGAATATTTTCAACTGCATGCAGTGCTTCTGTTCACTATAAATGACTTCCTAGCATATGGAAAATCATCTGGATACAGTGTTAAAGGGCATAAAGCATGTCCAATTTGCGAACAACAGACGTCAAATTTTCAATTGCATCATGGGAGGAAAACAGTGTACATGGGTCATCGAAAGTTTTTTCCTATCGAACACCCTTATAGAAGACTAAAAAAGGCATTCAATGGCTCACAAGAATTTTATACTGCTCCAAAACCTTTATCCCCTGATCTGTATTTTGAGAGGGTGAAAAACCTTGATGTGACATTGGGAAAGACACAGAAATCTGGTAATGATAGACATATTTGGAAGAAAAGGTCAATTTTTTTGAGCTACCGTATTGGAGTTATCATGAAGTTAAACATAATATTGATGTCATGCACGTGAAGAAGAATATCTGTGATTCATTGATTGGAACATTGTTATATTTTAAAGGAAAGACTAAAGATGGGTTTAATTCAAGATTAGACTTACTATCAATGGGAATACGTTTGGAGTTAGCTCCCACTCCTAAAGGAAGACGGACATTTCTTCCCCTGGATTGTCATACATTATTGAAGAGGGAGAAAATTATCTTCTGTCAGTGTCTTCATGATACTAAAGTGCCTCAAGGTTATTCTTCTAATGTAAAAAATTTTGTCTCATTGAAGGACTTGAAGTTGATAGGTATGAAATCACATGATTGTCACATCATGATGCAACAAATTCTACCAGTTGAATTGCGGGGAATATTGCCCATTCATGTCAGAAAGACTATAATGAAGTTGTGTTATATTTTCAATTCAATTTGTAACAAGGAGATTGATGTGAATGCTTTGGATATTTTGGAAAAGGATGAAATTTTTATACTTTGTCAATTGGAAATGTATTTTCCTCCAACTTTTTTTGATATAATGGTGCATTTAATGATTCATCTGGTTCGAGAAATAAGGTTTTGTGGAACTGTATATCTTCATTGGATGTATCCTTTTGAAAGGTATATGAAAATATTAAAGGGGTATGTTAAAAATATGTATCGACCTGAAGCCTCCATTATTGAAAAGTATATTTCTGAGGAGGTAGCAGAGTTTTGTACGAGCTACTTGGCTGCAGTGCAACACATAGGTTTGCCCCCATCTCACCATGAACGAGTTAATAATGAGGGAAAGGGGATTCGCAGCTTGAAATTCAAATCATTGTCAGCTGAACAGATGAATAAGTTAGAATCATACATCTTGAATAACATAGTTGATGCTCAACTGTATATCACATTGCATATTAATGAGTTGAAACAATGTCATCCAAAGAAGAATGAAATGTGGATTTTTAATGAGCACAACAGAACTTTTTTGTCATGGATTAAAAAGGCTTTTCTTGGTAGATTAGACGTATCAAAGACATTAAAATGGATAGCGGCTGGTCCATGTTTAAATGTGATAACATGGTCCAGTTATGATATAAATGGTTATACATTTCATATGAAAGCTCAGGACAACAGAAGTGCAGTTCAAAATAGTGGTGTATTGGTATTTGCTGAAGCAATGCATTTTTCGAGTGCTAAAGAAAAAAACCCAATTTCTGCATCAAGTGCATATTATGGAGTGATTGAAGTCATATGGGAGGTTGATTACTTTAAAATTAAAGTTCATGTTTTTAACTATAAATCATTTATCGGTAACAACAGTGTCAGACACGATGAATTTTGAATAACACTTGTTAATCTGAATAGATTGGAAGACACAGCTGATTCTTTTATAATGGAAACACATGAAAAACAAATTTTCTAGGTAGTAGATCAATTAGATATGTAGTGGGCTGTTGTTTTACAAGGGAAAAAACAATATGTTGGTGAGGATGAAGTTGATGAATATGCTAATTTATGTGAGATCCCTACTTCTATGGAAAGATTAACAGAACAAAATGATGATCATGTTGAAGACATAGTTTGTGCCATAAGGAACGATCATGACGAAGGAATTTGGGAAAACAATCCATTTGTACATTCCTAAAATTACAGGTAACATATGTTTATTTCTTGTTTACATTTATTTTTTCCTTAAATTTTAGATATTTTATGTTTTTTATTTATTAAAACATGTTTTAAAAAAAAAGTATATGTTTTTGTTTGTTTTATGTTTGTTTAGTTTACTTTATCATGTTTATAACCATTACATGAATTATATATCTATTATTTTTGTTCACTGACAATTACTTTACCATATTTACCATGTTTACCAGGTTTACCATTTTTACCATGTTTACCATCTTGACCATCTTGACCATCTTTACAATCTTTTCCATCTTTAGCATTGTATAACATGCTTACCATATTACCAATGTTTACTATTATGTAACTTAGTACACTTTTCTATTTTCTGAATACAGTAGTATTAAAATATTTGAATTTTTATATTTGTGAGCTGACGTTTGTTTTTTTTTATGTGAAGGATAATGACAGATCATTCAGATGATCAACCACATGATTCTGGAGAGGAGCATATTGCTGGTCATACCTCTGGGGATGAACATTCACATGATCCTATTACGACATAGTGTTAAAAGTTTGGTAAACGTGGGTGCACAGGTTTACCAAAATTATCACTTGCCCATACATAGTATTAGAGGATAGTCATTGAGTTTGATGATGATGATATTCCTAGAGGTCCGAATGCAAAAGATTTTAAGAGTTTTTTAGAAACTCAGGCTTAGAGAAAAGTAAGAATTCTGTTTGATGATTGGAGAAGTGTGGATAAATCGATTATCTCTCAGTTTTGGGGGAGGATTTTGGTAAGATCTTTTGTCATTGTTTGACTATTCTTTTAATGTTTCTAGTATATATAATATGTTTAACCTCTTCTTTATCGGATGACATTTGATATTCCTAACACTGGAGGAGTCAGGAAGAAATGCTTATTGTTGGATGCTAGAAGATGGAGTGATTTCAAATTAACCCTCTCATATGATTTCATTTATAGTCATAGGAGTCATGAAAATCCATGTCGTATATATCCTTTTATAGATGAAGACACATGGAGACCGTTTTTTGAAAGTATAAGAAAAGAGTCATTTATGGTAAGGGCAATGTAAACTTTTATAAACTTTCTTATATAAATTATTTTATTAATGTTTTGTTAATGATTTCTTATTCTTAAATTACAGCTAACTAGGAATGATCATCAGGAGATCCAATCTAAAAATGTATACCCTCATTGTTTATCTTGGGGAGGGTATGCATTATTGGAAGAAAAAATGATGGCGGAAAAATTTCAACAACTAAGAGCTGATTCTTCAAGCTCTGGAGAGGTGGCCCCTCCATCCCCTCCATCTATACATGAAAAATGGAAGAGATATCGGAAGGGAAAAAGGGCAATATCTTTCGGAAGAATCGAGAATCGTAGCTGAGAGGATTGTAAGATATCTATTTTATTTATTTAAGTTAACTATTTTCTTCATATAATTTCAATAATTACAGAAATGTTCAATTAATTAATACTGGACTCTCTTGAGGAGAAGAGTTCATAGGGGACATTTACAGCTACTGGGAGGGAAGATATTTTATTTGCAGCATTGGGAAGGCCCGAACATCCTGGTCGTGTAAGAGGATATCCGGAAGGTGTATCGGTAAGAAAAGTGTTTCCACATTCTTTAACTTCTAACATTAAGGGGGTTTATAAAAAAATAGAATCCTTGGAGGCTGAAGTTCATAATATTAATGCGACGATGGAGGACAAGATTAGAGAGTCGGTGCAGTCTATGTTTGCAGAAATGCAAAGACAATTTCAGACTGTAGCTCCCACTCCTCCACCTCCCCCTACAAACCCAATTATAGATTCTCTACCTCCGCCAGTAGCTCCCACTCCCCCACCTCAGCCTGCGGACCACATTTTTTATCCTACGCCTCCACCGTAGCTTCCTACTTATTGCGAGTTGTATGTTGGTGATTCTAAACATCATATAGTAGCATATGGGTTGGTATATTGTATAGGAGATATAGTTCATCATCAACAATTAGAGGTAGAGAATCATAGGGTCACTGTACAGGATAATATAGATAGATCATCTAGGGTACCAATACCTACAGATGAGGTGGCCATAGTTGGACAGAGTATCAACCATTTTTTAATTTGGCCATCCAGACTTCATCGACTCATTACCATAGAGGTCTGAATGTTATATCTTTTATTTTATTTTTTTATTAAAGTTGTTTTATCATTTGAAAACTAATGTATTTTTCAATTTTTTTTACAGGAATACTTCAAAGGTAAAGAAATACTGTATAGACAACAACAAAGACAAATGGCTATGACATCAGATACAGATTCAAATGGTCTTGACAGATTGTCAAGATATTCACATTTTTTGTCGGGTAATTATGAGTTTCCAATGGAAGCTCATGTTTGTGGACATGAAATAAGAGTGGGGATTATAAAAACTGATATCATGGAGCTTGTTACTAGAGATAAGTTGGGCATCAACATGGTGCAAATTATTTCCATGTAAGTCTTAACTCCTTTTCCCTGCATTATATTTATTAAAAATTTATACTTACGTATGTTTTGTATTAGGTATCTTTATAAAATTTGTGAGAGGAATGAGCTGACAGAAGTATATGGATTCATGGACCCTCAATTGATTTCCCCTGAAGCATGTGCATTGAATGAGGAACAAAGAATGGTTTATATTGCTGAATGATTTGAAAAGAATATAATCACACAATGTTGGATGACGCCTTTTTGTGAGAGGTATGAAACACATTTCTCCCAAATAGTTAATTATCTTTTAACATAAAAACCCGCTAATGTCAAATTTCCTTTTATCAGTGATCATTGGATGTTAGGGGTTTTTTTCAAGAGAGAAAGCCCTTTATTGGATATTCTCTGTCCATGGTGATGTGCGGGATAGTTTTAAGAATATATTGGAAAAGTAAGTTTCAATTTCACAATAGTTTTATATATTATAATGAATTTTAAATTTACCCCATTCGTATTATTTTCTAACAGTGCATGGGCCTACTTTCGACAAAACACAAAGAAAAGAGGTGCAAAGATCAAATATGTAAATGTGAAGGTAAATATCCATTTATAATTTGTGCTTTTTTATTTATTACATAAAAATAATATATTGAATTTACACTCATTCAAACAGAATTGTCATGAACAACAAGGCCTCATCGAATGTAGATATTATATGTTAAGATTTATGTATGAAATAATAACAACTGGGACAGTTGTGAATTTTGACCTGGTACGATTTCCTCTTAAACTTTGCCATAATATTTCAATTTGATTTATTAATTATACATGTTAACTACTTTCTTTTTCATTTGTAGATTTTTGATGACCCTGAACCCTATACTTTTGAAGACATCAAACACTTAAAAGTTGAGTGGTCAAATTATTTTACAGGTTTGATTGACTTTTATTTGTTTGTAATGTAAAATGTAATTTTGAATATTTTCATTGTAATTGTGTATTTGGTAGTTGTTTAGGATGGATTTAGTTTTTTTTTTAAGTTGACTGTGTAAGTTTTGAATGTTATATAAGTGAATGTTTAATTTTGCTCTGCTTGTTGTTTTGGTTTACTTATGATGGTTTTTCTGGTATGGATTTGGGTCTATGGGGGAGGGGTTCCAAGGGTGTGGGGGTGTGTTCAGTGGGGTTGGGGGGTGTCCAGCGGTCTGGGAGGGCTGTCCAGTGGGGTGGGGGGACAGTCCAGGGGGTGGCAGGGCTGTCCAGGGGTGTGGGAAGGCTGTCCAGGGGTGTGGGAGTGCTGTCCAGGGGTGGGGGGGTCTACATGAGGGTGGGGGGGGGGGGTTGTCCAGGGGTGTGGTGGGGGCTGTCAAGTGGGGTGAGGGGGTGAGGGGGTGCTGTTCAGGCGGGTGGGGGTTGTCGAGGGGTGTTTGGGGCTGTCCGGGGGTCGGGGGTAGTGCAGGAGTGTGGTGGGGGCTCCAATGGGGTTGGGGAGGGTGGTCCACGGGGTATACATGAGGGTGGGAGCTCCAATGGGGTGGGGGAGGGCTATCCAGGGGGTATACATGAGGGTGAGGGCTCCAAAGGGGTGGGGGAGGGCTGTCCATGGGGTATACATGAGGGTGGGGTTGTCTAGGGTTATGTTTTATATGTTATCAATGTACATGCTTAATTTTGATCTACTTCTGTTTTTGTGGTACGATTTCTTGATCTTTTTTCTGGTTGATTCTGGTGGAGAGCAGATGACTGCATTCAATTGTTTTTTAAAAAAATTGGGTTTATCACGTCTGTTATTTAATAACTGACATTATAAAAGGCCTAGGAAATGGTTTATCACGTCGGTTATTTAATAACTGAGGTGATAAAAGGCCTGGAAAATGGTTTATCACGTCGGTTATTTAATAACCGACGTGATAAAAGGCCTGGAAAATGTTTTATTACTTCGGTTATTTAATAACCGACGTGATAAACCCCCTCCCCCCAGTTTATCACGTCGGTTATTTAATAACCGACGTGATAAACCCCCCTCCCCCGGTTTATCACGGCGGTTATATAATAACAGACGTGATAAACCCCCCTCACCCCAGTTTATCACGGCGGTTATATAATAACTGACGTGATAAACCCTCCGCCCCCAAGTTTATCACATCGGTTGTTTAAGAACCAACGTGATAACCCCCCAGTTTATCATGGCGGTTCTATAATAACTGACGTGATAAACCCCCCGCCCCGGTTTATCACATCGGTTCTTTCATAACCGACGTGATAGACCATTTCCCCGTCCTTTTATCATGTCGGTTTTTTAAGAACCGATGTGATAAACCATTTTCCAGGCCTTTTATCACTTCGATTGTTAAATAACTGACATGATAAACCCTTCCCATTTTATTTATCACGTCGGTTCTAGAATAACCGACGTCATAAACATCGTGATATTATGTCTTTGACGTTGGTTTTAAAATAAACGACGTCAAAAACATTATTTATAACGTCGCCCGTATTAACGTCGGCTAGAAACTGACGTAAAAAATGAAAAATAACCAACGTAAAGAACATTTTCTGCACTAGTGGTAGTGTGACTCGCATCTGGAGAAATGTTCATGATTGTCAAAAATTGAGTAACATATGTTGTTGATAATCAAAATGAAGCAAATATTGTACTCGTCGAATTATTTGTTATTTGAGATGTAATGTTTGGCTTATGATAAAGATGTAATATAATGACATGTTTATATTGGTTCATCTCACATGGTTTGAAATACTATATGAAAAGTAATTTTTCAGTATCAAACACATAAGTTAGGGTATAGTGTGAATCGACTGGTAGTAGAGTAGGGTGTAGTTATTTTTGGAGTCTAGTTTAGTATTTTTTTAAGGATTATGATGATATAACTTTAATCAGACCCTGAAAGACTACTCCAATTATAGGATAACATCATTAAAATATTCCAATATTGAGATTTTATCGAATTCATTGAAATGAAATCAATTATATGGATACTATAATTGGTTATATGATCTAACAAATATGTAATAAGTAGTAGTACCCTTATATGGGTGTATTTGGTATTAAATTAAATATAAATTTATACATTAAAAATACGACTAACTATACACATTTTATGACACCCTTAGAGGATATTTATTGGTGATTAACATACCCCTAAAAAATTATGAAGGATATAAATGGATATTTAGGATGTAATATATTCATTATTAGGTGAAAACCCAAAATAAGAATATCATTTGGACATCTTTTGTTAATTTAATGGAGATTTAAGTTGATCCAATTATCACATTGCTAAAAATAATGTATCATAGATTTAAATGAAGTTCTCATTAAAGAATTAATGTTGGGATTGAATTTTCATATGTTCATTTAATTTAATTATATTAGATAGTTTCATAACCATTTTGAGTTTTTTAAGTTTGTTTGTAAAAGGATAACAAAAAAAATTAATGAATGGTATGACTATAGAATCATTAAAATAAGTTTATTTTGGAAAAGAAATGTTTCATAGTATTACCTATTATGGTATTGTAGATATATCATTAATAAATAATATGTAATGTCTATCATATGAACACCCAAGACTATTTCAGAAGTGAGTTTTCAATAAAATTGTTATGATGAAACTTATTAAATGAGAGAATGTAACACCCCATTTCACAACCCGTCCTCGGGGCCCATGCTGTGACTACCCCAAGCCTGCCTTCCATAGGCCAAGGGCTGAGACTAGCACCAAAGGCGAATTCCTGAAAAAAGGGAAGGAATTGCCTTTACACCTGTAACACACACAACCTGAACCCAAGCAAAAGAAGAAACAAGTACTAATATAGAAATGAATGGTGTGCTGAAAATAAGTGGGCCAGTATACAAACCCAACTGAACAACAAGTACAATTACAAGTAAAAAGGGAAAAACAGCTCCTGGATCGTCCAATGGGAAAATTCTACCTGAATGGTAGTTAAAGATCTCGAACAAGTCGTCCTTGAGGTACACCCCATCTAGTCTAGCTCCGACCAGCCTCCCTTCCATCACCGTCAGCCTCAATCATTGCTCCCCGTCGTCTGCACATAACACAACATGGTGTGGGCGAAGCTCGTGCATGGGTGAGTATAAAAATACATTGTAGGCAACCCCTAGACCAACGAAGGTCTCCTAGAATCCACAAAGGATAAACTATAGTATAAAGATAAAATCATGAAGTATCGACTAATCCTAATTAGGTATATGACCATTCATATACCTAGGATACCAATCACAGTCCAGCTCTAACTCTTGAGCTCAAGCACAACCCAATCCACAAAAGAAGTAAAGACAATCTCCTCAATGATAACGACTGAAAGACAAGACTCATATCACATAGGTATACTAATCATGTAGAGGGATAGATATGATTAGTTGTAGCTAATAAATCATCTCCTCTTCCAAACCCACATAGGATCCTGGAACAATATCAGAGCTGTTTAACCCACAGAGAATCTTGGTACAGAAGTCATCGCTGTCGAACCCACAGTGGATCTCGGTACAGAATTCATCACTGTCGAGCCCACAGAGGATCCTAGTACATTATCATCATTATCAATCCCACGGAGGATCTTGGTACTGAAGTCATCCCTGTCAAACCCATGGAGTATCCTGGAACAGTAGTAGGTCCCCGTTGGATCTTATCATCTTGGTCGCATCTAGCCATAGGGTTCCCACACAAAGCATGCTCGATTCTTGGAGTGTCACTCCTTGAGCCAATCGTTGATACATCAACTACCATGATGTATCGAGTTGATGTATCCCATAGTTCCATATCATTATAAGGAACCCAACGTGTCAGACGAAGCGTCAATTGGACACCCAGTCTGTGAGTTATTGGCATTTCCGTTCCTGGGGTCAGGTTGGTTTTTAAGTTCAAACCAACCCGGACATACCCCAAATCTGTCCAAACCACATGTGGGATATCCCATGAGATACTTCTTTCTCTAAGCTTTCCGTAATAGAAGAAATTTCATCGATCAGACACCCAAAGCCCAAGATATGGGCAGAAATATGAAAATCATCCATAGCGGGTCTACTCCAGTACAACCCAGTCGGAGCAACCTGGACCGACCCAGTCCGGACTGGGGTTCGAGAGTCTGACCCGGTCCTAGGAAGTGGCCCGGACGGCTGGCCTGTGTGGCTGTTGGCTGGCCCGCATGGCTGGCGGCTGGACCGCGTGGCTGCCGGTTGGCCTGCATGGCTTCCGGCTAGACCACGTGGTAGGCGGTCGACCTACATGGCTGGTGGCTAGCTTGCCCGCATGGCAAGGCTGGCCACACCACAGGGGGGGTGTCTCCCCCCCGACTTCTGAAACAGCCAGTTCATGGCGCGCCCGCCTGGTAACCGCGGGACCCAAAGGGTCCTGCTTGTATCACACTCCGGAGGCCGACTCAGCCTGTCCCCCTGTTTCCTCCACCGCGGCGCGATGACGCAGCGGTTCTGCAGGACTCTGTGCGGCATGATGAAACCACAACTCTTCTACCATAGCCTGACCAGGTCACAGCCTCTAGCTCCTCTTCCCAGCGCGATGGCACAACGCCTCTTCCATCAATCACTGCCCTCCTGGCTGAGTTCTACTCCCGAACGGTGCGGCGACAATGTGCCCTTCCAGCTCCGCCATGGCCCGCCTGGCCGCGACTCAGTTATTTGAGCGGCGCGATGGCGGCACACGCTTCTGGTGGTCCTGCGGCCCTTGGGCCACCGGTTTCTTCCGCAGTCTGCCTCCATCGTCAACAAAATAACAACCAAAGTGGGAGGGTTGGGCCGTGTTCGTGCAGTCTGAACCCTCATCGTCATGGTGATATCATTTGGAATACCAATCCAGAATTTTTTACGATGAAGAAGAGATGCTTAATCTCATATTTAAAAATAACTCAAATCCCCCTACCTCATTTCAATGAATGTTGTTGAAGGCGCATGAAAATAATTCTAAGATATCGTCGTACATTGTTCTCATCACACGCCGCTGATCCCGGGTTCCAGCATCGTCCTCATTCTTCGTTGGAGATGGTGTGTTCTTTATTAGAGAGTATGTTCTCTCAATTCATCCAAAGCTCCACCATATGAAAGTGCCAACCAAATAATATAACAGGTTTTACTATTATTTTATTGTTCGCATGAATTCAAAATAATTCAAATAATTAATTAATGAACCTATAATTAACTCATGTGGAGTTGGCACTTTAATGAGGGAATGAAGGTGACAAATTTCAAAGGTTTACCCCAATTTTTGTAGAGTTACAAGGGATTTAAGCTTGTGCAGGACCCACCCATTTGATTGAAAAAGCGGTTAGCACTTCAGGTGGGCCCCACCACCATAACCTCCATGGGAGGTTCGGGTGTGGGGGCCCTCACCACCAACCTCCCCTTGGAGGTTCCAACCACCAAAATAAAAATAAGATAACCCTTATTTTTATTTAACTTAATTAGAAACCCCCAAAATCAAACATCTACTCTCGTTAGAATGCTACTACGGTGAAGGTCTCACTATGAAATCACTGATGTATCGAGTTCAACAGTGACCTCAGATATCAATTCCGAGCACCAGTTCAAAAGTAATAAAATACCGCTTGTACGTTTACCGAACTAACCCAAAAAAATCAGAAATTGATTCCAGGCACACCGTGCCTTGGAATCATGCACCTTCAGAAACTGCGGACTCATAAAATTCCCATGTATTTAAAAACAATTGCATGGAATTTACAGGTCTTTATATTCACCCCACCTCAGGGCTTTACATCCCTGTAAGATACAACTCACACTAAGGAAACAAATATGGGAACATAGAACACATCTGAGCCTCTCGCTCCCATGTGCTCTCCTGGTGGGCTCCATGCTTCCAAGAAACGCACTCAAGAGGTATCGACCATCCACACATGACCCGCTCAGGTCGATCATCAATCTCCATGGGAACCTCCATGAATGTCTCCCCATCATCGATATCTATCTCCCTATGATCGATGATGTGGGATGGGTCATGCAAGTATCTCCTCAGTTAAGATACATGGAAGACATCGTGAACCCGATGCAACTGAGGATGAAGGGATAGGTGGTATGCCACCTCACCTACACTGCTGATGATCTGGAAAGGTCCGATAAATAACGTAGATATCTTGTCGCCTCATCCAAATCTCCGTAGACCTCATCGTGGTGAGACCCATATAAAGACGTGGTTTCCATCCTCAAACTCCAGTGGTCTCTGTCTCCTATCAACATAGGAATTCTGCCTACACTGTGCAGTCTTCATTCGCTCCCGGATGATCCAAAACTTCTCTGTCATAGCCAACACTATCTCTGGTCCCATGAGTACTGACTCCCCTAGGTCAGTCCAGCACACATGCGATATGCAAGTTTGTCCTTAAAGTTCCTCGAAAGGTGCCACCCCGATGGTGGAGTGGTAGCTATTGTTGTACGCAAACTCTACCAAGGGTAGATGATCTTCCTAGCTGTGACTGAAGTCGAGGACGCATGCCCAGAGCACACACTTGAGAGTCTGAATGGTCCCCTCAATCTGACCATCCGTTTGAGGATGGAATATAGTGATCAAGCGAAGCTGCATCCCGAAAGCCTCCTACAACCCCTTCCAAAGCCTGTAAGTGAAACGAGCATCTCAATCAGAGATAGCCGTCGATGGAACAACATGAATACGTACTATCTCATATATATAGAGGCATCCTAATCTATCTAATGAACCCTTCTCTCTGATCGGTAGTAAGTGGGCCGACTTGGGGAGTCGGCGACAGTCACCCAGATAGATTCATGTCATCTGGATGTACGTGGATGTCCCGTCTCGAAGTCCTTGGATATCCTATCCCACTTCCACTCTAGGAACTCTAAAGGATTAACTAATCATGCTGGAACCTGGTGTTCCGGCTTCACTTACTGACAAGTGAGACATCGTGAGACAAACTCTACTAGTGCCTTCTTCATACCTGGCCACCAGTGCTATCGTCGGAGGTCCTGATACATCTTCCCCACTCCCGGATGTACCACTAAAGGATATGTGTGGAACTCCCTCAACAATTCCTCCTAGAGTGAAACTGGTACAATGGAACATTCTCTGAAGAGAATGACGTGCTCCCCATCATCAAAAAATCCATCAGGTGCCTGCCCTGTGGATATCTGACCACGTCGTGTCTCACAGCCAACGCCCCCTTGCTGATCCTCCCTGACTCAGTGATGAAGTGGAGGAGTGATTTTAACAGACTGTAAAAAAGCTTCTCCATCCCGATCCACAAAGGATAACTGCAATGCGGCCACCTGATTTGTTGCCTCTCCTAACAGCTAAATGCATGATCTCCCACTGAGAGCATCTGAAGGTTATCTTCTGCACATCCTCATCCCGTACTCTGAGCTGCTAATAACCCGATCGAAGATCTATCTTCGAGAACCAACGCGCTCCCTTCAGTTGATTAAAAAGGTCGTCGATCCTTGGGAGTGGGTAATTGTTCTTCATGGTCACATTGTTATTTCTCCGATAATCAACACATAGTCGCAAGCTCCCATCCTTCTTCTTGGCGAACAAAATTGGGGATGCTCAGGGTCAAACACTGGGTTAGATAAACAACTTCCCCTGCAAGTCCTCCAACTGTACCCGTAGATCACTAAGCTCGGCAGGAGACATCCGATATACGGAGTAGATATCAATGTCCTCACTAGGTACATGTCAGTTTAGAAGTCCACGTCTCTGCAAGGAGGTAGTACTGGAACATCATCAGGAAAACTTCCACAAACTGATCCACCACAACAGGAAAACATGGACTCCTCACATCAACTACTCCGAGGATGAGACTAGCCAACTGATGTCTGATCGGTGGCCCCCTCCTCTGTGTAAGTCCATCCTGCACTGAAAAGGATCCCTTCTCGCCGGTGAAGGTGAACCTACTCCCATCCGTGCGGACACACCACGCCTTCCGCTGAATAATGTCAATCTGAGCATGAACTGTGGATAACCAGTCCATAACGAAGATGACGTCGTAAGGCCTCGACGTTGATATGAGGATATCTCAGGTGAAGCTATTGCATCCTAGAGAAATCTTACACTACTGATACCAGTGCATAATCATTGAGTCTACTCCCGTAAGAGTCTCTAGCCATATGGATCGAGCCAACGTCTCCATAGGAATCTCCGACCTCCGAATGAGGGAAGCTGCACTAAAAGAATGACTTTCACCCATGTCTTTAAGTACTATAGCAAGGGTTGAGTAGACACAGATAGTACCTCGAATCATCTCATGTGCGCCATGGTCGTAGGCCTTGACTGCCTAGAGCTAAGACCACCCATGTCTTCCAGCTCCCTGTGGTCGGGGTGGACCTTCTGGTGGTGGTGGTGGTTGGACCATGAACGTCATCCACAACCTACTACTTGGCCAGCTCCTCTACCATGTCTGACTGATCCCGGAGGAACACAATGTTCAATTCTCTGCCTTTTACTGGGAGGTCCCTCTACTATCTGCTGCTCATCTGTATGGCTGGTTGGGCAGTCCCGAGCCATGTGACCCTTCCTGCCGAATGCATAGCACTGCCTGCTCCTCGTATGGTTGGCTATGTCTCATTTGCCCCGCACAACCGAACCTGTATCCTAGGGTTTCCCACCTGATGGCCTGGCCTGCTTGGACCTCTACGACAACTGTCTACTACTGGCTGCATAAGACTCCACGACATGTTTCCCTATGGTGGGTCACGTGCTGGTGACTACTCCGCAAGAAAACACTTCACTAGAAGGGATCACTTCAGTCCCCCTTCTTGGGTCAGGATGCTTAGGGAGATCATAAAAGCATTGATCTCATGTTTGAGTCCCTTATCAAAGGTCTGTGCCCTGAATAATGGGTCATTTACCATATCTGTGGAGTAGCACGAGAGGCCAGTGAAGCTTGATGAGTACTGAGCTACCGTCATGCCACCCTGCTGTAGATGCAGTAACTCATGTATCCACACCGCATGAAGGGTAGCTGGAAAAAACACTGACTGGAAGAGACTCTCGAAGTCTGCCCAGAGTAGGGATGCCTCGTCATGCACTAGGAGCATCAGGCTCCACCATATGCTTGCTGCTCCATGCAAGAGACTCACGGAAAGGATCACTTGGAGGTCAGATGGTCTCCCTACCAATCTGAAAAATCTCACAACAACCTCCATCCAATCCTCAGATACCTGTGGGTCTATCTCTCCCCTGAACATGGGTAGCCTCTGGCACTTTTACTCATGCAACGCACTCAGACGATGTGCACTCTCTACTGCTAGAGCTGGTGGTATCGGTGGACTAGCAGGTAGTGGTACCGCTGGTACCTCTGTTGTGATGTGGCCCTTCACCGAGGCCTCAACGCTCGGTGGGCTACCATCCCGTACTAACCTCAAAACCCTAGCTGACTGCTTACGTGGGGCCATCATGAAAAGAAACAGGTGCGCCCTAGTCAAAACAATATATAGGGTGAGCTGAAACAAAGTAATCAAGAAAAAAATATTTCCAAGGAAACACACACGCAATTAGTGTTTTTTGTGAACTGAGATGGAAATTAGAAGTCAGAGTCCTAGTGTATGGATACGTCAGCCGCCGCACCAACACTGGTTTCCCTAAATTGTTAACCACACCCAAAAAAATTAACACAATTTCCATTTAAAATAATCAGAGTCCAAGTTCTGCAGTAGAACCGACTCCTCTGATACAAATTTTTCACGACCCGTCCTCCGGGCCCGTATCGTGACAAACCCAAGCCCACCTTCCATAGGTTAGGGGATGTCGACTAAAACCAAACGAAAATTCCTGAAAAAAATGGAATACATTTCCTTTAAACTTGTAACACATACAATATGAGCAAAATCAGAAGAAGCAACATGTACTAATATAAAAATGAGAGGTGTGATAAAAATAAGTGGTCCAGCATACAAACCCAACTGATCAACAAGTACATGTACAAGTAAAAAAGGGAAAATAAACTGCTGGATCGTCCACTGGGAAAATCCTACCGGAAGGGTTGGTACAGATATCGAACAACTTTTCCTTGAGATATGTCCCGTCTTGTCCCTCTCTGAGAAGCCTCTCATCTTTTACCCTTAGCCTCGATCACTGCTGATAGTCATTTGCACAGAACACAACAAGGTGTGGGCAAAGCCCGTGCAGGGGTGAGTATAACAATACTCAGTAGGAGACCTCGAGACCCACGAAGGTCTCCCAGAATCCACTAAGGATAAACCACAATAGAAAGATACAGTCACTAAGTATCAACCAATCCTAATTAGGTATATTACCATACATATACTAATGTTACCAATCATAGTCCGACTCCAACTATTGATCTCAAGCACAACCCAATCCACAAAGGAAGTAAAGTCAATCACCTCGATGATAACTACTGAAAGACAAGTCTCAGCTCACATAGGTATAATACTCATATAGAGGGGTAGAGTTGATTAGTTGTAGCTACTGAATCATCTCCTCTGTCGAACCCACGTAGGATCTTGGAACCGTATCAGTGCTATCGAACCCACAGAGGATCCCAGTATAGAATTCATCGCCGTCGAACCCATGGAGGTCCCAGTTATAGAAGTCATCGCTGTCGAACCCATGGAGGATCCTGGAATAGTAGTAGGTCCACATAGGATCTTATCATCTCGGTCACAACCTGCCATAGGGTTCCCACACACAACACACTCGATTTCGGGAGGCTCTGCTCTTAGAGCCAAGAATTGATACATAAACTACCACAAAGTCTTGGTTTGATGTCTCCCATAGTTTTGTATCATAATAATGAACCCAACATGATCGATAGTGCGTCAATCGGATGCCTGGTCTGTGAGTTATTGGAATTTCCGTTCAAGGGGCTCGGTAAGTTTTTAGGTTCAAACCAACCAGGCCATACGTCAACAGCATCCAAACCTCAATTGAGATATTCCAAATGAACCGTCTTGCACTAATATTTTCTTCTCCGAAGATGGTTCATCGGTCGGACACCCGAAGCGCAAGATGTGGGCGAAAAGGTGAAAACCGGCCATAGTGGGGCTGGGTTCGGTCTGACCAAGTCGGAGAGACCCGGCCCGACCTAGTTCAGACCGGGGTCCGAGAGTACGACCCGATCCGAGGAAGCGGCTTGAGGGGGTGGCCCGGCCTGAGGGAAGCCCAGTCCGAGGGCGGCCCGACCCGAGGAGGCCCAACTCTCGGGCGGCCCGGCTGTGGGCAGCCCGACCGAGAGCGGCCCGGCAGGCTGGCCAGCGGGGCTCGCGGCTGTCCTGAGTGGCTGGCAGTAGGCCCGCATTTCATGCGACCGGCCGGCCCACGTGGATGGGCTTTCCACGCCGCAGGGGGGGGGGGGTGCAACGCTCCCCCCCCCCCCCCCCGACATCCAAAAAGTCCAGTGCATGGTGCACCAGCCTGGTAACTGCAGGACCTGAAGGGTCGTGGTTATAGCATGCTCCGAAAGTAATCTAAGTCGGCCACCCTTTTTCCTCCACTGAGGTGTGATGGCACCGCAGTTCAGCTGGGCTCTGCACGTCGCGTTGAAAATGCGCCGCCTCCGGCGCGACCTGGCCTGGCCGTAGCCTCCAGCTCCTCTGCACAGCGCGGCGACGCTGCACCTCTTCCATCTACCACGACCCTCCTAGACACGGTTCTTGTCCAGCGTGGGGGGATGACACCACGCCCTTCCAGCTCTGCCTCAACCCTCCTGGCCGCGGCTCGGTTCTTTGCGCGGCGCGACGGTGCCGCACCATTCTGGCAGTCCGGCAACCCTTGCGCCTCCAGCTTCTTTCGCGGTCCTCCTCTGGCATAGCAATCCAGAAATTTTTACGATGAAGAACGGAGGATTAATCTCATATTGGAAAATAACTCAAATCCCCCTACCTCGTTTCGATGAACGTTGTCGAAGGCACATGAAAAGAATTCGAAGATGTCATCGTACGTTGCGCCCGTCACATGACGCTGATCCTGAGCTTGAGAATTGTTCTCATTCTGCATTGGAGATGGTATATTCTTCGTTGGAGAGTAAGTTCTCTCAATTCCTCCAAAGTTACAACAGATGAATGTGCCAACCAAATAAAATAATAGCTTTGCCTATTATTTTATCATTTGATTGAATTAAAAATAATTAAATTAATTAATTAACAAACCATTAATTAATTCATGTGGAGTTGGCACTTTAATGAGGGAAGCAAGGTGAAGAATTTCGAAGATTTCCCACGCATTATGGAGAGTTACAAGGGTTTTAAGCTCGTGTGGGCCCCACCCCTTTGATTGTAAGAGAGGTTAAAACTTCAGGTGGGCCCCACCACCATAACCTCCCATGGGAGGTTATTTTATGGTGGACCCCACAACCAATATCCCCTTGGAGGTTTCAACCACCAAAATAAAAATAGGTTAACCCTTATTTTGATTTATCTTAATTAAAAAACCCCCAAAATCTAACATCCCCTCTCGTTAGAACGCAACTGCGATGACGGTCTCATTAGGAAATCACTGACGCATCAAGTTCAACGGTGCCCTTAGATTTCAATTTCAAGCACCGGTTCAAAAGTTATAAAACCCCGCTCGTACGTCTGCTGAACTTACCTGAACAAATCCTCAGAAATTGATTCCAGGCACACCGGGCCTTGGAATCAAGTTCCTTCAGAAGTTGTAGACTTGTAAAATTCCCATCTATTTTTTTAAAAAAATTCTATGGAATTTCTGAGTCTTTATACCCCATTTTATTAATATTGGTATTTCTTAAAAATTAATCTATTATCAATTATAGTTTAATCAACACACTATACCAAACTAAAATGATTTGTGACGTATAATATGAATATGAGTCATGAAATTACATTAAGACTAAAACCCCATGTAAATGAAAAGATATTACACAGGTATATTTTCTTAAATATAGAGAATTAATAAGTAATATGATTTAATATTAAAAATTATAGTTTTTTTCAAATGAATGTTTTTAATTATTTTTTATTATAACCTAATTAATTGAATTTGTCACATCTAAAATATTATTATATATAAAATAATATACTAATGTTCATTTAATGATAAATTTACAGCAAACAAGATTTTGAAGATATTTATATTAAATTTCAATATATATATATATATATATATATATTTCAAATGTATTGAATTTTTTTTCTGATTTTTTATTATTATATATTCAATAATATTTTTTTTCATTTTTGGGACACTATTATATGTTTATCTTTTTTGCATGCAATACCAAGTTTAAGCCAAACATGACATACTATTTAATTATTTAATTTGATATTTACAAACAAGTTGTTTGAATTAAGGGTATGAATTGGATTAACTATATTAGGAAAATATTATTTATACAACTTTATAAAATTAATAATTTGGTATCATATTAATAATAAATGAATATAAAGCCCTCATGAGAATAGAAAGAATTCCATTTACAAAATATTATTTTTAAGTGAAAAGGTTTTTCATGTCAATAAATTTACTAAATAATTTAGGATAATTATTTCAATTAAATTTGAATATAATATATTTAATATTATTTGGAACATTTATCTTTTATTTTTCCTAGACAATAAAAAATAATAAATACAATTTTATGCTAAAAATTGTATTTTCTAAAGAGTGTCTTCTATATCCTCTTTATGGAATAATTATTTTAAAAAATAATATTTCCATATATTTAAAATTTAATAGATAAATTAAATTAAAATTTTAAAATAAAAATATCAAAAAAAAAATTTGTTTAATTTTTTTTTCTGAAATGATTATTTTTTTGATGAAATGATAAAAATACTTATTTTTATTTTAAACCAAACATTTAATTTATTTTATTTATAAAGGAAAATTATATTTTAAATTATATTTAAAGTGATATTACTTGAATTTTAAATCCATCATTCCAATTTAGATAATATTTATCAATCTAATATTGATTTTGTTCAAAAAATATTTTAACCTTTTCCTCATTTTCAGTTTAAAAGCCTTCTTTCTCATCACGTTTGCAGGATTATTTGAAAATTATTTTATTTCAGTTATATGAGTATAATCTGTTAAAATGGATTACATATTTGGAATCACCAAAATTTATAATTTCTTTTAAGGTCTATATAATTTCTTACCAAAATAACAATTTAATGCAGTAATAATTAATTATCAAGGTTGATGATAATATGGGTTTTTGGGGGATATAGTAGAATTATAAGAGGGAAATGATATAAAATATTATATTAATTTCATATTATGATTTTATTTATATCAAGTAATTCAATTTCTATGAAATATTTTATTTATTTCTACTTTTTTTTAATATAACTCACATAACATGTTATATAAAGATAATTACAGAAAAAGACACTTCTCCTACTTTTAATATCTTTAAAGCCTTCTAATTTGGAAAATCAACATATGTTTAGTTATTTATATTATTTTCAAATATAAATTAGTTTTTTATAATGATAATTTGTTTTTAATTTATTAGGGATGAATAATTAAATTCATTTTTTATAAAGTACCAAAAAACTAAATTATATGGTTTATAATTAAATAAAATACATGATACTAAAATATTAAATTTCAACTAAATTGAATGAATTATTGTGTAATTTTATTTTATTATATTAATAAATAGTTATGAAATATTCTCGAAATAATAGATTCAATTTCCATCATTTTTGTTTGATATTTTTATGATTGAAATTAAATGAACATTCTGAAAAATGGAAATACTGTTATTTGATAATTAATTATATTTTATGAAGTGATATAAATTTTATTAAATTTATAACATATTAAAATTTATTTTAAAATATTAATATATATATATATAAAATGTTCCATTCATTGACCTATTTTTCAATTATAATGACTATATTGACATCTCAATTGTAAAAAACTCAATTCGTGTAGATTATCTAAAAGTGGGGGTTTTCAGTTTACATGTGATTCTGTTAAAATTAATTTTCAACACATATAGGATTAAAATTTTATAAATTATATATAATATTTATAATTATGGTGTCCAATTAAAATAGTATAGAAATATTATTTTTTTATTAAAGTTTAAAGTACTTTGATTGTAATACTAGATACCATACTGAAAAATCAAAACAAAAAAATAAGTAAACATAGGAGTTAATGAGAAAATTTTTTGGAACTTGTTTTTTATTATGTGTTGGCGGTTTTTCTATAACATTGAATCCATTCATGCGTTTAACTATCATATTTTTTCAACTTGAGTTAATATTGAACTTCTAATAGTAAATACATTTGAGTATTTACAGGAATTGAAATCCCCCTCATGTAATGGTGGAATATCTCTCTCCCCATGTATTCACACCTCTCATGCCATTTTTTTACAGTCAATATATGACAAAATTACTTCAAAAATACCCTTTTACCATCTTAAATGTATTCTTTTGGATATAAATCTAACCAATAAAGGATTCATTTCAACCCTAATGAGGATACCCAAAGAAGAGGGATCATTCATAAACGATCAATTTTGTTTTAATACTTCATACACCCAATTCAATTATTATTATAACATGATTATATAATAATCTCAATATATTCCATATAGATAGACTTTTTTATGTTATGATTTCAATATTCTACTACACACACTTCCATAAAATCATCATTCTTTTGTATAGTGGTCTACCACCTCACGAACTAATGTCATTTTTTTCTATTAACACCTTTAAAGGTTGAGAATAATATTGTTTTTATATTTTATATTTTATATATATGATATTTATGATTTTATTAGTCATTTTAAATTATTATATCACACATAACATTATTATTTCTATTTTTTGCGATTATGATAACATCGTTCATGTGTACGGCGACTACGTCCATTTTATGCGATGTGATTGGTTCATGTTTTACATGGAATGTATTATGTATGGGTTTAATATTAATATGTGAAGTATAATAAATAAAAAATAATATTTATTGATAATATATATATATAATTCACATTTCCTTATTTCAATGAGACCAGAAAATGGAAACAATGTTTATGCGTTTGTATGGCCTACCATCTCTATTAAAGGTGTATATAACTTCCTATTACAAAAAAATATTTTTTAAAAATAAATATATAAATAATATATATATATATATGATATTTCTATCATGGAATACATTCTAGATAAGTTGAAACCATGATCGAAATATGAGGAACCAAAATAAGAAGTCAAAACATATAGGAAAAAAGCAGTTATTCAAAAAAAAATATCACTAACATGGAGTTGTTATCAAATGGGTAATAAAATTTCGAATGAAAACTATAGATGGAATGATATATATTATTATAGTTATGTATAATAATTATAATAAATATATATTTATTAGACATAAATTTCAATCATTTACAAATGATGTTAATAAATAATGTATTGTATTTTCATCTCACTCATAATTTTTGTGAGACACAATATATACTAATCACCACTTTATTATATGTGGAATATATACTATCCATTAATCTATATTATTATTATTATTATAAATAATATTTTTTGTATTTAAATAACCATTTGAGTATCTCTCATACCTAGGGTTATAGTTTTAAAGTTAGCAAAGCGGTAATGAATTTTCCCTCTCTCATTTTTCCTTCATTGATACGTTCATTATGTTTTTCACTTGTATTCTATCACAAGGTGTATATTAATTCCCTTTGAAAAGTAATATAATGTATATATTGATCCTTATGATATTTTATATTTTGTTTTTTTGTTATTTCTTCTTGGGTATTATGATTCTAATTTACCTAATTGGTAAATATTTCATGTTTCATTCTCATTGTTTATCATGATTGTTTATGATTATATTTACGATGATAAAATATTATGATTCATCTCTTAATAATTCTCATAAATTTTATTATCATCTGGATATTATTAATGTCATCATGTAAAGGTAAAATGTTTCCACTCTTAGGTAATAATGATAATTAAGAAAATTATTTTTACGAAAATATATCATTATTTCTCTTTTCGGTAAGAAATCTATTTTCATCCAAAACCTTGTTGTCTAAAAAATCAATTTTTTAAATTATATTTTAAGATAATTCTAAATGATATGGAAGTTGAATGTTTCGTATATTATTTTCAAATAATTTATTATATGTTTCAATGGTCACTTTCAATGAAAAATATTTTGAAAAGGATTTTTGTTTTAAAAAGAGTTTTAAAATATTTTCAAATATTCGATTTTAATTTTCAATGGTTATTTTTAGAGAAAATAATTTATAGAATATTTTATTTTTAAAAAAGTGGATTAAATTATGTTCAACTAAATCTTTATATTTTTTCACTTATATTTTCAAAGAAAAAGGTTCTGAAAATGATATATGTTTTAAATAGACTTTTTAAAATTGAAAAGAATATTTTCCTCAAGAAATGTTTTAAGTGATTGATAAAAAAAATTATCCATCTAGGATGACACCCATTATTATTACTAATGTCTTAATGGTGATATAATCTTTGGATACCATTCATATTCTTGATCTTAATGGTTAGTTTTTATGGTTAGAAGTTTTTTGGAAACAAATTTATCTTCGATAGGTTATAACATGATAAAATTCATACAAAAGCCACTTCGTTTCAGGTGTTATTCTATGATGAAGTGAATATTAATCTTTTCACTACTTTATATGTTATGATATAATAAAAAATTTATGATACCTATTTCATTTCATAGGATATAATATTAATAATGGTTAATATCTCATGTAACACATAAATATAGATTTCACTATGCTACTGGTGGGACCTATATCTCCCTCTAATAAATTAGATAAGGAATTATATCTCAAGAGATATATAGGGAAGGAATGGGGAGTGAACTCAGTTCAGTAACATAGAGATATAATGTTGATAAAACATGGATTAGTAATTTAATTTTTCTACATTGATGGTATTGGGAGTGAACCTTAACTACTAAAATGGTTTGGCGACGTAAACCATTCAAATATGATATCCATAGAAATGTGACTTGACAAATTTGGATACCAATTTTATTTTTTTGTGTATTCCAAAAATCTATTCCTTATTCCAATGATATGATATCATGGCCCTTGTTCTTTATTTACATATAATTAATGTATTATGAACATCCTATTTTTTCCATGACTCGTTTTTATGATCCTTGATATACAAGGCATGGTTTTAATATGTTATGATCATGTAATCAAACCCTTATATTCTTTATATGCTTACATATCTCATTTTTACCTTAATGAGAATTAGTCCTCAATCATTCCCACGTTTCCCTTTCCAAGGTTATGATCAATGGTTTTTTGAAGTGTATGTATAAAAATAATAATAAATGGGATGTTCTTTTTTGATACCATTGAATTTATTTCACTGGATTATAATATTATGTTTTCAGTATAAAAAAAACAATAATATTGTGGTTCTTTTGATTTTTGTTTTTTGTACTGTAATAAACTTTTATCTAAAAGATGTAATATCCTTGTATGATGAGCATGGTTCATTACAGTTGGTATCATATAAAAGTTTTAGTTCAACCTTTGAAACAATAATGAGAAAACATTAGTGAGGCCCCATGGGATATTTATAATGATATGTCTAGGGATGTATATAAGGATAAGTAAAAGGATGAGTTAATATATAGGAAATTTTCATATAATTTTATTAAAAAAATAGAATGAGTGGATTCCAACTATACAACCATACCTATATATTACATGTTTATGTGTCGGTAGAAAAAATATGTCAACCTGTTTCATTATACACTTTAATTCTTGATTTATTTCATAAGAGTACACATAAAACAACTAACAATATCTACGAGTCTAGTGTATTTGGGATTTATTTAAATTAAATAAAAAATATTATATATTATATATATATCATCTTTATTGAAAAATTATATAACATTCTCATTATATTCCTTCATTCTTAAAAATGGATGGGATAACCTGGGGATATAATTTAGAAAAGGGTAATCTTTAAAGCCATGTAATATAATAAAGATGAAAAAACATAACGACTGTAATACATGTTAGAAAATAGGCATATAAATGTGGCATAAAAAATGTGATAATCATAAACATGAACAATATGGAATAATATAACATAATAAAGAAAATGTAATATGTGAAATGTGGAAACAAATTAAAATAATTCATCATATAAATAGTTAATGGATAACTAAAAAAATGTTGAGAGAAAGTATTGTGATGGATTATATTCAATCCCTAGTCCCTTGCATGAAGTATCATGAGACTAAAACACTACCCAAATCATTTTCCACTATATATATCTGGGTGTACCTTTCAATTTCATTTCTTTCTCACTCTTAAGAATTCCACATTAATCATAAATCATGGAAAAAAATTTCAACAAATTTCATTCCATGATCATGAAGTGTGGAATCTATACATGTAAATCTCTAATAAAATAATTATAATTTCATAAAGGTGAACACACTTGATAATAAATGGGTATGGGTATTCATTATAATATGGTTTGACATTGAAAATCATGGTGAGGTTTTGGAAGAATAATAGTGACTATGAATGTTCATGGGAGGGACTAATGAGAGTGAAAGGGGTATCTAATAATTTATATATATAATTTAAATTATGATTTTTAGGGAAGATAATATTCCTTAATTATTAAATTAATATAAAATACCTATGATAAATAAGATACTTGTATATAGAGGAAAATAAGAGGATCTCTTACAAAATGTAGGCATGATAACATGTATACATAAAAGTTCATGAGAGGGAATAATGAGAATTAAAGGGTTATATAATAAATTAAAAATAAAATTAAATGTAAGGGGGTATGGAAGAACATATCCCACCATTAGGAATAAATGATAAAATTAATAATGTAAACAAGATGCTTGATAATGAGGGAGAATAAGAGGATCTCTTACCTTGAAAGTGTGATTCTTAATGCATTGGAGGATATTCATGATATCTTGGTGAAATCAAGGGAGGACTCTAGATTGGTCAGGGAAGATTAATGAAGTTATACAATGTATATTAGTTTGTATAACTGGGTTCTTGGATGGGTTTATATAGAAAACGAGTGGGGAATTCATTATTATTTCTCAAATATAGGTTCTGGACTCTATTTAATAAAATTACCAAGAAAAAAAATTCCCATGGTATTTTACAATGGTTTATAAAAATTTGGATTATATTAATTAATTTTTATATCTAGGGACTTAACATATTAAAATATTACCCTCGATGATGTGGAAGTGTGTCATGTCCTTAATGAAATGATTTTATAAACATGAAATATATTTTAGGTTTTGGAGGACTCATAATGGCTACATAAAATTAATAAAATGACCTCATATTTATATTATTTGAAAGGTAAAAAATATATTTGATATTGGATACCATTTAATATATTTATTACATAATTTTTTTTATTGGGATGTCATAATACACAACATATATTTTTACGACTTTAATTTTTAGTTACAAATTCAACTGTCTCGTTAAATTATGAAAAATTCACCATTAGATAATTTATAGTTTTTGATTCCAAAACTAATATTTATTTTTAAAAAATAAATTTTTTAATATGTGAATTTATACATTTAAAATAATAATCTACATTTATTGATAAAATATCATTTTTACAATAAGAGTTTTCAAACCCCAATAAAAATTACATTTGACATCATAAAATCTATTTGATCATTTATATTTAATAATATTTTAAATATTATTTACATAAAATATAATTTTTTTAAAAATCCATTACATCATAAAAATAATTTCCTTTATTAAATTTGAATATTACCCAAAAATACACTTTTTATTTTATTGTTTCAAATTAAATATAATTCAGAAAGTAAAAATAAGAAGAAATTATAATCACCATTATGTTGAGAATAATATATTCATATTCGATTTTTATGATCATGATACATTATACTTTAATAAACTAACTTACTCTCTAAGAGTAAAGTTCACTACGGTGGGACATTCATGGGATGGTTAGGCATACATGGTTTTATCCATGATCTCAATGATTATGAACTACTCACATAAATGGTTTCATCCGTAATGTATTTGTTGGATCTCAGATTAGGATTGGTCAGGGAAAATTGTAGTGATGATATCTCCATTGGAACCTCAGATAAATTGTCTTCATAGGGTACAATCCTACTAGTTGAGGGTATCAATTCATTTGTCTATGTCAAATGGATTTTTCAAAACCCTATAGTTATAATCATCAAAACATCAATGTTCTAAGAATATATTAACAATGGTAATGATACTTAATGGTCTTTAAAAAAAGAAAAAATATAGTAAAACAAAATAATTTTCATTGTTTTATAAATGAATGATATATAATTATTCAGGTAATTTAATCATAAGGGAAATTTTATTTATAAAATTTTGTGTAGTTACAATATTTCCCACATTATGAATTTTAACCATTAAATTTTAATTTCACATACTAAAATAGTTGGGGGTAATTTTATTTATCTATTCCTCCAGTTCCCTCATCACTTATTCAAACATGGGGTTTTTATATATTATATTCACCATGTGCATTATCTTATTTGGTAGAACATTTTCTATACGATTAAAGATCTTCACCAATTTCTCCACATAGGAAAGATCATTCCTTAATGGTAAAACCTCTTCATTGATTGCATGTGAGTGGTTTGGTATGTACTTACTCATGAGTGATATGTGCAATTCATCATGTACTTGAGATATATCAGGTGGGAGTTCTAGTTGATAGGCCACATCTTCGATATGATCAAGGATCTCGAAGTGGTCGATGTATCTTGAAATAAATTTCAACTTATTCCTTAATATCATGAATATCTTCCATATAGATATTATGAGGAATACATTGTCTCCAACTTCAAACTCTATGTCCATCAATGACTGTCAACATATATATTTTTTCAACTATGAGGTTCCTTGATTTGATGCCGAATAGTCATGACATATTCCGCAACTTCTTCAACCATTTTTGGACCAAGAAGTTTTAATTATCCTACATCTTCGCAACATTAAATTGTTATACACCTCAGCCCTTAAATTATTTTATAGGGGCCATTTGAAATTTTGAGAAGAAACATTTATTTTATGAGAAATAAACCAGAGTAATATATTGATCCCACAACCATTTGAGGTAATTTGAGAATCATATCATCATGGTCTCCAGTATCTAGATAATCCACTCATATTGGCCATCAATTTGATTTTTGATAATTTATATAGACGTTCAAATCATTATTTGGACTACGTTCAAGAATATTAAAGAATATGTAGAATAAACTTGCATCTAAATAAAATACCATCGATAGTGGTGTTTCATGTAGCCTCACCACTTCTCTAATGAATAAACTTTCAATTTTATCGGGTGAGATGTATTATTGAATTGAAATGAAGTAATCAATCTTTTTATGATGATCTAGGAAAAACTGTATAGCATCATTTTCTCTTGATGTCTTTAGAAGAATAATGACAAAGTCAATGATGATGTTTTCTTAGTACGATATATTAATGGTTAATGGTTTCATCTTCCCATTGGATTTTATCACATCTACATTCACATGTGAAAATATAAGACATCTTCATATATACTCCACAATACCCTCCTTCAAATTGTGCCAGTAATTGTACTCTATTCTATATTAATACATCATTATGCTTCCTAGATGGATTGAGAAAGTCGAATTATGTGCATCATCCAGTATCCCCTTCTTTAACGTTGGATTTGATGGTACACATTATCATCTCCCAAATCTCACAACACCTTATCTATTACCATTGAACTCTGAAGATTTTTCTTTTCTTATAAATTCCAATTTATTCTGAATTCCAAAATATCTCTTTAAGCATCCATTACCCTCTCTTGAAGGTATATATGACCAATGTTTTTTTTAAAGGATTAATAATTTTGTATATTTATTTGTTTTCTTATTTTTTCATGTCTAGGAAGATAAGAGACATCTTAATTATCATCAATAAAAACATTGATCATTTTTACATAGATCATCATACACATTATTCTCTTTCATAGAATGGCAGTGGATTGATCAATAATAGTCCTTGGATTTAACCATATTTATTGGATCAAATTCAACTCCTTCTATGTGAATATATACATTATGATCTTGTGATCCATATATATTTCACACATATCCCCAAAGAGATAATTCCACCATATTTTAAATTCAAATATGAGTGTAGCCAACTATTGATCATTTATTGAGTCTCTCAATTCATGAACATTCAATTTCCATGATGAATAAAAAATCACTTTGTAACTCATAATTAATAAACATATGAATCCCTTCATCAAAACATCATCCAATAACAAAAAATGTTATCCACTTCTAGGTTGTTTTATTACAGGTGATGTGGTATCCCACTTTTTAAAATCATTGAATCACACTCCACATTCATAATTCCAAGAAAAGATGACTCCCATATGATTTATCTTAGTTATAGGGTTTTAAAATCATAATAATATTCTAAAATATCTATGATAATATCCAGATAATCCATGGAAACTATGGATCTCTGTCATAGATGTTGGCCCCATTCAACCATCAATTGTTTTGTTTTTGAATGGACTTCAAATATCTGATTGATTTTGATATTATTTCCTATAAATCAGAATTCCTTAAACCAAAAAACGAATTTTTTATTAATTTCATAAATATTATCCTTTTATATGGTATTTATCATAGTGCTCATATGATTTTTATCTTCTTAATTAAATTCATATTATATTAGATTATTGTATATAAAGGCTATCAGAATTTTGTCAATGTAATATATAAAGACATTATTCATCACATCCATGAATATTTATGGACGATTTTTTAAAGTGAATGGAATTACTGTGAACTAATATCTACCTTAAAATGTTCAGAATTAAATCATGTGGGTGTACTCGTTCTTCACATTACCATTGGAATTTCTACACCGAATATCCACCTAAGGGGAATATTGTGATCTATTTTTTAGATTGAACAAGTCATAAATCAATGTTAGATAAGACTTGTTATTTATCATTATCTTATTGAGATCATGATAACCAATTCAATGGAACATTAACCCATTATTATTATTTACGAAGAAGATGAGTGCACACCATGGGAAGAAATTCGGTGCATGAACCCTTTATCCAGATTATTCTATTGTTCTATCTTCATCTCCTCATGTTTCACAACATCCATTCTATATGGATTCCTTTATAATGAAATTTTCACATGTATAATATTGATGTAAAATTCAACAACTCAAGTAGGAGGAAGACATGGAAATTCATTGGGAAACTCCTTACTGTATTTTCTCACAATAGGAATGTATTCAAGGATGATATTTTCCTTAGACTCTATCATTTGTGATAGATACCAATTCTAGTTGGAAAATACTATTCATAAATGATATTTTGGTTTTAATGTTGATTAGTCCTCCACCATTCACTTGTACAGAATCAGAGGATGATTCAGAATATGTAAAGTGATTTCGTTCATAAAAAAAATTATTTTGTCTCTATTTAGAGAAATCCAATCCAACCACCAAAATTGCATCAAATTCCACAAAAAAGTTAATCATTGTGTTTTCTGGGAAGTGTTTCAAACAAATTCGGGGGAGTTATATACTTGGGATTCAATAATTTCTCCATTTTCTATTTTTAATGGGAACTCTACTTATAATGATAGTGGTGGTGTTTTTATGGGTCATCTAAACAATCATGATATGGAGAAATTCATAGAACAAAAATCAAAAAGTATGTTCTCTATTACTGAATGGATAACTAGAATACCGATCACCAAATCATGTTTAGGATCCACCTCAGTGGTTGTGATGGAAAATTCTCACACTTTCTAAATTTTAGGTTCTTTTGGTTTCAGAAACCCTTAGATTATTATATGTGTTTTAATATTTATATTCTTCCTTAAGGTTGAGATAATGAACAATGTGTTGAGGGTTTACAGGATAATTACATTCCTTCATCACATTAGTGGGTTTCTCCTACCAGTAATCGGTATCTAGGTGTCCTTCCTTCCCACAAAAAAATAATTTCCTCACCCCTTTTGGAAATATGTGTGGTTATTCTTTCTATACAATTGGTAAGTGGTATCTTGAAATTATATAGCACTATTATATTACTCCATCAAGCCACCAGAATTAATCTTCGCCTTATACTTCTAATCCCAATGATATCCTTGAGATTTGTTGACCATCATTTGAACTTTGAGGGAACATTGGAAAATTTTCTCATAGCTATCAATGTTTTAGATCTCTAGGTATTTTAATAAACTATGTTTTATCCCCCTAAATAAGTACACAACCTTGAATTTAGGAGAAACGACATTGCCGAAGGCATATCATCTAAGTATTTCTATTTTTTTATTTTAGTCCCCAATAGATTCATCTTCTATTTTGATGAGGGAATGTAAATCCATTTCCATTATAAATCATAGAGTGTGGGGAAAATATTTATCAATAAAACCTCCATAATTCTTTAACCCCCATTGCTCAAATCACATCCTCAAGATTCATATTCTTGATTAATGTTAACCACTGGTCATATTTTCCATCCATATGATAAAAATACAATAGAAATTTATCTTTCTCAAAGCATTGAATGATGATAAATTACTTATTAATATATTAGATAAATCTTTCTGTGATTATGGGGTCAGAAGATCCATTAAAAATCAATGACTTTATCTCATAATGTTATAAATTTCTATATGTTCTTTAGTCGGGGGATATTTGTGGTCCAACTAATCCATGTTTATATCCATAATCTAATTCATCTATGAGAGTATCATCATAATTTTCACTATTATTTCTTCTAGTGGGTTAGAAATCTCATTTGGGTAGTCATGATAATGCCCTTCACATTAGCTATTTACCTAGTTCGTCCTTTTTCCAACGATTCAGAAGAATAAATGAATAATTTGGTTTGAGTATTTTTGAACTATTAATCACATAAAAATTAATTAAATGACTTTAAATAGATAATTTATAAATTCCAATTATTTCTTAACTTTTGATTTTCTATGGAATAATTTATGTTATCCATGATCAATTTTCCTAACATAAACTGTCATGGTCTTTTTTACCTTAACCATGGTTCAAAATGCGCCTGTTAATTTACCTATGAATATCCCTTGGGAGTTTCAGACAAAGTGTTTTGCAAGGACTGTTGTCAAGCACTTGTTCCCTATGAATTCAAGATCAATGTGGAGTTTTCGTGTTTTACCACTATGTATATATGTACCATAGACACATCTACTTGTATTATACATAAAATTTTCTATTTTATTTTAAACAAATTACTATATACTTTACCAAAATTTAGGGATGTTTTATTATAAATAGTTTTAACCGTATGGTTTTTATATGAATTTTATAATCTTAATCAGAAAAATAACTAAATATTCCTTTGATATCAACAATGACAAACCTTCTGTAACACCCTGAGATTTTATGGGAAATATTCAATTTAATTTCATTCATGTATTCTGTTGTACACTACACAAAGATTATATTTATCCATATGCAAAACTGTATTATCTTACAGTATAAGCAAACACTATTCTAGGCTTGTGTTGCACGCCCGAGCAACATTCCTCGAAATCTTGTGTTGTACGCAATACCGAGTTTCACTAAACGAGATATTATTATAATATTATTATGAACTATCCATTATGAATAGTAATACCCACTTTTTGAAATTTAATAAACTTTATCATTCAAAATGGACTTTATTTTTGAATTCAGAATATCAAAACTAGATTAGGGTGACGTTTTGGTATTTTTCTAAAAACATTCAATTTTTGATGAATACTGAAAAAACACCGAGTTATAGTTTAAACTCGAATATTTATTTAAGTAATTATATATAGTATTTAAATTTAATTTAGGTCAAAATAGATACATAATACCTATATAAGTTCAATGTAATTCATTGGAGTCATTTTAAAATAATTTTTGATATATAAAATTTTATTGAACTTTGCACCGTCTTTTACCCACCTACTTGGAAAATTTACAAATTTATAGAAAACATAATTTTACCACATATGTGAGTTGAATTTCAAAACTCCGAGAGACATGGTTGATATCAGTAAGTAAAAGATGGTTCAATGAGATGAAAATAATTTTTGGTTAATAGTAACGTTTTACATTTATTTACCACGGTTAAAATTAAATAGGGTAATTAAGGGGAAAATGATATTATTATTACCCTAACACATGTCCTAATTCTATTAGATAAGTGTATTTAGAACAAAAACAACCTTAGTAATAAAATATGACCCTTTATATCCACTTTTATTAGATTAAGACATTTATTAGTATTTTCTTTAAAGAGGAGTTAAAAGAGTTAAAATAAAAGTTTAATAACTAAAACATTTTTAATATAGGGAAATACCTAAGATAAATTCGACTATAAATATTAATTAGAAATATAAAAATATTTCCCACATAATGGTATTTTATTTATTATTTTTAGAGATTATATAATTAAATATATTAATGACACAATGACGATGCAGTAATTACCATATTAATGAAAGAATCAAATAAATTCTATTATAAATCCTAAAATAAATATAATTTCAATGTTTTTATGACATCCACGAATTATATAGGTGAATAAGACATATTAGTATTGATTAAATGTATTTTTTTGAAATAATCATTCTTTTATTATTTTAACAAAAAACAAATACCAAATCATTCCAAAATTGACATAAAATAGTATTTAAAACAAATATTATATTATTAATTGATATAATGGTCCACAAAATCTCATTTTCGGCCAAAATACTTATATAATAATATATATGACATTAATTAACCAATTGGCGTTATATTAGCAGTATATAGTATGGTTATTAACCATATAGTGTAAGAATACAAGAAGACACGATAAAAGTTAAATTATTTAACTTAGAGTTAAATCTAAATGATAATGTTAACATGGTAACCTAAACTTGTCTAAAATCTATTGGTTGAGAGGATTTGGACCCATCCCTACCATATCCTCTAAATAAGTCACTTTGGACCCATTATAAATAGAATATGAATTTATTATAAAATAATATTTTATGTTTTTCCTAAGTTGCCTCCCACCCTCTTATAAAAGGACACTCCCACTTCTCTATAATTCACACACCTCCAAAGACATTTGGCTTGTCCATCCCCTACCCAAGTACCTTCTAAAATATCCTCCATTTGTCCTATAGGAATTACTTTAGTTATAAATCCAACCTATGAATCCCTTTTGATCAAATCAAAAGGAAGAACCCGAAGTAGTGGTAAATATCTCACCACCTATTCCAAGTTCCATTGTTCTTCCAATTCCTCCTTCATTGATTTTTCCATTGTAAAATAATAAATCCACTATCTTATATATAATTTGATTTTATTATAAAATATTTACAACCATACTAGTTATTTTATCCATCCTATGAATGATAAAATCACCACACGTGCGTACGTACGGCTTACAGTCTCCACGTCGTGGTGTAGTTTGTTATTCAAACATTACATCATTTGGATGGGTATAATAATGAGTATAAATGATATAAATAATAAATATAACATTATGATGATTCTTTATATATGATATAACATCCAATTATATATGATTTTAATATCAAAAGAATAATATTGTTTCTCGTGCGTACGTACGGACTAACGTCTCCATGATACAATGAGATTCATTCTCCATGTTAACCATCCAAGAATGTTAATAAAGTATATATAATAAGTAATCATAAAAGAAATGACATAATAATTCTACTGTAATTATGTATAAATATATTTCATATAATTCCATTAATTTTAATAAGGAAATGAAAACTGTGTTCATGCGTACGTACGGTCTACCGTCTCCATGAACAGTGTGTTTCGTTCCATTTATCGATCTGTTATATATATTTATATTATGAATATATATTATAAAAAAATATATTTTTACATTATGGATGTATGTAATCATAATCTATGTAATCATATGAATAATTACAAGTCAAAACAGGTACGATAAATGAAATTATTTTAAACAAAATGATGCATTAACATGGAATTGACAAATGAACGGGTAATAAAAAGTCGTAAGTGAATCATATATGATATCCTAAATATTATTATGGTTCTGTTACAAGTTAATAATATGTCTAAACCTGCTATACAAGAGTCTCAGACACATATGGATGAAATTGGACATAAGGTAAGGGATAATTTTTCAATGTCATTTTTATCTGAGATTTATTATATGTAAGTATTTACTGGGTTTATATTTTTCATCATTGTACATAAAAATGTTTTTCATAAAGTGTTTAACATTCTTCCATATGTGTTTAAAGTCATGTTTTCCCCTCTTTGACTTTTACTTTGTGTTATGTAAGGAATCATTCTTTTGTTTACCATACGTGGTAATTTTTAACTTTTCCGTTAAAAGTAAGAGGAGAATTCTTTTTTTAACTTATACAACATGAATAGATTTTTATAGTTTCATAATGCCTTATTTTCATGAATCTTACTCTAAAATATTTCATGAATATTTTCAAAAAAAAACCTTTTCTTTTCAAATTTCATGGAATTTTGTGAATGGAAAATGATTTTGAAGAAGAAAGGATATTTTTTCTCAAGAATTCATTTCAAGGGTTTTATTAATACCATTTCCATCTAAGATGACATTATTTCATATTTGTATGTTTCAAGAATAATGTCTCTATGATTTAAATGGTTTCAATTTTATTATGATTAAATGATATCCATTTGTTTTATATGGATTATGTTATAATGGGATGATGTTTATGAAACCCATTTTATTCTTTGGGTTATGATGAATGATTTATGTTTATATTGTGGTACATGTAAGAATGATTTCATTATGAGATTGGTGTGACCTATATCTCCATACAATGCATTGGGTAATGATTAATATCTCATGAGATAGACATGGATAGAATGACAAGTGAATCTGGTTCAGTAATACAGTGTTGTAACGACAAGTAAACCTGATTCAATAATTGACTTTGTCCACTATGATGGTCTTGGAAGCAAGGTTTTGGCTACTATAGAAATCATAACATATGCTTAATGGTGTTCCACAATTAAATGTTTTATTCCCATGTTATTTTACCATGAATAACATGCCTTTATGATATTTTCCTTACGTACTTCCATGATTTATGTCATTGCTCATGATTTTGATGTTAGGATTTTATGTCCATGTTTTTGCATTCTAATGTTTATGGATTGTTTTATGTTCTCTATGTTTACCCTTACTGAGCATTTGAGCTCACCCTTATTATGTTTTCTTTTACCTGGATATAAAGAATGATTTTAGGTAAGAAAAAAAGCGGAAGATATTTATTGGAGTTGTTGATGATCTTTCACAATGATTAGAAGACTATATTATGAGTTTCCAATGACACTAAACTATTATGTTACTTGGGTGTTTTTTTGTTATTTATTAAGTATTCTGCAAAATTAATGTAATTTCAATGTACGTCATGAATGGAAATCTACATTTGGTATCCGAGGAAAGGTTTATTTAACCTTTGGAAACTAGGATGCAAAAACTGTAGTGAGATCCCTAGAGATATTTCTAAGGTATGTCTAGAGATTTCCCTAAGGTTAAGTATATGTATAGGTTATAGTCCTAGAATTTCTATAACGAAATTAGAATTAAAACTAAAATTTAAGATATTGAAGGTACACCCCATTTAATATGTTGTTTTCCTACCATGATTTTTGCCTCTCACACTATTCTTTCTTGGTTTTAGACGATGGATAGAACCCGAAGGATCCATGTTGGACAATGTAATGGATGATGCAATGATTGTCCTTATGAAAAAACCAATATTATGGGAGATGGAGTGAAAAATATTATTGTTATACTTACAGGAGCTATGAATCATTCTGGACTTCAAAATGACCTGATAAAGGACCAATATTCTATTGAGTCCTTTATGAGGCAACATCCACCATCTTTCAATGGGTCTTATGATCCACATGTTGCTGAAAAATGAATCAGTACCATTGAAAAGATATTTTCCATACTTCACTTCTCGAAACATGAAAAAGTCATTATGGCTATTTACTGTTTACAAGGTGAATCTAACCTATGTTGGACCCTAATTTTGAATATGGGGCCTCAAGATGAAATTGAATCCATGGAATGGGATGAGTTCAAGAACTTATTTGTCAATAAGTATTTACATCGTATTCTTCGAAGAAAGTAGGAAAAGGAGTTCCTTGAGCATAAGAAAAAGGATGATGAATCTATTTTTATATATGAGGTAAATTTTACAAGGCTTTTAAGGTATGCATATTGCTTTATCATCCAAAATGAAAGTAAAGTTGATTGATTCTTTAGTTTTTTAAAACCAAGTCTTTGAAGGGAAATAGATAAAAGAGACTTCAGTAGCTGTAAATAAATTGTGTGTTGTGCTATCAAGGTAGAACTGTAAGTTGGTGTTACATATCCATCACATGGTTTTGACAAGAAATGAAAGATGGAGTTCAAGGAGATATCTCAGAACAATGGTGAAAGGAAGATGGATGTTTCTTCATGCTAAAAGTGTGGAAATAAGCATGTTGGATATTGTCTAAATGGAACTAGAAAATGTTTTAAGTGTGGAAAAGAAGTTCATCGAGATGTTGAGTGTCGAAGTAATGGAAAAAAGGTAGCTAATGATGTGAATAGAGAAAAGACAACAGAGAACGCACCACTAACACTTCAATGCTACAATTGCAAGGAAATATGGCATTATGCTAACCAATGACCTAATACCAAGGTTAATGATGATCGACATCAACAACCTCTTAAGGAAAAGGACAAAGGGAATTCACATGTTATACTTATTTGTGATGTTGATTATGCCAATGATGTGGTGGAATGATTAAGTGTTTATATAATGGGATTTCAAAATAGTATCATAGAATCTCTATTATAGTATTGTGGAATATTGGAAGACCCATGTATTGGTTTATTCTGATTATCAATAATTTTATTGAAATACTTTTGTAGAGAAGATTATATGAGAATAATGAATGGATAAGGAGAAAATAATATGTTTGGTACTATTTATGAGATCAGGATTGATATAAGGACAAAGTGATATCATGGATTGAATATATATAATTTTTGGGATTTTGGTACGTGGAGAGAGTAAAATTTTGACAGCATTTATGTTTTCACTAAGGTTCAATGGGTATTAATTTTTCAAGAGAACACTTGATTGAGGAATTCAAATGTTTGGAATGTGACCAACATGATATATCTTATTATATATGGTGATAAATGATGGTATTCACTTTCTTGGTATATGACCTTTCTATTAGTCATTTTCGATATACTATGACATTGGAAAGAAGTATTTCCAAAAATATTAATGGTTGGAATGGATTAAGTTTAACATCAGATAGTATTGTTTAAGGCCAGAATTGTTTTTGATTTCATTTCTGCAACGTTATAATATTTTAGTTTAAGAAAAGGGAAAAGGATGCGGGAATCGAACAAGGATGTGGGAATCAAACCCCCAACCAATGTGAGACATGAATTTATTTCCTACCACTGGCCTACATGAAGTCCCTAGTTAGTAGAAATGTTTTTGTATTTTATTAAGTGGTATGATAGTTGGAGTCTAAGTACGTTTTTGGAATCATATACAATTAACCTCACCATATATTGTCTTATGTATATTTAATAACACTATCTAACTTTTTATGTGAGATAGATGGAATGACCTATCATTCTTTTGCATGATCTGCTAACACATCCCGAATGAAAAATTCAACATCATTTCTTTAAGAGATGAAGTGGAAATTTTTCAAGGAATGACCAACGGTGAGGTTGTACCAAAATCAATTATGTATTCCCTCTAATTCCAATTTTTTCATCTTTAGGGAAATGATCATGAAAACCAAAAACGATGTCCTAGATGGTACCTCGGATCATCAGAAATTTATGTGTTTGTGATTTTTGTCTTTTTCATAGCCATGTACTCTACCAATATCCTTTAGAACATGATGGTTAGGTTTCTCTTCCATATCCATATTTTACCTATGTTCTCATATGTATAAGCCCATTGATGAGTTAATTTGGGTAACCATTATGTTTCATACTTCACTTTAAAAAATTATGTTTTAGTATTCCTTTTTACGATGTGGGTTTCTATGAATGAAACTTTAAAGTAGTAAATGATTTATAACCCTGAAAAATTTTGAGGGTAAAATTAATTTTAAGGGGGGGGGGGGTAGAATGTAACACCCCATGATTTTATGAGAAATATTCTTTTTAATTTCATTGATTTCTAGTCTTGTACACTACACTATGATTAGCTTGTGCCATACACAACACTGTATTATCTTGAAGTATACGCAAACACTATTCTAGTATTTTGTTGCACGATAGAGTAATATTCCTCGATAGCGTGTGTTGTACACAATATCGAGTTTCACTAAATGAGATATTATTATAATATTATTATGAAATAGCCATTATGAATAGTAATACCCACTTTTTGAAAGTTTATAAATTTTATCATTCAAAATTTTACTTGATATTTTCATTCATAATATCGAAATTAGCTTAGGGTGAATTTTTGGTATTTTTTTTGAATACATTAAATTTTTGATGAATAGTGAAAAAACACTGAGTTATAGTTTGAAACCGAAATTTTATTTAAATAATTATTTATTTTATTTAAATTTAATTTATGTAAAAAGAGATAAATAATACCTATATAAGTTCAATGTAATTAATTGGAGTCATTTTATAATAATTTTAGATATATAAAAATTTTATTGATCTTTTCACCGTCTTTTACCCACCTCCGAGGTGAATTTGAAAATTTACATAAAACATAATTTTACCACTTCTGCGAGTTGAATTTCAAATATCCAAGATACATGTTTGATATCAGTAAGTAAAATGTGGTTTAATTATATGAAAATAATTTTTTGTGAATAATAACTTTTTTACTTTTATTTACCACAGTTAAAAGTAAATAAGCTAATTAAGGGTAAAAATGATATTATTATTACCCTATAACATATCCTAATTCTATTGGATAAGTGTAATTCGACAAAAAAGAACCATAGGAATAAAATATGACGCTTTTGGTCCACATGGATTTGATTAAGACATTTGTTATTATTTTCTTTAATGAAGTGTTAAAAGAGTAAAAGTCAAAGATTAATAACTAATCCATTTTTAATATAGGGATATATATAAGATAAATTAGACTATAAATATTAATTAGAAAGATAAAAATATTTCCTACATAATGGTATTTTATTTATAATTTTTAGAGATTAGATATTTATATTTATTAATGACACAATGATGATGCCGAAATTACCTTATTAATGAAATAATAAAATAAATGGTATTAAAAAAATTGAAATAAATAAAATTTCAATTTTTTATGACATAAACGAATTTTATAGGTGAATAAGACATGTTAGGATTGATTCAATGTATTTTTTTTGAGCTATACATGATGTTATTATTCTAACCAAAAACAAATACCAAATAGTTTCAAGATTGACCTAAAATAGTTTTTAAAACAAATATTATATTATTAATTGATATAATGGTCCTTAAGATCTACGAATCGGCCAAAAAACATATATAATAATATATATGACATTAATGAACCAATTGGGGTTCTATTGTCAGTGTATAGTATTTTTATTTACCATATAATGTAAGAATACAAGAAAACATGATAATAGATAAATTATTTAACTTAGAGTTAAATATAAATGATAAGGTTATAATGGTAACCTAAACATGTCTGAAACCAATTGGTTGAGATTTATTAGACCCATCCCCAACCTAGATTCTAAATAAGTCACTTTGGAGGCATTATAAACTGAATATGAATTTATTATAAAATAAAATTTACATTTTTCTTAAGGGGCCTCTGACCCCTCTTATAAAAGGGCACTCCCCCTTCTCTATAATTCACTCCTGCAAATACATTTGTCTTGGATAAACCTTGACTAAATACCCTCTAAAATTTCCTGCCTTCATCCTAGAGGAATTCGTTTAGTCCGAAATCCAACCTATGGAGCCCTTTTGATCAAATCGAAAGGAAGAACCCGAAGAAGAGGTAAATATCACACCACCTATTTCAAGTTCCTTTCATCTTCTACTTCCTACTTATTTTCTTTCATTATAAAAAAATAAATCCAAAATCTTATATATAGTGTGATGTTATTATAAAAATTTTACAACCATACTAGTTATTTTATCCATCCTATAAATGAAAAAGTCACCACAGGTGCGTACGTACGTCTTATCGTCTCCCTGTTGTGGTGTAGTTTGTTATTCAAACATTCCATCATTTGGATTGGTATAATAATGAGTATAAATGATATAAATAATTAATATAACATTATGAATATTATTTATATATTATATACTATCCATTTATTTATGATTCAAATTTCAATAGAATGATATTGTCGCTCGGGCGTACGTACGGACTACTGTCTCCACGATGCGATGAGATTAATTCTCCATGTTAACCTTCCAAGAATGATTATAAAGTATATATAAAAATAAATCATGAAACATATTTCATAATAATGATACTATATTTAGGTATAAATATATGTCATTTACTTCCATCAAATTTAATATGGAAACAAAAACAGTGTTCATTCGTACGTACGGTCTACCATATCCATAAACGAAGTCTTTCGTTCCATTTATCGATCTATTATATATAATTATATTATGAATATATATTATATATAAATCAGTTTTTACATTCTTGAAGTAAGTAATCATGTTTTATGCAATCATATGAATAATTAAAAGTCAAAACTCCTACGATAAATGAAATGTTTTTACCCAAAACGATGCATTATCATGGAATTGACAAATGAACGGGTAATATAAAGTTGTAAGTGAATAATATATGATGTCATAAATATTATTATGGTTCTATTACAAGTTAATAATATGTCAAAAACAACTATAAAAGAGTCTCAGACACATACAAAAGAAATTGGACATAAGGTAAGGGATAGTTTTTCAATCTCATTTTTATCCGAGATGGCTTATACGTAAGTATTTTCTGGGGTTATATTTTTCATCCGTGTCCATAAAAATGTTTTTCATAAAGTCTATAATATTATTCCATGTATGTCTAAAGTCATGTTTACCCCTCTTTAACTTTTACATTGTGTTATTTAAGGAATATTTATTTTGTTTACCATACATGGAACTTTTTGACTTTTCCGTTAAAATATGAGTGGAATGTTTTTTTAACTTATACGGCATGAACAGATTTTTAAGGTTTCATAACGCCTTATTTTCATGAATATTACTCTACATTATTTCATGAATAATTTCAAAAAAATACTTTTATTTTTAAATTTCATGGAATTTTGTGAAAAGAATATTATTTTGAAGAAGAAAGGATATATTTTTCTCAATAATTCATTTCAAGTGTTTTATCATCACCATTTTCCATCTATGATGACGTTATTTCATATGTGTTTGTTTCAATCATAACGTCTCTATAATTTACATGGTTTCACTTTTCTTATGATTAAATGATATCCATTTGTTTTATATGGATTATGTTATGATGGGATAATGTTTATGAAACCCATTTTATTCTTTGTGTTATGATGAATAATTTATGTTTATGTTGTGGAACACGTAAGAATGATTTAATTATGAGATTGGTGGGACCTATATCTCCCTATAAATCATTGGGTAATGATTTATATCTCATGAGATAGACATGGCGGGAATGGAAAGTGAATCCGGTTCAGAAATAAAGGGATGGAACAGTAAGTAAACCCAACTCGATAATGGACTTTGTCCACTATAATGGTTTTGGAAGCAATGTCTTGGATACTATGTAAATAATAACATGTGTTTAATGGTTTTCCACAATTAAATGTTTTATTACCATGATATTTTACAACGAATAATTTTCTTTTATGATATATACCTTACCTATTTTCAAGATTTATGTCATTGCTTATGATTTTGATGTTTAGATTTTATGTTCAAGTTTTTGTATTCAAATGTTAATGGATAGTTTTATGTTTTCTATGTTTAACCTTTATGAGAATTTGAGCTCAACCTTTTTATGTTTTGTTTTCCCATGGATATAAAGAAAGGACTTTGGTAAGAAAACAAAAGGGAAAGATTGTTATGGGAGATGTTGAAGATCTATCACCATGATTAGAAGATTATATTATGGGTTTCCAAAGACACTAAACTATTACGATCCTTGGGTGTTATTTTTTTTATGGATTAAGTATTCCACAAAATTAATGTAATGCCCATGTATGTCAAGTATGGGTCTTTACAGTTTTTATCAGAGGAAAGGTTTAGTTAACCTTTGAAAACTAGAATGCGAAAACATTAGTGAGATCCCTAGAGATATTTCTAAGGTATGTCTAGGGATGTCCCAAAGGATAAGTATAAGTATAGTTTATAGTCCTAAAATTACAGTAACAATATTATAATTAATCCTAAGATGTTATATATTGAAGGTACTCCCCCTTTATTATGTAGTTTTACAAGCATGATTTTTTCCTCTCACACTATTCTTTCTCAGTTTTAGATGACGAATGGAACCCGAAGGAACCATGTTGATCAATGTAATGGATGATGCAATGATTGTCCTCCTGAAAAAAAATAATGTTATGGGAGATGGAGTGAAAAATATAATTTCTATACTTACACATGCTGTGAATCAATATGGACTTCCAAATGAGCAGTGAAAGGAACAATATTCTATTGAGTCCTTCATGAGGCAACATCCACCATCTTTCAATGGGTATTCTGATCCACATGTTGCCGAAAAATGGATCAGTACCATTGAAATGATATTTTCCATACTTCGCTTCATGGAACATGAAAAATTCATTCTGGCCATTTACCATTTAGAAGGTGAAGCAGACCAGTGGTGTATAGTAATTAAGAATACGAGGCCCCAAGATGAAATTGAATCCATGGAATGGGATGAGTTCAAGAATATTTTTTTCAAAATGTATTTAGCTCGTATAATTCGAAAAAATATGGAAAAAGAGTTACTTGAGAATTATCAAAAGGATATTGAATATTTTGGTATATATGAGGAGAATTTCACAAGGCTATCAAGGTATGCATCTGGATTTATCATCCAACATGAAAGTAAAGTTGATCGACTCTTCAGTGGCATAAAACCAAGTCTTCGAAGTGCCATAACTATAAGAGAATTTAGTAGCCATGATGAAATTATGCGTAGTGATATCAAGGTATAACTATATGTTGTTGTTACATATCCATCTCATGGTTTTGACACGAAACGAAACATGGAGTTCAAGGAGAAATCTTAGAACAATGGTGAAAAGAAGATGAAAGTTTCTTTATGATCAAAGTGTGGAAAGAAGCTCAGTGGAGATTGTCTAAATGGAACTAGAAAATGTTTTAAGTGTGGAAAAGAAGGTCATCGAGTAGTTGAGTGTCGAAGTAATGGAAAAAATGCAGCTAATGATGTGAATATAGAAAAGGCTACAGAGAACGCACAACCAACGCTTCATTGCTAAAATTGCAAGGAAATGGGGAATTAAGCTAACCAATGCCCTAATACAAGGGTTAATGATGATCTACATCAACAAACTCTTAAGGAAATGGACAGTGGTGTGTCACATACGATCACTATTTGTGATGTTGAGTATGAAAATGATGTGGTGGAATGATTAAGTGTTTATGTAATGGGATTTCAAAATAGTATTATAGAATCTCATTTATAGTACTGTGGAATATTGGAATACCCATGTATTGGTTTATTCTGGTTTTCAATAAATATATTGAAATACATTTGTAAAGATGATTATATGCACATAGTGAATGGAGAAGGATAAAATAATATGTTTGGTAATATTCATGAGCTCAGGATTGATATAAGGAGAAACTGATATCATGGATTGAGTATATAGAATTATTGGGATTTTGGTATATGGAAGGAGTTAAATTTTGACACCATTAATGTTTTCAGTAAGGTTTAATGGGTACTCATTTTTCAAGATAATACCTGATTAAGGAATTCAAATGTTTGGAATGTTACCAACTAGATATATCTTATGATATATGGGGGATAGATGATGGTATTCACATGCTTGGTAGATAACCTTTCTAGTAGTCAAATTCTGTATACTATGAAATTGGACAAAAGTATTTCTGATAAACCTAAAGGTTGGAATAGATTAATTTGAACATCAGAGATTATTTTTTAAGGCTAGAATTTTTTTTGATTTTATTTCTGGAATGTTATAATAGTGTAGTTTAAGAAAAGGGGCAACCTGCAGAACGGGCGATGACCCATCGTGTCAGACTAGGATGTGGGAATCGAATGCACAACCAAAGTGATGCAGGCCTTTATTGCCTACCACTAGTATACAGGATGTCCCTGGTTAGTATAAATTAGTTTTATTTTGTTATGTGGTATGATTGTTGGAATCTAAGTCCATTTTTGGAATCATAAACAATTAACCTCACTATAGATGGACTTATGTATATTTATTAACTTTATCTAACCTTCTGTTTGTGACAGTTGGAATGACCTATCATTCTATCACATGATCTGTTAACACTTCACGAATGAAAAATTCAACTTCATTTCATTAAGAGATGAACTGGAAATTGTTCAAGGAATGACCAACAGTGAGATTGTGCAAAAATCAATTATGTATTTCTTCTAATTCAATTTTTTTTCATCTTTAGGGAAATGATCTTGAAAACAAAAACGTTTTCCTAGATAGTACCTTATATTATAAAAACTTTATGGATTTGTGATTTTTGGCTTTTTAATAGCCATGTTCTCTACTACTCTCCATCAAAACATGATTGTTATATTTATCTTCCATATCCATATTTCAACTATGGTATCTTATGTGGAAACCCAGTGAAGAGTTAATTTGGGTAACCGTTATGTTTCATACATCACATTTTAAAATTAAGCTTTAGTATTCCTTTTTATGATGTGGGTTTCTATGAATGAAACTTTCATGTAGTAAAAGATTTATAATCCCAATGAATTTCGAGGGAGAAATTCATGTTAAGGGGTGGTAGAATGTAACACCCCGAGATTTTATGAGAAATATTATTTTTAATTTCATTGATGTCTTGTGTTGTACACTACACCAAGATTATCTTGCACCATACGCAACACTGTATTATCTTTCTATATACACAAAAACTATTCTAGTCTTGGGTTGCACGCCAGAGCAACATTCCTCGATAGCGTGTGTTGTACGCAATACTGAGTTTCACTAAATGAGATATTATTGTAATATTATTATGAACAAGCCGTTATGAATAGTAATAAACACTTTTTTAAATATTATAAATATTATCATTCAAAATGGACTTCATTTTTGGATTCTGAATATCTAAATTAGCTTAGGTTGAAATTTTGGTATTTTTCTGAAAACATTCAATTTGTGATGAATAGTGAAAAAAACAGAGTTATAGTTTAAAACCAAATTTTTATTTAAATAATTATTTATTTTATTTAAATTTAATTTAAGTCAAAATAGATATATAATACCTATATAATTTCAATTTAATTCATTTGAGTTATTTTATAATAATTTTAGATATATAAAAATTTTATTGAACTTCTCACCGTCTTTTACCCACCTCCCAGGAGAATTTTCAAATTTAAATAAAACATAATTTTACCACTTCTGTGACTTGAATTTAAAAAATTTGAGAGACACGATTGATATTAGTAAGTAAAATTTGGTTCAATGAGTTGAATATTTTTAGTGAATAGTAACTTTTTTACTTTTATTTACTATGATTAAAAATTAAATAGGGTAATTAAGGTTAAATATGATATTATTGTTGTTGTAACACATGTCTTAATTCTATTGGATAAGTGTAATTCGAAAAAAAACAACCTTAAGAATAAAATATGACCATTTTGGTCCACTTGAATTAGATTAAGACATTTATTATTATTTTCTTTAAAGAAGAGTTAAAAGAGTTAAAATCATAGTTTAATAACTAAACCATTTTTAATATAGGGATATACATAAGATAAATTTGACTATAAATATTTATTAGAATGCTTAAAAATATTTCCTACATAATGGTATTTTATTTATAATTTTTAGAAATTAGATAATTAAATTTATTAATGACACAATGATGATGCAATAATTACCTTATTAATGAAAGAATAAAATAAATGGTATTATAAATATTAAAATAAATATAATTTCAATGTTTTTATGACATCCAGGAATTTTCTAGTTGACTAAGACTTTGTAGGATTGATTCAATGTATTTTTTTTTTTGAATTAATCATGCTTTTATTATTTTAACAAAATACAAATACCAAATAGTGTCAAAATTGACATAAAATAGTTTTTAAAACATATTTTATATTATTAATTTATATAATGGTCCTAAAAATCTAATATTCGGACAAAATCCTTTTATAATAATATATATGACATTAATGAACTAATTGGGGTTCAATTGGCAGTATATATTAAGATTATTAACCACATAGTGTATGAATACAAGAAGACACGATAAAAGTAAAATTATTTAACTTTGAGTTGAATCTAAATGATAAGGTTAAAATGTTATCCTAAACATTTATAAAACCAATTGGATGAGATGATTTCGACCCATCCGCACCCTATTCTAGAAATAAGTCAATTTTGAGCCATTATAAATTGAATATGAATTTATTGTAAAATATTATTTTATGTTTTTTCTAAGGTGCCCCTCTACCCTCTTAGAAAAGGGAACTCCCCCTTCTCTCAAATTCTCACCGCCAAATCCATTTTTCTCGTCCATCCCCTGTCCATATACCCTCTCAAATGTCCTCCCTTCATCCTAGAGTAATTAATTTGGTCAGAAATCCATCCTATGAAGCCCTTTTGGTCAAATCAAAAGGAAGAACCTGAAGAAGAGGTAAATAACTCACCACTTATTTCATGTTCATTTCGTTTTCCACTTCCTTATTCTTTGTTGTTTCCAATATAAAATAATAACTCCAGTATCATCTATATACTGTGATGTTATTATAAAAATTTTACAACCATACTAGTTATTTTATCCATCCTATGAATGAAAAAGTCACCACACGTGCGTATGCACGACTTATTGTCTCCACGTCATGGTATAGTTTCTTATTCAAACATTTCAACATTTGTATGGGTATAATAATGAGTATAAATGATATAAATAATAAATATAAAATTATTATGATTCTTTGTATATGATATACCATCCAATTAAATATGATTTTAATATCAAAAGAATGATATTGTCGCTTGTGCGTACGTACAGACTACCATCTCTATGATGCGATGATATTCATTATCAATGTTAACCATCCAAGAATGATTATAAAGTATATATAATTAGTAATCATGAAACATATCAAATAATAATGATACTATATTTATGTATAAATATATGTCATTTACTTCCATTCAATTTAATAAGGAGACGAAAACAGCGTTCATGCGTACGTACGGTCTACCGTCTCCATGAACGGTGTATTTCGTTCCATTTATAGATCTATTATATATATTTATATTATTAATATATATTATATATAAATAATTTTTTACATTTTGTAAGTATGTAATAATGATATACGTAATAATATGAATAATTACAAGTCAAAACACGTACGATAAATGAAATCATTTTACCCAAATCGATGCATTAACATGGAATTGACAAATGAACAGGTAATATAAATTAATAGGTGAATCATATATGATATCATAAATATTATTATTGTTCTGTTACAAGTTAATAATATGTCTAAACCCACTATATAGGAGTCTTGAACACATACGGAAGAAATTGGACATAAAGTAAGGGATAATTTTTCAATCTTATTTTTATCCAAGATTGCTTATATGAAAGTATTTACTGGGGTAATATTTTTCATCCATGTCCATAAAAATGTTTTCCATAAACTCTTCAATATTCTTCCATGAATGAATAAAGTCATGTTTACCCCTCTTTGACTTTTACTTTGTGTTATGTAAGAAATCATTCTTTTGTTTAACATATGTGGTAATTTTTGACTTTTCGATTAAAAGTATGAGAAGAATGTTGTTTAACTTATACTGCGTGAACAGATTTTTAGAGTTTCATAATGCCTTATTTTCATGAAACTTACTCTAAAAGATTTCATTACTATTTTCAAAAAAATCCCATACTTTTAAAATTTCTTGGCATTTTGGGAAAAGAAAATGATTTTGAAGAAGAAAGGATATTTTTTATCAAGAATTCATTTCTGGTGTTTTATCAAAACCATTTTACCATCTAACATGAAATTATTTCATATGTGTATGTTTCAAGTATAATGTCTTTATGATTTATGTGGTTTCAATTTTCTTATGATTAAATGATATCTATCTGTTTTATAAGGATTATGTTATGATGGAATGATGTTTATGAAACCCATTATATTCTTTTGGTTACGATGAAGGATTTATTTCTATGTTGTGGAACATGAAATAATGATTTCATTATGAGATTGGTGGGACCTATATCTTCCTCTAATGCATTGGGTAAAGATTTATATCCCATGAGATAGACATGGCTGGAAAAGCGATTGAATCTGGTCCAGTAATACAGGGCTGGAACAAAAAGTAAACCCGATTCAGTAATGGACTTTGACCACTATGATGATCTTGTCAGCAATGTCTTGGCTACTATGGAAATAATAACATGTGCATAATGATTTTACACAATTAAATGTTTTATTCCCTTGTTATTTTGCTATGAATAATGTTCATTTATAATATATTCTTTACGTACATCCCAGATTTATGTCATTGCTCATGATTTTTATGTTTTGATTTAATGTCCATGTTTTTGCATTCAAATGTTTATAGATTGTTTTATGTTCTCTATGTTTACCCTTACTGAGAATTTGAGCTCACCCTTTTTATTTTTTATTTTCCCTAGGATATAAATAATGGTTTTAGGTAAGAAAACAAAAGGTGATGATCTTTATGGGAGATGTTGAAGTTCTTTCACCGGGATTAGAAGATTATATTCCATGTATCCAAAGACAATAAACTATTATGGTCCTTGTTTGTTTTTTTATTATGTATTAAGTATTCTTCAAAATTAATGTAACGTCCACGTACATAAAGTATGGGTCTCTACAGTTGGTATCAGAGGAAAGGTTTAGTTAACCTTTGGAAACTAGGATGAAAAAACTATAGTGAGACCCTTAGAGATATTTCTAAGGTATGTCTAGGGATGTCCCTAAGGTTAAGTATAAGTAATGGTTATAGTCCTTGAATTATGGTAACAATATTATAATTAACCCTAAGATGTTAGATATTGAAATTACCCCCACCCCCTTTATTATGTTTTTTCCTAGCATGATTTTTTCCTCTCACACTATTCTTTTTGGGTTTTAGACGATGGCTGGAACCTAAAAGAACTGTATTGATCAATGTAATGGACAATGCAATGATTGTCCTCCTAAACAAACCAATTTTATGGGAGATGGAGTGAAAATTCGTATTGGTATACTTACACAAGCTATGAATCATTCTGGACTTCCAAATGAGCAGATAAGGGAACAATATTTAATTTAGTCCTTCATGAGGCAACATCCACCTTCTTCCAATGGGCCTACTGATCCACTTGTTGCTGAAAAATGGATCAGTACCATTGAAAAGATATTTTCTATACTTCACTGCTCAGAACATGAAAAAGTCATTCTGGATATTTACTGTTTATATGGTGAAGCAGGCCAGTGGTGGACTCTAATTAAGAATACAAGGCCCCAAGATGAAATTGAATCCAGGGAATGCGATGAGTTCAAGAACTTGTTTTTCAATAAGCATTTACCTCGTATTCTTCGAACAAAGATGGAAAAGGAGTTCTTTGACCATATGAAAAAGGATTATGAATCTGTTGGTATATAAGAGGTGAATTTTACAAGTCTTTCAAGGTATGCACTTGGCTTTATCATCCAACATGAAATTAAAGTTGATTGATTCTTCAATTGCATAAAACCAAGTCTTCAAAGGGAAATAGCTATGAGAGACTTCAATAGCTATGAAGAAATTGTGCATTGTGCTATCAAGGTAGATCTAGAAGTTGGTGTTACAAATCCATCTCATGGTTTTGACAAGAAACAAAAGATGGATTTCAAGGAGAAATCTCAGAACAATGGTGAAAAGAAGATGAATGTTTATTTATGCTCAAAGTGTGGAAAGAAGCATGGTGGAGATTGTCTAAATAGAACTAGAAAAATAATTTAAGTGTGGAAATGAAGTTCATCGAGCATTTGAGTGTCGAAGTAATGGGAAAAAGGGGGAAAATGATGTTAATAGAGAAAATACTACAAAGAACGCACCACTAACGCTTCAATTCTAAAATTGCAATGAAATGAGGCATTATGATAACCAATGCCCTAATCGAAGGGTTAATGATGATCGACATCGACAACATCTTAAGGAAAAGGACAAAGGAAAGTCACATGTGATCGCTATTTGTGATGTTGATTATGCCAATGATGTAGTGGAATGATTATGTATTTATGTAATGGGATTTCAAAATAGTATCCCAGAATCTCATTTATAGTATTGTGTAATATTGGAATACCCATGTATTGGTTTATTCTGGTTTTCAATAATTATATTGAAATACTATTGTAAATAAGATTATATGCACATAATGAATGGATAAGGAGAAAATAATATGTTTGGGAGTATTTATGGGCTCAGGATTGATATAAGGAAAAGTGATATCATGGATTGAGATTATATATTTTTTGGGTTTTTGGTTTGTGGAAAGAGTTAACTTTTGACAGCATTCATGTTTTCACTATGGTTCAATGAGTATTAATTTTTCAATAGAATACATGATTAAGGATTTCAAATGTTTTGGAATGTGACCAACTATATATATCTTATGATATGTGGGGGATAAATGATGGTATACACATGCTTGGTAGATGACCTTCCTAGTAGTCGTTTTCTGTATACAATGTTATTAGACTGAAGTATTTCTGATAAGCCTAAAGGATGGAATAGATTTTTTTGAACATCAGATAGTATTGTTTATGTCTAGATTTTTGTTCGATTTTATTTCTAGAATGTTATAATAGTGTAGTTTATGAAAAGGGACAACCTGAAGAACGGGCGAAAACTCGTCGTGTCAGACAAGGATGCAGGAATCGAACCCACAACCAAAGTGTGACATGCCATTATCACCTACCAATGGCCTACAGGAAGTCCCTGGTTAGTAGAAATTAGTTTTATTATATTAAGCGGTAGGATAGTTGGAGTCTAAGTCCATTTTTGGATTCATATACAATTAACCTCACCATAGTTGGATTTATGTATGTTTAATAACATTAGCCAACCTTTTGTTTGAGACAGATGGAATGACCTATCATTCTATCGCATGATCTTCTAACACTTCACAAATGAAAAATTCAACTTCATTTCTTTAAGATATGAAGTGGAAATTGGTCAAGGAATGACCAATGGTGAAGTTGTAACAAAATCAATTATATATTTCTTCTAATTCCAAATGTTTTTCATCTTTAGGGAAATGATCTTGAAAACCAAAAATGTTGTCCTATATGGTACCTTATATCATCACAAATTTATGCCTTTTTGATTGTCGTATTTTTTATAGCCATGTTCTCTACCGCTCTTTATCAGAACTTGATGGTTAAATTTCTCTTCCATATCCATATTTCACATATTTTCTCCTATGTGGAAACCCAGGGATGTGTTAATTTGGGTAACCATTATGTTTCATACTTCACTTTTTAAAATTAAGCTTTAGTATTCCTTTTTATGAAGTGGGTTTCTATGAATGAAACTTTCATGTAGTAAATGATTTATAACCCCGACGAATTTTGAGGGTGAAATTCATTTTAAGGGGGGGGGGGTTGAATGTAACACCCCGAGATTTTATGTGAAATATTTTTTTAATCTATTTTATGTCCTTTGTTGTACGCTACACCATGATTAGCTTGCACTATACGCAACACTGTATTATATTTCTGTATACAGAATCACTATTCTAGTCTTGTGTTTCACACCAAAGCAACATTCCTTGATAGCGTGTGTTGTACGCAATACCGAGTTTCAATAAACAAGACATTATTATAATATTATTATAAAATAGCCGTCATGAATAGTAATACCCACTTTTTGAAATTTTATAAATTTTATCTTTCATAATGGACTCCATTTTTGGATTCGTAATATCAAAATTAGAATAGGGTGAATTTTTGGTATTTTTTCTGAAAACATCCTATTTTTGATCAATAATGAAAAAAATAATGAGTTATAGTTTAAAACAAAATTTTTATTTAAATAATTTTTTATTTTATTTAAATTTAATTTTGGTCAAATAGATACATAATACGTATATAAGTTCAATTTAATTCATTGGATTCATTTTATAATAATTATAGATTTATAAAAATTTTATTGAACTTTTCACCGTCTTTTACCCACCTCCTAGGAGAATTTGGAAATTTACATAAAACATAATTTTACCACTACTGTGAGTTGAATTTCAAAACTCAGAGAGACACGGTTAATATCAGTAAGTAAAATGTGGTTCAATGAGATGAAAATAATTTTTGGTGAATAGTCACTTTTTACTTTTATTTACCACGATTAAGAGTAAATACGGTAATTAAGGGTAAAAATGATATTATTATGACCCTAACACATGTCCTAATTCTATTGTATAAGTGTGATTCGACCAAAAACAACCTTAGAAATAAAATCTATCCCTTTTGGTACATTTGGATTAGATTAAACATTTATTATTATTTTCTTTAATGAATAGTTAAAAGAGTTAAAATCAATGTTTAATAACTAAACCATTTATAATATAAGAATATAAATAAGATAAATTCGACTATAAATATTCCTAGAAAGCTAAAAATATTTCATATATAATGGTATTTTATTTATAATTTTTAGAGATTAGATAAAATAATTTATTAATGACATAATGATGATACATGAATTACCTTATTAATGAATGAATCAAATAAAAGGTATTATAAATATTAATATAAATATAATTTCAAAGATTTTATGACATACAAGAATTTTATTTTATCAAAAGACATGTTAGAATTGTTTAAATGTATTTTTTTTTGATGTGATCATGCTATTATTATTTTAACAAAAAACAAATACCAAATAGTGTCAAAATTGACATAAAATAGTTTTTAAAACAAATATTATATTATTAATTGATATAATGCTCCTAAAAATATAAGGTTCAGACAAACGACTTATATAACAATATAAATGAAATTAAATAACCAATTGGGGTTATATTGGCAGTATATAGAAAGATTATTAACCATATACTGTAATAATAAAAGAAGACACAATAAAAGTTAAATTATTTAACTTAGAGTTAAATCTAAATGATATGGTAAAATGGTAAACTAAACATGAATAAAACCTATTTTTTGAGAGGAATACGACCCATACCCACCCTAGCCTCGAAATAAGTAACATTTAAGCAATTATAAATAGAATATGAATTTATTATAAAATAATATTTTATGTTTTTCCTAAGGTGACCCTCACCGCTCTTATAAAAGGGAACTTCCCATTCTCTCTAATTAAAACCTAAAAAGCCATTTGGAATGGCCAAACCATACCAAAATACCCTATGAACTATTCTACCTTCATATTATAGGAATTACTTTAGTCATAATTCTAACATATGAATCCCTTTTCATCAAATCAAAAGGAAGAACCTGAAGATGAGGTAAATATCTCACCACCTATTTTAAGTTCCTTTCTTCTTCCACTTATTCCTTCTTTTTTGTTTCTATTATAAAATAATAACACCAATATATTCTATATAATGTGATGTTATTATAAAATTTTTCAAACGTACTAGTTATTTTATCCATTATTTGAATGAAAAAGTCGCCACACATGCATACGTACGACATACCGTCTCCATGTCGTGGTTTAGTTTGTTATTCAATATTTTCCTCATTTGGATGGGTATAATAATGCGTATAAATGATATAAATAATAAATAAAACATTTTAATGATTCTGTATATATGATATACCATCCAATTATATACTATTTTAATACCAAAAGAATGATATTTCCGCTCGGGCGTACATATGGACTACCGTCTCCACGATGCGATGAGATTCATTTTCCATGTTAACCATCCAAAAATGATTGTAAAGTATATATAATAAGTAATCATGAATTATATGACAAAATAATTATACTATATTTATGTATATATATATCTCATTTACTTCCATTCAATTTTATATGTAAATGAAGATATCGTTCATGCGTACATAGGGTCAACCGTCTCCATGAACGGTACAGATCGTTCTATTTATAGATCTATCATATATATTTATATTATGACTATATATTATATATAAAACATGTTTTACATTCTTGAATTATGTAATCATGATCTAAGTAATCATATGAATAATTACAAGTCAAAACACATACGATAAATGAAATTATTTTACCCAAAACAATGAATTAACATGGAATTAACAAATGAACGGGTAATATAAAGTCATAGGGTAATAATATATGATAACATAAATATTATTATTATTCTGTTAGAAGATAATAATATTTCTAAACCCACTATACAAGATTCTCGGACACATACGGATGAAATTGGACATAATGTAAGGGATAATTTTTCAATCTCATTTATATCTGAGATTGCTTATACGTAAGTATTTACTGGGGTTATATTTTTCATCCCTGTCCATAAAAATGTTTTTCATAAAGTGTATAATATTCTACCATGTATGTTTAAAGTCATGTTTACCACTCTTTGACTTTTACTTTGTGTTATGTAAAGAATATTTCTTTTTTTACAATACGTGGTACTTTTTGACTTTTCTGTTAAAAGTATGAGGAGAATGTTTTTTTATCCTATACGGAATGAACAGATTTTTACGGTTTCATAACTCCTTATTTTCATGAAGATTACTCTACAATACTTCATGACTATTTTCAACAAAATCCATTTCTTTTAAAATTTCATGGCGTTTTGGGAAAACAAAATTATTTTGAAGAAGTAATGAATTTTTTTTCTCAATAATTCATTTCAAGTGTTTTATCAAAACCATTTTCCATCTAAGATGACATTATTTCATATCTGTATGTTTCAAGTATAATGTCTCTATGATTTAAATTGTTTCACTTTTCTTATGATTAAATGATATCCATTTGTTTTATATGGATTATGTTATGATGGGATGATGTTTATGAAACCCATTTTATTCTTTGAGTTATGACAGATGATTTATGTTTATGTTGTGGCACACGTAAGAATGATTTAATTATGAGATTGGTGGGACCTATATCTCTCTCCAATGCATTGGGTAAAGATTTATATCTCATGAGATAGACATGGTTTGAATGTAAAGTGAATCCGGTTTAGTAATACTGGGCTGGAACGTCAAGTAAACCCAATTCAGTAACGGATTTTGTCCACTATGATGGTCTTAGCAGCAATTTCTTCACTAGTATGGAAATTATAACATGTGATTAATGGTTTTACAAAATTAAATGTTTTATTCCCATGTTATTTTACCATGAATATTTTTCCTTTATGATATATGCCTTATGTACTTCCAAGATTTATGTCATTGATCATGATTTTGATGTTTAGATTTTATGTTCAAGTTTTTTCATTCAAATGTTTATGGATTGTTTTATGTTCTATATGTTTACCCTTACTGTGCATTTGAGCTCACCCTTTTTATGTTTTCTTTTCCCCAGGATTTAAAGAAAGGTTTTAGGTAAGATAACAAAAGGGGAAGATATTTATGGGAGATGCTGAAGATCTTTCACCATGATTAGAAGATTATATTATGAGTTTCCAAAGACACTAAACTATTACTGTCCTTGTGTGTTTGTTTTTTTATGTATTAATTATTCTACAAAATTAATGTAATTTCCATGTACATCATGTATGGGTCTCTATTTCATATCTTCATTAAAAATTATTTCATGATTTATTACATTATAGTACAAATAAAACAACCCAAAATATCATCGAGTCTGTTTAATTGTGATTTAGGTACATTGATTAACAACTTAAAACATTAAATACACCGTCCTTATCGAAAACATCCTTTACATGCTCATTATATTCCTTCATTATCAAAAACAGAAAAGGATAAACATTGGAAAACCATAAGAAAGTGGTGAGCCATAAATCATAGTAATGGAATAAACAATGTGTAACATGAATAAAGTAATACATGTTAGACAATAGGAATTTTAACAGGTCATGAAATGGTTAGAATCCACTACCAAAAAACTGGGTTTCCATATCTCCACCCTTTAGCACCACTAAAAAAAGAACTGAAAAAGAAGGTGTTTTTATCAGCGCCAAAAAAATATCTGATAAAGGCACCCCTTTATCAGCACTTTTTTTAGAGTTGATAAAGGGGCCGACTTTATGAGAGTTTTTTTAGTGGCGCTGATAATCCTAGTGCTTATAAAGTGTTTATTTAGAAATATTATATTTTATAATAAATAATAAATTGATATATAAGTATATTTAAATTGATATAAATATAATATATATTTTTTAAATATGTTCTAGATATGTATAAATAGACATTTACAGTTAATATATAAGATATCTAGGAAAAAATGCCTTTTAAAATATTTTCAAAAATATTATTATTTAATAATTTAATAATTATTATCGTGTAATAATTATTTAATAAAAATTTGAAGAAAAAAATATTCATAAAATCTATAAAATATCTAAAATAAGTTGAAAATGTAACTCAAAATGCAAACGACCATGACTTTTGATATGGGTGTCCGTTTGAGCTCTACAACATATCAAATTGAAGCTTGTGATGATATCTACACATTAATAATAGAATGTAACATTCTGTCACATTTTTAGAGGAAACAAATGTCCTAGAAAGCCTCCAAAACCGAGTTTTTAGTCCGGATACCCAAATTATTTAACATTTGATGGAATTTCAGCCTTGTTACAGGGTTTTTTTTTGACCATTTTCACTAGGGACTAAACTTATTCCGAGGGGCTACATTTATATTGATATTATTACATTGAAATTTCATTTTTTTCCCATAATATAATTTTACTTATAATCAGTTTGATAACAATATTTACATACTTTTTATATATTCACACATAAATATTTAATTTTATAAATAACTAACTGATCATATTTACATATAATGTTTATTTCTCAATATATAAGGCTTATCTGAATTAAAAAAATAATATCCATATTATTTCAAATAAAAAAATCATTATATTTATATACCTTTATGATGGGCGTGTGTGTGTCTATATATATATTTGGGTGCGTCTGTATTGAAAAACTGATATATATTAACTATATATTCTAAACATATATATAAATATTAATATTTAATATTTGAAAATATATATAAATATGTATAGGTATTATTACAAATACACATATATTATGTGTTTTTGTTGCATATACGTATGTACTTATTTATAAAAACAGACACAAAAGAATATTTTTTAAATGTATTTAATACCGATCTTATAAATATAAATTAATATAGAAATAAATATATTAATATATTAATATAACTATATATATATATTAATATAACTAATTATATATGTATTAATATAAATATATATGTTAATATATATATATATATATGTCAATATATATATTAATATAAGAGTAAATATAACTATATATATATATATAAAAATAGATATATTAATAAATTATGAAAAAAGAAATATAGTGGAGTGGTAAAGGATTAGATGCACAAGAAATAGGTCACGAGTTCAAATCCAGGGGGAAACAGGTTGTGCACAAAGGTGGGGAATAAGGCATATTTCTTTTAAAGGGGGTGGGGTGCTGTTAAATGATAGGGGTGACCAGGGCGTGTGGGCTATAGTGGGAGGTGGGGCGCTATTGAAGAGGGGATTCAAGCAACGTTGAAGCCCCTGCTAGAATATTAATAATATATTTTTTAAAATTTTAATGATTTTTAAACTTTTATCAGTGCTAAAAAATGATGATAAAATTGGTCTTCTATCAGCACAAAAAAAATCCCTGATAAAGGACCCTTTTTTCAGCGCTTTTTTTAGCATTGATAAATTTCAACTATTATCAGTGCTTTTTTAGCACTAATAAAATACCCCCTTATCTTCACCTCGATTAACATCTCATTTCTTGCACTGTTAATGCCCTTTTCTAGTTCTGATAAAGGGTATATTTTAATTAGTGATAATAAACATGAGCAATGTGGAATGATATATCATGATAACATAAATGCAACATGGGAAATGGGGAAAAAATAAAACTCTACATCATAAACATAGGTCAAGACTAATTTCAAATACATCATTATAGAAAAATTATCATTAGGGTTTAGGTTCACTCTATAATCCATTGTATGACACTTCATGAGACTATATAATTACTAAATTAATTGGAATGCAATTTAATTTTGGGTGCACCCGTAACTATCATTTCTATCTCATGCGTAAGCGTTCATCATAGATCATAAATCATGGAATAAATATTCATAAAATTTTATTAAAAGATATTTGATTGTGTAATACATACGTATATGTATATAGTAAAATAATTATATGTTCATAAAGGTGAAAACCCTTGACAGGAAATGGGTATGGTTATTAATTAAAAAATTGTTAAGTATAGAAAGTCATGGTGAAATTTCAGCCGCATAACAGGGGTGTATGAATGTTAATAGGAGGTATTGATGAGAGTGGTAGGGGTATCTCATCCTTTAGAAATAAAATTTATAGTAATAATGATATAGAAGAAAATTTTTTAAGTAATTTTAAAACACATCCACAAGATGCACAGAATGGTTCCATACTTGATCCAATAGGATTACATGTTTCTCAATCATCGATTTGACATGTCATGGAGCTCAAATGGATTTAATGGATAGATGTTATGAACATTTTATGTTAGGATAGAAAATTGGTTCCCAGATCCCATTCAAGAAGATCCATCCACGATCAGGGAGTAATGATGGGAGGCTCTATGAGTCTGATGAGCACCGTGACCACTATGGAGTAATGGCCGAAGCCTTTGAAACTATAATGAGCCACCTCTGATCGTGAGGAAACCATTATTCATAGTGAAACTATGAGCATCTTGAGACCCCCATTTCCTATAAATGCCCCCTTCATGATATCATTTCAGAAAGACATGCCACATGGTTTCTCCCTCGGGATCTCAATTTGATGAGCTCATCTTCTCCATGAGATCCTCTTCTATGTGGCTCTTATGCTCCATGAAATATCATTTCCTATGTTCCTGAGAGCCTCCTCCCCATGAGGATATTACATCCATGAAGACCTACACCCTTTAAAAAGGATAAAGTCCCTTTGAGGAACATGAGGCTTTGCAAAGAATTAATCCTTCAAAAAAGCACTCCCCCTACGAATTAGGGCATGCTATGTAAGACCAGAATCTATGCGAGACCCGGATCTCTAAAAAGATCCATGCTCCACGATCTCCCAAGCTATGTGAACCGTAATCTATGTGAAGAACCTTAACTAAGCTCTATCCTTCACACCCAATATTCCATACTATGGGGCCAACACCGTCGCACTACCGTTCCAAAACACTGTTTGGCTACAGTCCATGCCCTCTAAGTCAGTCCCTTCACAACTGTCACTATCCCCCATGTAATATAAAGTGTCCCACCATGAAATTTTCTATCCATGTTTTCAATATTTTACATTTCTCCTCTATACTCACTGAACTTTGGATCCTGGAATACCATGATTTGAGGTACACCTCTTCATGCCATGAAAAACCTTAAGTCAATATATTCCACTTAGTCCCTTTCCCACTCTGTTAGTTGATATTTTCTTCATCAATGCCCCCAGTAACATGAGCCTATCCATTCCTAAAGAATCTCCAGCATCTTCATCACCTGGCCCTTATTCCAGGTTAAATAAAAAAGGGTTCCTCTCATGTAAGTCCCAACACTATCCATTTTTAGGCTTATTATTCCTAATTGTCTTCTATACATGACTATAATATATAGTATACCCTATATGAAAAACATAGGATGCACTTGTTGTATACAAGAAATGTGTTATGTTCCATGAATATGATCTCAATAATCCACACTAAAATACTTTAAAATATAATATTCCATTTTATTCATGAATATGATTCCTTATGCATCAAGAATAAGATGAATCATTATGAGGTAGATATAAAACATGCCAATATCAGCCTCATCATAATCAGTTTCAAGTCCCTACCATACTCTTCAACCCATAAGAATGTTAAGATGCCCCCATGGTATGACTTGAAGAAGATAGAACATGAATATCATTGCATAAGACCAATACAGCCCATCCATTCACATGACGTTAAACTAAATCTTGTCCTTTTTCAATGGACAAGAGATTCCCTCATGGCCTGACATGAGGAAGACCTTACAATATGATTCCATGAATAATCCCCATCCACTATTGTTTATCCATAGCAACAAACAAGATTCTTCTTTTCATAATCCCTTTTCTCCATCATCATTCTGTAGCAACACTTGGGATTCTTTGATGAATATTCCTAATCCACCATTAAATCTCCTTAGCAGCACACATTCTTATTCCATGCGTATTCCCCTTTCACCATCGTTTCTCCTTAGTAAAACCCCGGTTTCTTCTAATCATTAGCCACATTAACCATCAATACTTCTTAGCGAAACCTGGGTTGCTTCCATGTGTACTCCCAATTCACTATTATCACTCCTAAGAATCCCACAGTATACTTCCATGTGTAATCATCATTCCGCATTGTCACTCCTTAGTGACACTCAGGTTTGTTCCATTAATAAGACATATCGACCAATATTGTTCCTTAGTGGCACACAATCTACTTCCATGAATAATCCCCATCCACTATTTACACTCTTAAGTGGAACTGGGATGATTCTATTCATAATCCTCATCCACCATTGTCACTCATTAATGGCACCTGGGCTCCTTCTATGAATAATCCCAACCCACTGTTTCCACTTTTTAGTGGCACCAATGCCACTTCCATGCGTAATCAAGAGTCACCATTATCACTCCTTAGCAAAACCTAGGCTTCATCCATCCGTAAACCACATTCACCATTGTCACTCCTTCGTGGCACATATTGTACTTCTATGTGTAATCCCCATTCACCATTTTTACTCCTTAACAACACATGGGATACTTCTTTGCATAAACCCCATCCTCTCTTGTCACTCCTTATCAGAACTTGGGATGCTTCCATTAGTAAGCCTCATCCACTATAGCCACTCTATAGCAGCACCCGAGTGGCTACCACACATAATCCAAATAAATCAACATTTATGGTTGCAAATTTTCACCAGGATCTTCAGGTATTCTATTTCCTCTTCATTCTCACACCAAGCATGACTCATGTGGTCTTAGAGTAAACAACGACTATGCCATCTTCTTTTGGCTGAAAACCAAGTGTAAGCCCCATGACCCCCTCGTATCACATGATATTAAAAATTATGCCCCACTAAAGTATGTGGGATCTGATCCATGTACATTGGATAATTTGTGTAGCAATCCACTCCAAGGTTCAAGCACCTCACTCCCAATTATCCACTTTCTCTGACTACTTCATGTCGGTTCATTCATCCTACATAAAATTAAACTTCACCCTTCAACTCTATGGGTTTTGATCCCTTTATGGTACATATGAAGCCTCCCTGAGTATAAATCCTACCAAATGGTCATGTCTGATGCTCTCTCTTAGGGGTATATGATCCTAATCTGACATCTTCCCTTTTCGGACACATCACTTGATTCTGCCTCCCCGAGGTGTTTTGATCCATCAATATGGGCAACTAACCATGCATAATCCACAAAATGTCAAAGGGTTATTCCTTTTTGTAAACCCCTAAAATATTTATAATTTTCATGGATATTTAACCACACATAATCCATGCACATATCCTTAATACTCAAACAAAGAGTGTCCCTCTTGGGATGGGCTGCTATGAATGCATATTTTATTTGAAATTATTTGAAAAGATGTCGTTTCTGTGCAGCTTGATTATATTCTCCATACTAAAGTACATAAGAATGGATTCCCTACCATGAGGATATGTACAATGAAAACCTGAGGTTCATTACCATCATGATTTTTTCATCCTGGTATCTCCCTGGAGAATTTGCATCTTAGTAAGATCATTCCACATCACGAATGTTCTAATTCCTTGTGGTCCCCATCCAAGCCCCCATTCTCATGAGCTGCCTCCTCGAGTTTCTCATTTCTTTATCCATGAACTATGTGGACTTGGATTCGCCGTCGAAGGGGTATATAAGAAGCCTCTCGGAGGTTCAAGACCATCACCATAACCATCATGTCAGTTTTATCTATTTCCACCTCACCCTATGACACATCCTCCATAACCATCCTAGTTTTACCAAAGACACCACATCTCAGTGAGATGAAGCCTTCCTTTATTGTCACTCCTCAACTGCACCTGGATAGATAATAATGAATAATCCCCTACATATCCAATTTCAAAAAAAAATCATCACATGGGAAGATAACCATGGGTAATCCATTCACCATCTTAAACCATCCAACCAAGGGTGTCCCACTTGTGTTGGGCCACTAACCATAAATAAGCCCCAACATGTCTATGGTTTGTTGTCCTTTTACTAAACAATGATTCCCCACCCTTTCGAACTATGTTGGTTTTTATCCCTATCCTTTATACATGTTATATAGAAAGACTCTACAAAGTTCAATTCCATCCAATGGTAAACCTTGAAATTCACCTTATTGGGGTGTGCCTCCTTGACCTATCCTCAATGGTGTTCAGATAATCCTTCATGATCTGAAGCCTTCTCTTCTAAAGACACACCACCCTAGGTCCTCTATTTTTTACCGTTCTAATCCATCGTCCTAGTAAATATACCAGGTGCCCCATTTCAAGGGTGCACCTTCATGATCCACCCATAATGGTATCCATATCAATCCTATACATCTTCAAATGATGTTAAACATGTGGCCTACCCTGTGTTGAACATGGGATATATAAAGAAAACCTGAGAAACTACACCTCCAGTGTAACTGTCTATGATATATGTTAAACTCATAGATTTCCCCATGTTAGACATGATAATACAAGGAAAACATTGGATACATGCCTCTAACATAAGAATCCCCATGATCAACTTGCAAATCCTCTGGTTTCTGTACCCTTGTGAAGCCCTCCTACGTGGAAGAATATAGGTGACCAATGCTCAAGCATCTAGAGATGCCCTAAAATCCCTGATGTTACCATATACTCTGATTGATTGTTTTTACCATGTCAATACCCCTTGAAGCATATTGGAAGAAGAGACCTAATTACCTAGAGTCCAAAAATATTTGGAAATGGGAATGAGATTATTAGACAACATCTTAATCTATGAGGGAGAATCGAACTAGACTAATAATTTTGATAATGAATCAACAGAAGTTGGAACCAAAATCCCATCATTCTATGTCTATAAAGGGGTAAAAATATATGATGATGTGATTAATGCCATCTACCTTTGGAATTTAAGAATACAATGCCACAATCATCACAAACCCACTGACATCGTGTACCAGGCGAAAGCATCAGAAATAGAAACTGTGAACCTAGCCTGAATCTCTTCTCCATCGGCTATGAGATGATGAAAATTGTCATGTATGATTAAAATGGGGAATCATCCATCTAAATATGATCTTATTAATGGGAATGAGGATGTGTTATAATGGGTGCATGAATACAAGGGGATGTTGGCTCCTCACTGACCCTACCGCCCTCATGGGTCGTGCAGGAGGAAACATTCTGTCGACTTCATCGGGTCATCAATGACTTTTCCCCTCTCATGGGCCCGACAAGGGGAACCACCCCCTGACTCCATAGACTCCTTGCCCACTCTACCACCCTCATGGGTGATATAGGGGACATCCATCCCACCGACTCCAACAGATCCTACCTGACACTACTACCATCATGGTCCACACAGGGGGCACCACCCATCGACTCCATTGGCCATTTTCCAACTCTTCCACCCTCATGGGATGTGCATGAGGCATCCATCTCCCCGAAATCATCAGCTCTTCATCATCTTTGTTGCACTCATGGGTTGTGTAGGGGCACCATCCCACCGAATCCATCATCTCATCATCGACTATACCACCCTCATGGTCATCATAGGGGGCATCTATCCCCATGACTCCATCAGATCCTCATCGACTCTTCTTCCCTAAAGGACTGCATAGGGGGAACCATCCCTAAAACTCCATTGGATCTTATAGACTTCTCCAACATCATGGTACATGTCGGGGGCACCATCCTTCTAACTCCATCAGCTCTTCACTGACTCTTCCACCCCCATTGGACATGCATTGGGTATCTATCCTCTTGACTCCATCAGCTCATCATCAACTATTCCACCCTCATGGGCCACACATTGGGAACCATCACCCTAACTCCATTGGCTCTTCACTAACTTCTCTACCCTCATGGTCCATGCTGATGGAATCCTACCCCTGAATCCATTGTCTCTTCACATACTCTACCTCCCTCATGGGTCATATAGTTGGAATCCCCTCCCCCCCAACTCCATCGTCTCTTCACCAACTCTTCCACCTTCATGGGCCATGCAGTTGGAATCCATCCCCCTGACTCCATCATCTCTTTTCTAACTTTTCCTCCCACATGGGTCATCCCAGGGGAATCCTCCCTCCAAATCTATTGTCTTCCCACCAAATCCACTACCCTCATGGACCGCACGAGGGGAAACCATCTCAAACACAATGGAACATTTCCAATAGAACCATAACACATTGTAGAGATCCTCACCAAAATACAATCATCCCTAGCATAGAGGTCCTTCCAATTTCATTTATCATGCATTGCAGAGGTCCTCCCTGTACTCCCATCATCCAGCTTGATTGTCCTCCCCATTTCAATTGTCAGAAATTTTGGAATTCCTCCTCGCACAATAATCATCACCGGCATTGAGGTCCTCCTCGTCGCCATCATCAGCTACTACTGAGGTTGATCATTTCCCTACACCAGTTTATCTTCATTTTGAGACGTCATTCTTGGATTCCACACCTTTTGGGATCCATTTCCCCATCATATGGATGCTCTATACTTTCATACCATCCAGGCATCATCACCCTATCTTAGAGACACCCATTAATTTAACACCATATAAACTCCATCATCTCATTGTATCTATGCATAAGAATTCCACATCATCAGAGATCTATTTCCCTATCATATCAATCCTCTATGCTTCCACACTTTTTGGAATCCACTACCATGTTATATCGATGCACCTAGATTCCCCACCTTTTAGGCTCCATTTCTATGTCGTATCGATGATCCATGATTCAATTCCTTCTTCAAACCATCTTCCATTGTACCGACACTCCATGAATCCACTCCTTCTGAGCTCCATCACCCCATCATAGTGACGCTTCAAGATTCAACACCATCCAGGATCCATTGGCCCTTTGTACTGATGCTCTAAAATTTTATAAATTTGGGGATCCATCACCTCATCGTACTGATTCTCCATGCTTCCATACCATCCAGGATTCATATCCCCATTGTAAATGGGGTATTCTATCATCCCTTATAGAGTTATCATCATGTCAATAGATCATGTCATCCCCTTTCAATACTTGGAAACTACATATCAATAGTTTACTTACATGACTTTAAACTATGGAATTTGTTTCCTAGTTGTATGGCATTAAAATACTCTACAATCATCATCTTGGCTTCATGACATTGAACATAAGAAAATGAATTTTTCAAATGACATTAAGCATTATGAATTTTTTTTTCAAATTTGTGAGACCTTAATGAAGAACCACTTCTTTTCCTAATCACATGAAAATATATTATATGATGCAACATCCTTAACATATGTTTTTAAACTACTTTTCTATCATCCACATCATATGATTTCAAACTGTATCCTTTCCCTATGTTGATATCATGGGAGACCTCATATTTTATGCATGAGATGGCTCCATATCCTCTTGCATGATGTAAAACAATGTAATTACATGATCTAAAAAATTAGAGAGTTCTATGATTTCATCAACATTACACTATTGTTCCTCATTAAAAAGACTCATTTGGAACCATTCCACTACCATTCCACATTAATAGTCTACATCATGACCCTCATCCTTAAGAATGGGTTTGACTCCCTCCTTCTGATATACACTATTGACTTCCCCAAAGGCATTGTGGCTTAGAACCTTGAATGTCGGACTCAAAATGGACAAACTCTAAATCAATTTACATTCCATGTATCATTCCATTATATGGATCACCATCCTCTTCTATATATGAATGGGACCCCTCATGATTTGGCCTCATTATACTTTGGATCACCTACCATCTTGGACCAAAAGTCCTGGATGATTTAGGATGAAATTTTAAGTTAGGTCCAACTTTTCAAATATGGTCAGTAGATGACCCTCATTTGTATATCCTCATTTCATATGAAAAGTTGTGGATGTTGTGATTTCAATACAAAAAATATTTATTCTTCATCATTACACCACCATCACTATGATCCATGCATCAGATCTTGTTATTCACATATTTCCACCATCTTATGGTTAGGCATGACTCCAACAATAAGGGTGTTTCCCCTCCATGATTCCATGGGTTCCATGTAATAAGGCCAGTGTCATTAGGATATTCATAACCCAAAATTTTAATGCCCTTTCTGTTTACATCCATTTTTTAGGAAAAATCCCATCACTACTCCTTATTTCCCACAATGATAAGGACTCACATGTGCTTAGTAGTTTTGGTAGGATTTGTACTAATATATTTGAGCCACAAAAACATTATCTTCCCATTAGATGTTAAAATTCATTATAGTGCAACAAGACATTAAATTTATCATTTTATCCCACAGGTTGTTACATTACTTTATCATCCTGCATGATATTAAACTACTCATATTTATCCCCCATGACTTTAAACTTCTTTATCATCATGAATGATGTTAAAAATCTCATCTTAATGCTGCATGGCTTTAACTACTGTATTGGTATGCATGATTTTAAGTAGCTCATAATCATTCCTTATGATGTTACACTTCTTTATACTCCTACATGATGTTAATTAAATATTCTTCATCCCATATGATGTTAAAAAATTTATTTTCTTTTGTGATGTTATGTAAATCATCTTCATCCCATATGAAATTAATCTGATTTATTATCATGCATGACGGTAAATGGTTCATCTTTATCCCGCATGACATTAAACTGAATTATTATCCAACATGATGTCAAACTGCTCAGATTCATCCAACCTAACATAAAAACAATTTATCGACCTATATGATGTTGAATGGGAATCTTCCTCTTGTATGATGTTAAAATTCCTTATCATCTTGCATGATCTTAAAGTATTCATCTTCATCTTTTATGATGTTAAATTGTCTTATCATCCTTACAGATGTTAAAATGCTCATATTGGTTCTAGATGAAGTTAAACTACAAACTCCATAAAGTTTATTATGGTCTAAGATCTATGAATTTAATCTAAGATCTCATTCATCCTACATAATAATAAACTACCTTGAATGGTCCTGCATAATGATAAACTACACAAAATCATCCCTCATGATGTTAAACTCCATATAATTCCACATATTTATTGTATGAATTTAAACTTCATAACTACCATCATTATAGTCTCATGATGTAAAATTTCATAACACCCATTTTCCTAGATGTATGACACAAAACTTCAAAATAGTGATGGTTCTTTTTCACAATCTTAAAAGGCGAGTCCCTTCTCGTCTCTACAACATGACTCTAAACTAGGTTTCTACAATCTGATATGTATAAATTTAAACAAATTATACTTAGTCCAAGATTCATGTCTTTAAACTGTTTTTGGGTTTACAATGGAATGGTCTTTAATTTGGAAGGCGTCCTTTCCCCTCATTCTCTTTAGGTTTTTCAACTTATCCACCCAACATACATTCCCTTCAACCATGCACCATCACTATGGTCCAAAATACATGACCATAAACTTAGAACTATTGGTCCACTTTATGACCATAAAACAGATGATTACACCCTCATGACCCTCTTCCCAATGAATTTCTTCGAACCCTGTATCTGGCATGTCTCATTAACATACTCAAATACACTGTTGCATAGAACCTAAATTGTTTGACCCCACATGGACATTTCTTAGTTTCATTTCCAGACTTCATGATCCCTTTACTTGGATTCTCATCCTCTTAAATGTCAAAATGGATCCCCTAGTGCCTTGTATTCATCCCACTTTGGCTCAACTATCATCTTGGTCCAATGCCCCAGAAGACATTGGATGTCATTCTGAGGAAGGTCCTACATTGAAAATATAGTCCACATCTGACCCTCATTTATTCTTTACTCATTTATTGTAACATGATATGGATTCTATGTTTATAGAATGGACATAAATTATCCTTCCTCATTACACCACCATCATTTTGATCTAAATCACTGATTTCGTGATTAATATTTTTCACCCCTTATGTTTAGCTAGAACTTCCAAAAACATGGTGTTACTCCTCTATACATCTATGTGCATTGAGAATGAAGGATAGTCTCATTGGGATTATATTTAACCACCATTACATTTCCCATGATGTGTGTTTTGATGTGTCTATAAAATCCTATCACTACTCCATATTTATCATGCAGAGAGTTACTCACTAGGGTTTAGTAGTTTTGGTAGGATCTGTATTGATATAGTTGAGAAACCCCTATTGTATTATCTCTCATGACATTAAAATGTTGTATCATCCCACATGACGTTAAACTATTGTACCATCCTACATGATGTTAAATTGGTCCATCAAGACTATAGGATGTAAAAATTCCTAGCATCATCATCCCTCATGTTGGTAAAATGCATTAGATGTCCAACATGACGTTATAATGAAATCATCATTTTCCATTAGCGTGTCCTACATGTTGTTAAAATGGGACCTTCAACCTTAATGAATGATTCTAAAATACACAAAATTCATGAACAATGTATGGATTGATTTCTAACCTCATTGGATAGGTATGGAAGCACATAAATTTTTTCTTTGGGTTCGGCCTCATGTTCCTCCATGTTCAGTCTCATGATTTTTGGTTTCTCTTGGGAGTTCATGGTGTGTATGAGACCTATTTTTTTCTCATTCACATTGGGTTTTCAATAGCCTCAGTGCACACCTACATTACGAATACCTGTTATTCTACATTCTTCCTTACTAAATGACATTAAAATGGTTGGTATTCAATAACTACATATGTCATGACACCTCCCTCATGGGATTCATTGGAAATCTTATATGTTTTATCCTAGGGTCTGACCCTTGGTACCGAAAATGATACCATATATCTGGTCTCTTGAACTAAGTGTCCTAGGATCACATGATGTGGTGCAGGATTATATTTTCCTCATTCATGTTAGGTTTACAACAACAACATCACATATCCCACTTTGGGGATCATTCCCTTTACCTCCATCCTTATTGCCCGATGTTAAACGGAATGTCATTTCAGAACAACATATGGCTTGATTCCCATCCTTATAGAATATGTAGAAACACCAAGACTTTTTTTTGGGGTCCAACACTATATTCCTTAGCTAGTCTAGCCCTTCCTTTCCATAATTTATGCACCATCTTCCACGACGAAAAAAATGATCTCTCCCATCCCGTATGATGTTATATTTCTCCATACCACTCATAAAACATAACAATAAATAGCATTTATGCTCATTTATATATGAATTTAAAAGGAATGTTCCCCTTTTGTCCTGGGATTATGTATGGTATTGTATGAAACCTTTGTAGTTTTCATTCACATAAGGCAACCCTACCAAACAATACCCATACCGATTAGAATAACGACTGTAGCATATGATGTTAAACTATGTCGCACACCTGAACTATGTGTGGCTTGATTCTCACCCTATTTTGATATTTAAGAACACACACACATTTTTTCTTTGGGTCCATTTCCATCTAACATGGAACTTTTCATCCTTTAATCCCTATGGAAAGAGTTTTATAGGATAACATGGTGTGATGTAAGCCCACTTTAGTTTTCATTCACTTAGGGTTTTACAACACCAGAATCATGTACTCTATTAGGGACCTCCCACTCTTCTTTGTCTAGGCTACAAAATGTAAAACTTATAAACATCATCATACTTCAAGATGATAAACTACCCCGAACATCTTACATGATGCTAAAATGATCATTTTTCCTTACCAAATGATGTTAAACTACATGGAAATCTTGAACTATTTTTCACTTGATTCCATCCATCATAGGATATATAGTAATACCTAAAAACATTTCCTAGGTCAATCTTCAATTTCAAAAATTTATTTTATCTTTCTTGACTCTTGTCCGAGACAAATTCTGAGATTATGTGGTACAGTATGAGACCTCCTTGTTCTTCATTCACATTTGGTTTTTAATAGCTGCAACACGTATCTCCCCTGAGAGAGTCCCTCACATTTATCCCCGTAACATGTTGTTAAAATACCACAAAATTATAGAAATAAATATTTTTTGATATCCATCCTTATGGTTTATGTAGGAATGCGCATAAATTTTTTCTTCGTGTCTAACCCCAAGCTCTTCAAGTTCTCTTCTGGCCCCATGGACTATATTTTCTTCTGGGATTGTGAATGATGTAGTGAGTGACCTCTTTCATCCTCACTCACATTGGGTAACATTAAAACACCATACACATTTAACCCATTGGGATACATCAACCATATTCACCGTTACCACAATATGTTAAACTTAATGACATTCTAGAGCTATTTATTTCATGATTCCTACCCTCGTAGGATACGTTGGAATTCTCGGACATTTTTTTCTTCAGGTCCAACCTGAGTTCATCAACCCAAATAGTGTGGATGATCTGCCATTAAGGTCACCTACTATTTTGGGCCAACCTCTCAGAGTTTCTTGAATGAATTTTTGATCCAGTTTCTGCATTTTGAATATGGTCAGGGGTCGACCCTTACATGTATGTTCCCATCACATAATTCCCAATAAGGATACTATTTCTCAATCATAATAAGTAGATATCCATTACTATTATGCAATCCTCATTATGTCACAAATATTAGATCACTTGATTCACATCTATCTGGAAATTCTCATGTCTGGATGTAATTTTAACACTCCTAGTTTTATCCTTCCATTCACCTTTGCACATTGAGTTTGAAGATCAGTGTCAGGGGATCAATCATAACTCAACATTTCCATTGCCCCTACCATGTGATTGTATGTTCAATAATATCTTCTTCACTACTTATTTCCTCCATTGATGAAGGTTCATGTGGGCTTAGGGGTGTTGGTATTATCATTACCCACATTGATGAAATGTACCTCATTGTGGTCTGAACCATAAGACCATAAACTAGGAGTTCACATTTTTAGGTCCAAGCATCATAAACAAAAAATTTATGTGCGTGTTTTGGGGAATGTGTGGTGAGGTGTGGATCATTATGGTCCACACTCACTTTTGGATGCTTCATGGATCAACACTACATATTCCAACTTTGAAACCCTCATTTTTCGGGTTTGAGCTCTATGACCAAAAACTAATATCTCTAACATCTTTATCATATGATTTTAAAATATTCCCTTTTCATCTAAGATCTATGTTGATAAAATATACAACACAATAATTTTATCATCCGAGAAGATGCTAACGTTTTTGCATTATCTATCCACAAAGACATCTTCCATAACTACTTGTGGTCTGACTCTCACCCTAGTGGGATATGTAGTGATACCTGGAGATGTTGTCCCTTGGTCTAGACACAAACTTATGAACCTTTTTCCCTCTTTTTGGTCAAGGATTATCCCTGAAATATATAGTGTGGTATGGAAACTCCTTGGTCCTCATTCATTTTAGGTTTACGATAAAACATGCCATGTACCTCCCTTGAGAGTATGTTCATCTCCTCTATCCTTACTGCAGAATTTTAAACTACATCAGTACATTTACACTTTATGCATCCCGATATTTGGGTGTATTAACATTAACATCCTAAAGGACCCTCGAATTGTGTTCATGATCGTACAGTAGGATCTCCTACCATTTTGGACCAATGTCCTAGAGGATGTTGAATGCCATTTTGAGCTAGGTTTTGGGTTTTGAAAATGGTCAGAGGTCGACCCTCACATATCTATTCTTGTTTCATTCAAGACGACATAGATACTATGTATTGAAAATTGTTAGATGTTATCCTCCATCATTATTCCACCCCCATTGCGTTTAAAATATCTAACATTAGGATTAAAATATTCTTACCCTTTTAGGATTTTATGTCTCCCAATAGCATTGGTGTAATTCCCCTGTACATATGTGTATATAGAGTATGAATGTTGGCATGGTTGTAATTTTTTCACATGACATGTATTTTTCACTATTGTGTGCTCTCATATGATGGGGAAATCCTAATACCATCACTTGTTTCAAACAATGAGCATAGATCATGTGGGAATAAGTTTTTTTATAAGGTAATACCCACACATAGTACTGGGAAACCCCATGGTCTGAGTTCCAGACCAGAAACAATGATCTCTGTCATCCCACATGACATTAATCTATTGTGTCTTTATCACATGAAATTAATGTTCATGGAATGGTCCTATCTTATTACCTTAATTTTTGGCATCATCGTCTGGGACGCATGAATAAAAAAACACCCCATTGTGGAATTCTCTCTTGAGTGAGTATCACCTTTGGCACTGGTCATACACCATGCTATTTTTCAAGACAAACATATGGAATGATTCTTGTAGCATCACCCATAATTTTAATCCTAGTTTAGTTGCATAAAAAATATAACCAATAGTAAAATAACAAAATGGACATGTGAAATTCCTCTTTTCTCTATGCATGGGTCAGACCTACATGAAAGGATTGTACTAATAACTACGTGTGGTTTGATTCCTACTCTTGTAGGATAATTTGTGCCATCGATACGTCTTAACCTTGGGTCCATCCACAGAATTATAATCCTCCCATATTATCCTTTTTCACCCCCACCCCTCATTAGAGAATGTGTGGTTCGGTGTGATGCCTCTTTGGTTCTCATTCACATCAGTTTAGGTACCACACTATACAATTATCTATTGGTGGTGCTTATGTCCTAGTCATATGACAATAAATCACTTCAAAACATTTTTCCTTAATTCATGTCATTAACTTCACGACACTGATGAATTATGTATCAATTGATTCTCATCCTTACATGATACATAATAACTCCCATGCATTTCCCCTTGGGCCCTGCCCTAGGTTCCTCAAACCACTTGGTCCACTGATCCCAATTACATTAAAAAAAATCTATGACCACAATCTAGAATCCCCCAGTCCACAGAAAATGAATTTAAATGATTGGACATGGTCTAGGAAATGAGGCTATAAATATGTGAAAAATCATGTTCATATGATGTTAAACTATATATTCATTGTCATCACATGCCGGACATAAAAAAATAAATCATCCCAAGCCCTCATCTATAGTGTTCCTCTCCCACAATGCTAGCTATATACCACATTTATCACATCTTAAGCTGTCACTCTGGATCCAATACAATGCCCCATGGAAAATAGGATTGATCATTAATAAGACCGATACCCCCATACTAATTTCCTCTAATCTGTGGTAGAATAATTTAAAGTGTGTGAAAATCCATTTCAACATTCCATCACACAATATAAAAGATTTCCATGACCCTAATTTGATTCCTTATCTCCTATCACATCAAATGGATCCCCGTGATTGTTTATATTCTTTATATAATGGCTCACCTACCACATTGGGCTAACATTCTGGAAGACATGGAATGAAATTTTGGGATAAGACCAATGATTTCTAACATGGTTAGTGGTTGGCCCTATTTTGTTTTTTCCTGTTTTGGGTAATGTGATTAGAATGTTTTATTTCATATAAGGTCAAAATTTATCCTCCATCATCACTTCCCCATTATTGTGTTATGAATTTTGAGTTTATTGATTCGCACTTCTCACACAAATTTTTTTGGAATGATTCCAATGCCCCTGGAATTATCTTCTTTATGCACTAGATCACAATTGGAGAAGCAAGTCGGCTGTCTAGATAGCCCTACTTTCCAGCAGCAAGACCTCTCATTTAGGACACTCCCAATGCTAACTGATTCCCCATTCTGATCATAGAACATATTCCTCTATTTATAACTCTCTTATAGGTGGATGATCTTCTATCATATCTTGTTTCCCATACATAGATAGACTCAAAAGGGCTTAAAGTTTTATTGTTAGTCCCTTATTCAATGTGATTGCGATATAGTGAACCCAATAAAAGTAATTCTCAAAAGTGGTATCCTCAAAAAATGGTCTACCTCATCCCCCTTTTCTTCATTGGGACACATTCTGATGGGGCGTTTTTTGGCACAAGAAAAAACATCCACAAGAGGGACTAAATTTTTTAATACATGATCCAAGAGCATATCCGATTTCGGAATCTTCAATTTGACTAGTCATAGATCCCCATCAGTGTTATGGGATTGATGTTTGGATAGTTTTATGTTAGCATATATAACTGGCTCACAAAGACCATTAACAGATATCCCTCCATGATCATGGTGTAATGATCGGAGGCTCTGGGAGTCAGACGAGTATCATGACTGTAGTGGTGTAATAATGGAGGCCTTTTTAAGTCTGATGGAGACACATCCACTTTCAAATCAACATTTTCTTAGTGGTACAACTCTGATCATCATGAGACCCCCTTTCTTATAAATACATCACTCATGCCTTCATTTCAAAATGAGATGCCATCAGGTTTCACCCTTGGGCTCATAATTCATTGAGCTCATATGCTCTGTCAGATCCCATTCTGTAGATCTCTTAAACTCCACAAAACCTCTTTCCTTATGTTCTTAAGAGACTCCACCCAAATTTTGAGATGACCTTCATTAAGGTCTACGCCCTCCACCCAGTAATAAGGCCCTCTGAGACACTTAATGCTCCACAAATCATTTAACAATCATGAGGAACACATTAAAGATAAAGGAATACACCTTGATCCCCTGATCTATGTAGGCTCTTGATCTCTATAATGCTATATGCTCCATGATACCTTGATCTCTACAAACCAAAATCTCTACGAATCATCTTTGTGAGGATCCTTAATTCACACACACCAATCTATACCATGGTCCATATGCCCCCACTCCCTTACTCTACATCCATTTTGTGCATTGTCCATGTCCATTTGGGCTAGTCCCTCAGCTACCTTCACTAAATACCTTGAGATATCATGAGTCACACAGTGAACTTCTTGGGTCAAGTCACTGATATTTTTTCCTTTCTCCCTTATGCACACCCCACATCCTCTCTTGGAATATCATGATTCGAGATATTCCTTGTCACTCCATCAAACACCTTGAGTCAATATATTCCTCTTAGTAGCTTTCCCATTTCATGAGTTGATTTTATAATCTTCAATTCCCATTGTACCTTAAGTCAAACCATTCCTCATGAATATCTTGTATACTCATCACCGAGATCCAATGATAGGTTATCTATTAAGTGATTCTCTCACGTATTTCCCAACACATTCTATTACTAGGTTTTTTATGCCTAATAGACCAATCTACGTGACTACAAATTGTTATTTAACATAAATTACGAACACAGGATGCCTCTTGATCCATACAGGATATGCCATATGCTAAAATAAAATGTTTTCAATAATCCTCAATACATGACTTTAAATAGTATTATACCCTATTTTTCAGGAATATGAGGCCTTATGCATTAATCATAAGATGCCTCATCATAAAACAAATAGAAACAAAACCACTATGGGACTCCTCCTCATCAGCTATATGTCCCAACCATACTCCTTGACCCATTATCAAGTCAAGATTTCCTCATGGCCTAACATGGGGATTATAAAACTAGAAGATCATAGAATAAGAAACACACACCACATGCATTCACATGATGTTAAACTGAGTCATTAACCCTTGAAATGGACATGGGACTCCCTCATGCCCTGACATGAGGAAGACATTTTTGGATTCTTCAGTGCGTATTATGAATGGAATATTTCCACTCTTTAACAACCAACATGATACTTCCATGTGTAATCCCCATTCCCCATCATCACTCCTTAGAGACACCAATGATATTTCAATGCGTAAGCCCCATCCACCATTGTCACTCCTTTGCAGTGCAACGGTTTATTCCCTGTGTAATCTCTATTCTCCAACATTGCTCATTAGAAACACATGAGATGCTTCCACGTGTAAGCATCATTCACCATCGTCACTCCTTACCAACACCCAGGATGCTTCCATATGTACGCTCCATCCACCATTGTCACTCCTTAGTGGAACATGGTATGCTTCCATGCATAACCCTATTCACAATAATCAATCCTTTGTGACACTCAGGATACTTCCAAGCGTAAGCCCTAATCACCATCGTTGATCCTAAGAAACACATGTCATGCTTCTATTTGTAAGACCTATCCATCATTGTCTCTCCTTAGCAGCATATGGGATGATTCCCTATATAATCCCCTATTCACCATCATCCCTCTTTAGTTAAACATGAGCTGCTTCCATGCCTAAGGACCATTAACCATCGTTGATCTTTAGAAACACCCAGGCTGCTTCCATATGTAAGCCCCATCCACCATTGTCTCTCCTAAGAGTCACAGTGGATACATCCATCCATAAGCCCCATTCACCATTATCATTCCCTATATCCACCCAGGATGGTTTCATACGTATGCCCCATCCACTATTGTCACTCCTTAGTGGCACCTGAGTTGCTTTGATGTATAAGAAACATCCAATATTTCCTATATTTAGCAGTACTCGGGATTCTTCCATATATAAACCACATTAACCATTATTTTACTTTAGTATAACTCGAGTTGCTTCCATGAATAATCCACATTCACCATTTTCTTACCTTAGCAGCACCTAGTCTACTTCCATGAATAGGACCCATCCACCATTTCAACTCTTTAGTGGTGCCCAGTTTCATTGCATGTGTATGCCTCATCCATAGTTTCATATCCCTAGCAACACCCAAGTGGGTTCCATGCATAATCCACATACATCTCTCCCCACCCCCTCATAGTTCTACCAATGTTCTACAATCATCAGGTTTGTTGTTTCCTCTTGTATATCACACCGAGCATTAATCAAGTAGGATTAGAGTAAACATAGACCATGGAAACCACTCTGGGATAATAACCATGCATAATCCACATGTCACCTCATCCCTTATGAAGTTAAACTATTGGAACCACCGAACAATAAGGACGCTGATCTCTGTTATTTAGACAATTTAAAAAGAGAGCATCTCAAAGGTTCAATCCCATCACTCCCCATAAACCATTTCCCATACTACTTCACATCAGTTCATTCGTCTGGCATGACGTTAAACTCCACCACTTGAACTACATGGTGTTTTAACACTTTTGAGTACGTAGGAAGCCTCCCTGAGGCTCAATACCACGAAATGGTATACATTGGTGCTTAATCTAATGGATATACCCTCTAGATATGACATCTTCTTTTTTTGGGACACATCACATTGTTATACCTCCTTGAGGTCTCTTGATCCATCCATATAGGCCACTAACCATGCGTAAGACCTAAGATGCCGATGGGTAATTATCCTATGTGTACAAACCAACCATATATCTCCTTTTACAATGCATCTAACCACTCATTAGCCCTAAACTTTTCTATCATCCTCAAATAAGGAGATTCCATGTTGTGATGGGATGCTAACCAAAGGTAGCAACCAACGTGTCTCCTAGTCACTGTCCTTCTGTATTCTAAGATTATGTGCACGATCCTAACCAATGTGAACATTGATTCCATGACACATGGATAATTATGAACCCTCTGATAGAATAAATCCCATCATCCTTTTTCCATTTTGGTCTCTCCCTTGATCCTTTTCATCTCTGGAAGATCATTGCCCAACCCTGAGGTTTTACTTCCATTAGGTCCCCAGTCTTACAATCTGACTCCTCAAGTGTCTCCTTTTTGCATCCATGAACTATGTGAACTTTGACTCCCCATCATGGGGGTACATTGGAATTCTCCAAGAAGTTCAAGACCATAATCATAGTCTTTGATTCGGTTCCATCTAATTCACCTTCACCCTCTGACACCTCCTCCATATCCAACATGACATTACCCAACCCACCACATCCTAGTGAGATTTGGCCATCCATCATTTCCTCTCCATAGATAAACCTAGACATATAACCATGCATAAGCCCCCATATATCCAATTTATTCATTTTATAGAACATGTAATGCTAACCATTTATAATCCCTACACAATCCATACCCATCCAAGAAAAAGTTTCCCTCTTGTGATGGGTTGATAACTATGTGTATGCCCCAGTATGCCTTATCATTATTTCCCTTTGTATACAACTTATTCATCACCCTTTCAAAAAACGTTGGTTTTGATCGCTATCCTATAAAATTGTGTATGTAGGAATCCTCCCTAATGTTCAATCCCGTCAAATGGTAAACACTGGAATTCCCCTTTTTGGGGTATGCCTCCCTAACCCACCCATAATAGTGTTCAGACCAGCCTTCATGGTTTGAAATATTCTGTTCATGAGACACGCCACCCTGGGTCCACTATTTTTGGGTGTTCTAATCCATCCACATAGTAAATCTCCAAGGGGACACCTTTTAGGGGTGGAACTTTTTGATTCACCATTATTGTAATCCAAAACAGTCTTATATGTCTCTACAACACATTAAAATCGCGACCAACCCTATGTTGAACATGAGATGTCTGAGGAAAACCTCAGATACTATACCTTTGGTGTAACTATATTCTCAAGATGATAAAATCATGGAATGACCCATGATAAACATGGGAAGATGAGGAAACCATCAAAGACATGCGTTGAACATAAGAATCCTCATGGTCGACATGAGATGCCTTAGGTTTCTACATACTTGAGAATACATCCTTTGTGGAAGAATATAGGCGACTAATTCTAAAGAATCCATAGATTCCCCAACATGATGAATGTAACCATCTACTCTGACTGAGGGTTTTTACCCTATCCGGACCACATAGAATATTCTAGAAGAAGCAGAGTAATTAACTAGAATACACAACGATATGGCACTAAGAATGAGATTCATGAACAGTGTTGTAATCTATGAGGGAGACCCAGACTAGGTGATGAATTCTAACAATGAATCCACGTAAAGAGTAACCAATATCCCATCTACTAATTTTGATCATGGAGAAAACACCTATGAAGATGTGATAAATGTCAAATGCCTTTGGAATGCTTGAATGTAGGGCCACAATTAGTGCTTCCAAATAAACCACATATTCCCAGATAGAAATCCTATGAAATAATATCCCAAAATTACTAAAAGAAGATAAATGATATAAGAATATGAATACACATGAATAAATATGAGATTAAGGGTCTCCCTTACTAAATTTATTCATTATAACATGTGTATGTAAAGGTTCATGGGAGTACTTAATGAGAGTGAAAGGGGAATCTAAAAATTAATAAATAAAATTGAATGAAAGGGGGATATAAAAGAACATATCTCAATATTAGTAAATTAATATCATTTAAAAAATATAAAGAAGATACTTGAATAAATAGGAGAAGAGAATCCCTTACCATGAGAGAGTGATTCCTAATATAAGGGAGGAGCTTTTTGAGAGATTGTGGGCATGATGAACAGAATCTATAGAGGGGATGAAAGACTAAGGATGTGATCAATGATTTTTTTAGTGAAGATATATTTGATCTTTGGTGGCTTTAAATTATCAATGAAGGAGGAACTGTTTATTATTTCTCAAATCTTGGTTTTGTACTCTATATAATAAAACAACCAAAACCACAAACCATACGATTTTTTACTCAATGTTTCATATGAAGAGAACTTTTTTGATTATTTTATATGTCTAAGGGATTAAAGTGTTGAAATATTAACATTGCTGATGTTGAAGTTAGTCATGTCCTTAATAAAATTATTTTTAAAACGTAAAATATAATATAGAATTTAGAGGATTCATAATGGCTAAAAAAAATTAACCAATATAATAAATAAAATTATATTTTAAATGAAAAATATATATTTGTTTGTGTACAAAATTTATAGTATCAATTTCATCATTATGGGTTATTATGATTTCATAACACATAGTGTAAATTTATACCATATATATTTTTTACCTGAAAATTCGATTATCTCAGAAAATTATGAAATTTTAATTGTTGGATAATTTAGATTTTAGAATTAAAAAAATAATATATTTTCATCTAAATAATTTTATAAATATTTGGATTTTAATCATTAAAATAAGAACATACATTTATGTATAAATGCTTGATTTTTTTATAATAATAGTTTTTGAACCCTTATCAAAATTACATTTTAATTCATTAAAAATTATTATACTTTATATTTAAGAAGTTTTATTTAATAATAACATTTCAATAAAATATTATTTATTTAAAAATTCAATTAATTCATCAAGAGAAATTCCTTAGTTGAATTGGAATTTTACCAAAAAAATACAGTTTTTGTTTTATTTTATTAAAATCAAAATCATTTATAAAGTAATAATAATAAGTAAATATAACCATTATTCAATTGAAAATAATATATACATCTTCATATTATATGGTTCTTGTTACTAATCCCTATAATACACCAGTAAATTCCCTAAGAGTGGGGTGTATGACCGTGATACATTCATGAAGTGGTTTAGAATAAATTGTTTGTGTCATGATCTCAATAAGCTTGAAATTATCTCGTAAATAGTTTAAATCGGGATTACATTATTGGATCACAACTTGGTCATAGCAATGTGAAGATCCCAGTGATGTTATCTCCCTCTGAATCTCAGGTAAATGGGATTCATAGTGAATGATCCTATGGGTTGAGTGTATCACTTCCTTTTTCAGTGTAAATTATATTTTTCATAACCTTATATTTATACTAATCATATGATAAATTTTCAAAGGTTAAATTCTAAATAGTAATGATACTTAATGGGAATTTAAAATTTATAGGACATAGTAAATGAAATGAAGTGAATGTATTTTATATATCTATAATATTTAATATTTCATCTAATTAAATCACAAGGGTAATTTTATTAATGACATTTTGGGCTGTTGAAATTGATATAACTAGGGGTAACAATCCCGAACAAAAACCATATTAAGCTAGACTTGATCATGAACTGGTGCAAGAAAGAAGGCCCTATTTCACACATAGTTTGATACTCTAGATGGATATGCATTGGTAATTCAAAAACTCTTCATGAACCATCATGAAGGATTTAGTTAAAATATGAAATTAATGATCTTGGGTAAACATATGTTTTCATAGATTAAAAATAAGTTGTAATGATTTATACATCCTATAAATGTTATTCATGATTATGAAACTCCCCATCATGACTATTATTACATACACTATGCTTTTTGGTTTCTTTTAATGGATGGATTGAGAATGAACTTAATTAAAATTCAATGTGATGGAAAATATTCTCATGATTATATAATTTGGATGATAACTTGAGTATAGTATGTTTTGATTATGCCTAATTAGTTTTCACGAAACAATATTAAAAATGTGTACCTTAAAAAACTCTCAGAATTAACGAAGAAGTTATGTGAAGAGTTAGCTAAGATTTTGGGTGATGTTAACTATGGAGGATGAATGATTTAGTTCCCTATATGTCAAAAATGTGGAAAGAAGTACCAAAGAGAATGTATCACTAGTATGAGAAGATGTTTTCACTCTATATGGGAAGGAAAAAAGAATGTAACATCAAAGGGATAATGAATATTTCTATTCTCTTAATGGATTAGAATATTATAATCCCTATTATATCATTGACGGTTGAATTATATATTTATGGAATGTGTGGGAATTATACAAATTGATTACATGAGGGAAAATTTCATAAAGAAAACTTGCATGGTTTTATGAGTAATTATTATATTTATAATGATGAATATAATAAATATTACATATGAAAGGAAATCGGTTGTAAAGAATATTACGATGAAGTGTAGTTAATTTCTTGAGAAAGAAGTTGTATGATTATATAATTTTTTTCATTGAGATTCATGAATTATGAAATATACAATTATTTTTTACTATATGTTTTTTTGATAAGGATTTGAAATAATACGATTAATGGAGTTGATGAACTAGAAAAAGTATTTAATGGAAACGTGATATTCATGGAAAATACTAGATTTAGTGAAAGATAACCCCTAATATATTCTTGATGTTGAGATAATGATGTTGGGATATTGAGAAAATAGATTGGGATAAAGTAAATTTGATAATATGAATAACATCAATACTAATAATGGATTTATTGATAGAGTGGATAATGTTATCATTGATGGGGTTTACAATATTTTTGGATTTATGGAATATATCATATAATCTATGTTATATGTAAGAAATTAGGATGTATGTTTGTTTTCGACATGTTTTTATGGTAATTCTATTTATTAGTATATTTCAAGGGAATACTTAATAAAGGTATTCACATTTTTTTGGTATGTGGTAAATAAGGGTTATTTCCTACAATTTGGGGGATTAATGAGAATCTCATTTAGGAAATTTAATCACCTTTTTTATAAATATTTGGATTTTTATCATTCTAAAGGGTCAAATGTTTAACCATTTATGAATTGGTTTGTGTTGAATGTTGAATGAGTTTTTAGATATTAATATTTTATTTCCCCATATTAATATAAATGAATATTGGATAAACAATTCATACCATTTTTTATAATAACTGGAGATAGATGGAATGACATATCATTCTATTTATAAATCTAATGATTTATCAGAGATTTAATCATAAAAAATTCACCTCTATTTATTTGAGTAATAGATGAAGTATAAATTGATCAAGGAACGACTATAGTGTTATATTGTTCTTAAGAAAGGGCTTGTAATAAATTATGTATATATATTTTGAAAACTCTTTAAATATAGGAAAAGTTTCCTAAATTAAAATTATCTCCAGTTGTCATCATCTTTGAAGATATTATTGTATTTTTTTCATCATTGGATTATGGATTTTTAATCATGAAATATCTATTTAAAAGTTTTATATCACTCTCCATCGGTATTTGGGTGTTAGTTTTCACTTTTTTTCAACGGTTTCACAACTCACTTATCTTCTTCTGTGTAGAAACATAATTGTAGATTACAATTGGTAACCATTATTTATCTATGTTTCCTTTTTTTGGATTTCTTTTTATTCATCAGTACAATGTGCTTATCTATGAAAGGGTTTTCAAATGATAACACTATGAAAATATAAAGAATCCTGAGGGAGAAATTCATTTTAATGGGGGTAGAAGGTAAAATCTTGTGTTTTGGCGATTGTTTTCATATAAATTTACACTGTTCGAAATTTTACACCTATAAATACATGAAATAATAATTTTAGAAACAGTTAAAAAGTATTCAGAGTTTATCATATGAAACACACAACACTATGTTTAAACCAAACATGACATAATAAATTATTATTTAATATGATATTTATCAACTATCCGTTATAATGGAAGGTTTGAATATGATTAAGTATATTCTGAAAATATGGTTTAAAATGTTTTATATAATAAATTCATTTGTAAAAAATTAATTATAAATGTTAATAAAACCCTTTTGAGAATAAAAGGGATATTTTTTCTCAAAGACTATTTTTATGCACACATGTGTGTATTATATCAATAAATTTACCAAATCAATTTTGTTTAATGATTTAAAATATATTTATATATTTTATATTTAATAATATTTTGAACTTTCACCTTAAATTTTTCTATTAAAAAGACTAGAATATATCAAATTTAATCATAAAAAATGCATTTTTCGAAAAATAGGGTTTGCCGCCTTTTTTTGGCACACTTATATTATAACTAAATTTTGAAAATTTTATAAAAAAAATTTAAAAAAAATATTAAAAAATTAACTCATGGTGAATATTCTTATTTTTACTGAAATGTTTCATTTCATGATGAATAGTGAAAAATACTGAATTTTAATTGAAAAAAACTATTTTCATTAAATTTATATATAAAGATAAATTATCATATAAATTGGTTTTAATGTAAAATTATTTTTACTGAATAAACATTGTTCTAATTTAGTTCATTAGATTCAATTTCATATTTAGTTTGGATATAAAAACATTACAAATCGTTTGGTATTTTTCACTTTAAAATCTACTTTCCCATTATGTATATAGGAATAATATTAAATTATTTTTTCTATCTCTATGAATTGAATATGGAAAAATGGATTTCATATTTGTAATCATAATAATTTTTAATATATAATAAGGCCAACTTAATTTTTTTCAATAAATTAATAGTAAATTCATAAAAAATTAATTACCTTATTTTATGTTATAAAGGGTTTACTAAGGATTAATCTACAATAATAAGTATGAAAATGACATCAAATATCATCTTAATTTTATTTAATGAATTTTATGTTTATTAATTAAAAAAATATCTATAAAATATGGATTTTTATTTCTATATTACTTTGAATATGACATATATAATAAGTTAAGTAAATAGAAATAAAAAAAAATACATTTTTATTACATTAAATATCTATAAATCCATGGTATTGGTAAAAATAACATATGTTCAGTTATATATATCATTTTTAAAAATAAATTTGTTTTTTATCATGATAATTTTTTCTAATTTTTCTGAGATGAAATAACTATTTTGAATTCTTAAGAAACACTAAAAGAGTAATAATTTAGTTAGCAATTAAATAAAATAAATGATACAAAAAATATTAAATGCGAAGAAAATTAAATGAAATATTGTGATCAATTATTCATATTGATTAATATATCATGATAAAAAATATTTCAGACAATATATTATAATTCCATCAATTTCATGACATTTTTAAAATTTACAATTAATGAATAATGTCAAAAATGAAATTAATGTTATTTTATAATTAAATAAATTTTATTAAATGATTTATTATTAATAATAATATTATCGTATACCGAGTTATTTTCAAATATTAAAAAATATAAACTATTCTCCATTAATGGAAAAAAATTATATATTACAATTACTATATTGACCGTTAAATATTAAAAAACTCAATTAGTGAAGTTAAGGATAAATAGTTGTTTTCTCCCTTTACATGTACTTATGATAAAAATAATTTCAAACACCCAAAAAATATTTTTTTAAATTATATATCATATTTGAAACATTTATTCTAAATTATCCAGTAATGATGATTATATTATATTCTCAAATGATAAAAAAATTTGGACAAGAAAAGTAGTTTCCATTATGAAAAACCAAAATTGTCTTAATAAGGAAATGGACGAGTTAATGATAAAAATGTTTAAAACATGTGGTTTTATACGTCGGAAATGTGTGGATATACTATATATTTCATTAATACATTTAATTTTCAGATTTGGTGAAACTTGAGGTATCATTAACCTCCTAGTACTGAATACCTTTTAGTGATTATAAGAATATCATTCCTCATCAACTATAAAAGGGAACTCACTACACTAACTTCTTTACACCACTCAATGATTTGGATCATCCATGATCTTTCCAAATCACATCCCATATTACCTCCCACCAACCTAGAATCCATAATTTTTCTAGAAATCTATCCAATTACTTCTTTAGTTGAATCCTAAGGAGGATAATCGAATAATAGGTAATATTCATCAATGATAGTTTTTCTTTTATTTTGTCCCCCACATTTATCAATTATTTTTAAAAAATGCTTAAATAATAATTTTCTTATTTTACATAAAATATTATATTTTCATGATAAGTATAAAACCTACAACCATACACACTTCCATCAAATGAGCTATAAATTCATCATATGGGTGTATCGTGAACTACCACCTCAGGACCTTATGTCGTTCATTTTTCCATTGCCATATTTCATGGTTGGGAAAGATGATTGATTTATAGTTTATATATAATATATATAATATTTATGATGTTATTATTCTTTTATAATTATTAAATCACACATACCTTCATGATTTCAATGTTTTGAGAATATGATAATGTCATTCATGTGAATGGTGGAGTACTACAAAATGAAACGTTTTCATTCATTCAAGATTTAAATGGAATATAATAAGAATGGGTTTAATCAAAAAATTATATATATATGAAATATAATCCATAATAAAATGATAATATATATTAATAATTTTACTTTCATTCAATATGAAATGAAAATGGAAATAGTGTTCATGTGTACGTATGGCCAACAATCTCTAAGAATAGTGTATATCATTTAACATCGCTAAATAATATGGATTTCTCTAAATAAATTTTTCATAAAAATATATGATATTTAGATATTGATTTAAAATATGGATATTATGATACCACAATCATAGTAATTGGACTTAAAATAAAAATTCAAAACATATATGAAAAAACAAATTAGTTATTACCCATAATGTAAATTTAACAAGGAGTTGTCAATAAATGGATAATAAAATGATATAATAAAATCATATATGGTTTGATATATATGATTATGGGTCTTTAATATAATTCTAATAACTTATATTTTTACACAGCTTTTATAATTTGTATGATGGAAGCGAAGACATAAGGTAATGGGTTGACATCTCACTTTTTAATTTTGTGAGGCACACACTATATTCAGTACCTATTTTTTATATGTGGTGTATATAATTCACATGAATATAATTGATGAATGTTATAATTAATTTTTTTATTTTCATATCCATTTATATATATATCTTTCATGGGTTACAATTTAAAATGTACCAAAGAAGTATGAGATTTTCATATCAATTTTATTTCTTTGTGACATAGATTATGTTATGCACATATATTCATTCATGAGGAATAAATAAATACACAATGAAATGTAATATCAATAATATATTATTCTTTATGATATTTTATGTTTCATTTTATGCTATTCCTTTAGGGGTCTTATGACTCAATGTTACCAAAGTGGTAAAGATTTCATGTTACAATCTCATAGTTTATCTGGAATGTTTATGATTATGTTTTTATGATACAATATCATCATCCATATCCCATGAATTATCATGAATTTTCTTTATATATTTTTAATTATATCTTAATTTAATTTCACCTTTTTCCCACTCTTTGCTAATTATGATAAATAATATTTTTTAATAAAATACGTCCTTATTTCTATTTTTAGTCGCAAATTTGTTTTCTTACAAAACCAAGTTTTATAAAAACGTTTTCCAATATTTTATTGAAGGATATAATAAAATATTATTCAAGGAAATGTATTTTGAAAAGGTTTTATATGCTTTCAATGATTCCATTATAAGTTTAAATGATTAATTTAAAAAATGGTTTTTAAAAATGATTTTTTTAAACAATTGTTTAAATGAATTTAAAATATTCCTTTATAGGAATCAAGGGTTATACTCAAGGAAAAGGATTTCAAAAAAATATAAGTTTAAAAAGAGTTTAAAATGATTTCCAAATCTTACTTTATATTTGTTCACAGTTATTTTCAACTAAAAATATTTTCAAAATGTTTTTTGTTTCAAAATATTTTTTTTCTAAGAGGAAAGGGTACTTTTCTCAAGAAATATTTTAAATTCTTGATGAAAATAACTCTCGAATTAAGATGAAACCCATTTATGTTACCTATTCCTTACTATGGATATGATGCAAAAATATCATTCTTATTCATTATCTGAATGGTTTATATTTATGATGACATGTTTCTTATGAACCCCGTTCCTTTTATATGGGTTATACCATGATAAAATTCTTATAAACTATAATAATATTCATTTTATATTCTATGATTAATTTAATATGAAACATGAATCCATTCCACATGAATGGATTTGATGAAATTATTATGATACACATTTCATTTCATGGGTTATTATATGATTAATGTTTATGATCTTGCGGTATGCATAAATATGGTGTTTATTATCTGATGGGTGGGATGTATATCTACCCAAAATTAACTTGGGGGTAATTTATATCTTATTATATAGGGAGGGTTTGAACAATGAGTAATCAACCTTCAGTAAGATAGACCATAAATACACTTTCTCCATAAAAAATGTTTTAATACCTTCTGTGCGTGAATTTTAATATTAACTCCATCAATTATAATAAATGAATTTTTATTTTTAATTATTAGGTCCAATGTATTTAATAATCCACATTTTATTTTTATATAATAAAACAAAATTACATGGATAGAAATTAGAAATCATGTTCAAATTTAAATGGCAAATTTGAAATATCCAAGGGTAAAACACATAAAAACATCTCAATTTTTTTTAAATTAATGATTGATGATTTCTAGATCCTAAATTATATAAAACATATTTATTTTCTATTTTTGGGTTCATTTTACCATGAATAACAACTTTAACATTTATATTATTAAAAAATGCCACTCATTTCCCTTATAGAAGGTGTCATTCTCACCGCACTTCTCATTACATCCCATTCCACATTGATTTCAAAAAATATTAAATAAAAAAATTCCCAACACATCTAGAGCCTTTATATTGGTTCTAGTATTCTCAAATTACCTCCTCTTAAATCCTTAATAAAATTTTCAATGGATATCTTCCAAGGAGTGATGTAAAAATCCCAATTATACCTTCTTCATTAATTTTTCATTTCATTATAATTATGGATTATCTATTTCCAAATAAAAATGTTGAAATAATTAAATTTTTATAAAATATTATATATAAATTTCATTTTGTTTATGGGATAACAATTTTCTTCACTCCTCTCACCCATTAGTAAAACAATAGCGACTTCTATTATATGCATAACAACACCTAAATAAGAGATTTGATATATTTTTCTAAAAAAAATTGATGGATCAAAGTTGTTAATTAATGAATAAATATTATATTTCAAACATTATATATATATATAATCTTATTCCAAACTTCTTTACATTTAATTAAAAATTACAACAACATCAAGGGGTACGTTTGGACTACCGCATCCATGAAGAAAAAAAATTTATTTTACAAATATAATTTTTAACCATATAAAAGACTCTAAAAATAGTATTCTCCACATTAAAAAAATATTTATATAATTTCATTATTCTTTTGTAATAATGATATCATTCCAAAATATTCACATTATCAATTATGGTCTCTCATAGATTATAGTTTATTTTTATTTGAGTTTGTTGAACAACCTACATATAAAATGATTTAAATTTCTATCTTGAATGAATATGGAGGGTTAGATAAGGTTTTTACAAAAAATTAATGTAAAAATAAAGTTTGGAATATTATGTCGTAAGAGTTATATTATTATTTAAATTATTATTATTGCACAACACTATTTTATACATTAAATTACAGAAACAAGATCAACAACAACTTATTTATCATTTATTATATGTAAAATAATTAAGAAATGAAATTATAATGTTATAAATTATTATGGGGAACTATTTTGGAATATATATTGATCTCAAAATATTAATATTAAATCTATATATAAGAATCGACACTGTTACTATGAATACAATACCAAAAATAAATCATTTTTAGTAACATACAATGTTAAAAATAAAATACAACTTACTAATATATTAGTATTAAATATATAAAAATTAATATTACAAATATTTTTGGAAATAAAAATTTTCTGAAATTCTAGAGTACAATATTTAAATTTTTATACTGGATGTCTGAATGCGTTTGGATAAGGGGGAATTAAAAGTAATGTTATTTCCAATCAATTTACATTCTTTGAGTCAAGCTTATTATGGATCTAATTTCACATAAGTTGTGTGTATAATACCCAATAGGTAAATAATTTAATTAATTATCTTTTATTAATGGTATTTAATATCCAATTACATTGCCTCTCTTTCATTTGACTTATACTACAACTTTTCTTATATTGTAAAGGTTTTTCTTGAATAAAACTTTTTCATGTGTAATAATGATTTAATTTGTATACTAAGGTTTAAAAATAAGGATTTATTATGTTTTTTTTGAAAATATAATAATTCCTTTCATAGTTATTTTCTTAAGAATTACATTGTGGAATTGTTTTATAAATGATTCTGATGTTAAGAATAATTCCTCTTCTTTTAAAATGATCTTTTATCCTTAAATATTCTCATTAAAATATCCAAAAAATATATTCCTTTCTTATTTTGAAAATAAATATATCATATTTTTAGTAATATTATTCTTTATCTTTAAATCTTTGAAAATTAATTTTTATCAATCTATTTTGGAATTGTGATTCAATAAAGGTATTTCTAAAATATTAAAAATTACTTCCCCTTGTAGTATGTCTATTTATAATGAAGCGAAATTTTTTTGTACGAAAATTATATTTATTTTTTGAAGATCAGTTGTTCAAAATTATTTTCTTAAATAATGTTTTTTCAAAATCTCTCATTTCACCATTTTAAAAAATGAAAATTGAATATAAAATGCTGAATTTTATTTTAAATATTGTGGTAAAACGTTTTCAAAAAAACATTTCTAGTTTCACCTACCATTACTATAATTCTTTTGTAAAAATCATCCTTTGCATTTTTTAAAATAGTTCATCTAATGATTTTCATTATTTGTGATTTTATTTTCAATGATTTTTAAGATAAAGTTCATTTTATTTTCAAAATGAAAATTTAAAGGCTATTAATTTTATTAACATTGTCTTCTATGTTTTTATGCCTTCTCAAAGAATATGTTTGAAATAAGTATTCATTAATTTATTTTTTTGCAATCCACTTTTCTTTTCAATATTATTTTCTAAATAGTAGTTCATTTCCAATGTATTTCATTAAAACAAAAAAATGGCATTTCAAAAATCTCTAAAAGGTTTTTTTCCTGTTTTTTTCAAAGTAATTTATCAAATAATTTTAAAGTTATTTTTTTTATATATCTCAATATAATTATTCATAATAATGATAAAATTAGGATATGTTCACATAATTCCATCCACCTACTTGAATTGGATGTATTATAGTGAAGATACATTAGGTATGTTTTTGGGACACCTGTTTCCTTTCTAGCAGAAATTATATTAATTTGACATGATGAATGTGTTTTGTTTTTAGGAAATAATTAAAAACTATCTATTATTATAAGTTTTGTTTTGTCTATTAAATACCTGTAATAAAATAATTAAATGTTTATACCTTACGAGATAAATATATTGAGGGAGAGGATGATAAAGATTAGATATTTTCACAGGATTGTTTGTGGATATGATTAAATTTTAGCTAAATTGACAAGATTGATCACATACAAGAAGATAAAAGGCTATGTTCACATGATTGAGAGTGAACTTGATGTGTATTATCTGTGTTCACAATATTGATTTTAAACTTGATTTGGATTGTCCTCATTAACATGACTGAGCAGGGAAATGATGCCCATTATCTATATTCACAATATTACGCTTCAAAATGATACAGTTTTATATTTTCACAATGATATCATTTTTTATTATTATTAATATGATATTGATGTATATTGAATTAATTTTTTTATGATCTATTGACCAAGATTTTTTTCTTAGTTTTATAAAATCTTTTGTATGGTACATGTTTGTTCTTTTGAGTTTGGATGCCCTCCTATCATGACTTGTGGACAACATTTATTTGTTCATCTCCCCTTTAATATGATAGTTCTCCCCCACTAATGTTTTCTCATGTTTTACCTTGAATTTTTTTGTAGAATTCTATTTGACCTACACAACCTTGTGTGCTTTTATGAACCCCGATCTAGGTTATTCATCAATTTTATAAATATATAATGCTTGGTGGACAATGATCACCAAGTGGAGAGGATTAGTTCGCTACTTTATAATAAGACTCTTGTTTTATATACTATTTTTTTCAAATTTATATTTCTCTATTTTCCCACAGATTTTAGAAAACTACATATTAAATTTATAGGTAATCATATTTAGTGTAAATAACCGGTTTTGATTTAGTAAATTACATTTAAAAGTATTATAAATCTTTTGAATTATTGTAACATAGAATGAATAAATCTTTTGAGAAAGTAATTGAACATTTAAAACTATTATAAATCTTCCTCATCAGTTAATTGGTCTATTTAAATTTTAAATTTTGGAAATTTTTAAATATTGTTTTAATATAAATTTCAATACGAACTCAATTCACCCCCACATTTGTTTCCTACTGCAACTTACATTTCATATTAGATGATTATTTTAATCTTTTATTCTCAATGTTTTCAAGGATTTTTCAAATACTTTCAACTCTTATTTTCGATTTTTTTAAATATCTATTCATTATTATTAGTTTTAAATTTTTCTCTCATTAAAACATTATCCTTTACAATTCATTACGGAAAATATATTTGAGAGTGATGATGCCAACCGATCTCCATTTTTAATGGAAATAATTGTGATGGGTGAAAAATTAATATAAAGATGTATTTTGAATGTATGCGGTTTGAGATTTACTCATCAATTGTTGAAGAATATATGAATCCTGTTATTGGCTAAAATATGTGAGATTACCCAACTAAGACTTCTTATCATAATTATTACAATGATATTAATTCCTTATATTGTTCTTTTGAATATCGAGAATTCAAAATGATTTCCTCATGAAAAATAACCTATGAAATTTAGGATACTCTAGTTATTTCACATGAAGGAACCACTAATGTTTAGAAAATGAATGATAATATATATACTATTAAAAATTATAACTTTAAAATGAATCATGATGAACCTATCTCTGACATGTATCTTAGGTTTAATGAAATTTAAATAGTATGATTTCATAGGGAGAGGATGTTACTACAAAATAACAAATCATGAAAATTCAAAGAAGTCCACTAGATAGATGGATGGAAACCATAGTGTCAATAAAAGAATCATTTTATTTCATTATGATTTTAGTAAAGGAGCTGATAGGTAATTTAACACCCCAAGCTTCCATGGCGCGTTTCCATTTGAATATTTTACTAGCTTGCATTGTACGCAACTTCGAGATTCTAACACATCGCGACCATTCAAAGTAGTTATTATGATTAGTAATACCCATGTTTTAAAATTTTATCACATTTAAATTTCAAAATAAACTTCATTTTTTGATTCAAAATTTCAAAATTATCTTAGGGTGAGGTTTTTCTATTTTACAGAAAACATTTAGTTTTGGATGAATAGTGAGAAATAATAAATTTTAATTAAAACCATGTTTTTTTAATCAAAATAATTTATTGGGATAAATTATACAATTTAGTGGTTTTAAAATATAATTACAATATATTTTCTCCATTTAATACAATTTTGGTCATTGGACGTAATTTCAAATTTAAACTGGACATTAAAAAGTGTCAATATTTTGATATTTATTATTTCTTAAAAACACACTTTTGTTTTGACCACAGGAATAATTTTTTAATTAATTTCTGCCACATCTATGATTTTAATTTAGAAAAATTGATTTCGTATTTTGAATTAGGAGTTCCAAACTGTGTAAATAGGTAACTTTTATTTTTATACATTTTTAATAATTACTTCGGTAAATATTATATTTACCATGGTTAAAGGGTAAATCCAGTAAATAAGCGTAAAAACACAATATTATAATAATAGTAATTTACACTAAAATGTTTCATATTCCTATTTGTTGATACATTTATGACCATGGTCAACCTTTGGTCAATTTTGGGATCCATGGAGCCACTTGGGTGTGAAAATGACATTTATTTTAAATAATCTAAAGTAAAGACAAGATAACAAAAGTCAAATATATTTACTAAAACAATTTTTCTATGAGGTTATATAATTGATCTATTCGACTATAAATATTAATTAGAAATATTAAATGATTCCCTACATTGTAATATTTTATTTATAATTTTTAGACATAAAATAAATATATTTATATATGACACAATAATGATGCAGTATTATCCTTATTAATGAAAGAATCAAATAAATGGTATTATAAATGATAAAATAAGTATAATTTAAATGTTTTGATTCCATACATGAATTTCATGGGTGAATATGAGATTTTATTATTGAATAAATGAATTATTTATATGTAATAATTCTGTTATGAATTTAGAAAAAGGAAAATACCAAATAGTGTCAGAATTGACAAAAATGAGTTTTTAAAACAAATATTTTATTATTAATTGATAATATATTTCAAAAAATCTAAGGATCGGCCAAATGACTTATTTAATGATTTTCATATCATTAATGAACCACTTTGGGTTGTCTTGGAAGTTTATAGTATGTTTATTAACCATATAATTTAAAAATACAAAGAGACAGTATAAATTTCAAACTAATTAACTAAGACTAAAATCTAAATGATAAGGATAATATAGTGACCCAAACCTATCTATAACCAATTGTTCAAGTGGTTCGAGACCTATCAACACATTATCCTCGAAATAAATCACTTTGGTGCCATTAGAAACCGGATATGAGTTTATTATAAAATAATATTTTAAGTTTTTTCTAAGGGGCCCCTCACTACTCTTATAAAAGAGCACTCACCCTTCCCTCAAATTCACACCTTCAAGTCCATTTGGATCAGACAACCCCTGCCCAATTATCTTCTTAGAAATACTCCCATCATCCAAGAGCCCTTCCTTTAGTAATAAATCCTACTTATGGAGCCATTTTGATTATATCAAAAGTAAGAACCCGAAGAAGAGGTAAATATTTCATCACGGCTTTTAAGTTCTTTTCTTCATCAACATCCTCTTTCTTTGTCATTTCCATTATAAAATAATAAATCCAGTGTCTTATATATACTTTGATGTTATTATAAAAATGGTACAACCATATTTATTATTCTATCCATCTTATAAATGACAAAGTCACCATACGTGCGTACGTATTACTTACCATCTCCACGTCATGGTGATGTTTGTTATTTGAACACATCATCATTTGGATGGGTCTAATAATGAGTATAAATTTTTTAAATAATAAATATAACATGATAATGATTTTTTATATATTATATACCATCCAATTATATAATATTTTAATAAAAAAATAATGATATTGTCACTCGTGCGTACGTACGGATTACCATCTCCACCAACGCGATGAGATTCATTCCCCATCGTAACCATTCAAGAATAATTTTCATTTGATGATTAAAAAATTTATTTGAAGACTTAATAAATATTTGGATATGAGTTAAATACATCATATCCATAACAAACATTACTTCCATGACAAATCATATAAAAGAAAACAAATCAGGTAACAACCAAAACGATAATTATACTAAAATATTATTAACAATGCATTAATAGAAGCTCATATATGATATAATAATTATGTGTATGGTTCATGTATAATTTAACAACAATTATATAACTATTATATAGGAGGTCAACATCCCCTCGCCCAAGGAAAAGTACAAGGTATGGGTTAATTATACAATCTCTTCATTATCTGAGGTTGTTTATATGTTACTGTCTACCGAGACCTCTTTATCATCCACATCCATGTTTCATAAAAATGTATTTCAGAAAATTTTTACTATTTTCTAAATAGTGGGTTAAATTCATTTATACCGTCATTTGACCTTATCTGTTTTCAAAGGTATGTTTCTGTCATTTTCTAAACAATTTACTTTATGAACTATTTGGAAAAATTAATGTAATTTTTTTTTAACTTATATGGAGGGTGCCACTATTTTACACCATTATAACAATGTCGAAGCATCCGTTAAAATATTAAAAGAATATTTAAAAAAAAACGTTTTCTTTTTTAATTACATTATTTTAAATGGTTTCAAAATTGAAAGAGATATTTCTCCAAAATTGATTTGATTTCATCTATGTCAACATCCTTTGATGGATTTTAAGTTTCCTTTAAGTGATTTATTATGATTCAAAACATCCATATTTTATTGAGAGTTTTGTAATATGTTTGACTATTGATGTGCTATTTCATACCATTCATGGTTTATGGATAAATTATTGACATTTCGTATGCTAGTTTCAATAATATTTTTTTTTGTTATGTTTAAACCTCTTCATATTAGGATTACTTTGGACTTATTAAGTGACGGGTGGAGACTGCAATAGCTCTTCGATGCATCAGTAGGTCTCCTGAGACAAACTAGTGTCTTGTCACAAGGCCTCCACAAAATATTATTTTTTATTCTTGGGACAAGTCCTTAACTATGTGGTTATGAAGTCTGGCATTATGTGTTCCATCATTATAAAAGTGGTTGTTGATATTTCATGTCATTATTCGACTAGTTGAATATCCATGTGAATAAGTAAATGGTATTATTTGATTTTATCATTTATATATTATGATGAAGTTTATGTTTAAAAGGCTTTTTATTTAGTCTTATACATTTCCTTTAATGTTTATTCTTATTTATGAAAGATTCTTCTATATTGTTATCCTAGCTGAGCATCTGAGCTCACCCCTTTATATTTTTTATTTTATCCAGGATGCGATAAAGTATTTTATGACTGAAATGCAGGGATAATCTATGGGATTCGAATGAGGTCAATGGAGACAATGTTTTTGTTGTTTTTATTTTATAATTTAATGTAAAAACTATTAATTTATCTAGTGTTTCCAAGGCTATGAAACTGATCGGTCTTTCGGGACATTATTTCCTTATATCATGAAAATGTTATGTAATAATGCAATGACTCTGGGTAACTAGGGTCGAAGAGTTAAAGTTGGTATCATAGGAAGTTTAGCATAAACATTGGAATCTAGAGTTAGATAAACTCTGATTAGAGCACATTACCCTAAGATAAAAATTGATGATTAGTTTAGATAAACTTCCTAGAATTTTAGTATTATAGAGATTTTTTGAGTTATTCCAGAAATACTTCCCTGTCTGGATACAAGCATGTAGAGGAGGCTCTGGCACAGATGTACCTAGGGGTAAAACATGAAAACACCGCTTTGAGCTAGACTCAAATGGAAACTGGTGCATGTCAACGGGCCTTGCTTCACTCTTGATTATGACACTCCTGGGGGATATTATTAGGATAATTTTAATTTTCCTTACAAATCATTATGAACAGTTTACTAGTAAATAATTCCTCAAAGGAATTTTTTTTTGTGATTATGGATTATATCCATAAACTGTTCAATTTATGTTAAGTGCTTTATATATTTGGAATTATGTATTTCGATTCATAAACTAATCTAGTATATGCCATTTTTTAGAAATGGCCCCAATTGGAAGGAATGGAAACTATATTAACACACATAACCCATATAGGAATTTCCCCACAACTCAAGATAATTATAGTGGAGCTGGTGAAGCAATTGGTATTGATCATCTTATCACCATACATGGACAAGTCACTCAAGTTATGAATAATAACCTTACACGTATGGAGCACCCTGATCCACAATGCGGAGGATCAATGTTAGACAGCCTCATGAGGAAACAACCACCATCATTAAATGGGAGTACAAATCCATTGGTAGCTGAGAAATGGATAAGTTCCTTAGAGAAAATAATTCATGCTTTGGGGAGTAGTGAAAGGGAAAAATTTGTCATGGTAGTTTATTGCCTCACTGGAGATGTTGATCCATGGTGGTCATTGATTCAAAACACAAAAAAAGGATGAACAAGTATCAAGTATGGAATGGAGGGATTTTATAGATCATTCCAAAGATAAATACTTTCCTCAAGACCACTGATCAGATATGGAAAGGTAATTTTTGAGTCTGAGGAAAAAGGAGGATGAGAATGTCGCAAAGTATGAAGCTAAATATACATGGTTAGTGGGGCGTGCTACAGAATATATACGTAACCCAAGAAGTATTATTGATCGTTTCTTTGATGGGTTAAAACCACTTGTCCATCGAGCATTAATCTCACAATCCTTCTCTTCATATGAAGACATTGTCTCATGTTTTATCAAGACAGAAAAATAATTTTCTAAGTCTTATGACTTTAAAGAAAATAAGGTGAAGAAGAGATCTGCTGAAAATTATGGAAATTGAAATAAGGGGATGAAGGGAAAATATGAATATCCATCTTGCAGTAAATGTGGGAAGAAACACCCTGGTAATTTCCTGAAGTTAATGGGAGTCTGTTACATTTGTGGTGAGAAAGGCCACCAAACTCATGATTGCAATGGGAAAAAAGAGGTTTTTAATGTTTAATTATACAATTGTAGAGAAAGGGGTCATTATGCAAATGAATTTCTTAAGATCCAAGGAAAATTAACTTAGCAAAGGCCAAGGGATCAAGGCCAACCTTACGCGATCACTACTGCTGAGGTTGAAGCTCTGAAAGATGTGGTGTAAGGTAATTTAATGGTTTCCTCAAGTTTATCCAATGCTTTATTTGATTCTGGATCATCATGTTGTTTCATATCTTCCCAGTTTGATAAGAAAATTAGATATTTCCAATTTGATTTAACAAGAGAGTTGTCAGTTAAAAATCCTAAGGGATGTATTATTGCAACAAGGGTTTTTTAATCAATCCCTACTAAAGCATATATATGTTATTTATATGCTGATATCATCGTAAAACCCATGATTTAATCAGATATAATCCTTAGTACGGATTGGCTTTCGGACCATGACGTGAAAATTTATTGTAAGAAGAATGAGGTTAAAATTTTCAGTGATAATGATAAGGAGCACCTTATCTTTAGAGCAGGAACTTCACCATCTGATTCTTATCTAGATCCACCCCCAGTAGCCCAACTAAATTCATTTATTGGGAAAAAATAGAATGAAATAATTGTGGGTGAGGAAAGGAATATTCAAATAGATAATGTACCAATTATTTTAGAGTATGTTGATGTATTTCTTAAGGATTTACCTGGAAATACACCAGAATGAGAAATTGATTTTTCCATTTCTTTAATTCTAAGTTCAAGGCCCATATCGAAGACCCCTTATAGAATGGACACTATGGAATTAGTGAAACTAAAGATAAAATTAGAAGAATTGAGTAATAAGGGATTTATTCACCCTAGTGTTTCTACATGGGGAGCTCATGTTCTCTTTGTTAAGAATAATGATGGATCTATAAGGTTATGAATAGACTACAGAGAGATTAATGAAATAACAATAAATAGAAAGTATCCCCTAACTTTCATGGATAATTTATTGGACCAACTTCATGGAGCTCCATATTTTTCAAAGAATTACCTTTGATCTGGATATCATCAGTTGTCTATAAAGAAGGAAGACATTTCAAAGACAACATTTCAAACCAAGTATGGGCATTACGAGTTTACAGTGATACCTTTTGGGTTGACTAATGCTCCGTCCATTATCATGGATCTAATGAACATAGTTTTCAAGGAATATCTTGATGAATTTTTAGTGGTACTTATTTATGATATCCTGGTATACTCAAAAATATATGAATATCATGAAAATAACTTCTGCACCATTCTAAAAATCCATAGAAGAAACGAATTATACGGGAATATTAGAAAGTGTGAATTCTGGATTCAGGAGATTTATATTCATGGCCATATTTTCTCTAAGGATGGAATCTCCCTCAATCCTTCTAAGACAATAGAAACCCATTAATGGCCATCACTGATGAGTATAACTAAGGTACACATTTTTATTGGTTTAGAAGGTTATTATCGGTGTTTCGTGTAGAATTTTTCCTGATTCGCTAACCCAATAACCAAGCTCACACGTAAAGGGGTTAAATTTGTTTGGAAAAATTAACGTGAAGAATGTTTTGAATAATTTAAGAGAAGATTAGTTAATTCTTCTATATTGAATCTACCAAATGGGGAATTATGGTTTTTTTATTTTTAGTGATGCCTCAATGAAAGGAAATGGATGTGTCCTTATAAATAATGATATGGTTAGTGACTATGTATCACGATAACTAAAAACCCATGAACAAAACTATCCTACTCATGATCTTGAGTTATCAGCAGTAATCTTTGCATTGAAGATATAGAGTAACTATCTATATGGTGAAAAATGTGAGATTTATATTGATCACAATAGTTTGAAGTATATTTTATCACAAAAAGAACTCAACACGAGGAAAAGGCGATGGCTTGAACTACTCAAGGATCATGATTGCACTCTACACTACCACCCAAGGAAGGAAAATAAGTTAGAAGACGATTTGAGTAGAAAGGATCATGTATCTTTGAATAATATGGGAGTTGAAAAGGTTCCTATATATATGGATCTAGTAGAGATGGATATGGGAATAACCATGGAAGGGGAAACATCAATGCTTTTTCAAATGATTTCCAAACCATCTTTAATAGAAAGTATAAAAAGTTCTCAGGATGATGATGAGGAGTTTCAAAAGAAGATTAATGTTGTGAATAATGGGAGATTGAGTGACTTTGTTTATGAAGATGAAAATTTTAAATTTGGGAAGAGAATTTGTGTTCTTGATATACCTGATCTAAAAAGTGAATTATTGGATGATTCTCGTAGCTCCAATTTCTCTATACACCTAGGGAGCACCAATATGTATAGATATTTGAAGGAACATTTTATGTGTGACAACATGAAGAGGGAGATTGTTGATTTTGTGTCAGGATGTATGGTTTGTCAACAAGTGATAGCTAAAAGGCAACAACCTAGAGGAGTCATGAAACATCTTCCCATACCTTAGTGGAAATGGGATAATATTATGATGGAAATTGTCATGGGACTATCAAAGACTCCTAAAAGGAATGATGCAATATGGGTCATTATTGATCGTTTTACCAAGTCAGCAAATTTTCTGGCTATAATAGAATATTTACCACTTGAACATTTAGTAAGACTATATATTAATGATGTTGTAAGACTTCATGGAGTACCAATATCGACTTTTCTGATTGTGATCCCGTTTTTCATCAAGATTCAGGAAAAGTCTTCAGAAAGCCCTAGATACAGAACTTCATTTGAGCACTGCCTATATCCCTCAAACTAATGGACAATCAGAACGTACTATTCAAACCATATAAGTCATATTGATTTCATTCTCACATGACTTTCAAGGTAAGTGGGATCAATATTTACCTTTGGAATAATATTCCTATAAAAATATCTGTCATTAAAGTATTCAGATGGCACCATATAAAGTGTTATACGGAAAGATATGTCGTACATAAACTTGTTGGGATGATGTTGGTGAAAGAAAACTCGCAGGCCCAGAACTTGTTGAGGAAACAATGGAATAGGTGAATATAATCCAACCCCACATCAAAGCAGCTCAAAGTAGGCAGAAGAGCTATAATGATAACCGAAGGAAGTATTTGGAATTTCAGGTAGAAGATTATGTTTTCATGAAGGTATATCCATGGAAAGGAATTATATGATTCAGTAAGAAGGGTAAATTGAATCTTAGGTACATCAGAAATTTCTAAATTCTAGAACGAATTGGGGATATAGCTTACCGTTTGGAAATGCCTCCAAGTCTCTCCAATGTTCATGATGTGTTCCACATACCACTATTGAGAAAATACATGCCTGGCCAAAAAAATGTACTCACCTATGAGGAATTAAAACTGGAACCCGATCGGTCTTATTACAAAGTGCTTTTCAAGATTCTTGATAAAATGGAACAAGTGTTGAGAAATCAGACTACTCGTCTGGCAAAAGTTATATGGAGAAACCGTAAAATGGAAGAGGCAACGTGGGAACCCGAGGAACATATGATGAAGAACCACCCAAATCATGTAACGTGGTAAGACTATTGAAATTTCGAAGAAAAAATTATTTTAAGGACGGGATAATGCAACGCCCCAAGAATCCAAGGTATGTTTCCCTTTGAATAACGAAATAGCTTTCATTGTATGCAACTTCGAGATTCTAATACACTGTGGCCAACCAATGTAGCCGTTATGCATATTAATACCCACTTTTTGAAATTTTATCAATTTTATATTTCAAAATGGACTTCATTTTTAGATTATAAATATAAAAATTATCTTATGCTGAAGTTTTTTTTATTTTTCTAAAAACATTCATTTTTGATGAATAGTGAAAAATACTAAATATGTATTAAAAAAACTTTTTTAATCAAAATAACTTATATTGATAAATTATACTACTAAATGGTTTTAACGTATAATTAGAATATAGTTTTACTATTTAATCCAATGGTGGTAATTGGATATAATTTCACAATTAAACTACACATAAACATGTGTCAATCTTTTGATAGTTATTATTTCTTAAAAACATGCTTTTTGTTTCACAACATGAATTAATTTTAAATTAATTTCTGTCACTTATGTGTTCTAAATTTAGAAAAATGGATTCCATATTTATAATCATGAGGTCCAATTTTTTTTAAATAGGTATGTTTTATTTTTATACATTTTGAATAATTAATTTGATAAATATTTTATTTACCATGGTAAAAGGGTAAATCCATTAAATAAGGGTAAAAAATAATATTATAATAATACTATATTACCATAACATGTGTCCTATTCCTTTTGGTTAATCAATTTACAACCATGATAATCCTTGGGATGATTTTGTGACCCAATAGGGCCAATTGTGTGTGATAATGACATTTATTTTATATAATTTAATGTAATGACAAAATAACAAAAAGCAAATATCTTTTAGTAAATATATTTTTATACCAAGTTATATAATCGATCTATTCGACTATAAATATTCATAAGAAATATAAAAATATTTCCTACATCGTGATATTTTATTTATAATTTTTAGACATAATATAAATATATTCATATATGACACAATAATGATGCAGTATTTTCTTTATTAATGATATAATCAAATAAATGGTATTATAAATGTTAAAATAAATATAATATAAATGTTTTGATACCATAAAAGTGTTTTATAGGTGAATAAGACATATTATTATTGATTAAATAATTGTATTTCTAAGTAATAATGATGTTATAAATTTAGAAAAAACAAACTAACAAATAGTTTTAAAATTGACATAAAGAAGTTTTTAAAACAAATATTATACTATTAATTGATATAATATTCATAGAAATCAATCACTTAGCAAAATTATTTATAAAACTATAGATATATCATTAATGAACCACTTAGTATTTTCTTGGTTGTTTATAGTAAGTTTATTAACTATATAATATAAAAATACAAGAGAAATGATAAATGTCAAACTAATTAACTAAGAGTTAAATATAAAAGATAAGGTTAATATAGTGACCCATGTTTTTAGAAAACCTATTGGTCGCTTGTTTTGAGACCCATACCCACCTTAGCCTCAAAATAAATAACTTTTAAGCCATTATAAATCGAATATGAATTTATTATAAAATAATATTTTATGTTTTTCCTAAGGTGCCCCTCACCCCTCTTATATATGGGAACTCCCCCTTCTCTTAAAATCACACCGTTAATGCCATTTGGATTGGACCAACCCTACCCAAATATCCTCTCAACTATCCTACCTTAATCCTATAGTTATTCCCTTAGTATGAAATCCAACGTAAGAAGTTTTTTGATCAAATCATAAAGAAAGAACCCGAAGAAGAGGTAAATATTTCACCACCTCTTTCAAGTTATTTTATTCTTACACTTCCTCTTTCTTTTTTGTTTCAATTATAAAATAATAAATCTAATATATTATATATATTGTGATGTTATTATAAAAATTGTACAACCAAATTAGTTATTCTATCCATTCTATAAATGAAAAAGTCACTATACTGGCATACGTACGACTTACTGTTTCCACATTGTGGTGATGTTTGTTATTAAAACACTTCATCATTTGAATGGGTGTAATAATGAGTATAAATAATGTAGATAAAGAATAAACCATGATAATTATTCTGTATATATTATTTACCATCCAATTATATAATATTTTAATATCAAAAGAATGATATTGTCGCTCGTTCGTACGTACGGATTAAAGTCTCCACGAACGCGATGAGATTCATTCCCCATAATAACCATTCAAGAATAATTTTAATTTGATGATTAAAAATAATTTTTAAAGACTTATTATCATTCTGGATATTAATAAAATATACCATATCCATTAAAAATGTGACTTAGATATCGAAACATATAGAGGAAAACGAATCAGTTGACGCCCGAAACGACAAAAATACTAAAATATTATTAACAAAGAATTATTAGAAGATCATAAATGATACCATAATTATGTATATGGTTCTTGTATAATTTCATAACAACTATTGAACTATTATACAGGATGTTAACATACCCTCAACCTCGGAAAAGTACATGGTAAGCATTTATTCTACAATCTTTTCTTTATCAGTGGTTGTTTATATGTAATTATCTACTGGGACCTATTTATCATCCACATCAATTTTTCATAAAAGTATATTTGAAAACATTTTTACTATTTATTAGACAGTGGGTTAAATCCATTTATACTCTTATTTGACCTTATGTGTCTTGAATGGAATCTTTTTTTCTTTTTCCAAATAATTTAATTAATGACCTTTTAGACAAAATTAATGTAAAAGGATTTCTAACTTATTCGTAGAGTGCGGTTATTTTCCAACATTATAACAATGTCAAATATTCCTTTACATTCTTATAAGAATATTATCAAAAATAAATGTTTTCTTTTATAATTACATGAATTTAAATTAATTCAAAATAGAAAGATATAATTCAATAAAAATGTTTTGGTTTCATCTATGTCAACATCCTTTGATGGATTTTAAGATCGTTTGAAGGTGATTTATTATGATACAAAACATAAATATTGTATTGAAGGTTTTGTAATATTTTTGACTGTGGATGTGTTATTTCATACCATTCATGGTTTATGGATAAAGTATTGGCATTTCATATGCTAGTTTCAAAACAAATGTTTACATTATGTTTAAACCTCTTCATATGAGGAATGAATTGGACATATTAAGTGACAGGTGGAGCCCGCTATATCTCCTCGATGAATTGGTATGTCTCATGAGACAAACTAGTGTCTTAGAACAAGGTCTTGACAAAATCTTATTTTGTATTCTTGGAACAAGGCCTTAACTATGTGGTTATGATGTCTGGCATTAGGCATTTATTTCCCTCTGGAATTGGGGAAGATATCATTGATTTAAGATTCAAACATTCCAAACGGTTACTAACTGGTTTGTTCATAGAACCAGAAACATCCAATGATTCCATATCCATTTAAACCTACATTCCAAAGGTAGGCGCTCATTAGTTGTGGACTGATGGGGCTTAGGAATTTTCATTGGTCGAGAGGATGGGTGGTCAGACTCATCACACCTTTTTGAGGGAAATTATTGTCTACTTCGGGGCTCACTTTATAGATTCAAGTTATGTTCGTGAATCCTTATTACATTACCAAGTATAAAAGTAGTTTTCCTTTAGATCTGGAAATCAATGATTGATATGTAGGAAATTTAGAGAATCTTTTATATGTATTCGATGTTCTTCATCAATAGATAATAATCTGTATTAGTTTATATATTCTTAGTCAATGGTATCCTTCAATACATGAAAGTCTCCTGGTCATTATGGTGACCATTCTGCTTTTAAAGCCACTCAGTGGGGCACTTGATGTTTATTGTCATTCAGAAGGACAATGATTATTTTAGATTTCGGATCGTACCTACATATGGGCTACCTACGTATCCTTTGTTTTTGGAAAAGGAATCAGAACCCACGTAGTTCAAGTATGGGAGTATAATGTTTATGCATGATTGATGGCTCAAATGAAGATTTCATGATTACTTTTAAAATCTAAGCTCACCTGAGTCATGCTCGGTGTGAGAAACAAAAAGTATTGTTGAAACCAGAAAATTGTGACATAAAATAAGCAATGATGTGGGGCTTATATGTGTATGACTACCCAAATAGATGAAGATTAAGATTTACATTAGGGAAGAAATACAAGAACATTCTCTATAAAGGTATATGTGCTTCATAGAGATTTGGATACTCTAATCTTGGGGCTTACTTCTAAGGAAGATGCCCAAGTTAGGAGGGGACTTATAATTGAGTTTTATTCTTGAGAAGGATGTCCAAATCAAAAGTAAATTAATACTGGTTAAGAGAAATTAAGACTGGGGCTTACTCCTGAGAAGAAGGCCCAGGTTAAGGGACTTGAAAAATTAAGGGACTTGGGGCTTACTCATAAGGAGGATGCCCATATTTGGGAATATTAAAATTGGGGTTTATTCCTGAAAAGGGAGACCAGGTTAAAGGAATAACTATTGGGGCTTACTCCCGAGGAGGATGCCCAAATTAGGGGACTAGGGCTTACTCCTGAAAAGGTGGCCCAATTAAAAGGATTTGAAATTGGGGCTTACTCTTGAAAAGGAGGCTCATATTAATGGAAATTATGACAGGGGATTACTCTTGAAAAGGAGGCCCAGATTAATGGAAATTACAATTGGGGATTACTCCTGAAAAGGAGGCCCAGATTTAGAGGAATTGGGGATTACTCCTAAGGATGATGCCCATGAATAGGGTTCTCTCATCTTAAAGGATGAGGTTGAATGAATGAAATCTCTAATTTTAGAGACATAAATATGTGTAAATTACTAGGTTTTGAGAGATGTTTTCACGGAATTCCATTCGGAAAAGGAATTATATCATTAAAACATGCCATAAAATGATTTTGAAGAGTGTCTTGAAGACTTAATCTTGAGTAGGAGAGGTGGAATGGCATAAGAGGGGTTAAATGTGCTAGAAGGCTACCAAAAAATAGAAGGGCGCATAAGTCCTGGCAAGCGTGCAGGTACTGCGTGGGCGCGCAAGTCCTGGGCGCGCAGGTATACCTATGCGGCACATGGGTACTTGCACGATTTTCATCCCATAGGGTAATACTTGGGAGATCCTTGACCAAAGTCTTTAGAGTTATACCGAGGTACATCCAGAAGAGTGGCGCACATGTTTTAATGAGTAGGTAAGGAGGCACTCAAGTGTGTCCATTTACCTTAATGGTAAAACACTTAGGCGCACAAGTGTTATTGAATTCAAACACTTAGACCTTATTAATCTTGTTTAAACCTTCCATTATAGGTAATGAATTACCTTATAAGTGATCGGAAGACCTGAAGAAGAGACTTGGGTGTTCAGAGCCCTGTATGCGAATTCTGGAAAAAATCCTCCCAAAATGGGGGGCCCATCGGGGGTATTTATATGTTGGAGAAGTCCTTGGGCGGTTATCACTTAGGGCGTGCAAGTGACTTGTGCGAACAAAAATGTGGCGTGAAACTGTACTTGCGCGACCATGGTAGAACTCGCGCGACCCTTGTGCAATATTCTTCATATTCATTCCTTTGTCAATTTTTGATATTTTTTCAAAGGATGAATCACTTTAGGCTGAGATATTCCCCCTTTTTCATGTATTTAGACTCTATGATGAAAGGAGGATAAAAAAAAGCCCCCCTCAGAGTTGGATCCAAAAGAAAATGAGGATTTGAATATGAGGAAATTGAGAATCATAAAAAAATTAGGGCACGTAGGGTATGGCGCGCAAATGGGCTTCGGGCGTGCAGGGTCTGACACATAGGGGTATGGCCTCGTCTATAAATAGATGGCCTCACTTTCATCAAAGAACCCAGCTCTTTCTTGTTTTCTACTCTCGGTGCGCATGTGGACTCCCAGATTCCGCTCGTCCGCGCTTCTCGTCCGCGCTTCTTCTTTCTTGCATCATTCTTCTACTAAGGTATTTGGCCTTGCGCGGTGATACCTGCGCGCCCAATACTTTTGCGACTGAAGGAGACTTGCGCGCCAACTATGGGACTTGAACGCCTAAATGCCTATGTCAATTTTTCAAATTCCTTCACAAAATTTATGAAAAATTAACTTAGTTTAAGAGTTATTTATTCAAATTTTGTGCAGATCCAATGGCTCCAAAGAGAATCAGAACAGCTGATGAACTGGAAAGAAAAATAATTGATGATATGATGGACATCGTTGGCCATGATTACTATTCCATCTGTAAAATTACTCTCCCAGAAATAGCCATGTTCTTGAAGAAGCATCATCTTAATTTCTCACACAACATCTATCTGCCTATGTATGGCCATGGTCATCTGCAAGATGTAAATATTCTAGAGGCAAAGAACTATCTCCCGCCTTTCGGGTTTCAGTCGTATACCATATGTTCTTCAGCGAATGTCTCAATCACAAGAACATTTTCTAATGTTGGAATAGTAAAGAAAGCCTATATAATGTATCATAGCTCTTGTGCACCAGATTTGAAACTTCACAAACCTAAGCTGCAACCACATTATTATCCCTCAATCTTTCTAAATTCTCAGATGGATCAATCCAAAGGCTGTATGGAGAAATGTGAATTCTGTTCTGGAGTAGGGGTGAATAAAACTTGGATGTGAGCTTATTGGATGCGACAAACATGTGAAGTTTTTTTTGAGGATCTGAAGAGAGTTTCAATTTATGAAGCCATCTGGGCTGGGCAGACGTATGATTATAGGAATGATAATTTTTCACCAGAGTTGCTTAGCTCCTATAGCCCAGAATCAAATTCTTCTATCTGACCCATGGAGAAGTAGGCATTAGTTTGTGGGATGTCTACAAGATCTCAGGGGTTCCAATTTTGGGTGATATGTATGACGAATTCATCCCTCCAAAGGCAAATTTAAATGATCCGAAGAAGACTCTGAATTTGGTTCGAGAGTTATTGAAGATTTATCATAAGCTCAAAATCTCAAAGACTTAAAAGACTCATTCTAGAATGGATATTCACCCAGAGGAATGGATAGATGTGTTTCTCAAGGAGAATAGGGAAAAGGGGCGCACCTGTACACATCCTACTAGCTACCCTAGAGCAGATAAGAGAGGTGTTCTTGGCACATTCTGGATGACTCTGGAAGCAGGTGAGTTTGAGAAATGGGGGTATGAAGTGAATCATAAAATCCCAGAGAAGACCCATCTGGCAGGCTTTTTAGCCTTATGGCTTAGTGTCTATCTTTTTCCAGTTAGAGATTCAAAGGGAGGCGTTAGTCTAGGGAGCTTTGTTATCGCAACCAAGTTGGCTGAGAGGAAGATGGTGGGGCTGGCTACCCCAGTTTTGGAAAATATTCATAGGAGCTTACTCTATATATATATATGGGAAAGTCACCCTTGTTATTAGTGTGACTATTCCATGTTTTATGGGGATAGATCACCACTCACTTCCGAACATATTCTATTCAAAACGGAATATAGATTCCTAATAGATCTTTCATGCCTTCTGTTCAGGCCTTCTCCGGTGTTTGTCCTTCCTCCCTTAATGCCTATGATATTAGGCCAAGGCTGGGTATGCATAATAATTCCACTTCTTTCCCTATGTAAATCCATCGACAAGGTGATTTGTTGATGATGGATCAACCATCTTGGAATAGAGGTCTTATATGCTAGCTTGCAAGGATGGTGTACTGGCCACTAGAATTGATTGGGAAATTATATGTGAGGCCTATGCTCTATATCGATTTGCACGCTGATTCAAGTGTCTGGAGACAATTGTTGTATATCCTCAAGTTCACTTCAGATCAGAGTAGCATCCAATGGTTTCTCAGCAACTATGATTGCTAATGGTTATGGAAAGGACTGGGGCAGTCTTTGACTTACCAGATACTGAAGCGGTAAGAAATTTGACCATATGGTATGCTGAAAACTGGATAACATCATATCCTGAGGCCATATTGAATAAACCTGTTTATTGGGTTGGGAAGATGAATAGAACCATTGAGAAAGAAACAATTCAGGTGGAAGGTGATTCTTCCACTCCTGAAGCTGGTTCACCGAGTTATTCAACTGAGGCTAATTCATCATATCATCAAGAGAAACAAAATGTGTCAAAGCAGCCATGTGCCGTATATAATCCTCCTGTCAGAATCAATAGAGCCACTCCATCAACTCCTGGTGAGTTACTTTATTGAGGCAATTTAATTTCCAGTAACTTTAATGAGGAACAAGTTTTCATTCTATTTTTATAGTTTCAGGAGCCAGAAAGAAATGAAAATACAAGGTTGTAGGACCCTCTTCGCAGCCTTCTAGTACACCTACATATCTATGACCAGAGGCCATCCAGACATGGTAGGATGTATACTGTGATACTGAAACTATCTGGCTGGAGCTATGTGAAGGGCTAAATCTTCTTGGAATAGGGACTCTTTAGGCTCCTGTAAATATTCATTTCTAGGATAATCCTAATGAAGTAAGAGCCTATGTCAAGGATTTGAGGACCTATATATATTCCATCGATGATTCTATCCCTATCACCAAGCAGGTGAAGGAAATGATGAATCACGACGCCACTGATGAGGAGTTGCATGAGTACGTGTCTCCTGAAGATGAAAGTTTTATTTCCTTATATGATTTGCAACTTGATTTCAGTCGAATATTTGATACTTAAGGAAGTTATTTTCATCATCTTTCATCTTGAAAATAAAGGAACTACTGAGGTTCCTTCGCCACAATATAGCCCTAGTGGTACTACCATCGGGGCTGCTACTGAATTTCCCCGCAAGTGGGGTGAGATATCTCCAAGATAGCTGGCCATGAATGAAGAATTGGACATGGATTTCCATTATCCCATTCAAGTTTCTATAAGGGAGGCTACTGATACTCCTAAAAAGACAAAAGGAAAAAGGCGACGAAGGAGGAAGTCCACCAATAAATGCTTTATCAGTAGTGGTAAGTCCTTTGGATAATCATGAATTTTAAACCATGAAAAAGATTGCTCAATTTATATGGGATTGCACGGGATTCTTCAATTTCCCCTCTGAGGGAAATGACTGATCCTCCTTTGAGGACCATAGAGGGTGTTGTGGAACAAATGCAAATTTAGGATGACTTGGCTGCTTCTGAAAAAGAGCCAACATCTATTCCCAGTACTGCTCCAGCTGCTGGTACAAGTAGAGAAGAACCCGCACCAGAATCATTGGCGGCCGCGATAACTGAATCTGCATCCTTCCTGAAGAAGCGGTCTAGGGTCAGGAGCTACAGAATGAGGGTTTCCAAGAGGGAACATCAAATTCTCCCACTGGTGAGACTAACCATGATTCTGAAATATCATTGTATGAAATGATGAATTGTGGCATGCCTTTCGAAGAATTTTATTATCATTCTATGTTATCATGTGATTTAGAAGACCTTGGGTGTGAGTGTTATCCGGCGTCCTATAAATTTTCTTATAATTTAAACTTCTAATCATGACTGAAAATAATATGCAGTTCCATCCATAGATGCTACTGAACTGCAAATTCCTGAAGATGGTGTGGACATTGACGTCAACCTTACCATTGCAGAAACAGTAGCTCAAGTGGAGCTAAACCCAGTAAACCCTCATGAGACACATCTTGAAGATCCTATTGAAACTGGGAAATATGGGAAGGAGTCTTCTCAAGCTTCTGATCTACTGTTAGGTAATGATTGTACCGAGTTTTCTAGATAGACAACCAAATTCCATTATTCTATGAAAGAAACCATACTTTTAATTGATCAAACATGGATATCATCTTCAATGGCTAGAACTGGAGGTGAAGTCTCAACCTCCGCCCAAACAGTAGTAGAAGGTGATGCAACTGGGATCAGGGGGGAAGGAGCAGAATAGGGCACTTATTTAAGTTCATTAATCCCAGATTACATGCCCCCCTATGATGATGATATCGAATCAGACCCAGAGGTGCATAAGGCGCTCTGCTTTTCACGATGCAAGGCATGGAACAACATATGGAAAATAATTTCTGAAGTGCCTCTTGATGAGATATCATCAAATATTTCTCGATTGTCATCCCAGTTCATCATGCTAGGACTTGGCGGTTTTGGATACCAAGAGATCCATACCACGGTGAAACAAGTCATCTTAAGAAGGGAGCAGGAGAAAAAGTGTCGTGAAGATCTAACCAGGGTGAAGCTGTCAGTCAATATTAGTGAATTTGAGGCTACGGTATCCCAAGTTGAGGCTAACTATGCTGCCAAGATGAAGGAGTTGAAGCATACGATCAAAGATAAAGTCATTCAAGAGATTCACCTTAAGAAATAGTTAGATGTTATTACTGGGGAGCTTGACCTACTCAATAATTCACTGCAGGGAGCTCAAACAAATGGTATGAAAGCCATTATAGATGCCAATAAAGCACTCCATAAAGCTGAAAAGAGTGAATTTGGTCGAGTGCATGAGCTTCAAGTGGCTGCTGATGAAGCTCGGGATGCTGTAAATCCAGTGAAGTCTTATGTTGACAGCCTCCTGTGATTTCTTGGAAAAGAGAAGAGACTCTAATCTGTGGATGTCCTTCTAATTGTTGTGAATAAAATAGAAAGAATGCTTTCATATTCAATCACTTGTTCACGTATTTTCCTGCTACATGCTTAAAATTTACTTAAGCAAATGGTCCTAGTGAGCATAGTTTGATTTTTATGATGATTAATATAAATAACCCTAAAAATATTGAATCTATTAATTTCTCAATATTACCTAAATCATACAAAATGTATGTTTAGTGAGATGGAACTTTAATTTTATTCAAAGTTCCTTAGTATTTTGTGGTAATTTTAAAGTCATGCACGTCGGACATAAAAAGGATAATTTTTAAGGTCAAACTAGCTTTGACTGAATGAATTAGAATGAACTCAATTCATTGAAAATTCATCTGAAAACATATTACCATACTCAAGTATGAGGGAAAATATATAAAATATGACTTAAGAATATTTGAATCTGAGGAATGATATGAAAAATATCTCAAAGGAATTAGAATAAGTAGTTCCTATGAATGAAGTTACCATTATTTAACAAACCTGTTAGGGGGTTGAATTATGTTGGGCCACCTAAGGGCATTGGCTGCATAGTAAAATAAATAGCATCTTTTGGCTGACAGGTCCATTATATAGACTACTTATGCATGGCTTCCTAAGGCCACGTACTACATAGTCAGGCAAATGAACTCTCAGAAATTTACGTTCATAGAGCTAAAATGCCAGTGAACGTTTATGGAGATTTAAATTTTCCAAAGTATCAAGTTTGCTGTATGGAAAAAGGTACTTGAATATGGAGAAGATATTTCCGAAAAAGATTATCAAAGAACTGGATGGATATCACTCCTACAAAGGTCTGACCCAAATGTATGGAAGGAGAATATAAACCATAGACTTGAATACTTTCATATCATGGAAAAGGATATGGGACAAATATGATAAGGATGGCTATTTTTGTGGATCCCTAAATATTATAATTAAGACAAATAAGGACAACATAGGTTTTCCTCCCAAGAATGAAGTTACCACTATTTAACAAACCCATTAGGGGGTTGAATTATGCAGGGACACCTAAGGGAATTAGCTGCATAGTCAAATAATAGCATCTTTTGGCTGACAGGTCCGTTATGTAGACTGTTTATGCAAGGCCACCTAAGGGCACGTGCTGCATGGTCAGGAAAATGAACTCTCAGAATATCAAGCCTTTTGTGACTAGAAGTTAAGGAAAGGGTTCTGAAGATCTGAAAATATTTAATGTTAGGATTATGAAACATAAATATGGGTATTGTCCAATGTATGCCGAAATAAATAGATCAATGCTAACCATAATCATGTTGTGGTTGGGTCCTGAATTCAAATGTTGGACTTCACTACGTATCCCATACGTATGGTAATCAATCCATACGTAGTTCATAAACTACATTTTAACGTCGTGTGGGACAAAAGGATTGGAGATCTCAGTTTAGGGTCCTAGAGCGTGGACCATTATACGAAATACAAAGTGTGTGTTTTCATGGGGACTTTTCAGCCAAGGGACTGAAAGTGGAATTTGGGGTTAAGCCAAAAATACTTGGGGCTGGATTCGAGGGACACTCGAATGTTCCTACATACCCATAAGGATTGGAATCAAGCCCATGTAGTTCTAGAAATACCCTCTGTACAAATTTGGTTCGTACATGTGAAGGGTGAAAGGGGACCTTAGTGCAATGATGGTTTAACCCCAGATAAAAGATTCGGGCATTTCCATGTATGGACGTAATCATTGAAATGAAAAATTATTGATAATCAATGTAAATAATGATTCCCTCTCAGGTGAGGGTATCGAAGAATGTTATAGTTTATTGTCATATTGGAAAATAAGTGCAGCATAGTTTAACATTGTATAACAAGGATGAAAGTGAACCAATGTAAAGATATTGATTCTGGTGGCGGTTTCATGAATCAACATCGTACAAGATGGAGGTGAACCGATGTGAAGATATTGGTTATGGGCTTGAACCTCAGGTGGTTGCCTACTTACCCACCCTAGAATGCAAGGATCAAATTCCGCGTAGTTCAATTAAGGAATGAATTGGTGATCAAGTAGTTCTTGGGGACAACGACCTAAAAATAGTGTTGTGACTTACACATGGTTAGTAGCCCAGAGAGAGTGTTATGGTTGAAGTTTGATCTATGCTCACGTAAGTCATACTCGGTGTGAAAAACAAGAGGTAACAACAACCTTAACGATGCACAATTTAATGTCATATAGGACATATGAATGGAATATGTAGTTTAAAGTCTTGTAGTTAAGACTATTGGTGCTGCATAGTCTAATGTCATGTAGCAGGGACAAAGTACAGTTTAATGTCATGTTGGACGTATTAATGGACTTTCTATACAGTTTAGCGTCATGTAGTGAGGATGATGGTGACAATACAGTTTAATGTCTTGTTGGGAAAAAAGAGGACTATACCGTTTAATGTCATGCAATAAGGACAAAAGAAGACACATTTTAACATCATGTTGGACGTATTAGGGAACTTTTTCTCAGTTTAACGTCATGTTGGACGAAAGTGCGAATAGTTTAAGGTCATATTCATGGACCGTTGGTTATGCAATTTAATGTCTTTCTGGACGTAAGGGACTTATTTACAGTTTAGCGTCATGTAGTTAGGGTGTCACAGTTTAATGTCGTGTAGGACGAAAGAAATGAAAATAGTTTAAAGTCATATGCATGGACTCTGGATGGTGTTGTTTAACTTCGTGCTGGATATAAGGGACATATTTACAGTTTAGCGTCATGTAGTTAGGACATCACAGATTAATGTAATGTAGGATGAAAGAAATGAAAATAGTTTAATGTCATAGGCATGGACTCTGGATGGTGCAGTTTAACTTCGTGTTGGATGTAAGGGACATGCAAATAGTTTAAGGTCGTATGCATGGACCATTTATGTATAGTTTAATGTCATATAGCAAGGATGATGAAGGGGCCACAGTTTAACATCATGTTGGACGACAAATTATATATTTTGTGTATATAAAAAATACTTCTTTAGAAATCTAGCATCGGTTGGAGTAGTGACGAGTTCTCCATCCATCGAGATTAAAGAATATGCTCCATTAGAGTAGACCTTATGTATTGAATAACGTCCATCCCAATTTTGTTCAAGCTTGGGAGGTTTCTTTCCTTGTATCATTGGATTTTTGTGAAATAATACCAATTATCCCTGAACGAATGAACTAAGAAGAACTTTTTTGTTGAAAGCTCGTGCTATTAAATTCTGATAGACTTCCATGTGGTGCAAAGTGCACAATATTTTATCATATAACCATTCCAATTCATTCAATCGATTTTGAGATTGCTCATCTGTAGATGACTGATCAAAAATGGCTACTACGAGCGAGGTTATTTGAACCTCAATTGGAAAGACTGCTTCTGATCCATATACCAATGAATATGGAGTTGACCGCATTGTAGTGCGGGTGGTGGTCCGATAAGCCCATAAAGCATGAAAGCGTTTATCAGGCCATGACTTCTTATCTTTATCCACCATCTTTTTTAGTATATTTGAAAGAGTCTTGTTGAAGGCTTCTTTCTGGTCATTGGCCACTGCATGATACCGAGATGAATGGTTGGATTTGATGTTGTATTCTTGGTACAACATCTTCCCCTCAGATGAACAAAAGTTGGTGCCATTTTCCGTCAGTATGGTATGAGGAACACCAAATATGGTAACGATGCTAGAATTAATGAAGCTAACAATGCATTTAGAACTGACTTCATTGAGAGGTATTGCCTCTGCCCATTCAGAAATGTAGTCAGTAGCAGTAAGAATATACTCAAACTGCTTGGTCCTAGCTGAAGGGTAAGGTCCCACCACATCCATTCCCCATGTGGAAAATGGCCACAAGTACTTGGCTGTATGAAGAAACTCTGGAGGCTGATGAATGAAATTGGCATGTACATTTCATGAATTCCACATCTTTGTGAAAACAACACAATCTTGTATCATTGAAGGCCAAAAGTATCCAAGCCTTCAAATCTGATCAGACAGTCTATATCCAGACTGGTGGGCACCACAGACTCCTGCATGCACTTCTTTCATGACAGTCATTGTCTCTTCACCATCAATGCATCTGAAGAGAACTCCATCAAAATCGCACTTGTAGAGAATTTTCTCTTGGTGTTCTGGGCTATCATAATGAGTATAATTGACCACACGTCACCAGATTTGTTCTTTCCCGAATCTATCAGGTGGAAGTGTTCCATGCTGAAGGTATTCCCTGACAGGTGTCATCCATCCTATATTATGACCATATGGTTCAGGAATGTGGCTAATTTCATTGATTCTCCTCTGTTCTTGTTCAAACATAAGGTGAAATTGTATGACGGTGGGAAATACTGATGGTTGTTTTTTCCCGATTTGGATCTGCCAGAGTTGTGGCTATATTAGCCAGTGCATCAGCTTGAGCATTTTGTGATTGTGGGACATAAGAAAATGTCGGTTCTGTAGGAAATTCCGCCATTAACTCTCTGGCATAATCATACAAAGGGATTAATTCTTCTTTTCTAATTGCATAATCCCCATTGACTTGTTAGATTACCAGATCTGAATAACCTTTCACCCTTAAGTGATTCACTTATGCTTGAAGCGCCAACTCTAAGCCTGCAATGAGAGCTTGGTATTCTACTTCATTATTTGTACCACCTTCCCACAATAATAATGAATAAAGTAACACTGCCTTTTCTGAGGAAATAAGAATAACTCCTAATACAACATTGTGGAATTTAGGATCTTCCATTTTCTTCCCTATTGGACTTCTGGAAGCACCATCAAAATACATTTCCCATACCTGAGGAATATTCTAAATATAGAAGACTTCCTCATCAGGGAGTTCAATATCTGAAGATGTGTCTTCCACTGAAGGGTGTTCAGCTAGGAAATCAGCTAGATCTTGGCCCTTTATTGCCTTTTGAGACACATACTGAATGTTTAATTGCAGCAAAATAACTACCCACCTTTCCAGATGTCCTATATGCATTGGACGACTAAGGATTAATTTGAGTGGGTTATTGAAAGAAACCAATTGGACCTCGTGATGTTGCAGGTAGTGTATCAACTTCTAAACTGCAAAGATTAATGCCAGGCTGCCCTTCTCAATTTTTGAATACTGGGTTTCTACTTCAAGCATAGTCTGACTGAGATAGTAGAGGCTATTTTCATTCCCAACATCATTCTTCTAAGCAACAAAGGCACCCAATGATCGCTCTAATGTTGTAACGTAGAGGATAAGTGGCCTTCCTTCAATAGGTGACATATGTACTAGAGGACTCAAGAGGTATTTCTTGAGAATATCAAATGCTTCTTGACATTATTCAGTCCACTAGTAAGTGACTCACTTCTTCATCAATTTGGTGAAGGGTAAACTTTTTCCTGCCAAATTGGGGATGAAACGCTGAATATTGGCTAAGTGTACTTGAAGTCCTCTTAATTCTTTTAAATTTCTAGGAGGTGACAAACCAATGATTTAATTGGCCTTCTCAGGATCGACTTTGATACCATTATGGTGTACAAAAAAGATGAGGAATTTTCCTGAGGTTACACCAAAAGCACATTTTTAGGGGTTCATCTTAAAATTATGTTTTCAAAGCTTGCGGAATATGAATTTTAAATCAACCAAGTGATTAGAACTTTTTTTTATTTGACCACCAAATCGTCCAAATAACATTCAACATACTTCCCTAAAAAGGGTTTGATGATACGATGCATGGTGCACTGATATGTTGCACATTCATTCTTTAGTCCAAAGGGAATTACCTGATAGTAAAACACACCCTGAGGGGCTCTAAAGGCTGTGTATTACTCATCTTCTGGAGCCATTCAGATTTGATTATATCTGAAATATCCATCCATGAAGGAAAGTGCTTCATAGCCATCCGTTTCATCTATTAAAAGAACTGTAATCAGAACTGGAAAATCATCCTTTGGAGAATGCCAATTAAGATCAATGAAATTGATGAAAACTCTAATTTCCCGTTCTTCTTCTTCACTGGGACAATATTATCCAACAACATGGGATATTTAACTTCCCTGATGAAGTTAGCATTGATAATTTTATCAAATTCAGCCTCAATTTTGGAAGAATTGGTTGGGTGTGTTCTTCTTGCAGCTTGCATAAATCCTCGATGTTTTTCTGGTAAACCCAAATGATGAGTAGCAACATCAGGATCAAGCACGTACATCTCTGTATAGTTCCAAGAAAATATGTCTCGATTTTTCCATAAAAGTAAAATATAAATCTCTTGTTCTTCAAGAGTCATGGCCACACTGATTAAAGTGGGGTGTGGATCTTCTTTTGTACCCATATAGATTTCTCTTAGTTCATCCATAGTGGTAGAGATACCCTCTTCAAATGCTGGAGGAGCATCCTTGAGATCTTCCTCTTCTTCTTCAACATGTGTTATTTCTTCCGTTTCTACATGCATAGTAGATAATGAAGTAGAATTTCCATGATTAAGAGAGATTTTAATATTTGAACATCTTGAAGAAGAGGCTTCCATTTCTGACCCAATTGAGGATGAAGGGTCTTCCTTGGGTAATAAATAGGAGATGATAGATTGAGAATCAACATCATCGTTCACCTCTGGTATTGTTATAACATATTCTAGCCTAGTTGGTGAAGTATAGACTTTCTGGATTTCTGCAGATGAAATAAAGACGTCACCATTTGAGCTTTCATCACTACTTAGTGGGTCACCAATTTCTCCCATGTTGTCTGGCTCGATTGTCGTAATTGACATTATGGATCTTTCAATAAGGGTATTTGGATTTGGGTCTATCTTGTCAATCTGACTGATAGGCATAACATAATCTGTACTCACATGTGAAAATGGATTTACTGTAATCTTCTCCAAACCATATGGAGAATTATCCTTGGTAATCTCCCATGTTGTGGATTTCTCCTTTCCCATCATGTGATAGAATTCCACCTTAATGTATTGTGACTCACATGTCTTGAACGAGGCCTTATCACCATAAAATGTCCCAAATTGACCATCGAAACAATATTTGAGACATTGATGGTATGATGAAGGGATAGCCACATGTTGATGTTGCCAGGGTCTTCCTAGCAAGATGTTAAAGGTTGAGTCTTGATCAACAACCATGAAATTTGAATTGGATACAAGATCTCCAAACTGAGTTCTGAGTGTAATCTCTCCCAGTGGTTCTTGTTAATTTTTATCATATCCTTGTAACATCAGAGTATATGGAGATAAATTAGATTCCTTGAGGCCCAATCGACGAAATGTATGAATGGGGATGAGGTTGACTCCTGAACCATTATAAATGAAAGATCTTCGGATGTCTATGCCATTTAACTTTCCAGATAAGTAAAAAGGTCTAATATTTCCATTCATGACATAATATTCATCTTCATCTGTGAAAGATATCACTGCATGGCATTCTGTAAAATTATTCGCTACGTGATAGACTTCATCTGCAGCAATTTCAGTTTCAAATTCCTGAGGACTTGTCAAAGCCTCTATGAGTGCCTCTCGAAGATCTTTTGACATATTCAAAGCATCCAAAATTGATAACTTGGCCGGTTCATGGGCCAGGAGTTTTAATATATTATACTTTTTATCTAGAGGTCTGCGTTTCCCAACAGGAACATTTTGTTTAGCAGGTGACTTAGAAGTTGATGTTTTGGAGGTTGATGCATCTTGTATCAGGATAGGAGTTGGCAATATTCATGGCATTGGAATATTAGACTGATTAGATCCATTTACTTGTTGAGAGGATGAAGGTGGAATCCCCAACAGATCCTCCAGATAACTGTGCCAGGACTGAATATGTTATTGCTGGAAGAACTTGCTTGTTCTTGTTGATCTTACTAAAGGGCTATGCCATGAGTTTCTACTACATACACAGTTCTAGTAGGGGTAGAATTAGAATAGTGGATTATGGGATATCCATGTCTTCCTCTGTATCCCAGATCCCTTGAACTCCCTCTAATTCCTCCGTTTGATACAGGGAATTCAGGATCATCGAAATTGAAACTGCGACTAGCATAAGGATCTGTCAAATGAATCATATTAATAGAACCGAAGATCAGTTCTTCATCTGATGAAGACTCTGCCTAACTACCCAATTTAGGAGGTTCCATTTGGTGGGATGGTTCCCGTGGCTTCGAATTAGATAGCATGAAATCTGCTAGAGTCAATGACATCTTAGGCTTTGACACATACTCATCTTCTTCTGATTGCTTTTCTTTCTTCGAACTATGCCGCCCTTTTGAGGATTTTCCCTCTGAATAGGTTTTTGTTGTGAAATCCATAGCAGAAGACACAATTGGTTTCATCAAATGCATTTGAAAATGGACTGATTTATGTTGATTGTTATCCTAACCATCCAATCATCACATTTCTGCGCATTTTATCTTTTGACTTCTTTCCATTCACATTCTTCTTCTGGAACTGTAGAAGTAACACATGCTACCTGGGATGAAGAGCCTTTTAGTTTGACTTGTCCCGAGTCGACCATCTTTTGAAGGAGGTCTTGGAAGACAAAACACTCTTGGATGGGATGACCCAACATCTGATGAAATGGGAAATAATTGGGATGGTCTTTATCTCCTTCCTTGTTTGGCCTCTTGGGCCTTGGCCGCTGAACCAAATTATTCTCTAGGGCTGAAATAAAGTAACCAGGAACATGTTCATTTAGGAAAGAATAAACATTACTCTTCATCTCATCAAACTATTTTTGTCTTTGATATCTTTTATCGTCTTGACGAAACGGCCTCTGTTGTTGACGCTCAGGAGGTGGATCCCTTCGAGAAGATGAAGGTTTTGAGGTAGAAGAAGGTACAACTTCTTGTTTAATCATAACTGTAGCAGTCTCTGCTTTACCCATTCTCTTTCATAGAGCTGATGGAATTACACGAGCTTTATCATTAGTCTTTATAAGAGAATATTCAATCTGTTGAGCGATTGAAGAAAGGTCTCGAAACCCTCCTGTGTATTTCACAGGGATCAACGACGTGCGTAATTCGTCACGCAGATTTTCCACACAGATTGGCAACAGTTTTTCCTAAGGGAGTGCCAAGCATAGGGAATATGTTAATCCCTTATAGCGAACAATGAAATCTGGAGCCCTTTAATTCTCCCTTTTCTTACAGTTTTTAAGATCAAAAAATGTGGTCTTTGGCAAAGTTGTGCTGAATTGAAGAAGAAATCATTGACGGAGATATTCCCATCCGGTAATTGACTGGGATTGCAAGCTTGTATACCAAACAAAAGCTAGTCCTTGCACGGTTCACATGAAGAATCTAAGTTTCACTGCTTCTTGCTGCTCTGGAGTTCCCATCATAGGATTGCAACAAGATACTTAATGCATCAAATGATATTTAGGATCGCCTGATCCATTGAAAATAGGGAATAAAGGGTACCCAAAACTTGATGCGGGATGGATTGAATGTACCCATTCAGGGTAATCTTTATTTTCTAGTTGAACCTGCACACTCTTCCCTTCCATAGTCTCTAATCGAGCTGTTAATGACTCAATAGTAGTTATTAACATTTGAGAAACATCCGGTTGATCTAGGACCTGGGCATGTGCAATAATTAGAGTCTGGATAGGTATGGTGGCTGGTGCTGCAACTGATGGGGGCACCACCAACTGTTGTTGCACTTGACCCGTAGGATTAGACCTGTGAGGGTGTACTAATAGAGGAGGATATTCTTGATCCATCTCATTATCTGCAACAAACTCCCTTGGCTGACTAAATCCAGCACGTTTAGGAAGAAGACTACCCTAAAGTAGTTCTAAATTCATCTTCCTTAATTCCTTCATTTCATCCCCTTGTTGCGCAAATCATTGCTCTGGTGAGAGCGATTGGACTTCTAAAGATGAAGGATATGTAACCTAATTCATTCCCTTTCCCTTGTTTTATCCCTTTCAGATAGGGGGAAGTGGGTTATCTGAAGGAACACCCAGATTTTGGGTAAACCGTTGATTTTGTGTATGCACACCTTCTTCATTTGTGTCTGTGCTTACAACTTCATGAGTAGGAGACTCTTCATCTGAGTCCCCTGAGTGATCCTCATGTTCTGGAGGATCATAAACAATGGTATTAATGACATTAATTGATGCAGAACGCATCGCATCCCTTCTTTCATCATTTCTGTGATATTGTCTTCTATCATGCCTTTGATGAGAAATTTCCGTTTGTTTATTCAATCCCTCAGGAACTTCTTGATGAACCATAATTTGGATAGAATCTCCTGATAATTTGGCTCTTTGTTCCTCTTATTGCTTATTCCCCAATCGAGAGAAGACCGACATTCTCTGAGGGAAGGATTTAGGATTTGAAAAAGTCCCCAGTTCGGTGGACTGGGGATGTTCCTGTTGTCTTTGCTCAACTCCTCGAATCCTATTTGCTGATTCTGAGGGTTGGTTTAAAAGAGTCCCTACTCTGGCATGATGGGGTGGCTCTTGACATGCTATGTCTAAGACTTTCTTAAAATATATCCTGAGATTGTGGACTTTAGTCCGGAAATTAGCTGGATGCATCAATCGACATCCACTTTTATCACCCGGTTTAAAAGACCGTGGGATGATTTCTGAAACTTCTGTCACTTGATGATGTGCTTTCTCAATATGACAGGCCTGTTCAATATTCTCATTCTCTTGATGCAGGAATAATTCAACAACTTTTTCTCTATAATCTTGATTTTGAGAGGAACTAGTTTAATCCTGTTCTTGGGCAAGCTTTTGATTACAAACAAAACCCATTGACTGTGGTCGACCATGGGCAATAACATTGCATGAAACCATTTTAGGTGGGCTTTTCTGACTTGAGAGCACAATGAATTGTAGTTCTCCAGGAACACCCCATCCTCTGATATGAATACTAAATGGGGAATTGGTAATTAACTAGCGCAAACACCTTAGTGCGCCAAGGCATGAACGCTTAAGGGATCTCTAATGCTTTTCAACCTTCAGATATCAAGAGACTGATAGAGATGCCAGGTCAATTTGAAGTTGTAACCCTTCTATTATATTGACATGATTTGCATATTCATCATAAGATAATATTTTATTTTTCAACTGACAAATTTGTTGAGACGAATGTCTTGAATAAAATATTCCATCAACACTTTTGGAATGTCATTATGAGTGTCAGCAAAAGGCCAAAACATGACTGGTACTTCACCTTTTTTTAGTTGTTTTCTCTTATTCAACACTTCCTCTTTATCATTCAATGAATATTATTCTACTTGATTTGACCGGAGCTGGTGCTTCCTTGTTGATTCATCGTATTCAACAATATTGGTAGAGAGATCACTGATTAAACTAGAAGATGCATGACTTTGGGGTGGTTCGGAGAATGACCTACACCCTGGGATATCTTCTGATTGAGAAATTATTTCACCAGCTAGTGATGAAGCATCAGAAATGACTGGTTTCACATTTGCAAGTGCCTAAAAATAAGAGGGCTTTCTTGGCACTACATTGTCCACTGGACCATTTTCCGGGCAATGTGCATCACTACTGCCGAGTGGACATTCACAGCAAAATTCATCATCATGGGGAGGAAAACCATGGTGGGTTATGATTAATGATGAGATCTCTTGCTCCATGGTCTTTTGGACACACAGAGGGTTATTGTATCTATCATCTGAAGATGAATCATCAAGATCAACCGAACTGTCATGAATCACGCCTTCATGAGGATGTGCCTGTTGAAGACCTTCGGAATTAATGTTCCCACTATTGGGAAATGATGGAGTAGAATCTTGGATTATAATAGATAAATATCTTAGGGCTTCAAGAACTCCAGCATCGAGTAAGGCCTTGTTCTAGATTGGCTCTTGATTTCTTGACTGTGTTGGGCGGGTCTTCTTCGTAGATGCCTTCTTACTCACCTTGGAAACCACTTGTTGATGAAAGTGGCTACTTTGAGTAGGTTTATGCGCCTGATCAGGAGAGATGGCTAGGTTAGGCTAATGATCTCCACTTAAATCGTGTGTATGTACCTGAATTGGTTGTCCGTATGATATGGGGGAGTATGCCCTACAACCGTCTTGGACCGTAACAAAGGTGTGTATCTGATCGGGAGTGAATGGTTGACGTTTCACTCCACTGGTAGGGATATGTTTATGTGTCTTTCCCTGATATGCTGTTGAAGCTGTTACAATATCCTGGCAGGAATCCAAAATATGAGCAGGGATTTTCCTCTACTCTTTCACCATTGGTAGAATATGCTTGTTGAATTCAGCTACCGGAATGAGGATATACGTCTATTCCGTGTTTGGAGTAGGTGTTTGTTCATGCTTCTTTCCTGCATTTCCTATCAGTGAATCCTAACAGTACTCAATTGTAGGGGCAGAGAGTTGATTCTTCCACCTATTTGTCACTAGAGATTTCCGACTGACTTCTCCTAGTGCTACCAAACGAGACTGTTGGTAGGCTTGATCAATACTAGCAGGTGTATGTGCCTGATGATTGTACTTATCCGAACGTGGTTGATGAGATCTATCATATGTAGTCAGAAGAGCCTGTTGACTATCTGATGACGTATAAACAGGTGTATGTTCCTGCCTATAGTACTCTGCCGGAATGGCCTGGTGGGATTTGCGTGCTGCTGCCAGAGGAGTCTGCTAGAAAATGGGATTAAAACGGACGGGTGTATGTGCCCGCTCACTGCTTTCCACCCAGTTAGGTTAGTGGACTTCTTCGGAGATGGTAGAGATGAGAACCTGCTCACTGTTGATCGGATTTCGCCTATGGCGATTCGTCTTGCCTGCTTGGGTTTGAGGAACCTGAGCCGAATTCTTAGAGATGATACCCTCATCATGTTGAGGGATCACTTCCGCATGAGTCTAGAGAAGATTGTTGATGGGAGACCTCGGGAAGGACTCCTATCTCTATGAATTAAGGCCCTGAGGGGCCTGCTCATTCCCCTCCCCAGAATATGGGAGTGAGTGGTGATTACGTTCTGGGGATAATTACTCGAAACGATTGAAAACGGTGGTTGGCATCACCTGCTTCTTAATCACTGGTCACCGTTGTTCAGATGACCGGTGTGAGTTGTTCACTTTGAGGGCTTGTCGGGCAACCTCCAGGGTTGGAATGGTACCATGTTGACAGTACTCCTTAACCAGTGCATTTGATACCCAGCGTTGAATATGATGAGTAGGTGATGTCATCCTCAGAGCGGATGACGATCCTGCCGGAGTAGCAGTGATGGCATTTGTAGCAGAAGTTTTCACAACAGACGTATTCACAGGTGTGAACATAAGAGAAGCCATTTTGGAAATTCAGAAGATCATGGAAAAGAGTGCCTATTTTATATAATAGACATTATCATGATTAATATGGCCACTACATCTTTTGGATGAGAAAATATACCAATTATTTCTTTGTTGGACCTCTCATTGAGTTTTAAATACGGGCCTAACAAATAAGTAAAACATTATTTTAACTTGGTTAAGGATTCACGTCTAGTTCACCATTTTTTGTTTCCCTCTGGAGTTAGGGATGATATCATTGATTTAACATTCAAACATTCCAAAAAATTTCTAGTGGGTTTGTTTGTAGAACCGGAAAAATCCAATGATTCCATATCAATTTGAACCTACTTTCCAAAGGTAGGAACTGATTATTTGTGGACTGATGGGGCTTAGGAATTTTCTTTGGTCGAGAGGATGGGAGGTCGGACTCATCACACCTTTTTGAGGGGAATTATTGTCTACTCAGAGACTCTCTTTATAGATTTAAGTTAAGTTCGTGAATCCTTATTACATTACTAAGTATAAAAGGAGTTTTCCTTTAGATCTGACAACCAATGATTGATATGTAGGAAATTTAGAGAATCTTTTATATGTATTCATGTTTCTTCATCGATAAAGAATCATCTGTATTTGTTTATAGATTATTAGTCAATTGTATCCTTCAATACATGAAAGTCTCTTGGTTATTATGATGACCATACTAGTTTTAAAGCCACTCAGTGGGGCACTTGAAGTTTATTGTCATTCAGAAGGACATTGATTATTTCAAAGTTGGGATCATACCCGCAGATGGGCTACCTACATATCCTTTTTTTTTGGAAAAGTAATCAGAACCCACATAGTTCGAGTAAGGGCGTATGATTTTTATGCATGATTGATGGCTCAAAATAATATGTCATGATTATTTTTACAATCTAATCTCACATGAGTCATGCTCGATGTGGGAAACAAGATGTATTGTTGAAACCAGAAAATTGTGCTATGAAAGATGCAATGATGTGGGGCATAAGTGTGTATCACTACCCAATTAGATGAGGATTAAGATTTACATCAGGGAAGAAATCCAGGAACAGGGTCCATAAAGGTATATGTGCTTCATGGCGATTTGGATAATCTAATCTTGGGGATTACTTCTAAAGAATATTCCCAAGTTAGGAGAGGACTTATGATTGGGTTTTACTCTTGAGAAGGATGTCCAAATAAAAAGTAAATTAAGACTAGTTAAGAGAAATTAAGACTAGGGTTTACTCCTGATAAGAAGGCCCAGGATAAGGGACTTGAAAAATTAAGGGTCTTGGGGATTACACCTAAGGAGGATGCCCATATTTGGGAACTTTAAAACTGGGGTTTATTCCTGAAGAGGGATCCCAGGTTAAATGAAATATGGTTGGGGCATACTCCTGAGGAGGATACCCAAAATTAGGGGATTGGGGATTACTCCTGAAAAGGAGGCCCAGTTAAGAGGATTTAAAACTGGGGCTTACTCCTGAAAAGGAGGCCCAGATTAATAGAAATTATGACTGGGGCTTAATCCTAATAAAGAGGCCCAGATTTAGAGGGCTTGAGGATTACTCATAAGGAGTATGCCCATGAATTGGGTTATCTCATCTTAAAGGATGAGGTTGAATGAATGAAATCTCTAATTTTAGTGAAATAAATATTTGTAATTCACTAGGTTTTAAGAGATGTTTTCACGGAATTCCTTTTATATAAGGAAGTAAATCAAGAAAACATGCCATAAAATGGTTTTGAAGATTGTCTTGAAGCCTGGATCTTGAATAGGATAGGTGGAATGGAATAATAGGGGTTAAATGGGCAATACGGGCACCCATAAATAGAAGGGCATGCAAGTCCTGGCAGGCGCGCAGGTACTGCGTGGGTGAGCAAGTCCTGGTCGCGCAGGTATACGTGCACGACACATGGGTACTTGTGAAATTTTCATCCCTTAGGGTAGCACTTGGGTGATCCTTGACCAAAGCCTTTAGAGTTATACCGAGGTAATTCCAGAAGACAGGCGGGAAAGTTTTAATGAGTAGGTAAGGAGGAGCGCAAGTGTGTCCATTTCCCATAAGGGTAAAACACTTAGGTTCTCAAGTGTTAGTTAATTATAACACTTAGACCTTATTCCTCTTGTTTAGACCTTCCATTCAAGGTAAAGAATTACCTTAGAAGTGTACGGAAGACCTGATAAAGGGACTTGGGCGTTCAGTGCTCTGTATCTGAATTCTGGAAAAAATCCTCCCGAATATGGGGGGCCCACCGAGGGTATTTATAGGCTGGAGAAGACCCCGAGCTGTTATCACTTAGGGTGCACAAGTGACTTGCACGACAAAAAATGTGGCGCGCAAGTGTACTTGCGAGACCATGGTAGAACTTGTGCGACCCTTGTGCAATGTTATTCTTATTCATTCCTTTTTCAATTTTGATATTTTTTCAAAGGATTAATCACTTTGGGCTAAGATATTCCATTTTTCCAGTATTTAGACTCTGTGACGAAAGGTGTGTCAACAACATTCCATCATTATGAAAGTGGTCATTGATATTTCATGTGATTATTCGACTAGTAGAATATCCATGTGAATAAGTAAATCGAATTATTTGATTTTATCTTTTTCATATAATGTTTAAGTTCATGTTTAAAAGGATCTTGTTTTAGTCTTATACATTGTCTTAATTTTTTATTCTTATCTATGAATTTTTTGGATATATTTTTATCTTTACTGAGCATCTGAGCTCACCCCTTTCTGTGTTTTATTTTTCCCAGGATGCGAAAAAATATTTTATGACTAACCTGTAGGGAATTTCTATGGGATTTGAATGTGGTCAATAGAGAAATTGTTTTTGTTTTTTCTTTCATTTAATTATTTAATTTAAAACTAATGAATGTATCTAGTATTTCCCAGGATACTAAATTGATTGGTCTTTCAGGACATGATTTCCTTATATCAGGTCAATGTTATGTAATAATGCACCAACTATGGGTAACAGTGGTCGGGGCATTATAGTTAAGATGATGATGTGTGAAGAATAATTGAAGGTCAAGAAATAATAGGATGATGAACCAAAGAGAAAAAAATAGCTTTCAAGACAACCAATTCCAAACACAAAGAAATTGAGAAGGCACAAACTCATTCTCATAGTTCAAAAAATGAAGAATCACTGAGTTATATTGATGATTATATGGATCATTTGATCAGGATATTTAAGAATTTCTATAGAATGAATATGTTATTAAGGAATCCCAACTACAAAAGAATGTATGACAATAAGAGAAATCGGAAAAAGGACTAGATGAGGGGTGACAAGTCAAATGAGATAGTTTTTTATAAATGTATTATAAGTGGATATGTAAAGGATGACTATCCTAAGGTAATGTATAATAAAAAATACTAAAACAAAGATAAAATGAAAAATAAGTCAATGAATGAAACATGGAGTTCTTCTAAGGATATCTCATTTGAGTAAGAGTCTTCACATACTGAGAATTGTGACAAAGCATTCATGCGATTCATGACAAACACTTATGAAGTTACACTTCATTATAATGTAAAAAATTCCTATAATTCTGAAGATGAAACTGATTATGAATACATGTTCAAAGAGGAAATAATTGAGTACTATAAAATTCTTAAAGAAACATGAAATGAATTAGAAGATAAATATAATGTTTTCATGAAACAAAATGATATCACCTTTACAGTTAAATCTGAGATTAAAATGGAGAAAGTAAAAAATTATCAATTTCTTAAAGGAGATAATTTTCCAAAATTATAAAATGTTCTATTAAAAAGGTTCATAGATAAGTTTTCCAATGGAAATAACACACTTCCTAAAATTTATTGTAATGAGTTTGCACCAAAATATTCTATAGGTATGGGTTATTAATAAGGACAGAGAAACGTTGTTAAATATATTATTTTTGAAAAATATATAATATTAAGCTCTGTACCTAGACTTGAGAAATTATCTAGAAGTTCTAGTGGTGGAAAATCATTTATTATTTATAGTTGTTCGAGAAAAAATAGAGTTTACATTCTGAATACTGTAAAAAATGATTATAGGAAACACATGAAGCATGTATGGGTTCCCAAAGCATTAATTACTAATATTATTAGACCCAACCATGTTTGCGTACCAAAATCTTTTCATATTGGAATTATATTTGTAGGAAGAATACATAATGAGATCCTATTAAATCATATGGTACTTGGATAGTGGATTCCCAAGACACATGACCTGGGACTACGTGAGCTTCATGAATCATACAATCATTGATGGTGGGCATGTCACCTTATGTGAAAATTCTAAAGGAAAAATATTGGACTTGTCCAAATCAGTAACACTAATTTAATTTTAATTCCCAAATCACTTTTTCAATGGATTGTAATAAAATATGATTAGTATATCTCAGTTATGTAATGATGTTTTCAATGATAAATTTGAAAATGATTCATGTAATGTGTATAATTCTAAAAAATATTTAGTATTTAATTCTTTTAAAATTGATAATTTTTATATTGTAAACATAGATTCATTAATTACTCAAGATTCTCATTTCTTAAGTCTCTCTCATAAATAACCCTAGCTTTGGAATAGGTGATTATGCCACTGTAACACTCACTTGCTTATAAATAATACAAGGAAAATGTTATTCAAGGATCTACCAAAACTATAATTTCCAAACAATAAAATTTTGTAATCCTGGACAAAATGGAAAACAACAGAAAAATATATTTCAAACCAAATAAATAAATCTAAATTTCTCAACCACTTGAGTTGTTTGACCTGGATTTTGTTAAACCATCAATATTTTCAAGTATTAAATGTAATTAATATATCTACTTTTAAGTATATAACTTATATTGGTTTACATTGACCATATTTTAAGCTCAAAAAAGTGATTTCTATTCATACTTTACCATGTATGCTAGATAATTAGAGAATATATGTGGTCTTTGATTGAAATCAATAAGAAGTGACCATCGTCGTGATTTTGAAACCAAGAGTTTGAACCTTTTTTCTCAAAAAAATGGCTATATTCATAACATCTTTGCTCATAAGACACCCCAATAGAATGATGTTATCGAAAGAAGTAATATAACCATCCATGAAATAGATCAGACTAGGGTTAATTAGTATGACTTACATATTTATTTCTGGGATAAACCTTTAATCACAGCTTGTTACATAATTAACAGAGTCTTAATCAGACATATTGTTAAGTGAACCCACAAAGAGATTTGGAAAAATAGGAAACCCAATGTTATCTACTTCAATGTTTTTGTTTGTGATGTTTATATTCTCAATACTAAGGATAATCTTGAAATATTTTCATCCAAATTTGATGTAGGAATTTTCTTAGGTTACTCATCCTCTAGTAAATCCTATATTGTTATCAATAAAATGAACTAAATGTGTTGAAGAATTTTTACATGTTATCTTTGATGAAACCGATACACATGATCCTACAAACCCCTCTTAAAAATATTGAGTATGAAGTTTCCAATATAGACATAAATATTAGAACCCTTGACCCTAATGTTATGAAATATGTTAAATCCTCTCGTTATAAAAAATCTCCAAACACTAACCATAGTGAATCTAACCCTACAGATTAACTGGAAATAACTAGTCCTTCCTTTTTTAGATCTGTTATAACTCTTAGGAATCATTCCATAGATGTTGTAGTTGGATACATAGATAAAGGAACATAGACTAGATATTCTTTTAGTATCTAGGCCGAACATAATGATTCATTTCCATAGCTTGAACCTAAATACATTGATGATTCAATAAATAAAAAATTTTCGGTGATGGCTTTGTAGGATGAGTTGATTCAGTTTAAAAGAAATAATGTCGGAAAAAAAAGTGGATAGACGTAAATACACCTTGAACATAAGAACTAAATTGGTCTTTAGAATCAACGTATATGGTGAAACCACCATTGTGAGAAATAAGGCTAGATTGGTTTCCCAAGGATATAGTCAAGGAGAAGGTATTGATTATGAATTTACGATTGCACGAGTTGCTAGAACTGTTTCTATTAGAATACTACTAGAATATACATCTCTTCTCAATTTCAGACTATATAAAATGGATGTGAAAAGTACACTGTTAAATGGGTAAATAGTTGAAGATGTTTTTTAAACAACCCCCTAGTTTCACAAACCCTCATTTTCTAAATCATGTTTTTATGTTAATAATGGATTTATATGATTTTAAACAGGATCCAAGAACTTGGTAAGATAGGAAAAGTACATTTCTTATTTCTAAATGTTTTAAAAATGGTATAACTGATCTGACTCTCTATATAAAAAATATTTTAAAGATTTTTATTAGTTCAAATATATTTTTATGAGGTTATTTTTGGATCTTCAATGAATTTTTTCATATAGATTTTTCAAAAGTGATTCAATGTGAATTTGAAGGGAGTTTAATGGGAGAACTAAATTTCATTCATGGATTTCAAATCATTCTAAATAAAGATTATATTATTTTAAAACAATGTAAATATACTAATGATAATTTAAAATCATAATGATTTTTAGTAAAAATATTAGCGATACACCAATGAGTACCACCAGTAAGTTTGACCTTGATAAAAATGGTAAATCTGTTGATCAAACCAATTACATAGGGATGATTGGAAGCCTACATTAATTGACTGCTATCCAAACTAATATTATATTTACAATATGTATTTGTGCACATTAACACACTAATCCTAAAGAATCTCATTTAAATGTTATTAAAATATTTTTAAAATATATAAATAATAAAAAAACATAGGATTGTTCTACCATATATGATAATAATTTGATTTAGTCAGTTATTTATATGGCGATTTTGGAGGTTGTATGTTATATAGAAAGAGCTCCTTTGGAACATATCACATTTTTGGAATGTCTCTAGTAAAATGGTGTAGTGAAAATATTAATTATGTTTCATTATCTACTAATGAGGATGAATACATTTCTGATTGTAGTTGTTGTGTGTAGATTTTGTCAATGAAACACACTTTTCTATAGTATGGATATCAGTTTTGACATATCGCTATAAATTGAGATAATACATTTTCTATTAAAATATCAAATAATCCTATTTATAATTCTAGAGGAAAACATATTTAGGTAAGACATCAATTTTTGAGAGCTAATTATCAAAAGGGAAAATGAAATTGGATTTTATTGGTACTGAACATCATCTTACTGATATATTAACCAACCCATTGTACTTAGAGAGGATATGTTACATCAGACAAAAAATATGGTGGATTAATTTGTAAGGAACTACTTTCAATAACTCGGTTATAAAATTAATTCTGGATGTCACGCTAATACGAAACTGGTGATGTATCAACGAAAGGGAAATTTTCATGTTGACAGTGTCATGCCGACACCAAAAAAGTCTTTTTGACAATGTCTTTATAACAATGAAACCAATGTATCATCATTGGGTACTCACATATGGAACCCACTATCTATATCTAATTTATTTTACCAAAACAACATAGATTAGTTTATTTATTTTTAATTTAACCCCATTTACAATATTTATTTCCTATAAATACGTAAATCATAAAAGAGAGTAGATCGATCCTATTTCTTAATCTCAGGATTCCTCTCTTACACTTATACTCTTTCCCCTTTTACCCTCAATCCTTTAACCTTCCTACATTCTACTTAACATTCAGTATGGTTAGACTAAAGATAATATTTAAAGGATATGTAAAAGAATCATAACCCACCAATGGGTAGAAAGGAGAATCAAGCATGTCTAATCCTTCTAATTCAGATCTTAAAAACCATGTGGTAACACCTTAGAAAAATGTATATACTGAATCGTTATTGTTTAGTAAGTATCTTCTGTTATGAGTGTCGAAAACTCAAGGGTGGAATGATTGGTTTTCAAATAATAAAAGGCCATATTAAACTAATCATGTTCATGAATATTATCTTCATGCTATATTTATCATTGAATTAAGTGATATTTATTAGATCAAATGAGTAGTGAATATAAATATATTACATTTTTCATAAAGGCGTTGGATATATATTCTCAATGTCCCACATAAAATACTCTTTGATGGCTACCTAGGGAGCACTCCTCCAATAAGTCATCTAGTTTTCTTAGAAATATTTGAGGGAGGTCATTGGTAATGAATATCCAAGAAGGTCTATAGCATAAGATTTGGAAGGATAAGGTATTATTTTATTTTATTTATCCAGAACATGTTTTTTTCGGAAAGGGGGAATTTCCTCCCTGAAATAACATGATGTATATCTCTTGTATTTGTTGAATAAAGGGAATAAAGTGAATCTATAAAGATATGTAATATTCCATATCTGTGTGATGGTGAATCCATATTATATGATTAATTTTTTTTCTATCCAAGAATGATATCCTCTATGATAAAGGAAACTGGATGTGTATGTGAGAATGAATTAAACCTTTCTTTTTATAGTGTAATTCTCTTATATACTGAAAAATTCAAGAAAATAAAGTTCAATTGGAGTACCTGGTAGAATGTTGGGGTTAAAGATAATGAGAAGTTGTATAAAAATTTCAATCCTGTTAAGAATACTACAAGGCCAAGTGATGTGAATGGTCCAGGTCTAGGATAAGATTATGGGGTTGATTTTTCCAATTAAGAGGATGCTGAATCTTTTAGAGAATTTGAATATCATATAGATGATTTGAGTGACCCTAATATTTGTGAAATTACTATGTGGATGTATTTTGGACCCCCTTGTCCACCATTAGATGTAATATCCAAGGAACACATTTGGGTTGATGATGATGGTGAAGATGAGACTAAGGAGATGGCTAGTGTTGAATATGAAAACAGATCAAATGACATAGAAGAGGAATCTAGAGAGGAAGAATAAGCAAACAAAGATGTTAAAAATGGTATTGTAAGTGGCTCTAACACAGGGTAATAAGGTGATAACGAATTTGGTGATAAAATTGGAGAAAGTGATAGTGAACGTAATGGAGATGAATTTGAAAAAAGAAAATTATGAATGTGTCCATGATTTTGAGCATCCTAGTGATGATGAATGTACCAATTTGGAACCCGATGGACCTAAGAATCAGAAAGAGTCTTTTTAACCACCCGGTCCTACCAAATTTGATGCTGAGGACGAAGAAGTAGTTCAGTTCGGTAATGAGGATAGTGAAATGGTTGGATTAGTACCTCAGTTGATGTATTTTAGAAGTATGTCTAAAGTTGAGGGGGAGAATCATGTGACACGAGATCAAATTGAGGTGCAGCCACAAGCTAGACTAGTGAGAATTGATAAACTTACTCCTCTAGATGCTTCTAGGATATCAGAGTTGTAAAGATTACCTAGTTATAATTATTTTCTTTTGGATTATCCAGATTATGATGAATATGAGAAGAAATATATTTCAAGATGATCTTTAGTTGAGGAACCTCCAATAGTTTCATTTGATTATACTTCTACACCCTTGGTGATTTCTGTTCTAGGTTACTATGTCACCAAATTATATTTTTATCATTTTAAGGAAGAAATGTTAGTTGTTGTGATATAAAACTCAAAGATCAATCCACACATGTAGCACCAATTAGTGAGAATGATGTATACTTGATTGTAGAAGTATTTTTCCAAGCTATAACCTCAGTTGTTTCCATTTTTGGAATCTATTGAGATAGATAGTTAGAAGGTGTTTAATGAAATAGTCATGTGTGCAGCAGTTGTTATATAACTTCTCACCAAATAAAAATACACTATATACCAAGCTGTATAAATTCATTAAATCAATCATGAATCCACTATTGAGGATTCTACTCCAAATCTTGATTTGGAACTTCTGATGTTTGTAGGAAAGGATTTATTGAATAATGCCTTGACATCTATGGATCCACCTCGCTATGTTCCACATGTTCTATCATCAGATAGTAAGGTGATTCGAATAATGGTAAGAGATGAACATTGGTTAGTAGTATGTGTTTTAGATAGTGAAATCATGATTCAGATCTGTCATGATGTGAGATACATTTTTCAAGGGGAATATGTCTCATAATATGTTGTATCTCACCCACTAGCCATAGTGATGGTAAGAACTGCCATTAGAGAAAATATAAGAACAAAGATGGTTGGAACTAATCAGAAAAGTCAATCAAAAATCAGGTAGAATGGTGATCATATCTATGACATGGTTATATTATATTCTATCAATTCTACAACCTCTCATGATGAAATCACCATCAAATTTTATTTATATTTCATGAAAATATACTAAAATCATCACCTAGACATAAACTTCATGCTTTTACATGATAACCTGAGAATTCCTCTAGTGATCCAATGCATTAGAGATCAGGTAAAATTTATTAACAAGTTTACTTCTATAATTTTCCAAGATCATTGAAAATAAGGAATATTTCACAAAAGTTATATTGTATGGTGGGGGAGATAATCATGGATTTCATCAACCTTATTAAGCCTTATCAACATGTCTGGAGTACTGCGATTATTATCCCTCCTACAAATCCTATCAAATAACCTCTCGAGTATACTAACTCTACTTATTCCATCATTCATTCATTGACATTGTCTCCTACTCAAGATTTTAGACAGATTCAACCAATCATTTTTAGGGACCACAATGTACCGCCTTCCTCCACTACTACCAGATTAAACCCTTTAATCCTTACTATAGATACTTTTTCCTCTCTTATAATTTAATATGAACCTCTAGACACTACATCTATATCTACTCCTACCATTTCTATTTTTTATAAGGGAATGGAAACACATGATTACTCTTTGAAGAAAAAGAATTAGTAGTTTGGATCACTCATTTTATATGGCTTCATTATTGTACTTTTGAACATTAATTCCCAATATAATTTTCATTTCTAATAAAATCTATTATCTGTTTATGATTTTATTAATTATTATTTTCCTTGGTCTTTAATCATTAATGAACTCACTATTTCTTTTTAATCCCAAAATAGGGAGAAATAAAGAATCATTATTCATTACGTTAACTATGGAGACATTATTTCATTATTTTAACAATGCTTAATTAAGAAATAATTAGTTATAGGTGATTGTAAGAAGAATAACGACTATGATCAATCTGAATAAACATATTTTACTTTATCATGCTATGATTTGTGGTCATAAAAATAGTGAATATTGTTGGACCTATCTAGTTTTGAACGATCTCAAATCAAGTATAATATTGTTGAATCATGGTTTATTTATTAAAATAAAATATGTTATATTTTGATTAATTTTGTTCAATACTATGTTTAACAAATTCTATTGAATTTTATACTATAAGAAGACAAGATAGACCTATCCAATAACGAGTTAGTGTTATTTTTAGTCATAGTATCTATGTAACTGATAGTTATGAAACCCCGAAAAAATTAATTCTAAATATATATAACAAGTCAACAAAATGCAGAATGAATAACCTATAGAACAAATCACCAATTGAAAAAATGAGTCAATCACATGAAAAATGGGTCACCGACAAAACATATGAGTCGCTAATAGAATGAATCTTTGATAGAACAAACAAGACACCAAAAAAACCAATGACTCAGTGATATATACAAGAGTGATTCACTGATAGTCTGAGTCACTGACAGAATAAGTAAGCTATAGTTTGTGATAGTGATGCATTGACATACCAACTTATTGAGTCACCTATATGAGGATTCATTGATAGAAGGAGTCATTGATGCACTGACCTATCGAGAGAAGTAATTACTAACATAATAACCTACTTTTTATTACTTTGTTCATTTATTTACACTCAATATTTTAGCTTTTATCTAACTCTCATATTGGGTTATTTAATGCTATAAATTTTTTTGTATGAATTTTTTCATACATCAATAAATTGAATGTTCGGGTTATGAGGTACAACTCCTGCCCCAATCATTCCTATTGTCTACCTCAATAGTTTAAAAAGAAATTATTTGAGAAAAAAGAATATGTGCGTGATATAGACACAACATGTGAAGTAAGAAAATAGTCATACATGTAGAAAACTCAATTTTTCTAACTATTAACAAGAATGATTTGATGAGAACCAAAGTCTCAACACTCTTGCAGTAAAATACCATAGTAAAGAGAACCAATGAAGATCATCTTACCTCACTGGAATCCTGAACACATAGCTTCCATAACACTCTGTTTGGGTGTCTTTTTCTAGAAGTGCACACAAGATACACATATGCTACACCTAGTATTTCTAGAAGCTTAAAGTAGATCACATTGATAATTCGAAAAAAAATCACCATTTTTACTTTATTTTGAACATTATTATTACTTATCAAGAAGTCTACGAGTTTGTATCATAATAACACACTGTATCCTGAGTTAATCTTGAGGATACAAGATATCCTCAGCCACTCATATTTATAAACCCCTTTTCACCAACTTATAATTGTGGAAGTGGTCACTATGTGAACTAATTTCTCTTTGTTTCCAATAAACAACTATGGTAAGTGTCTAGTTGGCCTAGATATACTTTTGTGCTATTTTGATCCATGATCCAATGTGTGGATAAATTTTATTAATATAAACTACAAGGTGGAAGGTGATCACCAATTGGATAGGATTAGTTCTATTCTTGAGACTAAACCTCTTGTTTTACCTTATGTGGTTTTCAAATTTGGTTTTCTCTATTTTCACACATATTTTAGAAAAATAAATATAATATTGAAATTTAATATTAGTTATTGTTTATATTTGTTTTTTAATTATTAAATTTTCTTCAAAATTTATATCAATATTTCGAATTGTTGTAACGAAGAATTAATTATGTATTTGATAAACTAATTTAATAGTAAAAACTCTTATAAATCTACTACTTTTGTTAAATGGGATGTTTAGATTTTAATTTTGGGAAAATTTTAAATAATGTTTCTAATAGATACTTTGATATGAACAAAATTCACCAAATCTTGGTTTTCCTACTCTATCCACCATCAATGATATATAATATTTAATTCTAATTATATAATACTATTTTTATTTCATTTAAATATTTTATTTCAATTAAATGTATTGTTGTTCAATTTGGTTCCATGATGTATCTGAGATAATATGTTTATCATAATATATATCTTAAAATGAAAGACATACTAAACTCATGGGGTGTTATAATAAAATTGAGGACAGACCAACATATTGGAATTTTCTAGTTGGATGAAACATAATATTTGAATGAGACCTTAGGGAATAATAAGTTGGTAAATTATATGAATTTATAATTAGATTGTACATAGAAGATTAATGCTTGATAGTTGGTACCCAAGCCTAAAAATAATACTGTTATTGAAATTTGTGAGTATTTTAAAAAAAATTATAAAAGAAATGGTTGATGTTTTGAGAAATGAGGGAAGACTATTGTCTAATTGTAACTCAAAAAATAAACGGTAATGGATTTGATGAGACTTTTTCATTTATTTATAAAAATGAACCCATTATGATATTTCATTAAAAAACATCTCCATGAAAATAAAATATATCCAAATTTCTTTAATATCTAACATACTCAATATAGAGTTAAAGGAAGAAGCTTATATTTTGAATCCTATAGGTTTTTTACATTTTATGAAATAAAATAACATTACAGGTTAAAGATTTATATAAATTATTTTAAACATACAATGAGATCATATTTCACCATGATATATTATTACAAAAAGATAATGATGTTCTTGGATGGAATACTAAATGAAAATCCCTATATTTTAGATGAAATATAGGAAGCACTTGTTGTTATTTTCAATATAGATTTCATTATTAGTTTTTGTAGTGTTTCACTTAGAAATGAAATTTTTTTTAAATGTCTATACTTATATAAATGGGATTTTTCAGGTTTATATTGTTCTGAAGGGGATTATTAGAACATTATTTCCTAATAAAATTATGTTAAGGAACATTTAATGATTTTCTCATTAAATCTAGTTTCAAAACAATTTTAACTAAGATTTTTGTATTAATTGGACATGAAATGAAAATAAGGTGACCATATTGAATTACATAATCTTATTAAATGTTTCTTATAATTGGTCGAATGAAGAACAAACTTTATATACGATGAGAATTTTTAATCGAGGTATCAAAGTGCACAAAATTAGTCTTCTTTTTAGGGTAGGAATGTGGATTCTCATATATATTTAAGGCACTATTGACTATCGACTATTTTCTAATAAAAATGGAATGTTAAATCAGTATGATATAAATATATATATTGGGATGGAAATATTGATGATATAGGATCTAGATCTCGTAAAAATATTGAGTAAATGGTCAACATGGTTTCACTCCAAGAAGAAACTATTTATAACTCTGAGCACTGCTGTCATGGAATATGTTGCTAAAACTGAATATACTAACCCAATATTGTGGATGAGGACTTATATTTATTATTAGAAGTTATATGTGAACTCACCACTACTCATGGTATATGATAATCAATGTGTTATTAATTTATAAAAACTTCATTTTAAACATTTATAATCGAAAAATAGTGATATCAGATAATAATTTAAAAAATTAAGTTGTTGAGCAGATATGTTGATACTATAATTTTTCTGAAAAACTAATAAAATAGTTGATATAGTCACTAAAGCATTTATGAATGATGTATTTCAGAAAATTAGGTGTTCAATGAGATTTCATATTCATTCTAATCTAGGCTAGAGTATAATGATTAAAATACCTACATTATCTTATACACTGGATTTTATTTATAAAATATTTTTGAAGTATAAAATTAATATATTTATGTTTATTAGATTATATATTTAAAAAATATATTTAAAAAGGAGGAGAAAATAATTTTCAAGAGGATCCATTGAGATGTGTCTTAAAAAATTGGGGAGAGTAACCTATTTTAAAAGATCAGGTATTTTGAGAGAGTTATTAATGTGTATGATCTTAAGTCATTAAATTCTTGTGTGAATTTTGTGATATTCTACATTCTAATAGTTTTCTTGATAATGAGCTGAGAATAATGAATTTTTATTCATCAGTTTTATGAATATTTTTTTGAGAATTTAAAAAAGATGAATAGTTTTTCTATAGTGGTCTCTCAATTGGTATAGAAGGAAAATATATGTTTAATTTTTAATATATATCAATGGGATAAAGATCTATGAGGTGGTAGATTTATGTAAATAGTTCAATGGATAACATGTTTTTTTTATTCAATGATATTTTTTCATATAATATGTTTTATCATGTTGGATTTGAATTATTAGATTATGATTTATTATTATGTCTGTTGGATTTTAATGTTATTTGTGTTCCATGGATATAAAAAAACCAAATGTGGAGTTTTTTTTGTGACACATGTTTTTTCAGATATGGATTTTGTCAGAGATTAATCAGACCAAAGTTAAAGGTTTTATGATCTGATGGTTAAGATGTTCCATCTATAAATTGTTTGTTTTTTCTAGAGAAGATGAATTGTATAATATGGAGTATATATATTTAATATGTCCAATTTTATGATCAATCAATAAATAATCTCACATTAAATCTCATGTTTTTTTTCTGTTTAATTATAATTGATTTCTATTCTATGGTTTTGGACAATTTGAATTTAGTTGGAGGAGATCTAGAAATGTTTGGTGATATTTCGAAGTGTTTTTTTATAGTGGTTTAGCTTTTCTCTGAAATATTTGTAAATACATAGAGTTTAATATGAATCATTAGATATAATAAATATTATAAAGGGCACTAACTAAACATTTTTAGTGTAAATAATGATATTTTAAGAGTCATTAATTATTTTTTATGTGGCATTTCTTAATATAGAAGTGTAAAACCATTCTTATTTTATGTCTTGAATGAAATTGTAATATTCAAAATGGACATTAAAATATATAACTTGATTTCATAATGGCAACCATCACATTGTATTGTTTAACCTTTTACTAAAATTTGATAATGGTATAATACTTAACAACGCTTCATTAGAGTAATATGCATACTTTGTAGATAATATATATATATAATAATAATATTCCTTTTTTACTCTTTGTAAATACTATTTAGTATATAATTTTTTTCAAATACATGGAGTCACAGAATAAATCATAAGTTTCATTTTACACCTATGAAATAATCTAATTATGAAAATTAATATAAAAAAATTATACATTTTTATAAAAAAGATAAAATTATAAATACAATAATTAATTATTCTGGGGACAATAGAATTTGACGATGCTTATTTTTTGTATGCATAAATTAAATATCAAAATTGTTATCTGTAATTCGTAAAAATAGATATGTTTCATTACATCAAGAAGGATATTGTTAAACCATGAATTAATTAAAATGAATTTATAGTTGAGTATAACTTTTTGCACACATCATAATAAATCAGTTGTTGTCATAATGTACTAGTAGAAATTTGGTATAGATGAAGATGAAAAAATATGGTTAAAGAAAAATAAGTCGACATAAAACAAAAAAATTTATCTGACAAAATTTTAAATATGAAATTCAAATCCAGTAAAATAAATTGTTACCACTTGATATAAAATAATTTATGTGTTATGAAAATATTATAGGATGATAATATTCCTTGAAAATATATTAATGATATTATCAATTAGATACAAAGGAAGATAAATAAAATGTATCTTTATATTGTGAAAGTATAATAAGATGCAGAATTACGATGATAAAGAAACAGAATAGTGATAACACATTGTATGAGTTATTTGGAAGAATTATACGATATTATTTTAGACCACTATCTATATTTATTTATCTATTTGGGAATAACATTTCACAAAGTTGAGAGTCTTTGGATTATCATGAGTTAAAGGATAACCCCTACTAATTTTGATCTGCATGTTGATACTAGTAGATCTTATGAACCTGGTTGAATCTATATCATTGTTTCGCACGGATTTCGGGGATGACCTCCTTGAAGGGAGATTCAAACATTCCGATCGGTTTCTAGCGGGTTTGTTCGTAGAACCGGAAACATCCAATGATTCCACATCCGTTTGGACCCACTTTCCAAAGGTAGGCGCTCATTAGCTTGTGGACTGATAAGGCTTAGGAATTTGCATTGGTCGAGAGGATGGGAGGTCGGACTCATCACACCTTTTTGAGGGGAATTATTGTCTACTCCGGGACTCTCTTTATATATTTAAGTTATGTTCGTGAATCCTTATTACATTACCAAGTATAAAATGTGCTTTCCTTTAGTTTTAACAATCAATGATTAAATATGCAAGAAATTTAGAGAATCTTTTATATGTATTCGAGGTTCTTCATCAATAGAGAATCATCTATATCTGTTTAGAGATTCTTGGTCAATGGTATCCTTCAAAACATTTATATAAAAGTCTCTTGGTCATTATGATGACCAGGCTGGTTTTAAAGCCACTCAGTGGGGCACTTGTAGTTTATCGTCATTCAGAAGGACATGGATTATTTCAAAGTTGGGATCGAACCCATTAATGGGCTACCTACGTATCCTTTGTTTTGGAAAAGGAATCAGAACCCACGTAGTTCGAGTAATGGAGTATGATGTTTATCATTGATGGCTCAAAGAAGAATGTCATAATTACTTTTACACTCTAAGATCACGTGATTCATGCTCGGTGTGAGAAACAAGAGGTATTGGTAAAAATTAGACAATTGCGCCATGAAAGATGCAATCATAAGAAATTGTTTGGGGCTTAGGTATGTATGACTGCCCAGATAGATGAAGGTTTAGGATTCACTTTTAGGGAGAAAATCCAGGAACAGGGTCCATAAAGGTATATGTGCTTCATGGAGATTTGAATACTCTAATCTTGGGGCTTACTCCTAAGGAGGATGCCCAAGTTAGTAGGGGACTTATGATTGGGTTTTACTCCTGAAAAGGAAACCCAAATCAAGGGTAAATTAGGACTGGTTAAGAGAAATTTAAGGGGGGATTAGGGTTTACTCCAGAAAAGGAAACCCAAGATTATGACTGGGACTTACTCCTAAAAAAGGAGGCCCATGTTATGACTGAGTCTTATTCCTAAAAGGGAGACCTAGGTTAGGGGACTTGGGGCTTACTCCTAAGAAGGATGCCCAAGATTATGACTGAGTCTTATTCCTGAAAAGGAGACCCAGGTTAGGGATTAAGGTTTGGGGCTTACTCCTGAGGAGGATGCCCAAGTTTGGGAACTTTAAGAATTTGGGGCTTACTCCTAAAGAAGGATGCCCAGATTTGAAATTGGGGCTTACTCCTGAGGAGGATGCCCAAGTTAAAGGATTATGATTGGGGCTTACTCCTGAGGAGGATGCCCAAGTTAAGGATTCTCTCATCTTTAAAGGATTAGGTTGAATGAATGAACTCTCTATATTTAGTGACATAAGGATATTTAAATCACTAGGTTTTGAGAGAAATTCCATAGAATTCCTTTCAGATAAGGAATTCAAATCAATAAATCATGCCATAAATGGCTTTGAAGAGTGTCTTGAAGACCTAATCTTGAAAAGGAAAGGTGTAATGGCTTAAGAGGGGTAAAAAATGGGAAAGATGGGCACCCAAAAAAATAGGGGCGTGCAAGTCTTTAAAGGCGCGCAAGTCTTCTATGGGCGCGCAAGTTTTGGTCGCGCCGATATACCTGCGCAACACATGGTGTACTTGCGAGATTTTCAACCAGCATTGAAATATTTGAGCGACTCTTTTTTTAACCCTTTAGAATCCTCTTGAGGTTCTTCCAGAAAAGTACACGCAAGTTATATTGAAGGAAATAAATCGGCGCACAAGTGTTTGATAAGTTTCAACACTTAGGCCTTCCTTCTTCTCTTTAGATCTTCCGTTCTAGGTAAGAAATTACCATAGAAGTGTTCCGGAAGCTTTGAGAAGAGACTTGGGCGTCGGGAGCTTCAATCCGAGTTTCTGGAAAAAGATCTCCTCGAATGGGGGGCCCACAGGGTCTATTTATAGACAGCAGAAGACCCTGGGCGGTTACCGGGAGGTTACCACTTAGGTCGCGCAAGTCACTTGCGCGACCAAGGTCACCGCACAAGTACACTTGCGTGACCAAGGTCGCCGCGCAAGTACACTTGCGCGCCAGTTAGATAACTTGCACGGTGAGGTTTATGTTGATCCTTTCTTCCTTCCTTTGTTGATTTTTTATGTTTTTCTTCAAAGGATGAATCACTTTGAGCTCGGATATTCCCTTTTCCGATCTTTAGATTCTGTGACGAAAGGAGCGTCAACAAAAGTCCCCCCTCAGAGTTGGATCCGGAGAGAAAAGAGGACCGGAATCTGAGGAAATCGAATTCCTCCAAAGGAAAAGGTAGGCGCGCAAGTCTTCCGTGCACAGAGGGCGGTGCGGAAGTTTTCATCGCGTAGTCCATAAGCGCTCTGAGTGCGGCGCGCAGATAGGCTTCCTGGCCTATAAATACACGACCTCACCTCCGTACAAGTATCTGGATTTCCGGACTTCATACCTTCTCGAGCTCTCGCCGCGCAAGTCACCTAAGCCGTTCAAGTCTCTTTTTCCACTGTTCCCTCGCTGTCGTGCTCCTGTAAAGGTATTCGTACTTGCGCGGATTATACTTGCGCGTCAAAAACTAGTGCGGCACATGAAATACTTGCGCGCCATTGTTTAGATTTGCGCGACTTAATTCCTTGGCCATTTTTTCCGAATTCTTTCACAAATTTTATGAAAAATAAACCCATTTAAGAGTTAAAATTTGTTCAATTTTTGTGCAGATTCAATGGCTCCTAAGGGAATTGGAACGGCTGATGAACTAGCTAGCAAGCGGATTGATGACATGATGAACATTATTGTCCATGATTACTATGATATCTGCGACAACACTTTCCCAAATTTGGATAAGTACTTGAAGAAATATCATCTTAATTTCTCACAGAGCATCTACCTGTCTCTGTGTGGTCATGGTCATCTGCATGTAGTCAATGTTCCAAATGCAAACAATTATACACCTGAGATGCAGCTGCACTGCTACTTCTCTATTTCGGTTATGCTGTGCATTAAGAGTAACAACAATGGTGTGAACTTTCAAATTCTTCCTCCATGTCATTTCCTTGCAGATATGAAAATGGGAAACCCTTGGGCTGAAATGTTTTCCACTAAAGGTTGGTGGAGAGAAGACAAACATGTTATTAGAGAAATATCTGAAAAGAGTACTCTCTCCAAATGGCTCTTTACTTCCAATGCTCCATTCTCAAATCCATGTATCCATCTTCCAAGTCTCTTGGACAGAAATAGAGTCACTGTTTGATCAGCAAAAAATTTTCTCAAACCGCACTCAAGAACATCCTTTTATAATTGTTCCAAGAAGAGCTGGTATCACTGCATCTCTTATTGTATCCAGTTGAATGAATGAATTCCAGGTGGTTGCTAATGAAGCTCGGGATGTTGTAAATCAAATGAAGTGTTATGTTGAAAGCCTCCTGTAATTCTCGAAAAAGAGAAGAGACTCCAGTCTGTGGATGTCCTTCTAACTCTTGTGTATCAATGAAAAACACTTTTGTCTTCAGTCATTTGTACCTACATTCTTTCATTACCTGCTTCAAATTTACTTAAGCCAATGGGCCTAGTAAGCATAGTTTGATTTTTACTAGGATTATTAAAAATAATCCTACAAACTTTGAATTTTTTAATTGCTCAATATTACCTAAATCATACAAAAATGTATATTTAGTGAGCTGGAACTTGACTTTTATTCAGAGTTCCTTTGTCTTTTGTGGGCAGTTTAAAGTCATGCATGCTGGACATAAAGGGGCTAATGTTTAAGGTCGAAATAGCTTTGACCGAAATGGATTAAAATTGATTCAATTCCTTGAAAATTTATCTGAAAACAAATTACCAAACTCAAGTATGAGAGAAAAAAATGTAAAATATGGCTTAAGAATATTTGAATCTGAGGAATGATATGAAAAAGAGCTAAAAGGCATTAGAAGAAGTAGTTTCCAAGAATGAAGTTACTATTATTTAACAAAACCCGTTAGGGGGTTGAAATATGCAGGTCCACCTCTGGGCATTGGCTATATGGTCAAATAAATAGTATCTTTCGGCTGACAAGTCTGTTATGTGGACTGTTTATGCAAGGCCACCTATGGGCACGTGCTGCATAGTCAGGCAAAAGAACTCCCATAAATTTACTTTCCTAGTGCTAAAAGCCAGTGAAAGTTTATGGAGATTCAAATTTTCTAAAGTATAGAGTTTGTTGTATGGAAAGAGGTACTTAAATATGGAGAAGATATTTCCGAACAAGAATATCGAAGAACTTGATGAATATCACTCCTACGAAGGTCTGAACCAAACGTAGGGAAGAAGAATAAACCATAGACTTGAATACTTTCAGATCATGAAAAAGGATATGGGACAAATATGCTAAGGATTGCTATTTTTTTTTTGCGGATCCATACATACTGTCGTTTAAGACAAATAAGGACAAAAGAGGCATTCTTCTCAAGAATGAAGTTACCATTATTTAACAAAACCCGTTAGGGGGTTGAAATATGCAGGGCCACCTATGGGCATTGGCTGCATGGTTAAATAAATAGTATCTTTCGGCTGACAAGTCTTTTATGTGGACTGTTTAAGCAAGGCCACCTATGGGCACGTGCTGCATAGTCAGGCAAAAGAATTCTCAGAAGTTTGACATTTTTGTGACTAGAAGTCTTGAAAAGGGTTATGAAGATCGGAAAATATTTAAGGTTAGGATTATAACACACAAAGATGGGTATTGTCCAATGTATATAGAGATACATAGGTCAATGATAACCATAATCATGTTGTGGCTGGGTCCTGAATTGAAATTTTGTACTTCACTATGTATCTCATAAGAATGAGAATCAAGCCATACGTAGTTCTTGAAATGCAGTTTAACGTCGTGCAGGATGAAAGTATGAGTGATCTTAGTTTAGGGTCATAGAATTCGGACCATAATAATGAATACACAGTGTGTGTTTTCATGAGGACTTTTCAGCCAAGGGACTGAAAGTGAAATTTGGGGTTAGGCCCAAAAGACTTGGGACTGGATTCGAGGGATACTCGAATGTTCCTACGTATCACATAAGGACGGGAATCAAGTCCACGTACTTCTAGGACTACCCTTTGTACAAATTTGGTTCGTACATGTGAAGGGTGAAAGGGGACTTTAGTGCAATGATGGTTTAACCTAAGATAAAAAGTTTAGGCATTATCATGTATGCATGTGGTCTTTTGAAATGAAACATGATTGAAAAAATCAATGTCAATAATGGTTCCTTCTCAAATGAGGAAATCAAAGAATATTGTAGTTTATTGTCGTACCGGACAAAAGTGTTGTATAGTTTAACGTCATATAACAAGGACGAAAGTGAATCAATGTAAAGATATTGATTCCAGGGGCGGTTTCACAAATCAACATCATATGAGATGGTGGTGAACCGATGTGAAGAGATTGTTTTTGGGCTTGAACCCTGGGAGGTTGCCTACATACCCAACCTGGAGGGCAAGGATCAAAGTCCATGTAGTTCAATTAAAGAATGAATTAATGATCAAGTTGTTCTTCGGGACAATGATCTAATAAAAAATGTTGTTGGGACTTACACATGGTTAGGGGCCCAAAGAGAGTGTTATGGTTGAGGTTTTCTCTAAGCTCACGTGAGTCATACTCGGTGTGAGAAACAAGAGGTAATAACAACCTTAACGATGCACAGTTTAATGTCATGTAGGACATAAAAAAAGGGACTATGCAATTTAAAGTCTTGCAGTTAGGACTATTGGTGCTGCACAATTTAGTGTCATGTAGCATGGAAAAAATAACAATTTAATGTCATGTAGGACATATCAAGGACTTTCTGTACAGTTTAGCGTCATGTAGTTAGGACGATGGGGATAATACAGTTTAACGTCATATTGGACGAAAGGGGGATTGTGCAGTTTATTGTCATGCAGTAAGGACAAAAGAGTGTACCATTTTAACGTCATGTCAGACGAAAGTGCAAATAGTTTAAGGTCATATGCATGGACCATGAATGGTGTAGTTTAATGTCATACTAGACCTTTGAGATTATATAGTTTAACGTCTTTCCGGACGTAAGGGACTTTTATACAATTTAGCGTCATGTAGTTAGGACGTCACAGTTTAACGTCTTGCTGGACATAAAAGATTTGCAAAATAGTTTATGGTCATATACATGGACCAGGGATGATGCAGTTTAAGGTCATGCTGGACGGTTTAGGGAACTTTTTCACAGTTTAATGTCGTGTGGGACGAAGTTGCAGTTTAAAGTCATACTGGACCATTGCTGTATAGTTTAACGTCATATAGCAAGGACGAACTGGTGCTGTACAGTTTAAAGTCATGTAGCTAGGACTAAGGTGAACCAATATGAGGATATCAGTTCTGGGGAATTTTTACAGTTTATCATCATGCTGGACGTTGGAAGTGCCACATAGTTTAATGTCATGTTTCTAGGACACAATATAGTTTAATGTCATCTTGGACAAAATATGGGAACTTCTATACAGTTTAACGTCATGTAGATAGGACATAATACAGTTTAGTGTCATGTAGGACATAAGTGAACCAATATGATTGTTTTTGGATCTGGGAACAATATTTTGTGTTTATACAAAATACTTCTTCAGAAATCTGACATTAGTTGGAGTCGTGATGTGTTCTCCATCCATTGAGATTAGAGAATATGCTCCATTGGAGTAGACCTTATGTATTGAATATGGTCCTTCCCATTTTGGTTCAAGCTTGGGGGGCTTCTTTCCTGGTATCATTGGTGCTCTGAGAACCAATACCAATTCTCCCTGAATGAATGAACGAAGACGAACTTTTTTGTTAAAAGCTCATGCTATTCGATTCTGATAGATTTCCAAGTGGTGCAAAGTGCACAATCTTTTCTCATATAACTGTTCCAATTCATTCAACCACTTTTGGGATTGCTCATCTGTATATAACTGATCACAAATGGCTATTCTGAGTGAGGTCAATTGAACTTCAATTGGCAAGACTGCTTCTGTTCCATATAATAATGAATATGGAGTTGACCGCGTTGCATTGCGAGTGGTAGTCCGATAAGCCCATAAATCATGAAAGAGTTTATCAGGCCATGACTTCTTATCTTTATACACCATCTTTTGCAGTATATTTGAAAGAGTCTTGTTGAAGGCCTCTATCTGGCCATTAGCCGCTGCATGATATCGAGATGAATGGTTGGACTTAATGTTGTATTCTTGATACAATTTCTTTACCTCAGAAGACCAGAAGTTGGTACCGTTGTCCGTCAATATGGTATGAGGGACACCAAATCTAGTAATGATGTTAGACTTGATGAAGCTAACAATGCATTTATAATTGACTTCTTTGAGAGGTACTGCCTCTGCCCATTTGGAAATGAAATCAGTAGCAGTAAGAATGTACTTAAACTGCTTGGCCGTAGCTGAAGGGTAAGGTCCCACCACATCCATTCCCCATGTGGAAAATGGCCATGAGTATTTAGCTGTATGAAGCAGCTCTGGAGGTTTATGAATGAAGTTGGCATATACTTGGCATGAATGACACTTCTTTGTGAAATTAACACAATCTTGTATCATTGAAGGCCAAAAGTATCCAAGCCTTTGAATTTGATCAGGCAGTTTATGTCTAGACTGGTGGGCACCACAGACTCCTTCATGCACTTCTTTTATGACAGCCATTGTCTCTTCACCATAAATACATCTGAAGAGAACTCCATCAAAACTATGTTTGTAAAGAATTTTCTTGAGGTGGTTTGGGCTATCATAAAGAGTAAAATTGACCACATGTCGCCGAATTTGTTCTTTCTCAGCTCTATCAGGTGGAAGTGTTCCATTTTGAAGGTATTCCCTGATAGGTGACATCCATCCTGTAGTATGACCATATGGTTCAGGAATGGGACTAATTTCATTAATTTCCTTTATCCTGACTTGAACATAAGGTGAAATTGCACGACGGTGAGCAATACAGATGGTTGTCTCGTCCCGATTTGGATCTGCTAAAGCTGTGGCTATATTAGCCAGTGTATCAGCTTGAGAATTTTGTGATCTTGGAACATATGAAAATGTCGGTTCTGAAGGGAATTCCGACATTAACTCTCCGACGTAATCATACAAAGGGATTAATTCTTCTTTTCTGATGGCATAATACCCATTGACTTGTTTGATTACCAGGTCTAAATCACATTTCACCTTTAAGAGATTCACTTGTTCTTGAAGCGCTAACTCCAAGCCTGTAATGAGAGCTTGGTATTCAGCTTCATTATTGGTACCACCATCCCACAACAAAAAGGAATAAGGTAACACTGCCTTATCTGGAGAAATGAGCACAATTCCTAAACCAACTTTATTGAATTTAGGATTTTCCATTTTCTTCACTGTTGGACTTCTAGAAGCACCATCAAAATACATTTCCCATGTTTGAGGACTCTCTTGAATAGAGAAAACTTCCTCATCAGGGAGTTCGATATTTGAATACGTGTCTTCCACTAAAGGATGCTCAGCCAGGAAATCAGCCAGAGCTTGGCCCATAATTGCCTTTTGAGACACATATTGAATGTCGAACTGCTGTATAATAACCGCCCACCTTTCCAGACGTCCTGTAAGCATTGGACGACTAAGGATGAATTTGAGCGGATTATTACGAGATACCAATTGGACCTCATGATGTTGCAGGTAGTGTCTCAGTTTCTGAACTGCAAAGACTAATGCTAGGGAGCACTTTTCAATACTTGAATACCGGGTTTCTGCTTCAAGCATAGTTCTACTGAGATAGTAGAGACTATTTTCATTCCCAGTATCATTCTTTTGAGCGAGAAAGGCACCCAATGATCGCTCTAAAGCTATCACATAGAGGATAAGAGGTCTAACCTCAACAGGTGGCATGAGTATTGGTGGACTCAAGAGGTATTTCTTGAGGACATCAAATGCTTCGTGACATTCTTCATTCCACTGGTAAGTGACTCCTTTCTTTAATAATTTGGTAAAGGGTAAACTTTTGCCTGCCAAATTGGCGATGAAACGCCGAATATAGGCTAAGTGTCCTTGAATTTCTCTTAATTCTTTCAAATTCTGAGAAGGTGACATACCAAGGATTGATTTGGTCTTCTCAGGATCGACTTCAATACCACGATGGCGTACAACAAAGCCGAGGAATTTTCCTGAGGTTACCCCAAAAAGCACATTTTAAGGGGTTCATCTTCAAATTATGTTGTCGAAGCTTGTGGAATATGACTTCCAAATCAGCCAAATGATTAGAACGTTGTTTGGATTTAACCACCAAATCATCTAAATAGCATTCAAAAAACTTCCCTAAAAGAGATTTGAAGATACGATGCATGGCGCGTTGATATGTTGCACCTGCATTCTTTAAACCAAAGGGCATCACCCGGTAACAAAACACACCTTGAGGAGCTCTGAAGGCTGTATATTCCTCATCTTCTGGGGCCATTCGGATCTGATTATATCCAGAATATCCATCCATGAAAGAAAGTACTTCATAGCCAGCCGTCGCATCAATTAAGAGTTCTGTAATCAGAACTGGGAAATCATCTTTAGGACAATACCGATTAAGATCTCTGAAATCGATGCAAACCCTAATTTGTCCGTTCTTCTTCTTTAAAGGGACAATATTATCCAACCACTTGGGATATTGAACTTCTCTGACAAAGTTATCTTTGATAATCTTATCCACTTTAGCCTCAATTTTGGAAGCATAGGTTGGGTGTGTTCTTCTCGTGACTTTCTTGAATCCTCAATGTTCTTTTGGCAAACCCAAATGATGGGTGGCAATATCAGGATCAAGGCCAGGCATCTCTGTATAATTCCAAGCAAAAATATCTTTATTTTGCTTTAGAAAAGAAATATACATCTCTTGCTCTTCAAGGGTCATGGCCGCACTAATTAAAGTGGGGCGTGGATCTTTCTCTGTACCCATATTTACTTCTCTGAGTTCATCCACAGTGGTAGAGATACCCTCTTCAAATGCTGGAGGAGAATCTCTAAGATCTTCCTCTTCCTCTTCATCATGTGTTATTTCTTCCGTTTATACTTGCAAAGTAGATGAAAAAACGAAATTCTCATGATCATAAGAGATGTAAAAATTTTCACATTTTGAAGAAGAAGCTTCCATTTCCGACCCTATTGATGATAAAGGGTCTTCATTGGGAAATAAAGAGGGGATGATGGATTGAGAATCGACATCATTATTCACCTCTGGTGTTGCTATAACTTCTTCTGGCCTGATTAGCGAAGTATAAACTTGTTGGATTTCATCAGATGAAATGAAAACGTCACCACTTATGCTTTCATCACTGCTTGGTAAGTTACCAATTTCTCCCATGTTGTCTGGCTTGATTGTCGTAATTGACATTATGGATATTTCCATAAGAGTATTTTGATTTGAGCCTATTTTGTCAATTTGACTGATAGGTAATACATAATCTGTACTCACATGTGAAAATGGATTTATTGGAATTTTCTCCAAACCATATGGAGCATTAACTTTGGTAATTTCCTTCATTGTAGATTTTTCTCTTCCCTTCATGTGATAAAATTCCGCCTCAATGTATTGAGACTCACATGTCTTGAACGGGGCCTTATCACCATACAATGTTCCAACTTGACCATCGAAACAGTATTTGAGACATTGATGGTATGATGAAGGAATAGCTGCATGCTGATGTAGCCAGGGTCTTCCAAGAAAGATATTGAAAGCTGAGTCTTGATCAACAATCATGAAATCCGAATTGGAAACAAGATCTCCAAACTGAGTTCTGAGTGTAACTTCTCTTAGTGGTTCTTGTTCATTTTTATCGTATCCTTGCAACATCATGGTAGAAGGAGATAAATCAGATTTCGTGAGGCCCAATCGACGAAGTGTACGAATGGGCATGAGGCTGACTCCTGAACCATTGTCAATGAAAGCTCTTCGAACATCTATACCATTGACTTTGCCAGATAAGTACAAAGGTTTTATGTGCCCATGAACAACATCATCTTTGTCTTTATCAGTAAAAGATATCACTGCATGGCATTCTGCAGGATTATTCTCTATGTGATAGATTTCAGCTGCAGCAATTTAAGCTTCAAACTCCTGAGGACTTGACAAAGCTTCGATGAGTGCTTACCGAAGATCTTTTGACAGATTCAAAGCATCCAAAATTGATAACATGGATGGTACTTGGGCCAAGTGTTTCAATATATCATACTTTTGATCTAGAGGTCTGCGTTTCCCAATTGGAATATGTGGTTTAGCAGGTACCTTGGAAGCAGATGCTTTGGAAGCTGATGCATCTTGTATTGAAGTTGGCAACATCCTTGGTTTTGGAAGATTAGACTGATTAGATCCATTTACTTGCTGAAAAGATGGAACCTTTAATTGGTCTTCCAAAATAATTGTGCCAAAACTGAGTTGGCCATTGGAAGAAGAACTGTCTTGTTCTTTTTGATCTCACTGAAGGGCTCTACCACGAGTTTCTGCTGCATATACAGTGCTAGCAGGGGTAAAATTAGAGTAGTGGCTTTGGAAAGATCCACGTCTTCCCCTATATCCTGAACCTCTAGAACCTCTTCGGATTCCCTTATTTGATACAGGGAATTCAGACTCATCAAGACTGGAATATGAATCTGTTAATTGAATCATATTAACAGAACCAAATATTAACTCTTCGTCTGATAAAGACTCTGCCTGGTTAGCCTGTTTAGGCTGTACAGTTTGATGGGGCGGTGCCCGTGGCTTTGAAGTAGATGGCATGAAATCTTCCAGAGTCAAAGACAATTTAGGCTTTGATACATACTCATCTTCTCCTGATTCCTCTTTCTTCTTTGAATTGCACTACCCTTTTGAGGATTTAACTTTTGATGGATGCTTTACTGCAACTTTTGTAGGAGACACAATTGTCTTCTTCAATTGTGTTTGCAAAATAGAATGGGTCCGATTGATTGTCTTTCTGACCATCCAATCATTATATTTTTTCACTGTTTTTCTTTTGACTTCCTGCCACTCGCCTCCTTCCTCTGGATCTGTAGCGGTAATACACGCTATATGAGCTGAAGAACCCTTCAATTTGACTTGTCCCAAGTCGACCATCTTTTGCAGGAGGTCATTAAAGACAAAACACTCCTGGATGGGATGCCCCAATTTTTGATGAAAGGGACAATAATTGGGACGGTCTTCATCTCCTTCCTTGTTTGGCCTCTTCGGCACTGGTAATTGAACCAAATTATTTTCCAGATCTGAAATGAAGTAACCAAGAACTTTCTCACTTCGGAAAGAGTATGTTTTACTCTTTATATCCTCAAATTGTTTTCGTCGTTGATCTCTTTGATCATTTGGACGAAACGGTCTTTGTTGTTGGCATTCAGGAGGTGGAGTCCTTCGAGAAGATGAAGGTTTTGAAGTAGATATAGGTACAGGTGCTTGTTTAAGCATAACTGTAGCAGTTTCTGCTTTACCCATTCTTCTTCCTGGAGCTGATGGAATTATACGAGATTTAACCTTAGCCTGTATAAGGGAATCTTCAATCTGCTGAGCGATTGAAGTAAGGTCTTGAAACCCTCCTATGTATTTCACAAGGATCAATGGCGTGCGTAATTCGTCACGCAAATTTTCCACAAAGATTGGCAACAATTCCTCCTGAGGGAGTGCTAAACTCAAGGAATACGTTAATCCCTTCCAACTAGCAATGAAATCAGAGACTCTTTCATTATCCCTTTTCTTGCAGTTTGTAAGATCGAAAACTGTCATTTTTGGCAATGTTGAGCTAAACTGAAGAAGGAATTTTTGACGAAGATCCTCCCATCCGATGACTGACCGTGATTGCAAGCTTGTATACCAGACAAAAGCTGGTCCTTGCAAGGTTCGCACGAAGCATATGAGTTTCACTGCTTCTTGCTGCTCTGGAGTTCCCATCATAGGATCATAACAAGACACGTAATGCGTCAAATGTTGTTCAGGGTCGCCTGATGCATTGAAAGTAGGGAAACAGGGTTTCCAAAACTGGATGGAGGAGAAATTGAATCTCCCATTCAGGGTAAACTTTCTTTTCAGGTTGAACTTGCGCCCGTTTCCATTCCATAGTTTCTAACCGAGCTGTTAATGACTCAATAGTAGTTATTAACTTTTGAGAAACATCAGGTTGAACTTGGTTTTGGGTGGGTGCAATGAATGGAGCTTGGACAGACGTGGTGGTTGGTGCTGCAAATGATGGTAGTGCTGCCAAACGTTGTTGCGTTTGACCCGTAGGATTAGACCTCTGAGGGTGTACTGATAAAAGAGGATATTCCTGATCCATCTCAGTTGTTACAACAAATTCCTTCGTCTGTCGGACTTCAGCATTCTTAAGAAGAAAACTACTCTGAAGTAGTTCTGCATTCAACCTTCTTAATTCTTTCATTTCTTCCTCCTTTTGTGCAAACCTTTGCTCTAATGAGAGCGATTGACCTCCTTCAGAGGAAGGGTGAGAAGTAACCTGATTCTTTCCTTTCCCCTTATTGGATCCTTTTCGGAGAGGGGGAAGTGGGTTACTTGAAGGAATACCCAGATTTTGGGTAAGCATTTGATTACGTGTGCGCACACCTACTTCATTTAGGTCTGTGTGCGCAACTTCTAGAGCAGGAACCTCTTCGTCTGATCCCTCTGATTGAGCCTCATCTGGTGAATCAGCAGCAACGGCATTGATGAAATTAATGGATGCATATTGCATGGAATCCTTTCTATTAGCATTTCTGTGATATTGTCTTCTTCCATGTCCATGATGAGACATGGCCTTCCGTTGACTTGATCCCTCAGGAACTTCTTGGAGAACCGTCACTTGGAGAGAATCTCCTGATAGCTTGGCTCTTCATTCCTCTTGAGGCTTATTCCCTAATCGAGAGAATACTGACTTTCTCTAAGGGAGGGATTGAGGATTTGAAAAAGTCCCCAGTCCGGTGGACTGGGGATGTTCCTGCTGCTTCCGCTCAACTCCTCGAAACCCATTTGTTGACTCTGAGGGTTGGGTTAGAGAAGTCCCCAGTCTAGAAAGCTGGGGTGTCTCTTTACATGCTATGTCTGAGATCTTTTTAAAATCTCTCTTGATCTTGCGAATCTTAGTTCGTAAATTAGCTGGATGCATTAACCTGTATCCACTTTTATCACCTAGTTCAACAGATCGTTGGATGATTTCCGAAACTTCTGTCATTTGATGACGTGTTTTCTCCAGACGAGAGGTTTGTGCAATATTCTCGCCTGCTTGATGTAGGAGCAATTCAACAACTTGTTCTCTATATACATGATTTTGAGAGGAACTAGTTGAAGCCTGTTCTTGAGCAAGCTTTTGATTATGAACAAAGCCCATTGACTGTGGTCGGCCATGGGCAATAACATTGCATGAGACCATTTTCAGCGGGCTTTGCTGACTGGAAAGCACTGTGAAATGTAGTGCTCCATGAACACCCCATCCTCTGATAAGAACATCAGATGGAGCATTGGAAATTAACTGACGCAATTTTCTAAGTGCGCCAAAGCATGAACGTTGAAGGGTTATCTGTTGCTTTTCAGCCTTCGGATACCGAGAGACTAATAGAGATGCCAAATCAATCTGGCATTGTAACCCTTCTATTATCTTAATATGACTTTCATAATCACCGTAACATAATACTTTCTTCTTCAATTGAAAAAGAGTCTTCCATATGTTGAGACAAATATCATGGATTCCATCATCCGTCAACATCTTTGGAATGTCGTACTGGGAGTTAGCCAAAGGCCAAAACATGACTGGTACTTCACCTTTTGCCAGTTTTTTCCTCATGTTCAGCATTTCCTATTTATCATTAAATGAATATTCTTCTACCCTTTTGGACCAGAGTTGGTGTTTCCTTGTTGCTTCATCGGATTCAAGAAGATTGGTAGAGACATCACTATTCATGCTGGAAGATGAATGACCCAGGGATGGTTCGGAGAATAACCTGAATCCCAGGCTATCTTCTGATGGAGAAAGAGTTTCACCTGCCGATAGTAAAGCATCAGACATGACTGGTTTTACGTTTGCAAGTGCCTCGAGATAGGAGGGCTTTCTCGTCACTACATTGCCTTCTGAAGAATTTTCGAGACAACGTGAATCACTACTGCGGAGAGGACTTTCGCAGCGAAGTTCATCACCATGAGGAGGACCGTCATGATGGGTTACATCAAAATATGAAATCTCTTTCTCCTTGGTCTTCTGACCACACAGAGGGTTCCTGTGGCTCTCATCTGAAGAAGAAACTTCAAGATTGACCGAACATTCATGAAGCAAGCCTTCATGAGGAAGTGTCTGTTGAAGACATTCAAAATTAATGTTCTTGTTATTGAGAACTGAGGGAGTAGAATCTTGAATTCCGACAGATAAATGTATGAGGGCTTCAAGAACTCCAGCATCGAGTAAGGCCATGTTGAAGATTGGCCTTTGATCTCCCGACTGTGCTGGGCGGATCTTTTTCTTAGATGCCTTCTTACTCACTTTAGAAACCATTTGTTGATGAAAGTGGTTACTCTGAGCAGTTGTATGTGCCTGATCAGGAAAGATGGTCAGGTTAGGCTGACGATCTCCACTCAAATCAGGTGTATGTGCCTGACTTGGTTGTCCGTTTGATATGGGGGAGTATGCCCCATAACCCTCTTGGACTGGAACAGATGTGTGTGTCTGTTCCGGAGTGAATCGTTGATGTGTTACTCCACTTCTAGGGATAGATTTATGTGTCTGTCCCTGTGATGATGCTGAAGCTGTTATGATATCCTGGCAAGCATCCAGAATATGAGCAGGAATTTGCTTCTGCTCTTTCACCATTGACAAAATATGTTTGGTGACTTCAGCCGCCGGAATGGGGATATAAGTCCATTCCGGGCTTGGAGTAGGTGTATGTGCCTACTCCTGTCCTCCTTTTCCTGTCAGTGAATCCTGACAGTACTCAAGTGTGGAGGCAGAGAATTGAGTCTGCCTCCTGTTTGTCATCGGGACTTTCCGACTGACTTCTCTGTGCGCTACCAAGCGAGACTGTTGGTAGGCTTGATTAGTATTAGCAGGTGTATGTGCCTGCTGATTACACTTCGCCAAACGCGGTAGACGAGATCCATCATATGTAGTCAGACGAGCCTGCTGACTAACTGGTGATGTATAAGCAGGTGTATGTTCCTGCCTATAGTACTCCGCCGGAATTGCCTGGCGGGATTGGCTTGATGCTGCCAGACGGGTCAGCTGGACAGCGGAATTAAAACCGGAAGGTGTGTGCGCATGCTCGTTGTTTGCCACCAAGTTAGGTTGGTGGACTTCTCCGGAGATGGCAGGGATGACAACCTTCCCATTGTTCACCAGATTCCATCTCTGGCGGTTCATCTTGCCTGCTCGGGTTCAAGGAACCTGAGCTGAATGCCTGGAGTCGGTACCCTCCTCATGTTGAGGGCGCACTACCGCACGAGTCTGGCGGCGATTGTTGATGGGAGCCCTTGAGAAGGACTCCTGTCTTTTTGAATTAAGGTCTTGCGGGACCTGCTCATTCACTTCCTCAGAGTAAGGGAGTGAATGGAAATTGCGTTCCAGGGATAACGACCCAAAACGGTTGGAGATGGTAGTCAGCACCGCCTACTTCTTGATCGCTGGCCACCGTTGTCCGGACGACCAGGTAGAGTTGTTAACATGGAGGGCTTGACGAGTGGCCTCCAGAGTTGGGATAGTACCGTTGCGACGGTACTCCTTAACCAGTGCATTAGAAACCCATCGTTGAAGACACTGATTTGGTGATGTCATCCTAAGAGTGGATGACGTTCCAGCAGGAGTAGCAGCATTGATTTTCACAGTAGCAGACCTCACAGTAGAGGTGTTCACAGCAGCATTATTCACAGGGGTGAATTTAAGGAAAGCCATTTTGCAGAAGATCTTGAGAAAAGAGTGCCTGTTCCATATAACAGACATAATCAAGATGAATCCGGCCACTGCATCTTTTGGATGAGCACATGTCAATGATTGCTTTGTTGGCCCAAGGGGCCTAATAAATAAGAAGAACATCACTTTAACTTGGTTAAGGATTCACGTCGGGTTCACCATTTTCGTTTCCTTGACGGATTTCGGGGATGACCTCCTTGACGGGAGATTCAAACGTTCCGATCGGTTTCTAGCGGGTTTGTTCGTAGAACCGGAAACATCCAATAATTCCACATCCGTTTGGACCCACTTTCCAAAGGTAGGCGCTCATTAGCTTGTGGACTGATGAGGCTTAGTAATTTCCATTGGTCGAGAGGATGGGAGGTCGGACTCATCACATCTTTTTGAGGGGAATTATCGTCTACTCCGGGACTCTCTTTATAGATTTAAGTTATGTTCGTGAATCCTTATTACATTACCAAGTATAAAATGTGCTTTCCTTTAGTTTTAACAATCAATGATTAAATATGCAAGAAATTTAGAGAATATTTTATATGTATTCGAGGTTCTTCATCAATAGAGAATCATCTATATCTGTTTAGAGATTCTTGGTCAATGGTATCCTTCAAAACATTTATATAAAAGTCTCTTGATCATTATGATGACCAGGCTGGTTTTAAAGCCACTCAGTGGGGCACTTGAAGTTTATCGTCATTCATAAGGATAGGGATTATTTCAAAGTTGGGATCGAACCCATAAATGGGCTACCTACGTATCCTTTGTTTTGGAAAAGGAATCAGAACCCACGTAGTTCGAGTAATGGAGTATGATGTTTATGATTGATGGCTCAAAGAAGAATGTCATAATTACTTTTACACTCTAAGCTCACGTGAGTCATGCTCGGTGTGAGAAACAAGAGGTATTGGTAAAAATTAGACAATTGTGCCATGAAAGATGCAATCATAAGAAATTGTTTGGGGCTTAGGTATATATGACTGCCCAGATAGATGAAGGTTTAGGATTCACTTTTAGGGAGAAAATCCAGGAACAGGGTCCATAATGGTATATGTGCTTTATAGAGATTTGAATACTCTAATCTTGGGGCATACTCCTAAGGAGGATGCCCAAGTTAGGAGGGGACTTATGATTGGGTTTTACTCCTGAAAAGGAAACCCAAATCAAGGGTAGATTAGGACTGGTTAAGAGAAATTTAAGGGGGCTTGGGGTTTACTCCTGAAAAGGAAACCCAAGATTATGACTGGGACTTACTCCTAAAAAAGGAGGCCCAGGTTATGACTGAGTCTTATTCCTAAAAGGGAGACCCAGGTTAGGGGACTTGGGGCTTACTCCTGAAAAGGAAGCCCAAGATTATGACTGAGTCTTATTCCTGAAAAGGAGACCCAGGTTAGGGATTAAGGTTTGGGGCTTACTCCTAAGGAGGATGCCCACATTTGAGATTGGCGCTTACTCCTAAGAATGATGCCCAAGATTATGACTGAGTCTTATTCCTGAAAAGGAGACCCAGGTTAGGGGACTTGGGGCTTACTCTTGAAAAGGAAGCCCAAGATTATGACTGAGTCTTATTCCTGAAAAGGAGACCCAGGTTATGGATTAAGGTTTGGGGCTTACTCCTGAGGAGGATGCCCATATTTGAGGTTGGGGCTTACTCCTAAGAAGGATGCCCAAGTTAAAGGACTTGGGGCTAACTCCTAAAAAGGATGCCCAGATTTGAAAATGGGGCTTACTCCTGAGGAGGATGCCCAATTTAATGGATTATGATTGGGGCTTACTCCTGAGAAGGATGCCCAAGTTAAGGATTCTCTCATCTTAAAAGATGAGGTTGAATGAATGAACTTTCTATATTTATTGACATAAGGATATTTAAATCACTAGCTTTTGAGAGATATTCCACAGAATTCCTTTCAGATAAGGAAGTCAAATCAAGAAATCATGCCATAAATGGATTTGAAGAGTATCTTGAAGACTGAATCTTGAAAAGGAAATGTGTAATGGCTTAAGAGGGGTAAAATGGGCAAGATGGGAACCCAAAAAAGGTAGGGGCGCGCAAGTCTTGAAAGGCGCGCAAGTCTTCCGGCGGCGCGCAAGTATTGGTCGCGCAAGTATACCTGCGCGACATGTAGGGCACTTGCGCGATTCTCAAAAATCATTAGAATATTTGAGCGACTCTTTATAAATCCCTTTAGAATCCTCTTGAGGTTCTTCCAGAAAAGGGACGTGCAAGTTATATTGAAGGAAATAAATCGGCGCACAAGTGTTTGATAAGTTTCAACACTTAGGCCTTCCTTCTTCTCTTTAGATCTTCCGTTCTAGGTAAGAAATTACCTTAGAAGTGTTCTGGAAGCTTTGAGAAGAGACTTGGGCATCGGGAGCTTCAATCCGAGTTTCTGGAAAAAGATCCTCTCGAATGGGGGGACCATAGGGTCTATTTATAGGCAAAAGAAGGCCCTGGGCGGTTACCGGGAGGTTACCACTTAGGTCGCGCAAGTGACTTGCACGACCAAGGTAGCTGTGCAAGTACACTTGCGCTCCAGTTAGATAACTTGCGCGGTGAGGTAGCTGTTGATCCTTTCTTCCTTCCTTTGTTGATTTTTTATGTTTTCTTCAAAGGATGAATCACTTTGAGCTTGGATATTCCCTTTTCCGATCTTTAGATTCTGTGACGAAAGGAGCGTCAACAAAAGTCCCCCCTCAGAGTTGGATCCGGAGAAAAAAAGAGGATTGGACTCTGAGGAAATCGAATTCCTCCAAAGGAAAAGGGAGGCGCGCAGGTCTTCAGTGCACAGAGGGCGGCGCACAAGTTTTCGTCGCGCAGGCCTTAAGTGCTCTGAGTGCGGTGCGCAGATAGGCCTCCTTGCCTATAAATATACCGCTTTTGGCCGTGGATAACACCTGATCCCGAAGTTCTCGAGCTCTCGCCGCGCAAGTCTTCCTCACCGCGCAAGTCTCTTTTTCCACTATTTCCTCACTGCCACGCTACTCTCATGGTAATAGGGCTTTCACGGTAATACTTGCGCGACAAAAACTTGCGCGGCACATGTATCACTTGCGCAACATCTCCATACTTGCACGCCTTAATGCCTTAGCCATTTTTTCCAAATTCTTTCACAAATTTTATGAAAAATAAACCCATTTAAGAGTTTAATTTATTCAACTCCTGTGCAGATTCAATGGCTCTTAGACCTGGATTAATTGATGAACTGGCTAGCAAGCGGATAGATGATATGATGGACATCATTGGCCCTGATTACTATACTGTCAAAGATAGTACTCTTCCAGATTTTGCTAAGTATCTGAAGAAATATCATCGCAACTTTCCTCACTGCACTTATCTATCTTTGTATGGCTATGGTCATCTACAAGAAGTCATTATTCCAGAAGTAAAGAAATATCTTCCATTTTCGTGGTTTCAGAACTATACCAATTTTGCTTCAGCAAATATCTCAGGTGGAGGATCATTTCTAACTGCTGGAACAGTGGAGAAGGCTTATGTGATGCATCATAGCCCTTGCACACCAGATCTGAAAGATCATACACCTGAGCTTCAACCACGTTGTCATCCTTCAATCTTCTGAAATGCTCAGATGGATCAATCCAAAGGCTGGAAGAAAATTTGGGATTTCCGTCCTGGGGGAGGTGTGAAGCCAACTTGGATGTGGGTATACTGGGCGCGACAGACTTGCACAGAATTTATCGAGGACCTGAAGAGAGCTGCAATATATGAGGCTGTTTGGGTTAGGCAAACATATGTTTATAGACATGATAACTTCGTGCCAGAGATACTCAGCCACTGGATCCCAGCAACTAATTCTTTCCATTTGACTCATGGAGAAGTAGGTATCAGTTTGTGGGCTGTCCACAAGATTTCAGGAGCTCCAATATTGGGTGATATGTATGATGAATTCATTTCTCCCAAGGTGACTTGGAATGATTCAGAGAAGACTCCTGCTTTAGCTCGAGAATTATTTAAAATCTTCCACACGCTCAAGAGTTCAGAGACCTCATTAACTCATTTTAGAAAAGATATTCATCCGGAAGAATGGATGAATGTGTTTCTTACTGAGAAGAAAATGATGGAGCCAAAAGAAAAAGGATCCAAGAAAAAGAAATCCAAGGATACCAGGCCCAGACGTCCTACCACTTGTCCAAAACCTGAGAAGAGAGGAGCTCCTGGCACATTCTGGCCAACTCTAGAAGCAGGAGAGTTTGAAAAGTGGGGATATGAAGTGAATCAAAGAATTCCAAAGAAAACTCATCTGGCGGGTTTCTTGGAAATGTGGCTCAGTGTTTATCTCTTGCCGGTCAGGGATTCGAAGGGAGGCGTTAGGCCAGGGACCTTCGTCATTGCGGCAAAGTTGGGTGAGGGAAAAATTGTTGGGTTAGCTACCCCCATTTTAGCAAAGATTCACAGGAGTTTACTTCACGTCTTCCAGGGTAAATCTCCTTTAAGAATAGTGGGACCATTCCAGGTTTTGTGGGGATGGATCCCCACTCACTTCAGGACTTACAATGTACAGAATGGATTACAAATTCCTGGAAGCTCTTTCAGACCGTCAGTGCAAGCATTCTCTGGAATTGCTCCATTAGATGTTAATGGTTATGACATAAAAGTAAGACTGATCATGTTTAAGGAATTAAACTTCTTTCCCTATGGAAGTCCGCCATCCGGGTGGTTTGTTGATGATGGGACAGCCCATTTGGATTTGAGGGCATACATGCTAGCTTGTAGGGATGGCGTGTTAGTAGCCAGGATTGATGGAGAAATCATATGTGAGGCCTATGCTCCATATAGATTTGCACACCAATTCAAATGTTTGCAACAGATTGCTGTATCCCCTCCGGTACATGTCAGGTTAGAGCAACATCCGATGGTTGCTCGACAAATATGGTTGCTGACATCAAGAGAGAAGACTGGGGCAGTATTTTATCTACCAGTTGAAAAAGCGGCACATAATCTGACTACATTTTATGCTGAACACTGGATAGCATCATACCCCAAAGGGATATTAAATCACCCAGTATATCAAGTGGGAAAGAGGAAGAGGACTGTAGAGAAAGAAACTCTTCCTCATGAAGGTGACGCTTCTCCACCTGAAATAGGTTCAACAGACTCCTCTTCTAGAACTGATTCATCGGATTATCACGATGGGGATGATGAGGCACAACCGACGGCAAAGCGGTTTCGTTCCCGATATAATCCTCCGGCCAGAATTAAAAGACCCACTCCATCAACTCCTGGTGAGTTATTTCATTGTAGAAATTTCAATCACTGCTACTTTATAAAGTAATAAGTCTTACATTCTTATTCTCTATTTGTAGTTGTAGGAGCTGGGAAGAGATTAAAATCAAAAATTGTAGGACCTTCCTCACAGCCTTTATATCTAAGACCAGAGGCTGTTCAGCTATGGCAGAGCTTATACTGTGATACTGAGACCGCCTGGCTGGATTTGTGTGAGGGCCTACAACTTCCTGGAATAGGAAATCTAGTAGCTTCTAAAAACCTTCAATACGGAGATAACCCCAATGAAGTGCGAGCTTACATCAGAGAGCTGGAAATTCTCATATATGCCACTGATGATTCGGTTCCTATCACCAGGCGGGTGAAGGAAATGATTGATCGTGGCGCCACTGAGGGGCTGATGGTTCTGGAGATGAGGAATGGCAAGAGTATGTGGCTCCTGAAGATGTAAGTTTTCTTTCCTTATTTTCTTTGCAACTTGATTTCAGTTGAAGATTTGTTACTTAAGGAAGTTATTTTCTTCATCTTGCAGCTTGTAAAGAAAGGGACCAGGGTTCCTTCGCCACAATATAGCCCTGGTGGTACTGCTATTGGGGCTGCTGCTGATTCTCCTCGCGAACCAGGTGAGATATCTCCAGGCCAGCAGGCCATGAATGAGGCACTGGACATAGCCTTCCATTCGCCAATCCAAGTGCCAATAAGGGAGACTACTGATACTCTGAAAAAACAAAAGAATCCAAGGCAACGAAGGAGGAAATCCATATCTAAACGTTTCATTAGCAGTGGTAAGTCCTTCGAACAATCATGAGTTTATACCCATAATCATATGGTTACTCATATTTATGAGGATTGCAGGGGCTTCTTCAATTTCCCCCTTGAGGGAAGGGACTGACCCTCCTTCAAAGGTCGTGGAGGGTGTTGTAGAACAATCACAGACCCAGGCTTACTTGGTTGCACCTGGAGAAGAGCTACCATCCATTCCCAGTATCCCTCCTACTACTGAAGATGTTGTCCAGGGTCAGGGGTTGCAGGACATAAGTCAGCAAGAAGATTTAACAAATGCTCCCACTGGTGAGACTAATCAAGATTCTGAAGTATCATTGGATGAAATGATGAATCAAGGAATTACTTTTGAAGAATTTTATGATCATGCTAAGTTGTCATATGATTTAGAAGACCTTGGGTGTGAGTGCTACCCTTCACCCAAATTTTTTTTACAAAAAATATACTTCTAACCATGATGGAAAATAATATGCAGTTTCGTCCGTAGAAGTCGCTGAACTGCCAATGCCCGAAGAGGGTGTGGACACTGATTTCAACCTTATCATTGCAGAAACATTAGCTCAAGTAGAGCTAAATCCAATAAACTCTCCTGAGACCCATCTTGAGAATCCTGTTGAAACCGGGAAAGATAGGGAGAAGTCTTCTCAGGTTGCTGAACCACCCTTGGGTAAGGGATAACAATATTTGTGATTGTACTTTATTCGCAAGACAATCTATTCTTTTGTTATCCTTTGAAGCTGACTAAACCTTTCAATTAATCATGAAGGACCATCAACTGCAATGACTAGATCCGGAGATGAGGCCTCAGCCTCTACCCCAACGGGAATTGAATGTGAAGAAGCAGAAGTCAGGGGGGGAAGAGCAGGACAAGGCACTTCCCTAAGCACGCTAATTCCAGATTACATACCCCCTTCTGACGATGATATTGAATCAGATCCAGAGATGCTTAAAGCATTCAGCTTTTCACGACGTAAGGCATGGAACAACATATGGAACATCATATCTGGGGTGCCTTTAGAAGAGCTACCATCAAAAATTTCTCGATTGTCATCCCAATTTGTTATACTGGGACTTGGTGGTTTTGGGTATGAAAAGATCCATGCTTCGGTGAAACAGATCATTTTCAGGAGGGAGAAATTGCAGACAAGTCGCGAAGATTTGACCAGAGTGAAATTGTCAGTCAACATAGGTGAATTTGAGGCTGCAATAACCCAAGATGAAGCTGATTATGTTGCCAAGATGAAGGATCTGAAGCAAAAAAATCAAAGAAAAGGTCATCCAGCAGGTGCAACTCCAGCAACAGTTAGATGCTGTTACTGGGGAACTTGATCAGCTTAATAAATCATTGGATGAAACTCATATGAATGGCATGAAAGCCATCGCAGATGCTAAGAAGGCACTTCAGCAAGCTGAAAAGAGTGAAGCTGGTCAAGTGCACGAGCTTCAAGTAACTGCTAATAAGGATCAAGATGTTATACATCAAATGAAGACTTATGTTGACAATATTCTGTAATTCTTGAAAAAGAGAAGAGACTCCAGTCTGTGGATGTCTTTCAGGGATGACCTCCTTGACGGGAGATTCAAACATTCTGATTAGTTTCTAGCAGGTTTGTTCGTAGAACCGGAAACATCCAATGATTCCACATCCGTTTGGACCCACTTTCCAAAGGTAGGCGCTCATTAGCTTGTGGACTGATGAGGCTTAGGAATTTTCTTTGGTCTAGAGGATGGGAGGTCGGACTCAACACACCTTTTTGAGGGGAATTATTGTCTACTCCGGGACTCTCTTTATAGATTTAAGTTATGTTCGTGAATCCTTATTACATTACCAAGTATAAAATGTGCTTTCCTTTAGTTTTAACAATTAATGATTAAATATGCAAGAAATTTAGAGAATCTTTTATATGTATTCAAGGTTCTTCATCAATAGAGAATCATCTATATCTGTTTAGAGATTCTTGGTCAATGGTATCCTTCAAAACATTTATATAAAAGTCTCTTGGTCATTATGATGACCAGGCTGGTTTTAAAGCCACTCAGTGGGGCACTTGAAGTTTATCGTCATTCAGAAGGACATGGATTATTTCAATGTTGGGATCGAACCCATAAATGGGCTACCTACGTATCCTTTGTTTTGGAAAAGGAATCAGAACCCACGTAGTTTGAGTAATGGAGTATGATGTTTATCATTGATGGCTCAAAGAAGAATGTCATAATTACTTTTACACTCTAAGCTCACGTGAGTCATGCTCGGTGTGAGAAACAAGAGGTATTGGTAAAAATTAGACAATTGCGTCATGAAAGATGTAATCATAAGAAATTTTTTGGGGATTAGGTATGTATGACTGCCCAGATAGATGAAGGTTTAGGATTCACTTTTAGGGAGAAAATCCTGGAACAGGGTCCATAAAGGTATATGTGCTTTATAGAGATTTGAATACTCTAATCTTGGGGCTTACTCCTAAGGAGGATGCCCAAGTTAGGAGGGGACTTATGATTAGGTTTTACTCCTGAAAAGGAAACCCAAATCAAGGGTAAATTAGGACTGGTTAAGAGAAATTTAAGGGGGGCTTGGGGTTTACTCCTGAAAAGGAAACCCAAGATTATGACTGGGACTTACTCCTAAAAAAGGAGGTCTAGGTTATGACTGAGTCTTATTCCTAAAAGGGAGACCCAGGTTAGGGGACTTGGGGCTTAATCCTAAGAAGGATGCCCAAGATTATGACTGAGTCTTATTCCTGAAAAGGAGACCCAGGTTAGGGATTAAGGTTTGGGGCTTACTCCTGAGGAGGATGCCCAAGTTTGGGAACTTTAAGAATTTGGGGCTTACTCCTAAAGAAGGATGCCCAGATTTGAAATTGGGGCTTACTCCTGAAGAGGATGCCCAAGTTAAAGGATTATTATTGGGGCTTACTCCTAAGGAGGATGCCCAAGTTAAGGATTCTCTCATCTTTAAAGGATGAGGTTGAATGAATGAACTCTCTATATTTAGTGACATAAGGATATTTAAATCACTAGGTTTTGAGAGGTATTCCACAGAATTCCTTTCAGATAAGGAAGTCAAATCAAGAAATCATGCCATAAATGGGTTTGAAGAGTGTCTTGAAGACTAAATCTTGAAAAGGAAAGGTGTAATGGCTTAAGAGGGGTAAAAAATGGGCAAGATGGGAACCCAAAAAAAATAGGGGCGTGCAAGTCTTGAAAGGCGCGCTAGTCTTCCGTGGGCGCGCAAGTTTTGGTCGCGCAGGTATACCTGCGCGACACATGGTGTACTTGCGCGATTTTCAACCAGCATTGAAATATTTGAGCGACTCTTTTTTAAACCCTTTAGAATCCTCTTGAGGTTCTTCCGAAAAAGGACGCGCAAGTTATATTGAAGGAAATAAATCGGCGCACAAGTGTTTGATAAGTTTCAACACTTAGGCCTTCCTTCTTCTCTTTAGATCTTCCGTTCTAGGTAAGAAATTACCTTAGAAGTGTTCCGGAAGCTTTGAGAAGAGACTTGGGCATCGGGAGCTTCAATCCGAGTTTCTGGAAAAAGATCTCCTCGAATGGGGGGCCCACAGGGTCTATTTATAGGCAGGAGAAGACCCTGGGCGGTTACCGGGCGGTTACCACTTAGGTCACGCAAGTCACTAGCGCGACCAAGGTCGCCGCGCAAGTACACTTGCGTGCCAGTTAGATAACTTGCGCGGTGAGGTTTCTGTTGATCCTTTCTTCCTTCCTTTGTTGATTTTTTATGTTTTTCTTCAAAGGATGAATCACTTTGAGCTCGGATATTCCCTTTTCCGATCTTTAGATTCTGTGACGAAAGGAGCGTCAACAATCATGTCTATGATTAACTATCCCATTTTGAGATGCAGATCTTATAAAAATATATTATAAATAATTTTTTGATATTTTTATATGTGATCAAAATCATCATTCTATCTTTAATAGTTCGTGAGGGGGTTTTTATTAAAAATCATAAAATTTAATTTAAATCACTATTCGACCACCTGTGACTTCCACTAACCACAATGACCTTTTTGAATGGTTTGTGTTTTCTAATGAAATAGACACCAAATGAAATTTTCTTCCTATATTGGACATGATTATGTTTCTATTTATCAATTATAATAAATATAGTAATGGATCATTTATAGTTAATAATCCTCAATATCCCTTCTCAGCATATTTATTTTAATATGATTATGACAAATAATTGGTTGGAAAATCCAAGGGTCTTTAATTATATATTATTGAACTCATGTAGAATAATGTGTGGTGTTCACCATTGAATCCACTCAGCTTTCAATATCTACACATACATGTTCTAGAATTCTTTAGAGGTATGTGGCTCAAATGGATAACCTAACACCTCTACAAAATCTATCAAATCTCAAGAGGTGATTTTTTCTTCCACTCATGATGATTAAAATTAATAATAACAGGATATACTGGATTAAAATTTAGTATTCGTGGATGGTGTTAAAACCATTTAAGATTAACATGGGTACGAGAATTTTTATATAGTGTAATATATATATCCAATGTTTTTCAATGAATCCCTAAACATTAAATAACAATATAAATACATATCTTTCCTTAAAAAACATAAATATGTGTTCATGTGGAATTACATTAATATAACCATGTCAAATCCTGAAGTTGTTTCTCATAAATTTAGTCAACCTGACATCCAAAAAAGTAATAATTTTTTTTTAAGAATTCAACTGACACTTTCCACCAAGGATGAATTTGATGTAATTTAGTCGACCGAATCCAACTTTAATCTGTATTTTTACTACCCAAAGTGTCTTTCCAACATTTTACATGTATGTAATAAACATGGGAAGAAGTTTCAGAAATTATATTTTTGGATTTTAATAATCAATGAGTAAAATGTGAATTATAAATCTTGGTCTCATAGATTTTGATTTATATAATGACCAATTATTATTACGACTATTTCATTGGTGGGTGTTTCAATTACAATCAAAATTTTCATATCCCCTAATGATGATATGTCTATTTACTTCAATGAAATTCATGGTTTATATTTATACAATGTAATTACCTTTTTATTTATGAATTTTTGAACAACCTATTAAAATAACATGCTACTCATTTTAAATTCCTATGAGGGAAAAATCATATAATTCTATGTATAAAATCTGGCGGTCAAATCCTATTGGTGTTTTGATCACCTGGATGGTCATAATGCATTCTCCAATAAGTTATTCCAATAAAAATTGAATATGAACCCATTTACTATTATTTTTTAATGACTTAAAAACTCGTCCATATAATCATGGTCTGACATATTTGATTCAATGTAAATCTAGATAATAACAAGGACATATATGTTGATCCCTTTACCTAAACCTAACAGAAATGGGAGAAATCAAGGGGAATCTCGCATACATATAGAAATTATTACCGAAACTCATTGATAAATTATTTTCCATTATAGAACTAATAAATAAATTGAACACCATCTATAGGTGTGTGATCTTATTAAAGGCCTCTAATGAGATGTAGTGATTTTACTTATATCCAGCATTCTTAATACTTTCAATATAAGATAAAACATTCATCCTATTTGTAGAAACCATTTAGCGATAACACGGATATCTATTATCATTGAATAATGATATATTAAATTAAAATACAATCAATCTTCTATATAGTATAATGTTATATTCCATGATTCTATACTCTGATATCGAGAGGAATTTCCTTTTGTTAATTGTTTTATTATTGAATCATATATATTATCTTCAACATCATGATATCCACATTTTCTCCCATATGTATCTACTCAAATAAATCCCCTAATATATAATTCTATATTTTCACCTGTAATGAAAAGTTTGAAATCTAGTATATTTTTCAAAATACGTTCAATAGAAAAATACAAGTATATTTTAATAATGAAATCACAACATATAATTTGTCATCATTGACATAAATCTCCCTAATGAGTATTTATTCTCTAATTATAAAACATTACAATTCTTATTTATATACAATGAAAATGTTTCTCAGAGTCCAACAAGGATAAATATAGTATAAATGGAGCTCAACTAAGTCATATTGTAAATTAGGCTCATCTACCTAATAATTGAAATTTATTATTTTTCCTTCCAACTATTATAATTATGTAACATTAAAGAGGTGAAAAAATAAGACCTTATCACATGCTTAGAATTTTTCTTGAAAATAAGAGTTTTTATAATATGTATCAAGGGTAATTTAGATCATGTCATCATGAAAGTAAATCATGAACATTCAATGAACAATGATTCATTGATTCCATTTATTAAGTATGCATAAGGCATAATTATTGATTTTTTGTCAAATAATATACTATATCATATTTTTTTATTTAAATAATGATTCATGAGATGTATTTGAAAATTTAGAAACAACCTTGGAAAAAAAATCATGTTGAAATAGTTATTTGTTTCATCACAGAATGGTTCTCTCTCCATACATTCATAATTATATGGATGAAATAATTTAAATAAATACCATACGAGGATGAATTTATTTTTATTCCATATCAACTAATTATAAAATTATTAGGATGTATCACATAGAATAGTACATATAAAATATATTTATTTCAATACATCAACGCATTATATAATAGATCTATCGATGGGTTAAAAATTTAATCCTTTATGATGGACCCCATTTGTAGAATATTATTTAAAAATGAGGCTATGATGGTTTCTTCCCTAGATTTGTTGATATAGGACAGGTTCTCACTATTATGTTTGATGCACATGCTAATTCATGTGGTACTAATTAGTCTACAATCATGAAAATAAAAAACAATTAGAATTTTTGTATACTTCTATTAATCAATATTTCAAAAATAAATATAATTCATGATGATGTTTCATTCATTTGAATTTAATCCATCTACCATTTGATTTATTTGCACTACTAAATATTTTATGAAATACACCATGTGTGGTATATATGTTATGCATTCATATCCAATATAAATTTCTTGGGAAATCATTTCTATTTTTACTAATAATGACTTTTTTTTCAAACAGATAGAGGAATAACATCGCAATGATGTCAGGAAAATGTTTTTTATCAACTTTCTGAAGAAAAATATTATCATCAGATCCAGGTAACCTCATATGATTTTCATAGAAAATGAAACCAATATATTGGACTCCAAATAGAAAAGGTTGTATTAAGAGTCAAATATTTAATCTAAACAATAATATCACTTTAATTCATCGTAAAATAAATTTATAATGAAATATAAAACCCACTATCGAATCTCTTTCCGCGATCTTTGAAAAAGAGAAGATGTATTGTCCATATATGCTCTCACATACTATGGGGGATTATGGAACCACGAATCATGGAAAATACGATATTGAATTTTATATGGTAAAAATTCTATCTTTCTTAATAATATTTAAATTACATCACTTTTCATTACGATTTGTGAGAAACTTTAAAAATATGAGAAGTAATATATTAATTAGGATGAGTAAGACTGACATGATGAGAAATGTTTATGATCATCTCATATCCTTGAGATTCCCAAAATTCATATTTATTGATCATTTGATAATAAGGTATACCCAAACTATTCAATCCAAGTAGAATTATTGTTTCCTATATGAACACTAATGATACCAAGAATAAATCCCTATAAATTTGAGTAAATGTGAGAAAGACCTAATTTCGTGCAAAAGTTGTAGTCCAAAAATCATTCTCAACGAATAATATGGATAGATTTATTAACTTTCCTACTCACAATGTGAGGTCTAAAAATTAATATTTAAATATTTGGACATGAAAATTAATTTTTAATGACATTAAACAACTTGATATTTTTTATTTTCAAATAAAGGTAGACTGCATTATTATCAGGTCCCCATCATATGATGTTAAACTAAATGATAAATTCTTCATCATACATGATCATTAATCTAAATATATTGTTACATTATATATGGCATAATCTCTTTGTATGAATGTTTAAAATATGTATGTTTATTAACATGGGCTTCAAACTATATAAAATCCTACATCATGATTAAATTTCCATGTATTTATTAGAACCCCACATGGAAGGATTCTAATTTTTATAGAATATATTGTTATAGTAGATTTTTTTTATTTTATTTCCTTACACGAATATAAATAAATTTGATACCCATTTGTGGATCCATCTTACATGTCCCCCTATATAGGATCTAGAAATGAGTATAAACCTTATAATCTCTATATGTGTCATTATTCAAACTATTTTGTTATACGTAGTGATGCTTTATTCTCTTAGGACAAGTTATAGTGTTCAATTTTATTATACTTCAAATTCCATATTTTTTCAATAAATATTCAATTTACCTAAATATATGAACCACATCCTCCTGCCACCATGATACCCACTTTTTATGTTTTCCCCCTTGCATGAATTAGATATATACAGTGGCCCTTTTAGAACAACATTTAGCATTATTCTTATCTCACTAGGTAGCAGAATGACATATGAACTATTATTCATAGATATAAATATGATTTTAATGCATTGGAAATTATATTCTACAATAATTTTAATACTCCTTAATCAAATTGGGATTCCACCAATTACATGAAAATAGAATAAAACCACTTCAATTTCCTTTTTTCTATTTGAGATTCATATTTGTACCTACTAATTAAATTAACTATATATTGCTCAATTATTTTTTATAATGGATGTATATTGACACCCAATCTCTGAAACCAAGATCAAATTTAAAAATCTTCATAAATATAAGTCCCTTATATATCCTATTATATTAATAATTAATTAATTCATGTTTAGATATATATTGTATCCCTAGTTAAGATAGTTCCATTTCAAATTCATCATGGTGTATGAGTAAGATTTTCTAATAAACCCACCAAAAAATATATATGGATTGATTTTGTTTAAATTGGATATTTACTAATTTTTTAGTCATATTTAATTTAACCAGAAAAAATTCAAATCTTTTCTAATCTTGTATACAATTAAATAGTCTCCACATACTCATTAAGATTTTTAGTATTTGAAATTTGTTGGGATGATGTATATTTTATTATAAAAATTTTGTGTGGCTTGATTCCAATTATTGGGTTATATGTAACAAATTGTTAAATATATATCCCAAACAAAAACAATCCACATCCACATCCACTCCCATCCTGCAACCCACAATGAACCAATCGTGTTTTAACATAAACCGGAGTATCAAAATTTAATTTTCAATAATCACATTCCAAAAATCATAGTTTTTACATTAGGTTTTTTAATTACTAATATCCTCCATTGTTATTGTTAATGAGTGTAAAAAATATAGAAGGACCCATTTATTTACAGTTAGTGAATACGTTGTGTATTTGGTACACCAATTTCATTATATGGGAATATTTTCATCATGAATGTAGATATAATCAAACCCCATGTTCCCTCAAAATCATTTTATTGGAAATAATTATTTTATTTTTTTAGAGATCATCCATAGAATGATTATTTCATTTTATAATTTCATGATTTAAATAAACCACGTTATCATTTACATTTCTATTATCATCTATTAAATACTATTGAAATATATTTAATTATTTTACCCCCACCCTATTTGGGAGTCAAAACATACCCATAAATATAATAATTATGAGCATAGACTATATGAACCTATCCTTAGGCTTGTATATTTTGAAACTAGACCATCTATTCAATTCTAGATTCACTATTCATTATCATCTAGTTTTCCTCTCCCACATTAATATATAGAATCCCTCATTAATGTTATGTGAAAATAAACTAAAAAGTGAAAATATCTTGTAAACATTAGTTTTAAAACCTAAAAATGGAATCTTAATAAAAATATTATTCTTTTATAACTATTCATGAATAATTTATAACATATGAAATATTAAAAGATTAGAAATAAAAAATTTAAAAATATTGTGTGACTAAATACATAGGAATGGAACCCTACATAGAATATTTGTTCATAATCATTAATATATTACCTTTATTAACTTATGAAATTATTATAGATAAATGTAAAATATATAAATCTTATGGAATACACCATTATTCTTTAGAAAAAATCATGAAATGCATAGTAGGATTATGGATCTCCAAAAAATGTAGAGCACCTAATGGTTCCAAAAATACATATTTGTTTAATGTATCTATATGGGATGGAAAAAGGAAATAATTTATAGGTACATGGTGTCATATCAAAATTTATTATTCCATGAAAACACCCTTTATGTGTTTGATTATGCTGAGTCATCCATAATATAATATTTTAATAGATTAACCTTAATTTCAGTTGATAGTATAATTACTAAATATCATTCTGACTATTATTAATGAAAAAAGCCTTAGATAAAGAAAAATATCCTACATGTAAATGTTTTATTTAAAAATATCGTCATTCTATATGGTAATGGTAGAAAAATATGGCAATTTAGTATGTTTTCTTACAAGACATTATCAAGAGGGTTCGACTTGACGGTTTCATGAATTTGACAACTTATCCCACTACAAGAAACATATTTTCTATAAGTTATAAGATATAAAATAATTATAGTAATAAAAAAATAAAATTTAATTGAAAATAAAAAAAAATCAATATTTATAACATGGCTAAGGTAAAATAAGATAATAAAATAATTACAAATATAAAATAAAATAGTAAATGAATTTTGTAGAGCAAAATCCATAAACACATTTAAATAAAATTATTAAATAATATAACTATTGAAATTAAAATAAATATTCTCTTTTAATCCAAAATTATTTATGGATTATTATCTATTTTGAAAGGTATCATGTTCCCAAACAACACAAGATCCATGATCTAAGTGAATATTTGTATATGATATATCATTTCATTTAATTGAGAAATATAAGAAGAACTAATATCATAAACTGGATATCCATTCTTGATTAAATAATTAGAATCATGAATGTATTTATCTAAAAAATTCATTAGAATAAAATTTTAGATGTAATAGTTTTTATACCATAAACTCTATGATTATAAGATGACCAAGAGTAGTCTATAATAACTTGATACTTCAATACTTTAAAGGAAAAGACTGAAAAATATATAGGGTAAAATAAAATTAAAAACATAATCAATAAATACCTCTTCAGTTATTATGGTATTGAAAAATATTGATAGTCATTACATACGAATAATAATGCATTGTGTTATGAAGCCTCATTATTCTATTTGTAAACATTGGGTGTGTTAATATTCTAATAGTAATACCTATGAACTTCATGAATTATTTTAAATTTGTAAAATACTATGATGATCTTACTTTTTATCCACATTTAAATGATTCCAGTGACTTTATGATGTTATATAATTTAAATGGTTTGGAATTTGTTCATTTAAAACAAGTTAATTCTGATGTTAACTCTACATACATAGTTTTAATAAAATACTGGTGTTTACTCAAGTGAATCATGAATTGTATTTTTATATGTAACCCTCATGTATAATAACAATCTTATTATTATATTTCATAATTTTTTTAAATGATATATTTTTAAATATCATTTATAAAGTAAATAAATTAAAATTATTTTAAATTATTTCAAATAATATATATCACATCTGACAGATCCTTAACTAATCCTATCAATACTCTTTCCCATTTATCATAGAGTGAACAAAAATATTAATTATAAATATATACCATTATATTATACATTTAATTAATAAATAATTAAATATTTTATTCAATATCTAGAGAATAATATTTTATTAATATGCAAGTCACATGTATTTTAACCTTGAATAACTGGTGATTTTGTTTTTCTAAATAACATAATTTGAATTAAAATTATTTCCCATTCCTAAAATAATATTAGTTCAAATATTATGTTGAAATATAATTCAATAGGAAATTGACATACAATTATTATGTTACCCTCTGGTCTCCATTCTTATTTTCATTAATCAGTGTTTCCTAAATTCTATCATTAAAATGAAAAAAAATGTCAACACATACATATAGAATGTTGAAAATGTAGTAATAATGATGGAATCATATAGTTTCTTACTCGGTGATATGATCCATTTTCTTAAATATCTCAATGAGAAGGTTTCATATTTATATAATCATCATATATGGTTTTTATATACTACATTGACTACAAATTTTTTTAAGAATGAAATGAATTGTTCACCTAATTCTTTCCCATGTAAATTTATTATTTCGTTGAACTAATGAGATCAACTTATTGAATGAAAAAAGTCTATGAACAGAATCAAAATGTTTCATTTTAATTAATGTGATTATGATATCTTCTCAGTCTCTTTGAAGTGTAAAAACCTTTATTAATTTAATTAACAAATGTTACATACCATATGATGAACCCAACATATCCAACCTCACTATGATAATATTTCATTATTTCTTTTGATAACATATCAATGAATGTGGTTCTTGATATATAGTAATAACAATTTATTGTCTAAGGAAAAATGAATCTAAATTCCCCCTAAAAATGATTTATCTATATAATTATATTTTAAATACCATTTACCAAAATATCATTTCATTGAAAAATATAATTGAAATTATAAATTTATTGTAAGTTATCATGATGACTAGTTAATTTTTTTGGATATATCCTTCGACATGATGTTTTTTAAGACCCTCATCCCATAGTAATTCACTATATATATTATATTTACCATTCTTCCCTAGTTTATCCTTGAATATTAATTTTCACCCAGCAGTCATTAAATCAACAGTGTGATAAAGTAAAACCAAGAGATGGTTCTAGTACACAAAATTCAATTATGAATTTACGGCCTATTTCCACCTAGAAACCATAGATATCCATACTTATTTATTTGAGATGGAGGTTCTCCAATATTAACTAATAATGTTTCAACATCCAAGAAAACTATAGAAGGATATTTGTAAAAAATAATTTAAATAAGTTTACTCAACTAGGTTTTTTAGTGATTTCTATTTATGTGACCAATTTTGTAATGACACGACAATGTGTGATATGAGCTTTGGACATATGGTTTTTTTATAAATATCCAATATATTGTTTTCATAGTCTAATATGTAAATACTATTATTATGATGTGACATCCAATATATATTCTAAAATTATAAAATAATATGTAATTATTTATAAACATGATAAAAAACTCACCCATATCAAAACATCAAAAAAAAATATTTTATTGTCACACATGGAACATAATAAAAATTATTTAAAACTATAATAAAAACCCTAAATAAATTGATATGGTAGTCTCCAATATCTACTACAATAAGTCTTTTTATATAGCAATCTTAGTGATCTTTCATTCCTTTTAGAACCTACAGGATTCTAATTGTATCATATATCTGGATACAAATTTGAGTACCACATGTAATATTTAACATTGAAATAGATGAAGAATAATGTTAAAATTTGAAAACAATGATAGAAAAAGCATCATAATTCTTCTCAACTGAGGATAAATTAATTTTATAATTTCCCTTCTTTCCACATGAGAAACATATTACATAATGTTCTATATATTTCCACTTCATCATCCTTATATTTTCCATGTGGTCTAATAGTTCTTTATAAATAATTTTAATTTTAGGAGTTTTATCCTTTACCTTCCCCTTTTTCACTATGTTGACTAAATGTTTTTCAGGATTCATTTTCTTATCCAATTAGAGAATCATATTAAGTGATCAATGTGATTTTTCACAATATAATCCATATTAAAGACTAAAATTAAACTAGAGAAGCTTTGATGAGGTGATATATGCACAAGGATCATACATAATTCCATGGGTTGCATGAAATCCAGATTTATCCAGATGTTCAATATATCAAATCATCATTACTAAATGAGTCAAAAATGGTTCATCTTCTCCAATAATTTTCATAAAGAGCGAATTAGTTATATTACACCTCTCTTATTTTTATTACTCATGTAAAAGAACAAAAATTTTATTTAATATAATGTACATGTTCATGCCATTATAATTTTTTTTCATAATTTAAAAAAATTATTTGTCCATCTGTTACCAGAATATAAAATTTTTATCCTCACTTAAATCTTTAAAAGGATTGTGGAAAATTGGTGACTCCATCACATAAAACATGTACACTTGTAATATTATGATACACATGTGATTGTATATCACATGGATGTTTTTACTAATAAAAATATTTTCTATCTATAATATCAACCACATCGATAGAATTAGGGATGAATTAAATTCCATTTTTTAAAAAAAATAAATGATTTATAGTACATTATCGGCATTACCAAGTTTGAGATAATAAATTTAACATTATTAGTCACCCACTATTTCATGAAATCCATATATCACTCACCATTTGGTTTGGAATATTATTTTATTTGGATATTCCTATGGAAATGATATATATTCCCCTTATCATAACCAAGACGTTCCCCATTCAAATTTATCATCTGTGTTTTGTTATGATATTTTTACAACTCCATTATCTTTTATTTCTTTTATCCATTTACTGGAATACCCATTCCAAAAATCATAGACATTAATTTCCCCAAGAGTTTCCTAAAAATTGTTTTAAAATAACTTTTTCATAGTACATTTTTTATAAATTTGGTTAATTTATCCCATTATATTTATTAGGACTCCCTAATTATTTAATCATGTCCCTGAATTTTTCCTCATATCAACCTTAAATATTTGTGTATCTTAACCTAGATAATAAAATAATTTTCTAACATAACATATTCTTAAGGGTGTTTATATTTGTTATATATAAAAATTATTTATTTTATTCATTACATGATTGCTGATATTATATAGATTTTCCATAATATATTTATTATTTTTGAAAAATTAATTTACACATAATCTCATTATTTTATTTTGCCTTAGAATGTTAGTTATGTTATTAAATTTTTTTGATCAATTTATAAATCATATAATTAACAACAAAAATTAATAAATGATGATGCATCAGACAATATTAATCAAACATATTTACGATCTTGTTAATTTAACAATATTTTTTATATATATTTGGTGATAATTTGAACCTACAGAATAATTCCTTGAGTCGATCTTGAATTGAGTTGTTGTATTATTCAATTATTGTGACTTTATATTTAGTTCATTTCACCAGAGACTGGTCTAGAACAATCTTCTTAGCCCATGGAGGTCCATATTATACATATTCTTTCTCACACATATATAAAGGGGAAAGGGGGGTTATGATGACATAAATAAACTATAGAAACATATCCCCATAATGAATAGATGATATGTAGAACAATATATTTAATTTATTAATAAAAGTATTATAGAAAAAATCAATGAATAATTAAATTAAACCAAAACATAACACATACATAGGTTCTTCTAGATCAGGATCACAAATAAAAATATTCACTAGGAATTTAAAATGGGAATGATTTCCATTTAATATATTCATTATTTAGGTAAATTTTCGTAATTAATATATTCATTATTTTATTTATTTATCTATTTATTTATGAATTTCAAAAATCCATCTATGAGTCACTGATATTTCAATCCAAATTTATTTTTAGGAAATTAAATAAATCAATATAAGTTAACATTATAAAACTAAAAGTAGTGTACTATAGGTGTCATGATGTGTACCCTTATAGTAATACATAATCAAAATTTCTCTAATTTAAATGCTACATGAAATATACCATCGCATGATATGATGTGTGCATAATATATTTGTATGTTTATTTCCATATAGAATATTTTAAATGAAATGAATGCATACATGGAATTAAATTACATTTATATGGTGTGTTGTATCATGGGTCATGTAGTGTACTCTAGATATCATGTCTGACCACTTGATGTGAAATCAAGGTGAAAATCTCAATCACATAGCCTGTTTAGCTAGCAACAATACATATAGTTCAGTTTTGATTTAATTAAGTAATTTCTTTATGTGTTGTCTCACAAGAGACTAATATATTAACATGTAACTTATCAGAGATATACTGAATTACAATGAATGTAAAGACACCCAGAAAATGTTATTTAATACTGGAAAATGCATTACATTCCCAGGGACTCAATGTTTATTTCATATAATTTCTCAAATAATACAACTCATGTACAACCCACTATATTCCATGTAATTGATATTATGTCTTGTCATGTGTATTGATGTCAACATGTGTTTTTCATTAATTATATGATGGGTAAACTAACATCATCAGCTATGTAACTTTTGTTAGGACACACCATATGGGGTTATAAGATATGTATAATAGATACACATCATGTAACCCTATAAAGTCATGTGACAGCTATAAAAAAATACATAACATGTCATTAAAAATTTCATGTAATGATAAACATATACTATTCCATTATTATTTTAGCTCTCACTTGTATGGTTTCCCATGGGAAAATATATTGTTCATTTTTATTACACACTGTAAAACTATGTCTCTTTGGTAGATTCCTTAGAACATCATGATTGGATACATGATAATTCTTCACCAATTCATTTTAATATGAAACTAAAATGTAAAATGATGTCATATTTTGGAATAAATAAAAATAAGACACTTAAAAATAATAATAAAGTGTTAAATTTTTTAATAAGTAGGAAAAAATGATAAATTATTATGTGACAACATTGACAACTGTTGATGGTTCTATGAAAAACTAGAAGAAGATGAGAACATATTCAATAATATTTTATTGTTGGTTTCATATTGTAAAATCCTAATAATAGGATAAATCACACATAAATTCATCACAGAGAAGATAGTTCCACATATATTTTATAAAAATAAATAATTTTACCTGATAATTCATTAATTGTTCCTGATCAATTCGGTTGAAATTCTTCTCATTCGACATTTACAATGGATAATTTAATATATAATTCCTCTAGATATTTCAACACAAGAACAAAAAATAGCATGACATCTCTTATGGATGTTTTGTTTCTAGGATGAAGTTATAGATTATTTTTTTTTATTTCAACATTGATCACATTAAAAATCTTGTTAGACTAATGTGATTGTGTCATTTCCACTCACTCGTAAGAGAAAGGAAGAGTATTATTGTAAGATCCTGTGTTTTGAACCGAGTTAAAATTACAAATCTTTCTGAATTTCTTTTTTGGTTTACCAATGTGTCATTCTTTTTAAACCATGCTCTGGATTTTTATTTAGATTATTAGATCACATAAATATGTCATTTTTTCGATCATTGATAGAAGTTTTGAGGTTAAGGGGAAGTCACACCGGCGGTGGACAGTTTGTCTAACTATGCTGCCAAACCATTCATAGTTGGTCTTGGAGGCATTAGCTTCCACATTGGAAGCACACATTTTTTCTAACTGTGTGGCCAAACCATGCAAGAAGGGTGGCCGAGGTAGTATCTAACACCCGGTTAGCGCACAGTTTTCCAAACCATGCGAACTAACCATGTGGGCACATAAATGAGATCCTTAAACTATGTATCTCTCGGGTTTTTGCCTTTAGATGGTTCTTTTTTCCTTCCAAGCAGCCATAACATTGGATTATTCTTCCTTGAAGGTAAGAGAACCCCTGCCAAGCATTTAGGAGGCGATCTGATGGATTCTCTTAGCGAATCGAAGACGTTTTTTGGAGGTAGGTCGATGTTCTTCTTCATTTGTGTTCGGTTTCATAGATACACATTGATCTACATCTTTGCTTATCATGGTTTCACAGATCTACTCCCGTTATGGGAAGATCTAATTGTGTGGATTCTATGTTTAATGAGTTTTTTTCTTAGTCTCTCTAGGAGAAGTGATCTAAGGCGAGTTCTTGAAGAATCAACCTGTTTCACTTGAGGGTTATTCGTTCGTTGTGGTTTCCGTCAAAACCCATATGTTGGGTCCCAAATAATTAACCATTTATTTAAGAATTATATATTCTATAAATAAATTTCTAACATGAATTTCCTTGATTTTTATATGTTGATGAATGACACTTTTGATGTTATTAAATAATTCCACCCACATGAGATAAATGAGGACTTGAACATTTGTAGATTTTAAGCATGGGATGCTATTTTAGTTAAAGTTATATGATTAACAATTTAATGATTTGAAAGGGAATAATGAGTAATATAATAGTTAATTGGAGAATTAATTATCAAGTCATGAGTTGGAATGATTTTGTGGCCTTTACTGATTATTAGGAATATTTAATATTTGTCATGTTCGGGAGATAATTCAGAAACTGGTAATAATTAATGGAGGGATTAATTATTACATGTTAAATGGAAAATTGTTAACAAATTTATTATTTGTTAAAGAGATAAGGTTTGATTAATTAATTTTTTAATTAATTAATTTTCATTCATTAAATTAAGATTGTCAACTGATTGTTTCTTACGATTTGTGGCCAAGGGTACCTTTTTATGCGTGTTATCTTTCCTTGCCTTAAGTTTTCTTGGATGGTGTTGTTTAGAGATATGATATGTTTTCTGAGATGGTAACTAAATATCTTGGATTTTCTCAATATTTTCTGAGATGATTATGGTCTGCTTGTAGATTGTTAATGTCCTGGACGAACCATTGTTTGAATTGACGGGTTCAGACTTGTTAAAGAATTTGGATAATTAAGTTTTGAGTTAATTATTCAATTGGATTTCTAAGAATAATTATTTGTAAATTAATTATTAATTAATGATATGATGAATGGTTAATTATGTTTTGACTTATCTGAAGAGTGTTTTGTTTTTTTAATTAATTGTTGAATTAATTAACAGATTGGGTTTGTGGTGTTATACATGGTATTCTACAGCAATGATAAATTTTTATGTATGGTTGATGAAAGGGTTGAGATACAGGGACTGATGCTCCAAATACTCACAGGTTGTTAGACATTATGTTATACCCCAATGATAGATGTATATTTATGGTTGAGAAATGGGATGTGAGATAGGGACTGATGCTCCAAATACTCACGGGGTGTTAGGCATGGCATTTACACCCATATTAAAAGAAAATATTGTTTTATGGGATAGGGACTGATTCTCCAAATACCCATGGGTTGGAAGACATTGACTGATGCTCTGAATAATCACGATGGTGCTAGAGATGACGTTATACACCCACTAATTAACATTGGTGTATGGGTCCAATTGTTCATGCATGAAATGAGTTTAATGGTTAGTGAAGGCTATTGTGACCTGATGATTTGTGAATTTATTATGAGAAAGTGTTCAGACTTATTAATAAATTGGGTGAACCACTATTAGTGGACGGACCCAGGAGCGAATAAATATGTTAGTGGATGGGCTCAGACCTAGTGTATGAAAGACTAAATCAAATAACATGTGACGTGTTATCCAAGAAAAACCACAAGCTTGGATTCAATCTTTACTTTGATTACTTAGATGGTATTTAGAGACATCTGTGGTGAGTGACTTATATGGAGGATGTTGGGCGTATGCTTAATTTGAAGACTTTCATAATAATATTTGAGTAATTGATAAATGGAAAATTATTATGTAATGATTGTTGAGTATGCATGACAAATGAATAGTGCTGCATCAGACACCAGATGAGGGCTGAAGCTGGTACTTGAGTATATAGTTACTTTTAACTACTTACATTATTTTATGCATGCCTTCATGTGTTTTAAATTATATATTAAATGTCTATATTTGGGGTAGAAATAGGTGGTCCCATCCTACTGAGATATATATCTCACACCCTACTCGGGCCTACAGTGCACTGAGTACCTGAGTAGATTCTATTTGGTTATAGGACTATGCTGTTTGTATTTACATGGGAGTTTGGAGTAGAGGACCAAGCGGAGGCTTGAGATGATTGAGGAGATTTCCCTCCAGGATTTGAGTTATTATTTGTTTATTTATGTATCGGAATGTAAATAATGTTGTTTTGTTCGCTGTTTTCAACTTTTGTACCATTAGAATGTCATGCATGCATCTACTGTATGATTTTTCATTGGCCACTTTTATAAATTGATTAGTATGTGTCTTCCAATATTTTTCATTTATGAGTAACTGCTTCGGCTATTGTTTGTTATATAGACTGATATACTGCTGTGCAACTCTGACAAGAGGGTACAGTCTCCCCACTAACTATCCATAGACCCTCGATGCTAGTCGGTAGCCTCTAGTGTATGTGGAGATGCACTTGAGGTCATGTGGCGACTGGTTCGGTCACCTGTTTAGTACTGACCTGGGTCAGGACGTTTCAATGTGGTATAAAAGGTTTAGGTTTATTTCTTTTCCTTTGTCTTACTGTTTTGGGGTTGGTAGACATGATATAAGGAATGCGTCGGCACTTGGGTTATTAGACTTGCTTGGGACTGATCACCTCATGTACGGTAAATGACCATGTGGTCAGGGATGGGAATTGATGTTTGTACTACTAGAGGTTACCATTGATATGATTTCACCTTGAGTGAATGGTATATTTTCCACTGTTTATTGATTTTGAGAAATTTTAAAAGAATAATTTTTCTTTGCGTGATATGGAAATAAAGTTTCATACATGCATCATGTTAGGCACTTACATATTCACATGGCATGCCTATATCATTAAATGTAGTTGCATTATAATGATGTATGCTAATTTGGATTGTGTTCATTGGGTGAAATGCCTTGGTTTATTTTATTTAGCATGCCTCATTATATAGCATGTTACGGTGATATACTTAACATTCTTGAGTTATTATATTATGTACTGTCTTGGTTATCAGCATGGTTTGTTGTTGTGACATGCTTATGTGTTATAGCATGTTGTTGTGTTACTGCTTATGCTGACATGTTAAAGATGTTTTGACATGTGAAAGGGATGATAAAGTCAAAATGTTAAATGAATGTTGATTGTGTTAAATTGGAGCCAAAATACCGCGATAAGGTGTATGGGTGCCTTATCGATTGGTAGGTGGCCACCCATATAATTTGGACCATTAGGTTGATCATGTTAAATTCTTACATTTACAATGGTATCAATTAATGAGAGCCAATTTTCAATCAATGGATTGTATGGGCGCTTCATGAATTGGGAAATTATGACTCATTTTAAATGTTACGACTTGATTCCATGTGAAATGATTATAATTATGAAAGATGTTTAATGTTGATCTGAAATCAAATGGTTGGCTTCCAAAATTCAACTGGACCCATGTAGGCCAGTTGGTGAGTGTTTTAATGAGATAACCCATTTGGGTGTTTAAAATTTTAATACCTGTGTGTTTGATATTTGGTTTCTTTATAGAGAACCGAGGTTGGTTAAAACGGGATCCTCTTAGGTCACCTTATCTTCATAAAAGATATTTATTTCGATAAATTTTCTGAAAATTACTGGTTTTCAACTATCGTAATTGTTTTAAAAAGTGTGTTTTATGAATCTTGCATGTTTTTCCTTGGGGTGTTTAAAAAATGGTACTTTGATGTTTTGACAAAATCGTTTGACGATTAAAGATTACAAGTGATCAAATATAAGAGGCATACAAATAGAACCTATTGTGGTGACCACTTTTTAAAAACCACATGTAAAGGGTAGTTCAGACATCTCCTTAGTTGCCTTAGAATAGAAGCCTGCGTACTTTTCGTAGGCCTTCGTCTTCTTAGAAATGGCCTTATATTTGACTTTTGAGCCTAGTGACTTATTTGGTGTGACCTGGTTTAGGGTTGACTCTTTTTCTTCATAAGGGGCTAACCTGCAGTCGGTAGCGCCTTCTGAACATAAATTCTGTGTTAGCGCTATGGTTTTCTCATTCTTTTGATGTTATTGGGTTCCGTTGTCCTAGGTAGGACTTCATGTTTACTATGAGACCATTTTTCGAATAGGTGGTGATGTGTTTCTAGACCTTGTTGTGGGCTTGAGCATCGAGTAATTCTCTTTGTCAGCTGGTTGGACGTTCCTCAGGCATGGTCGGCAGCTTTGTTGGTCATTTTAACTTTATTCTCAGTAATGGATGACTGCTTATGCCATCATTTGGGAAAATGGTTGTATGAGGAAAAATTACTCCTTAATAAGTCTTTTATTCTATTAAGTACGGTCTCATGTCAACTCAATGAAGAGTATCTTAAGTGTTAAATAATCAGTTTCATTTCAATACATGGAATGGTTTTCTAAAGACCCGGGTGTTTTAACACGCTGATATTGTTGTCACTCTAGCTCGCTGGTGAGCGGCTGATCTATTCTTGAGACGTCATTGTAAATCCTAAGGTGGGTATTTCCACTAGTTCACAATAAGTGTGTTGGCAGGTGATACTGAGATTTAATAACAGTGTTGTCCGGTAATGGTTTGACTAATCATCTTCCTGACCTCGGTTTTCTCATAGTGCACTCTTCTGGACATGACGAGCTTGTACCCTATCATGACCTCATCATGGATACACTAAGATAGCTTTGGTATTTTTCCACGCTATAGTTTAAATGTTGTTGAGCATGTGGAGTAGTTGTTATCTGGATAGTACACGAGATGCATTGATTCTTTTTGCTACTTTATTTCTCGTGTTGAGGCACAATTGTTTTTAAAATTGCCTTGTGATGGCTTGTCATGGAATTTTTCAACATATGTTGGGTAAGGACATTGCAATACTGGCAGAAGGTTTTGGATAGTTTTAAAGGCCCATCATCAGATAAAGGGTGAATGTGGCTTTAGGGTCTGCGACGTCTTTGAGGGAAGCACAAGAAACCTGTTCCATTGTTTGAACAAGTATCAAACTTCTACATCAACAAGGTCCTTATAATGATCTATGAAGATCTATTTCAATGTATAATATTTAGATTAATCATTGTATATAGTTAAAAAGTCTTATCCATCATGTTTGAGATGGGTTAAATGTTTGTTTGGAGTTAGGAATGCAACACATCACTTCTAATGAGATTAAATGACCTTGGTAGGTCGGTTTTTTTAGTAGTCGTTCCAGATGGATTCTCGGGGACGAGAAGTTTTTAAGGCGGGTATAATGTAATATCCCGTGTTTTGAATCATGTTAAAATTACAAATATTTCTAAATCTCTTTTTTGGTTTATCAACGGGTCATTATTTTCAAAACTAGCCCCGGAATTTTATTCCACGTGTTGGATCACCTAAAGATGTAGTTTTTCCAAACATTAATAAATGTTTTGAGGTTAAGGGGAAGTTGTAGGTGTGGCGCACAACTTTTCTAACCATGAGGGAAAACCGTACATAGTTGGTCTTGGAGGTAATAGCTTCCGTATAGGCGGCGCATGGTTTGTCTAATTGTGCGACCAAACCATGCAAGAAGGGTGGCCAAGGCAGTTGCTAATGCACAATTAGCGCATAGTTTGTAAAACCTTGCAAACTAACTATTTGTCCACTTAAATGAGATCCGTAAATTGTGAATATCACTCGTTTTTTCCTTTATATGGCTCATTTTGCCTCCTAAGCGGTCTTAACTTGGGATTACTCTTCCTAGAATGTAAGAGAACTTCTCCCGAGTGTTTTGGAGGCGATCTGAAGGCTTCTCTTTGCCAATCGAAGTCATTTTCGTGTGGTAGGTAGATGTTCTTCTTCGTTCTTGTTCGGTTTCTTATATATACTTAAATCTACATCTCCTCTTCTCATGGTTTCATTGATCTATGCCCGTTATGTGTATATCTATGTGTGTGGATGCAATGTTTGAGGAGTTTTGGTCTTGGTCTTTCTAGGAGAAGTGATCTAAGGCGGGTTCTTGAAGAATAAACCTGTTTCTCTTGAGGGTTCATCATTCATTGTGGTTTCCTTCAAAAATTCGAGGTGTGGTCCCAAATCATTAACACATTATTTAAAAATTATAGATTATTTAAATAAATTGAGAATATTAATTTCCTTGATTCTGATATGTTGATGAATGACACTTTTGATGTTATTAAATAATTCCACCCACATGAGATAAATAAGGACTTGAATGTGTGTTGATTTTAAGCATGGGTTTCTATTTTAGTTAAAGTGATATGATTAAACAATTGAATGATTTTAATTGGAAGAATGAGTAATAAGATAATTAACTAGAGAATTAATTATCAAGTAATGAGTTGGAATGAGTTTGTGGCCTTTACAAATTATTGGGAATATTGAATATTTGACATGTTCGGGAGATAATTTGGAAATAGGTAATAATTAATGGAGGGATTAATTATTACATGTTAAATTTTAAATGGTTAAGTAATTAATGATTGGATAAAGAGATCAGGTTTGATTAATTAATTGATGAATGAATTTATTTTCATGCATCAAATTATGTTTGTGAATTGATTGTTTGTTACGATTGTTGGCCAAGGGTACCTTTTTATGTGTGTTATCTTTCCATGCCTTATGTTGTCTTTGATGGAGTTGTTTAGAGATATGATATGTTGGGGGAGATGGTTACTAAATATATTGTCTTTTCTCAGTATGTTTTGAGATGATTATGGTGTTCTTATAGATCGTTAAAGTCCTGGATGAACCATTGTTTGAATGGATGGGTTTCGACTTGTTAAAGAATATTGATAATTATCTACTGAGTTAATTATTCTATTCACTTGGTAAGAATAATTAATTGTAAATTAATTATTAATTAATGATATGTTCAATGGTAAATTAAGTGTAGACTTATCTAAAGAGCGTTTTGTGTTGTTAAATAATTTTTGAATTAATTAATGGATTGGTTTTGGGGTGTTTGACATGGTATTATAAACAAATAATAAATATTTATGTATGGTTTATGAAAGTGTTGTGAGACAGGGATTGATGCTCCAAATACTCATGGGGTGCTAGACATGGAGTTCTACACCCAGCTTGAATGCAAATATTCATTTATGGGACATGGACTGATGCTCTAAATACCCATGGGTTGTGTGACATGGACTAATGCTCTGAATACTCACGAGGGTTCTAGACATGAAATTCTACACCCATTAATTAACATTTGACTTTGGGTCCAATTGTTCGTACATGAAATGAGTTTAATGGGTAATGAAGGTGGATGTGACAAGATGATTTGTGAATTGATTATGAGAAAGGGTGTAGACTTTTTATTGAATTGGGTGAACCATTATTAGTAGACGAACACTAAGAGAATCACTATGTTTGAAAATGGGCTCAGACTTACTATATGATAGATTAAATCGAATAACTTATGATGCGTTATCCAAGACTAAGCACAAGATTGGATTCAGTCTTTACATTGATTACATAGATGGTCTTTAGAGGCATCTGTGGTGAGTGACTTATATGGGGGATGTCAGGCGTAGGTCGAATCTCAATTTGTTCATAATAATATTTGAGTAATTGATAAATATAAAATGATTTTGTAATGATTATTGAGTATGCATGACAAATGAATAATGCAGGTTCAGTCACCAGCTGAGCGCTGAAGTAGGTACTTGATTATATAGTTACTTTGTACTACATACTTTATTTTATGCATGCCTTCATGTGTTTTGAATTATTTATTAAATGTCTAGATTTGGGGTAGACACTGGTGGTCCAAGCCTACTATGATTTATATCTCATGCCCTACTCGGGCCTCCATTGCACTGGGTATCCGAGTAAATTATATTTGGTTGAAGGACTATGTTGTTTGCATTTACTTGGGTGTTATGAGCAGAGGGTTGATCAGTGGATAGGGATGCTCGAGGAGATCTCCCTCGAGGCTTTGAGTCATTATTTATTTATTTCTGTATTGGAATGTAAAGTATGCTATTTTGTTCATTGTTTTCTACTTTTGTATAATTAGCATGTCATGCTTGCATCTTCTCTATAATTTGGTGTTGGCCACTTTTATAAAATGAGTATTATTTGTCTTTTAATGTTTGTCATTTATGAGTTACCGCTTACGCTATTGTTTGTTATCTACAATGATATACTATTGTGAAACTCTAATAAGAGGGTATAGTATCCCCAATGACTATCCTTAGACCCTCACTACTAGTCAGTAGCCTCTGGCATAAGGGGAGAGGAGCATGAGGTCATTTGGCGACCGGTCCGACCACCTGTTTAGAGGTTCCCCGGGTCGAAACGTTACAATGATCTCCCTTCATGTGTAGGAGAATTCATGAGGGTGTTCTCTACAATTTTTGGGAATTATTTGTAGATAATATTTTGTCCACAATAATTATCATTTTTCCAATAATATATGTTTGGGTATATATATATATGGATAGGAAATTAGTCATTTTATAAATTCTTTTAAATCATTTATTCATTATAAGTGAGAACCACTTCTAATAATAATAATTATTTTTATAAAAAATATAACAACATATTTTATGATGTTTTCTAACTCACATGTATTAAAATATGATTTATAATACCAATAAATAAATGAATATTATTTGTATGATATTAAAAAAATATCATTTCTTGTCAGGACTCGTCCTCGGGGCCCATGTCGTGACTAACCCCAAGCCCACCTTTCATAGTCTAGGGGATGAAGACTAGCACCAAAGGAATAATTTCCTAAGCTGGGAAGGCATTTCCTTTTTAAAAGTAATCAGACACAATATAGTACGCATCTTAAAATAGACAAAAAGTAAAAACTGTATACAAAAGATGGTGTTGAAAGTAAAGGGGCCGGAAATACAAGCCCAACAGTAACATACAAACAACTGAAAAGCTAGTACAACTGCAGTAAGATAAAAGAGAAACTACTAAGTCATACCCTGGAATTCCCACATGAATAGTGGGTACAGATGGCCTCCTCAGCACCCCAAGTACGTCCGTCCGGTCCGTGTACGTCTCGCCAAGTGGCCCACCTCTGGGTACTGTATAGCTCTTTAACTCTCTACCTCGGTCATTGAAATCTATTTTCTACAACCAACACAACGAATTGCGGGCATATCCCTTGCATGGGTGAGTATAACGATACTCAATAGGGACCCTGAGACCCTCATGGTCTCACAGTATCCAACAAGGTTAACCCACAATGAAAGATACAATCCTAAAGTATCAACCAACCTCACTTAGGTATATACCGATACATATACCTAAGTTACCAATCATATTTCGACACCATATCTCGAGCCCAAGAACAAACCATTCCACAAAGGAATTAAATTCAATCACCATGATGATAATGGTTGAAATATATGACTCATATCACACAGGTATACATATTTTTCCGAGAGATAGAGATGATCAGATATAGTAACTAATTCATCTATGATTTTGGACCCACACATGATACAGGACTAGCTAAGTTGTTGGAACAACAAAGGATATAGGACCATCTATCTCATCTAAGATGTCAGACCCACACAGGATATGGGACCAGCTATCACATCTAAGCTGTTGGAACCACAAAGGATACAAGACCAACTAAGCTCTCGGACAAAAATATGATACATGACTAGCTATTCTTTCAGACCCAGACATGATCCAAGAATAGAAGTCGGAACTGTCAGACCCACAAAGGAACCTGGTACTATAGTCATCACTATCGAACCCACAGAGGATTATGGTATAGTAGTCATCGCTGTCGATCCCACAGAGGATTCCGGTACAATAGCGTCGCCGCCAGCCCTATGGTTCCAGCACAAAGCATGCTCAATTCCGGGAGGGTACACTCCTTGAGCCAATTGTAGATACATAAACTATAACAAAGTCCTTAGTAGATGTATCTCATAGTTACATCTCATCATAAGGAACCCAACACGACAGACGACGCGTCAATCAGACACCCGTTCTAAGAGTTATTGGCATTTCCGTTCCAGGACCCCGGTTGGATTTACGCTCGATCCAAACCTGGACATTTTCCAAACATTTCTAAGTATCACATAGAGTGTCCCAAAAGTACCACCTCGTCACGAGGGTCCCAGTACCATAGACGACGCGTCAATCGGATGCGCGGTCTATGAGTTATTCGCATTTAAGCGAAGACGGGCCCGACCCGTGAATCCCAGTGGGCTGGCGGGTCGGCCCGAACCGGCTCGGTGGGTCCGACACGGCTGGGGTTCAGCCCGGCCCGGTTGGGTGCGGCCCACCAGCAGACCCGTCCCACGCTGCGGCCCTGTCCGGTTCCCCCGGCGGCGCCACCACCTCCGTTTCCCGGCATGTTTGATTGGCCGGTGCACGCAGTACACACTACGGCCCACGGTTCTCCCCACATGGCACATGCGGGCGCCACGTTTCTCCAGCCCTGCCGATGCATGGCTGGATGGTTCACTCAGCCGACAGGCCCGCGGACATGGGCCTCATCCTTCTCCACCCAGCACTTACGGGTGCCGTGGTTCTCCAGCGGGCTAGCCGGATCGGCAGGCCGATCGTCCCATGGACCGGGTGGCCCGAGCAGCCGCCGATCCCTCCACACTACTGGAGCGACGACACTGTGCCCTCCACCATAGCTCAACCTGGCCATGGATCTGCATCACCGCAATGGCGCGATGACGACGTGATTCCTCTGCCATGGCCCGCCCTAGCTGCGTCCTTCCTCCGGCGCGGTGTGATGGCACATCGCCCTTCTGGCTTCACCGCGGCCCGCTTGGCTGTAGCTTTTTTTTGGGTGATGCGACGGGGGACCTTGCGCCACCCGCCTCTTCTATGATCCTTCTCCATCATCAACACAATGAGAACAACAAAAAAATTAGGGGGAGGGTCAGACCGGGATCGTGTGGTTTGAGCCCTCCTTGTTACGTTATTAACATTCTACATCAAGAGAACAACACACGATGAGGAAAGGAGAGTATAAATAATACATAAAAATAATCCAATTTACCCCACCTTGTATTTGTTGTTGTACGTTGACGAGTCGCGGAAGATGGATGTCACGGAAGACGGACGTCGTTCCGTCAATGTCAGTGGAGGTGCTGTTCAGTGAATATGAGTCGAGATGACGCCCTCGGTGTACTTTGTGGGTGGTAGGGCATCCCTTCATTGCTCTGGTTGAAGAAGGTAGAAGATGAAGCATCACAATCTTCAGAGATGTGGAGCGTACTATGTTGGAATAGGTCATTCTTCCATGAGTTCCCCCAAGATCCACCAAAGAACAATTGCCAAGCCAAAATAAAATAATAGCCTCCAAATAATTTTAAATTTTCCATGCATTTCAAAAGAATTCAAAATAATTCATATCACTACAAATTAATTAATGAAGGCATTAATTAATCCTAGTGTTGGCACCATTATGAGGTAAGGTGGAAAGGATCCACCATAAATTGGGAGTTCAAGAGTTAAGGGGTGGGGGTAAAGAGTAGTTAAAGGGTTTTGGTGGGCACCACCCTAAAACACCCTCCCATGGGTAGTTATGGTTTGGTGGGCCCCTCCACTAAGCTCCACATGGACGTTTTAACAATAATTCAAATAATGTTGTGTTACACCCATTTATATTTAATTTAAATTAGAAACCCCAAAAAAATAACCCCCAATCACGATAAAATAAAATTGCTTTAAAGGTCTCCTTAAGCGAATACCAGTGATGCGAGTTCAATGGTTCCCTCAAATTTTAATTCCAAGCACTGCTTCAAAAGATATAAAATCCCAAACATACGTTTATAGAACGTACCTGAAAAAACTTAAAAAATTGATTCCAGGCACACCGGGCCTCGAAATCATGATCCTTCAGAAACTATGGACTCCTAAAATTATTGTGTATTTAGAAAAATAATTTCCATGTAATTTAAAGATCTTTACATTCTCCCCACCTCAGGCCTTTACATCCCCATAATATAGAACACACACTAATGAAAAAATGGTGGTACTATGCATACATATGAGCCTCCCGCTCCCATGTGCTCTCCTCGAGGTTACCATGCTGACAGTGAATGCGTACCAGAGAAACAAACCATCCACGTAGGACCTTATCTTGTCGATACTCAATCTCCACTGGAACCTCTGTGAATTTCACCCCATCATCGATGTCCAGCTCCCTGTGGTCGATGATGTGGGACGGGTGGTGCACGTATCTCCTCAGCTGAGATACGAGGAAGATGTCATGCACCCAGTGCAACTGAGGTGGATGATTCAAGCGGTAAGACACCTCACCTACCCTACTGAGGACTAGGAAGGGTCCGATGAATCGCGGAGATAACATGCTGGATCAACAAAATATCAGTAGACCTCGTCAAGGTGAGACACTTAGAGAGACGTGGTCATCATCCTCGAACTCTAGTGGTCTCCGTATACTATCAACATTGGACTTATGTATGCTCTGTGCAGTCTTCATCCGCTCCTGGATGATCTTCACCTTCTCCGTCAGAGCATGTACCATCTCCGGTACCATAAGTTCTAATTCCCCTGGGTCAGTCCAGCACAGATGCGATTTGCTAGGTCGACTGTACAGTGCCTCATAAGGTGCCATCCTGATGGTGGAGTGGTATCTATTGTTATACACGAACTCTACAAAGGGTATGTCATCCTCCCAGCTACGGACACAGTCAAGGACACATGCACAGAGCATGTCCTCAAGATTCTGAATGGTAGTCTTAGTCTAACCATCCGTCTGAGAATGGAAGGGGGTGCTCAAATGAAGCTACATCCCAAAAGACTCATGCAACCCCTTTCATAGCTGAGAAGTGAAATGAGCATCTCGATCAGAGATGATCATCGATGGCACACCATGAAGTTGTATGATAACCTGTACGTAGAGGCGTCTCGTGCTCTCCACCAAGCCCTTCATTCTGATCAGTATGAGATGGAACGACATGGAGAGTCGATTTACGATCACCCAGACAAAGTCGTGACCCCTGTATGTACGTGGAAGCCCCATAATTTAATCCATGGATATCCCATCTTAGTTTTACTCTGGGGCCTCTAAGGGATGAACCAAACATGCTGGAACTTGGTGCTCAGTCTTCACTTACTGACAAGTGAGGCATCATGAAACAAACATCGCTACTTCCTTCTTCATACGTGGCAAGCAGTGCTTTCATCAGAGGTTCTGAGACATCTTCGCTACTCTTGGATTTACCGCTAGAGGAGATGTGTGGATTTCCCTCAACACTTCCTTTTGAAGTGAAACTGGCACCATGGTCCGTCCTCTTAAGGGAATTACGTGCTCCCCATCTTTAGAAAATTCATCAGGTGCCTACCCTGAGACTATCTCAGCACGTCGTGTCTCACAGTCAATATCCTCACGTTGTGCCTCCCTAACTTTCTGAATAAGTGGAGGAGTGATAGTGAGAGACTGCAGAAAGGCTTCTCTATCCCGATCCACCAAGTATATCTACAATGCGGCTATTAGATCCGTCACCTCTCCTACCAACTGAATGCTGGATCTCCTGCTGAGAGCATCTGCTATAACGTTCCCCTTCCCAGGAGTATAGACTATCTTGAAGTCATAGTCCTGGAGGAATTAGAGCCATAATTGTTGTCTCAGGTTTAGGTACTTCTATAAGAATATGAACTTGAGACTCTAGTGGTCATAGTAGAATGTAAAACACCCGCCCATTAGATAGTGCCACCACATCTTCAAGGCAAAGACCACTGCAACTAACTCCATGTCATCATAGCATAGTTCTACTCATACTGTCTCAACTGCCATGAACCATAAGCGATCACTGCTCTCTCCTACACCAGGACACACCCACGTCCGGTCCCTGATGCATCGCAGTAAACTACGTACCCAACACCCTCCTTCGGTAGCCTCATGATGGGCGCACTGGTCAACCTCTGCCTCAGCTCTTGAAATCTATCCTAGAATCTCTCTAACAACATGAAGGGTTTCCCCTTCATCATCAAAGCTGATAGCGGTGCTACAACTCTGGAGAAGTCTGGTACAAATCTTTGACACTGCCCAGCCAGTCCTAGAAAACTTCATACCTCTGTCACACTCCTGGGTTTCTCCCAAGAATGTATTGCCTCCATTTTTTCTGGATCCAATGCAACACAAGCCTCCAAAATGACGTGTCCAAATAAGTGATCTCTCAAATCCAGAACTGGAAATTTAAGAGTTTATGATAAATCTAGTTCTATCAGAGTGTTTCCAGTACTACCCACAAATGGTACGTGTGCTCCTCCTCAGTAGTCGAGTAGATCAGTATGTCGTTGATGAAGACTACGTCAAAGCGATCGAGGTAAGGATGGAAGATCCTGTTCATGAGACTCATGAACACTGCTGGAGCATTTTTTACGTCAAAGGGTATAACCAAGAACTCGTATTTCCCATACCGACACCTGAAGGCCCCCTTTTTCACATCCTCGTCGTAAACTTTTAGCTGGTGATAGCATGACCTGAGGTCCATCTTCAAAAACCATCATAGTCCCTTGAGATGATTAGGGAGATCGTCTATCCTCGGGAGTGGGTACTTGTTCTTCACGGTCACCTGATTCAGGCGACAGTAGTCAACACACAGTCGTAACCTCCCGTCTGCCTTCTTGGAGAACAAAATCGGCGATGCCCAGGGTGAAACACTAGGTCAGATAAATCCCTTCCCTTCCAAGTCCTCCAGCTGTACTCGTAGTTCACGAAGTTCGGTGGGATCCATCCAATATTCTAGAGTAGATATTGGTGTCATCCTGGGGTACAGGTCAATGTTGAAGTCTACCGCACTGTGAGGAGGTAGTCCAAGAACGTCATCATGGAAAAAATTTGTGTACCGATCCACCACAACAAGAAATATCAGACTCCACGTATCAACCAATCTGAGTATGAGACTTGCCAACTCATGTGTGATCGGCTGCCCCCTCCTCTGTTAAAGTACATCATGCATTACAAAGCCTCCCTTCTCATCGTTAAAGGTGATCCTGGTCCCAACCGTGTGGATAAACTGCACTTTGTGCCTAATACAGTCAATATGGACATGAACTGTGGATAACCAATCCATACCCAAGATGACGTCGTAAGGCCTCAACGCCACTACTAGAAGATCCTTCCCGAAGCTATTACCTCCTAGAGAAAGCTCACACTACCAGTACGAGTGCATAATTTTTGAGTCTTCTCCCGTAGGAGTCTCTAGCAATAAGGATCGATCCAACAGCTTCTTCGAAATCTCTGATATCCGAAAAAAGGAAGTGGAAATAAAAGAATGACTCGCACCTCTTTCTATAAGTACTACAGAAAGGGTGGAGTAGACACAGATAGCACCAAAAATCATCTCAGGTGCACCGTGGTCGTAGGCCTTGACTTACTAGAGCTGATCCCACCTCTATCCGCCAGCTCCCTGTGGTCGGGGTGGACCTCCTGGTGGTAGTGGTGGTAGAGCCTCGAAACGTCGTCCACCACCCGCCGCTCGGCCAGCTCCTCTTCCACATCCACCTGCTCCCGGCGGACCTCCACGGTTGAACCTGTGCCTCTTCCTGGGAGGTCCCTCTACTATCTTTTGCTCATCTGTAAGGCGAGTCGGGCAGTCCCGATCCATGAGGGCCTAGCCACCGCATACATAGCACTGCCTGCTTCTCGTATAGCTGACTCTGTCTCGTGTGCCCTGTACAGCCGAACCTATATCATGGGGTTTCCCACCTGATGTCTTGGTCCGCTTGGACCTCTACGACACCTGTCTACTACCGACTGCATAATAATCCACTACCTGTCGCCTTGTGGTGGGTTTTGCCACTGGTGACTGCTGAGCCAGAAAACTCTCCACTAGAAGGGCTCGCTCCAACACACCATACTATGTCAGGATGCTGAGGGGAATCATAGAATCCCTGATCTCATGCCAGAGTCCCTACTCTAAGGTCCGGGTCTTGACGAATGGATCTCGTACTATAACCATGGAGCAGCGTGAGAGGTCGGTGAACCTCGCTGAGAAGTGAGCTACTGTCATGCTACCCTACTGCAGATGAAGTAACTCCTGAATCCGCACCGCACGATGGGTGGATAGAAAAAAATCTTATCGGAAGAGACTCTGGAAGTTTGTACAAAGTAATGATGCCTTGTAATGCACCTAGATCATCAGGCTCCACTATCGACCTGCTGCTGCATGCAAGAGACTTGCGGCATGGATCACCATGTGGTCGGCTGGTGTCCCTACCAATCTAAAAAAACTCAAGATAGCCTCCATCAAATCCTCATCTTCATGTGGGTCTGTCTCTCCCCGGATCCTAGGCGGCCTCTGATTTTGCGACATATGCAACACACCCAGTTGACATGCACTCTCTTCTATTGGTGTTGTTGGTATCAGTGGTCTAGCGGGTAGTGCTACCGCTGGTACCTTTGCTGTGATGGGGTCTTGCATCGGGGCCTCGTCGCTCAGTGGGATACCACTCATACGAAACTCGGAACACTTGTTGGATGCCTTCGTGGGAACATCCTGAAAAGAAACTAGTGCCCCACAGTTAAAAAAGTATACCTGGTGAGTTGACATAAGGTAATCACGATGAAAACATTTTCAAAGGAAACACACACGCTATTAGTATTTTTGTGCACTGAGTCAAATATCAGAAGTCAGAGTCCTAGTGTATGGATATGCCGTCCGCCGCACCAACATCGGTTTCCCTAAAATGATATCCATACCCAAAACACATAACACTATTGCTGTTAAAAGAATCAGAGTCCATGTTCTCCGGTAGAACCGACTCCTCTAATACCGATTTTTCACGACCCGTCCTCGGGGCCTGTGCTGTGACTAACCCCAAGCCTGCATTCCATAGGCCAGGGGCTGGAAACTTGCACCAAGGCGTAATTACCTAAATTGGGAAGGAATTTTCTTTTTAAAAGTAAAAACACACAACAAATTATGCATCTGGAAGTAAACACTAAGTAAAAATTGTATACAAAACAAGGTGCTGAATGTAATGGGTTCGGAAATACAAGCCCAACAGTAATGTACAAACAACTGAAAAGCTAGTACAACTACAGTAAGGTAAAATGACAACTACTGAGTTGTCCTCCTGGATTACCACATAATGTGTGGGTACATATGGCCTCATTAGCACCCCATGTCCATCCATCTGCTCCATGTACATATCGCCAAGTGGCCCACCTCCTGGTACCATCCAACTCTACAACTCTATACCTCGATCAATGTTTTCCATCATCTGCAACCCACACAACGAAGTGCAGGCATATCTCGTGCAGGGGTTAGTACAAAAATACTCATTAGGGTCCTCGGAACCCTCAAGGTCTCACAATATCCAACAAGAATAACACACAAAGAAAGATACAATCACGAAGTATCAACCAACCTGACTTAGGTATATGCCCGTATATATACCTAAGTTACTATCACAGTTCAACTCCAACTCTCAATCCCAAGAACATCCCATTCCACAAAGGATGTAAAGTCAATCACCATGATGATAATGGTTGAAAGACATGATTCAGCTCAAATAGGTATACATCTTTTGCAGAGAGATAGAGATGATCATATATAGTCACTGATTCATCAAAGTTGTCAGACCCACATAGGAAACAAGACCAGTTACGTTGTCAGACCCACACAGGATACAAGACCATCCATCTCATCTAAGATGTCAGACCCACACATGAAACAGGAATAGCTATCTCATCTAAGCTGTTGGAGCCACACAAGATACAGGACCAGCTAAGCTGTTGGACCCACATAGGACACTGGACTAGCTATCTCATCTAAGCAGTCGGACCCACACATGATACTGGACCATCTATATCATCTAAGTTGTCGGACCCACAAATGATACAGCTAAGCTATCGGACCCATACATGATACATGACAAGCTATGCCATCAGACCCACACAGGAACCAGGAACAGAAGTCAGAATTGTCAGACCCATAGAGGATCCTGGTATAGTACTCCTCCCTATCGAACTGACAGAGTGATCTGGTATAGTAATTATCGATGTTGAACCTACTGAGGATTCCAGTTCAGCAGCGTTGCAACCAGACCTAGGGTTCCCGCACACAACACACTCGATTCCAGGAGGGTTTGATCCTTGAGACAAGTTTCTATACATCAACTATCACACTATCCTAAGTTGATGTATATTGTAGTTATGTCTCATCATAAAGAACACAATGTGATAGACGATGCATCAATCAGACACCCGGTCTGAGAGTGATTGGAATTTCCGTTCCATAGACCCGTTTGGATTTACGCTCGATGCAAACCCAGACGTTTTCCAAACTTTTACAAATCACATTTAGAGTATCCCAATATCACCATATCATCTCAAGGGTCCCAGTGATGCATAAGGTATGTCAATCGGAGGTGCGGTCTATGAGTTATTTTCATTTACACAATGATGGGCCCGGGCTGTCATGCCCTGTGTGCTATCGGGTCGGCCTGACCCGGCTCGGCAGTTCTGACCCAGCTGGGGGTCGGCCATGCCCGATGGGCAGTGTCCCACCCACGGACCTGGACCGCGCTACGGGCCGGTCTGATTCGCTCGACGACAGCGCGCGGCGCTGCCTCCCCCTTCGCCCGACCGACTGTAGTCGGCCGGTTCATCCAGTGCACGCGGCGCCTGCCTGCGCTGTGGTTCTCCAGCCATTCAGGCACGCGGCCGACCGGTTCACCCAGCCGAGCGTCCCGTGGATGTGGGCCACATATTCCTCTACATGGAACCTGCGGGTGCTGCAGTTCTCATACAGGTCGGCCGGATCAGTCGACCGATCATCCCACGGACTGGGCGACCCAAGTGGCCTCTGGTCCTTCCATGCGGCGGGCGCAACGGTGTCGCGTCCTCCGTCGTGGCCTGGCCTGGCCATGGCTCTACATCACTGGCATGATGTGATGACGCCATGCTTCCTCCTCCCCGGCCCGCCCTGGCCACGCCCTTCCGGCACCACCACGGCCTGCTTGGTCGTGGCTTTTATTTGCGTGGTGCGACATCAGCCCTTGCACCACCGACCTCTTCCATGATCTGCCTACATCGTCAACACAATGAGAAAAAAAATAAGGGGAGGGAGGACCATGTTCATGTGGTCTGATCCCTCCTCGTTACATTGTTATCATTCAACATTAAGAGCACAACACATTATGAGGATATGAGAGTATAACTCATACATAAAAATAATCCAATTTACCCCATACCTCGTATTTCTCATTGTACGTTGACGAGTCACGGTAGACGGATGTCGTGGAAGATGGACGTCATCCTGTTAATGTAGGTGGAGGTAGAGCTCGATGAAGATGAGTCGAGATGACGCCCTCGGTGTACTTTGTGGGTGGTAGTGCTTCCCATCCTTGCTCTAGTCGAAGAAGGTAGATGATGAAGCTTCATGATCATCAGAGACCCGGAGCATTATTCGTTGGAATAGGTCATTATTCCAAGAGTTCTCCCAAGCTCCACTAAAGAATAATCACCATGAAAAAAAACCTCCATATTATTGTAATGTTTCCATTCATTTCAAAAGAATACAAATGAATTCATATCACTAAAAATTAATTAATTAAGGTAGTAATTAATCCTAGTGTTGGAACCATTATAAGGGAAGGTGGAAAGGATCCACCATAAATTGGGAGTTTAAAAGTTAATGGGGGTTAAAGGGAGTTAAAGGGAGAGGGTGAGACCCACCCTAAAACATCCTCCCATGGGTAGTTAGGGTGTGGTGGGCCCCACCACTAACCTCTACTTGGTGGTTTTTACCACCATTCAAATAAAATGTGTTGCACCAATTTTTATTTAATTTAAATTAGAAACACCTAGAAATTAACTCCCAATCACAATAAAATTGAACTGCAGTAAATGTCTCCTTAAGTGAATACTGGTGCTGTGAGTTCAAAGGTTCCCTTAGATTTCAATTCCGAGAACTGATTCAAAAGATATAAAATCCCGCACTTACTTTTACTGAACGTATCCGAACAAAACATTAGAAATTGATTCTCGGCACACCGGGACTCAGAATTAGGCATCGTTAGAAACTGCGGACTAGTAAAATTCCTGTCTATTTAAAAAGAGAATTCCACGTAATTTTCAAGTCATTACATTTCTATTGGGAACTTTAGTATACTTTTCTTTCCTCATAATGTTTTAAATATTGAACAATAAACGGGTTTTTAAAATATATATCATTATATTTTTATATTTAATAAATAATTATATAAATATTATATTAAGTAATTTGGTAGAAAATATTTATTAATATTTGAATATAAAATATTATAATCCTTAATAACTATTAACTGGATTTATGTGATCCAATTAACCGAAATACTAATTATTCCAGAATCATGTAAATAATATTTATTTAAATATTAAATTCATATATAATTACATTTATATTATGAATAAACATAGTTTGTTGTCGTATATACCTATTTCATAGTTCCAATAGGTGGTATTTTCCAAAATCAATTATTTTTATCTAAAAACTAGTTAAAGAACCCAAAGAGAATGAAATTACCATTTTAATTATAAAAATATGAACAATTCTTATGTAATGTAATCTCATTGTATTTAAATCTCATCAATTAGGTTTCATACATGTTTCATCAACCAATTTTTTTATATATCCTTAATTGAATTTAAAATGTACATTTTGATAAAACTATATGTACAAGAACATAATCAAGAATTTCCATCTTAATAAAATGTCCTTAGATATCTTCATCTAGTCATGTAAAGATGTTTAATTTCATGAAATTATTCAACTCATGAAACATCATAAATGAGTCACCCAATTTTCCATACCTCTCTAGATGAATATGACTTCACAGGTTTTGACAATACATCCACATATATGATTAATGATCTTCATAAATAATAATATTAAACCTGAGTAATAATATACATGTTCATAGATAAAAATATCCAATGACATATATAATATGTCTCCATCCATGGATTTTGTCTCTCATGATTACCTCTTTTCAGGAAGATTTCCATGTGTAAAACATCAGTAGATGAATCATCAGCCACATAAAAGAATCGAACACATGAAATTCAAAACATCACTTCATTCCTATTTGATATACATTGCCTATTCTATAAGGAATATGATTATGAATGTTGTTATATCACTTCAATGGTTTCATTGTATCGAGAAAATTATATATCCAGTTGATTTGATAAATAATCATAGCACATTATCATATTAATGTTATAAAGAGAAAATCTAATCATATGATCAAATATTTACTAATATTTGGATATTTTAAAATATATGTTACTAAATATATTATGTTTTTAAGTTCTAGGTAACTATATGAAAATGATTTAGCAATAAAAAAACTCAATATTTATATATTGGATGGTGAAATATTTAAGAGTCCATAACCTACATCTATATTATGGACATCATGGAAAATACTCACCCATGATGGAATTATGTTGATACCCTTTGTAGTATATTTGGATTAGATATTCCTATAATGTAATAATTGGATTTCATTTATTCAACTAAATTGAATGATAAAACAATTATGAATGGAAGTTGATGTGACCTCTTTTAACTATTGGTTTGTCTTAGTAGTGGGAGTGTTTTCTCTATAATTCATTCAATCCATCTTGATGAAGTCACCAATGAATTCTAACTCCCCAAGATCATTATTCTTTGATCTAAAAAGAAATCAATGTATCTTTGGGTTAGTTCCCATTAATATTTTACTATAACAATGTTCAATCCTCGATTTCACATATTCTACGCACCAAATATCTAGGGAATCCACTATTAGAATATATATTGGAAAAGTAATTCCAATTTCCATCAATTCCACCTAGAAATTCCAACAGACTACAAGTAGTTTCTCTTCACTAACCCAATGATAGAGAGTGTGGATAAATCCTTAGGCACACTAGAAATGGTATTCCAACTTTAATGGAACATGCGACTTGATAATAAAGTATATATCATAGGGAGATATTTAATGGGTGTTGATAATCCAATATGGTTATTTTAGTCTCCAATATTCCTACACGAGTAGTATAAGGGGTATATTAAAATTTTATATGATTCCATAAAATGAACCAAGATCATCATACATAAATATTGCCAATTTTTTATGAAAATTAATCACATTTCAAAAATACTTTACCAATGACTATAATGGGTTAGTTTATTTTAGGAATATGTATATTATATTCTTAATTAATAAAATATATTCATAATCTCCCATAATTAAATTCTCCTTTTAAAAATATCATAAATAGACCCTTATAAAAATAATTCCTCATAACCTAGGGAAAGGAAATATAATATAGGGAGAGATCATATATATAGTTAGGGTAAATAAGGGAGATATAATTCTAAAAAAATTGAACGAATAGAAAATAATATGAATATGAGATCATGAAAATAACATATAATGTTCATAAACAACATATAATATATCCGAAATTTGATTCATAAAACAAATAATTGTCCTTTCAAAAGACATGATTCATAAGAGTGTGAAATCTCCATAATTCATGCACCATAATATTATGTAATAAATTTTTGAAATGAAAATAGGTACAGAAACAATTTGATTATTCATGTTTAACTACCAATAGCTTCAAAAATAGTTTATGAGATATCATAATTTGTTTCTTATTATGGATAAATCTCATCGGCCTATATCCCATTATGGGTCAAGATCCATGATTTTTCCCATTATTATATCATGATATATAAATCATTAATGTATTAATTGGAATGATATAAAATTACCATATATAACATAATAAAAATAATACATATTTCTGAAATAATATTCTAAATATTCATTATATCAAAACCCATTAAATGAAATGGGTTTCATAATCATTTCATAAAAACATTACTCATAGAAAAGGAATTGGTTTCATACGCATTCCATCATCATAATCCTAACCCGTTTATATATTGAATAATAATGGTTTCCTTGTATCATATCTGTATTAAATAATGAGTAACATCAATGGATTCCATCAAATATAGAAAATTATTATTAAAGGTGACTTGGAACATTTTTTGATCTAAAAATCCTTTCCACATTTATAATCACATTTTAAATATAAAAATTTAGATAAAATTTTAAAAAAATCCTTGAAAATAATTTTGGAAAAATATAAAATATATTTAAATCATTCATTGGTCATGAAAGGATAAAATTACATTCATGGTGTACACATTTAAAAACAATTCTTCCATTATCACTTTTTTAAAAAAGTTCGATGTATCTCATTCAGAAAACAACTAGAATAAAACATTGAAACATATTTTTAAATGATGAGAAATTGTTAAAAATTATTTTAAACAATAATTGGATAATATTAAAACATTTTTTGTTTATTTTCTTTTAAATCATGGATATGGAAGAAAAATTGTTTGGACTGAAGTTAATAAATGAATCTATTATTCCTTAAAAATAATTTTTTATATCATGGGTGAATGAAGATATAAAAATGAATTAAAAAAAATTATTCTCATGAAATAACTAGAGAGATATAAGGGTAATTATTTTCTATCTAGATAGATCATAGTATTTCAGTATCAAAAATTCAATTATAAACAATCCCTATAAACAATGAGATTGTAACATAATATCACTATAAAGTTGGTGACATTTGAATCACCTACCCATTGAAATAATTACATTAAATTGGAATTATAAATCATGAAAAACAATAATTCATGATATACCATATAAAATGGGTACTATATATACCTCATAAAATAAGTTACGTTCATACCATAACGTATGTCCTAAAGAATGTAATTTGAAACTAAAATCCCCAACCTAAAGTCTTGACTCTCTTCATAAACATTCAAACCTAATTTTTAATTAATATTTATTATTAAAAATGTATTTAATAAAAATTATAATATATTTATTACTATTTATTATTTACTCCAAACATTTTACCTCCCATTTATCAAAAATTCATTATTAAAAATGCAATTTTGGGTGAAAGCTACTTTATTTTCTCATGTGTGTTATCATTTTGTAGTTTTATTCTTCATACTATGATCATTGGTCCATAATCTCCAAAATTTTATCTAATATATACTTATTATATATATTTGTTATATATTTATTGATATTAATAAATAAAATTTATAGAAATAAATTTATTATACTATTCGTGGAGAAGGTAGTGCTTACTTACGCATGAACATTGTTTCTATTTTATCAAAGAATGGATTTAATAGATAGTAAATAGTATATCACAATTATAGAGACATTATAATTTCATATATATCATATATATTCATTAAAACTTCTCTCAATACCTTCTATGTAATTTTTAATTGAAAAAAGAATCACATCGATAGGCTGGGCGGTAATGCACCATATACAAGAGCGACGTTATCATATTTCCGTAAAATTGAATGTTGTAAGGAACATGTGACATAAGAATGAAATAAATATATAGATAGTCTATTAGTATCATATATATAATATAATTCTATATCTATTTCCTTTCATGATAGGCACTGGTGGATAATCAATTCCATCTTTTCTTGAGGCAGTAATCTTCTACACACAAGATCGATAGTTTTGTTTCCCATTTGGTAGAAGAGGGAATAGATGGTGAGCATGAAATTAACAGATTATAATCAACATGTATGGTTGATAATAATTTTATTATATCATTATAGTTAATGATTATTTTTATGGGATTTTATAAGAAATAACATAAAAATTGTAGTATAATAATTTATATTCTTCTTTAGAGAACATGATAATGTATAGACCTATAGCCTTATTAAGAAGATTTCTAAAAAAAATGAGTCATATTTGATTATGGGAGATAATTTTGAAATTTATTTGGTCAATTAATAGTAAAAAATTCTTTTGATGTTTCAATAGGTTAGGAGATGAGGTCCCCTTTTATATGTGGGGTACAAAACCAACATCACAACGTCTACGAAATTTCCCAAAAGAATCCAAAATAATGAAGTCATTCCAATGTAAATTCTTCTTAATTACCATAAATTCAAAAGAGTGATATTATAATGTTGACATATTTCAATACCATTAGATTTATACATGTTTTAATTGAAAACATACCCTTAAAATATGTGTGTATAATAAGACAAAATGGATTATAGAAAAATATATTTTTAAGCATATAATTGAATTTATTATTATATGATAATTAGAAAAAAAATATGTTCAATGATAAAAACGTTTATGGAATATATAATATATAAATTTCATTATAATAATTGTCCTAAATATTTTTATATAATTAATTAAGTAAAAATGGGTTTGTGAGGATAAAAAGATATTTTCAGAAAAAGATTTCCTTTATTTTAAAAGTGTTTTTTTAATTTTTAGTAATTGGAAATCAAGGAATTAATTTTATATAGATACCTAGATCATATATTCTCCTAATTTAGTTAATAATATTCATACCTTCCATTACAATGTCTTGTAAATAATTATAATATTAAATAATAATATTTTAATAGTATGTAACAGTTTGTTAAATCCCAGTGTTGTGTTTAGTTCTTGTTATTGTATTAATTATATTTATTTAATTTTATCCATAAAATAAATTATGTAATATTATAACCACTATAAAAACATTTACCCATTAAATTATATAACTCTCATATAAAAAACTGATAACAATTCTACCTCATCGTATCCTCAGGTTCCTATGTAGCTTCCTCAAGTTGGTCGTCTTTTCAAAAAATATTGACCAGATGAGTAGTCATGTCTCACAAAACATTCTCTACATGATCTATAATCTCCATAGGTATCTCCTAATACACAAAAATAATTATCCCATGGTAAAATTCTATTTTTATTAAATTAAAATGTTTAGGTATGTATTTTCTCAGGAGAAATATATGAAACACATTGTGAACTTGAGAGAGGTTTTATAGAAGTTGCACGAGAAAAGAAATAATATATAATAGATCAAGAATATCAAAAGGGTAAATATATCTAGTTATTATATTTCATTTATTTTCAAATCATAATACCTAATTATAAATATTAATTCATTGAAACACCATGTCATCAAATTTGAATTCCAGATCCCACTGATGATTGTCAATATATATTTTTCATCCACTTTAGGATTCCCTTATGTGATACTAAATGGATATAAAGTATTCTATTATTTAATTATCTAACATTGTTATAAATATAATTAATTCTATAACATCATTCAATTATTTATTATCTCTACACTTTAGTTTATTTATATTTTCATAATAAGTAATCTAAATTCTAGAGTAGAATCTATTTTTTAAAAAAAATTGACTAATGGAAGCTGTTGATCCAAACAACCTTTTAAATCCAGAGAACATGATATTTGTATCTTTATATATCCTATTATTTTTTAATTTTTCTATTTGACTGAGAATCTATCTAAGGATGATATTAAGTGCTGAAACACAACATTATATCAAGGACTTGTTAAAGACTTCACTAGAACATTGAGGTAAACCCTGAATCTCGATAACATATAAGAGAATATGGTACTCTAGAAAACCTTAATACAATTTTCATGTATATCCAAGAAGTATGATCCATATACAAATATTCTCTAATAATAATGAATTTTTATTATTATGTAAGAATACTAACTACATTAAATGTTGGATTATTCCCTTTAGATATTTTGGGGAGTCCTATGGAAAAATATATGGCGATGCTTCCACATTAACATTCATTCATTGTTATTTGTTATAAAATCAAATTACAAACTCTTATCTCATCTTCAACTCCTACACATAATAAAAAACATGATATAAACACTATGATTTCTTTCATTATTCCATTCTTTGAGAAATATTTTCTAGAATCTCAACACATATTTGTATATCTAGGATGAATAGAGAATGAATAACTATGTGAATCCTATAATGAATCCTTCTTCAAATCAGGTATGTAAAGAACACATGAATGGTTATTGATCTTTATAATTATTTTATTACCATTTATACACTCTTGAGAATTCCTCACATTCTTCCACATCTCCAAATCTTCCATTCATTCCCCATATATCATGACTTATATAGTTGGCTAAATAGTATTTTGAAAAATATATGATTTATACCCTAAATTTGTATTTACAGATTTGTACGTTCTAAATCCATAAATATTGGGTCTTTTGAAATAATTTTCATAGATAGGTTAGTATGATCTTATCGACTCTAAGAAACTACCACCTCTTTCACCTTCCTTGGCTGATAATTTATTGAGAATTCATAATATTCAGTTAGGTATATCAATATTTTCTATCACATGTTTAACTCCTTCTATATGAATAGATAGTATAATTTCTTTATCAATATATATATATATCAAAGTTTTCTCAAAAAATATAATGCATCCATATCTTTAATGAAAAAATTACCATGGTTGACTTTAAATCATTTTTTGGGTAATTTTTCTCATAAACAGTCATTTTTCATGAGATATAGTATATATCCATGACATTGTTCTTGATAACTAATCCCAACCCCTTATTCGATTTAAAACTACATAAGAAAAAACAATTTCCTATTACCAAGTAAAGTAAGGACATGGGAAATGAAAAATATTCTATTTATATCCATAAAATTTCCATTATATTCATTTTCCTAGAGGAACTTGTATCCCGTCAGAGATAACTTGGTGATTGTATGATATCATAATGATAGATTATACATTAAACATTACAAATATACATATTATGATTGGGAACTATGGACCTCAGTCATATTTTTTGTTCTAGAAAAATGTTCTATGGAATCCATCTTTGATGGATCCACCAATATACACTCTCATGAGATTATATGACCCAAAAATACAATCTTTTTATCAAAAATCTACACTTCGTAATTTATTCATACAGTTTATCACCCTTAGGGGAATCATCACAATTATCATGTGACATTCAGTCTATTCCTATATCTTTTAATATATAAAAATATAATCAATAAATATTACCACAAAATGATCAAGGAAATCACTAAATATTATATTCATTAAATCCATGATGACCGTAGAGGAAATAATAAGACAATATGGGTTCACTATATATTCATATTTTGCATAACATGAATGGAATGTTTTCTTAGTTATATTCTCCTACTTAATCCGAAATTGATAATATACATAACGATGTTCAAAAATTGAAAAGTAGTGTTCTCTACATAGTTGATCAAACAAGTCGTCACTATGGGGTAGGGGATACATTTTATCAATTTAAATCTTGTTAAATTCATAATAATATATATAGAGTCACATTGATCAATCAATCATCTTAAAAAAGAACTATAGTACCCCATGGAGAAAAGTTTTTATGAATTAATCCAATGTGAAGTTTCTCCTGGTGTTTATTCATCAATTCCTATAACTCAACTTGGGTCATTATAAAGGGAGTATTGGAAATATGTATAACTCTAGGTAAAATTTATATTTAAATCCAATCATTATGATTCAGTATAATACTAGTATAATCAAATAATGTATATCAACATACTCCCCTATAATAGACATACCATTGATATTGAGACTCTCCCCATCTATATGAGATAAACAACACTTTTTAAGGGAAATCTAGACACATACGATAGTTTTGTAATCCATCGAATATTATTATTTATAGCCACATGGATCGATGATCATAAGTTTATTTGGATTATGAAACCTGACATCATGTCCTCAGCATTTTATATTGTCTTTATAAAAAAATGATCCATTCTTAAGATAATATGAAATTAATATAGAGGGAGAATATAATGGTTTTTTTGAAGAAAATTCTCAAAATGATAAACAAGAGAACAATAATATACTTCTTAGGTGATCATCATACCATTAAGGAGATTCATTAATAAATAAATATCTTATTATATAAGATTGGAATCATTATTCCAATAAATATCTCGTGATATATATAAGTTCATATAACTAAATTCAAATTATATTGTCTAATATTTTAGAATTCCTGTCTCCACCACAAATTCATCATTATATATATGATATGTTGTTAAATCCAAAATGGGTAGCATGGACATTATGAATCATTGATCATTGTGATCAATTATTCACAGTATGTGTAAATCATGATAACTTCTCTTCAATTTATAACACCTTTGGTTTAAACTAATTTATTCGTTGTCATTATTCAAAATCCTTCATGATTGTTCATAAAGATTTTTTGAATTACAAATGAATTTTCCTAGGAAATTTTAGACTAGGTGTGCAAAAATTCCCATTTTCATGCATTATATAAGGATTAAGACTTGTTCAAAGCACCCTTTTCACAGTTTTTAACCCTAGGTATAACTGTTATAGAGGCAACTCAACTATTATTATCAATACATGGAATTAATTTCTTATTTAACACTAACTATATCCTTTAAAAAGACAATATGTCATTTTCCAACAATTAGGAATACCCATAGACTTCTCATTAGAATCATTATTAGACATATCCCTTAGGGCCACACTAAAATTTTCTATTAGTAGTTTCCAATTATTAACCAAACCATTTCTATTATACCAACTAAAATGACCCAAGATTAAAATAGAAAAATATTTCATATTTTGAAATGAATATTAAACATATTTCAATAATACATTCCCATGGACAATAATAAATTTAGGCCTTTGGAGTCTATGCATAAAATATTTTTATTTAATGAAATATGTTCAATAACTCGTAGAAATATCGTCACATTGTTTACTCTTTTTAAATATATCATACAAAAAAACACTCATCATAACCTGATGAATGTATACAAAAGAAAAGTTTAGATTAGATAATAAAAATGTGTAAAAATGTGAGATATCATTATATGATCATATAAAGGAATATTATTAGTATATTTGTATTAGAACATTCATATAACATAATAATTTCATACCCAACATGTTATAGAGTATACACATGAATCATGTAATAAAGTGTTATCATTTCAAAATAAAGGATTCACAAGAGTGTAAAATAATCATAATTCATTAATAATAAGATCATGTAAGAATTCTGTGGAACCAAAATATGCATAGAAACCATTCAATTTTATTATTTTATCTACCATGACCATAAAAAATAGTGGATCATTCCTTTTAACTAGTTTCTCATTGTAGATCCCAACAATTATCTTGGTTCCCATTGTGGATCAAGCCCTTAGACTTGTTTCCCATTATTATCTAATGAGATAAAAATATTTAGAAAATTCATTGGATGTTGATATAGTTGTCACACATAACAAAATGATAATTATACATATCTTCACCATGAGATTATAAAACATTTATCATATCATAAGACATGATAATAAGTGGGTTTCATAATCATTTAATTTTATCATAACCCATTGAAAGGAATGTTTTTCATAACCATTTCTTAATATTTATACTAAAACATTATAATAAACAATAGATCTATTTTCCTTGGATCATTTTCCAAGTAAATCAAGAATAAGATCAAAGGATTTTATATATAATGTGAAATTATTTTCAAAGATCAGATGGAAAATTTCCTAAGGTAAATTTTTTTTCCACATTGAAAATAAAATTTTAATACCCAATTTTATTAAAACATCTCAAAAACAAATTCTATGAAAAAAATCATAGAAACATATATTGTAATTTTTAAATCCTATATCATCCCTGATGGTGGATATTTCAATTCATGTCATACATGTTTAAAAAAAATATTTGTTTTACAATTTTAGGCAATTAGTCAAAAGCACCTCGATTGAAAAAATTTAGGAAGATTTTATTTGAACCATTTTTAAAAAATTCCAACACTGTTAAAATTGAATTTAAATAAACATTTATTAATATTAAAAACATTCACAAAATATAATTTATAAAACATGGGAATGGATTAAAAATATTTTCTAACTAAATAGCGAAAGAATATTAATTTTTCCTTAAAATTATATTCTTTTATATCTTGAGTTCATAAAGTGTGATGAAATGAAGTATAACAAGTATCCATAAAAATTAAATAGTTTATAATTAAAATAATGTGTTTATTTTTATATACACCATAATATATCATCATCGAAAACATAATCATAAGAAATCATGATAAATAATAATATTGTAATATAAAATCATTACAACTTTGGAATCATATGAATCTTAAGCCGAATGAATGAATAAAGTTATATAGAACATTATATATCATATAAAAATATAAAATTTCGTTATAACATGTCATTAGGGTAGTATATATACCTCATGAAAAATAGGTTTATAACATTATATACATCCTAAAGAACACAATTTGATACAAAAACCCCTACCTCAAGTATCATATGCCACCATATATGTTTTAAACTCGGGTATAATAATTATATGTTGAATATATATCATTAATATAACACTAATAATAAATATATTACCATATATTAGTTAAATATAACCATTTATCACCCATTTATTTAGAATTCATTGTTAAATAAATATTTTGGGTAATAATTACTTTGTTTTCTCTTGTAGATTATTATTTTTTAGTTTTATTCTAATTACATTAATCACTGTAAAAAAATCAATAAAAATTTATCCAAGATATAAATATAATATATAACAAATATATATGTCTTTATAGTAACCTATAAAATTCATAAATAGATATTAATTACACCGTTCATGGAGACTGTAGGTCAGATGTACATTTTAACATTCTTTCCATTTTCTTATTGCATGGAAAACAAAGAAAATAAATAATATATCATCATTATATATTCATTATGATTTCATATATATTACAAATATTCATTATATTAATCCTTAGTAACATCCATTTAAATCATATGTTGAAAATGAATCATGTCCCTTTGCGAAGTGGTAGTCCACCATATACACGAGTGACGTTGTCGTGTTCCCATAGAATGGAAAGTAAGAAGCTCTATGTGATATTATTATTTTATAAGTATAATTTTTTTAATAATTATATATATATAACTTAAATAAATAATTAAATAATTTCATAGGAGGTAGTGATAATTAACCAGGTAGAATTCCCCAATACACATGATCAACAGATTCAAGTCCCATTTGATGGAAGAGGTGATCGATGTAGTTTATGAAATCAACCTAACAGAATCTCATTATATAGGATATAATTATTTTATTATATAATAATTGATTAATATTATTTTAATTATGTGGAATAAAATATCAAACCAAAACACATGTTTAAGTATTGTACACATGGGTTTGTACATAATGCATTCTAAATATTGTTTACTAAAAAAGTAAGGTAACTTTGATGATGGGAGAGAATTATGAATTTTATTTTGAAAGATAGTGTCTCAAAGAAAGGGTTTTGGAATTGATAATGTATAATGATATGGTGTTAACAATTATAAGTGGAGAAAGAAACCCACATGGTAACTACTGGGATACTTCCCAAATAAATTTAAAATGATAAATTCATTCCCAAGAAAAACTCTTCCAAATGAAAACATATTTGAGAATTAAATATGATAATGTTTAAATATATAAATATTAGGTTTATAAATGTTTTATTGGAATACATACACCTAATTATTAGTTTAATCCCTCAGTGAAGCATTTTTATCCTTAAATGTGGTAGATAATTTTTATTATGTTTAGTATTCATTTTTACAAAATATTATGTTGAGATTATTCTAAAATTTTAATTATTCTAATAAAAAATATTGAATAATTTTTCTCAAATTACATTAAATAAAGTGGTAAATTTTAAATTAAAATTAACGTATTGGATGGGATGGAAAAATAGTTTCCTAATGAAAAAGTTCCATATGTTTAAAATTGGTTGTATATAAAAATTATCAATTAAATTGATCAAAATAGAAAAAATTATATTATTAATAATTTTATTGATCTAAATTTTCTTTTAAACCAATATTGGAAAAAATTAATTTTTAAATTCTTCAAATAAAATGAATATTATTAATAAAAACTAGTATTTTTCATTATTCATTTGAAATATTATCTTTTTTAAAAATTCCCAAAAATTTAGCCCATGTTAATTTGGAGATAATTATTTTCTAAATGAATTTAATTTTTTCCAATTCATTTTATAAATTTTAATAAAATAATTTCAAAATAATTATGAAAAATAAAAAAAATTATAAAATATATTTTCTAAATGCAAGATTGGATTTATCTTATCTCATATATAGAATGAAATAATATAAATGTTACAACATTTTATAAAATGTATACTTTATAAATTTAATTAAAATTATTAATAAAAATTTAATTTATTAATTTAATGATAATATATATATATTTTTGAGGATCAATATTTTTTCGGAAATGATTTCCATTATTTTCATATTTTTTTATTTTAATTTATAATTAATTGGAAAAAAAATATTTCAGTTTATATATATGTCAAAACGTGATATTTTAGTAATTTTATTAATCCTATTTTTACCAACTATTCTAATAGCTAGGTAACAACTAACATATTATACTATAGTATTTCAATTGTATCTAATTTTTAGGTTAGACATAGTTTTGTGTGTAATAAAAGAAATTGACGAAATTAAAGATATTTGAAAAATATATATTTTATAAAATCACAAGGTATTGCATTCCCTATGTTACGGTCCGAGAATTAGGTATCAATATTCATCATTTATGCACATTAAATAGCCCACAATTATATCCAAAATGTAAATTATAGTGACAAAATTATTCCTACATGAACAAAGCATCGAGATGTGCAATTATAAGACTGTTTATGAATTCAATTATATTATAGTCTTTATAGAGAGATTCACTGGGTTAAAATTTACCAATGGTATGGATTATTTTCCCCAAAATTTGTGCAATACAGATCACTTATTTACAACATCCTAAATATGATGAAATAATAATGATGGTTTAACATATTCAATTGTGAGTATATTGGGATGTTAATAACCACCTAAAATTAAAAAACAAATAGCGAAACTAATTTAATACTAGGATATAAATGAGATCTATTTACGTAACCCCATGTAATATATTTTCCCTCATAAAAAATGGACCAGGGGTTATTTTTAATCATTTTGGCATGTTGAGTAAGATATGTCCTTGATCTCTTCCACTTTTTTTAACCATTGAAAATGGAAAAACAAATTAATCACATCCCTGAAGGAAATATTTAGAAGGTTTTTAATTTCTTTCATCATCTTGAATTTGACCATATCGAATAAAAGATTCACTATAGTTGGAATTTATTTAATGGTGTCCTGGGAATCCCCATTAAGGATGAATTGTTCAAAAATATTACCAAGGATGTGTATTTCTCTGATGTTTTGAATTTCGTACAGAATTATGAAAACATTTCCATGTAATTGGTTGGATGTATTGGTTTCAGAAGATAATTTACTAATATACTTGTGGATGAGTTCATGATTATAGTAATCTATGATTTTTGATGTCTAAGTGGGATTATATATTTCAACAACTCGAATAAATTCATCAAATGAATTGAATCATTTATTAACCCAAGACACATATAACTAATCTTCAATGAAATTTCACATATGAATGGTAACCCATAGAGAACATCACCCTTTATTTTAGCCCTATATATAGGATTATTTTATGGTAAAATATCCCAGAATAGATTATTCATGCACTTGGGGATTGTTCACTCTTGTGACACATCATGACATTGAAATCCAAATGAATAGATGATCATTTTTTGATTTTGGAATAGGTGCATCGTAAAGGAGTATCGACCCATATAAAGGAATTATATCTGAATAAATTTAATTAAGTGAAATATCTCTAATAATATTTTAGTGTTCAAAATGACACAGATTAATTGGTTTCCATGAATTAATTATACCATCATCGATCATTTGGTAAATTCGAGTATTTATGAACACATATGTTTCATTGTCAAATTGTTGATCTATTATCTCAATTCCGAAAAATATAAACCATTTTATCTAAAGAAGAATATAGAAATAAAATGAATATATTTATTGGTAAATAATAAAGAAATCTTGAAAAAAAAGATATAATATTGGAAATTTTTACTGTGTAGCCATTTTTCTATTTCATCATTTTCACATTGTGGTTCTCGAGCCATGTAACCAAGTTTACCTTGTCTAGATACATAATATCATGACATGGAATCTTGAAAAATGATCCTACCTCGAATTAAAGGGTGTATCTTTCCCATCCATCCATTCTATATCACTGACACCCTGCAATCTCTCTCTACCACCCGTTATAGTTGCTGAATTTTAATAATTTTTTTCGAAATAAAAAGAACAAAATAATGTACTTCTAAAAAGGGAGTGATTTCTATATATGATTATACAATTTCATTAGATATTCATGATGTGGGTGTCCCAAATTATTTATATTGTAATATTTTATATCCCCAATATCTAGCATTGGATATCACAATTAAACAACATGACCATCTATTCCTAGACATGGGAATGCACCTGCCTCTCAAACACAAGTGTCTGTACTAAGGATAGTTTATGATCAGGTAATATTTTGAAATTAATTTACATCTATTTATGTTTATTGGATCCAATTATGAGTATGGTTAATTTCATAATTCTCAAATTTTATTAAAGTAACAACTCCCAAATATTTTCAAAGAATGAAAATATTAACATAGGGTAAAAAATATCATAGAAACACTAAATCAAACCATATTTAATGTAATTGTTCTGCATTCCTTTTCTATTGTGACTCTATTCTACATCCCATTTATCTACACCTTAACTTTCACCTAATCTATCTATTTCACACATTGGGTTTTGTCCACCTCACACCTGTACAAAGAACCTATCCTATATAAAATGGGTGCCAAGAGTAGTTTCCAATGATTCTGTTGGAACCAAAATGTCTTTATCTACACAAGTAATACACAAACAACCCATATAGAGGATAATAAATTCTTATAATATCTATGTGTGTGAAACATGAAACCCTCTCTTATATACTTTCTTGTTATTTTATTCCCTAAATCAAAATTTAAAGGAAAAAATCGGATGAATGGGTATTTATGTCCTTAAATGATCATTGTTATTATTAGAGACTTATTATCTCTAGGAATAATATTTGATAGGTATAATGAAACATTATAAAAATATCCCCTATGAAATTAGATCCTTATATAAAAGTGATTGATTCGTCCATAAATTGGGTTGTGAATATTTTTTTCCTGAAATTACCCACATGTTTTTTGTTCATAAATAACACATTTCTTGTTCTCAAAGGCCACCCAACCAATATCCCATTTAATTAGGTCTTATATTATGATGGTACATATCAGTTATGATAACTTCTACATGTAGCCCAATTTTTATTCAAATTATTAATTCTTAGTTAACCTAACTCATAACTTGAAACATCCAGGTTAAATAAAGAATATGACCATTTCATATTTATCAATATTTTTGAACAAAAGTTAATATTATTTTAAAGGTATTTCTATTCTCGATGGTTTACCCAATAGGAAACAACGAGTTTCTTTGAAATCGTACGTTGCACGCTAATAATAAAATTATGTTATTTTAAATGGTAGTTAACATCTAGCCGTTGTAATGGCGGGAATGAACAGAAGTTACTATAAAATGATTATATATGTTTGTTAAATATTTTTACTTTTATCCAATAAATGATAGCGGCTTAAAATGTGAATGAATCCAATTATAAGAGTAAATACCCAAATATTCACTAAAAGGTCGATTTATCACCTTTTAATGGAGAACCCTCTTTCATTATAGTTTTGGTCACTCATATAATTTCTATTTGACAAAATAAAATCCTTATTTAGAATCGGGACATCAAAATTTACTTTATTTATGTTTTTGGTATTTTTTTTATAAAGATCATTTTCTAAAGAATAGTGAAAGATATAGTATTTTAATTCAAAACGTTCGTTCAGTCTAATTTATTTATATGGTCATATTGTCTTTTTAATTGGTTTTAAATTGTAATTAAAATATATTTTTACCATTTAATCCAATGGTGTTCCTTGGAATTATTTTCACTTTGAAATTGGACATAAATAAGTGTCAATCTTTTGATAGATATTGTTTCTTAAAAACACGGTATTTGTTTTGACAACGGGAAATAATTATAAAATTAATTAATTAAAATTCTATGTTTTAATTTGGTGAATTGGACATCATTTATTCATTTGGAATATCAAATATATCTTAGGATGAATTTTTTGTTTTTTTCCTGAAAAAAATCAATTTTTGATGAATAGTGAAACCACTAAGTGGTAGTTAAAAAGAAGATTTTATATTTAAATGAAATTTTACCACATCTATGAATTTAATTTTAAAAATCCGAAAAACATTGTTTTGATTATTAAGTAAAATGAGGTTCAATTGGATGAAAATAATTTTTGGTGAATAGTATCTTTTGAGTTTTATTAATTGCGATTATAGGTAATTAGTGTAATTTAAGTTAAAAATAATGTTTTAATAATATGAAATTACCTTAAAACATGTCATACCCTTATTAGATGAGTCATGGCCGACCAAGAAAATCCATGGGTCAACATGGGGACCCCATGGAGCCACTTGGGTAAGATAATGACATTAATAAAGTTTTATTTAATGTTAAAATAAACATGTCACAAACATGTATTGTTTTGCTAAAGCAATTTTTTCTTCGGTTTATATAAGATATATTTTTGAATATAAATATTCATTAGAAATATATAAAGATTTAATACATAATTTTATTTTTTTAATAATTTTTAGACATTAAATAAATAAATTTATTTATGACACCATGATGATTCAACGATTACCTCATTAATGAAAGATTTAAATAAAATGAAAAGAGAAGGTAAAATATAAGACTTAAACTTGTCAAAAACCTATTTGATGAGTGGATTTAGTACCCTTATCACCTTATCCTAGAAATATATCATTTTGGGACCTTTAAAATCAGAAAATCATTTCATAATAAAGTAACATTTAATGACCTTCCAAGAGTTCCCCTCCCCTCTCTTATAAAAGGCACCCAACTATACTCCCTTACCCACAACTCTCAAGCCTTTGGATCATCCAACCTCTTCTCATATTATCTCTACACATCCATATATTCATCATAGAAACCTTACCTTAGCCATAAAGCTCTTTAAGAAACCCTTTTGGTTCAAACCAAGGGGAGTTACTCGATTTAAAGTAAATGACTTCTCTTATGTTCTTTTGTTTTATTTTTCTTCTCCAACCCCATAAACTCTTTTTTTCATATCTTTTGTAACAAAAAAAGTGTATTAAATATACTAGTATGTTTTTATGAGAATTATTAGAGAAACACTTACACACACCTCTGTCTAATGGTTAAAGAACATATTGTTTCCGTGGATGGTGAATTACTGCCTCATGAAACGATTATTTTTCAATATTATCCTACCACCTCTCATGGTGGTCATTATGATGGAACTAAATTTATATATGATATATATTATATTTATTTCCTCTCTATACTTCTGTATTTTATATTTAATACATTCATTTATGCTTTGCATGTTGTGCAAATGTGATAATTTCATTTGAGGAAGTGTGGACAACCGCCCCCTCCAGTGATGTGACTCATTCATGCAATACATGTAATGTATAAAGAATGAAAATAAAGAACTTATGAGAACAATATAACATATATATTATAATATAATTATAATATATATATATATATCTAATTTATTTTTAATTCCATTAATATGACGAAGAAATGAAAGTCGCGTTCATGCGTACGTACGACCTACCGTCTCCATGAATGGTGCATTTCATTTTTTATCTCCAAATGTTATGGATTATTATAAAATTAAAATATACTGGTTATATATGATATTTAAATCATTAATACTATTAAAAAGATGATGTACTTATAACTACATGGACTTTTCTCTTCAAACAAGTTCATTTTTGACTCATGTACCGAACATCGACAAATAAATCTGATTTGAAATAACATAATAATATAATTATTATATCATGATAATATGTGATATGAGTTGAAAAATAAACTTTAAAGGATTTTCTTATGAAAATACAAATTGACCAAAGTTTATTATTCCAGAATATATAGAATTGAACAAGACAAGTCAGATTTGAGGTAAGGGATCCAACATCTCTCTTTATTTTTTTGTACTCTCTCTTATGTCACTTCTTTTAAGCTCCTATTTCTTATGTTGGGGTATGTTCATTTATATTAATGTTACATTAAATTTTATGTTTATATGATGAGAGACCCTATTTGACAACGTCAATCCTTTTTGGGATGTTTTAAGTGGTGCCATTAAACTGCCAAATTTTCATAAGGGATTTCTTATCTCACTTTTAATTCCATGAGATATCCATTGTTAACCATTTATTTGTTTCATGTGGTGTATTTTGTACTTAAATTTCACATATATTATCATGATTCTATTTATATTCATGGTATTATGTGATTCATTTTGTTTTTATTATCTTTTGGCCATACGACTCGATTGATTACAACGAGGTAAGTGGTTTTATCTCACTTTTTATTCCCATGATATTCATGCTACATTTTCCACAATTTCCATTTGTGTGGTGTATGTACTTCCCATAATTATATTCCTTGTGTAATATACTAGAATTTATGGGCATTTAAATTTTCATTGTATGATCTTTATTTCATGGGGTGTACGTTTCGAAAGATACCCAAATCGGTAAGGGAACCTTTCACCCACCTATTTTTAAAATGCTTATATTTGTTAGGTCTTTTAATTTACATCTTATTATGCTGGGATATGTTCTTATATATCTTAATTACTGTAAATTTTGTGTCCATGTGATGAGATACCCTTTTTATCTCTCATCAACTCATTTTGTGAATTTTAATGTGATGCCGTTAGGCTGTCAAATTTCTATTGGGGGACTTCTTAACCCAATTTGAATTCATTAGGTTAAACCGCTAATCCTTGATTATGTCTTGCTATGAATATGTGTGGATGACCTATGTAACAGCCCAAGATTTTATGAAAAATATTCTTTCTAATTTCACTAATGTCTTGTGTTGTACGCAACACAAAAAGGAGCTTGCACAACACGCATCCTTGACTTGCCTTGCATTACACGCAATCGCAACCTTCCTCGATAGCGTGTGTAGTACGCAATACTGAGTTTCACGAAACAACGATATGCTATTAAAATATTATTAAAACTAGCCGTTATGAATAGTAATAACCACTTTTTAAATTTTAGAAATTTTAGCTCTCAAAATGGACTTCATTTTTGGATTCGGAGTATCGAATTTAGCCTAAGGTGAAATTTTGGTACTTTTCGGATAACTTTCATATTCTGATGAATAGTGAAAATTACTAAATTATAATTAAAAACAACTTTTTTAATTGAAATAATTAATAGTGATAAATCATTAATTTGAGTGGTGTTAAAGTATATTTAGAATATATTTTTACAATTTAATACAATGTTGGTCATTGGATGTAATTTCACATTTAAACCAAACATAATCAAGTGTCAATCTTTTGATAGATATTGTTTCTTAAAAATACGCTATTTGTTTTAACAGCGGGATTTAATTATAAAATTAATTAATGCAATTTCTATGTTATGAATTTGGTAAAATAGACTTCATTTTTGAATTTGGAATATGAAATATAGCTTAGGATGAAATTTTGGCATTTTTCTGAAAACTTTCAATTTTTGATGAATAGTGAAACCACTAAGTGGTAGGTTAAAAATTGAATTTGGCATAAAACTTAATTTTACCGCTTCTGTGAATGGAATTTCGAAAATCCGACAGACACGGTTAATATCAAGGACTAAAATGTGGTTCAATGAGATGAAAATAATTTTTGGTGAATAGTAACTTTTTACTTTTTTTTACCACGGTTAATAGTAAATAGGGTAACTAAGGGTAAATATGATATTACTATTACCCTAACACATGTCCTAATTCTATTGGATAAGTTTAATTCGACCAAAAACAACCTTATAAATATAATATGACCATTTAGGTCCACTTGGATTAGATTATGACATTTAATATTATTTTATTTAATGAATAGTTAAAATAGTTAAATCAAAGTTTAATAACTAAACATTTTTTAATATGGGGTTATACATAAGATAAATTCGACTATAAATATTCATTAGAAATCTAAAACGATTTCCTACATAATGATATTTTATTTATAATTTTTAGACTTTAAATAAATTAATTTATTTATGACACAACGATGATGCAGTAATTACCCTTTTAAGGAAATATTAACATAATTGATGTTATAAATGCTCAAATGAATGTAATTTGAGACTTTTTATGAATTCCACTACTTTTCTAGGTTACTATGATATATTAGTGTTGATTTAATCAACTTGTATGGAACATATAATTCTGTTATGACTTTCACAAAAATCATATATCAAATAGTGTTAAAATTGACACAAAATTGTTTTTAAATCAAATATTATATTATTAATTGTTATTTTATTCCTAGAAATCTAAGGTTCGGACAAATGACATAGATAAGGATATATATATTAATAATAAACAATTTGGGGTTCGTTTGGAATGTTATAGTAAGTGTATTAACCATATAGCGAAAGAAAACAAAAAGACACGGTAAAAGTTAAATTATTTAACTTAGAGTTAAATATAATTGATAAGGTTAAAATAATACCCTAAACTTGTCTAAATCCTATTGGATGATATTATTTCGACCCATCCCCACTTTAGCTTCGAAATAAGACCCTTTGTAACCATTATAAACCGATTTTGACACTAATATAAAATAATATTTTGAGGTATTCCTAAGGTGCCCCTCTCCTCCCTTATAAAAGGGTACCTCCTCCCCCTCCTCCTCACACAAATTTGAGCACTCAATCTCGGCCAACCCCTACCAAAATCCCTTCTCCACTTCCCTAGAATAATCCTAGAGGTCCTGGTGTTCTTCAAAGACCAATCTTAGTTCCCTAAGTGGAGGATTCAAAGAGGCGTTTCAAAGAAGAGGTAATATCCATTACCGATCTATTCAATTTCTTTCTTCTTCAACTTCTTCTTATTTAGTTGTTTCATGATAAAGTAATAACATCAGTATTTATTATATACTTATATGTTATTATAAATATGAAACAACTCTAATTCACCTTCTATCCATCCTACGGAAAAATGAAATCACCGCGCGTGCGTACGTACGGAATATCGTCTCCACGCCGTGGTGTAATATATTTTCCATCACCACCTTAATTGGATTGGTATAATGGTGTAATGAGTAACTATATATGATTATTATAAATTTATATTTATACTGAAATAGTATACATACACTTCAACACAATTCCACGACCATGGGAACGATATCATCGCTCGTGCGTACGTACGGACTACCGTCTCCACGATGCGATGAGATTCATTCTCCATGTTAACCATTTAAGAATGATTAAAAAGTATATATAAGAAAATAATAATGAAATATATGACATTATAAAGCTACTGTATTTATGTATATATGTATGTCATCTACTTACTTCCATTCAAGACAATAAGGAAAGGAAAACAGCGTTCATGCGTACGTACGGACTACCGTCTCCATGAACGGTGTTTTTCATTTCATTTATCTATCTATTATATATATATATATATACTGAATATATATGATATATAAATCATATTTTATATTCTGGAAGTAAGTAAATCATGATATAAGTAATAATAATGTCAAGAACAACAAGTCAAAACACCTACGATAAATGAAACGATTTTACCCAAAACGCTTCTTTAACATGGAATTTACAAAAGAACGGGTAATATAAAGTCATAAGTGAACCATATATGATATCATAACAATGAATATGATTCTGTAATAAGTCAATGACATTATTTAAATCATTATACAGGAGGTTCGGACACATACGAAGCAAATCTGACCTAAGGTAAGGGAAATATCACAATCTCATTTTTATCCGAGATTGTTTATTCGTAAGTATTTACTGGGGTGTATTTTATCATCCACATCCATGTTTCATAAATATGTAATATTATTTCCATCCACCTACAATTGTTTAAATCCATTTTTACCCTTCGGTGAGTTTTTAGTAATATGTATGAAAGGAATATTTTGTCGTTTTTCGTACGAGGTACTTTTTGACTTTTCCGACAAAAGTACGAAGAATTTTTTTTTAACTTATACGGCATGAATGGATTTCTAAAACATTATTTCCAAGAAGTTTCCTTTACAAGTATTCAAGTTTATTTTTAATCAACTTCTTTTAGTTTAAAATTGTATGACATGTTAAGAAATGTAAAGTGTTTTTGAAGTAGAAAGGATATTTTCCTCAAGAATGGAGTTCAAGTATTTTATCAAAATTATTTTCCTTCTAAGATAATAAAAGGGTTCTGTTTTTATCCCTATTATTACGTGGATTTGATTATGTTGTGATGGAAATATTTTTTTTCTTTATCTTATATGGATTTTTTTATGATGTCATGTTGTTTAAGAATCCCATTTTTATTACATGGGTTACGCTATGATGTATGGTTTATGATTATGTGGCACACATAAGAAAGGATTCATTATAAGATGGGTGGGACCTATATCTCCCTCCAATGCATTGGGTAAAGATTTTATATCTCATGAGATAGACATGGCTGGAATGGTAGGTTATACCGGTTCAGTGAAACAGGACTGAAACGAGGGTCACTCGATTCAGAAAGGGACTTTGTCCACTAAGATAGTCTTGGAAATGAGTCTTGACTAACAAGAAATGATCCTCTATGATTATGTGTGAAGGCCACAATGTTTCATGTTTTAAGTTATGATTATTGTGATTACATTTCACCACCATGAATTATCCCATGTTATGAAATTATGCTCTCTTTTGCAGGTTATGATTTCCAAAATGTTATGTTATTATGAATACGATGTGATTGATATTTCTCTTGTTTACCCTTACTGAGCATTTGAGATCACCCTTTTATGTTTTCTTTTCCCCAGGATATAAAGAAAGGTTTTAGGTAAAAAGAAAGGAAGATCTTTATGGGAGATGTTGAAGATCTTTCACCACGATTAGAAGATTTTATTCGGAGTTTCCAAAGACACTAAACTATTACGATCCTTGTGTGTGTATTTTTGTTATGTACTAAGTATTCCGCAAATGTAAGGTAATGTCCATGTACGTCAAGCTTTGGGTCTCTACAGTTGGTATCAGAGGAAAGGTTTAGTCAACCTTTGGAAACTAGGATGCGAGAACTTTAGTGAGATCCCTAGAGATATTTATAAGGTATGTGTAGGGATGTCCCTAAGGATAAGTATACGTATAGGAAACAGTCCTAGAACTACGGTAACGATCATAGAATTTAACATAAGATGTTAGATATTGAGGGTACTCCCCCTTTATTATGTTCTTTTCCCTAGCATGATTTTTGCCTCTCACACTATTCTTTTTTGGGTTTTAGAAAATGGCTGGAAACAAGATGATTCACGATAATGGAGGATATGATGGACAATGGAATGATATTATTCATAATGAAATGGGATTTGGAAGTCCAAACATCATTATTATGCCGAATCATCAATCTCATAATATGATCAATAAAGTAAAATTTGGTAAGTTTCCTGACTCGTCTAATAAGAGAAAGATGGAGTTTCATGATGATCATAGAGGAAGGAAAGTTCAATTTCCCCTATGTAAATCATGTGGGAAGAGGCATCAAGGAGAATGTTTCAAAGGAACTGGAAGATGCTTTGGGTGTGGAAAAGAAGGACACAAAGCAAGTAAATGCAAATGAAAAGGTTCAGTTAACAACATGGATGAGGATAATGGTATTGCTACGACATCAACAATGGTTAAATGTTTTAAATGTGGAATGTGCGGGCATTATGAAAACCAATGCCCTAAGGGAAAGTCTCATGAAGATAATCAGTATGGTCGTATGGGAAGTATTTATGTGGATGATGATGAAGAGACTACAAATGATATGTGAGATGAAAGAATTGTTGAAGCTTGGTCAATGGTTTAAGAATGTAGTGGAATGATTACATGTTTATCATGTGTAATGTTGTATAAGTAATCTCATGGTACTATGGATTAAAGAGACATGTAAGGATTGTTACACTGTTTTCTGATTAATGTTACCAGTATCCATGAAAGGTTATTCAGATATTTTTGGAATGTAGATGATATGCGCATAATGAAGGGATAAGGAGAAAATTAAATGTTTGATAGTATTCATGGGCTCATGACTGATATAAGGAGAAGGTTATATCATGGTTTGAGTATATAGAGTTTTTGGATTTTGGTATGTGGAAAGAGTTAACTTTTGACAGCATTCATGTTTTCACTAAGGTTTAATGGGTATTCATTTTTTTTTTCAAGAGAATACATCATTAAGGTATTCACATGATTGGAATGTGACCAACAAGATATATGGGGGATAAATGATGGTATTCACATGCTTGGTAGACGACAATTCAAGTAATCATTTTCTTTATACTATGAGCTTGGACCGAAGTATTTTAGATAAGCCTAAAGATTGTAATAGATTATGTTAACCATAAGTTAGTATTGTTTAAGTATAGAACTTTTTTTTTGATATTATTTATGTGATGTTATAGTAATGTAGTTTAAGAAAAAGGACAACCTGCAGGACGGGCGACAGCCCATCGCTTCGGACAAGGCTGTGGGAATCGAACCCACAACCGAAGTGCGACTGGCCTTTATCGCCTACCACTGGCCTACAGGAAGTCCCTGTTTAGTAGAAACTAGTTTTATTATATTAAGCAGTATGATATATGAAGTATAACTCCATTTTAGGAACCATATGTGATTAATCTCACTATAGATCGACTTATGTATATAATTTTTGCTAACCTTTTGTTTGAGACAGATGGAATGACCCGTCATTCTATCACATGATCTGCTAACACTTCACGAATAACAAATTCAACTTCATTTATTTAAGAGATGAAGTGGAAATTGTTCAAGGCATGAACAACAGTGATATTGTACCAAAATAAAGAAAGTATTTATTCTAATTCAAATTTTCAACTTTAGGGAAATGATCTTGAAAACCAAAAATGTTGTCCTAATGATCTTATACCTGATGAATCGGATGGTACCTTAGATCGTCACAAATTTATGGATTTGTGATTGTTGGCTTTTCTATAGCCATGTTCTCTACCACTCTCCATCAGAACATGATGGTTAGATTTTTCTTCCATATCCATATTTTCACCTATGTGGAAACCCAGTGATTAGTTTATTTGGGTAACCATTAAGTTTCATACTTTTGTTTTAAAATATTGGTTTTGGTATTCATTTTTACGATGTGGGTTTCTATTAAAGAAACTTTCGAATAGTAAACCATTTATAACCCCGACGAATTTCGAGGGCGAAATTCATTTTAAGGGGGGTAGAATGTAACAGCCCAAGATTTTATGAAAAATATTCTTTTTAATTTCACTAATGTCTTGTGTTGTACGCAACACAAAAAGGAGCTTGCACAACACGCATCCTTGACTTGCCTTGCATTACACGCAATCGCAACCTTCCTCTATAGCATGTGTAGTACGCAATACTGAGTTTCACGAAACAACGATATGCTATTAAAATATTATTAAAACTAGCCGTTATGAATAGTAATAACCACTTTTTAAATTTTAGAAATTTTAGCTCTCAAAATGGACTTCATTTTTGGATTCGGAATATCAAATTTAGCCTAAGGTGAAATTTTGGTACTTTTCGGATAACTTTCATATTCTGATGAATAGTGAAAATTACTAAATTATAATTAAAAACAACTTTTTTAATCGAAATAATTAATAGTGATAAATCATTAATTTGAGTGGTTTTAAAGTATATTTAGAATATATTTTTACAATTTAATACAATGTTGGTCATTGGATGTAATTTCACATTTAAACCAGACATAATCAAGTGTCAATCTTTTGATAGATATTGTTTCTTAAAAACACGCTATTTGTTTTAACAGCAGGATTTAATTATAAAATTAATTAATGAAATTTCTATGTTATGAATTTGGTAAAATAGACTTAATTTTTGAATTTGGAAATGAAATATAGCTTAGGATGAAATTTTGGCATTTTTCTGAAAACTTTCAATTTTTGATGAATAGTGAAACCACTAAGTGGTAGGTTAAAAATTGAATTTTGCATAAAACATAATTTTACCGCTTCTGTGAATGGAATTTCGAAAATCCGACAGACACGGTTAATATCAAGTACTAAAATGTGGTTCAATGAGATGAAAATAATTTTTGGTGAATAGTAACTTTTTACTTTTTTTTACCACGGTTAATAGTAAATAGGGTAACTAAGGGTAAATATGATATTACTATTACCCTAACACATGTCCTAATTCTATTGGATAAGTGTAATTCGACCAAAAACAACCTTATAAATATAATATGACCATTTAGGTCCACTTGGATTAGATTATGACATTTAATATTATTTTATTTAATGAATAGATAAAATAGTTAAAATCAAAGCTTAATAACAAAAACATTTTTAATATGGGGTTATACATAAGATAAATTCGACTATAAATATTCATTAGAAAGATAAAACGATTTCCTACATAATGATATTTTATTTATAATTTTTATACTTTAAATAAATTAATTTATTTATGACACAACGATGATGCAGTAATTACCCTTTTAAGGAAATATTAACATAATTGATGTTATAAATGCTCAAATGAATGTAATTTGAGACTTTTTATGAATTACACTAATTTTCTAGGTTACTATGATATATTAGTGTTGATTTAATCAACTTGGTTCGAACATATAATTCTGTTATGACTTTCACAAAAATCATATATCAAATAGTTTCAAAATTGACACAAAATAGTTTTTAAATCAAATATTATATTATTAATTGTTATTTTATTCCTAAAAATATAAGGTTCGTCCAAATGACATAGATAAGGATATATATATTAATAATAAACAATTTGGGGTTCGTTTGGCATGTTATAGTAAGTGTATTAACCATATAGTGAAAGAAAACAAAAAGACACGGTAAAAGTTAAATTATTTAACTTAGAGTTAAATCTAATTGATAAGGTTAAAATAATATCCTAAACTTGTCTAAATCCTATTGTATGATCGGATTTCGACCCATACCCACATTAGCTTCTAAATAAGACCCTTTGGAACCATTATAAACCGATTTTTACATTAATATAAAATAATATTTTGAGGTATTCCTAAGGTGCCCCTCTCCTCCCTTATAAAAGGGTACCTCCTCCCCCTCCTCCTCACACCAATTTGAGTACTAAAGCTCGGCCAACCCCTGACAAAATCCATTATCCACTTCCCTAGAATAATCCTATAGGTCCTGGTCTTATTAAAAGACCAATATTAGTTCCCTAAGTGGAGGATTCAAAGAGGCGTTTCAAAGAAGAGGTAATATCCATTGATGATCTTTTCAATTTCTTTCTTCTTCAACTTCTTCTTCTTTAGTTGTTTCATGATAAAGTAATAACATCAGTATTTCTTATATACTGATATGTTATTATAAATATGAAACAACTCTAATTCACCTTCTATCCATCCTACGGAAAAATGAAATCACCGCGCGTGCGTACGTACGGAATACCGTCTCCACGTCGTGGTGTAATATATTCTCCGTCACCACCTTAATTGGATTGGTATAATGGTGTAATGAGTAACTATATATGATTATTATAAAGTTATATTGATACTGAAATATTATACATACACTTCAACACAATTCCACGACCATGGGAACGATATCATCGCTCGTGCGTACGTACGGACTACCGTCTCCACGACGCGATGAGATTCATTCTCCATGTTAACCATTTAAGAATGATTAAAAAGTATATATAAGAAAATAATAATGAAATATATGACATTATAAAGCTACTGAATTTATGTATATATGTATTCCATCTACTTACTTCCATTCAAGACAATAAGGAAAGGAAAACAGCGTTCATGCGTACGTACGGACTACCATCTCCATGAACGGTGTTTTTCATTTCATTTATCTATCTATTATATATATATATATATATACTGAAAATATATGATATATAAATCATATTTTATATCCTGGAAGTAAGTAAATCATGATATAAGTAATAATAATGTCAAGAACAACAAGTCAAAACACTTACGATAAATGAAACGATTTTACCCAAAACACTTATTTAACATGGAATTTACAAAAGAACGGGTAATATAAAGTCATAAGTGAACCATATATGATATCATAACAATGAATATGATTCTTTAATAAGTCAATGACATTATTTAAATCATTATACAGGAGGTTCGGACACATACAAAGCAAATCGGACCTAAGGTAAGGGAAATATCACAATCTCCTTTTTATCCGATATTGTTTATTCGTAAGTATTTACTGGGATGTATTTAATCATCCACATCCATGTTTCATCAATATGTAATATTAGTTCCATCCACCTACAATTGTTTAAATCCATTTTTACCCTTCAGTGAGTTTTTAGTAATATGTATGAAATGAATCTTTTGTCATTTTTCGTACGAGGTACTTTTTGACTTTTCCGACAAAAGTACGAAGAATGTTTTTTTTAACTTATACGGCATGAATGGATTTCTAAAACATTATTTCCAAGAAGTTTCCTTTACAAGTATTCAAGTTTATTTTTAATCAACTTCTTTTAGTTTAAAATTGTATGACATTTTAAGAAAGGTAAAGTGTTTTTGAAGTAGAAAGGATATTTTCCTCAAGAATGGAGTTCAAGTATTTTATCAAAATTATTTTCCATCTAAGATAATAAAAGGGTTTTGTTTTTATCCCTATTATTACATGGATTTGATTATGTTCTTATGGAAATATTTTTTTCTTTATCTTATATGAATTTTTTTATGATGTCATGTTGTTTAAGAATCCCATTTTTATTACATGGGTTACGCTATGATGTATGGTTTATGATTATGTGGAACACATAAGAAAGGATTCATTATATGATGGGTGGGACCTATATCTCCCTCCAATGCATTGGGTAAAGATTTTATATCTCATGAGATAGACATGGCTGGAATGGTAGGTTATACCGGTTCAGTGAAACAGGACTGAAACGAGGGTTACTCGATTCAGAAAGGGGCTTTGTCCACTAAGATAGTCTTGACAATGAGTCTTGACTAACAAGAAATGATTCTATATGATTATGTGTGAAGGCCACAAAGTTTCATGTTTTAAGTTATGATTATTGTGATTACATTTCACCACCATGATTTATCCCATGTTATGAAATTATGCTCTCTTTTGCAGGTTATGATTTCCAAAAATGTTATGTTCTTATGAATACGATGTGATTGATATTTCTCTTGTTTACCCTTACTGAGAATTTGAGCTCACCCTTTTATGTTTTCTTTTCCCTAGGATATAAAGAAAGGTTTTAGGTAAAAAAAAGGAAGATCTTTATGGGAGATGTTGAAGATCTTTCACCACGATTAGAAGATTTTATTCCAAGTTTCCAAAGACACTAAACTATTACGATCCTTGTGTGTGTGTTTTTGTTATGTACTAAGTATTCCGAAAATGTAATGTAATGTCCATGTACGTCAAGCTTTGGCTCTCTACAACCTATGATTATTTTACACATAATATCCTCTTATATTTGGTGTATTTATATTTTTCACACATTATTATGTAATTGATTTATCTTTAATCTAAGGATACTGTCATTGTAAGGGACTTCATCTCAATCTTCTTTCATTGAGGCATATTTTGTTCTAATACATTACATTCCTTTATACAGTGTATAAACACCTTTGAATTTTCATTTCATTAAAAAGGAATATTTTTCTATGAAGCGTTTTACTAAACGACAAAAAGGAATGTTTCTTTTAACGTACGCGGTGACAATGTCCTTTTCCGTCGCCATGAGTACTACTTGATATTTGGATTCCTTAACAAGCCATAATGTTTAAAAAAATAAATACCATATACACTTTTATGTATTTTGGTATTGAAATTTTTTTGAGAATGGATTTTTTATGTCAATTTATTTAAGTGTTATATTGTTATTTAAATGTGGAAATGTTTTCTTTCATTTATATTTTTTTATGTCTTATGATTTTAAAATGGTACTTGGAAATTTGACAAGTGGTTACGTGATAAACCAAATGACGGGTGGTGTCAGGAATACTAGGGTGGGTGGTTACGTTATAACCTCCAATGCATTGGGTATGGAAGTCGGCCGTATGGCTATTCAATTTAGTGATATTTCTGGAAGACGACTGTATGGTTATTCCATTTATGTATGTTTATGTCTCAAGTTACCCTTATATGTTATGTGTTCTTTATATTGGTTTTCTGGTAATTTTTTGGTTAGAAAAGGATAATTAATGATCTTTTATTTAGTGAAGAGTATTTACTACTTTATAAAGGTGAAAAGTATTACTTATTATAAAGTATTCATGGTTTTATTATTGTTTTGAAAAACTATCAGTTTTCCTTCCCTGTGTATCCCTTATTGAGATTTTTAGGCTCACCCCATTTTTTTTAAATGTTTTTTGTAGGACATAAAGTGGAATAGGGTCAAGGATGGGATCAAAGGAAATCATGCTATCAAAAACATGGAACTGGACATTACACTGTTTTCAAGAGTTTTTTTATGGAAAAAAATGGAAACTGAGTAGAAGTCTCCAATTTTTAATCTTTTGAGATTTAATAGTTATGTACTAATTCTCTAAAGCTCTAAACCAGAAATTATCCTCAATGTGAATTATTCATTTAATTCACGATTATGTAATGTTATAAGGTCGGGTCCTTATAGTTGGTATCAGAGGTTGATTTAGATAACTTTAGAGGTTGGAGCATTGTTTAAGCATAACTGACAAGTTGTGTATAACCACAATGGTTATTATATTAGATGGAGTCATTGTTATGAGTTTGAGATAACTTGTATAAGTATATCTTAGTATTTATCTTATTTATTAGCACATGATGATTTTTTTGATATACTCACACTGAAATTTTTGGTTTTAGTAAATGGATGGATCTAGCAGGCAACAATGTGACAATGGGTATGAAGGAAACTGTGGTGGTTTTTTGATTAAGAGACTTGATGAAATGGGGGTTTCAATGAGGAATCTCATGGTTATTCTAAACCAACTATCAAGGGGTCATTATTAACCACTTGAACCATGGTGAGTTCTTTAATGCATCATGTATGAGAGACCAATCTTGATGTGGATGTTCAGGTAATAATTATAAAGGAAACCATTAGGGTTTATATGATCCTTACTTTTTAGGTAATTATGGGTTACTATATGTTATGATGGAAAATGAAAGGCATGAGATAAAATTGAGGTTAAATTATGTTATGGTTATTTTGAAGATTTTATCTCTTTTTGGGGAATGTTTTAAGAATTATATAGTTTTGTAAAAAGGACAACACGCAGACCGTGTGACAACCCATTGCGTCGGACGAAGCTGTGGGAATCGAACCCATAACCAAAGTGCGACTGGTATTTATCACCTAACACTAGAAAACGTGAAGTCCCTGGATAGTCTGACTACTAATTTTTAGTTAGATTATTTTATGAATCAGTAATAAGTTGATTTTGGGTTATCTATGGAAATGATTAACTTATCATGGAGGATATGTGATTAGTTTAATTACTTTTGAATATGAGTCTTTAAGAGTTACTGATGTTATTTGGAGATAAATGTTAAGATTTATCTTGGAAGACTATGTGATTAAATCATTCAGATATTTGGGTTTAAATCATAGTTTGGATTACTTTGACGAATTTTATGGATATCTATTTATTGAATGGTCATTTATGAACTTTTGGTTTTGTCGGGCAAATGTTGGAGATTAAGAGTAGTTTTTCTTTTTGTAAAATATTATTTTTTTTGGGATTATCTGACCTTATACTAACAATTTTGGTTTTGGTTAAGGTCTAAAGACAAGGGAAATATATAGTTCTCTTTTGTGGATTAGGTGATTCTCTAGAAGTTGATTATACAGCTCTTAATGTAAAAAAGTCATCCTAAATACTCACCTTTTGGAGAAAATATGAGTCCGTGTAAGAAATATAGTTAGAGATGAAAGTCTACCGGACAAGTAAGTATGTTTCCTTATGATTTAGTTATGATCATAAATACATTCCTCAATGAAAAGTAACTTAAAACAAAAAAACTTTTTGTTAACTTTTACTACTGGGGAATCAAATAAAGTTTAACCCATCACTGGTTTGTGATTTTCTAGTGGTTAACATTCTCTTAAACATGTTTTCTATCACACTCCATCAGAATATGACCCTTTATTTTCTCTCCCATATCAATTTTTTCCTACATGGAATCCTAGTATTTGTTAACTCAAGCGACCTTTATACTTCCCTTTCATTCTTTTAAAGTGATACTTTTACCGACTCTTTTTCCAATGTGGGACTTTCAATGAAGTTTCTGAGCCCATCTTTAAAATTGCAAGGATGCAATTCCCGAAATGGGGGAAGGATGTAACATCCTAGGTAAATAAAGAATATGAAATTTTCATATTTATCAATATTTTTGAATAAAATTTTAATATTATTTTAAAGGGAATTCTATGCTCGATGGCGTACCCAATACACAACAATGAGTTTTTATGAAATCATACGTTGCACACTAATAATAAAATAATATTATTTTATAATGGTAGTTAATGCCTAGCCGTTGTAATGGCGGGAATGGGCAGAACTAACTATAAAATGATTATATTTGTTTTTAAATTTTTTTACTTTACTACAATAAATGTTAGAGGCGTAAAATGAGAATGAATCCAATTTTAAGCAAAAATACTCTAATATTCACTAAAACGTTAATTTATCACCTTTTCATGGAGAACCCTGTTTAAATATAGTTTTGGTCACTCTTATACTTTCTATTTAACAAAATAATATCCTTATTTATAATTGGGACAACAAAATTTACTTTGTGTATGTTTTTGGTATTTTTCCAATAAAGTTTTTTTTAATGAATAATGAAAGATGTAGTATTTTAATTCAAAACCTCATTTTAGTCTAATTTATTTATATGTTCATATTATATATTTAATTTGTTTTATAGTGTAATTAAAATATATATTTTTACTACTTAATCCAATGGTGGTCATTGGAATTAATTTCACTTTGAAATTGGACACAAACAAGTGTCAATCTTTTGATTGATGTTGTTTCTTAAAAACACGCTATTTTTTGGACAGCGAGAATTAATTATAAATATAATTAATGAAAAATATATGTTATGAATTTGGAGAAATGGAAATAATTTTTTAATTCAGAATATAAAATATTTGATAGGATGATTTTTTGTTTTTTTATGAAAAACATCAATATTTGATGAATAGTGAAACCATTATGTGGTAGTTAAAAAACATATTTTTGATTTAAATGAAATTTTACCACTTATATGAATTGAATTTTAAAAATCTGTCATACATGGTTTTCATTATTATGTAAAATTTTATTCAATGGGATGAAAATAATTTCTGTGAATAGTAACTTTTTTGGGTTTTATTAATCGCAATTAGAGGTAATTAGTTTAATTTAAGGTAAAAATAATGTTTTAATAATATGAAATTACATTGAAACATGTTCTACCCTTATTGGATGAGTCATGGAAGACCAAGAAAATCCATGGGTCAACTTTGGGTCTCCATGGAGCAACCTGGGTAAGAAAATGACATTAATATCTTTTTATTTAATGTTAAAGTAAAAATGTCCCAAACATGTATAGTTTTACTAAAAAAAAATTACATGGGGTTATATAAGTTATATTTTTTACTATAAATATTCATTATAAATATAAAAATATTTCCCACATAATGATTATTGTTTTATAATTTTTAGAAATTAAATAATTAAATTTATTTATGACACCATGATGACGCAGCGATTACCTCATTAATGCACGATTTAAATAAAATGAAAAGATAAGGTAAAATATAAGAATTAAACTTGTCAAAATACTAATGGATGGGAGTATTTCAAACCCTTATAACCTTATACTCTAAATTTATTATTTTTGGACCTTTAAAATCTGAAAATAATTTTATAATAAAGTAGCATTTCATGACCATCCAAGAGTGCCCCTCCTCACTCTTATAAAAGGCCCCCAACAGTACTCCCTGACCCACATATCTCAAGCCCTTGGATTGTCCTAAACCTTCTCATATTAACTATCCACATCCCTCTATTCATCCTAGAAGCCTTACCATAGGATGAAAGCTCTTCAAGAAACCCTTTTGTTTCAAACCTAGGGGAGTTACCCAATTTAAAGGTAATGTCTTTTATTATGTTCTTTTTTTTTATTTTTCTTCTCCAACTCCCTAAACTCATTTTATTAAGTTATTTTGTGACAAAAAAATTATCTTGAATATACTATGATGTTTTTATGAGAAGTATTCGAGCTACACTTATAGACACCTCTGTCTAATGGTTATAGAAGATACTGTTTCCGTGGATGGTGAATTACTGCCTCACGAAACGATGATTGTTCAATATTCACATACCACCTCTCATGGTGGTCAATATGATGGAACTATATTTATATATGAAATATATTATATTTCTGTCCTCTCTATGATTCTTTATTTTATTTTTAACACATACCTTTATTTTTGGCATGTTGTGCAAATGTGAAAATTTTATTTGTGGATGTGTGGACTACCGCCCCCTCAAGTGATGTGACTCGTTCATGCAATACTTGGAATGAATAAAGAATGAAATTAAGTAACTTATTTTAACTATATAACATATATATTATACTTAAATTATAATATATATATATATCTCATTTATTTTTAATTCCATTAATATGATAAAGAAATGAAAGTAGCGTCCATGCGTACGTAAGACCTACCGTCTCCATGAATGGTGGATTTCATTTTCTATCTCCAAAAGTTATGGAATAGTATAAAATGAATATATACTGGTTATATATGATATTTAAATCATTAATAATATTTGGGAGATGATGTACTTATAACTATATGGACATTTCTCTTCAATCAAGTTTATTTTTGACTCATGTACCGAACATCGACAAAAACGTCTGATATGAACTAACATAATAATATAATTATTATAACCTGATAATATGAGTTATGAATTGAATAATAATCTTTAAATGATTTTATTAAGAAATTATAAATTGACCAAAGATTATTATTCGGGAATATAAAGAAACAAACAAGACAATTCAGACTTCTGGTAAGGGATCCAACCTCTCTCTTTATTTTTTTGTACTCTCTTTTATGTCACTTATTTTATGCTCCTCCTTCTTATGTTGTGGGATGTTATTTAATATTACTATTACTTTAGTTTTTATTTTCATAAGATTAGAGACCCTATTTGACCTCATAAATCCATTTTTGGATGTTTTACGTGGTGTCGTTAGGCTGCCGAATTTCCTTAAGGTATTTCTTATCTCACTTTTAATTACGTGAGACATCAATTATTTTCCAGTTATTTGTCGCATGCGGTGTATTTTGTACTTCCATTTATTATATATTATCATGATTATAATTATATTCATGGTATTATGTTATTCATTTTGTGTTTATTATCTTTTGGTCATACGACTCGATTGATTACAAAGAGGTAAGAGTTTTTATCTCACTTTTTATTCTCGTGGGATTCATGGTACACTTTCCACTATTTCCTATTGTGTGGTGCATGTACTTCCCATGATTATATCTTTGTGTAATATACTTTAATTTATGGGCATTTACATATTCATTTTATGATCTTTCTTTCATGGTGTGTACATTTCAAATGTTACCCAAATCGGTAAGGGAACCTTTCACCCTCCTCTTTTTAAAAGGATTCTCTTTGTTAGGTCTTTTAATTTACATATTATTAAGTTGGGATATGTTCTTATATATCTTTATTGCTGTAAATTTTATGTCCAAGTGAAGAGATACCCTTTTTATCTCTCATTAACTCATTTTCTAAATTTTAAAGTGACGTCGTAAGGCTGTCAAATTTCTATAAGGGGACTTCTTAACCCAATTCCAATTCTTTAGGTTAAAACTCTAATTATTGATTATGTAATGATCTGAATATGTGTCGTTGACCTCCTATTTCTTTACAATTAATATCTACTTATATTGGGTGTGTTTATATTTTTCACACAGAATTATGTAATTGATTTATATTTAATCTAAGGATACTGTCTTTTTAAGGAACTTCATCTCAATCTCCTTCCATTGAGGCATCTTTTGTTCTAATAAAATACATTATTTTATACGCTGTATAAACACCTTTTACTTTTCATTTCTTTCAATGGGAATCTTTTTCTACAAATCATTTTACTAAATTGGAAAAAGTAATGTTTCTTTTAACGTACGTGGTGACAAGGACCTTTTCCGCCGCCACACATACTACTTGATATTTGGATTCCTAAACAAGCCGAAATGTTTTTCAAAGGAAATAAATACCATATAATATTTTTTTTATTTTGGTATTGAAAATGGGTTTGATAATGGATTTTTTATGTCAATATATTTAAGTGATATATTGTGATTGAAATGTGGAAAAGTTTTCTTTCTTTTATATTTGTTTTATGTCTTATGATTTTATAATGGTACTTGGACAATTGACAGGTGGTTACGTGATAAACCAAATGACGGGTGGTGCTGTGAATACTAGGACGGGTGGTTAGGTTATAACATCCAATGCATTGGGTATGGAATTTGGCTATATAGCTATTCCATTTAGTGATATGTGTTGAAGTTGACCGCATGGTTATTCTATTTATGTATGTTTATGTCTAAAGTTACCTTTATATGTTATGCGTTTTTTATATGGGGTTTATGGTAATCTTTTGGTTACAAAAGGGTATGTAATGATCTTTTATTTAGTGAAGATTATTTACTACTTCATAAAGGTGAAATGTATTACTTATGATAAAGTATTCATGGTTTACTTTTTGTTTTAAAAAACTTTCAGTTTTCCTTCCATGTGTATCCCGTAATGAGATTTTTATGCTCACCCCATGTTTTTGAAATGTTTTTCGCAGGGAATAAAGTGGAATATAGTCAAGGATGGGATCACATGAAATTATGCTGTCTAAATCATAGAACTGAACATTACTCTTTTTTCAAGAGTTTCATTATTTTATGAAAAAAATGGAACTGAGTAAAAGTGTCTACTTTTTAATCTTTTGAGATGTAATAGTTATGTCCTTATTCTCTAAATATCTAAGCCTAATAATTCCCTCAATGTGAATTATTCATTTAATTCAATATTATGTAATGTTATAAGGATGGGTCCTTATAGATCCTATTCACGAATTCCACCCAATGGGGAATCTTATCAATTAGGTCACCAAACTATGTGCCCCTTTGACCATATCCTGTACTACGGAACACACCTATTCATCAACATTAATGTGAGGTTTTCAGTATATCCCATGTTATATGGGTTATACTGTATTTTAATTCCAATGTTCTAGGATCTTTATAACATATCACTACATATGGGGGAAGTATGCATGAATGTGTAGGGATTATATTGATGAGGAGAAAAAACTATATATCATAGTTAAGGGATTAAAATCAATGATATTTTATTTCTATTCAATGAGGCATGATGTGAATTTTACAATCATGTTATAAGAACCATTATGGTTCCTTTTATGTTTTTTCATTCTTTAAAAATGATGCAACTTATATGTTCATGAAACTAGGACAACATTTTTTTTCAATTTTAGGTTATGTGGATTAGAAAAATTCCAAGTATTTTAAAGACATGTGAAATAGACTATATGGTGTAAGAGATCGATAATTTGATTTTTTGGAGAATATTAATCATAAACCTTTTCTTGACCAACATTTAAGATGACTTAGGTTAAAATAGGTTTCGGAATTACTTGGATTTGGTGCCCCATTTAAATATCCATGGATAAATGATAGTAATTCATAGGTTGATTAATGTATTGGGAAGGTGGCTTGTAATCAAGATTCTAGTTTAAGATATACAAGCCAAGTGAACATTTTTAGTCATTCAGGTGAAACATCCAATAGTTCTCTATGTGAATTATTCCTAGTTATGAACTATATATACATATATATATGATTTTAATCACCATATTGACTCTCCAAATAAATCTATTGATCATATGAATATATAAAGTTATAACCAAATGATTCAATCTCGTAATAATATATTAAAATAATAAAACAAAATTAAATCAAGATTAAACTATATCCCTGAATTTTTTTGGATAAAAAAATTTCTTTCATCAATAATTCCTTATGGAGGTGAGTTATTGGTGTAGGGAAGTCGCATGTGATCTTATTTTAGGTTCCCATTAATGTTTATAGGCAAAAAGTAAAGAGTAACTACTTCTTATTTTTCTTTTGGGTTCCTCAATGATTTTACATGTTAGTTAATCACATTTTAAAATAATTAATGTATCATTACCAATATATAACCTTATATGTGAATGTCTTATATTTTTAATTTCTCTATTAGATCCTGTTTTATCTCCATTCTGCGGTATTCTACAGCTATAAATTTTTCTAAAACTTTTTATCATATATTTTAAGAGTAGTATATTGGTATCAAATTATTAACCCAACATTTTACCTCATCTAAATAACTTTTTATATTGGAGACATGTCCTCAATATGCCCGTTTTTTAATATAGTATTTTATGAAAAATATTAAATGTATCTTAAATGATTTAATTCCTCTGAAGGAAAGTACTGGCTCCTCATAAACATACCCAAATTTATAACATTAATTTTTTAGGAACACTATATTAAACGAATACAAATCTTGACATCTAGCCTAGTGGAAGACCTAGTTTTTATAATATGAAACCTTACCAAGAAGACATTTTACATGTGTTTATATTAGTTTTTGATATTTTTTTGGGATTTTATGTTTTATAATTGTATTGTATAAATGTTTATAAATATTAAATTTGGAAAAAATAATATAAGAACACAAGTCACTAACTTATTCCAATTGTATTTGAAATGACTCTTGAACCAAGAGAATCCCCCCACTCACACCCTAGTGTGTCATCACACCTATTCAAAATCATGATGTGGGTTACATAATATATGATCACTATGATATTGCATAATGATAAATTATATATGGAAAAGTGCAATAAAATAAATAAAAAACATAGGTTAATAATTTTTTCACCTAACCCACTCTCTATAACTCTCATATATTGTCATTATAAAAACATGATAAGAATATTTTGAGCAATATATCGAGAAATCATTGAATATACTATCAAGAGAATCTCAGAAATCCCTAAATTGTTAACAGAGGATTGATATCACTTATATAAAGGTAATGAAACATACAATCAAAAATTGGTTGAATGAAATAAAAATAAAGGGTATTATATTAAAAATGTGAATAATATAGGGAAACCTAAACTAATCCAAAACAATACTGAAAGGAAATTTTTGGAACCCTTTATAGTAAAGAGTTAGATTTTTTGAATTTGAAATGATAAATAGATCTTCATTATGTGATGTATTCTACATGGAATGTAGTATTGATTTGTATGTAAAAAATAGAAACCTTCCTGATTAATCTTCCTCATTTATTTCTTCAACTCAGGAAACCTATGATCAGTTATCAATTCATTTGGTTATATGAATTGAACCCCAAAACACATTTTGGAATTACATAAAATTTCCTTGACAAAAAATATGGCTTACTTATATGGCTTATTTTATTTTATTTTATTTTTGTTGAGATTACTTATATGGCTTCCATGTGAATCACTCATATTAAAAATGGTCCATCGGGATATTATAGGGTGTTATTCAAGGCTTCGTAGTAATTCTCAAACATTACTTCTTATGGTTGAATGAATTTAATGTGATTAGAAATTTTTCTTCATTGATCGGGGTAAAAATAGGATATTTAAACCTAAATTAGAATCAATTGTATCACATTCATGGTGTTTTATGAAGTGATTCATATATGAGAAATAACATCATGTTCTCATAAGTAGCAGTTGAATCACTTGAATCAAGATGAACATATCACAAGGTATTACGTGTAGGTTTAGACATATATCTCAAAATGATAAATAGTGATTATAATCGTGTTAAATGTGGTGTCATTTTATTTTCATGATATTTTATTATAAACATCTCCGTGTCAATTTTATTAGATCATCAATTCTGAGTTTTCCATAACCTAAAGAGCTATAGTTTCATGACCAATATTATATTTACATAATAAATAAAGATATTTATTCATCACCTAATACCATAAATTCATAATGTGTAATATATTCACTAACGATGATATTATTGTTTCATAAAATATGACTAATGTACCTATACTTGAATCTTAGTCATGACTGAGGATAAATTGGATTAGAAAAAATCACATATAGTGACGACAACAGGGATGTTTTTAGGCTATAATCGATATTGATTATCCTAATAAATTTCCCATTTAGGGAGGAAACACACTTTTTAATCATTTTTATGATTTTTAAAACTTTAATAAATAACCCAAAATAAAATAATACATCCGTGAGCTTACACCACGCATCTCCCCTTTTCCCATTCCATATGTGCATGTGAGCCTCCCAATTTCTTATTTTTCATTATTATCCCCAAATGTTCTATAATAATAGGAATAATATAACTTATAAGTGGGCCTATGGGTTTGGATAAATTTACTAGTTGTTTTCTCCCAAATTTTAAACATAAAATAAGAAACAAAATAAATGTTCATCCATATCAGTTAAAGAAAAAAATGATAAACATTGAAATTCATAATTTTAGGATAGATTTTATTTCATTCAAAAAAACATAATAGTTTAACAATTGTAAATTAATTAATAGAATTTAATAAATAAATTAGTTTATGCTTATAATGAATATTTGGATTAAGAATGATATATTTTCCTTTTTAATTAATTATAATTATTTTTTATATGGGTTAGAGAAGAGTCTCAAACATTGGATGTACATGAGAGAGAATTTATTCAACCTAACTAATGGCATAGAGGACCACATATATGATTATTAATGTTAATAATCAATTCATTAATTCGTAGAGGGTGATAGTATTAGTTTGATGTTGGTGACTATACATTGACCTATAATATGTTATTTTTTGAGTTTTCATATGATTCTAAATTTTATATCTGTGTTTTAAAGTCAATGAATTGATTTTATATATTTTATTATTATTTATATGGATAAGTGTTATAAAAAATAAGCATTAATAATATTTTATTAACAAGATTTAACCCTTCATTTAAACTTATTGTTGATTTCATTAATGTGATAAAGAATCAAATAATGTATAAACCCTTCATTGTAATGAGTTAATGTTCATTATCTTATCATTATTTTGACTATATATTACTATTTAAATCTACATAAACAATTTATTTACGATGATTCCGAGGATTTATTCCATTGGTCTTGATTAGTGATGTAAAAAAGCATGACCTTTTTCAAGTAATGAATATATTATTAATGATTATCATGGGAATTTAAATAGTGAAAATTATGGTATGTTTAAATTTTATGATTTAGACTAAGTGAGTGACTATAATTTTTTTTTTATGATGTGTAAATCTTTAATTTGATGAATGTTTGGTTATAAAAATCCTCGAAGGTATATTTTTGGTTATTAGAACATAATATATTAAATGGGTTAATGTGTATAGTTTTGAACTATCAGATTTTTTACCAACAGGTGGTCGAGGATAAATCAAATGTTGTTATACTCATTGGACTAAAAACAAGCGGAAGATGCTCCTCTATTGGGTACTTAGTGGATCATATGGTTTCCATGTGTATTAAAATTGTTCCTTTTTTCACATCATAATTTTAGTATTCATTTCTGATTTCCTCATTCAATTAAACTAGATTTGGGGGCGAGACCACTACTTGGCTCACTATATATTTCCTATATTCCTTCAAACAATAACATAACTTGTATTTTTATATCAATTAATGATGGTATTATATTCTCATTATTACCACTTTCAAATTTTCCATCTTTCATTTCTGATTTTTGTTTTCTTGTTTAGTGATAAAGGGTTTTTATTTCACCATGGGGTGTTGAAATCACTCTAGAATATTGGATTGTCATGTTTTATTTGTTAAAAATTGAGAAATATATATTATAATCAATTATCATTTTTTAACGGATTATATTTTTCTAAAATAATATTTTAGTAATTTTATTATTATGGTTTCAAATTTATAGTTTTTTTATGTTTTTTATTTTTTTATTTTGTGTATTATAATTTAATTAATAGATTCCTATGAATGTTTAATATAGGTTTAAATATTTATCACTAATGAATTGGAATTATTTAGTTTTAATTAATTACTAAACTTGTTTTATAAATTATTTTGAGATTTTTTTGGGTAGGATAACATGGATGTACTATCCCATGGTAAATTTTAATAGGCAGTGTCAACCCCCCTTAGGTTAATCGGAGTTTCCATAGATAGGTTTTCTAGTTTCTATAATTTAATGAGAATATTAAATAAATTTTGGTAAAGAAAATGGATTGTTTTTTATTTCAATTTCTATACTAAACTGAACATTCTAATTTATATAAATGTTATTGAAGCATTGTAACTATTCCTTGTAAAATTAAAAATTTCATATCATTTTATGGTTATTTTTTGACTTTTTTGTGCAATGATATGACTAAAATATTTTTATTCATTTATATAATCATAATTGAGATTTTTATATTATTATTTGAACAAATGGCATGCTGATTAAAGGTATTTGAGGTTATGTTACTGTAAATATATTGGGATAGATATGCTTTACCCAAAAGATATAGGATTCGTTCTAATAAAATAATTTTAACAAAATATTGATTATGTTAAACATGCCACCCTATGTTTTTGATTTTGGGGTTTTGAATTTTTTAATAAACCCACCCAGAATACCATTTAAATTGATATCCATGTTGATTCATAACGTTCCCGAAAAGCATTCCAAATCTTCATGGGCCCACAACACGAACCACGACATCAACAAATAATCACTTGGAATAATTTATCCAAAAAAATATTTAGAATAATATGAGGAAACATTATTGGATATATAAATCAATAAATACATGTCACTGTAAAATGTGACACTAAGGAAACTAATATAAGAACATAAAAAAACTGGCCTTATGGTTGTCGTGAGAACCCACCATATGACAAGTCACCCACTATTGGTTACCATAAATTTTAAACCCAATGTAACGTGAGAGCACAAACACAGTCTATAAGATAATAAAGGGGTTTTAATAGAAAATTGTATACATAGGGTGTGACCTAAAGACCCCAGTATGATTCCACCAAATATTCTATGCAATTAATTCATAAGGAAATTCCAATTTTTAAAAGAATAATATGAACAAAAGAGTATAAATATTTGTTTAACAATAATATTTTAAACAATTAAAAATTATTTTTCAAACTAAAACAATAAAACATACCATATCACAATCATTAAAATCATTGAAAACTATTTCAAAATTTAATGTCAGATAATTAAAAAAATTAAAATATGCAGAGGTCATCGAATGATGAAAAATATTCATTTCATTAGAGTCATGGTGCATAATAAAAATTAACAAATCATGTAAAGAGTCTTTATTTCCCAAAAGTTACAGTGAACATTGTCATGTATCGAGTATAAAGTGTGTGGATTTCATGGATACTACATTGGTAAAATAGTGACTCTTGGTAATCAAATTACAACATGACTAATTATGGGGCTTACATCTAGTCTCACATGCCTCATGAAAACTAGTTTGATGAAAACCATGATTCCTGGCCATACATCTAAATAATAATCCTTTCACGTTTTCTATATATACATGTTTCCCTCTAAACGTCTTTTCTAGTTGGGAAGCACTATTTTTGAATGGTTTCTTATAGGTTTTTTTAAAAAACCAATAACACACAATAGTTTTATATACTAATGGATCTTCTTTCCAAAGGCATGCATTCATTAGGTTTATTGACCTATGAAACTTATGAACTCACATTGGTTGATTGGTTAGAAGGTTGGGATCATCACACCTTTTTGGGGGTAATTGTTTCCTACTATAGGATTCTCTTATAGATTTAAGATATGTTCATGAATACTTCATTAATTCTCAATTATGATATGAATTATCATTGTATTAGAAATCAATTATTAGCATGTGTGGAATTGAGAATCATCTGTATGTATTCATGGTTCTTCATCAATGGATATATATGGGTGTATCTGAGGCCCACCATTGATGTTTTCCTCTTACATACAACTTATAGATAATTGTTCATTATTACCATGATTATGGTTTCTAATCCACTCAGTGAGGCACTATGGAGTTAATCATCAATCATGTTGATGAATTTAAATCTGGAATTTATACTCATTTAGGGAGAGAGATGTTTACTCTAGATGTTATGGTCATCCAAGTAAAAAAAGGTAACTCTAGAGTTTATTATCATCTAGGGATGTGAAAGTTATTTTTATGTTGGGATTGAACCTATTGATGGGAAACCTATAAATCCTCATAAAAAGAATCTGAAACTACATAGTTTAGTTTTTCTTAATGGGAAACCTCATAACTATTAATGTCCTGTGATTGCAACCTAACTATACAATTTAATGTCATGTGGTAAGGACATCTTGGCGGATGGATCATATTGAAATCTTGGTTTGGGAATTATATATAAAAACCCATGTAATATGGAAGGGATAAGAGATTTATAGTTTAATGAAACCATATTTAGAATATGGCCGATAGAGAACAAGGTTGATTTGGAGTATTGGTTTTGAACCTTAGGGGGGCTTCCTATGTATCATGTTTTGATAGGAATAAAAGAACACGTAGTTCGGTATGTCTCATTGGGGTGTATGAACCTTTATGTGAAATAAGTTGGGGCTTACTCTTAAAGAGTATTACCTTGTAATAGGTTCCATGAGAGAAGTCTTAACTCATTCATATTAGTGGGAGTTTAATTTGGGACTTACTCCAAATGATGATACCGAAATTAATGGAATTGGGTTTGGGCTCTTGGGGAGGATGTCTAGTGACCTCATTCCCTCAGTGAAGGCTTCTTATGTATCCATGTTATGGTGGAAATCATAGTTATCATAGTTCAATATAGAATGTGGGTTATGGGGATGTTGTGGTCATTACAAACCTATTTTTCCATGTGATTCATGATCAATGTGAGAAACAATTGTAGGTGAAAGGTTTAAAAAACCACACAGCTTCCTTCCTTCAATGATGGAAGGTGTAAGGGATATGGTGTAAGAGGCTAGAGCTATGACAGTTCCATTTCATATCATTCCATTGGACGAGGGTCCAATGTAAGGAAGGGATAGAGGTGAAGGGTGTAGATATAAGAGGGACTGTAACCTCTGATGTGAATGAAATGTAACTAAACTAGGATGGATTCAATAAATTGGGTCCCATAGTGTGGATGGAGACTCTTCCCTTGTCAAAATTATAAGATGTTTTGAACCTTAAACTCTTTATGAGAGACGGGAGTCTCTATATCATAGAGACTTGAAGGGACAGACATGGTCCAAACCCTAGTCCCCATTCAATAAGAAATCTGAAACATTGTCCCTAGGATAAGGGTATGTGTGACCTTAGTTATCCAAATATATTGAAACCCATAAGATTATTACCCCTGGTATGACACATGTGGGAACCCAATGAAAATAGATATCTAAATAAAAATGGGAGACATGTTAATGTTCCATACCTAAAGGTCTGGTAAATTAAGAGATATTGGTCGATGTTTCAATGTTGTCCCTTTCAAAAAGGGATCCAAATGAGGATAATTCCTTCCAAGAGTGTGTTAAAAGGAGGATTAATGGATATATCATGTAGTTACATATATTATGTGGTTGCTGTAGGTATTTTGTGCAAGAATATCACATAGATATACAGCATATGTCCTTGGAGGAATGGAAAAATGCTTAACAATGGGAGGCTAAGTCTTTGAAACATTGATATTTTATGGGAAATTGACTACATGGACAACAATAAATGGGTGAGGTTTTAACTTAATCACCTTGTGTGTCCCTTGATGTCATTGGTAGAATCCCATGTATGTCATTTCTTATGGAAATAATCTTGCATGCTTGACTTATTCTTATGAAAGAAAGTTCATCAAACTACTTTCTTATATTTTAGACCCTAATGGTGATTTCATATTTCTGACCAATTTTAACTCACTATTATCTTGTGTTTTAGAGATATACCAGTTAAACATTAGGGGATCAGGGAGAATGAGCTATTAATTGAGAGCTTCGAGAGTTATTAAAACTTTTTAGTTCTCTAAATGGGGAGCCCAAGTGTCAAATTTAGAGGCATGGAGGGGAGTTGGATAAAAGGAGTTGTCATTATAGTTATTCATTGTATGTCCATAGTGTATATAGTTCGTGCAATGGTGTTAAAAATTAAAAAACATCATATTTCATCGATGTAGGTCCTTGGAGTAGGGAGTTCTGCCTCTGGGCTGCACCAGTAGGGCCTCCACTCGTCATTTGGTGTGTACGTGCTCAGCGTAGGTCTTCTCCGCATAGGGGGATGGTTGAACCACCCTAGAGAACCTACTTCTCTATACCACTGGTAATTCACCCCACACCCATAATCAGGTTCTATGTCGGGCTACGCACTTGGCCCTTCATCCTAGTGCCTTCACTACCATGCCTGACCCCCATGAAGATTAGAGAGTCACATTGTGAATGTTTTGGGCATGGTTAAGGACATTTTGGGTCACGTCTCATAAATATAGAATCTTCCCCTTCTGTAATAAAGACATATTCTTAATCAAAGTTATCATTTTTTGTCTATGTGAGGTTCACATCTTAAACTCTGTGGAGAAGTGCATGGAACACATTTCATGGTGTCTTCAAAAGCTCCCCTCTATAATTTAACTAACTCCTAATGAAAACAATCCTACTCTATTGTAACATTAGTTAAAATTGACACATTCCAGCATTATTTTTTTGGTTATAGGGATATTTCATGATTCAAAGGATTCCTTAATTATTTCCTTAGCCAAGGACCTCATGTGCATACCTTAACTACTCCCAGGGTTGTATGGACAACCCTAGAAACCTTGTGCCTTTTATGTCATCACAAAAAATTTGGATTTAGCTCAATATGAAAGGTACTTAGTGGGTGATACATTGTATTTTATTTAGGATTTACTTTTGGGGTTTTAGCTTAACAAGAATTGTTCCTTTTCCATTTTTGTTGCTTGATATTTCCAAAAGCATACAGGGTGTAGTTCTAGTGAGCTGAGAATCGAATTTTACCCCAGGTACCCTTTTCGGGTTTTCATCATCATGAGTACTACGTTTATATTTCATGGAAGTTTAAATTCAAGAATTTAATACTAATAAATTCAATTTTTTAGGTCAAATAAATATGATAATGAATTTTTAGGTTAGAATCCAATAAATTCAATATGGATAGGAAGGTCCAGATATATTTTATTTTTCATACTTCCAAGGATAATCCTGAGTCATTATTTATATGGTCACCATATCTAAAATTTGAAATATAAGAATAGTGGAGGTCTCATCTAATAATTAAGTTAGTGATATTTGAAAACCCCATTAATGGTATGTTTTATACTGGTCCATCTAGAGAATATGCTTCATAGCAAAATAGTATCATCCTTAAGCTGAAATACTAATTTTACGGGCTACATTTTTCAAGGCCAACTGGGGGCATGTACTACATAGTTAGATTAAGTATTTCTCAATAATTTTGACATTCTATTACTGATAGACCAATTTTGTAAATTATTTGATGTCTAAAGACCATAGTGGGTGGATTTTCCATGGAAATATGTTGGAAAATAAAAGGTCCCATATATTCCATCATAGGACATGAATGAGAAACCACATCTAGAAAATTTTTGTTCGTGAAGGATGACACATTATTCAATTTAGTTTGTTTTCATGCGGTAATAACATTAGGTGCATTGATTTAGGGTCCTTATATTTTCCCAGATATTTGATGGTTTTTCTGTTATTGGTAATTTTTCTTGAAATGTGGTACCATTTTCATGTAGGGAAATAGAGAATTGTATTATATGATTCAGGGATTTCTAAATCCAATGAACGAAATGGGAATAGGGCTCAAGAAATTTAGATTTTTTTTTATATGTACGATGTTACCTCTATAAGATAAACACGTTTTGTGTTTTTTTATTTAGGGTCGGCAGGGGCATGTTCCACATAGCCAATTAGTGGAATCCATAAAAAATAGGCATGTTATGTAGGATAATTTTATTCAATGGAAACTGGGGAACATAGTGTATAGTTTGGTAAAGGTGTTCTCAAGAATTGTGATATACTATTTTCTGAAAGAAAATTAATGGTTACGGAGATTCATAATTCCTCAGGCACAAAATTTTGTTTTTTAGAAAAAAGTACATAAATATGGAAGGGTTATTTTCAGTCATTATTTCCAATGAAATAGAGGAATAAGCTACCTAAGAAGGCATGAACCAAACATAGGAATTATTATTAATGTAGTTTTAGGACATATGACTAAGACCATAATATTATGGAAACAATGGAGGATATGAGGTTGAATGGACCATGGTCACTCCAATATGAATATAACATATAAGGAAGGAAAATATATAGCTTTATCTTGGATACATTCATGTTGGGAGAACAGATATGATACAAATACAAAATGGATAACGAATTTAAAGTGTGGGTTCCTTCATATATTTATTATATCTTAAAGATACAGAATGGGGTTTTCCCATGAACAGAGTAACCACTATATGAAATGCCCATTATAAATGATTTATTATGAAGGGACGAATTCGGAATGTACTGAATGGACAGAAAATGGAATCCCTTAGGTGACATGGCCATTCTATAGGAGAATTTAATGCAATCCCAACTAGGGAACGTACTACATAGTCATGAAAAATACCTATCATGTATCAAACATTCTATCATTTAAAACCAATGGAATATTATGATGATATGAAAGTACTCAAGATTACGAGTATGAAATGTGAAATAGATAATGTCAAATGAATAAGGAAAGTATTGGAATATTATTGGACATGATTTTGGATTACCTTACATTGATTTAATTAATACATATATAAGGTGCGTCCATTATTTCCTTGATGGGTTCTTTAAAGAGAAAGGCCTAAATAAAATAACCTATATTGATTTTGATCTTTTGAAAGTGGGAGTAAATTTTCATTTATATCATGACCGAGATAGGATTTGAGGCCTATATTTCAATACGTATCTCATATGGGATCAGAATAAATCCATACATAGTTTTCTAAATATGATTCCCAATACTGACTAGATATTTATGTGAGGAAGTGGGGTTTTTCATAGATGTGACTGAGATTTGAGATTAGGAAGTCTCTATGAATCTAATTTGAATGAGAATCAAGTTATACATAGTCTGTTTCATGTTGTTTATCATCATTAAGAAAGGATTTGTGTGACCCAACGTGAATGAAACATTGTGGATGGACCAGGGGATAATAATTGTGCCTCAATACCTAACTTTGATAGTGAACAAATTAAGAAACACGTAATTCTTAACAGGTACCCTGTGTATATCAGATATAAAAAAATGTAAATGGGCTTAATGATTATTCGTGGCTAGACCTGGGATTGGAGATATAGAAATCACAACCTATCTTGTTGAGACAATAATGAAGCCACATGTAGTTCTTAAAGGTTCTCCATATGTAGTTTTGATTCGTACACAAATGGTGTGAAGGGAAATTTTCAACATTACTGAAATACCAAGGATAAGAGATCTGGGTGTCACTAAATATCTTATTGGGGAATGACTCATGATGTATGTAATTATTGAAGAAACTTACCCACACCAACTAGATTTTCATGTGAGGAATGGGGTCCTTAATATTTTCAAGAATAATTGTTGGGCCCATAATACATGATGGTATGAGACTCAATCTATATTTTCTAGAAGGGTTCCTCATATAGAATTACCTCAAATAAAAGTTATGGGTAAATTGTTTATTTTATGGTTTTTGTTGGAACCAAGATAGAATATCTTAGTGTCACTATGTATCGAATTGGAGTGAGAATCATGCCACATGTAGTTCTTGAAAAGGGGTAACTATGCAGATCTCATTCAAATATCAGGATAAATAGGTTTCATGTGCCACAAAGGAGTTGAATTTTTATGACTAATTCTTACATTTTAATGATAATATTATTTTATGGGACCACAATTTATTTCAATTTTTTAACATGGGAAATTTTTTAGTTTCAAATGACGTAGATTCCAACCTTATAGTTTATTTTCTTGTAGTGAGGAAAAATATTGTTTCTTAGTTTTAGATCATGCAACTAGGATCTCATGCTGTGTAGTTTAACTTCTTGTGATAAGAACGAAGATGCTTCATTGTTTAATGTCATAGAACACAAATTTATGTAGTGATATTCTGTTTAACATCATGAAAGTAGGATGTATGGTTGTAAGTAATTTATCATCATAAAAATAGGATGAACATTGTGTGTTTTTACCATGTACTTCTTCCAGAACCTTGTATTGGTTGGAGATGTAGGGAGTTCTACATACATTTATATTTAGGAATAATCTCCATTTAATTATACCTTAAGTATGGAATAAGTTCCTTCCCACTTTGCCCTAAGTGTCGGAGGCCTTTTTCCTAGTATCATTAGAGTACTAATGACCACTACCAATTCTCCTTGCACAAATTAATTGAGGTAATCTTTATTGTTGAATGCTTTTGATATTTGGTTTTGATATAATTCCATGTGATCTAAGGTATGTAATATCTTTCCATCCAATTACTCCAACTCATCTCGTCACTTATTGGACAAATCATCTGTATATAGCTGATCTTAAACGAAAACTCATAGTGATGCAAATTGATCTTTAGGGGGCAAGACAAATTTTGTTATATATACCAATGAGTACAGGGTTGACCATATTTTTGTATGAGTATTATTCCAATAAGCCCATAAGGCATCGATGATATTATCAGGCCGTGAATGTTTATCTTTATCCACCATATTCTATATTGTGATTGAAGGAGTCTTTTTGAAATCTTCTATCAGTTCATTCTTCACAACATGATAGTGGGATTAATGCTTAGATTTGATATTATATTCCTAATATACCTTCTCAACCTCACCAAAATAGAAACTGGTGACATTTTCTGTCAATATGGTAATAGGGACAGTAAATCTGGATATGATATTATCACTGAAAAAGATAAAAATGATTTTTGATCTGACACCATTAAGAGGTAGTTTCTTCGCCCATTTATAGAAGAAATCATTAGTAATAGGTATGTGTTTGAAATTTTTAGTTGTATATGGAGGATATGGTCCCACAACATCCATTACCCATCTAGAAAATGTTTAAGAGTACTAAGTTGTATGTTGAAATTATATGGGTTATTGAATGATGTTAGAATTCACTTGGACGTGATGAAATATTATAGTGAAATCTGTGCAATCCTATGTCATTGAAGGCTAAAAATTTTTAAGTCATAGGATTTGATCAAAAACCCTATGCTCAGGCGGGTGGGCACCACAAGCTCCTACATTTACATCTCCAATGATAGTCGTATTATATTCTTCATTAAAACATCTAAAGAGGATTCCATCGAAGCCTCATCATAGATGATATTATCTTGATTTGTGTGATTGTAAAGAGTGAAAATAACTCTTCATCTTCATAATACTCCATTCCCCCTCTATATAATTTAGGTACTCTATATTGGATATATTCCATGATAATTGGTGTCCATCCTAAGCTGAGACCAAATGGTTTGGTAATGGGATTGATTTTGTTGATTTCATAAATTTTTGTTTGAGTAAAAGGTGAGGCCACATGATGATAAGAAAGGATAATGATTGCTTCATCCCATTTTTTATCTACCAAAGTTGTCACTTTATTTTCTAATGCATCATCTTTGGAAATTATTTATATTAGGACATTAGACAATGTTTGTTATATGGGAAATTCTACCAGTAACACATGGACGTGATCACACAAGGGAATTAGATATTCTTTTCTAATGTTTTAATCCACATTTATCTGTTTTATTACTTTTATGAAAACATCTTTCAATTTTAGGTGATTTTATGGTATTTGGATATCCATTTCCAATCCTACAATGAGATTATGATATTTTGCCTCGTTGTTGGTACCACCTTCAGAATAATAGAAGGAAGATTCAAACACTACCTTTTCTAGGGAGATAAGTAAAATTATGTCCCAATATTAATGAGATTGGGATATTATATTCTCTTTTCTATTGGACTTCTAGAATGACCATCAAAATTCATCTCCCATGTCCGAGGCCATCTTGAATCGAGAACATTTGTTATCAGGTAGCTTATTATTCAATGGTGTTTCTTCTATTGATGGGTGTTCAGCATGGAACTCTACCATGGCATGGATATTTACTAATTTCTAGGGAACAAACCATATATCAGACTATTTTAGATTAACATTCCACTAATCTAGGAATCCATTCAACATAATATGAATAATGATAAATTTTCATGGTTTATTGCAAGAGACCATGTGGACCTCATGATGTTGCAGGTACTGCCTCAGCTTCTGAATTATAATGATTAATTCTAGAAATATATTCTCAATGTTTGAATATTTATTCTATACAATGATCATGGTTAGACTTGGAAAACAAAAGATTTTTTCATTCCTATATTCATTCTTATACATAAAGAATGCTCCCAGTGATTGCTTAAATGTTTGACATAAATAATGGTTTGTTTTCCCTCAATAGGTGGAATCAATACCAGTGAATCAAGTGGTATTTTTTGGGGGTATCAAATGATTCATGGAGTTCAATGGTCCATTGATATGTTACCCACTTCTTCATCAATTTGGTGAGGGAAAATAATTCCCTGATAGATTAGATTTCAAGCATTATATTTAGGATATGTTTACTTAATGTCCAATTAATTTTTATATGTTTTGAGGAGGTGGTATGGCAATGATTTATATAGTCTTCTATAGATTTAATTTGATTCAATATTGAAAGACATCAAAATTAATAAATTTTACCAATGTTACCCCAAAATCACATTTCATGGGGTATATCTTTAGATTATGTTATCAAATAATTATGAATATGGTATCCAGGTTAGTCTAGTGAAAATAAAATTGTCTGGATTTTACCACTATATCATCAATATATCATTCAAAAAATTTCACTATGTAGGGCTAGGAGATGTTGTACGTTACACATTGATATTTCGCACCAACATTCTTCAAGCCAAAGGGAATTATCTGATAGAAAAATATGCCTTGAGGAGCTTTGATTGTTATATATTACTCATATTCTCAAGACATCTATATTTTGTTATATCCAGAGTATCCATCCATGATGGAGATATCAAAGTAGCCAACTACTACATCAATTAGAAGTTCCGTGATCGTAATTGGGAAGTCATCTTTTAGACAATGCAAATTGAGATATCTAAAATCAATACCATCTATGATATTCCCTTTTTTATTTTTCACCATGACAAAATTTTCTAACCACATTAGAGATTACACCTCTTAGATGAATTTACATTTGATAATATTGTCGACTATAGCCATAATTTTAAAGGTACCAGTTATGTGTGTTCTTCTTGATGTTTGATTTTATCCCTGATGCACTTCTAGAAAACCTAAATGATGGGAGACCACTTTGTGAATAGGTCCAATAATATTCATGTAGTTCTAGGAAAACACATTTAGGTATTGCATCAAAAAGGACTTATTCACTTATTTCTCTTCTAGAGTCATAGATGCACTAATCTGAGTGGGGCGTAGGTCTACCTACGTACCCAGATTTATTTCTCTATGGTTATACATAGGGGTGGATACGCCTTCCTAAAATATTGGAGTGGCACATTTGAGGTCTTCTACCTCTTCTCCCTTTCTTCTTGTGTAAAATTCTCCACCTCTTCTCGGAGGGTAGTGGATGAAGTAAAATTTTATGAGCTTAGGGAGGAGTCAGTACATGGAAATCTTGATGAGGAGGCAACCATCTTTGACTATAATGATGATCAATATAATTTTTGAATATATGAAGTGTATGTAATAGGTTTTGAATTGGCATCCATATATTTTTCAATTAGTGTTACAACATCTTCTAGCCTACCTGATGAATTAGATAATTGTTGAATCTCGATGGATAGAATAAAGGCATCTCCATTTTGGATTCCACCACTTCTTAGTGAATAAATTATTTATCACATACTATCAGAATTAGTTTCCACAATTAAAATAAAGAATATACTATATTGTATCTTGGATTTGGTTCAATCCTTTAAATTTTATTAATGGGTAACACATAATCTACAAATAGACTCTTAAATGGGTTAGATAGTTTCCTTTCTAGACCAATCATAGAATTGTGTTGATTCTAATAACATCAATCACTGTGAACTATTTTACCATTGTGTGGTAGAACTCCACATAAATATATTATGAATCAAAAGTTTTGAATGGGGTTTTATCACCATGAAATGTCCCAATTTTAAGGTTGATGAAATATTTGATTCATCGGTGGCATGATGAAGGAATGGGTGAATGATGATATAGCCAAGGTCTCTACAACATTATGTTGAAAGCTTTGTATTACCGGACAAACATAAAATCTAAATTAGATATGAGATCCCCAAACTAATTTCTTTGAATAATCTCGTCGAGAAGTTATTTATCATTCTATTCCTAACCCTGTAACATTAAATTTGTGGGAGACAAGTGAGATTAAAAAATCTCCAATCAACATAGTGTCTGAATGGTAATTTTTATGACTTATGATCCATCATCGATGAAGTCTCATAAGATATTAGTATCATTGATCATTCTATATAGATTCCATGGATTAATGTGCCCATGAACAACAAAAGCCTTGTACTGGTTCATGAATGATACGACTACATGAAATTTTGTTGTGTCAATCTCTATATGGTAAACATATATGGCTTCAACTATGGTTTCAAACTCATGAGGTCTAGAAAATACCTCAATAATAGATTCCCATATATCTTTTGGTAGATTCCTAGAATTCAGGATTGATGGCTTGTTCGGTACATAGTCCAGTTGCATCAAAACTTTATACTTTTGATCTATATATCAGTATCTTCTAGTATATAGAAGATCTATTGTAGGTTCCATAAAAGACAATGCTGCTGATGTTGATGGACCATGTGTTAGTATAGAAGCTAGAAACAATTCTTCTCTTCGTGGATTAGGCCGGCTATATCTTTCCACTCACTGAGAAGGTGGTTTGAGAGCTAATAATTTATCTTACAAGATGATAATGTTAGGTAATGCACTGTCATGTTAGGGATGATTCCCTTATTCTTACTGATCCCACTGAAGATGTCTCCCAAGAGTTTATGCTACATAAACGGTTCGAGTAGGGGTGTGGTGGGAGTAGTGTGTTATAGCATACCAACATCTTACTCTATATCCTCGATCTGGAAAACCTATTCTCCCAATTCCCCAATTAAGAATGGGTAACTTACGTTCATAATCAAAATCATAATTTTCATAGTGATCACCTCAGTGAACAATGTTAATGGAACTAAATATCAATTGTTTATATGATGATGATTCTACCTGACATGTCAATTCTTGTTATGTCGTTCAGTGGGGCGGTGCCCATGCTATCGAGACAGTTGGCTTGAAATCTACTAAGGACACAGAAAACATTGGACTTGAAAAAATTTCATTTTCTTCCTCTATTTCCTCATTATTCCATCCATGATTATTCTATAAGGACTTGAAATTATAGGACTAAGATTTTGATGAAGACAGATCTGTTGTAATGGAAGCTATACGAGATATAGATGGTTGTTTCCACTATGTTCGTAGAATATCATGAGTTTAGTTTATTGTTTTCATGACCATCCAATCTTCAAATTTATGATCATTCATAATTTTTACTTCCTACATTATTATTTCCCCATATGGATTTTTATAATTATCACATGCTTCCTAGGTAGGTGAATTTTTTAGCTTCACATTCTGAAACACCAATATCTTTTTTAGGAGGTCCTTAAAAATAAAACACTCCAAGTTGGGGTTCCCCAATATTTTATGGAAGGGGAAATAGTTTGAGGTGGTCCCCATATCATTATTTTTTAGGTTTCTGTGGAATTTTCAACTGAACTATGTTGTTTTCCAATGTTGAGATGAATTATTGGGGACTTGGTCATTTAAAAAAGAATGGATGTTGTTTTTACACTAATGAAACTATCTCCACCTTTGAACATTTTGATCATATTGATGAGGCATTTATGGATAATGATTCTCGTGAGGTGGAGCCCAATAGTATGATGAGTGATTTGATGAATTAATTGCTCTATGGGCCTTCATAAGTAGGAAAATAAAGGTATTTTCTTTTCCTACACTTCTTCTTAGATCATGTGGAATTCCTCTTGATTTGGATCAAATCTCTATTATGGATATTTCCAGTGTTTGATAAATCAAGTCCATATCCCAAAACCCTTGTGTATATTTCATAAGGATATGTAGTGTGTGAAACTCATCATAATGATTTCATACACAAATAAGCAGAAATTATTCTTGAGGGAGTGGTATATTCAATGAGTATGTTAATGATTTCCAATAAGCAACGAAATATGAAACTATTTAATTCTCTCTTGGCATTTTGTTTTTATGATAGATGATTATTGACTTCTATAGTATTCAAATTAAATAGAAAAGGAATATATAATGGAGATCTTCCATATAGTGATCGATCGTTTTTGAAAACTTATGTACCATACAAAGGTTATTCCATGAAATGAATGTATGAATTATTTCAGTTTCACTAAATTCTATTTCTCGGGGGTCCCCATCATAGGATCACATTGAGAGATGAAATACAACAGGTTTTTCTCTTGATATCCTTACCCATTTACGATTGGAAATTTGGGATTCCCAAATATTGGTTGGGGAGGGATCATATCTACCCATTCAGAATAAACCTTTATTTATATATTTATTAGTGCTTTCTTTCCATATATACCAATGGAGTCTTTTGTGACCTAATATTTTTCATGAGAATTCGAGTAAAATCTAGCTAATCTGAGACCTAAATTGGTGTGACGGTTGGAGCATGAATAGGTTCGACCACTAGTGGTAGTAACACTACTATATACCATGGTTAACCAATAGGGTTTGGCCTGTAAGGATGTTCTTTACCTTCCTCATATTTTACATAAAATAATGGGAATTCAATATCCACAATATTAGTTCCAACAAAAACTCTTTTATGAGGTTTTCTTATTGGAAGTGTATGTTGGCGATCTGATTGTGGAGCATGTCTTGTTGGAGTGTTGCTTTAGAGTAACTCTACATTGAGTCTTCTCAATTCCTTCACCTCCTCATATTGATGAGAAAATATTTTCACAATAGAAATGGATTGACCATTACTAAGGGGTAAAAGAGATACGTAGTCATACCCTTATATTTTCCCTTATTAGGTTCAGTTTGAAGAGGTGGAAGTTGATTATTCGAGGGAATACTTAAATTTTGAATAATCATGTGATTTCGGTTATGTAAGACTCCTTCTTTTTCTATGGTTTGGATCGCATTATGAATATGGCCTTCATACTCAAACTCCATTGAACATGAATCATTTTTTGGAGTATCTTCTATGATGGAATTAATGACCTTCACTGATGCATAATACATTGCAGGTATTCTGTCATTATATTTGTGAGATCTCCATCTTCTACATCCTTTACGAGACCATTTCCTCTTATTTTATAGTAACCCTTAAATATTTTTTTGGAAAATAATCTGAAGGTAATCCTGGGATAATTCATTTGTCCATTCATTTTGATGCTTCTTCCCTAATCTGAAGAAAACTGACATCTGCTGAGGGAGATATTGTGAATGTGATAAAGACCTAAGCACTATGCATTAGAGATGTTCATGTTCTTCTTTCTCAACCCTTTGGGCTCTATTTTTTGGATCTAAGGGTTGATCTAAAAAAATACCCTAACCCTATTGGCTAGGGTGGATCCTGAACTACTATGGATGATATCAGTGCGACTACTCTATTGATTTTAAGAATTCTTGTTGGAATTTTAGCAGGGTGAATTATCTTTCACTCACATAAATATCCTGATTATAAATATCATTATTCTAATTAAGACATTTTTGAAATCTAATAGTTGACATACTCTACAAGATATATATTCTTTATTTTATCTTATGTTTGATTCAAAAGTATCTCAATGGATTTATCTATTTTTAACTGGCTTTGATGGAATCTGGAAGAGTCCTATTCTTGTTGAGCATCGCATCAATCCTTATTGTAATTTTTTTTGTAGGTGGTCTGGGGAAATAACATTGCATTAGACCACATTTGGTAGGCATTCCTATATGGGGATCAAAACAATATGCAATGATACATGTTCACCCCATCATCTCAGATGTACACCTAGTGGGGTATTTGCAATGAGTCTTCTCAACCACATCAATGAAGCGAGGAATTCACATGTTAGGGATAATTATAACTTCTCAATTTTTGGCTATATGGAATCTAGGAGATAGGCCATGTAAATTTGATACTAAAACCATTCTATTACATTTACACGACTTTGATATTCTTTATATTGTAATACTTTTTCTTTTAGATGATAAAGAGTCTTTGATATGTTGAGGTAGAAATCATGAATACTATCTTCTTCCAAAATCACTGGAATGTTGTATTGAGAGGTGGAAACAGGATAGAACATGACCTATATTTCAACCTTATCCAGCTTTTCACTCTAGTTTAACATATCCTATTCTTCTTTTTATAGAGGTTTCTCTACTTTATCTGACCAATGTTAGTGTTTTCCTATCACTTTATTAGAATTGGAAGGATTGTTAGAGAGTTCCTCTATTGTATTGGAAGATAAATGGATAAAGGGTGGTTTAGGGAATGATTTTCTCATTGGGATTTCTTCTGATTGAGAAATAATTTCACCCACCAGTGAAAAGATATCACACATGAATGGATATGTATTTTCAACTTCCTCAAGATAAGTGGGATTTCTCGTTAATAAAATGTTAGTTGGATAATTTTATTTAAAATATGAATAAAAATTTTAGAGATAAAATTTATAGTGAATTAAATCATGGGAAGGACCATCATGGTGGATTACAGTAAGGGTAAATCCTCTTGATCCATGGTCTTCTATCAACATAGTCGGTGTCATGGAATTCATCAAGAGATAAGATCTATATGTTAACCAAATTTTCATGAAGCAACTCTTCAAGGAGAAATTTTTGAAGAGGACCTCTTCAGTTACAAATTCTGATTCCATAATTTGTTAATAGAAGGCTAGTATCATGAGATACAATAGATAAATGTATTAGTAATTCATGAATTCCAGTACTACGTGGAGAAAAATAAAAAACTGCTTCTTGATTTTTCTACAAATTTTGATAACACTTTTTTTATACCTTCTTATAAGTAGTTTGGGACCCTTTCTAGGTGAAGTTGTTATCATGGGCCAGTGCATATACTTTCCTTGGAGTGGCCTTAAAAATAGACAGAATATCTCTAATTGGAAGATGTGTATGAGCATGATATGTTTGTCTGTATGATCTAGGGATGTATACCCCATGACCCTCCATGATATGAACAGAGGTGTATATCTGCTTTGCGGATACAATTAGATGATCCACACTGATTGTGGGGATATAGTTATTCTTATGTCTGTCGGGTACTGATGTTGTCACCATAATGATATTATGGAAAGCCTCTAGGATAACAGTTGGAATATATGTCTTCCCATTCCCCATTGCCAAGATGTTCTTTGTGACATCAGTGGTCATAACTAGTGTATAAATCCATTCCTTATCTATAGTATGGGTATGTACCTGCTCTTATCCTCTCATTCCTGTTATTGGATACTAGTATTACTCATGTGATGGGAAAGATAATTGAGTTTTCCCTCTTTGTTTCTTCAATGATTTCCTACATACCTCTCTGGGAGCATCTAAATGAGGTTTTGGTAGACGTGATTAGTGTAGGTGGGTGTATGTTCCTTCTTGAGAGTTGATTCCGAATTGGGTTAGAGGGATTCTTTGAACGCTTATAGATGAGTCTAATGGAAGTAATGATGATTGAATGTAAGTGTACGTTCTTTCTCATAGTACTCCACTAGACTTGAATTTTGGGATTGGTTAGGTGCAGCCAGATGAGTCTCCTAGCTAATGGAATTAGGGCGGAAGGGTGCATATACACTCTTTGCTATTTTCCTCCAAACTAGGTTGTTGGGATTCTCCAGAGGGGGAAAACGTTGAACTTTTCGCCTTGTTTTTTGTTGTTTTCTCAACTATGTTTTCCTTAATTTCATGGACTGACGAACTAGGGCCAAATAGTAGAATTCAAAACCCTCATATTATTGAGTTATTACTCCAACATGGTGTTGGTGGCATCAATTTTTGGTAGGATCCAGTTTAAAGGACCCATGTGTCTTTGGGAAGAGGACATAGGTGTCATCTTGGTCAAATTATTAGAATGTGGGAGGTATTTCTGATTTATTTTTCTCGATAATCACCCAAACTATTTAATATAGTGGTTGTAACCATTTACCTGTGGACCCCTGGTCATCACTGGTATGATAATTGGGAGTTATTCTTGATCTGGAGAGCATGTGTGGCAGCCTCCATGTTTGGAACTATACCATTTTAATGGTAATCTCAAACAAATGCATTAGAGACCCAGTTTTGTAGTCACTAATTCGGTAATGGAATCCCTCATGTAGATGGGGATCTTTCTTGAGCTACAATCAAGGTGTTCATGGGTGTAAAGTTTAAATAATCCCTTTGGAATGAAGGGATTTCAAGGAAGATGGTGCCCAAACATATGAAAAATAAAAAAATTGATCTTTGGTGAAGTGGTATCTTTTTGGATGAATTTATGGGAAATATATTGATTTTTATAGACCTCCTTTATCAATTTACAGGAGAATGAAATATGGGTAACACTATCTTCTTGGTTAATCATTTAGATCAAGTTCAACCTTTTTTTCCCTCAAACCATGTGTTCTGGTTAGGAATCACTATTTCCAAATAGTTTCTAATGGGTTTTTATGGAACTAAAAACACCCAACAGATCATTATCCAAAGGGACCTACTTTACAAATTTTGGTGTTCATTAGGTTTTTTGATTTAGGCTACTTAATAAATCACATTGGTTTATAGGATGGGAGGTCGGGCTCATCACCCCCTTTTGAGGTGAATTGTTGTCTACTATGTGACTCTCTTATAAATTTAATATATATTCATGAATCTCTAATTTATTACCATTTATGATATGTTTTATCCCATTATTAACAATCAATTATTATCATGTGTGGAATTTATAAACATCCATATGTATTCATGGTTTTTCATCAATGGGGATATTTTTTTGAATCATTGATTCCCCATTAATGGTTTCCTCTTATATGCTACATTGAGATTCTTTGAAACTTATTTTGATGATGCTGGTTTTTAATTCATTCAATGGGGAACTCTAGAGTTAATGGTCATATAGGTAGTCGAATGTCACTTTAGAGTGTGTCATCATCTAGGGAGATAGATGTTTACTATGGAGTTTATTGTAATCCAGATAAATAATGGTTATATATGAGTTTATCATCATCCAGGGAGAAAAATTATGTTTTGATGTTGGGATCGATCCCATTGATGGGATACCTAAATATCCACGTGAAAGGAATCAAGACCCATATAGTTATGTGTCACTTAATTGGACACATAATACCTATTATGGTCATGTGATGAGGACCAAACCATGAATCTTAAAGTCAGGTGGTATGGATATCTTGGAAGAAGATTCTCAGTCCATGCTTGGTGTGAGATTTATTTGAAACAGCCAGAGGGACTTGAAAGGGATATGAGATTCTAAGTTGAATTTAACCCTTGTTGGAATGTGGACCAAAGAGAACCATGATGATTTGAGTGTTGGGTTTGATCCTCAAGGTGGATTACTATGTATCTCATTTGGATGGGAATCAAAGCCCGTGTAGTTTTGAAAGTCATGAATGGGAGTATAGACATTTGAGATAAATAGGTAAGGGATTACTCTTATATGGGATTACCTTGTAACAGGGTCCATGAGAGATGTATTAACTCATAGAGATTTTGTGGGTTTACCATGGGGATTACTCTAAAGAAGGATTACCAGATTAAAGGAATATGGGTTGGACTCCTGATGAGGATGTATAGTGAGCTCGGTCTCTAGATGAAGGCTTCCTACATATATAAGTTATGGTGGAAGTCAAAGTTCTTGTTGTTCTTTCCTTCAAGTGGGTTGTTTGGATCTTGTGATCATTACAAACCTATAAACCCACACGATTCATTAATTTTATGAGACACAAGAGGATGTTAATGATTCAACAAACCAAACATTTTTCTTCCTTCAATGATCAAAAATGAAAGGGCTATAGAGGAAGAGTCCAGTGCTATGACACATCCCTCTATACTCTTTACATTTGATTAGTGTCCAAGGTAAGAAAGGGTTGAAGGTAAAGGGTGTAGATAGGAGTGAGAATACAACCTCATACATCAAATTATATGGGATTACACCATGAAGGATTCCGTAAAATTGGTCCCATAGTGGGGATATAGGCTTTACATATGTTAAAAGTAAAATAATGTGTGAACTGTACCCTCCATACTAGGGAACCAAGGATCCAGATCTTTTAAATGAGAAGGGGAGTACATGTTTTGAACCCTAATACTCCAAAAATAGAAACTTTGAAACACATAACCTACTGTAAGGGTTTATGTGACTATATATATCCAAATATATAGACACCATAAATATCCATATGCTCTAGTAAGACAAGTGTAAGAAAAATACAAACAATTGATATTCAAATCCAAATGGGATACATGCTGAAATTACTTTCCCAAAGCATAGATAAATCAAGAGGACTCAGTGGATGTTTAAAATTAGTTCAGTTCAGACAAGGGATCCAAATAAAGGGAATCCGTACTGTGAGTGTCTTAAAATATGGGTTAAAGGATTGCTCACGTAGGTCCTGAGCATAGGTGTTCCACGAGGTATGTCATGTATATATGTCATAAAGGTATGTCACATAAGACTTCATAGGAACTGAAAAACACTTAAAATTGGTATGATAGGTTTGTTAAATCATGATATTCCTTGAGAAATGGTCTATATATACAAAAAAACATGGGTGAGGATTTAACATAAGCACATTGGGTGTCCCTTGATGTCCTTGTATGAATCCTACGCAGATCCTTGATTTAGGAAAGGAGCTTGCATATGTGAATTTTTTATATAGATGTAGGGTCCTAAAATAGGTATCTTATATTTTAGACACTGAAGGGGCTATGATATTTCTTATTGATTTTAATTCTAAATTATATAATTTTTTAGAGAGATACCTGAGAAAATTTTGGTTACCTGAGTGAAGGAGATGTACAACGAGAGATTTGGGATTTCATCCAAATTTTCAAATCTAGGAATGGGGAGACCAACAGTACAATTTAAAGTAAAGGAGGGGACTTGGTTAAAAGTAGTTTCCGGTATAGGTCTTCCATAAAGGTCTAGAGTGTAGATCTTCCATGTAGGGGTGTAAAAAATTACAAATCCACATATGTACTTATTATAGGTCCCCGATGTATGGCGATACCCCCTTAGGCATCCTAGGTAGGGCTAGCGATGGTATTTTTGGAACACAGGTGGTATGTGAAAGCACTTGGTGATGGTATACAACAAAAGGGGGGTGGTTGAACAACCACATCGAACCTACTTCTCCACATCGTAGGGAATGCACCCCCACACCCTAGTTTAGATCAGTGTCGAGAAATGGTCTCGAACCTTCTACTGAGTCCCTTCGCTACCGTCACTGACCCCCCTGAAAAATGGATAGTCTCCTAGAAAATGTTTGGGGATCAATCAAGGACTTTTTGTGTCACGACACACGATAATCCAATATTCTCCTTCTGTGTAATGACATATTTTAATCCAAACTTATCATTTCATGTCTAACTGAGCTTCACAACTTCAATTATATAGAGAAGTGCATGGAACACATTTCATGGTGTCTATAATATACTAGGATGGTGTTAGTGTTCTACTGAAGCATATATCTATGTAATCTAATCCAACTAACAAGGTTCCCATTACTACTCAAAAGAATGTTTAAGATAAACAAGTTACAAAGGTCACAACGAGATCCTTATTGACAACATATCACACTCACCCCAAACAATCTCAATGTAAATGACACCCTTTTAAACATATGTAACAAAGTGAATTACAAGAATCAAACAATATATAATTAAGGTATTATGACATGTGATAATTATTAAATTGTCCATCTAGGCCATCATTCATCAATAATTTAAATTCATAAAATTTTATAATATTCAATATTAAAAGGGTAATAATAACCACATCCTTTCACAATTCACCATATAAATTCCAAATACCTGTTTAAAATAATAATTTATTTTAACAAAACCATAAACAATTCAACAGAAAAATTATAATTTTAAATGGTTTGACTATAATTGAAAACACGGGTGGGAAGCCTCTTTATATGTTAATAAGAAATTCATTTCAAATAACCTAAAATTCCAATTTCAAAACAAGGTCAAAATCAATCAAATGGGGTTCTTGGTAATTTAATCAAATAATTCATTTATTACTATTTAGAAAACCTCAAGTATTTTAATTCATTAAATTCAAATCATTTATGTTCATTTAATAAGTCAATTTTTTTTTCAGAGCCCTCATTTTCACCAAAACCCCCATTAAATGTTCTATGAAAATAAATCCAAAAATCCATGGTGTTTTAGCATTTAAAAAAATGGTATTAAATATCAATATTATATCCATTCTATGAATTGCATTTTCAATTCAAATAAAATAGCATCGAGGAAGATTTTATATGTAATTTAATGGACAAATTCCATAGAACATGTGTTAGAAATTAAGAAACAAGTGTCTATGAAATTATCAAGCAATAATAAATCAATTAATCAAGGATAAATTTAAGAATAGTTACATGGAAAATATGTGATCCAACAACATAAAATATGATATGTTTCAACATCGATGTTGTTCACCTAATCTAAGAAGATATATCACGAGTCAAGATAAAAGATATCCAAGATCCAATATCACACAATAATCTACCTAGATAAAAAATGAAATTAAATTATTAACATTTGGATGAAGTAATCAAGAGAAGAAGATATACCTATGATTAAGAAGAACAAAAATCAATGAAATTGAACATCTACACTTCTATTAGCACCTTAATCTACTAGGATATGAGGTTTGGGGAGCCAAAATGCACTTGGAGGGATCCCAAAACCCTATGGATCATATTATGTTCAAGTGGGGGGATTTTACAATTAATTTGGGGGTTTCAGGAATTTAATTAATATTTTTAGAAGATTAATTACTATTAGAACTATTTCAGGGGTCAGGTCACAAGGTTAGTACTAACCATGAGAAAACCGTGCAACCCCTTCTTCCTAGGTTGCACACATTTTCTACGTATGTGAAAACCATGTGAAAACCGTGAAAATATGATGCACTCATTGTTTAACCATGCATATACTTGGAGAAAACAATGAAACTAGGTTGTACACATTGTCTAAAATGCGAAAATATTTTCCAAACCATTTATCCATGTTTCACAATTTGTTTAACCATATGGAAACCATAAAATGGCCAAGAAACCTTAAATAAGGTTTGTTAAAATAACTAAAAAACACGAAAATATATCAAATCATTAGGTACTCCAATCAATGGGTCAAAACTCATAAAATATACCATTGTATGTTACAGCCTCCACACCACCTGACTTTCTATACCTGAAAAGCATCTAGTATTAAAGATAGAACATTCTGATATAACAAAAAATTCACTCCTCATTTTATTAGGTTAATTTCCCATGGTCTAGAAGTGAGACTCACCCATAGTTTAACACAGAAAAAAAATCCATGATCAAAAAAATAAGATCAACACATGTCTCCAAACTAGTGAAGCACTAGAGACCTAGCATAGGTCTCCACACTATTTAACGATTCAACAAAATATTGTAACAAAAAATTAAATCAATTAGATACAAAGAAGATATTTCAACTATTCGGTAAGAATAAACTGCAAAGATCAAACATCAATAAGAATGGTAAATAAATGATAAGTATTTCTACCATGATTAAGTAATAAATGTACCTAGGATTTTTCAAACCGATATTCGTGGATTAATCATCACCTCGGATCAAATGCTATCCCCACTAGGTTCATAGTCTATCAAAAATACAAATCATCCTTGTTACCTGTGTAAATTCCCATGGTCTATCCCAGTCCAACTAGAATGAAATCATACATATAGGATAGTTCACAATAGGGAACTACACTCTAAGAAGGTGGACCATCCAACACATCATAAATGAGCTGTAACCATGAAGTCAAAACAAGAGGACACCAAGGAACAAAAATAAAAATATCATGAGAAGGAAACCATTATTATATGTACAATCCACAAAGTACCCAAACCATGATCCACTAGATAACATCCATAAAGATCATGAAATAAACGTTTTTTGAGAACAAAAAATCCAAAATAAGGATAAACTAAAAATATTTATATCTTCCACATCAGAAAGAAAACAGTGGAGAAATATTTACCAATTACAACTTGAACCTCCCCCACAACATTAAATGATTCATACCAAGACCTATGGATAAATCCATATTATCATAAGGATTCTTCTTCCACATATCCAAAAAACTGATCTTCCAGACTGAATTTTCCATCTCATGTGGTATAACATATAGAACCTTTGAAGCTGGCCTCGATGTCTACAACATCCACTAATAATTGGATCATCCAAACACATCCTATTAGAATGGACATGTTCTCCACAAATTTAAACATGAGATGCATTATATTATCTCATTAAGGATTCCCTTTATCAACTTCAAAAGAGGAATTATTCCCATTTTTTTGTTTGATTTTCTCCACTTCAATTGAGTAAGACTTATCGAGAATCTACTGATAATAAATCCAACACGCCATAGGCATGGAAGTTACAAGGTTTACATGAAGACCATTTATAAAATAGATAAGCTTAATGTAATCATCAGGTATGAAACATAGAAAATGTGAGAATTTCATAGAATAATCCAAATCTAATACATAATCTTGACTAAAACCCAAGAACTCGGTAACATTCCCCTTCCTCAGATCCTCATGATACTAAAACCGAATGAAGACTTATTTGAAGGATTTCCATGAAATTAATTCACACATACCAAGGGTAATCCAAACATACAACCACTCTTTCCAATGTACCTTAAACAAGTATTTTATATACATAACCATCCTAGATTCATGATTCTTAAGAGAATTGAAGAGCCCATCAGCTTCTTCAATTCACTACATTACCCCAAGAGATTATTTTCCTATTTTATAAAATGGTGGATGTCAATCTATGAACTCAAGGATGGGGTTAAAAGGATATAAAGTCTCTACATACACCAATCTATATGGATTATAGGTAAATATGTTTTCAATGAATTATATATCTGGAAAAAGTGAAGAACTACCCCACGGATTGAACCATTGGACCATCATTATATCTTTTTTTAATGACATATTGTGAAACATTTCTGAACATCAAAAAACATAGGCATATCAACTCAAACATCAAATAACACTCAAACATAGAACAAATGTTGTTAAACAAATACACAACATAGATCAATAAAAAACATTAATTTAGTGATACAAAATAAATAAAAATTATAAAATATGAATATATCCATTAAAAATAGAAAATATTTCAATAAATCAATTACTGTTTGAAAAACCCATTACTAGAACATGTAAATTATTACTGGTTTCCAGAAGAATTAGTAAAATTTACCTAATTTCAAAAACCATTTCCATTAAAATACATTATGAACAAATATTTATTTTTAGAATATTTTTTGATAATATCACGTAAGTGACTTTCAAAACCAGTTTTGCAATCCCAACATTCCATAAAACTCATATTAGAGTCAATGAAAACACTTTTCCAAAGAACTGAAAAAATATGTGTTTTTTGACATAAATATTTTTCACAAGGTGTTTAAAATTATTAACTAGCTATTAAATTTGATGCAACTATAACAGGGAATAAAACAAAAAACATCAAAACCCCACATAAAAAACTTCACATAAGTGATGTCATGTGTAAGAAAATGGATAAGGTTTCAATTTTATAACCAAGTTAGAACCCAAAAGAGCTAGTTTATATGGGCGGGTAAACTAGTCACCATACATGGAATAGTTCATGGTTGTATTTCATGAACATTAACATTTATTATGCACTTTTTACCCTATCATGATAAAATGGTGCAACTATGGACATCCAACTATTCATGTTCAAAAAACTAATAAGAGAATACAAAAATAAAAACATGGTCTCATTTGGAATATATATATAATTTATCATCATAAAACCAATAAATCAAAAGAATGACTCAAGTAACAAAATCCATTGTAACTCATGTCACATCATGAAGGGGTGGTGATCAAGCACAAGATAACATAATACCTCTTGAGTCCCTACAGGTTCTTAATCTCCATTATATCATGAATCTTCCAAAATAAAATAAGTATTTCAAAGTCAAGTACTTACCTTTAAGGAAAAACATTCTATGATACAGCTTAATGAAAAAACCTAGAATACCATCTAGAACGACAAGTGAGATGATTCACCACTATCTCTAAGAGTGTTCTCAATCTCTTTATTATGGTGAAATGAACCTAGGCATCAAAAAATAACCATTGGAAATGATTACACCCTAAAATTTTTTACAATAACTTTGTACAATATTAAAACATAAACATATAGATAAATCAACACATACGTATCATTATACAAATAGACAAAAAGGGAATTTAAATTAGAACATAACAACTAAAACCCACCTCCGGGTGGCCCATGACCACCCACCATGTCCTAATTCACTCGCCTATATTCACTCTTACTCAAATGCACAAATTAAGGGGAGAGTATGAACACTTCCTATAAGACAATAAAGGGAGAAAACCAGAAAAATGTATAAGAAGGGTGTGAGATAAAGGTCCCAATACGATGCCAAAAAATATTATATTCAATTACTTCATATGGAAATTCAAATATACTAAAATGTATTACAAATAAAAGAGTATTTGGATTAGTTTATAATTAAGTATTTAAAATTTTAATAATCCTTTATAAAAAAACCTATAAAACAAACCATTGAATCATTGAAAAACATTACATTTTTTTAAATGCATTGAAACCCATTTCACAATCTAAAGTCTGATAATCATGAAAATGTGAATATGTACCATACATGGAAGGATGAGATATATTAATTTCAATACAATCAACATGTATAATAATGATAATTGAATCCATCAAGGCATCTCATGTTCAAAAAATTAATAGTGAACATTGTCATGTATCAAGTATCATGTATATGGATTTTATGGGTACATCATAAGTATGACATTGATTCAATATCAGAATATCTAATAAAATAAAAACCTAACAATTTTTTATGCTTACATATAGTCTCATGGGCTATAATAAAACCACTTCCATGCACACATGATTTCATGACCACACATCCATAGCCTAAACCATTATCTTCCCATATGGATGCACTAAAAGGGTGTGAGTCTACTAGTGTATCATATCTCTAGTTCATCCCCCCATTATATCCAAGTTCCCATGACAAGCCAAAAAATGGGTCGATATAGACAATTTATTAGGATCACATGGGGATCATTACTGAAAATATCTCACTCTCTCCCCCAAACTCTCTCAAAGTAAATAATAATTATTTAAACCCTCCCACCAATGGGAATTATAAAAATAAAGCAATTCAAAATTATTGTATTATTACATTTGATAATTATCTTAAAGTTCCAATCGGTCTATCAAGCATCATCAATTTAAATTCAAAACTATTTATATAATTAAATATTAAAAGGGTATTAATACAACCTTCTATTCACAATTCATCATAAAAATGCCAAATGGTCTTTTAAAACAGTCACATTATAATTGAAACCATAAATAATTCTAATTTAGTATTATAATTTTAAAATGATTTAATATAATTATGAACAAGGGCTGACACCCTCTTTCAATGTGAATAAATCAATTATTTTAAATAACCTAATAACACCCACTTCAAAACAATTTAAAAATCATTCAAAGGGGGTTATTAATAATTTATAAAATTCATTAATTTAAAACTATATATAAAACATCAAATATATAAATTCATTTAATTCGAATCAAGGATGTTTGTTTAATAAATCAAAACCACGGCCAAAGACCTCGATTTCACCAAAACACCCTGTAAAATTTTATTGAAAATAAATCTGAACAGTCCATCTATTTAAAAAATTCCTAAAAACGTAATAAATATCAATATTATATCAATTCAAATACTTCCATGATCAATTTGAAAGATTATAGTGTAAACTAATCTTTTATAAAGAATTGAATGGAAAAATTACACAAAACATGTGTTAGAAATTAGGAAAAATGTATCTATGAAATATTCAATAAATATGAGTCAAAAATTAAGAAAAAAATAGAAACAACTAAATTGAAAATAATTAATCCCAACATATCAAATCCAAGAAGTGTTTACTTCTTTGGAGTTCATCGGATCAATGAAGATAGATCATGAGAGAAGTGAAAAGGGATCTAAGATCCAATATCCCACATTAGTCTACCAAGACACAACAAATCCCAAGTCCATTATAATTTTTTTGAAGAAAGAATCAATAGAATAATGTATATCTAATATTAATAGTAATATAACTCCTCGTATGAAAATATATCTACATTTATTGGCACTTCAAGCACCCATGAGATGAGTTTTTTGGAGCCAAAATTTTTCTGGTTGCCTTATAGACCCCTAAGGGTCAGATTATGTTCGAGTGGTGGGATTTTACCATTAATTAGGAGGGGTTTTAGAATATAATTAATATCATAAAAATTTTATTTCCATTCTCATGGTTTCCTAGAGTAGGTAGCACTGTTAGTATTAATCTTGCGCCAATTGATGAACCCCTTTTACCCAGGATGCACCCTAGTTTTAAAAATGAACAAATCATACCCTGATAGTGAAGATAATTTATACACATTAGTGATCCATGTTCAAACCATGACTAAACCAATAAACCAGGATTCAAACTTTTTTCAACCAAGCCAAAAACATTAAACCAGGTTGTACACTTTTTTTATCCATATGCAAACAAAGAAAAGGCCCATAGACCATAGAAAAAGGTTCAATAAAATGCCTAAAAACTAATATAGAGATCCAACCATTGGGTAATCTAATTAATTGGTTAAAATGAATTGAAAAATTTAAGAAAATGTTACAATTTGTTCTAATTCCTATTTTTAATTGTTTAATTAATATATAGTGAAAAAACAATAGCATTTGGTTAAAAGATATATTAAGATTTCAAATAAGTTATGGATATCAAATATAAACTAAAATAATTTAATCACTTCTTCTAAAAAAAGTATTACGAAATGACTATTTGAAAAAAAATTAATATTTGAATATTTTCATTTAATAAATTAAAAAAGGTAGTACTATTTAGAGGAATATTAGGAAATTCGGTTTTTTCTATGGGGATATATATGATAACAATTTGGATTGTGGAATTATAAATAATGATAATTATTTAAGATAATTTAATTTTTATTACTCTTTATTGAATGATAATTTCTAAGAGTTCCAATAAACCATTATTACTTATTAGTAGTGAATATTGATTTTGATAGGAGGATAAATTAATGTAAATTTGGAATAACTTACATTCCCTCTCTTCAGTTTTATATTGAGTAATTTCAATCCAAATTGATTACATACTATTTTACAATGTATATGGGTGTTAACATGAGGTTATTTAGGTAGATTGATTAGTAAAATGATCTTTAGTTTTCAAGGAATTGTGTTTATCGAGTAGTGATTTGAATTGGGAATACACCATGGTGTTCCACTAGTTCTCCTGAGGTGTTAATTATCGTATCTTATTTTCAGCTATGGATTTCAGTGAAGGATTAGTTTTAATGTAATCTAGGGATACTTTAATTATTATGGAGGATCATTATAGATTAAATTTAATTGATATTGTAAGAGTATTAAAAGAGTGGTATTTGAGATATAAAGTGCTCCAAAATAAAATTATTAATAACTAAAAGGGTGTTACTTCTTAATTAAAGAAAATTCATGAACTATTATCCCTCGTTATAACATGATTAACATAACTTGATTATTTATTCATAGACTATATATGTTTATTTTACAATATTCCTTGAAAAAACTATAAAAATTAAATTACTATAAATTATTTAATAATTGTTTTATATAGAACACGTGTTTATCCTGGTCGATTATTGGAATCTTGGTGATACATTTTTTTTCTTAGTATATTAATGATGTTATTAATATATGGATATTATTGTGAATTTCTTATATAAATAAAAACTTCTATCTATTATTATTCTTAAAAAATATATTTTTATTAATTTCGATTAATTTTGTTGTTGTCATCCATATATAGTTATACAATTTTATGTAAGTTAAACAATAGGTCTTATGAAACGTGGTCATTAATAATGGAACCTATAGAGAGTCATAGGGGGTGTATATGGATCATGATGATTATCCATCTTGATTGGGGATATGATTCAATGTTTTCTCTTTTTAGGTGTTTATATTAGACATGTTGATCTTCCCTATTGAGATAATGTGTGATCACTCTATTTCTTAGATACAAATGTGTATACCTATACATAATTCCCCATAAGGTAGTATAAACTGACACAATATAGGTATCAATTATATTATACTGGGGTTATTATGGTACTATATGATCTTCCTTCCTAGTCGATGACATGATTTCTTATTTTTCTAGGTATAGAAGTTCCCATAAATATACTCATTTATTTTTATTTAATTTCGATCATGGATGAAAATTTGTTTCAATCTTTCTAGTTGGGTGGGAGTTTTCATTTATTTTTATTATTATTCCATTGTCAATTAACTTAATGTTATCTTGAATTCTTTGTTGTTTGTTTTCCAAAATTGATATACTAATATATATTTAAATATTATTGCCACAATCACATGTGTACACCGAGCTAATATACCTTGGAGTTGAGGTCTCTTGGAAGTACCTACTAAGTCTCTATACTCACACCTTCATTTGTGCACCATGGTTGACATGAACCTCTACTTACAGAATTTTATGTATTGTTTCATACATGGATTACCTCATGGATGGTTATGGATTATTTGTAAATTTGAATCTCATTTCCAATCCTGGTCTCCATGAGGTAACATATATTGGCGACAAAAATTTTATAGAATATTATTTGTCACATTTATATACCTATCAAGATTATTAGTTTAGAATACATTTTTAATTTAATTTTTTATATAAATAGTTTTTTTGTTTATGTTTTAAACTATTATAGTGTGTTAAATGCATTTAGATAGTCTAGATATGTTATCTGTTTATACAGAAATAATAAGTACTCATGAATGTAAATTTCATTAAATGTTTAATATATTGATGAGTTATGTCAGATACATAGTAGTATATAGTATTGAATATCAATTATCACCAAAATGATAAATAATTCCCTAAAAATCTACAAGGGAACACAAAGATAGTTTCCATCACTTTTACATTAGGGAATTCACTTGGGGTATGTGACGGTCCATTGAGGTTTGATAGATGAATCGGGTTGAGTCATTACTAAGAGGTATCATAGTAATGTTTGGGGTTTCAAGTATTTAATAGATAGTATATTTGATGATTTGTGACTTATGGAACAACTCATAAGAATAATGAATAAATTTATTTATGGGGAAAATAATTTTACAAAATATTTATGGGTTATGAAATATAGTAATGTGATCTATAGTGATATATATCTAATATACTATTGAAAAAAAACTCATAAAAATGATAGGGAAAATATTATAGGAAATTTATTAATGTGTTCATAACTCATAAAGTAAATGGAATAAGAGAGATGTGAACATTATTTTGTATGATTATTTTTAGTGAATGACTATATTTAATTGCAGAAAACTAAAAAAGTAATAAATATTCTCTCGAATACCTTATTAAGGTTTATGTATGTAATTAAAATCACTCACATAGATTTTTTGTTATTATTGAAGAATTTTTCTTTGATTTGTGTGGTATTTCCTAAAATATATTATATTTTCAACTTTTAGTGAAATTTTTGGGATTTTCAATAGTTATAAAATTTGGTTTTGGAATGTTATGTTTTAAATGAATGGGAGTTTCAATATTTATGAATTTTTTATAAAATATTAGTTTTCATAAATAATCTATAAAAATATTTTTTTGATTTCTTATTTATTTGTATAATTATTTGATTATGAATATTAGTTTTAAAGAAAAATTTAACATTGTTTTTTAAATAAATAATGATAACTTTTGAATTTATTTTAATATATATATGAATTTAGTAGATTATAATTAAAGTGCTAGGATAAAAATTAGAAAACCATATGTAATTATTATCATTTGATGCATAACCATGCCTGGAATGTTCATATTAGAGGGGGTATATTCATTGTGGATTCTAATATCCACAATGAATAATATAATATTGTTTACCTATAATGATGTTTGAGATTATTTTCTAAATACATCATTTTTTAATTATTAGTGATGATATTTTCAAAAATGATTCTAAATTAAGACTGGATAATTAAAACAGGCGAAAATAAACACATAATACAATGTAGTAACAAATTCATTCCTCCCCTTAGTGATAAATCACCCATAAATCATTACCCCTATACATATCCTCTCTCTCCCTTACTGATTCACCTTTAGTTACTCATGATTAAGGGCCATCACATTGAGGTACATTGTTATTTATACACTATTGTATCTCTTTCCTCCTCTTATTCTTGGAATACCTTCTCCCAAAACTGTGGTCATTTTTTATTCAATCTAATGGGTGAGGTTTCTTTTATCTTCAAGATTTTTTTTATTTAGGGTTTTTAAATCCTATTTTGAAACACATTTAATTGTAATTGTCTAATATGATGAGTTTTCCTTTATATTACATGTAGGTTTTCCCATGATTTTTTATTTATTATTGAATCCTTGATTGATTTATTTTTAATTTTAATTTTTTAGTAACAAATAATTGTATAAGTACTATTTATTTAATATTGGATGTTCAAATTCAATGATGTACATTGTCTTCATTAACGATAATTCATTCAATAAATAAATTATACTACAGATTATTATATATTATTATGTTATACTATAATTATTATTTCCATAATCATAATTTATTCTTCTTATATTTTATTTTAAAAAATATTTCTTTTCAGTAATAAGTATTATATTTTTTTATCTATTTATATCATTAAACAATGGAAACAACATTGATTATATTTCTTTGAAATACACCACAATATATTAACGGGTTAGTGACATTTTTATATTTCTAAATTGAAAATGGATATATATATGCATGAATTTATTTCCCATTTAGTACATGTAATTTCAAAAAATGTTTAAGAAGAGATGAAGTTTATAAACTATATACATTGAGAAAATTTAATATTGGATATTTGTGATGGATTTGGCATAGAAAGTGGAATAGTATAGAAAATTTGATTTATTTCTGAAGTCATGATCCAATAAATTATGACTTTGTAACAGAGAACAGAATTAAATTTTTACTAATTTATTATTTTAGAACAATAAAAAAACATGATCATGATCACAACAATTAAAAAGTTTCTCACTTATATTTTTGGGAGATCAAAATAGTAGAAAAATTACTTACTAATGAAATGACTTATATGAACTTATATAACATAGAAAGTAATATTTGTATGAGGGGTGTGAAAAATATTCAATTTTTTACATTCAAATAAAATTTTACCATATCACGCATTTATATGGAATTAAAAATAAAGAATTAGCCATGATAATAGAGTTTTATCATGATGATTTTAGAAATAATTGGATCCGAAAATAATTTTATGAGATGAAAAACGGTATTAAAAAGTTAGTTATAAATTATATGATAATATTTTCATGTCCTAAAGAATGAATGTTATATTGGTATAAGATTTATATTATGATAATTATTAAATAATTCATTATTATATGTGGAAATCAATGAATAATGATTTAATATTGAATGCAGATTCTACTTCAAATAAATAGGTAAATTAAATTCATGTGATGGTTATATGTTACATTCCTTTGAAACATATATCAATAACAAATAATGATAGATATATTTATTATTTTGGACATTAATTATAATATTTATGGGAAAATGGTAAATATAAATATGATGTACAAACTAATAAAAATTTAAAAATACTTGTTTATCTCTTATGGACCATCAATGTGTTTCTGGGACTTGGGAATTTGTCTTCTATGAATAGTCTTAATTCAATGTATTGTCAAATTTTCATCCCTAATTTTAATTTATAATGAATGATTTATTTTAGAAAAATGTTTCATGGTCTATTAATGGATACATATCATAGATTATCATTTAATAAGTCATGATTTGAAGAAAAAATATATTTTCACCCCCTCAACAATTGTTATTTGTGTGTGAAATTTTGGCACAGAAATAAACTATTTTTTTATAATTTCAGAGACACCATCAGCTGACTGATGGTTTGAATGGATTTCTAAAAACATCATATGTAAATCGATCACACAAATGGAAAAAAATTTAAAATTTTCAATCATTTTTATAGGGAACTAAATATGTTATTTCAATGCATTGATTTTATCAACATTGAGGAGAATGTGTGTGATAATGTGGTTTTCAAAATACATAATGTGAAATTAAAAAAGGAATATTTTAATACATTTAAAGAATAATAATAAATTAATGTGAAATTTGATCTATGGGAAAATGAGAATTTGAATAATCCTACATAATTTTTTAATAAAATCCATTGAAAAATATATGTTCAATAGAAGGAATAAATTTATGAATGTACCTAATAGATATTCTTATAATCTTTAATGGTTTTTGAAATAAAACACCATAAGGTAGTTGCATTGAATATTCATGACTCTAAATTTTTATTGATTAGAGATTACCATGTTCATTTTTAAACAATTTACCTAATAACATTATAGTAGTAATAATGGAGTTTTACATGTTATTCAGAAAAATATATGTGGAGACTATAAAACCAAACATGATTGAAAAAATAAATGTAGGATTTTTTGGGATACATGGCCACTTGGAGATTATAGTTTCCCCATCATATTCCACTATCTAGATTCAAATGAATATTTATTTTCCATGGAAGATAAATTTTTAGGACCATTACACTATCAATAAGTGTATCCCATGTTGAGGTATATTGTTTTATATTTTTCATCACTATTATATTACGTTTTTTCATAACCTGTTTATATATTATTTTTATATTCATTACATATCATGGTCAATTTTTGTTATATGCGGTGAATAAATACCAAACATATATATCCTTTTCTAAAATATACATGGAAGAAGAGTGTATGAAATTCACTTTGAGGTATTCATATGAAATTCATCAAAGATTAAATCAGGTTAGACATGATGAAGATAACAAAAATTATATTCATTCCTACAGTAAATCAGTAATATTTTTAATTCTTGGTCTTCTAGTTTGAAGGATATACTCATTTTCAAAAACTATTTTTATTTGATATAAGAAAACATATTTTTTCTACTAAATTATGATATCATAGAATGACTATTTGAATAAATGAGGATAAAAACAAAGAGAAAACATCTATGAAATCCCATAAATGTGAAAAAATAACAAATTTCTGAAAAAAATATTATCAATTGGTATTAATGTCATGTAAGTTTATAATCATTTTAAAAATTATTAAATTTTTATAATTTTATTTTATTAATACTAATATTATTTTATCTATTCTTGTAGATCATCAATAATGATAATTGATTTGAACTGAATTATGGAAATATTTTGCTTGAGGGCCATTGAATATAACTATAAGATTAGATTCCAAAAATATCAATGGTCTTGTTTTTCATATAATGTCTCGAAAAAATGTATTTAAATCACATAGCTGTTTATTTATTTCAAAATTTACAGAGTTGGGATATTATAGAATATATAATGTTATTTTCTATTTAGTTTTCCATTCACACATTTCTATTGTGCGATTAAAATGAATGTCGGATGATATTCATCAAGGTATATAAAAATATTCATAAATGTTTACTTACTAAAAGAGGTTCAACCATGGGTTAGGAAACCCATGACCCCAAAAATTTATTAAAAATGTGTAGAGGTACAACAGACTGAAGTAAATGCTTAAATGTGAAACACCACACCTGGATAGAAAACTGAACATAAACATTAGATTCCTAGTTATTACATTTTTATGGGATAGCCCTAACCCCGAGATCCTCTCCGATTGGCAGGAAGGTTCCCTCGTCCCCTTTGCATAACTGGTTCATCATCCATCACCAGAACCTCTATAGTGTGCAATTGAGTTTCATTATGAAGATCTTCCCCATGAAACATTGAATGCACAACCTCAATAGAGGAGATAACATCCTGGTGAGCATTACCATGAGTAGACACATCATGAAGGTCTTGAGGAGCCTCTTGTACATCCTTGGAGTCGTGTACCACCACACAATAAGGTGAAGCATTATGAATATGTTGGTCCATATACTTTGGGGTCTCCAAAACATCAAAAATAGAAGGTTTCGAGGAGGATCACATTCGGTTACTGTATCCTACATTATTGTGTCTTTCAAGATTAAGAAAATCAATCTTTGGAGTATTAATAGACTCTAACATTGAAATAAAATTGACAGCTACCTTTATAGGTCCTTGCAATGACACATTACTAAATGAAACCATTGAAAAGACATTATGATTATCCCCCCCCCCCCCATAATCTGTAACTATAGGAGGAGGTCCTACTAGGTCTTGTACATGACTAGGTGTAGTAACATCTTCCAAATTAGAATGCAGAGATCCTTCCAGAAAATCAATCTACATAGATACTGAAGATTGGAGCAGACCCTTCCCCTAGAACAACTTATGGACCAACAGACTTCATTAATGTCGACTTATGTAAAAAAAAGATTTTTTTATTGGTACTGGTATTGGTGATTGTAAAAACCACACACCTTATAATTTATCATTATAAGATAAAATGGTACATTATTTTGATAATGAAACAGATGAAGGGTGGAATTTTGTGCTCCATGTGAAACTGAGTGACTTTTTATGATATGGTTGATGAAGTGTAAAATTAGTTTATTGATTCAAATATTTATCAATATGAAGGGATTTATTTTTTACATGATAGTATTGAAACTAATTGTCTTGAAATATAGGTTAAATATGAGGACATCATTTTAATTATAAATAATGATAATAAATTATGAATGAAACTGATGTATTTTTAATACTCTTTTAACTTTTTCAACCAAATATTATTTATAATTACATAATGTGTTATTATTTAATCTAGTTTATATAATAGACATTACATTAACAATAATTTCACTAAAATTGATAGTTTTTCACCATAGTTATGTATAAAAACTTATGAAGTCAACATTTAGTGCTAATGGTATATGGGGATAATAATTTCCATTGGTCATTCTACGAGTACAAATTAATTTAACGAATTTAAAATAAACAATTCATAAGCTGGTCATTATATTGAGAAATATTGACTTTTTAATTACATATATCAGGAGCAATAAATATTAAATCACCTGATTAAGTACCCATAAATATTTGGAAATTTGATTTTTTGAGTTTTATTTATTTCTTGTATCATAATCAAATGTTTTACTTATATCACTATATATTTGTTATAAAAAATTTATCAGACTAAAATTAATGTTTATTGTAGTCTATACACATACTTAGAGAACCCTACACCTCTAGTGACAATCATAAATCTATCTGGTTTGTCTGCCACTAATACTAGTATGGTACCCATTGGTATGGGGTTAGTGGAAGTGATAGTATTTGATGGCACAACTGTTTAGTTTTTATATATTTTTTATCTTTTTATTTAAAATAATAAAATTTATGATTTTAAATAATATAATTTAGTGAACTGGAGGATGAAAATCATCAGGATGAGGAGTTGGTGTAATATTTTGGTATCCAAAGTGATCTAGATGAAATATATCATGATCTGTAATGTTTTTATATTTTTATGTTGATTCATCATTTGATTTTTCTCCAACATCAATGAATTCCTGCATTGATTTAATGTATATTTGATCTATTATATATATTGTATGTTATGAAATTTTTTAATACAGTTGATTTTTATTTTTAATTTTATTGTAATTTATTCATTTCTTATTATAAAAATGTGTTCTGAATTTCTGGCATATGAGCTCGAAATATAGGCATTGATTTAGGAATTCATATCATCATTCATAATGTATTAAACCATAAATCGTATTTTTAAACCACCATGTCTCATTTAGAATAAGTTTAAATTTCTAATCATTACTGTAAAACAACTGCTAAAATTTCGAATATATCAATATTCAATGAAATTATTCTAGGTAGGATTTTATTAACATTATATATGTCAAACCATACAGCTTCATTCTAACCAATGTGAAAATAATACATGTTTTTAATAATAACAATGAATAATAAAACAATAATTGTGCGTTTGAATCACAGTTAATTTTGTCTTCAATAGTCTTCTAAAAACAATCATTTATTTTAAATCAATGAAACAATTTTATAATAAATTGGTCTAAACATGGGGCTTCATAAAATTGATTGAAACCAATCAATCGAATTTTAAAAGGCCATGTATTGATAAAAAAACCACAATGAAATCCCATTATTCCTATTGGTCTATATTGACATAATTATGTTAATATTAATATTTTAATAATCTTACATTATCGACTGCAATTTTCAATATATTATAGCTTATAGTATTCAATGAAAGGTTTGAGTTTTATTTTTTGTGCATTAAAAGGATGGTTATATTATTGGGAGTGATTATTTTAAATTGGTGATTAGAAGAGGTATTGAATTTGTTTCTATTTGAGATTGACTTATATTATTGTTACATCAAAGCATTAATTTGGGGAGTTTATAATCACTTATGAATTTATTATGTTTTTTAAAAATTAATGACTATTTATCATGGGATATGATATATTGAAAAAATATATGTTTCAAGTTTTATCTTGACTACGGTATTCATTATTCATGTTTTTTAGAATTTTGAAGTGATTATGTATTGATGGTTAAGTAGTCATAAAATCAATGAAGTGAATATTGATACATTATGAACATATGATTTCAAATTGGTGGTTGTAGGTGGTTGTATGGTAACTAGAGCATTTCCACATTGTACTGAGTGATAATTTCATTCAGGTAGTACCTAGTGCGAAATTACGAGGTTGATAACGGGTGTCCACCAATTGGTTGGCATTCATATAATGGTAGAGATTATGTGGGTACTAGGTATAGTGAAATTATTTTTTTATGCTGAGGAAAATTATTCTTAATATTTCATATATTTCAATACCATATTAGGGGTTCTTCTTGTAATGTTTCATGATTTATATGTGAGTCCACTCTTTAGATATTATTCCCCCTTATTCTACATTCCTTTAATAAATAGATTTAACAGAGTGATTAGTATAATATATCTATGAATTTTATTCCCATTAATACTAAATTTTTCCTATCCTTCTCCAATTTATAAAATGATTTTTCTAGGATTGGGATATTTAGTTTTTATCTCATCACAAGATGATAAAGCAACTATAGAGGATTTGGAGTTTATGTTTTAGTATTAGTATAATCGTAGAAAGTGTAATTGGGATCTATTGAGAATTTTTTTAATGGAGGTTGATTGTTTGAGGGAGTATTTTTTCAATATTAGTAGTTTGAGTTAAATTTTGTCATCGTTTAGGTTATTTATTTTTATAATTTTTTATCTCTAGTTTAAAAGACTTTAAATCTCATGTTGTGATTGTTTAACAATGCTTTAATGATTTTTAGTTAAGGATTCCTAATAGATTGGTTCAATTAAATGTGGTACTTTATCAATAAATTCTAGGGATCTTCTTACTAATTTTAGTAATGGGATTTTCTCATCAATAGTTTATTTTTTTATGGGGCCAACCCTTGATGTGATAATATTGTTTTTATCTTGATGTTCCTTACACTTTATATTTTAGATTTTAATAAAGGAAAAAATATTTCTTTTACGGATAACGATTGGGAGTTGTTATTGAGACAACAACCCTATTAAGCTAGACCCACCATCTCAAATCATTACATTATCATAAGATAATAGGAATATCATATCCTATAGTTTAATAGTTTATCAGTTATGGTAAACTAGATACATACTTGAGACTTTTATTACATTGGAATGAAAAAAATCACTGCATAACTGTTTTTGATGAATAACATTAGTCCCCCAATAAAATCCTTTTACATCAATAACATCACACTTTGTGCATTATTGAAATATTAGGGAATGGAAGAAATATGGGAACACTCAAATTATTTAAAAAGGTTAAGTACAGTTGAAGCTATCATGGTTGAATAAGTATAAAAAATTTGGTAAGGTTTATAGCTGACAACTTTTTTCATATAATAAAAAATCTAATAAGTAACACCATCCAAAGATTATATAAATATGAAATTATCTTGGATAATAATTAGTATGGTAATGTAAATAACTGAAAAAATATTCCATTAAATCAATATCATGATAGTCTTAAATATATAAGGTCAAATAAATATGGATGGATAAATAATATAAAACACATTCCATTTAACCAATAATTGAGAATAAAATGAATCCAAATATAATATTATTATTTAGATATCCACGATAATAAAAAAAGAATAAATTATGATGGAAAGGGTTAATTTTTGTCCATCATGTGTCAGGAACATGATTCCTCTACCACCAAAACCGTTCACAACATGGTTTAAACTATAGATAAAAACCAGTTTAATTCTAGCATACTGATTTTTCACATCAATCCAACCAATTCATTAAGGGGATATATAATATTGGTCCCCACCCATCACTATATTTTCATTGTAGTCCTTGTATATCAAATAATCAATTTAATTCAACAATCAATATTTATTTTTATCAAAATTTTATATTGATTCAGAGATACATGTTTATCAATATTTCACCAATCAATAGAATAACATTTAATTTATAACATCATATGTAGAAATGATATATTGTTTACATAATAATAATATCCAACATAAATAATATGGATATTAAGGTGAAATTTAATGTTTAATTTTATAGGAAGGTGAATATTTCTAGGGGAAGTAAATGAAAACAGAAATGAAACATTGATGTGATTGTAAATCATAGCATTATACAAAGTAATCCTAAACTATCCATATAAATGATAAATATGATATAAAATTTAACATATACATAATATAGAAATAATAAAGGGTTTTTTCATTGATGAATAAAAATAACATAAAAATATTTTTAAAAAAATTGAAGAGGAAAATAACATTGTCATTTTGATAATCATGTTTTAATAAATAAAAAATTGGAAAATAATTTTCATTGAATATAACATTTAAAAAATATGAATTTCATGAATATTAGGGAATAATTACTTTAATAAGAACTTTTTAAATGTGAAAATGTATATTTAGAACATTTGAGTGGTCAGGACTGCATGAAATTCTGTTTATATCTATCATGTTAAAATAATTATAAATTTAATATTTTAAGAAAAAGAAAAACTAGATTTTTTTTCAAAATAACCTAAATATTCCATTCAAATTATCTTAGAAAATGATAGAATGGGGAAATTTTTCTTAATAAAACATTTATAGGATGCAAAAAATCATTTTTAAAGACATTTTTATAAAAAATTGTTTCTCAAATTAAATAAATTTTAAACTGAATATAGAATTGAAGTTGGATTTTCTTGAAAATATATTACCATCACTTTTATGTACAAAATAATAAGAAATGTCAACTACTTCTTGAAAATATCACGAGTATGTAAATTATAATTTAATTATCTTCTTTTATTAGTAAGTGGGTAAATAATTTACTTCAATTAAAATTCTGAAATATAAAATCTCTGTAAGAATGAGATTTTGAAATAAAACCTTATAATGATAATAAAGATGAAGTGAAAATTATTAATTGAATTGATTACATAACTAAAATATCAATACATATATAAAAATTTGAAATTAAACATAATATAATAAAAATCCATTACACACGTATTCTTAGAATATCAAATATAATGAAGAAGTAAAATAACACAATTGGAAAAAAACAAGTTATTAAATTTTTTACCACATGGTTATCCTTAAGTGATATTCCCTTATGTGAAATAATTCATATCTAATTTTATAATATCATTATGAATAAATTATTCATTTTATTACGTTTCAAGTGGTAAATAAATACACTACATAAAAGAACCTAGGTGAAAAACATTACAATAAGTCTCAACGAAAATAAATTGATATGAAATCCCATACCTCATGATTTCATTCAGTTGAACAAGATTTCACCTCATGTGTGGTAGTTTTAAACATGTAATTAAATTATTAAAAGACTATATTAGTTTTTATAATATCATATGTGAGCCTCTAAAAATATCTTATTACTTTTATGTTAATAATATTTCATTATTTTCATTGTTTCAGGAGTTGATTTTCGTGTTTCTCATTCGTTCTATGTTATTAATGATCTTGTGCATATACATATTATATAGTTTCATCATATTCAAAATAATAATAATGAAATACTTATCATATTTTTACTTCAATTATTCTTTTAAAACCAATCATGAAATATGGTTATAAAAAATGATTTATATTACCATCATGGAGACACTAGGTCGTACGTATGCACAGGTAACACATATATTTTTGAATAATAATTATTTAATTGAGGTAAGTAATTTATTATCCATACATAATGATAATAATATAATAAAAAATATATTATTTATTTAAATATAAATATACATATCACCAATATAACATCCTAGGTTTTTATAGAATAATGAATTTTCATATCTATTAATATTTATGAGTACGAAATTAATTTTTCGTTTAAGGGAAATATTTTTCAAATAGCGTAATCGACATACAAAAACTGGATTTCTGAAATCTTTTTTTTTCCAGAAACCTTGAGTTATACCAAAAAATTATACAATAATAATATTATTATTTAAAATGGTAGTTAACACCTAGTTGTTGTATTTTCAGGAATGAGAAGAACTAAATACAATAGGATTACACATGTTTTTCAATTGTTTTTAGATTTATCTTATAAAATTTATAGGATTAAAATGATAATGAATCTAATTTTATGGATAAAATACTCTAATATTTTTAAAAAGACATTTTACCACCTTTTGATGGTGAAATATTTTTCATTCTAGAATTTGTAAGTTTTATATGTTTTATTTGAAAAAATATACTTCTTCTTTAGAAGTGGGAAATCAAATTTACTTTGGTTTATTTTTGGTATTTTTATGATAAAATTAATTTTTTTAATGAATAGTGAAAAATATTGCATTTTAATTCAAAACTGACTTTTTGTCTCATTTATTTAAATAGTTATATTATATTTTTAATTCGTTTTAAAGTGAAATTAGATTATGTTTTTTTTCATTTAATAGAATTTTTTTCATTGGAATTAATTTCAAATTTCAATTTTACATAAACACATGTTAATCTTTTGATAGTTTTACTTCTTAAAAACCCACATTCTGGTATTGACAACATGAATTAATTTTAAATTAATAATTAGAATTTCTATGTTTTGAAATTTAAAAAATGTAAACTATATTTTGGAACCATATGTTTGAAATTTTTTAAATAGGAACATTTTTTTGACATTATTAATAGTTACATCACTTATTATTTTTATTTACCACTGTTAAAGGGTAAATTAGGTAAATAAGGTTAAAAAATATTATATTATAAATATAGCATAACATGTGTCCTAATATTATTTTCTGAGTCATGTATGAACCAAAAAATCCTCATGGTTAACTTTTTTCATTTGGGAACAACTTGGTTGTGATAATGATATGTTATAATAATTAATTTAATGTAAATATAAATATAACATAAACATGTGTCTTTTTTGTAATACAATTTTAATATAGGGTTATATAACTTATATATTAGAAATAAAATAGCCATTAGGAATATTAATATATTACCTACATCATGTTATTTTAGTTATAATTTTTATACATTAAATAAATAAATGTATTCATGACTTAACAATGATGCATTGATTACCTTATTAATGAATGAATCAAAACAATTATATTATAAATATTAAAATAATTTTAATTTGAACTTTTTTAGGCCACACACGAATGTTATTAATTATTAGGACATTTTATATTTTAGTTAATGTAGTTTATTTATATCAATAAATTTTAATGAATTTAACAAAAATGGATTACTAAATAGTCTCAAAATTGACATAAATAAATTTTTAATATAAATATTATTTTATTAAATGAATTAATTGTCATAAAAATCTAATTATTTTCCAAATGACTTTTATAGTGTAAAAAGTTAATTAATGGTCTAATTTAGGTTCTCTTTTTATTTTATAGTAAATATATTGACCATATAGTGAAAAAATACACGAATACGTGTTTAGAGTTAATTTATTTAACTAAGGGTTAAAGCCAAAAGATAAGTTTGAATTTGTGAACTATAAATTTCTAAAAAATATTTTCAGAATATTTGGAAACATAATCATCTTATCCACGAAACATATCACTCTTTTGTGATTATAATTAGAAAATAAATTGACAATAAAAAAATATTTCAAACATTCCTAAAGGGCCCCTCCTCCCTCTTATAAAGGGACACCACCTCTACCGACATACTTAAACCTCTAAAGCCCCTTGTATAATCATATTTATTCTAAAATAAGCTCTAAAAATCTCTACATTCTACTTATAATACAAACCACTGGTTGAATGAAAATCAAGGAATTATTTTGGATCAAATCAAAAGGAGTTATCCGATTTTGAGGTAACCTCTTCTATCAAGATCGTTTCATTTATTTTGCTTCCCCAATCCATTAAACAATCTTTATTACGATATTTTAGAACATAAAAATTATCATAAATATAATAGGATGTTTTTATACAAATATGTTTAACTACAGTTACACACACCTCTATATAATGGATATATAACATACTGTTTTTGTGTATGACGAACTATTGCGTCACAAAACGGGGATTGTTCAATTTTCTTCTACCACCTATCATGGTAGATATTATTATGAACTATATATATATTATATTTATATTTTCTATATGCTTTATAATTTTTATTATAACTTAACGTTAATATTTCAAAAATGTGTATATATGATAATTTCATTAGAATAAATGGTGACTACTGCCATCTCAATGTGATATACCCCATTAATTCCATACATAGAACATATAATGTATTGAGTAAATGAAATTATGTGACATATATAATATAAATACTATACATTAATTATAATTTACATATGTATCATTTTATTTTAATTGATTTAATATGACAATGATATGTAAGTATTGTTCATGCGTACGTACGACCTAGAATCTCTATAAATAGTGCATTTCATTTATTATCTCTAAATGTTATGGTATCTTATGAATACATATATATTATATATATTATATATTTAATTCAGTAATATCAATCTTGAGATGATGGACTTATGACAACTTGTAAAAGTTTCATCAAAATAATATAATTTTGACTCAACTACCACACATCGACAAAACGTATGATATGAGCTCATATAATTATCTATTTTTTATAACATAGTAATATGTGATATAAAATGAATGATAAACATGAAAAATGGTCTGATGAAATTATAAATTAACCTGTGATTATTATTCAGGAAATTAAAGATCAAATAAGATATGTTAAACACGAGGTAAGGGACTTCGTTTCAATCTCCTTTCCTTCCGGTATATTTTGTTAATATACACCACCTTCATTCATAGGATGTACAATAAACCCCTTTACTTTTACTTTAAAGGGAATTTTTTTTCTAGGAATCATTTTACTAAATGACATAAATGAATGTTTTTAACGTGTACCGGGACAATGAATTCTCCACCGCCATAACCATTATTTGATATTTTGATTCCACTATGAGCTGTAATGTTTTTACAAATGAAATCACTTATTCCGTTTTCAGTTATTTCAGTATTTAAAATTGTTATGAAAGAGTATTGACTATTTATATATCATGAAATGATTTATTTTGATTGAAAATAAAATTTTATTAGTGAAATGATGATAATTGTATTCATTTATGTTTTATGATTGTATAATGGCACTTGGACATTTGAAAAATGGTTTTGTGATAATCCAATGATTGGTGGATTCATGATAAATCAAAGATGGGTGGTTCCATGATAATCCAAGGATGGGTGGTAATGCTACAATCTCTGATGTATTGGGTATGTAAGTTGGTCGTATGGTTATTCGATTTAATTATACTTGAGGAATTGGACCATATGGTTATTCTATTTAAGTATGATTATGTCCTAAGATACCTTTTATATGTTATATGTGAATTCTATGGGTTTTATAGTAATCATTTTGTTACTAAATGGAAATAAATTATCTTTTATTTAGTGAAGTGCATTTACTACATTATAATGGTCAAAATAATTACATTATGATAATGTATTTATGGTATACATGTTTTTCAAGTCAAAAAATTTCCTTATTTGTGTATCCCATAATGATATTTTAATTCTCGTACAAAGTTTAAAATTTTTTTCAAAAAAATTTAAAGGATAATAATTTCATGTATGGGATCGTGGGAAAGTTAGGTTGTTTAAACATTGAGAGAAACAATGTTTCTTTTTAACAGCTATTGTTTTATGAAAATAATGGATAGTAAGTAATATTTTCTACTTTGTAACACTCCAGGGGTTATGTATAAATAACAGACTAATTATCTAATGACCTAAACCTGAGAAGATCATCAATGTGATATTTAGTCAAATTATTAACATAACGTAATATTATGTAATGTTTATGATTTGTTCCATATATTTGGTATTGGAGTTTGGTTTATATGACATTTGATGTTATAATATTCTAAATAGAATAACCATAAAGGATTTTTATTTTATATTAAAATTTAAATGATATATCATTTAAAGATTACTAAGTTGCTTCACTTATGATATTTTTTTAAGAATGTTTTTCCATTGGGGAAACATGGTAGCGGTGTTGCGAAGTCATATATAGGGAAATAAAATTTCAAATCAAAATGCTAATATGATCGAAATCAGAATTGAACAATTTGATACAGTGATGGGTCAGTTGACTAATGCGATAAATGGTGGTAGTTTCCTAGAACAAGATGAACAAGACCAACGGTAGAGGAATATATCGATAGTGGACAATTTCATTCGGCATGTCCCATATCATTCAGAGGATCATCATACCCTGTGCAACATGAAGGCTAGATTAAAGCAATGGAAATTATTTTTGAGGTAATGGTGAATCCATAAAATCAAATGGTTAGTCTTTTTGTTTATGATTCTGAATGAGAAGCTAATCAGTGGTGTTAATTGATATAAAATATAAGAGGAATGGAATAGATTGACACCATAGAATGGGATGAATTTATGAATATATCCCCTGAGATATATTTTCCTAACGATGTTCAAATTTGGATGGAAAAATTATTCATGGAATTGAAATAAACGGAGGAATATTATATGTCTTCATTTGATGAAAATGTAACCTATTTTTCGATGTATGTCCCAAATTATATTTGGGGTATTAATAGTAAGATAAATCAGTTTTACTCAAGATTGAAGCCAAAATGTCAAATGGTGTTATCTTGTCGTGAGTTCAAAAGATATAAATAACTTCTCTAATGTGTTGAAAAGGATGAAATCGAGTTTTTCATCAATTTTTAGATCTGTTTGTGCATGTGTTTATAGATGATATTTTGGTGTATTCATAAAAGAAGAGAGAAAAATTAAAGTAACTTATGGATTGTTTTTCAAAACCCTAAAATAAAAGAAAATATATGGAATGTTTAGTAAAGGTGAATTTTGGTTTTACTAAATTTCATTTGTCGGACATATTTTTTCTAATGATGGAATAACAGTTGACCATTATAAATCAAAATTTTTTGAAGAGTTTCCAAGACATACCATTATCACATATAGTTATAATTTACAAGGATTAGTGGGTTATTACTAAAGGTTTGATTAGAAATTTTCTCGATTATCAATCCCACTAGTTATGTTAACATGTAAGGGAGTTACATTCATCTAGAGAATTGAATGTGATGATTGTTTTCATGAAATGAAAGTAAGATTAGTAAATGCTCTATATTTAGACACACCTTCTAGTAATGGTGAATTTTTTATCTATAGTAATGTTTCATTGAATGGACTTGGTTTTTTCCTAATGAATAATGATCAGGAAATTTCTTATGCTTCACATTAGTTGAAACCTCATGTGTTAAATTACACTACACATGATATTGAATTATCATCTGTTGTTTTAGCATTAACAACATGGAGAAATAGTTCGTATGGTATAAAGTGTGAAATATAAACTGATAAAAAATGATTTAATTATATATGCACTATTAAAGAATGAATCATTAGATAGAGGTTATTGCTAGAATTAATCAAGGATTATGATTTCATGCTTCATTATCATCCAAGAAAAGAAAATAAAGAGGAGAACACCTTGAGTCGAAAGAGTATTTAAACATTAACCATGATATGTGTGAAAAAAATACCATTTGGTTTTTAATTTGATGAATTTTGGATTAAAAGTTGGTAGCGTAGGGAATTATTATGGTTTGTTTTAGGTGACAGTGAAATAATCACTATCACATAGAATTAAGAAAGAACAGAAAGAAGATAGTGAGTTGGAGAAAAAGGTAGAATTGGTTCAAAAAGGTTTTTTACCAGAATTTTACATTGATAATGATTGTGTTTTGATGTTTGGAATGAGATTATATGTGCCTAGTGATTAATCGTTGAAGAAATAGTTTTTATGTGAAGCTCATAGTTCTCTATTTTCAGTTCAACATGGATGTACTAATATGTATAGAGATCTTCGGGAGTATTAATGGATGGATGGAATGGAAAGATATACTGCTGAATTTAATATGATTTGTTTTACTTACCATTATGTTAAATAAGAATAGAATCCCTTGAATGGGATGCATCATCCTTTTCCAATTCCAGAGTGGAAATCGCAAAGTATATCTACAGATTTTGTAGTGGGATTAACAAATTCTTCTTAAGGTAATAATTCCATTGGGGTTGTTGTTGATAGATTGACTAAATCTGATTATTTTTATCCTATTAGAGATACTATTTACCTAGATCACCTTTTTAAATTGAATATTAAAGTGATATTTAGGTCACATGTAGTCCCCCCCTCTATTGAATATGATCTTGATCCTAGTTTAAAATATAACATATTTTAAAGGCCTTTAGAAGTCACTAGAAATTGAATTAAATTTTAGTATATCTTTTCAACATCAATTAGAATTGCATCTAGAAAAAAAATTCCGACCGTGAAGCATATGATACGTGCTTGATCAAAGCATCACTAGGGTAGTTGGGATAACTGTATTCCTTTGTTTGTGTTTTCTTATAATAACATCTTTCATTCTAGTATACATATGGATTCATTAAAATCATTATATGGCCAGTAATGTCGAAATCATGATTTTTGGGATGAATCAGGTGAAATGAAGATGATAGGATTAGAACAGGTAGAAGAGATGGTATAAAATGTTCATTTGATTCAGAAGCACCTGAGAACAACTAAGAGTGGGTAGAAACGTTATGTGTATAACTAAACAAAGGAACATTATTTCGAAATAGGTGATCATGTTATTCTAAAATTTTCTTCATTGAAAAGTGTGATGTGGTTTAGAAACAAGGGAAAGTTGAATATGCAGTTCATTAGACCCTATTAAATCCTATACAGTGATAGATTAGTTACCTAAAGAGTGGAATTACTTCCAGGATTATCCCAGGTAAACAATGTTTTTCATGATTTAATGTTACGAAAGTAAATGCTGGACATGTCTCATGTTTTGAGTCTAGAGGTAGATTAGTTGAAAGAGAATCTTTCTTTTGGGGAAAAGTCAGTACATATTCTTGATTTTAGAGATAAATTTTTGTATGATAAGTTGATTCATCTAGTATATGTTTTTTTAGAAAAACCATATGGTTGAAGAGGCAATGTGGGAATATGAAAATTCTATGAGGGGGAAATACGACAACTTTTTTGGATATGTGAATAAAACTGTGGGGAAGCAATTTCTAAATGGGGGGAAGTATGTAACATCCCAAGTATTTATAGAATAATAATTTTCAAATATATTAATATTTATGAATAAGATATTAATTTTCTTTTATGAAGATTATTTTTTCTAAAGCATACCATAAACCCAATAAAGGGTTTCTCATAAATCTTATGTTGCACAAAACATTGAGTAATGAAAAAAATAATACAAATACAAATAATAATAATATTATTATTATTTTAAATGATAGTTAATGCCTAGATTTTTATTTGGTGGGAATAAACATAAACAACTAAAATATGATTGAAAATATTTTTAAAATGTTTTAACATTTATCTAATAAATTTTAGAGGCATAAAATGAGAATTAATCCAATTGTAAGAATAAAATACTCTACCATTTTAAATGTTTTTTACATCCTTTTGATGGAGAACCGATTTTAAATATAGATTTTGTCACTTATAAATGTTTAATTTGAAAAAATAAAATTATTATTTTTAAGAGATACATAAAAATTTTCTTTGATTTAATTTTGGTATTTTTATGATAAAATTCATTTTTCTAATGAATAGTGAAAAATATTGCATTTTAATTCAAAACTGCATTTTCCTCACATTTATTTATATATTAACATTATATTTTTAAATGGTTATAAAGTGTGATTTAATTATTTTTTATAAATTAATAAAAAAAATTAATTGGAAGTAATTTCACATTTAAATTGGACATAACCACATGTCAATTTATTTTATAATTTCTAATTCTGAAAAAATAGCATTCTGGTTTTGACAACGAGAATTAATTTTTAATTAATTAAAAAAAATTATATGTTTGGAATTTTGAAAAATGGAATCCAAATTTTTAATCAAAATCACTACATTCTGAAAATAAGTACCTTTTATGTTTTTGAAATTATGAATTGTAACTTCAATAATTATTATTATTTACCACTGTTAAAGGGTAAATTCGGAAAATAATGGTAAAAATAATATTATAATATAAAAATACAATAAATGTGTCCTAATATTATTTCATGAGTCATAGGAGACCACAACATATCCTTATTCGAATTTTTTGTCAATTGGGAACCACTTAGGTGTGATAATGACATGTTATAATAATTAATTTAATGTAAAGTGAAATATAACATACACATGTATCTTTTTACTAAAACAAATTTAATATAGGGTACTATAATATATATTTGAATATAAAAACTAATTATAAAGATAAATGGATTTCTTGTATCATGGTTTTTTATTTATAATATTTATAAATTTTATAAATAAATTTATTTATGAAACAATGATGATGATGTGATTATATTATTAATGAATGATGAAAATAAATGATATTATAAATTTTAAAATAAAAATAATTTGAAACTTTTTATGACATAAAAAAAATTATGGATTATTTTGAAATATTAACTTTGTGTTTACGTAGTTTATTATATTTAGTCCACTTTTCAGGATTTTAACAAATATCAATTTCTGAATAATGTCAAAATTGATAATTTTTTTTAAAAAATTACTATTTTATTAAATGATATAATTTTAATAAAAATATAATACTCTTACAACTAACTTTTATAGTGTTAAAAACATCATTAGTGATCCAATTGAAGATTTTTTTTGAGTTTTATAGTAATTATATCATCCATTTTGTGTAAAACTAGAACAAAACATGGTAAGAGTAAATTTATTTTACTATGGGTTAAATCCAAAGGACACTGTTATATTTGTGACCTAAACATGTCTAAAACCTATTTTTTGAGATTATTGCGACCCATCCACATATTATCCTATAGATATATCATTTTTTATCATTTATAATTTGAAAATACATTTATAATAAAATAATATTTCAAGACTTTTCTAAAGTGCCCCTCCTCCATCTAATAAATGGCTACCTCCATTACCCACTTAATCACACCTCTCAAAGATTTTGTTTCATCCAATTTCTTCTCAAATAAACTCACAACATCCCTCCCTTACTACTAAATCCATATATTTGGCATAATGAAACTCAAGGATGCATTTTCGATCAAATGAAAATGAGTTACGCGATTTAAAGGTAGCGTCTTCTCTCAGGCTCCTTAAGTCTTCCTTTCTCCAAAAACCTAACCTCAAATTATTCTATTATTTTATAACATAAAAAGTATCATAAATATACATGTATGTTTTTATTCTAATTTCTCTACATTCATTTTCACACACCTTCATCTAATGGGTATAGAACATATTGTTTCTGTCTACGGTGAACTACTACCTAAAGAAATATTGATTCCTCAATTTTAACCTGCCACATATCATGGTGGCCATCATGATAAAAATATATTTATATATGATATTTATTATATTTATATTGTCTCTATTATTCATTAAGTTTTATTATTATACACTATTATGCATTCTATATATGTAAATAATATAATTTCATTTGAGGTAGTGTGGACTACAACACCCTTAGAGTGATATGACTCATTCATGCCATGCATGGACCACATAAATGATAGAATTTGTGAAAAAATATAACATATATAACAAATATATAATTATATAATTATAATAAACCTATGTATAATTTAGTTTTCAAAACATTAATATGACAATGAATGAATGTAGCGTTTATTCAGATTTATGACCTACCATCTCCATGAACGGTGGTTTTCATTCATTATCTCCAAATGTTTTGGAATATTATAAATACATATATATTGGATATATATGCTATTTAAAGAATTAATATCATACTATATATAATGTATTTATGACCACAAGAAAAATTTTCATCAAAACTATTGAATTTTTTATTCAAGTGCCAAACATCGACAAACTATCTAATATAAACTAAAATAACTTTCTAATTGTTATAACATGGTAACAAGGGAAATTAAATGAATGATAAACCAGAAAAATGATCAAAATAAATTATAAAAAAACCTATGTTTATTATTTAGTATATTAAAGAATGAACGTGAAAAGTTGGACTCAATGTAAGGTAATTCATCCCAATCACCTTTCATTGAGGCATATTTGGATAATATAAACCACATTATTTTATACAGTGTATAATAAAACTCTTTTAATTTTAATTAAATGGGAATAATTTTTAGATTGGTCATTTTATTAAATGACAAAAACTAATTTTTTTAACGTATGAGGCAAAAAAAACTTCTCCTCTTCCATAACCATTATTCGATATTTGGATTCCTCTATAAACATTAATTTTTTTTAAAAAAACCCCTTATTCCCATTTTTGTTTTCTTTGAATTTTTTTTAATGTTCATTGAGTATTTAAATATCTTCAAATTATTTCTTGTGATTGAAAATAACATTTTTTGAGTGAAATTTGGATTATTGGAATCATTTATGTTTTAAGATTATATAATGGTACTTGGAAATTTGGCTGGTGGTTAAGTGATAAAATAAATTCAGGTAGTTACATGATAGTCCAATGACTGGTGATTTCATGATAAACCTCAGACGGGTTTTTATGCTATAAAGTACAATTAATTTGGCATGTAAGATGGCCATATCGCTATTCCATTTAGTGATATGTGTGGAAGTCGACTATATGGTTATTCCATTTATGTATGATTATGTCTTAAGTTACCTTTTATATGTTATGTGTTCTTTATATGGGGTTTATGTTAACTTTTTTGTTACAAAAGGTCACTAAAAGAGACTATATTATGTTATGAGTATTTAATACTTAATAAAGGTTATAATTATTACTTTATGTTAATGTATTCATGGTTTACATGTTTTTTCAAGGCTAATAGGTTTTCTTCTTTATGTATCCCTTACTGATCTTTTTTGATCATCTCGTGTATGAAATTATTTTAATAGTATTTTAATGGAGAATAATGTTATGGATGGGATCATTTAAAATATTTGATGTTAAAACATGAAGCGAAAACATAATTCATTTTAAAAGTTTCAATTTTATGAAAAAAATGGATAGAGAGTAGATGTGTTTACTTTGTAATAATGATTTTGTTATGTATAAGTGATGTACTTATTTTCTAAATATATAAACATGAAAAGATACACAATGTGAAATAAAGTCACATTATTGAAACAAATAAATATTATGTGATGTTTAAGGTCAGGTCCTTATAATAAATATGTTGTAGCGATGTAAAAAGATCCACATAATTTAATGAATGTTGTAGTCCGCACAAACACGAATGATGGTATCATCATTCATTTAGTGAGAAGGTGACAAATAATATGATATATATTAACATTTTAGAATGATAAATATCTAATTAGTATCATAAATATTTAATTTATATCACACTTATTTATAAATATCATCCTTATTACATTACATGTAATCTATTAGTGAAGGAAGAATCCCATCAGATCGTGATGTGGTAGTACATCGTACACACGAGAGACTTTATCATATCCTCATTGGAATGTAATCTAAAAATGGTATATATGATATAATTAATTCATTCATATAAATATTTTATAAATATGATATAAATATTTAATATCGATCATAATACATAGCTATAGAAGGGGTAATGGAAAGAAAATGACATCAGTTTGAAAGGTGGTAGTGTTCCGTACACACGAACAATGCTTTTTAACCCATTTATTGTAAGGGAATATTTTTGTAAGTAATTCAATTATTATTAAAAAATACTATTTTATTTAATATATTTATTTAATAATGTCTTCATGTTGTAATAACAAGTGAATGAGGTGGATAAAGAAATAAAATAAAAACACTCATTAAATAACATTACCTATTCTTCATGTTTTTTACTTCGGTATTCACAAAAATACTTTATATTTAGATACCTGAAAACATATAACACTTCTATGATTATGGGAGTTTTTTTGGAAGTAATTTGGGTTGTTATTGTTAACGCAAAAGGGTTTTAGGGTGAGAATAAGATTGGAGCAGGGTGGCCATTTGTAAGAGAGAATAGTGGCACACTTGTAATATTTTAAAACGATTCAATCATACACATGGTTTTACATGTAAAAATACACAAATATGATACATTGTCAAACATATAAGGGATTGGGTGAACATATATCTTGAAAATGTGGGTTGGAAATGTTATTATATCATTTTTATCACTTATCATCAATGTTTGACCCCCGATAAATTAATTTTTACCATTACCTGGGTAATTATTGTTTACTATTTTTAAAATTAATTTGCATAAAAAATTATGTTGAACATATTATTAATTTTAAATTATAATTATAATAAAAAAATTAATCAATTTTTACTAATTAAATTCACATAATTTTCTGAATTTACTTCAAAACAAATTCTAGACACATGAAAAGAAAGAATCTTATTAAGAGAAAATGTCCAAAAGTTTACAATGTTTCTATATAAAAATTAAATAAAAAAATCTTTAAAATGATATAAATTGGATTAATTGATATAAAATTGAACTTATTTTACTTTGAAACCAATTAATAATATATTTTAAAATTATTAATTATTTAAATGGAAATTCATTGTTCAATTAATTTTCAATATTTTTCAAAACTCATCAATGAATGAAACTTTTCTGAAAAATAAACGAATCACCATAATATAATTACATTATTATAAGTTATAAATTTATTTTTATTATATAAAATATATTTTATAAAAGTGGTAAAACATATTTTTAAATTATAATATTTTTTTGAAAAATGTAATTTTTTAGAAAATGGTTTTCCCTTTAAATCATTCTTATTTAATTTAATAATTAGTTGATAATTAAAAATTGTGTAAAATATGTACTTAAAAATTATCTAGTCATATTCTTACCCTCCATTCTAATGTCTAGGAGATAACTTTCGTATTCAATTATAATCTTAATAATATATTTTTGTTCTGTAATACTAAATATTTTGTGAAACAAAAGATGTCAATAATAACAATTTGTATATGTAACACAAGACAAACAAAGTTTTTCAGGTATATCACAAAATCAAAGATATTGAATTTATTTAAAACTAATTATGTCATAATGTATCTTGTTTTTATATTCTCTTCTAATCTTGTTTTTTTATCTTGCTTGATATCCAACATGATGTTCATTTTTTAGAATATTATGGTGTTATATTTTCCCCACCTTAAATTAATTTCATTATCACAATTTAAACATGATATTTTAAATCAATGGCTTTATATTTTGAAATTATTATTTTTAAATCCCAACATATTAATAGGTTTAATAAAACATCATGTTTATAATATATATATAGATATATATAAATATACATGAGTGATATTGAAAAACGCCTAACTCAGATTCATGGAAGGAGAAATTTGGAGGAACATGAAGATTTGGACATCATTGAAAAGTTTAAAAAGTTATAGTGATATATAGATATCATTGATCAAAATTAATTGAGATATATATAAATTTTTAAGGCCCTATAAAACATAAGTATGTGATTATTTGAAAGAACATATGATTCATAGGATATGAATTTTATTAACATAACATTTTGGTTTCCATATCATCTTTATAAAGTTAAGGAATTATTTTACTATCTATAAATATAAGAAAATAAAATTTATATTTTACTATTTCAAAAGTGTGATTTCATTCTTTTTCCATCTTCATACAATTTTAAATTTATCCCTTCCTATAATAAACGAATATAAAAAATTAATTTTTTATGCTTGAATATCTAAAATTAATATTTAAAGAGTCCTAATAACTATAAAAGAGTAAAAATTCATTCCTTCCATCCCTAACTATATTCCAAAACGAATATAATTATAATCAGTTATCCAATGTAATATATTAATCTCTAAAACTAAATAAGAACACAACTGGTTTATCATTAATATTTTTTAGCTAAAAATGTAACACCCAAGACTTTTATGTTATATAAATCATCAAAGGAATCTTTTTCTACACACAACACTTGCTTGGCTCGCTTTACACGAAATCGCAACCTTCCTCGATAGCTTGCGTCGTACGCAATACCGAGTTTCACTAAACAATGATATGCTAATAATATATTATTAAAACTAGCAGTTATGAATAGTAATAACCACTTTTTGAAATTTTATAAATTTTATTTTTCAAAATGGAATTCATTTTTGGATTTGGAATATCAAAATTAGCCTAGGGTGAAATTTTGTTATTTTTCTGAAAACTTTCAATTTTTGATGAATAGTGACACCACTAAGTGGTAGTTAAAAAAACAGAATTATTCATAAAACTTAATTTTACCGCTTCTGTGAGTGTAATTTCGAAAATCCAAGAGACACAGTTGATGTCAGTAAGTAAAATGTGGTTCAATGAGATGAAAATTATTTTTTGGTGATTAGTAACTTTTTACTTTTTTTTACCACGGTTAAAAGTAAATAGGGTAATTAAGGGTAAAAATGATATTATTATTACCCTAACACATGTCCAAATTCAATTGGACAAGAGTAATTCGACCAAAAACAACCTTAGGAATAAAATATGACCATTTAGGCCCACTTAGATTAGATTAGGACATTTATTATTAATTTATTTAAAGAAGGGTTAAAATAGTTAAAATCAAAGTTTAATAACTAAATAATTTTTAATATGGGGTTATACATAAGATAAATTCAACTATAAATATTCATTAAAAACCTAAAAAGCGTTCCTACATAATGGTATTTTATTTTTAATTTTTATACATTAAATAATTTATTTTATTTATGACACAACGATGATGCAGGAATTATCTTATTAATGAAATATTGACATAATTGATGTTATAAATACCCGAATAAATATAATTTTAGACTTTTTATGAATTCCACTAATTTTCTAGATTAATATGACATGTTAGTATTGATTTAATTAACGTTTTTCGAACTAATCATTCTTTTATGATTTTCAAAAAAATTAATTACAAAATAGTGTCAAAATTGATATAAAATAGTTTTTAAAACAAATATTATATTAGTAATTGTTATATTATTCCTAAAAATCTACGGTTCGGCCAAATGACATAGATAAGGTTATATATATTAATAATAAACAACTTGGTGTTCTTTTGACTGCTTATAGTAAGTTTATTAACCTTATAGTATAAGAACACAAGAAGACACGGTAAAAGTAAAATTATTTAACATAATGTTAAATCTAAATGATAAGGTTAAAATAGGAACCTAAACTAGCCTAAATTCTATTGGATGAGAGGATTTAGACCCATCCCCACATTAGCTTCTAAATAAATCAACTTGGAGCTATTTAAAACCGAGCTTCACTTTATAATAAAATAATATTTTTTGTTATTCCAAAGGTGCCCCTCTCCTCCCTTATAAAAGGGCACCTCCTCCCCCTCTTCCTCACACCACTTTGAGCCTTCAAGCTCGGACAAACCATGCCAATTTCTTCTCTCCACTTCCCTAGAAACATCCTAGAGGTTCTGGTCTTCTTCAAAGACCTATTTTAGTTCCCTAAAAGGAGGTCTCAATGAAGCACTTCAAAGAAGAGGTAATGTTTGTTACCGATTCTTTCATCTTTATTTCTTCTTCCACTTCTTCTTCTTTAGTTGTTTCATTATGAAGTAATAACATCAGTATAAATCATATAATGATATGTTATTATACGTATGAAACAACCCTATTTCATCATCTATCCATCCTACGGAAAAAGAAATCACCGCAAGTGCGTACGTACGGAATACCGTCTACACGCCGTGGTGTAATCTATTTTCCACCACCACCTTACTTGGATGGGTATAATGGTGTAAATAATGACTATATATGACTATTATAAAGTGATACTGATTCTGAAATAGTATACATACACTCCAATACAATTCCACGATCATAGGAATGATATCATCACTCGTGCATACGTACGGAATACCGTCTCCACGATGTGATGCGACTCGTTCTACATGATCTTCATTTCATAATGATTATATAAATGAATTGAATGAATGAATATGATATATATATTACACTAATAAAATTTTGGAAATGAGGTATCTATAACCTAAAGAGAAGAATAAGAATTTATTCGACAAAACACACATAAGAACAAAAAGTTATAAACACCCGAATAACAAGTAGCAATGAAATATTACTACTAAGAAGCTAAGAATATGACCATATATGATATCATAAAAATAATTATGATTCTGTAATAAGTCAATAACATTATTTAAATCATTATACAGGAGGTTCGGACACGTACAAAGCATATCGGACCTATGGTAAGGGAAAATATCACAATCTCATTTTTATCCGAGATTGTTTATACTTTGAAATTTACTGGGGTGTATTTTATTATCCACATCCATGTTTCCTCAGTATGTAATATTTATATCCTTATACAATTGTTTATATCCAATTTTACCCTTCGGTGAGTTTTTAGTAAAAGATATGAAAGGAATCTTTTGTCGTTTTTCATACGAGGTACTTTTTGACTTTTCCGACAAAAGTACGAAGAATTTTTTTATTAACTTATACGGCATGAATGGATTTTTAAAACATTATTTTCAAGAAGCTTACTTTACAAGTTTTCAAGTTTATTTTTAATCATCTTCTTTTAGTTTAAAATTGTATGACATCTTAATAAAGGAAAAGTGTTTTTGAAGTAGAAAGGATATTTTCCTCAAGAATGGAGTTCAAGTGTTTTATCAAAATTATTTTCCATATAAGATAATAAAGGGTTATGTTTCTATACTTATTATTACATTGATTTGATTATGTTGTGATGAAGTCATTTTTATGAATTCCTTTATCTTATATGAATTGTTTTATGATGTCACGATGTTTATGAATCCCATTTTTATTACGTGGGTTATGCAATGATGTATGATTTAAGATTTTGTGGCACACATAAGAATGGTATCATTATGAGATGGGTGTGACCTATATCTCCCTCCAATGCATTGGGTAATGATTTTATATCTCATGAGATAGACATGGCTGGAACAGTAGGTTATACTGGTTCTGTGAAGCAGGACTGAAATGAGGGTAACTCGGTTCAGAAATGGACTTTGTCCACCAAGATAGTCTTGGCAATGAGCCTTGAATAATAAGAAATGATTTTCTATGATTATGTGTGTATGCCACAATGTATCATGTTTTAAGTTATGATTATTGGGATTTCATTTCACTACTATGATTTATCCCATGTTATGAAATTATGATCTCTTTTGCAGGTTAAGATTTCCAAAAGTTATGTGCTTATGTATATGATGTGATTGATATTTCTTTTGTTTACCCTTACTGAGCATTTGAGCTCACCCTTTTGTATGTTTTATTTCTTCAAGTCAGGAAGAAGGTTATTAAGTAGAATATGCCAAAAAGGGACTCTAGATATGATGAAATAAATGGGAGTCAAGGTAGATGATTTATGAACCAGTTGTTTATATTTCCCTGTTTCTAAAGACACTATGCCTATACAGTCCTTTCTTGGTTTTGTTATATGTTTTAATAAGTGTGCTTCAATTCTGAAGTAATAACAATGTATGTAAAGTATGGGTCATTTTAGTTGGTATCAGAGGAAAGGTATAGTCAACCTTTGGAAAATAGGATGTGAAAGCCTTAGTAAGACCCCTAAGGATAAGTCTAAGAATAGAACACAATCATAGTGTTTTAGAAATGGACATGAATAAACAAGGATAAGACCTTAAGTGTGAAATTTTATTCTTGATTATGCGGTTTTCATATTATTATTAGTGTTGCTCACACTATTCTTCTTGGTTTTAGTCAATGGCTGGAACCCTATGGAACTGTGTTAATGCAGAATGCGACGGGCAATGCAACAATTGTCCCTCTGAGCAACCAAACGTTATGGGAGCTGGAATGCAATATCTTGTAGCCATGGTCACACAACATTCTCAAGCTATGAATCATGAAGGACTTCCAAACGAGCAAAGGAAGGAGCAACATTCTGTTGAATCCTTCATGAGACAGCGTCCACCATCATTCAGCGGGTCTACTGATCCATTATTTGCTGAACAATGGATTAGTACTACTGAAAAGATATATTCAGTTCGTCAATGTTCTGAGCATGATAAAGTCATCTTAGCAGTGTATCATTTGGAAGGTGATGCTGATCAATGGTGGAATCTTATTAAGAATACGAGGAAAAGGGATGAAATTGAGTCCATGGAGTGGGACGAGTTCAAGAACTTATTTTTCAATAAGTACGTCCCTCGTATTCTCCAAACAAAGATGGAGAAGGAGTTTCTTGAACTGAAGCAAAAGGATGATGACTCTGTTGGTACTTATGAAGCAAATTTTACAAGACTTGCAAGGTACGCTTCTGGTATTATTATCCAACCTGAGAGTAAGATCGATCGATTCTTTAGTGGATTAAAACCATGTCTTCGAAGGGCCTTATCCATAAGGGACTTCAATAGCTACGAGGAAATCATTAGATGTGCTCTCAAAGTTGAGATGTATATTGGAGTAACCCATCAGTCTTATGGGTTTGATAAGAGAAGGAAAATGGAATTGAAAGGAAAATCTAAAGAGCACACTAAAAATAAGACGAGCTTTCCCTTATGCTCAATGTGTGGAAATAAACATGGAGGGAGTTGTCTTAAAGGGACAAGTAAATGTTTCAAATGTGGAAAGGAAGGTCATCGGGCATTTGAATGCTGCGATGATGGGAAGAAGTTGTCTAATGATGCAAACAAAGGAAGGGATACACAGAAAGAACCTACTACACTTCAATTTTTCAAGTACAAGGAGATGGGACATTATGCCAATAAATGCCCTAATCCAAGGGTGGATGATGATGGTCGACGTCAACAAACTCTTAAGTCTAAAGACAAAGGAAAGTCACATGCAATTTCTATCAGCGATGTGAAGTACGATAACGATGTGGTGAAAGGTACACTTACCATCCACTCTAAAGTATAAAATGTTTTATTTGATTCTGGATCCAACCAATCCTTTATTTCTGAAGAATTTTCTTAGGGTATCACCGTATTACCTTAACAATTAAATGTTGAGTTAGCTATGACAACACCTAATTGCACAACAGTCGCATCAAAAGTTTATAATTCTTCTCCGATTGAAGTTTGTGGGAAAGTGCTTCCTGCAAATCTTGTGATCCTTCCTATAGTGGAATTTGATGTGATTCTTGGCATGGATTGGCTTTCTCTACATGGAGCTCATATCAATTGCCAAAGAAGGGAAGTCACGTTTCATATTCCAGATCAATCTATTATCGTCTATCGATGCAAGGATGAACATAACCTTGCTGGGATGAAGTTCAGGAAAGAAAGCTATTAGGACCCGATCTCGTTGATGAAATGGCAGAAAAGGTCAGATCTATTCAACAGCACATAAGAGCAGCTCAGAGTCAACAGAAAAGATATGCCGACAACCGAAGAAAATACCTAGAGTTTGAAGTGGGTGATAAAGTGTTCTTATGAATATCTCCTTGGAAGAGGGTTATGATATTTGGAAAGAAGGGGAAGTTGAGCCCTAGATATATCGGTCCTTTTGAAATACTGGATTGTGTTGGGAAGGCAGCTTACCGATTGGAGATTCCACCGAATCTCTCTCAAGTTCACGATGGGTTCCATGTATCTCTCCTGAGAAAGTACATACTTGATCCTTCACATGTACTCAGCTCAGAAGTTGTACCGCTGGAGCAAGATCTTTCTTATGAAGAACAACCAATAGAGATTCTGGATCGTAGCGAAAAATTCCTACGAAACAAGACCACTCGATTGGTGAAAATTTTATGGAGGAACCACCAATTAGAAGAAGCTACATGGGAGCTTGATGATACGATGAGGGAGAGGTATCCTCATCTATTTGTTAAAAAGTGACGAATTTCGAGAGAGAAATTCATTTTAAGGGGGGTAGAATGTAACACCTGTGACTTTTATGTTATATAAATCATCAAAGGAATCTTTTTCTACACACAAAACTTTCTTGGCTGACTTTACACGAAATCGCAACCTTCCTCGATAGCTTGTATCGTACGCAATACCGAGTTTCACTAAACAATGATATGCTAATAAAATATTATTAAAACTAGCCGTTATGAATAGTAATAACCACTTTTTGAAATTTTATAAATTTTATTTTTCAAAATGGACTTCATTTTTGGATTCGGAATATCAAAATTAGCCTCGGGACAAATTTTGGTATTTTTCTTAAAATTTTCAATTTTTGATAAATAGTGAAACCACTAAGTGGTAGTTAAAAAAACTGAATTTTTCATAAAACTTACTTTTACCGTTTCTGTGAGTGGAATTTCGAAAATCCGAGAGACACGGTTGATGTCAGTATGTAAAATGTGGTTCAATGAGATGAAAATAATTTTTTGGTGAATAGTAACTTTTTACTTTTTTTTACCACGGTTAAAAGTAAATAGGGTAATTAAGGGTAAAAATGATATTATTATTACCCTAACACATGACCTAATTCTATTGGACAAGTGTAATTCGACCAAAAACAACCTTAGGAATAAAATATGACCATTTAGGCCCACTTGGATTAGATTAGGACATTTATTATTAATTTATTTAAAGAAGGGTTAAAATAGTTAAAATCAACGTTTAATAAATAAATCATTTTTAATATGAGGTTATACATAAGATAAATTCGACTATAAATATTCATTAGAAAGCTAAAACGATTTACTAAATAATGGTATTTTATTTGTAATTTTTATACATTAAATAATTTAATTTATTTATGACACAACGATGATGCAGCAATTATCTTATTAATGAAATATTGACATAATTGAGATTATAAATACCCAAATAAATATAATTTGAGACTTTTTATGAATTACACTAATTTTCTAGATTAATATTACATGTTAGTATTGATTTAATTAACTTTTTTCTAACTAATCATTCTGTTATGATTTTCACAAAAATTAATTACTAAATAGTGTCAAAATTGACATAAAATAGTTTTTCAAAAAATATATTATATTAGTAAATGTTATTTTATTCCTAAAAATCTATGGTTCGGCCAAATTACTTAGATAAGGTCATATAAATTAATAATAAACAACTTGGGATTCGTTTGGCTGCTTATAGTAAGTTTATTAACCTTATAGTATAAGAACACAAGAAGACACGGTAAAAGTAAAATTATTTAACTTAATGGTAAATCTAAATGATAAGGTTTAAATAGGAACCTAAACTTGTCTAAATAATATTTGATGAGATTATTTCGACCCATTCCCACCTTAGCTTCGAAATAAATCAGTTTGGAGCTATTTAAAACCGAACATGACTTTATAATAAAATAATATTTTTAGTTATTCCAAAGGTGCCCCTCTCCTCCCTTATAAAAGGGCACCTCCTCCTCCTCTTCCTCGCACCACTTTGAGCATTCAAGCTCGGTCACCCATGACAATTTCTTCTCTCCACTTCCCTAGAAACATCCTAGAGGTTCTGGTCTTCTTCAAAGACCTATTTTAGTGCCCTAAAAGGAGGTCTCAAATAAGCACTTCAAAGAAGAGGTAATGTCCGTTACTGATTCTTTCATCTTTATTTTTTCTTCCACTTATTCTTCTTTAGTTGTTTCATTATGAAGTAATAAAATCAGTATCACTCATATTCTGATGTGTTATTATAAGTATGAAACAACCCTATTTCACCATCTATCCATCCTACGGAAAAAGAAATCACCGCAAGTGCGTACGTATGGAATACCGTCTCCACGCCGTGGTGTAATCTATTTTCCACCACCACCTTACTTGGATGGGTATAATGGTGTAAATAATGACTATATATGACTATTATAAAGTGATACTGATTCTTAAATTGTATAAATACACTCCAATACAATTCCACAATCATAGGAATGATATCATCACTCGTGCGTACGTACGGAATATCGTCTCCACGATGTGATGCGACTCGTTCTACATGATCTTCATTTCATAATGATTATATAAATGAATTGAATGAATGAATATGATATATATATTACACTAATAAAATTCTGGAAATGAGGTATCTATAACCTATAGAGAATAATAAGAATTTATTCGACAAAACACGCATAAGAACAAAAAGTTATAAACACCCGAATAACAAGTAGTAATGAAATATTACTACTAAGAAGCTAAGAATATGACCATATATGATATCATAAAAATAAGTATGATTCTGTAATAAGTCAATAACATTATTTAAATCATTATACAGGAGGTTCGGACACGTAAAAAGCATATCGGACTTAAGGTAAGGGAAAATATCACAATCTCATTTTTATCCGAGATTGTTTATACTTTGAAATTTACTGGGGTGTATATTATCATCCACATCCATGTTTTCTCAATATGTAATATTTATATCCTTATACAATAGTTTATATCCAATTTTACCCTTCAGTGAGTTTTTAGTAAAAGATATGAAAGGAATCTTTTGTCGTTTTTCGTATGAGGTACTTTTTGACTTTTCTGACAAAAGTACGAAGAATGTTTTTTTAACTTATACGGCATGAATGGATTTTTAAAACATTATTTCCAAGAAGCTTCATTTACAAGTTTCAAAGTTTATTTTTAATCAACTTCTTTTAGTTTAAAATTGTATGACATGTTAATAAAGGAAAAGTGTTTTTAAAGTAGAAAAGGATATTTTCCTCAAGAATGGAGTTCAAGTGTTTTATCAAAATTATTTTCCATCTAAGATAATAAAGGGTTATGTTTCTATCCTTATTATTACATTGATTTGATTATGTTGTGATGGAATAATTTTTATGAATTCCTTTATCTTATATGAATTGTTTTATGATGTCACGATATTTATGAATCCCATTTTTATTACGTGGGTTATGCAATGATGTATGATTTAAGATTTTGTTGCACACATAACAATGGTATCATTATGAGATGGGTGGGAACTATATCTCCCTCCAATTCATTGGGTAAAGATTTTATATCTCATGAGATAAACATGGCTGGAACGGTAGGTTATACCGGTTCAGTGAAGCAGGACTGAAACGAGGGTAACTCGATTCAGAAATGGACTTTGTCCACTAAGATAGTCTTGGCAATGAGTCTTGACTAATAAGAAATAATTCTCTATGATTATGTGTGTATGCCACAAAGTTTCATGTTTTAAGTTATGATTATTGAGATTTCATTTCACTACTATGATTTATCCCATTTTATGAAATTATGATCTCTTTTGCAGGTTAAGATTTCCAAAAGTTATGTGCTTATGTATATGATGTGAATGATATTTCTTTTGTTTACCCTTATTGAGCATTTGAGCTCACCCTTTTTTATGTTTTATTTCCCCAAGTCAGGAAGAAGGTTATTAAGTAGAATATGCCAAAAGGGACTCTAGATATGATGAAATAAATGGGAGGCAAAGTAGATGCTTTATGAACCAGTTGTTTATATTTCCCAGTTTCTAAAGACACAATACCTATATGGTCCTTTATTGGTTTTGTTATATGTTGTAATAAGTGTGCTTCAATTATAAAGTAATAACAATGTATGTAAAGTATGGGTCGTTATAAAAAATAAAGTCATATTTACTAGGAAAACATTTATTGATGTAGTAGGTGCTAAACCCTTATCAACTGTTAGTCATGGGTTCATGCCACGTGGCTATGCTGGATGCATCAGGTTCTCACTAAGCACGTTGGTTTTCCTTTAAATAAACTATTTTTATACAATTCATACAATGTTCCAAAATATATTATGGAAATATGAGAAATCAAATTAATCATTAAATAACCATTTTATTATAGTTTTTAATGCATTTTATTTTTTCCCAAAGCTATAACAATCTTATTTGTATATAAATCCTAATGATTTTCAACGGTATTAAACTAATGTCTATTAAAAGTGAAGTCATTATTCCTCAAATAACTCTTTAACTAAACTATGTAAAAACCCAATGGGTTGTATTTCCATAAATTTATCCCAAAATATCCTTATTATCAGTACACTACTATCATATTAAAATTAAAATATTTTTAAAGAAATTAATATTATGATCAATATTAAACTTATAAACCCATAATGGTATCCATAACACATAAGATAGTGAATACAAAAATGATTATAAAATTTAATAGAATCCTAATATGATTCATCATTTTATTATCCAAAATACAACTGGTATAAATAACTATACAATTTAATTATTGAATCCCAAATCACAAATGATTTATCTATTTTATTTCAATATAGGTTCTTCTACGTATAGATGTTAACCATTTAATAATTTATTGGATGTTTAAATCATTGACCATCATTTTCAATATAACACACCTCAAGATTAACCTAGTTCATTCATTTTACTCATATATTAAAATAATTCATAATGTTTTGTAAAGAAAATGTGAATTAACCTAAGAATATTACATGGGAGTTACAAAAAAGGTGCACAGTAAGGCCCATTGTCTTGTACTGGTGAAGTTTGTGTCTGTCCTAATGGACCCTTTTCTGGGTTATTACACCTAATTACCTCTGTTCTAGAACCAATATCATAGGTTCTATATATAAATTGATTTAATTATAGGAAAAACTATATAATTTTATCCATATTATAACATTAGGATATTCTTATATACTTATACTCAAAGTATATATTATGGTAATGTTCTCTAATCTAGGTTTTTCTAAATATTGTTCCCATGGTTTCCACTAAACCTCCTCCAAAAAAATTATAGAGACCCTAATCCTAGTTGCCCAAATATATATTATTACTTTATTATATTGGAATAATATACTAGGAATCACATCATAATGGATTGAATAGTTTAGTAGTATTGAAAAATGAAATACATACATGAGACTTTAATTATATTTGAAAACAAAAATTATAAAATAATTTTTTTAGAATAAAATTATTCCATCAAGAATATCATTTCACATTAATCAAAGTATATTTCATGTAATCTTATGGAACAGAAAAAAATAAAGGTGAGATCAAATGATTAGTAAGGTGTAAGAACATCATAAAATAAAAATAATTATTGAGAACAATCAATTTGAAATATTAAATAACATAACACTTATTACATTTAATCAATAAATTGAGAAGGAATTTAATCCAAAGATAATATCAATATGAAGATATCAAGGATAATAGTTAACGAGTAATGAAAATTAATTTAAAACACATTCCATATAATCTATAACAAGACTATCATAACGGTATAAGGAATAAAAAGCATTATAATGTAAATAATGAAAAACACTTTCCATTTAATCAATAATTAAGAATGAAATGAATAATGAGATAATAACATTGTAAAAATCCCTTGGATTATAAAAAAATAATTCTTAATGACGTCACTGCTTAATTTTGAAAAGCCATGTCTTTAACACGTGTTAGCTCTACCGTAGAGACCATTCTCAAGATGTTTTAAACTATAGGTAAAAATTTATTTAATTATAGCATCTTAATTTTTCTCATGATACATACTGATCCATCGATTGGTAATATAATACAATATTCATCCATCACTATAGGTACAAATAATTCCTTATATATTGAATAATAAATTTAATTCATTAATCAATATTCCCAAACATACAATATCTGTAATGATTAAAGGACCTGAATTTATCAATATTTCATTAGTTAATCAAATAACATTCAAGGTAAAACACTCTATGTAAAAATTAGATAACGTTTTAGAGACATGAATATATATTAAAAATAATTTGGTTATATGTGTTAAATTTATTATCGATTGATAACAGTAATATGAATATTTCATGTGGAAGTTAATGCTTAAAAAATGAAACAATGAAGTGAATGAAAATATTATACTTTTTTAAAATTATCATAAACCACCCAAAGAAAGAATAAGCATGGTATTAATTGAACATATACCCACTAGAATAATAATAAATGGTTTTTTATATTAATGATTATAAATAGAATAAAAAATTTAAAATGAATTATTGATGAAAATATCCCTATCATTTTAAAAATCACTTTTTGAAACATAAAACATTTTGAAATTATTTCACATTCAAAATAAATTTTAAAAACAATTAATTTTTGGAATATTACAAAAGCCTTTCGTCAAAAATAGAAATTTCAACTTCTAAATGAATTCTTGAATCATTTTCTTGATCATGATGGATGGAAATTTCGTTCATGTCATACACAAAAAAAAATACTCCTTTCACTTATTCTATAAAACCCCAACATGGATTATTTTGAAAAGGACACGATAATTCCATATAATTATTTAAATTAAAATGAGTAATTATTTTTAAAATATTTTTTCAGTGGTTGAAAACATTTTTGAAAGCATATTTTAAAAACATGGTTTAAGAAAAAAATGGATTTCTAACAAAATAGAGAAATTAAGTAATATTATCTAAAATTTTTTTTCTAAAAAATGTAAAAAATCTATGACTCGAAATATAATAATATAGATTTAAAATATAATTAGTAATAATTAGATAATAAAAATAATGTTTTCATTTTTAAATGGGTAAATAATTTTCTTCAAAATGAAAAACATTATCGATTAAGATGTGATTTTGAAAGAAACCCTTACAATGATCATAACATTGAAGTTAGAATTAGTCAATAGATATCTTATGTGTATAATATATATATCAAAATAATATAATTTTAAATAAATAATAAGATATTAAAATTTCATTACACACATAATCTAATAATATTAAAGAAGATAAAGTGGTAATATAACCCGTCGAAAAGAAATTCAGTTTCAAAATTCATCACTACTTGGTAACCCTTAAGTCAAATCCCTTGAGTTGAAATAATTAAATTTTAATCTTAAAATTCAATTAATAATGAATTATTCATGGCATTACATGTAAATTTGTTTTTATATAAACCATATAAAATAAACTGGGTGCAAAACATTACAGAATGCTTCAATTAAATGAAATTGAGATGAAATCCCTTACCTCACAATTCCTTTTGGAAGAACATTCATTAACCTCTTATATAGTAGTTTTAATATAAATTAAATTATTTCATAACTAAATGTATATTTTTAATAGCATATATTATCCTATCATAACATCATATCATATATTCATTAACAATCATTCATTATTTTCATTGTTTTAGTATTAGTTTCATTGTTTTTTCAATCATGATTTACTATGGAAGATCATGTTATTCAGAATATTATTTGTTTTTATCATATACATAATAATAATAATACAATTATAATTTTTTCATCTCAATTTTACATCTACAACCAATCATGAAATTTAGTTATGAAAAATTATGTACGTTATGACCATGTATATGACATAGTGTACGTACACATGAGTAACATTTACATATTTGAATGATCACTATGAAAAAATGGAATGTAATATAATATATATCCAGAATGATCATAATATCATAAATATAAACTTATTTAAAAAAATATTTATATATATCATCCAAGAGGTTTGGGGATAAAAGGAGAGTCATATCGTTTCGTGAATGCGATAGTCTACACATAAACGAATAATGTTATCATCATTTCTTATGTGAAAAGGTAATCCATAAAATGTTATATATTATATTTTATGCCTAATAAATATGTAATTCATAACCTAATAATGTAATTTTTATCACATATATTTATTTATTTTATCCTTATTACATTCAATCTAAAAGGTTAGGGAAAGACAAATCACACCGCCTCACAAATCAAGGGTATGTGTTACAGACGGGTGAAATTATTGTATCTCATATAGAAAGGAATTAAATATATATATATAATTACTCAATAGGTATAAATAGGTTATAAATATCATATATATTTATATCTATCAGCATACCCATACATGAGAGGTTGTAATGGAAAAGTGAAGGACATTCATTCGTGATGCAGTAGTCAATCCTACACACAAACAATTCTTTTTCAACCCATTTCATGGATGTGGAGATAGTTGTAAGAAATGATATTATTATAAAAAAATAATATTATATTTAATATATTCATGACATTATATCATCATGTTTTTAATAATAATTGAATGATGTGGTGAATAAAATAAATTAAAATTGATTTTATAAGAACAACACCTTTTCTTAAGGTGTCTTCCTCAAGTTTGCACCAAAATCCTTCCTAGAATGGATTTATGAAAAATATTTGGATTAAAATATGAGGGGGGTATTTTGTAGGTTATTTTTCAAAGGTATTTGATGAACGAAAATTGTTTGAATTTGTGAAGAATAGAAGAGAGGGGATATAATTTTATAAGTAATTTGAGTGGCACACTTGTAATTTTCTAAAAAGATTCAATCATAACGATGTTTTTATCATTTGAATAGCATTAAAATGTATAATTATAAAAACTATAAGGGATAATATCAAAATAGTTCTATAAAATTTCTTTTTTACATCATTATAGGTCTTTTTTACCCTAATAATTTTAGTTTAACCCCTGGTAAATCCATTTTTTCTTTAATTGTAGTAACTAATTTTCATTTTTTTCAGTATTCATTTTGGTCAAAAATTAATTTTACCATATTAGAATTTATAAATTTTTCTCAATAAAAATATTAAATAATTTTTTTAAAATTCAATCCACTTAATTCAAAATCAAATAATTTAAAATTAATATCACATCCATGTTGAGAAAGCGGTTTCTAAAGAGAAAATGTACAAAAGGTTACATTACATTTATACCAAAATGCAAAAATAAAATGATTATAGTGACCAACATCGAATTATTCTCTACAAAATATAACTAATATTAATTTAAAAAAAATTCAAGATATTTTATAACGTTATAAATTATCTAAATAGAAAGTCAGTTTTCAATTAAAATTCAGTATTTTTCAAAATTTCTCAAAAAATGACAAATTTATTTAAAATACCAAAAATTAAATCCAATGATAATTTTAATATTTCAAAATAAAAATTTATTTTTATTATTTCAACTAAATTTTTTATAATTTAGGATATTAGTTTTAAATTATGTTTCCATAGCGTGAATACAAGGTCTTTTAGATAAATGGTTTTATTTTTGAAAATATATTTTCCTCTTTTAAATGAGTAATATATTATTAGTAATAATTATATAATTAATAACAATTTGTAAACTATATATTTTCATAATTTATCCTTCCCTATTCATGGAATTCATTCAAATGGATATGCCATAATATTCATATTAAATAATACTATCAATAGTGTATTGTTGTTCGGTAAAACTCGTTCTTCCCAATAACGTAATCAATCAAATAAACATTTTTTTGGGTAATGCAAGATAAACTCATGGTTTTGTGAATTTAAATATATCAAATAGATTGAATTTATTTAAAAAAAATTATATAATAAAGTATAAGGATGTCATATTCTATTCTAATCTTGGTGTTGTGTTTCATAGGCAATATCGAACATGATATTACTATTTTAAAATATCAAGGTGTTACAGTTTTTAAATGTAATTTACATGATAAACAAACATTCTATTTTGTATAAATATTATCAGATATGTTATAAATATTCTATATTATTATTTCTTTTCTTATTCTTGTAATTTTATTATATAAAATGTATGTTCATCGATCAATGTGTATTATTTTTATTCATGACTAGAATTATAAGTGAAATAATTTTTTTATTATTTTATAATAAGGGGATTTTTAATAAAGGTATATATTGGTAATTCCACTTGTATATCATTTATTAATTATTTTATTCATCATATAATTTATAATTATTTATATTTTTACATTTTTATTAATATTCTGATCATGTTATGTATTCCCCCATATATTCATTACGATGAATTATAATATTGTAAATTATTCTAATAATATTGGACATATATGAATTATAATACAAAAATAATGTATAACCATCGGTTAAGAGGTTCAATCAGTAGTGATTTTATGGATGAGTTTTCAAATATGGAAGGGATATATTTATTCACTTGGATATAGAAAACCTGCAATTATATGTTTTTTTTCAAATAAAAATTATAAATCCCCAAAATTTAAAATTATGAATATTATATTGGATAGTGTGTATCAAATGAAACAACAACAATATAAGGTAATATAAAATCCTTAACATTTATTATATATTTATTATATTAAATAAATTATAAAAATTATATATATTTCAATGCATGAAATAATATTTACGTTTCGTTGCATGGAAAAAGTGTCTTTCATCGATAACATGAGTTACACGCAAGACCAGGTTTTAGCTAGTACTATTAATATTAATATTTAATATGACAATTATCTCCATCATATCAAATTATCAGTTTGGAATTTTATTCACTAACTTATAAAATGTATGGTTTAATTTATTGGTCAATAATTATCTATAAATTAATGTAACAACCAGTTGAAGATAATGTGAATTGTTTTATAATGAACTATTTTTATTCTCCCAAAATAAAATTATCTAAATAAATTAAATTAATTACTATTATTAAATGAGTATAAATTAAATTTATATATTAATTATTCAATAAAATTTATTTAAATTAATATAATAAAATTTATTGGCATAAAAAACAAAAAATTCAATTTTATGCATTAAAATATGTATTTCTCTAAAAGTAGTTTTACAGATTTTAATGGAGAACAAGTGTGAAAACATATATTTTACACATCAAAAAAATTAAATAAAATTTATTTCATAAATCATGATTTAAAAATTATAATAATGTGAATTTTTCTTATTTTTCTGAGAAGTTTCATTTTTTGATGAATACTGAAAAATACTGAATTTTAATGGAACAATATATTTTCACCTAAATAATATATTATTTTAAATGGTTTTTAAAGTAGTATTTTTACAAATATAGATATATTAATAAAATTTATATCCTTTTAATCATTTTTATGTTGAATTTAGATATACAAAGTTAGTGGACTTTTCCAAATCTTCACATTAAAAACTATCTTTCCCATCATGTCTACTCATAATTTTAAAATTAATTTCATCCAATTATATGGATTCAATTTAGAAAATGAATTAAATATTTTTGATAATTGTAATTTTTAATTTATATTAACAGATAATTAGTTTTTGAAAAAAAAGTGGGAATGTAATTGAAATTAATTACAAAGATTAGCGTAAAAATGTGTTTTCATAGTGGTTAAACACTAGTATAAAGGGGTCAAATGACATAAAAACTATTCTAAACCCCATTTTAAAGAGATATATCGACCCTATATCCTCATTTAAATTAAAGGGATCAATATTGGAGGAAACTTATTTAATGGAGGCCTCCCAATAGTTTTTACCTTTTCGAATTCATAAGAATTCTACTCAATCTCCACTATAAATATGAACACACCCCTCACTTATTCACAACTCTCAAGCCATTTTTATCAACAAAAACCAAAAATAATAACTTCAAAAATTCCCTAAAATAATCTTAGAAGAATCATTTTTGGTATAAAGATGACATGGAAGTCATTTGGTGCACATTAAAAGCATTTACCAAAACAAGTTGTAACGTTCTTCATTGAGAATTTTTTATTTAGTTATTCGTACACCAATTAAATTATTATTATTATATTATTATATTATATAATAATTGTAATAAATATACTGATTTTTTTATTTGTGAATTATAATACAAAAATATTACACACTTCCATCAAATGGGTACATAATCATCTTCGTGTTTATAACAGACCACCGCCTCGCAGACCATTGTTGTTCGTTGTTTCATTACCACAATTCAAGAATGTGAATAATGATTCACATAATGTATTTATATGAAATATATCATATATGTGATTTATTTATGATTCTTTAATTATTATATAACACATACTTTCATGATTTCCATTTTTGAGAATACGATAACATTGTTTTTTGACGTGTGGACTACCACCTCCTCAAAGTGTTGTGATTCATTCACACTTTACATGGAATGTATTTTTGATCTTTTAATAATCATATGATATAGATAAATAATATTATGATACTACAATGATAATATATATATATATATATATATATATAACATTCATGTCATTTCTTTTAATGCGATAAGAAAATGAAAATAGTGATTATGTGTTTGTACGACATAGCATCTACAAGAACGATGTATTTCATTTACAATCATGAAATTTTATATATTTATATATAAATTTATAAATATTATATATATGATAAATAAATCATTATTTATATTTAGGAGATAATGAAATCTTCTCCTAATTAATAGGAATAGAAAAATAATAATTCCAATTATATATGAAATGTAATGCAATTAACACATGAGGAAATGAAAATAATGAAATATTATTAAAAAAAGGGTAATAAGATGTTATTAAATAATCATGTATGATATCATAAATATTAATATGTTTTTGAAATATGTTTATAAGATTGTTTAAACTGTTATAAAAGAGTTTAAAGAGGGTTTAACCAAAAGGGAGCGTAAGGTATGGGGATTTTTAGTCTCACGTTTATTTCTATGAGACTTATTACATATTCCCCACTCATTTCTCATAAAACAGTCACTTTATTATAATAATTTTTCATTGGGGATTATAATTTTTTTAATATCCATATTATTATATTATGGATATGTTTATTTCTTAAACAGTATTTCATTTTATAGATGTGTTGTTTACATAGATAGTTGTTTAATTAATATGGGAATTATTGATAAATAAGTATCTTTTACTCATTATGGATACTTGATCATTGGGAAAATTATTATGAATTAAATTTATTATTCTATATATGATTACATTATTTAGATACGTATGACAGTGTTTGTGAGATATTTAATTAATCCCCTTAGATTTTGTAGGACTCTCATGGGACAAAATATGTTTGAAAACCCATTTGTGTTTATAACAAGAATGTTTTAAACTATTTTTTGATATGTCTTGACTATATAGATAAGGTTGGCTATATCAAATTGGATTGTACCTAGTATGATATAAACCATATTGTAAAAGGTATTGATTGTAATGGTATCGTGTATCTAGAAAACATGATATCCGATAAATAAGCATTTTCTATTGTTAGGATTTGTTTTTTATTATAAATGTGATTTTCACTATAAAAGTATATAGATGAATTTAATTATAATTTTATTGATTTAATTATAAAATCAGTTGTTTACGCTCAATATTTTTTTAAAATTTCCTTCTTAACAATTGATTACATGGATTGTATTCTAAGTTATTTATCTTGAAATATTTATTTTTCTCATTGATTAATTATTTATTTCAATGTACTTATCACTTATTGATAATTTGAGCTCACCCTTATTTCATCCATTTAGAAGGACTCCATGAACTCTGATATGAAATATATGTAACCATAGTCTATATTGATTAATGTTATTATTGAAAAAACAATTATTTTTTATATTCTTTATTTACTGTTAATACAAGAGTCATGTATGTTTCTATTTTACAATAAAAATTAAACTATTCAGCACTTTGGGATGTGATTTTCCAATATCTTTTTCCAATTTAATGGTACCGTCACCGAATTTTGTCTTACTAGGGTTGGGATGTTATAGTTTTTATCAAATCATGTTTAGTAGTAATATTGGGAAATATATTTAGGGTAACATATATATGGGAACATAAACCAAGGGTATACATTGAGGAAAAGTATAGAAGAACATCCTATGGTTTTTATAGGGTTGATATGATTTGGTCATTACTAGAAATAAATCCATACCATGATAGTATAATGGTTTTTTGAGTTCCAGATTGATGATAAGTTCAAAGATATAAACACCCCATTTTAGTTCATATGTTATGGGTTCTATAAATATTAAGGATTCTTTCGAGAAATTTGTGGGATGTATATGAGTTATAGGAAAAGATAGTTTAGAAATAATAGTATTAAATTTTATAAACATTAGTGTAAATTAACTGATAACCATTATTTTCAATATGATCATTAATGACATCATTATAATATTAAAATAAAATAATTAATAATTTCAAGAAAATGTATTGATAACCATATAAAATGGTTATTTAATGATATTTTTTAAAGGATGACCATAATATATTTTTGGAATGTTATAGGAATTATATGGTTTCATAAAAATGAAAAACTATATATTTTTCAAGAAAACCCATCATATCTGGAAAGGTTGTATATAAGGCCCAACCATAAAAATTACATAATATTTAGTTATGTAAATAATTCACATTTATGACCTTTTTAAGATTACAGATTTATAGAATTTGTACATATCTCTTAAATACTAACTAAAATATTACAAAGTATACACTTCTACTTATGATCCTTTTTTTTCATAAAACAATAACATTTCAAAAGAAACATGGTTTTGTTTCATATTTAATCATCAAAACTTTTCCTTATTCCTAAACATGACACTATTGTCCTTTAAATCTTATAAAAAAGAATTTAAATTGTTTTATGAGAATAAAAATATCATAAAGTGATACAAAAATATAGAAAACTATTAGGCTTCCAAAAAACAAGTAAACCGTGAATACTTTACATAATATAATATTTTTTACCTTTAACAAGTAGTAAATAATATTCACTAAATTTAAGATTATTTCTTACCATTTTTGTAATCAAATGGTTAGCAAAAACCCCATAAAAATATCATATAACATATAAAAGTAAGAAGGTATATATTCTTAGTGAAATGAAATAACCATACGATCATATTCCTCACATATCCCTCTTACAAGTGGAATATCCATACGACTGACTTCCATACCCAATTCATTATTGGTTATAATATAACCACCAATCCTTATTATAAAGGGGAACCAACATTATTTGGATTATCATGTAACCACCTATCATTGGTTTATCACTTTAACAAATGTCAAATGTCTAGGTACCACGATATAATCATAATACATAAAATATTTCCACTATCTACATTTTTCTCCAAAAATTTCATTTTCATTCATCTAAAATCATTTCAATATATTTTAATATCCAATATAATTTTACAACCATGTCAAATACCAAAAAACAAAAAACACATAATAATATATTTCTTTTCCATTCAAAAAACATTAGGGCTTATAGAGGAAGCCAAATATCAAATAACGGTTATGGTGGTGGACAAATCATTGTCGATGCATACATTAAAAACAATCCTTTTTACATTTTTAAAAGAAAGTAAAATTCTTCATAAAAAATATTACTTTTTAAAACCTATAAAATATATACATAAAATTTCATGTGTAGTCCTTTTATATCCATGTAAATAAATATGTGAATTATATATTGAAGAAAATATTTGATAATTAAATCATTAAACATTAATGGTGTCACATAACACTTTGAACATTTAAATCATAATCTCCATGAATTAATACATTTACCAAAACGTTAATTAAAATTATTATTGAAAAAATATTTTTATTAAATTTTTTAGTGGTTATATATACAACTAATAAAATATTAATGGATCATATTGTAGACAAATTCATAAATGAAATATGTTATAGATGAAGTCTCTTACATAAAGTCAGATTCATCATGTGTGATCATTATCTTCATGAATAATAAACATAGGTTAATTTATACTTGCCACGACCCGTCCTCGGGGCTCGTGTCGTGAATACCCCTAGACCACCTTCCATAGGCCAGGGGATGGTGACTAGCACCAAAGGAGTAAATCCCAATAAAAAGGGAAGGGATTGCCTTTATAAAAGTAAACAACACAACAGAGTAAAAGAGGAAGAAAACACTAAGTAAAGCAGTAAACAAGTGTGCTGGAAATACAAAGGGGCCGGAAATACAATCCCAACAGAATGGTATAACTACAACTAAAAGTAATGTACAACTCAAAGGACAACAGCTGAAAGGTGACAAGCAGCTCCTAGATCATCCACCGTGAATCCTACCTGAAGGGTATGTAAAAATTTCCTCCTCAGCACTCCGCATCTATCTGTCTCCTCCGGGTACCGACTCGTCATGAGATCCACCTCCGGGTACCGTTCAGCTCAAAAAGCCTCAACCACGTTCAGTGTTATCCTTCGTCTGCAACCAACACAACGAGGTGCGAGCATAGCCTGTACAGGGGTGAGTATAACGGTACTCAGTAGGGACCCCGATACCCTCACGGTCTCACTAAAAACCAACAAGGATAAAACAAAAAGAAAGATCTCAACAGATAACCTATACTTAGGTATATGCCGATACATATACCAAAGTTATCAAGTAACCCATCTAAATTATGAGGTAAACACAAAGGTCATTGACTCAGCTCAAACCAGGATTTCCATTAATGATATCAAAACCACAAATGCTGAAGAGATCATCCTCTGATGAGTACAGTGATCCTATCACAACTCTGAGGCACTACTCACTAACCTTAGACTGATGAGGTACTCCTCCTGTCGAGTACTGTGGGTCTGCCACCCAAACACAATAGTGCTTCCCGTCATGGGTCTGCCACCCAAACAGAGTATTGGTCCCCCTAATGGCCTAAAATGGTACTACTTCTGTTGAGTACCATGGTTCTGCCACCCAAAAACAGTAGTGCTCCCCAGCGTGGGTCTGCAACCCAAACACAGTAGTTCTCCCCACTGGGCTATTCAAGTCACTCCGACTCGGATCGGACAAGCAGTCATCAGGTCTCATCCAGCTACAAGGTCTTCATACTCCGTAGCTCGTCTCCAGGTGGATCCTCTACACGAGCTACTGGTCGATACTCCAAGTATCAAAAAGTCACACAAAGAAGTATATCATATTACCGCCTCATCAAAGGGGTCTCAACGCAACTGACAACACGTCAATCGGTTGTCGGGTCCCTGAGTTATTCCCCAATTAGTCCCGGGGGCCCGGTTGGTTTTTTGTATGAACCAACCCGTACGTATTTCAACTGTACCCTAAACTCCCATGGGGAATTCTCAAAGGAAGCATTTCTAAACTTGATTACCAATGTCGCTGACAGTTCGTCAAATGGATGTTCGGCCTGAGAGTTATTAGTATTTCCGTTCCAGGGGCCCAGTTCGATTTCGGGTAGAATCCAACCCAACCGTACTCCAAATGCGTCCAAACCCCAGGTAAAGTATGCCAAAGGAACCTTCTCATCAAGAGGAATCAATCAAAGTTGATGGCACGTCAATCAGACGTCCGGAACTCAAATTATAACTATTTCCGCTCTGAGGGCCCGGTTGGTTTCAGATTCGAACCAACTCTACCGTACCCATACATCGCCTAAATGTTGAGTGTAATATACCAAAACGACATTCTTGATCCAAGGAATCCTACAAAACTGGAGGTTTGTCGATCAGAGGTCCACAACTCGAGATACGTCCGTTTAACAGAAAACAGTCTAAAAATAAGGGGTATGGGCCTGGTCAGACGCAGCACAACACCCCCTGGGTCGGCCCGAACTGAGTTGACCTAACCTGGGTCCGGTTCCAGTCTAGTTGGGCACGGCCCTGCCCGGCTGGCGCGGTCCGGCCCGACCGGCGCTGCCCGGCCACGTGGCCAGCCACGGTTCGACCAGCGTGCCTGAGGGGATGCTGTGGAGCGGGGGGCGCGACCCCCCCCCCCCCACCGTTAATTGATGCCGGCAGTGCCAGCTGGTGCCACCCTACCGTCCCGAGATCCCGTGCGACCGTGGGATCCGACATACCGCCGATGTGATTGTTGTCGTGGTGGAATTTCTTCGGTGGCGCGCTGGGCGCCACCGCCTCCAGGCGGCTGGACGGATCTGGCCACCACCTCTTGTCGCCGGCACCGCTACGCCGGCAACCCGCGCCACCAGGAACTTCCGCGGGCCACCGGAGTTGCTCCGGTGGTCTATTTTAGCTTCTGTCTATGCCGGCGGTCTTCTCAGGTCCCGAACATCACTACGGATGCTTCAAATCGCCATTGCGGCCCCATTTGTCGTCGCCCATCAATCCGCGCACAACGAACAACTAGCGGAGGGTCTAGGTTTGTTCGTTAGCCTGTGCCCTCCGCGTTAGAGGCTCATACCATTGTTCAACAAATAAGAACACCCAACATAGAGGGTATATTTCACATTATTAGAATTATACAAAAACAACCCATACTGCGAGAAAGATCCGTGGTAGGCGAGTATCATAGATGACGGTGTCGCGTAATGGCAGGCGTTGGCTCGTTGACGTCGTCGCAAGGTAAGAGATGATGGTTACGACGGTCATTGGCATTTGTCGCTTCCGTAAAGTGCCTTCGGTCCCAGATCGAGTGTTGTTCGTTGGATCCAATGAAGGGAAGACGTCGAATTTAAAGTAGTTCATTGCGCCCGCACCACACTACCGATCCATGCTCATTCGTCGGTGTCTCGTTAGAGAGGATGGAACCTCGGTGGTGGTGCAACAATGGAAGAAGGAGAGGGAGGAGAGGAAGGAGAGGAAGTTCTCCAGTTGATCCCCCTTCCATCAAAAGGATCCTCCCTTAATAAAATATTTGACTTGGCTAATATTTTTTATTAACACGTCCATTTCAAATTCAAACACCACATTAATTAAATTTCAGGATTCAATTATTAATTAAGGGGTTGTCATGAATTTATGGAAGAGGAGAATGTGAAGAGGTCCCATAAATGAGGTGGGTTATCCAAATTTAACAAGTGATGTTTAAAAGGGTGGGTTTATGAGAGTTAAGGAAGTTGAGAGGTTGGGGATCGTGTGGGACCCACCACTCAATTATCCACACTTGGAAGAGTTTAACTTTCAATATATAAAAATAAAATTGTTCAACAATTTTATTTTTATAAAACAAAATCCCCAAATAATAAAACTCAACCTGCATAAAATGCAACTGCGGTAAAGTCCCCTTACGCAATTACTGGTAATGCGAGTTCATTAGTGCCCTCAGATTTCAATTCCGAGCACCAGTTCAATAGATAGAAAACCCACTCGTTCGTTCACTGAACGTACCTGAGCTAAACTTCGGAAATTGATTCCGGGTACACCGGGCCTCAGAATCAAGTGCCGTCAGAAACTGCGTACTCGTAAAATTCCAAAAAAATTAAGAAAATAAAAATTCATTGAAATTTCTAGGACTTTACATTACTCCAACCTCTGGTCTTTACATCCCCATAAAGCATCAACACACACAAGGGAAAACAAAGGTGGCTTTGAGCACGCGTCTGAGCCTTATGCTCCCATGTGCTCTCCTGGAGGTTTCCGTCCTGCCAATGAATGTGAACTAGAGAAATAGACCGTCTTCGAAGGACCCACTCCTGTCGATCCTCAACCTCTACCGGAACCTCCATGAATGTCACCCCATCATTGATGTCCAGATCTCTGTGGTCGATGATGTGGGAATGGTTGTGCACGTATCTCCTCAGCTGATATACGTGGATGACATCGTGCACCCGGTACAACTGAGGTGGAATGGTCAAGCGGTAAACCACCCCGCTCACCCTGATGAGGACCTAGAAAGGTTTGTTTAACCTCAGATACAACTTGCCGCCTCGGCCACATCTTCGTAGACCTCATCGAGGTGAGTCCCATAAGAAAACGTGGTCTCCATACTCAAAATCTAGTTGTCTCCATCTCCTATAAACATAGGATTTCTGCCTGCTCTTTGCAGTCTTCGTCCATTCATGGATGATTTTCACCTTCTCCGGCAGCCCCAAAATGAGCGCACTGGTCGTCCTCTACCTCAACTCTTGAAAACATCTGCTAGCATATCCCTGACCACATGAAGTATTTTCCCCTTCTTCGCCAATGATTAATGCGGTGCAACAACTCTGGAGAAGGATGGCTCAATTTTAAGTCCGACCGACTCATGAGTGATTGACTGCACCCACTTATACATGATTCCATCCTGTGTTGGCCGGGGTTTCATTTTCACTGACCAAGGAAAATCCATACCAATGTTATAGGTAAACCAAAACATTTTTTACTAATAAAATCAATCTGTGTATTAACTATGGTTTTCCAGTCCATACCCAAACTAATGTCGTAAGGCCTCGACGCTTCCACCAAGAGGTTCAACCGAAACTCTCACCTCAAGGGTCAAATCACACCATCGGCGTAAGCGTGATTATCTACTCTCCTCCCAAAGGTATCTCCAGACGTGAGGGTAAATTCAGTGGCTTAACCAAAAACTGTAGGTCTGGGACAAGATTCATGGAAAGAATGAAAGATTCGTATCAATGTTTGTTGTTATGACAGCAAGTAGTAGACAAAGTTCTTACTTCGAATCATTCCTATTGCCCTTGGGTCACACTCCATTACCGCATGCATCTACTCTCTTCCCCTTCCCTCCTGCTCCCTGATCCTGGTGAGGACTAAAAAGGTGGGTGTTTGTAACATGTCAAAATGTACACCATCACATGCTGCTCTCCCAGCTCTGCTTCCACGTCTGCTACTTTGCAGATTCATCTTTTTTTAACACCTCCTCTTCTTGAAACATTTTACACTCCCAAGTCTCTATAACTGGCACCAGTTTCCTATTTTCCCACTGCTAATATTCAGTGGCAGTATCCCTTCAGCCAATTAACATTAAACCAAAATGTTTCTCTCTAGCACCCAAGCATAAGTAGGAATTCATAGAGGAAAAGTGCTGGCTCAGATGTCCATTAAACACACCTTTCTCTAAGGTCCGAGCTCTAAATCACTTATCGTATCGTAGTCTTCAAGTACCAAGAATGATCAGTACGCCTCGATGACTACTCAACATCCCACATGTCATCCTGCCAAAGCTGTATAAGCTCTAGAAAACTCTCATCCACCTCCTCAACCTAGTCCTCAGCCACCTGTGAGTTGGGCTCGCCTCATAACCTGAGGGGTATCTAATGCGAAAACATGTGTAAGACAATGAACCTACATGTGTCAACTACATGTACCACCTATTGAAACTGCTGACCAACAGGTTGTGATATAGCTGGCACACTACCCGAAGGTACTATCTCAGGCATTGGTCCACGTACCAAAGTACCATCACTATGTCGACCATCCACATGGTCACTCACTGGGAAACACCAATAGATAAGATCTCAATCTGTTCTACTAGTGTCTAAACTAGGCATAGATCTCTAGCAATTGCCTCCATCCAGTCCACTATTGCCTGGGATCTGTCTTGGTTCGTGACCTAAGAGGCCTCTGCTGCTGGAACCTGTGCAATGCGCTCTACCTGCGTGCATCTTCCACTAGTATAGCTGGTGGCATCTGCTGCCCAATGGGTGGTGGTGCTGCTGGTACACCACCCGAAGGTTCCAACATAGCGAGAGGGCCCTAAATCGGAGCCTCATCACTCGGTGGGCCGTCATCGAGTACTCTCTAAAAACTCCAATTTACTGTCTGCGTGGTGGAATCCTGAATATATGCTACACGATCAAACGATTATAGCTGGGGAGAAAAACTGATTTGATCTAACTTAATGAAAACTTTTTGAAACACACACACAATTAGTGTTTTCATGGACCGAGTTGGAAATCAGTATTCAGGGTCCTGGTGTATGGATATGCCAGCTGCCACACCAACACTGGACTCCCTGAACTGAAAACCACAGTCGGTACCCTTAACACTATTGCTTCACAGAAAGGAAATATCAGAGTCCTACGTTATTCGGTAGAACAGAATCCTCTGATACCAATTTTTAATGAACCATCCTCGGGGCCCGTGTTGTGACTACCCCAAGCCCGCCTTCCATAGTCCAGGGGCTGGAGACTATCACCAAAGGTGTAAATCCCAATAAAAAGGGAAGGAATTGCCTTTATAAAAGTAACCAACACAACAGAGTACAAGTGAAAGAAAACACAACGTAAATCAGTAAAAAAGTGTGATGGAAATAAAAATGTGCTAGAAATACAAGCCCAACAAAAAGGTATAGCTACAACTGAATGTAATGTACAACTCAACGGACAACAGCTGAAAGGTGACAAGTAGCTCTTGTATCATCCACCACGAATCCTACCTAAAGGGTATGTACAGATGTCCTCCTCACCACTCCGCATCTGTCCATCTGTCTGTCTCCTCTAGGTACCGACTCATTGTGAGATCCACCTCCGGGTTCCGTTCAACTCAACAAGCCTCAACCACGATAAGTGTCGTATGTCATCTGTAACCAACAAAGCGAGGTGCGGGCGTAGCCCCTGTAGGGGTGAGTATAAGGATACTCAGTAGGGACCCCGATACCCTCAAGGTCTCACTAAAATACAATAAGTATAAACCGAAAAGAAAGACATCAAAAGATAACCTTTACTTAGGTATATGCCCATACATATTCCTAAATTATCAAGTAACCCATCTCAATCATGAGGTAAACACAAAAGGTCATTGACTCAGCTCAAACCAGGATTTCCATTAATGATATCGAAACCAGAACTTCTGAAGAGCTCCTCCTCTGAAGATTACAGTGATCCTGTCATAACTCCGAGGCGCTTCTCACTAACCATAGACAACTGAGGTACTCCTCCTATCGAGTACCGCGAGTCTTCCACCCAAACACTGTAGTGCTCCCCGCCATGGGTCTACCACCCAAACACAGTAGTGCTACCCCTAATATCCTACAGAGGTACTCTTTCTGTTGAGTTCGGCGGGTCTTCCACCCAAGCACAGTTGTTCTCCCCGCCGTGGGTCTACCACCCAAACACAGTAGTGCTCCCCACTGGGCTAGTCAAGTCACTCCGACTCGAATCAAACAAACAGTCATCAGGTCTCAGCCAACTACAAGGTCTCCATACTCCATACGCTCGTATCCGAGAGGATCCACCCCAAGAGATACTAGTCAATACTCTAAGTATAACAATGTCCCAATAAGAAGAATCTCAAAGGACCGCCTCGTCCAATGGGTCTCAATGCAATAGACAGTGCGTCAATCAGATTCCATGTTTGTGACTTATAAGCCTTTTAGTCATGGGGGCCCGATTGGTGTCATGTACGAACCAAACCGTCTGTATTTCAACTGTACCCCGAACTCCCATGGGGAATACTCAAAGGAAGTGCTTCTCAATGTGATTACCAACGCCGCTGACAGTTCGTCAAACGGACGTCCAGTCTGAGAGTTATTAGTATTTCTGTTCTAGGGGCCAGGATAGATTTCTGGTACAATCCAACCCGGCCTTAATCCAACTGCGTCCAAAACTCAGGTAAATTATGCCAAAAGAACCGTCTTATCAAGAGTAATCGAAAAAATTCGATGGAATGTCAATCGGACATCCGGAGCTCAAGTTATAATTGTTTCCGCTCCGAGGGATCGGTTGGTTTCTGGTTCGAACATACCCAACCGTAACAATACTTCAACAAATAATTGAGTGTAATATACCGAAATGACCGCCTAGATCCAAGGAATCTTAAGAAACTGACGGTGCGTCGATTAGAAGTCCACAACTCATGATATGTCTGTTTAACTGAAAACGGTCTGAAAATAGGGGGTCTGGGCCTGGTCAGACCCGACCCAATACCCCCTAGGTCGGCCCGAACAGGTAAACCAGACACGAATCCAGTTTCGGTCCAGTTGGGAATGGCCCGGTTTGGTTGGTGCGGTCCAGCCCGAACGTCACGGCACGACCGTGTGGCCAACCGCGGCTCGGCCAGCATGGTCGAGCGAATGCAGGGGAGCGGGGGGCGTGCCCCCCCACTGTTAATTGATGTCGGCGGCCCCACCTGGAGCCTCCCTGCCATCCTGGGATCCCGCGTGTAACAACCCGAGATGTTATAATATACATTCTTTTTAATTTCATTCATATCTTCTATTGTACGACACACCAAGATTACCTTGCGCTATACATAACACCGTATTAGCTTACAGTATACGCAACACTATTCTTGGATCGTGTTACACACAATTTTGATAATAGTTATTCTACGAAACATTGAGTATATATATATATATATTCAATTTATAAATGAAATATTGTTGGATTCTGTTATACGAAACAACGAAGGATTCTTTCACAACACGCAACCCTGACTTGGCTTTCATTACACGCAATCGCGACCTTCCTCGATAGCGTGTGTTGTACGCAATACCGAGTTTTAATAAACAACGATATATTATTATAATATTATCATGAACTAGCCGTTATGAATAGTATTAACTAAATTTTGAATTTTATAACATTATTATTCATCTTACACATTTTCTAGAACATGGTATAAGAACAAAATAAAATTTTCGGGTAAAATAAGTATTTTTTAAAAAATGCAGTTTTGCCGCCTTTTGATGGTGCACCCACTTTAAATCTAGTTTTTGACATGTTTATATGTTCAATTTGAAAAAATAAAATTCTTATTTTGAATCTGGATATAAAAATTTTCATTAGATAAAGTTTTGATATTTTTTCAATAACTTTCATATTTTAATGAATAGTAAAAACACCCTATATTTTAATTAAAAACAACTTTTTTTATCGTAATATCTTATGTGGTTAAATTATAATATTGAATGATTTTAAAGTATAAATAGAATATATTTTTACCATTTAAAATAATGTATTTCATTAGCATTGATTTTACCTTGAATTCGTAGGTTAAAACAATTCAATCTTTTGCAATGTTTTAAAGAAAAACCCGTTTTCTTTCGACAACGGGAATAATTTTAATTTAATTTCTGCATCTTTTGTGTATTGAATTTGGAAAAATGGATTCCATATTTAGAATCAGTGGGTCCAAATTATGTTAATAAGCTACTTTTTATTTTTGGGCATTGTGTATAGTAACTACGGTAAATTTTATTTACTATAGTTAAAGGTAAATCGGGTAATTAAGGGTAAATATAAGATTATAAAATTACCCTAACACTTGAAAAAATCCTATTGTATGGATAAAAGTAGACCCATATAACAGAAGGGTTGGATTAGATTCATTTTATGGACTTTTTTCCATGAAAATAATTTAATTATTATTAAAACCAAAGACTGTGACAACATGTCACCTTCTTAAATCTTATAAGTATAATAATTTTAATTTAGTTATAAACTTCATGAAACTTCAAACATGAATAGTCTCCAGAACGATAATACAATTATATACATCATAGGAATTTATTTAGAATTTTTAGGGATTAAATAATTATTATTTATTATGACACAAAGATGATGCAGTAATTGTCTTATTAATGAAATATTGACATAATTGATGTTATAAATTCCCAAATAAATGTAATTTGAGACTTTTTATGACTTAAATTACTTTTCTAGGTTAATATGACATGTTATTGTAGATATACGAAACTTGGTTTGAACTTATCATTCTGTTATGAATTTCATAAAAATCATGTACCAAATAGTGTCAAAATTGACATAAATTAGTTTTTAAAAGAAATATTATCTTATTAATTGTTATTTAATTACTAAAAATATAAATTTCGGCCAAATGACTTAGATAAGGATAGATATATTAATAATAAACAACTTGGGGTTCTTTTGGCTTGATATAGTAAGTTTATTAACCTTATAGTGTAAGAAAACAATAAGACACGGTAAAAGTTAAATTATCTAACTTAAAGTTAAATCTAAATGATAAGGATAAAATTGATATCTAAACTAGTGTAAATTCTTTTGGATGAGATTATTTCAAACCATCCCCACCTTAGCTTCGAAATATATCAATTTGGAGATTTTTAAAACCGAACTTGACTTTATAATAAAATAATATTTTCAGTTTTCCCAAAGGTGCCCCTCTCCTCCCTTATAAAAGGGCACCTCCTCCCTCTTCTCCTCACACCAATTTGAGCATTCAAACACGGCAAACCCCTGAAAAAATCTTCTCTCCAATTCCCTAGTATCATCCTAGAGGTCCTGGTCTTCTTCAAAGACCATCCTTCGTTCATTAAGTGGAGGTTAAGAAAAGGCGCGTCAAAAAGAGGTAATATCCATTACCGATGTTTTTCAATTTCTTTCTTCTTCAACTTCTTCTTCTTTAGTTGTTTTATGATAAAGTAATAACATCAGTATTTATTATATACTGATATATTATTATAAAAATTAAACAACTCTAATTAACCTTCTATACATCCTATGGAAAAATGAAATCACCGCACGTGCGTACGTACGGAATACCGTCTCCATGCCGTGGTGTAATCTATTTTCTGCCACCACCTTAATTGGATGGGTATAATGGTGTAATGAGTAACTATATATTATTATTATAAATTTATATTGATACTGAAATAGTATACATACAATTCAATAGAAGTTCACGATCATGAGAACGATATCATCGCTCGTGCGTACGTACGGACTACCGTCTCCATGACGCGATGAGATTCATTCTCCATGTTAACCATTTAAGAATGATTATAAAGTATATATAAGCAATAATAATGAAATATATGACATTATAAAGCTACTGGATTTATGTATATATGTATTTCATCTACTTAATTCCATTCAAGACAATAAGGAAAGGAAAACAGCGTTCATGCGTACGTACAGACTATCGTCTCCCTGAACGCTGTGTTTCATTTCATTTATCTATCTATTATATATATATATATACTGAATATATATGATATATAAATCATGTTTTATATTATGGAAGTAAGTAAATCATGATATAAGTAATAATAATGTCAAGAACAACAAGTCCAAACACCTACGATAAATGAAACGATTTTACCCAAAACACTTCTTTAACATGGAATTTACAAAAGAACGGGTAATATAAAGTCATAAGTGAACCATATATGATATCATAAAAATTAATATTATTCTATAATAAGTAAATGGCATTATTTAAATCATTATACAAGAGGTTCAGACACTTACGAAGCAAATCGGACTTAAGGTAAGGGAGAATATCAAAGTCTCATTTTTATCCGAGATTGTTTATACTTTTGCATTTACTTAGGTGTATTTTATCATCCCAATTCATGTTTCATCAGTATGTAATATTATTTCCATCCACCTACAATTTTTTAAATCCAATTTTACCCTTCGGTGAGTTTTTAGTAAAGGATATGAAAGGAATATTTTACCGTTTTTCGTACGAGGTACATTTTGACTTTTTCGACAAAAGTACGAGAAGAATGTTTTCTTTTAAATTATACGACGTGAATGGATTTTTAAAAAATTATTTCCAAAAATATTCCTTTACAAGTTTTCAAGTTTATTTTTAATCAATTTCTTTTAGTTTAAAATTGTATGACATGTTAAGAAAGGAAAAGTGTTATTGAAGTAGAAAGGATATTTTCCTCAAGAATGAAGTTCAAGTGTTTTATCAAAATTATTTTCCATATAAGATAATAAAGGGTTCTGTTTTTATCTCTACTATTACATTGATTTGATTATGTTGTGATGGAATTATTTTTATGAATTCCTTTATCGTATATGAATTTTTTTATGATGTCATGATGTTTAAGATTCCCATTTTTATTACATGGGTTATGCAATGATGTATGGTTTATGATTTTGTGGCACACATAAGAATGGTATCATTATGAGATGGGTGGGACCTATATCTCCCTCCAATGTATTGGGTAAAGATTTTATATATCATGAGATAGACATGGCTGGAACGGTAGGTTATACCGGTTCAGTGAAATAGGGCTGAAACGAGGAATGAACTTGGTTCAGAAAGGGACTTTGTCCACTAAGATAGTCTTGGAAATGATTCTTGACTAACAAGAAATGATTATCTATGATTATGTGTGTATGACACAAAGTTTCATGTTTTAAGTTATGATTATTGGGATTACATTTCAGTACTATGATTTATCCCATGTAATGAAATTATGATCTCTTTTGCAGGTTAAGATTTCCAAAAGATATGTTCTTATGAATATGACGTGATTGATATTTCATTTGTTTACCCTTACTGAGCATTTGAGCTCACCCATTTATGTTTTCTTTTCCCTAGGACATAAAGAAAGGATTTAGGTTTAGAAAAGAAAAAGAAGATCTTTTTGGGAGATGTTGAAGATCTTTCACCACGATTAGAAGATTATATTCCGAGTTTCCAAAGACACTAAACTATTACGATCCTTGTGTGTGTGTTTTTGTTATGTAGTAAGTATTCAGCAAAAGTAATGTAATTTCCATGTACGCCAGGCTTCGGGTCTCTACAGTTGGTATCAGAGGAAAGGTTTAGTCAACCTTTGGAAACTAGGATTTGAGAACGTTAGTGAGATCCCTAGAGATATTTCTAATGTATGTCAAGGGATGTCTCTAAGTATAAGTATACATATAGGATATAGTCCTAGAACTATGGTAATGATCTTAGAATTTAACCTAAGATGTTAGATATTAAGGGTACTCCCCCTTTATTATGTTGTTTTCCATAGCATGATTTTTGCCTCTCACACTATTCTTTCTGGGTTTTAGACGATGGCTGGAACCCGAAGGAACCGTGTTGATCACCGTAATGGAAAATGCAATGATTGTCCTCCTGAACAAGCAAATGTTATGGGAGATGGAGTGCAAAATCTTATTGCTATACTTAAACAAGTTATGAATCATTCTGTACTTCCAAATGAGCAGAGAAGGGAACAATATTCTATTGAGTCCTTCATGAGGCAACGTCCACCTTCTTTCAGTGGGTCTTCTGATCCACTTGTTGCTGAACAATGGATCAGTACCACTGAAAAGATATTTTCAGTTCTTCAATGTTCTGAACATGATAAAGTCATCTTAGCAGTATATCGTTTGGAATGTGAAGGTGATCAATGGTGGAATCTTATCTAGAATACAAGGCCAAGAGATGAAATTGAGTCAATGGAATGGGACGAGTTCAAGAACTTGTTTTTCAGTAAGTACTTCCCTCGTATTCTTCGAACAAAGATGGAAAAGGAATTTCTTGAGCTGGAGCAGAAGGATGATGAATCTGTTTGTATATACGAAGAAAATTTTACAAGACTTGCAAGGTATGCATCTGGCATTATCATCCAACCTGAAAGTAAAGTTGATCGATTTTTCAGTGGCTTAAAACCAAGTCTTCGAAAGGCATTAGCAATAAGAGACTTTAGTAGCTATGAAGAAACTATGCATTGTGCTATCAAGGTAGAAATGGAAGTTGGTGTTACATATCCATCTCATGGTTTAGACAAGAAACGAAAGATGGAGTTCAAAAAGAAATCTCAGAATAATGGTGAAAAGAATATGAATGTTTCCTTATGCACAAAGTGTGAAAAGAAGCATGGTGGAGATTGTCTTAAAAGGACTATAAAATGTTTTAAGTGTGGAAAAGAAGGTCATCGAGCAGCTGAGTGTCGATGTAATGGAAAAGGGTTTCTAATGATGGGAATAAAGAAAAGACTGGAGAGAACACACCACCAACACTTCAATTCATCAAGTGAAAGGAAATGGGGCATTATGCTAATAAATTCCCTAATCGAAGGGTTAGTTATGATCGACATGAGAAACCGCTTATGGAAAAGGACAAAGGGAAGTCACATGAGAACACTATTGGCGATGTTGAATATGACAATGATGTGGTGGAATGATTAAGTGTTTATGTAATGGGTTTTCAAAATAGTATCATGGAATCTCATTTATGGTATTGTGGAATTTTGGAATATTTATGTATTGGTTTTCAATAATTATATGATACTGGTAACCAGGGAAAAAAAGTGATTGAAATATTTTTTGGAAAGTAGATCATATGCGCATAATGAAGGGACAAGAAGATAATGAGATGTTTGATTGTATTCATGAGCTCATGATTGATATAAGGTCTAAGTATATAGAATTTTCAGGATTTTGGTATGTGGAAAGAGTTATCTTTTAACAACACTCATTTTTTCACTAAGATTCAATGGGTATTCATTTTTCAAGAGATTACATGATTATGGTATTCACATGACTGGAATGTGACGAATAAGATATATGAGGGATAAATTATGGCATTCACGTGATCATTTTCTCTATACTATGAGATTGGACCGAAGTATTTTAGATAAGCCTAAAGATTGGAATGGATTATGTTGGACATAAGTTAGTATTGTTTAAGGATAAAACTTTTTTTTGATATTGTTGATGGGATGCTATAATAATGTAGTTTTAGAAAAAGGACAACCTGCAGGATGTGTGACAACCCATCGCGTCGGCCATTGCTGTAGGAATCGAACCCACAACTAAAGTGCAACGGGCCTTTATCGCATACCACTGGCCTACAGAAAGTCCCTGGTTAGTAGAAACTAGTTTTATTTTATTAAGCGGTATGATATATGAAGTATAAGTTCATTTTTGGAATTGTATATGATTAACCTCACCAAAGATGAACTTATGTATATTTGATAACTATTGCTAAACTTTTGTTTGAAATAGATGGAATGACCCATCATTCTATCACATGATCTATTAACACTTCACGAATAACAAATTCAACTTCATTTCTTTAAGAGTTGAAGTGGAAATTGTTCAAAGCACGAACAAAAGTGAGATTTTACCAAAATCAAGTAAGTATTTCTTCTAATTAAAAATTTTTCAACTTTAGGGAAATGATATTGAAAACCAAAAATGTTTTCCTAGTGATCTTATATCTGATGAATCAGATGGTACCCTAGATCGTCACAAATTTATGGCTTTGCGATTGTTGGCTTTTCCATAGCCATGTTCTCTACCACTCTCCATCAGAACATGATGGTTAGATTTCTCTTCCATATCCATATTTTCACCTATATGGAAACCCAGTGATGAGTTCATTTGGGTAACCATTATATTTCATACTTTAGTTTTTAATGTTCAGTTTTGGTATTTCTTTTTACGATGTGGGTTTTTATGAATAGTAAACGATTTATAACCCCGACGAATTTCGAGGGCGAAATTCATTTTAAGGGGGGCAGAATGTAACAACCCGAGATTTTATAAGATAAATTATTTTTAATTTCATTCATATCTTCTATTGTACGACACACCAAGATTACCTTGCGCTATACGCAACACCGTATTAGCTTGCAGTATACGCAACACTATTCTTGGATCGTGTTACACACAATTTTGATAATAGTTATTCTACGAAACATTGAATATATATATATATATATTCAATGTATAAATGAAATATGGTTGGATTCTGTTATACGATACAATGAAGGATTCTTTCACAACACGCAACCCTGACTTGGCTTGCATTACACGCAATCGCGACCTTCCTCGATAGCGTGTGTTGTACGCAATACCGGGTTTTAATAAACAACGATATATTATTATAATATTATCATGAACTAGACGTTATGAATAGTATTAACTAAATTTCGAATTTTATAACATTATTATGCATCTTACACATTTTCTAGAACATGGTATAAGAACAAAATAAATATTTCGGGTAAAATAAGTATTTTTCAAAAAATGAAGTTTTGCCACCTTTTGATGGCGCACCCACATTAAATATAGTTTTTGACATGTTTATATGTTAAATTTGACAAAATAAAATTCTTGTTTTGAATCAGGATATAAAAATTTACATTAGATAAAGTTTTGATATTTTTTCGATAACTTTCATATTTTAATGAATAGTAAAAACACGCTATATTTTTATTAAAAACAACTTTTTTCATCGCAATATCTTCTGTGGTTAAATTATAATATTGAATGATTTTAAAGTATAAATATAATATATTTTTACCATTTAATATAATGTATGTCATTAGCATTGGTTTTACCTTGAATTCGTAGGTTAAAACAATTCAATCTTTTGCAATGTTTTAAAGAAAAACCCATTTTCTTTCGACAACGAGATTAATTTTAATTTAATTTATGAATATTTTTTGTATTGAATTTGTAAAAATGGATTCCATATTTGGAATCATTGGGTCCAAATTATGTTAATAAGCTACTTTTTATTTTTGGGCATTGTGAATAGTAACTACGGTAAATTTTATTTACTATAGTTAAAGGTAAATCGGGTACTTAAGGGTAAATATAAGATTATAAAACTACCCTAACACTTGGAAAAATCCTATTGGATGGATAAAAGTAGACCAATATAACCTAATGGTCGGATTAGATTCATTTTATGGACTTTTTCCCAAGAAAATAATTTAATTATTATTAAAACCAATGAATGTGACAACATGTCACTTTCTTAAATCTTATAAGTATAATAATTTTTATTTAGTGATAAACTTTATGAAACATCGAACATGAATATTATCCAGAAATCTAATACAATTATATTCATCATAGGAATTTATTTAGAATTTTTAGGGATTAAATAGCTATCATTTATTATGACACAAAGATGATGCAGTAATTGTCTTATTAATGAAATATTGACATAATTGATGTTATAAATGCCCAAATAAATGAAATTTTAGACTTTTTATGACTTACATTAATTTTCTAGGTTAATATGACATGTTATTTTTGATATAAGCAACTTGGTTAGAACTTATCATTCTGTTATGAATTTCATAAAAATCATGACCCAAATAGTGTCAAAATTGAGATAAATTTGTTTTTAAAACAAATATTATATTATTAATTGTTATTTAATTCCTAAAAATCTAAGGTTCGAACAAATGACTTATATTGGGATATATATATTAATAATAAACTACTTGGGGTTTGTTTGGATTGATATAGTAAGTTTATTATCATTATAGTGTAAGAAAACAAGAAGACACAGTAAAAGTTAAATTATCTAACTTAAAGTTTAATCTATATGATAAGGTTAAAATTGATACCTAAACTTGTCTAAATTCTATTGGATGAGAGTATTTAGACCCATACCAACCTTAGCTTCGAAATATATCAATTTAGAGCTATTTAAAACCGAAATTGACTTTATAATAAAATAATATTTTTAGTTTTCCCAAAGGTGCCCCTCTCCTCCCTTATAAAAGGGCACCTCCTCCCTCTCCTCCTCACACAAATTTGAGCATTCAAGATCGGCCAAACCCTGGAAAAATCTCTTCTCCACTTCCATAGTATCATCCTAGAGGTCCTGGTTTTCTTCAAAGACCATCCTTAGTTCTTTAAGTGGAGGTTAAGAAAAGGCACGTCAAAAAGAGGTAATATCCATTACCGATCTTTTTCAATTTCTTTCTTCTTCAACATCTTCTTCTTTAGTTGTTTCAAGATAAAGTAATAACATCAGTATTTATTATATACTTATATGTTATTATAAATATTAAACAACTCTAATTAACCTTTTATCCATCCTACGGAAAAAGGATATCACCGCGCGTGCGTACGTACGGAATACCGTCTCCACACCGTGGTGTAATCTATTTTCCGCCACCACCTTAATTGGATGGGTATAATGGTGTAATGAGTAACTATATATGATTATTATAAAGTGATATTGATACTGAAATATTATACATACACTTCAACACAATTTCAGGATCATGAGAACGATATCATCGCTCGTGCGTACGTACGGACTACCGTCTCCACGACGCGATGAGATTCATTCTCCATGTTAACCATCTATGAATGATTATAAAGTATATATAAGAAATAATAATGAAATATATGACATTATAAAGATACTGGATTTATGTATATATGTATGTCATCTACTTACTTCAATTCAAGACAATAAGGAAAGGAAAATAGCGTTCATGCGTACGTACGGACTACCGTCTCCATGAACGGTGTGTTTCATTTCATTTATCTATCTATTATATATATATATACTGAATATATATGATATATAAATAATGTTTTATATTCTAGAAGTAATTAAATCATGATATAAGTAATAATAATGTAAAGAACAACAAGTCCAAACACATATGATAAATGAAACGATTTTACCCAAAACACTTCTTTAACATGGAATTTACAAAAGAACGGGTAATATAAAGTCATAAGTGAACCATATATGATATCATAACAATGAATATGATTCTGTAATAAGTTAATGACATTATTTAAATCATTATACAGGAGGTTCAGACACTTACGAAGCAAATCTGACTTAAGGTAAGGGAAAATATCACAATCTCATTTTTATCCGAGATTGTTTATACTTTGGCATTTACTGGGGTGTATTTTATCATCCAAATCCATGTTTCCTCAATATGTAATATTATTTCCATCCAACTAAAATTTTTTAAATCCAATTTTACCCTTCGGTGAGTTTTTAGTAAAGGATATGAAAGGAATCTGTTGTCGTTTTTCGTACGAGGTACTTTTTGAATTTTCCGACAAAAGTACGAGAAGAATGTTTTCTTTTAACTTATACGACATGAATGGATTTTTAAAAAATTATTTCCAAAAATATTCCTTTACAAGTTTTCTAGTTTATTTTTAATCAACTTATTTTAGTTTAAAATTGTATGACATGTTAAGAAAGGAAAAGTTTTTTTGAAGTAGAAAGGATATTTTCCTCAAGAATGAAGTTCAAGTGTTTTATCAAAATTATTTTCCATCTAAGATAATAAAGGGTTCTGTTTTTATCCCTATTATTACATTGATTTGATTATGTTGTGATGGAATTATTTTTATGAATTTCTTTATCATATATGAATTGTTTTATGATGTCATGATGTTTAAGATTCTCATTTTTATTACATGGGTTATGATGTGATGTATAGTTTATGATTTTGTGGCACACATAAGAATGGTATTCATTATGAGATGGGTGGGACCTATATCTCCCTACAATGCATTGGTTAAAGATTTTATATCTCATGAGATAAACATGACTGGAACGGTAGGTTATACCGGTTCAGTGAAACAAGACTGAAACGAGGAATGAACTCGGTTCAGAAAGGGACTTTGTCCACTAAGATAGTATTGGAAATGAGTCTCGACTAAAAAGAAATGATTCTCTATGATTATGTGTGTATGCCACAATGTTTTGTGTTTTAAGTTATGATTTTTGGGATTACATTTCACTACTATAATTTATCTCATGTTATGAAATTATGATCTCTTTTGCAGGTTAAGATTTCCAAAAGATATGTTCTTATGAATATGACGTGATTGATATTTCTTTTGTTTACCCTTACTGAGCATTTGAGCTCACCCTTTTATGTTTTATTTTCCCCAGGACATAAAGAAAGGATTTAGGTTTAGAAAAAAAAGATCTTTATGGGAGATGTTGAAGATCTTTCACAACGATTAGAAGATTATATTCCGAGTTTCCAAAGACATTAAACTATTACGATCCTTGTGTGTGTGTGTTTTTGTTATGTACTATGTATTCTGCAAAAGTAATGTAATTTCCATGTACATCAGGCTTTGGGTCTCTACACCGCGTGGCCACAGGATTTGGCACGGCTGTTGCCGCAGCAGGAATTTCTCTGGCGGCGCGCTGGGCACCGCCGCCTCCAGTCGTCAGCGCCGCCGCGCCGGCGGCCCTCCCCACCCGGAGCTTCTATGGGCCATAGGAGTTTCTCCGGTGGTCCGTTTTAGCTTTCGTCTGCGCCGGAAGTCTTCAAGGGTCCCAAACATCACTGTGGAGGCTTCAAATCTCCTTTGTGGCCCTGTTTGATGTCACCCGTCAATCTGCGTACAACGAACAACCAGCGGAAGGTCCGGGCTTATTTGTTAGCTCGTGCCCTCCGCGTTAGAGGCTCATACCATTGTTCAACAAATAAGAACACCCAACTTAGAGGGTATAATTCAAATAATCAGAATTATATAAAAATAGCCCCTACCTCAAGAAAGATCTGCGGTAGCCAAGCATCATGGACAACGGTGTCACGTAAAGGAGGACGTCAGCTCATTGACATCGTCGCAAGGTAAGAGATGATGGTGAAGACGACCGTTGGTGTACTTCACTTCCGTAAAGTGCCTTCGATCCCGTCTCGAGCATAGTTCATTCGATCTGATGCAGGTAAGACATCGAAGTCAACATATTTCATTGCGTTCGCACCACGGTACTGATCCCTGCTTGTTCGCTGGTGTCTCGTCGGAGAGGATGGAACCTAGGTGGTGGTGGAACAATGAAGGAAGGAGAGGGAGGAATGGAAGGAGAGAAAGTTCTCCGGCGGATCCCCCTTCCATCAAAAGGGTCCTCCCTTAATAAAATATTATATTTGACTAATATTTTTTATTAACACATCTATTTCAAATTCAAACACCACATTAATTAAATTGGAGGATTCAATTATTAATTAAGGTGTTTTCATGAATTAATGGAAAAAAGGAAATCCAAAAAATTCGATGGCGCTGCACTCCCCCGGAGTGCCGCGGCCTTAGGGTTCCGCGAGCTACGGCGACCTCAACTAGGTGTCGATCCACTCCGACCTCTGCATCTCTGACTGGCGCCTCTTCCCCTCGTTGGCATCACACTTCTACTGGCCTCTCTTTCCCTCTCCTTGAGGTCCTGGCGTACCCGATGACCCCCTTTTCCACTGCGTGATCCCCCCATCAGATCTATCCAGACCCGGTTTCCCTGCGCGGTCGCAATTGTTTTGAGCAGTGACGGGTGTGTGCGATTTGGACGGCCTCTGCTTCTTCGGAGGCAGTTCGTTTCAGTCTTGTGTGGAGCTATCTCGGACATTGACGGCCTTATGTTGCCTTTTGGGATCGTGCGGTGGCGTCCGACGGGTTGAAGGTGACATTGGTTTTTCGGGTGGACGGTGTTGGGTTGTTCATGGCGGAGTTGATCTCCCTCGATCTCGTCGTGTGTGGTTTCTTCCTTGTCTCTGCCGGGAGACACTCCTCCTCATCCTTATTTCCAGCACTATCTCCCTTCTCGATCTCCTCTTTCTGGATTTGTTCTCAGATCTCGGCTGCCCCGATGATGATTGGTGTTCGTATCTACGACGATGATCCGGTTTTTGAATGGGGGCGTCCAGGTGTCTTCTGGTCGATGTCTTTCGAAGTTCTACGAGTGTGTGGTTCTTCGGTAGCAGTTCTTCAGACCTGATCCTGGTTCTTCTCGAGCGATGGCTGGGGATCGTTCGATAGGTGATGTGTTGGATTCGCTGATGATGATGGAGGACATGTCTTTTGATGGAGCACGCGTTTGTCTTCAGCCGGTGTCATGAATTTCCTATAGTTGCTTCGTTCTTCCCTCTGGTTCGATCATGGTATGGCTCGATCTGGTTGCAGATCTCAGCCTCCACAGCACACCTCGATGTCTCTCTTGCGACGACTTCCTATTTTTAATGGCCTCTGTTTCGTGTGACGACTGAGGAATGTGCGAAGCTTGTTGAGGTGTGATTGATGACTTTGGTTTTTCACTGGTCTTCCTGTTTCTACTTCCTCAAAAGGAGCAGATTTCTCTGTGAGCTTAGGTCTTCCTTGTCGCATTTGGAATCGGCGCTGCATTTTCAAGTGCTGTTGGGTCTGTGAGTTCTTGAGGAGTAGACCACTTTATGGATACTAGATTTTCTTATTGAATTTGGTGCGCCACTCGTTGGTGCCGCTGGGTGTGCGGCCTCGAAAGAGGGGTGGGTGTGTTGACACCCACCATCCAACCATGTGTCATCACATTGATAGACGAATGGGTGCCTCGCCATGACATTTTCTCAGTGGTTTCTGTCTTTTTTCTGCGTTTCATCAGGCTGACATTGCTGGAAGTTCCTTTCATGCTTTGTTGGGTGGGCGGCTCGATAGAGAGAAGGGTGTGCTGGCATCCTTCATCCGGATCTCCTCCACGTTCTTTGTTGGTTGGAGAGGTTCTTTGACTTGTTTTACTGCCAGCACGGTGCAACTCTTGGTGGAGGGGGTGACACATTTTCGTGACTTATCTCACTATGGCAATGTCTGGCGAGGTGGGCGATGAGGATTTCCACTGCCTGTTTGGACATTTGCTTCTTTTGTACTTGTCAGACTTTTATCTTTTTTTTTTGACTTTTGTCTTTAAGGAACTTTTCCATTCTTGTAATGGGTATCCTCTTTCCCAAACATAAAGAGCCTCTATCTTTTAAATTCAATTAAGGGGGATTTTCCCTCAAATTTTCTAAAAAAATGAATTAATGGAAGAAGATAATGTGAAGAGGGCCCATAAATGAGGCGAGTTATCAAAATTTAACAAGGATCTTTAAAAGGGGGGGGGGGGGGGTTATGAGAGTTATGAAAGTTTAATGGTTGAGACTCTTGTGGACCCCACCTCTCATTTATCTACACATGGAAGAGTTTAACTTCAATGATTAAAAAATAAAATTGTTCAATAATTTTATTTATTTTAAACTAAATCCACAAATAATAAAACTCAAACCGCTTAAAATGAAACAGCGGTAAAGGTCCCCATGAGCAATTACTGGCGTCGCGAGTTCATCGGTGCCCTTAGATTTCAATTCCGAGCACTGATTCAAATTATACAAAAACCTGCTCATTCGTTCATTGAACGTACCTGAGCTAAAATTTGGAAATTGATTCCAGGTAAACCGGGATCAGAATCAAGTTCCATTAGAAACCGCGTACTGGTAAAACTCCAAAGAAATTAAGAAAACAATTTCCATGAAATATTTGAGTCTTTAAAATAATTTATTTAGAATTTTTATTATTTTTATTATTCCTTTTATATCACTTATTATCATGTGATAACAATTATAAAACTATTTATGTTCAGATGGTAAATTTGGTAGATATTTAATACCTGAGATAAAAATGAAATTCTTTTGATATCAAAAGTCCATGTGGTCATAAGTACATCAATAAGAAAATAAAAACAATTTATAAATATCATATATATTCATTATATAATTATCTATTATAATTTTTAATGATAATCTAAAAACATCGTTCATGGAGAACGGTAGGTCATACGTACGCATGAGTGCTAATTTTGTTTCTCAGGTCATATTGAAATAATGATCATTAAATAAAATATATGTAAATATGTATACATATATAATATCATTATGGTGGCTTTTATATTTCATTTATATAATATATTCTTACTAAAAAAATCCTTAATACATTCCATGTGATGTGTGAATGAATCACATCATTTTGAAGAGGTGGTAGTCCACATGTCCCCAATCAAACTGATCGTATAACCACAATTTGGAAAGATTGAAGGTATGTTTAATATAAAATAGCTATAATATTAATTTTTTTATTATATATATATATATTAATGTATTATTTTACCAGAATAATAGTTTTAATACCATCCACGAAGGCAGTAATGTAAATAGAATAAAAACATTATTCACAGAAGTGATTAGCCAGCATAACATGGAAAAACATTTCCTTCTATTGAATAAGAAGAGATGTGAAATTAATGGGATATTTTATATTCCATTATAAACATAAAACTCCATTGTGTACATTATTATTTAGTTATAATTTTATATGAATGAAGGAGGGTAGAATAAATTCGATCAAGAAATGAAATTAAGAGAGGTACATTGAGAAACTTATCTCATGAATATACCTTCCTAGGAAGACCCATGAAGACCTTTGATTTGGACTTTTTATGATTCCAAAAGAAGTTGTAGGTGGGTAGAGGTATGAGGATATTTTTTGGAGGATATTTGAGGAGCTGTAAGGATTTTTGGGTATAAATTGGGAGGTGAGTGTTATTATTTATACTTGAGGGGGGGGGGGGGTTCAAGGGATTAATATATTAATTATTTTATATTAAAATATAACCATAGAGAGGTGAAATTAAATTAAATGACATTGGATTGTAATTCATGTTTTATAGGATGGTTAGCTTCGATCCACACTAACACCAAACGTCCATTTTTGTAATTTTTAGGTATGATATGCTTCAAACTTTTAATTTAATCACTTGTAAAAATTGTTATTTTACTATGGTAAACATTTATATACTATGGTTGAAATTTATATATATTTAAATTAAATATACGTTACAACCTAATTTATAATTTTTGTTTCCCAATATTTAATCCATTTTAGAAAATTATATTCATTGAATTGGTAAAATTATATATATAATTAATTCTAGAGATACAACTAAGAAGAGGGTTTTTAATGTGAAATGTTCAACTATTTTATATATTATTATATATAATTCAATGAAAAAATTGGATTATATGATAATAAAATAAGATAAATATTATTTAAAACTTATTAAATATAACTTCTAAAAACTTAAAAAAAAATTAGACAAAAAGATGTTTTAAATTAAAATGCAGTATTTTTCACTATTTATCAAAATACTAATTTTGTTTGAAACATATCTATAATTATTCCAAATTAAATTATCATGTCCATAATAAAATTAAAAAATTTATTCTGTAGAAAATATATTACAAAATTTTCAAAAACTATATTTAAAATGGGTTCTGAATCACAAGACGGTAAAAAATTCATTTTTTTATAAAAATACATCATTCCTCCAAAAAAATTATTTTTTTCATATATCATGTTTGGGAAAAATATAATATGAGTAATAATAATTAAATTGAAGATATTATATATATATTTCCTTATTAAAACCCAAAAATATTGATTTTATAATTTATAAACTCACTTAATTGCATTTAAACATTTTTTTCAGAAAAAACATTACCTTTTATTAAAAAAAATGGTTTTACATTCATTTATAATTAATTGTGCACAAATGAATTAATTATAAACATGTGTAAAAAATATTTTCACAATTCATTTTATATTGTTTGGTCTCTTCAGTTAATTTTTTCGGTTTTTAGATAATAATTTTTAGTTGTTAGCTTATGTTCGATGAGGCGTATCATGTAAACTATCTTCTGTTACACACTCAGAATCCAAGAATCACTAAGAGATGGAGGGTGTGAATCACTGTTATCGTTTTTCATTTACCATTTTTTACATATTAGAAAAACATTACCTTTTTTAGATATTTATTTCCCTATAAAATACATTTCATCCACACAACCAAATGAACAAATTGATTTACAAGGTTTACTACGCAACAACAGTAGATACATCCTTGGTATGGTTGGGAGAAAATCCAAAAACACAAAATCTAGTAAAAACAATACTTTGATGTGGAATAAAATTAGTGGGATGTTACCTTACACTCATGCATCACTATGAAAAAAATCCAATAGTCTGTGTGCTTCTTCTAGCACATAATGATGCTAACCAATATTTGGTTGATTCTTGATTAGTTTTTCACAAATTTGGTCTTCCAAACCAATTCTTCACCTTCCAACCCAAAAGCTGGTATGAACATCCTTGAGTCCTTCATGAACTATAATTCTTACATAGTGAATTCCCTATATCCACTATCAAATGAGTTTCACCACGTATCATGAGTGCTTCTTCAACCACCTCTTCTGTAGTAGACTGTTTGTGCTCCGCATACCACTAATGCTCTCCTTACTGCCTCCAAATAACAAATTTGGGTACCACTTCCTCATACCACCTGCGCATAATACTACGACTTCTGTGGAATTATTTCATCCATGGACTGCTTATTTCTATTTAATGAACTATTTATTCTTCCATGGATAACTTCATCCTTCACGTAATAATTCCTCTGCGAACTATTTCTCTTCCTGGAATTTTCCCTTACGAAGTCTTTTAGACATATCCAAAATCCTCCTTAGAGAAAATGTGTGGACTTATGAAAATAAATCTCTTATAATGGAGGGATTAATGGTCTTTATATATAAAAATACATTTTAAAAACTCAAAAATCCATATTTCACCAATATTCAATGCGGTATAACCTTTACCTCGAACTAGGCTTCTCCCATGTAAAAAAATCATCCCACGAAACCTTTTTTACCATGAGTTTGTTCTCCATTTATTGTCTGAATACTACCATTATTCCGTCATAGTGGCCTAAATAACCACCTCCATTCCAGAAATGACACCCTTCATCAAAAACTATTAACCTCGAATGAACTACAAGCCTCCTGCGGATCGTGATCCACCCATAAGCTGTTTTTCTTATGCGGTCTACATACAGTGCTACACGAAATCCTTATTTTTTCAAATTTACATCGATGATCCATGAACCTCATATACATTTCACAAAAATTTCGTTTTGATCATCTTATGTCAATAAGAAATTCATTGACCATGTTTTTTATCCATCGATCGATGATTTTTAGCATTGTCTGATTCATTGAGGTAAGTATTGGAACTTCATTATATTACATAAATATCTTTCATTACAATCAACCCTAAATAATATTGGTATCACCTCTTATCCCCCTTACTTTCATAAGGCTTGCATCAGATGTTCCTTGATAAACTTATGAAATTTTTGAAATACAAATCAACAATCCATTTTCCTAATTTCAATATTTTACAATATGAATTGATTTATCCTTTTGAAATGTAAAGGATACACTCATGAAAACCACCTATTATTGATTCCAAAAACATCTAACACTAACATGGTCCAAAAACTATAGAAAATAGTTTCTTTTCATTATCATGGGATGTTACACTATAGTTCTTAGAACCGCTATTGAGGAATTATAAGGGTTTAATGCCTTCCAGTAACATATGTAATGTTTTGGTTCATATATCACTGTTTTATGTTAAGGAATATGATAAATAAATATTAATTTTGACCAATTAATATTACTTTTGGGGTTTAGAGATTAATTCATTAACAAGATTTATCTTGGAAAGTATTTAGATATAAATATAATGACTTGTTTTTTGGATCATATAGTTCATTAAAAATAAATTTTATAGATTTAAGAAAAATATACATTTTTTGATATTTAATTATGTGAATATGCGATGAATACGACTGATGCACAACCAAAGGATAAAAGTATTATTATTAAATAGAAAAATAAAAAGTATGTATATTCTGTTATTTTCAAAGAGAGTAAAATAATTCCTCAACTTTAGAAAAATATTTTTGAAATAAAATGCTATCCTAGTACCATCATTTCTGATGATATCAATGGTCTATTTACACCTGTTATATTTATAAAATTTCAGGTCCTAAACATTCAATTTATAATTCACATGTTTATTGTCAATGACCTCAATAATTATATATAATTATCATTGTTTTTTGATCTTATATATAACATCGTGTACCACCGATGTTCTACAACATAGAAAAATAGATATATTTTATTCCATGTGACTACTATACTTAAGTTTCTATATTATGAAGAGAATATTTTATTCACTCTTTTATGATGTGAATGTTTCTTCAAATTCATTATCAAATATAAAACTCTAGATTACCGAGATCATTTTTAAATTGTGAGAAAAGAATTTAATTAATGTGTGGAAAATGTAACACTATGAAATTTTAAAAAATGAATATTATATTCGACAGTGTGTATGCCACACAACAACAAACATAGAATGGAATATAACATCCCAAGATATTACAATATATTTAAAATTTTAAATAAATTAAATATATTCTATAGATTGATATGCATGAAATAGCGAGTTATATTTCATTACATGTGAGAATGACATTCTTTGATAACTTTTTTTACAAATGAAATAGTGTTTTAACGAATACTTTTAATCTTATTATTTAAAATGAAATATTTTTTATTGAAATTAAATTAGTGGCTAAAAATAGGACAAACATTTTTATAAAATACATTGGTGAATTCATTGGAAACCATTAATCGTCTTGTATCAAAAAATGGATCATTATTGGATTCACATGCTGTAAGGGATATATCCTAATAGTGTTTACGATTTGGAACTTATAAGAACACCACAACCCCTCCACTATAAAAGGGAACTCACCCCCCATCCCCTCAATTATTCACACAAATCATGCCATTTGATTTGACAAAACCCTAAGGAAATCACTACATATATTCTCTCCGATCAAACTAAAATCCTCATTTTGTGCATAATTCCAACAATTTAAATCCTTTTGTGAAACCCAACACGAGTTACACAATGAATAAGTAATGTTCTTCAATGATAATTTTTTTTTATTTCGTTCTCCACTCCATAATTTCATCTAAAATATTGTTTATATTATAATAAAAATGTATTAAATATAATATTATTTTTAATTAAAAACCTATATCTCCACACACTTCCTTCAAATTGGATATTCAATCATTGTTTGTATATATGATGGATTACTGCCTCATGAACCAATGTTGTTTGATCTTCTATTTAGACATTTCAAGATCAGTAATAATGATGGAAAAACATTATATGATATATATGATAATTATGATTTATTTATACTTATGTAATTATTATATGACACAAGATTTTATTCCATCCATATTATAGGAACATGACAATATTGTTGTCGGATGTGTTTTCTACTTCCTCTTCAAAATGATGTGATTCATTCATGAAATACATAAAATGTATTAAGAAGGGTTTTAATAAACATATGTGATATATATATATATATATCATAATATGAAACTAAAATAATATATATATATATATATATATATATCACATGAAATATATTTCTTTTATTATAATAAGAAAATTTAAACATCATCCATACATAATTATGACCAAGAAACTCTTTTAATGGTGTCTTTCATTTCCAATCACCATGTATTATAATAGCAAAAAAAATATTAAATATATGTGAAATTTAAATGATGGTTTATAGTTTGGCGAAAATTAAATCATGGTCTGTGAATGAGGAACAAAATATAACAATTAAAAATAGACTCCAAAACACAGAAATTAAAACCCAAAACAATGAAAGTAATGAATGATTGTTAACAAACGGGTGATAAGATGTTATAAAATAATCATATATGATATTATAAACATTAATAATGTTTTTTTATAAGTTGATAACTTTATTAAAACTATAATAAATGAGGTTAATGAGCATTTAACCAAAAGGAGTATAACATAAGGGGATTTATAGACTCACATTTATTTCAACGAGAATTATTCTATAATCACCTCCCATTTCTCTTATGTGCTGAATATACGTACCAATTAAATTTTACATCTTTAATTTCATTAATATCATTTTATTAAATGTTTTAATTTAGGCTATTTTTTCTTGGGGGTCAGGATTCAAAAGTTAATCAAGTATTAATGAATTTCATCTCAATTTACATTCTATTGATAATTATTTGTTGTTATTTGACATCCCAATTATATGTAGTGTATATACATACCCTATGATATTTAATTTCATTATGTGCCCATAAATCATGTTACTTTATATATTATTTTGAATTATCTCATCCAAGGGGCTTTGACAAAAAAATGACCATGTAGTAAAAGTTATTATACAATCTCAATACCTCAAGTGATTGTTATCTTTCTCTTGAAACAATCACTTTCTTGAAATCAATTTCATGGGTGAAAATATTTATTTTTATGTTGCATATTATTATATGATTGATATGTTTATTTCCTAAACCATATTTCCTTTTTTACATATGGTTTTTTAATTGATGGTTATTTGATTAACTGGGAAAATATTGATAAATACATATCTATTATTCAATATGGATAAATGATTATAAGAAACATTATGGTGACTTAAATTTGTTATTCGACATATGAGGAAATTCATTGGACATGTATGATATGGTTTTGGGAAATTTAAATGATTCCCATAGACGTATTGATAGTCTCAATGGATAAAATCTAATGAAAACCCCTTTTAATTAGTAACCACTATGTTTTGAACTATCCGATGAAAGATATTGATAATATAGATTAAGTTGGAAAAAATTGGTTTATAACCAATATGTTATAAAATGTATTATTAATGGTCTCAACGGAAAAGTTTCTATGTACCTAGTATATGTCACATTAGATAAATCATAATATGAATCTTTTAGAATAAGAAATTATTAGAAATGATATTTTCACTATGAAAAAAATCTATAGATGCATTCCTTTTTGAATTTATTGAATACATGGAATGTGTTTTCAGTTATTTACCTTTTCCAAATTGTTTACACACTTTCTTCTAATTTACTTAATACACTCAATGTGTTCTTAGTTATTAGTCCTTACATATTGATTATGGGTATTGATATATTATTACATCCAATATTCTTAACCCTTACTAAGAATTTGGGATAACCCTTATTTTTTCCCCTTTCCTCATTATTCCATGAAGTTAAATAAGAAAACATGCAAGGGTACGTTTGATGGAGTAATGATATTCTTGAAAAAAATATTTCTCAATTTCATTATTCTTTTTTAATACCAGAACCATTTATGTATCTCTTTGACCAAGAATACTAAATTGTTCGGTTCTGTATGATTTTATTTCCTTTTATCTTATTCTAATATAATGGTAGTGGGAACCACCTCTGAAATTACTTGGGTTGGGTCGCTATATTTATCCTACTAGAAAAAATTGGATAACCACAAGGAGCATAGTCTTCAAAAATAAATTAATGTTTACAACCCAATATTTTAAAAGTAAACAATATGTACAGTATCATATAAGATACACCACATTGAGCCTAGTTAAATTACTAAATATTATTATTTTAAATGTGATTATTATAACCTAGAGGTTGGAATGGTGGGAATTAATGAGATTAACTTTGTTTTGAAAATAAATTTGAAGTATGATTATAAAATTAATTTTTTGTTTGTAAATTAATTAAAAATGAAAATTTAAATTAATTGAATATAAAAGATGAATTTTTATTAAAAAATTATTTTTATGTCTACAATGGAATTTTATAGAAATAAAATAATTTAACTAATTTTATTTTAATAAAATAATATTTTTATATGTTTTATATCTAATAAAATGTTTTTGAATTCATCAAATAAGACTGATTGGCTAAAGATGAGAATAAATTTAATTTGAAGCATAAATAGCTATCTTGTTTAAAAAGGCAATTTTCCGACCTTTTAAAGGCACACCTGTTTTAAAGATGAATTTTGAAACATTTATAAAAATTATTTTAAAAAATAAAAATCATTTTTAAAATAATATTATCAATATCATCTTAGGGTAAAATTTTAGTTTTTTTTGGAGATGTTTCATTTTTTGATAAATAATGAAAATATTGATTTTTAATTGAAAAAATCCATTTCACTTAAATAATTTATATAGTAAAATTATAAAATAAATTGGTTTTATTGTATAATTAGTTTAATTATACACAAATAAATCAAATTTAAATCAATTTCACATTGATATTTGATATAATAATATTTCAAACTTTTGACCTTTTTCACTTTAAACCATTATTCCCAATTGTGTCTATGGGATTTATATTTAATATAATTTTCCTATTTATGTGAATTATACATGGTAAAATTTATTGTATATTTTTAATTAGAAGGTTCAAATTATATAGTAATTTCATTTAAATTTTAATCAAAAAATTTTATCTTGGTAAAAAGTATGATTTAACACAATATTTTCAAAATAAAGAATTAGTTAGTGTTAAAATATAGAGGCTTAAAATAGATAAAAATTAATGTTTTATTTGGGTTTTGAGGTATATATCAATCTTATCCATTCATTATATCACTAATTATAATAAATATTAGCATAAATTAACTCCAACTTAATGCAGTTGGATTTAAATATAAAATAGCCATTATTTAAGCACTTAAACCCTCCACTCCTCAAGTATAAATACCTCGCATACTAACCCCATTTCTAATCACAAGAATTAAAGATCCTAAAATATATACCAAAAAAATCATCTAAAATCTCCCCACTTTCTAGTTATTTTTGTATCTCCCAAATTCCATTTAAAATGTTTTAAGAGATACTTCAAGGAGGTGATATTCAAGAGGTATCTTTTTCAAAGAACCTATATTAATTCCTTTTATTCTTATACATTATCCCTACCTTATTTATCCATCAAGGAATGATAAAAATATATTAGTTAATATAATTAATTTATATTTTTAACATTAAATATCTCTTATAAATATAATTCCAAATATCCTCTTATTCAAAGGAAAGAATCCATTGTCCAAATTAGGTTGGTTTACCGTCTCTATGAATAATGATTTGGTTTATTTTCCATTAAATTTTTCAGGGATTGAAATAATAGTATCATAAATGTTAAATAATATTTTAATAAATAATTAATAAACTATTCTATTTTCTAAAACTGATATATACTCAAAATATTAATAAAATGAGACTAGTACTTTATGTTTAGAAAAGACACCATAATAAACTAAATTTTTATAATAAACATCAAATAAAATAAATCATCCAGTTACCTAAAAAATAATTATATATTGAATCATTCATACTTATTTGAGTTCTTTAGTACTATTTCATTCCACTTTAGCAATTTTAAACCCATTTTACTCAAACATCCACAATTATACACAATGGAATCCATCATGAAGCGGTGAAACAAACACACCTAAAACCATGAAAATAATGAAATATTATTATTGAATTGGACATAATATATTATAAAATCATCACATAATGTATTATAAATATTAATATATTTATATAACTAGATAATAATGTTATTTAAACCATTATTTTGGGTATTGTAGAATGAAAAACTAATGGGAAGTAAGAGGTAAGGGTTTCTTATATCACTCTTAACTTTGTGAGATTAATTCCTTATTCACCACATATTTCATGTGTATTTTTTATATACATACACTTAATATAAAATATAATGATTATAATTGTATTCAGGTGAATAAATGTTCTATTTAATAATTATTACTTTTATGGTGTATATAATTTGATTGATTACATAGTGTTAGGGAATTCATAACCTAATTTCTACTCTTTAGTTAAACATTAACTTCCTAATTATGTTTTGCTATGTTTAATTGTGATATAAATTTTGAATATATAATGGTTTATTTCCATTTTTTGTGAATTTAAATTGGATTAAAAAAATACATTCATTTAATTAACTGTATCTTTAGTAAAAAAATATTTGTAAGGGGATTTATTTTAAAAATACTCTTTTAAAGTTCCATTTTAAAAAATATTAATATTAATACATATATAGAATTGAAATAATATCCCTATTTCATGTCACTATAATACATTTAATATTACCTTAAAATTTTATATGGTAACTTTTAATGAATTTTTTTTCCATTGAACGTTGTAATTTTTGGGAAATGATAATGGTTTTAAAATGAGTGGTTATTTTCTTAAAATGTTATTTATGATGAAAAATATCTTGATTTATGTGTAAATTATAGTTATTAAGAATTGTTTTCAATAATGGGTGGTTAAATGATAAACGAATGATGGTTTGTTACTTGATAAACCAATTATAGGTGGTTACATGATAAACCAGTGATAAGGGGTTACATAGTAAACCAAAAAAGAGTGGTTATATAAAAATAAAAGGAAATATAGTTACATTATAACATCCATTGCATAAGGTACTGTAGACTTTTTTAGTTTTTTGTATATTTTTCTCCATTTAACTAAAGGGTTTATACCCATTATATCTCAGGGGTGAGCCATATATTAATTATATAAAGGGTTGATCCCCATGATAACTCACGAAAAATGCGTAATCTTGATATATATATTTTTAAAGGCTTCGAACTCGTTACATCTCTTGAGTGAGACCTAAATATAATACACAAATGTTTATCCCCATTGTGTCACTCTATTACTCTGTGTAGTTATTATATTTGATGTCAGCTATACGGTTATTCCAATTTATGATGGTTTTGGGAGGTGTGTATAAATTTGATTATATAAGTATGCAAAATGGGGTTTATTTCTCTTTCTATGGGTTTTAGTAATTTTATCTGATATAAATGTGTCTTTTTTTTGTCTAATTAATTTTTTTTTCAATTTTCACAATGAACTTTGAGATAAAGGTAAATAATATATGGGTTTTAATGTTTTTATCTTGACTAGTAGTTTTTTGTGTCCCTTAAATAGATTTTCATTATTATCCCTTTTCATAAAGTTTTTTCACAGTGTAATGGATGAGTAGGGATAAGGATGAATAAAAGATAAAAATTATGAAGGCATTTTCTTAAAATAAAACAAATATTATTTTAGAAGGATTTCCTTTGGTGGAAAAAAGTGGTACTAAGTATAAGTTTCCATAACTAATCTAAGGGTTCACATTGTAAGATTCATTCCTAGTTATCTGAAAATAGAATTCTAGAATATATTTGGGAAATTAAAGTGATTTATAGTTTTAAAATATGTAGAATATGTTTTGTTTATTGTTGATTCCTTGAAGTTAGTATTTAATGAGGTTTTAGATAACTATTAAGGTTAGGATATTAGTTGAGAATATATTGAATATCCTCTATAATTCCAAGGGTTTTTCTCAGATGAATAATTTTAAATTCTTATGGAGTCTTTGGTGTATTGGATAAAAAATTAAAAAAAATGAGGTATACTAGGGTTGAATTATAGAGTATTATAATTTTTTATGGTTTTATATATACCCAATTGATTATATTTCATTTAATAATTAATTTATTGATTAATTTATATTCCTTTTAATAGAATAAGGATTGTTTTTCATGATGTAATGAAATAGAACAAACAAAACCTTCTTATCACATCTAGATGTTTTTATTTTCAGTATTATTGAAAAATCATGTTCAAATGATTTCGATAACATATGGATTATCTAAATCACCTTTAGAATTTTTTTTGAGTTATAAAAAATCTATTTATTTCTATTAAAATTTTGTGGTTCAGGGAATCGTTTTTATTTTATTACAAGAGATCAAATATTCTAACTCTACCTACAAGTGAAATTCAAGATTTTTTTGAATATTTAATTTTTGAATGTTGGAAAACAGTTTGAAAGATAAATGTATTATAAAGAGGATTAAAAAATTTGGAATTATGGTATTACTTGTTTTCTTATGTTCTAAGAATGGTACATTTATGGGTAAATATTGATGAATCGTAAGGATTTAATTCAAGTATTTTATTTCATAAATAATTAATGAAGGAATAAAATGATGAAATATGGGTAATGATTCAAGAAGTAATCTCAATGAAGAATATTTTTATGTATTGAGTTCTCATATTTATGATAAGGTGGTATTTAAAAAATATTACTAGAATCATAGAATACCAATGGATTTTTCTATAGTTGTTTCTGTATTCATAAATTTGGAAACATATAAAATTTATTCCATTGAAAATTGCTAAAATTGTGATAATATTTAAGGTACATTTAACCACTAATATATGATTTGAAAAATATCATTTTTGGAACAATGATTTTACATTTGGAGGACATATATTTAAACATATTATAAATATTTTTTGTTTATATTTTAACGTCCTGGTTCCGGAAGCCACCTAGAGGCGCCCCGTACCCGGTTGGTCACATGGCCGTAAGCGCATTTCCCCAAACGCCAGAGGCTGCTGACTAGCAGCAAGGGCCTTGGGTTTTATAGTGGGGAAACTTTTCCCCCATTGGAAGAGTACACTGTGGAAGAAAAATAAACATGCAATAGCGGAAGCAGTAATAACCAACAATATAAACAGTGGAAGACTAAATCAACAAACTCGAGCACATATGTATATATGAAATGATGCATGATACATAACTAGGAAAGCAGCCAAACAAGTCACAATGCTGGAAAACACTACAGTTCCAAAACAAGTACAAAAGAAAATAAAATAGCTCCACTGCATCGCAATCCCATGCTTTTTCCCATGCTCCCTTGCTCCAAGTAATCAAGTACCGGAAGTCGAAGGGCGCTTTCCCTTGTCTATACATGAAACAACATAGTTTGTTTTGGCCCAAAAGCAAGACCCAAAAGGGTGTGAGACTAAATCCCAGCAGGCATTCACCTGAAGATCTGTGCCTAACCATTAGTGAGTATATGGAAGGTAAGTGTACAATAATAAGTAAACAGCAACAACAAGCAATATGCAGTAATAGTAAGCAGTAAAGCAGGATGATACAAAACCAACAAAAGCACAACAAACAACAGCAGTGAAGCAAGTAGCTAAAAAAATGGAAACCCTCTGGAAGTACTCGCAGCCATCCTCTTTGGTCCTAAGAAGTACCAAAACCCTCTAGGGAGTGCACTCAGCCTAACCCCTCTGTCTTGGTCTTACAAAATTATCACTCTCTGGGGAAGCGCCCTCGGTCAATTCCCCTTATAGTCTAGGGTAGTTAGGGACTCTCTGAGAAATATCACACGGTCTAACCCTCTTAGACCCATGGTCTAGAGACTCTATGAGAAATCTATCTCGGTCAATTCCTTTTATAGCCTCTAGTATACCATAGACTCTCTGAGGAAGCTCACTCGGTCAATTCCTCCTCTAGCATGGGAAGGTTCTTAAATAGATTCAAACAAGGTAAGACTCTATGAGGAAGCTCACTGGGTCTACCATCCTGTAGTCTATAAAAAAATTCAAGACTCTCTGGGAGCTCACTCGGTCTATCCCCTGTAGTCTATAATATCTAAGACTCCCTAAGAAGCGCACTCGATCAATCCTTTATAGTCTATAGCACCAGGTTCTCTTATCCCCTTACTAGTTAGTGCATAATAATGCTATAAGGCCAAATTACACCTACAGAGCTACTTGTCTAACCAACGTACAGCTATAGAGCTACATAGCTAAACAGTTTACAAGGCAACATGCATGTCACGAGTTCACATCAACCTATAACAGCAAGGCATGAAAACATCTATAGCAACCAAAGGTAAACGAGACCCAAAGGTCATAAACAGAACAAAGAAAGGGAAAATACATACAAGAACAACAAATTATCCTCTAACATGGTCAATTTACCTGTACAAAAGCATACAAGAAAGGCATGAAAATAGAAAGGGCAAAAGGGTAAACACACAATACCCCGTTCACGGGTATTGGTGGAAATTCACACATAAAACTCAGAGACTTTGAATAGTAAGGCATAATCCACCTACCTTGATCCTAGGAGATCGATCTAATTGAACCATGACAACTTATTTTACCTATAACATTCTAGATATGAGAAAATGAACAAAATGTTCAACCTTAGATAACTTGCGAAGGATGAAGAATTGGAAAACAAGGCTCCTGCAGAAGGGAGAACTCACCGTTGCGCTTCCAATGCAATCGACAGAGCTCGAATCGGAGAACGGATGGAGGCTCGGGAATTCGTAGACGATTCGTGGCTGTATGAAATCTCTCGATCGAACCATACCTAGAAGAAGACGTTTATGATGATGAGGCATGACCCCGGTCCGTTTAGTCAAAAAACGAAAAGTACATGGCATGTGTTTTTAAAGTACATGGCGTGTAGTGGGGTTTTCCATACTCCGCCAAAATCGGCCTCCATGTCACCCCTACACACCATGTGTGTGGTCCGGACACAACCAACACACGTTTTTGAGCGAGAAAAGTGTACTTGGCGTGTAATCAGAAAGTACACGACATGGACTTCAAAAATTTCCAGGAACTGCAAAAATTCTCAAAAACTCTAGAAAATGAAAGACATAACTGAATCGAAGATACGAGTTCTTAAAAACTTCCCCCCTTAAAGAAATTTTTCCCTGAATTTCCCTAGAGGGGCGTAGAAGACGAAGCCTTGAATAGCTCCGGCCACTGTGATCGAACCTCAGCCTCCCTCTCCCAAGTCTCATCCTATACTCGCCCGTGCTTCCATAGCACTCATACCAGAGGAACATACAGACCTCAGAGAACCTTCGTAATGAGATCGACAATCCGGATAGGATGCTCCCCATACGATGCATCCACACCATGCTCAACCTTATCGGGTTGGAAAACATGAGATGGGTCTGAGATGTAACGTCGGAGCTGAGAGATGTTGAAGATGTCATGCATATCCCGATAACTCTGAGGTAGCTGCAACTGATAGACAACTAGCCTAACTCTCTCCAATAACTCAAATGTTCCGACGTACCGCGGAGAAATCATACCCTATCTCTGAATCCTCTTGTGTCCCAACCTCAGTGCGACACGCATGAAAACCTGATCTTCCACCTCGAACTCTAGAGGTCGTCTCATCTGATCAGCATAAGACTTTTGCCGAGACTGTGCTATAGCCATCCGTTTTTGAATTATCTGTATCTGCTCTGAAGTCTCTTGAACAAGATGAGGTCCGAGCATAGCTGCCTCTCCTACCTACAGCCAGCATAAGGGTGATCGGCATGGCCTACCATACATAGACACGTATAGTGCCATATGAATGGTCACCTGAAAACTGTTGTAGTAGGCAAACTCCACCAGAGGTATATGCCTTCCCAAGAACCGCTGAAGACTAAAATGAAAGCTCGGAGCATATCCTCAAGCACCTTGATCCTGCACTCAGACTGGCCATCAGTCTGGGGATGGTATGCTGTACTCAAAAGTACATGTGTACCCAAAGCCTTCTGAAGTATCTGCCAGAACCAAGAGGTAAAACGCGCATCCCTGTCTAAAATAATGGAGTGTGGAACTCCATGTAGACGTACAATCTCTCGGATGTACAGTCATCCCATATCATCAAAACTGATGGTATCCATGATCGACAAGAAGTGTGCTACCTTCGTAAGCCTGTCAATGATGAACCAAATGTCATCAGTTTCCCGAGGTGACCTCGGTAACCTGGTCACGAATTCCATCGCGACATCATTCCACTTCCACTACAGAATAGGTAACTGCTGAAAATTATTCCTGGTCGCTGATGCCTTCCTTTCACCTACTGAGAAGAAGAACATATCATGACAAAACCATCAACACCTCTCTTCATACCTGGCCACCAGTACTAGCGATGAAGATCCCGATACATGTTGGTGATGCCAGGTTGAACTGCCTAAACTGAGGAATGAAAATCCCACATCAGCTCCTCATGTATGTCTGTTGGAACCCATACGCGTCCCTAGAAATTCAAGATCTCATCCTCACCCACTATCCATTCAGGAAGAGGGTCCCCTCCTGACACACTCTCCCACAGGACCAAGGCCTCTGAGTCTGATAGATGCCTCATTCGTACCTGATCAAGAAGTGTAGAGGTAAGAACAACAGAATAAAGCAATGTTTGCACCTGTCTCTCGTACACCTCCAAGTGCATCTCAGAGAACAAAGGCATAAGCTTCCATTCAATGTTGGTCGCCTGAACTGCCTGAATCTGAGTTATCCTACTCAATGTATTAGCCACTGCAGTTCCCTTTCCCGACATATAGGCATGCTCGATGTCGAAATACTGAAGATACTAGTCCCACCTGCACTTTCTCAGATTTAGATTGCGCTGAGTGAAGATATAATTGAGGGTCTTGTGGTTAGTGAAAACCACCAAGTGATCTCTTAGAAGATAGTGTCTCCAACAGCGCAAGGCATGAACAACTTCTGCCAAATACAGATCGTGTGTCGGGTAGTTCCTCTCATGTGGCCTCAACTGCCGAGACCCATACGCAACGACTCCATCTCCCTGCATAAGAACAACTCCCATCCAGATACCTGACGCATCACAGTAAACATTATAGACCTCGCCCAGCTCTGGCAAGACTAGTATCGTCACTGACGTCAACCTCCCTTTTAGCTCCTGAAAGGCGGACTCACAAGAATCTGACCATAAAAACTTCCCCCCTTCTTGGTCAGACCTATCATCAGTGATTATAGCCACGAGATGTCTTGAATGAAGCGTATGTATTATCCAGTCAGCCCTAGGATACTCCGCACCTCAAATATGTTCTTCGGATGCTCCCAGGAAACTACAACTCTCACTATCTCTGGGTCCACTGAAACTCCTTTCTCTGAGATAACATGACCCAGAAAGTGAATATGATCCTTCCAAAAGTGGCACTTCGAGATTTTAGAATACAACTGATGCTCTCATAGTGTACTCAGAACGATCTCAAGATGTGTGGCATGGTCGTGTCGAGTGTGAGAGTACACAAAGATATCGTCCACGATGACCATGACAAAGGAGTCCATGTACGGATGGAACAATCGGTTCATCAGTGCTAAGAAGACTGCAGGCACGTTTGTGAGACTGAACGGCATGACGGTATACTCAAAAAAACCATACTTGCTCCTGAAATCTATCAGAGGTATATTTGATGGTCTAACATGCAATAGATGATAACTGGACCTCCAGACGATCTTCGAGAACACACGGGCTCATCGATGCAGATCAAAGAGGTCATCGATCCTCGGCAAGGGATATCAGTTCTTGACCATCAACTGGTTCAGCTTCCGATAATCTACATAAAGCCGAAGGGTACCGTCTACCTTCTTCGCAAACAGGACATGTGAACCCCATGGAGAAGTACTGGGTCAGATGAAACCCTTTTCCTGCAACTCCTCCAACTGCTTCTTGAGCTCCTGCAACATAGGTGTAGCCATCCTCTAAGGAGGAATGGACACCGGTGCCACTCCTATCCCGATATCAATTGATAAGTCTACCTCACGCTTCGTAGGTAAACCTGAAATGTCCTCTAGAAAGACATCCCTGAAACGATCCACCACTGGAGGAAATTAAAAATGTGAAGTCCCCTGTTCATCCAGAAATATACTGGCAATATGGTATGTTACTTCCCCTAGCCCATGATGCTCTAGGCCAGCTCTACCTGCATGGACATCCCACTCACCTCTATTATGGAATGATCTTCCCTCAGATGATACGAAACTCCCCCTATGGTTATAGCAATCGATGACTGACTGGAAAGGAACCAACCAGTCCATACCAAGAATGACATCATAGCCTGTAATCTCTAGTACATAGAGGTCCTATAAGAAATTACACACCTCAATCTCAAGAGGGAACTCTCTGCACTAACGTACGCTAGATATCCTCATTCCCAAAGGCATGTCTAGAGTCAACAAGTTGGCAGACAAAAAGATACAGAGCCCAAGTCTCTCCACGACCGCAACATAGATAAAGCTATGGGAAACACCAGTATCGAAAAGATCTATAGATAAAACTGAAGATACTATGATCGTACCTAACACTGTAGAAGAACCGGGATCCTGCTCCAGATAGGTCTGCTCCATGGCGAAAGACTGGCCTGCACCGCGACCCTGCGCCCCTAGCTAACCACTCTGAGCTGATCCACTCTGTTATCACTGATGACCTGATGACTGACCACCATGGCCGTGAACTCCACCTTGTCCTGAAAGGCCGGAAGAACTCCTGTTCCCGGACTTCTGGGAAACTGGAGAAGCATCTCCAGAACCCGGGGTCATAGAGGAACCCCTACCACCACCTGAAGGTGAGAAGATGTGACAAAAAAACTGAAGATGTCCCATCTTGCTGCAAGAACGACACTCCATCGGATCCCTCTAGCACTGAGGCCTAGTATTTCCACTCCTACCGCACTGTTATCATACAACCTGGCTACCACAAGATGCATCCTGTGAACCCCGATCTCCTCGAGAAGACTCTCTGCGATGCTTCCTACTATCCGTAGGAGGAACACTGCCCTGGATATCAAACCACCCTAGCTCACTGCTCCATAATACCTCAGATTTTTCTCAGTGATCAGCGCCTGGTTGACGATGGAGTATATAGAATTCAACTAGAAGATATTCACATGGGAATAGATCTCCTACCTGAGTCCTTCTTCAAACTTCCTAGCAAGGAACAACTCATCGACTACTGGGATCGGTGTGAACGCTGCAACTTAGGGAAGCGAGACGAGTACTCCATAACAGAAAGAGTACCCTACTATAGACTCATAAACTCTCTGGCTCGATCGGCCCTCAGGGTCTCTGGAAAGAAGTAGTCATAGAAGGTGCATCGAAACTCATCCCAAGGAATATCCTACTGATGCCCTGACAATGAGATCACCTCCCACCATCTATTGGTAGTGTCCTAGAGCATTTAAGTATCAAGCTTTACCATATTTTCAGAAGGGATCTCTAGGAGCTGAATGATGGCCAGTGTGGCCTCTTCCATGACTTTGCAGCCTAGGGTCCTCCATCCCCTGAAAAAGAATGTGGAAGTTGCTTCTGGAAAATCTGCGTCAACTCAGCCATCGACGGGGCAGGAGGCGGCGCTCCCTAGAAGGTCTGCATCATCCTCAAGAATTCCTCCCTAAACTGCACATCGACGCCTTTGACGGGTATAATTGCTGATTCCAAGGCTGGCACAATAGAAGGATCTTCAAGAGGTCCATGATCGGCCATATCCGGTGTCTGATCACCATCTGGATTCTGAAGTACAACTGAAGGACGTCTCGGAGGCATATCTCTGAAAGATAAAAAGCACACCTTAGATTAGGATTAACAACGAATGAAAACACAGGAGTAAAAAACATTAATAGGGGGAAGACACGATCATGTTTTACAAAAGACGACTACACAACGTCTATAAAAACTACACGGTGTGTCTGCTGAAGCCATTAACATGGGCGTGTACCCCTGCCCAATAGGTCGTGTAACAAACCGAACTACACGACGTGTTGTTCCCACACACAGTGTGTACTTGAACTCTGAACCTCTTCCCGAGTCTCCTTACATGGCTAACCCACATGGTTCAAACTAACCAAAGACAACACGGCGTGTTTCCTAGGGAGATGGTGTGTACTAGACACTATCTCGATGGACCGTGTTATTAGTCACATGGCCGTCTATACGGATGGAACTTACACAATGTGTTCCGAACAAACATGGCGTGCATAGGAGAAGCTGACATCGTCCCATGTTGTTCGTGACATGGCCGTGTACCAGGACAGAACTACATGGCGTGTTCCTTTACAACACGGCGTGTTCTACTTGAGCTTCCCCGACCCATGTCGTTTGTGACACGGTCGGGTACACGGCTGTACACTACACGACATGCACCTAACATATACGGCGTGTTCCTGATGTTATTTCTACAACTCTGTGTTTCTTCTCACAGGGTCAAAGACACAACCTGAAAACTACACGGCGTGTAACCAGAAAGTAAACGTCGTGTATTCTGGGTTTTTCTGGGTAGTAGCTCAGAAACTACACAGAATCCCAGAAACACTGAAAACAAGGCAAAGAGGTGCCAAATTCCGATCTGTGAGGGACCATACTCCCCGCGAATCAAATATTGGCATCCCCTACAGTCATGTACAAGAGAAAATAGGATCTTGATCCAAAAATTTATGATTCAAGAGGGCCCATAACACCTCAAAAATCAAAAATTGGGGTCCATTTAAACAAAGTACAATACGAAAATCCTCTAACATAGTAGTAGAATTCTATGAAGCATCTATCACAACCGCATGCATATTCTACACAAATTCTATCACAACAACATGCAATTGCTAATGCACCCTAGATGGTATGGAAAGAATGCATGGAATTAGATTTCTATAAGTACTTATATGATGCATGAGATGGAATACCCTCATCTCATTAGGTTGCGATAGTAATAGAACTGTAATATCAAAACAATAACAGCACAAGTCATGTGATTCACTCTAGGTGAAATCATATCAACTGTAAAATCTCAAAACCAGAAAACTGCAATAAACGAGGTAGTATGACTTTTCCCTGTACAATGGATAGCTACTCCCGAAAACAGCTTATTACCAAGTAAAAAATCCATCCTATCCCTTCCTAAAGTCTCTAAACAATAAATCAAGAGAAAATAATTCCTCTGATACCAAATTGTAAGGTCCTGGTTCCGGAATCCACCTAGAGGCGCCCCATACCTGGTTGGTCACATAGCCTCAAGCACATTTCCCCAAATGCCAGAGGCTTCCAACTAGCAGCGAGGGCCTTGGGTGTGATTGTGGTGAAACTATTCCCTTATTGGCAGAGTACACAGCGGAATAAAAATAAACATGCAATAACGGAAGCAGTAATATCCAACTATATAAACAACGGAAGACTAAATCTACAAAGTGGAGCACATATGTATATATGAAATGATGCATGATACATAACTAGGAAAGCAGCCAAACAATTCACAATGCTGGAAAACACTACAGTACCAAAAAAAGTACAAAAGAAAATAAAACAGCTCCTTAGCATCACAAGCCAAAGCTTGGTCCCATGCTCCCCTGCTACAAGAAATCAAGTACCGGAAGTCAAAGGGAAATTTCCCTTGTCTATACCTACGACAACATAGTTTGTTTGGGCCCAAAATCATGACCCAATCATGGTGTGAGACTAAATCCTAGTAGGTATTCACCTAAAGATCTGTGCCTAACAGTTAGTGAGTATATGGAAGGTAAGTGTACAATAAGCAGTAAACATCAACAATAAGAAACTGGTAGTAATAGTAAGCATTAAAGTAGGATGATACAACAGCAATCAAAGCACAACCAACAACAGTAGTGAAGAAAATAGATAACAAACAAGAATCCCTCTGGGAAGTACTCACAGCCATCCCCTATAGTTTTATACAAGAAGTACCACAACCCTCTGGGAAGTGCACTCAGCCTAACCCCTCTGGCTTGGTCATACGAAATTATCAGACTCTCTAGGGATGCACACTCTGTAAATTCCACTTATATTCTAGGGTAGTCAGGGACTCTCTGAGGAAGATCATGCGGTATAACCCTCTTATCCCCAAGTTCTAAAGACTCTCTGAGGAAGCTATCTCAGTCAATTCCTCCTATAGCATCAGGTATACCACAGACTCTCTGAGGAAGCTCACTCAGTCAATTCCTCCTCTAGCCTAGAAAGGATCATAAAGAGATACAAACAAGGTAATACTCTCTGAGGAAGCTCTCTTGGTATACCCTCCTGTAGTCTATAATAAAATCAAAGACTCTCTGAGAGATCACTCAGTCTATCCCATGTAGTCTATAATATCTAAGACTCTCTGGGAAGCTCACACGGTCTATCCCTTATAGTCTATAGCACTAGGTTCTCTCAGCCCCATACTAGTCAGTGCATAATAATTCTATAAGGACAAAGTAAACCTATAGATCTACATGGATAACCAAATTACACCTGTAGATCCACTTAGCTAAAAATTCTGCAAGGCAACAAGCATGTCATGAGTTAACTTGAACCTTTAACAGCAGGGGATGAAAACAGCTGTAGCAGCCAAAGGAAAACGAGAGCCAAAGGTCGTAAATAGAACAAATCAAGGGAAAATACATCCAATCAGAACAAATTATCCTATAACATGGTCAATTTACCCCTGAACAAGCATACAATCAAGGCAGGAAAACAAAAATGGAATAGGGGTAAACATGCAATACCCTGTTCACGGGTATCGGTGGAAATTCGCACATAAAAGTCACATAATTTGAACGGTAAGGCACAAACCAGCTACCTCGATCCTAGGAGATCAGTATACTTGAATCACGATGACTGATTCTCCATAGAATTTCATAGATCATAGAAAACACACTAAATATTCAACCTTAGATAACTTGATAAGGTGGAAGAATTATAAAACGAGGCTCAAGCAGAAGGAATAACTCACCATTGCGCTTCCAACGCAATCGACCGAGCTTGAATCGGAGAATGGATGGGCTCGGGAATCCGGAGAAGCTTCGCGGTCATACAATGTCTCTCAATCGAACCGGACCTATAAGAATATGCTTATGATGATGAGGCATGAACCCGGTCCATTTAGTGAAAAAAATAAAAGTACATGGCATGTATTTTTAAAGTACATGATGTGTATTGGGTTTTTCTGTACTCCGAAAAATAGACCTCCAAGTCACCCCTACACACCTTGTGTGTGGTTCAGACATGGCCATCCCATGGTTTCGAGCGGGAAAAGAGTACATGGCCTATACTCCGAAAGTACATGGCGTGTACTTAAAAAATTTCCAGAAACTCCAAAAATTCTCAAAAAATCCAAATAAGGAAAGACATACCTGAAATGAAGATCCGATTTCTTATATATATGATCTGGGAATTTGAGTTAATTTTCCATTCATACTTTGGGATGAAAACTAAAATATATGATATTACCTTTGAGGATAAATGTATTAGGGTTAATGATGTCTCCCAATTTGGACCCAAGTATCATAGATTGGGGGAGTGGGTAAATAAGTGATATCTTTTTATTTAATGTTTCCTTTTGAAATGATATTCATCTCTAGTAAAATATTTCTTCCTATACTAATGAAATATAAAACACACATCCATAAGAACATAAGAATTCTCTAGGTTCCCTTCTTAATAAGAGTAGGTACATCCTTGGTATGGTTTGGAAATAATCCAATACAACACAATCTAGTAGAAAAAATCATTTTATGTGGAATACAATGAGTATGATCTTTCCATACAATCATGTAGCACTATGTTAACAATCCTATAGTGTGTTCACTTAATATTGATGAAAATTATGCAATATTATGTTATAGTTCATCTTGATCAACTTTCCAAAATATGATATTTCAAAACAATTAATCACATCCTTATCTAGAAGCAGGTAACGACATCATGAACATATTATTGACACTCAGAAAGATGCCCAATCAAAATTCCATGTCTGATTTCTCAATAAAGAAATCAGACTTTTTGGCATATTTTTTGTCTTAGGGAATTTCATTTAAAAACTATTTTACATCCATTGAGAAATTAGTTAAGTCATCAGCTTACTACCATGCTTCCTCTGTAGACTACTAATATCTTATGTGACTTAGTTTCACCACATGGTGTGAGTGCTTCACAGACCAAATCTTCTTCTATGGAACTCCTCCACTTTACTGATGGTTGATGCCTCACAAAACACCTCACATATGTGGTCCCTTTTCCATTGTGGTATACATGTACTTAAAATACATATTCTTCATACTATCCCCGTGAATTGTCTCAATCGAGGATATGATCCCCCACAAATAGCTTCCTCCATTATAGAATATATCGTCCGTGAACTCCTTCAGACATCCATAAATACCTCCCACAACCATTATATATTCTTATAAAATTTACCTATATAATGATGGTATTAGGTTACTCTGTATAAGAAAATAAATTCAAAAGTCCCACTAATATAATTTACACAAAATATCAATGTGGTACAACCTTCACTGTGAACTATTATATGTGGTCCATATAGTGAATTTCTCATTTATAATGACTGATAATTTCTGCTGATGAAAACCCATTGCGGCTACACAAATCACAACCTCCATTCCACAAACCAAAACCCCCCTATGAATTTCAATACTTCAATGAATTGTGAGCCTCTCATGAATGGTTTCCCCTACGAGGTTTACATATTGCGCTTCACAGCCCGCATAATGCTACTATGAAGAATTATTCCTTTACCAATTTTCCTTCTTCATTTATCATTTATCCTATGTGTTCTACGAACTATTATTTGTGGTCCACAAAATATGCTTCATGGTCCATGAACATTGATTCACGGTCCTTGAACTACACTTCCTTATTTGTAATCATTGTTTCTTGGTCCATGAACTATGCTTCAGCAACACTAACCATAATGATTTGTGGACATCGTCTTTTATCAAGAATCATAAATATCATTATTTTGAACCATTGATAGATCATATTTGGAATCATTATATTTTAAGAGGAGTGTATTTAAATATCCCTATCTTCCAACAATAAATTTTTTTCCAATCAAATATGAATAGGATTGGAAATTCATTTTCTTCACTTCTCCTTCATAAGTCTTGCATCACAATTTCTAAAAACAACATATTATATTCATGATATTCAAATCAAAAAAACATCTTCATTTTTTCAAAAAAAATTACAAAGTGAATTCATTTATCCATTTCAAAAACAAAAGACAACGCCCTTGAAAAACACACTTTTCATACTTCCAAAAACCATCTCTAAACAACATGGTCCCAACAATCTCCCCATTTAGATTTTGTTTTGAACCAAGATCCATAAATCACTGAACATTATAATTTCATGATATGGATTAATTATAAATAATTTTAATCCTATATGAGGAAACTCATTGTAGTAAAAAAAAGAATTATTGATTGAAAAAACCATGTTGTACAAAACATTTGACTCATTGCTTCCATATATTTCTCCACAACATTCATTCTATACTTCACCTAAACATCATAATATTTCTTCCTATAAATTCATCCTCATCATTCTACGCTACATAAATTTTACAAGAATTAAATTTATTTTCCCTAATACCAATCCAACAATCTATTAGAATAGTTCACACACATACATTCTAGATTCATAGATTACCCACAACTCCGCCTTGATTCATGCTTCTATAAGGATAGATTTATGATAAACTTCTCACCCTTCAAAACACCATAATAATTTATGATGAGAGTTTATATAAACATATAACTTAAGCATTGTGAGAATGAGGTTGGAGTCCCATGTTTAACCTCAATTTATAAAATGGTCCCATTGATAATTTTTTTGAATATATCAAAAACTTGTTCTGATGTAGAAATATACTCCACATTCAATTAATTCTTATCCACAAGTTCTTTGATAATGTGTAACAATATGTCGATTGGTTTTGAATAATAATATTGTACCAGATTCCTTATATTATTTATTACACATTGATTATTGCCTCCCGAGATAAAGGGTAACATTACATCAACAAGTAATTCTTGCAACTGAGTTTTTATCGATATAAGTTGGGAAGAATCTTGAGTTTAAGAAACATACTTATCATTAATCATACTAAGAGTTACGGTATTTTCTATCATTACATTCCATCTAATAAAATATTCCCACATAATGAAAACTAAACTATATGTGGATATTATAACATCAAAATTTCATTCCCAATCATCACCCAAATACACAAAAAAGTCATTACATTCTAATACATAAAACTAAATTCCAAAATTTGGTGTTCTTTTGATATATCAGGGACTACATTTACTTTAAATAATGTGTAATTAGTTAAGATAACTCAAAAATCTTGCACATAAGGAAACAACACACACAATGTTCGCTCTTGAGGCATTCAAATATAACAAACTGCCAATAATCAATCAAAACTCTTTTTGATCAACTTCATTGACTTCATCATTTTTAGACAACATCGTTCTTAATGAAATTGGTCTAGAAAATTATTTCAATCTGTTCCTGCTAAACTTCTTAATAAGTTCCTTAAAATAATTTTCTGAAGGAATAATAATATTTTCTCTCCTATTTTAAAATTTTTAACCAAAGAATGAACTTCAATTATCCAATCATTTTCATTTCAAACAACTTTTTCATCACCATAGAAAAATAGTCACATCATCTTTCATCATTTCAAGTCATGATAATGCCATCCACATAATCAATTATAATGATGGAAAATATATGACATTCATTGATATAAATATTGCTATAAACTCATCCATTCTTAAAACACATATTCCTTAATCTTGTATCAAATTTTGAGTACCATACCATTAGATCATGTTTTACCCCATAAAAGGATTTATTCAACTTGCACACATGACGTTCATCTTTCCCAATAAGAAAGAAACTTAGATGTTTAATGTAAACTTCCTCATTAAGGCCACCATTCAAAAATATAGACTTAACATCCATATGAATGATTTTATGTTTTTATTATGTAGAAACATCAAGAAAGAATCAAATTTATTTTCCAACCTTACCATTAGAGGAAAAGTCTCATCAAGATTAAAAACTTATATTTATGAGTAAAATTTTCACACTAATATCTCCATGTTACATATCTTTTCACCTAATTCATTTAGCTTATTCCAAAAAACCCATTTTACACCAATAAAATGTTTGTTATCTGGTTTAGGTATGAGTTTCTAAGTATCATTCTTTTTTATTTGATCATGTTCGTTATTAATAGCATGAACCCATTCTAGATTCTCCAAAGCATCACACACATCATTCACCTCAACTTTTTAATACAATGAAGTGCGTGTAGAAACATTTTACGTTCTTCTTATTTGAACCTTATGTTGTTGATCTCCAATATTTTTTTGAGTATCCACTTTCATCCGTATACTAGGACGAGTAATTTGAGTTTCATCCTCATAACTTGAAATAGATGAGTCTGATTCTTCTTCTTAAGTATGATTACCAATTTCTTCTTCCTTATAATAATTTTTAGCTAAATAGTCTTCATCTTAATCAAAATATTTATCTACATTTATTTGTTTTTCATCCACAATATTTTCAATAAGATTCAACTTAAAAGAATCAACAATTATTACAGTTTCTCTTTTGAAACATCTGTATACTATTCCTTCTAGAGAATAACTATAAAATATTCCATCGTCAACCATCTTCTCAAATTTCCCATAGTGTCTGGCATTCTTCATTATAACACAAGGACTCACAGATACCCATTAGTGTTCCAAATATGAACTATTTCAATAAAAAATTACATCTAGAGTAATATAAAAACATGGCATACATAAATATTGGTTTTGAATATACACATGAGTGCACATGGCTTGCCTCTAACAGTAATGAGTCAATTCATGTTCACGTAACACAGTTCACCCCATTTCAACTGGTGTATAATTCTACATTTCAAAAACCCCATTTTGTAGAGGTATGTATGGTGAAATGAACTCATTTCGAATTGCATTCTCCTCAAAATAGTTTTCAAATTAATCATTATTATATTAACAACCATTTTCAGTTCTCAATTTCTTTACTGAATACTCAAATTCATTTACATGTTTCATCCTAAAACATTTACACATTTTTAGAGAGTCTGAATAATGTATCATGTACATATCATAGGTAATGTGAGTAAAGTCATCAGTGAATGATATGAATTACATAACTACAATAGTTAATTATTTTCTCATTGGCCCACATATATCATACTGAATATGTTCTAGGGGTCACTTTGACCAAATTTAAGCTTTCTTAGGCATAGAAATAGCAATATTTAAATTTTGAAGAATAGTCCAACAACAATCACTTATCCATAACATGTCAGAAATATCTGAGACACTATCTCGCTTTGATAAAATTATCATTTTTATCTAACACAGGTTTCCCAGACAATTATTCCAAAATTTAATTTCTCCCATAATACCCAAGAAACAATAGTTCATTATTTACCAAATGTGGAATAGGGTTAACTTTATAATAAGTCTACTTGTAACTATATTTAAGTCATCATAAATTTTAAAAAAAACCCAATATTTTATAGAGATAAATTTCTAATTCTCATCAAAATGTTTTGAAACAATTAGCATGCTATGTTTCAGCTGATAAATATATATTTTTTCTAGGATTTCATCATTTCTTTCCAAATGATAGTTGATCCAACACCATTGATTATTAGAGATTCATCATCTCTAAATATAAAAATTCCATATTTTAATTAATTCAAAATCTTCAACAAAATTACATATCCTATCATATGAGAAGAAAAACTACTCTCTCAAATCCATGGCCTTTATACTTTTACGGAATTCAATGTGGTTTCAAAAACAAGTTTTTTTATTCTTCCTTTTATTTCTTCACATATAGATTCTGATAATTGTTAAGAAACTTTTTATGTTTCGGTAGAAAAACAAGACAACCCTTTGAATGATTTCTATTTTTTAAAATTGTTCATAAATAGTTTCTTATGGTTGAAAACTATTCTCAAATTTCACACCAAGCTTCTGATATGACTTATGAACATACTTCTCAATCTTCTAATTTTGTGAGGATTAACTGCCCCTAAATCATTGCCTTCCATAACCATAAGAAAATTATTAATGTTTTTCGTTGTACTAACACATATTTTCTATATGTCCAAATCTACAAAAATACAAGTTGTATCCATAAAAAAATACTTTCTTCTATATCTTCCACACTATCCAGAGTTGTGAACTTGCATCTCAATAACATTCTTTTATTTCTTATTTGAACCACCATTCTTTTTATTATCAATAAAAATATTATATTTATTTGTATCCTTACTATAATAAGATGTAATATAAATTTTTTTAGGACTCCATATTTTTAAATACTTCTAATTTTTTAGTATAGTTAAATTTGATCAGATACAAAACATTCTAAGATTTATTCTTCTCTAAACCAATTATAGTTTTCTTCTCAACCATTGAATGTAACATTTTTACCCTAATTAAGATCATTATTAATAGAAATGTCATCATATTCTAAGAATGAATTTTTGAAACATATATTCCTATATTCAACATTGTAAATTTTTCATTGGTGAAGTTCCGACTCTTTTTATTTTTCCTTCATTTTTACTTCCAGATGTTAATTACAATTACTTTCCTTCTGAAGAGAATTATTCATGTCATAAATCTCTCTTACTAACATTACATTCTCATCAGGACAACCTTGTTGATTTTATGATGAGTAATTTTTATTTCTCAACTTCTTATATTCCATCTCAAGCCATATATTGTTTCTCATTATTTATTGGAAATTTTATTTTAGATGAGATTCAAGTTTAGTTTTTTCTTCTTCATAATAGTTGGTTCTAAAATATTCATTATTCAATGTTATAATAAAATTATTCACTCCATCATTATCATAAAATTATTTTTCAAATTCAACATTAATATCTTGTTATTCATCATATATAGTCAGAAAGATTCTTATTTTAGATTTGAACAACTTTATATCCATCCCTTTGAAAAAATATTAATCATTATCACCCTATTTCTTTCATGAACATCATGTTATTATCTCTTCTTCTTTAGTGTCTTGTTATTTATTTATTTGATTGAGATTACATGAAAATAACCTAATAGATCCTCATCTAAAAATTTAAATATATGATTCCCTTTTTATTTACCGATACCTATTCTCACATTTTTATTAAATAAGGATAAAATTTCACCATGATTTTAAAATACTTCATTTTCATAGTCAGATTTAGAAACATAATCTTCATTAAGAGGCTTCATATACTTTCCATTCATTTCACCTATAAAATACATCACTCTATTATATTTTTTCAATTATAAGAGTCATCCCTTCTAATTTCATAAGTGATGATAGTGCTATGAAAATCGACCAATTATATTGTTTCATGGTCTCTGTCATCCAATAAAGAAACATTAGAATCAAAATTTTTGGGCACAATTCTAATGAATTTTTCGACAAATATAGAATAATCTAGATTTTAAAAAACAAATGATAGTGATGAATATATCCATTACCCTAGTAATTTAGTCCACAATAGATTAAAATACTCCCATATTCATATTTTCATACTTAAACCACCATATTTTTAGTTTTTCCTTATTTACATTTTTATCTTAAATGATTCTTTCTCAAATTATCCTAGTTAACGTTTGTCGTAGCAATGCCTTCCGCTCTTATAGACTCACTTTCAAAATGTGTTGATAGTGAAGAATTTTTAGAACATCCATCATTCTCAAGATTATTCTTATCGATATGTGTAAGAGGAACCCTATCATCAATAGGAGGACATTTATCTTTTGTAGCCTCAAGAACATCACACATAAGATAGATAAGAAAACTTGTCATTATATTTTTTCAAATATGATATTTCATTCCATCATGGATTGGAAACCCATTATTGTTCACTCAATTAAGATTCTCTATCATAGGTTCTCATTATAACTTCAAAAATAACATAATTGAAGGGAAACTTCAGCTCTGATACCAATTTATTTTTCCCAATTAGTATTCTTGTATCACTAAGAGGGGTCGGGGTAAAACAATGATATTTTTTTCTTTTATGACTCCTTAATTAAGAAACAACCTTCACCACATGTTAAATAACTTTTTATCTACTGAACATAATTCAAACAAATATTCTTAGTAATACAATAATTTATATGGTTTAGTACTGAACAAGACTAGATACGTCCACGGTATGGTATAGAAACAATTCAATACCACACAATCCACTAGAAAAAAAAATCCTTTTTTGTAGAATACAATGAGTATAATATTCTCTTACATTCATGTAACACTATGTAAATAATAAAATATTGTGTGTTCATATTCTAGAAAAAATTGATACAATATAATGTTATAGTATATCTTGGTCATCCTTCACTAATATGATCTTTCAAAAAAATTATTCACTTAATCACCTAGAAGCTAGAAAGGTATTCCTGGACATTGTAATGACACTCAGTTTGATACCCAATCTAATTTTCCATTGTGAATTCTAAATATGGAAATCTGACTTATCAACATACTATTAGATTGTTAAAATTTCACTTTTAAACTATCTTAGCTCCTTTTAGAAATTAATTGATTCCCCCTTGATCTATCCTTCTTTCCTCTAAAAACTACATATATCCCCATGACCTGAGTTTCACCACATAGAGTGAGTGCTTCATGGGCCAAATCTTCATTCATGGACTGCCTCTAGTTTGTGGATAGATGATGACTCAAGGACCACCACCCCTATGTAGTCACTTTTCTTTTTTATGCTATAGAGACCCAAAAAAATTCATCTACGTATTGTCCTAGTGAACTATCTCAATTTCAGAAATGATCAACCATAAACTGCTTCCTCATTCGTTGAAACTATTCTCTGTGAACTAACTTTAACTTCTACAAATTAATCCCACAGTCATGACCTATTATCGAAAATTTCTCTTATTATAATTATATTATTAAGGTTATTTATATATGAAAAAAATTAAAAAATCCAAAAAATCCATTTTACCCCTACATTTATATGGGATAACCTTCACTACAAACTGTGATAAGCATTTTTCATAGCCCCTTTCACATATGTAGTGGAAAATATCTTATATAGATAAAAATATTTTGAGGCTACAGGTAACACCCTGCCCCTAACTCATTGTCCTGAGGAGGCGGTGAGGGTTACTTGGCCTTAAGCAACGTTCCCATGGTGCTAAAGGCTGGAAATAAATGCTTACGGCTTCAAGAACAAATTGGGGAACAATATTTCCTTAATAAACAACCAACCAAACCATCAATAACAACCACTATATGGTGCATGCCAATAATAATTTTAACATGTGTTCCCAAAAGACAACCAAGTTTTTCCACAATACAACCCAAAATCCAATACAATACAACACGATGTCAGTGTACTATCCGGAAGAATAAACAACAAAAAACCACGAGCAATAACCCCACCATAGCTCCACAACAAGATCTATGCTCCAAGCTCCACCAACACATCAAAGGTATCACCACGATCCACTAGCAACGAGATGCTTTACCTTTACCTGTATACAGACACCAAAGTTCCAATGTAGGGAGTGAGTACAACTACATAGTAGGTTTTTGAATAATGACTTCCCTACACATTCCACTAGAATAATACCATTAGAAAATTTATATAAAAACGTTTATATGAAATAATCACCAGGTCATCCATTACCATAACCCATACACACCCTTACCAAGCCATCTTTTCCAAACCATGTAAACCCAGGGAAAGACAAACAATCAATCCATAAGCCAATTAACTTGTACACATTTCACTCACTAGCCCCATTTACAAACATTACCAACCAATCACACAACATATCATGGGGGAACTTCCCGTCCAACCCATTCATTATCAAACCACTCAAGTGGTACTTCCCACCCACTTGTTATTGATGGTGGCCCTTCCATCCACAATCCATACCCTTTCTATAGTGTTACTTCTCGCCCACTTCCACATCACATTCAAAAAACCATAACCAAGAATATAATACATCAAGGCCAAAACAACATGCATTCAACCATTTTCATTACATGTCAATCCACTTCAACAAATCACCAACTTATTGAAAACGCTCCTTTTTCATTTTAATGACAAAACAAATTTCAATAAAACAACCCCTTTTTATTGAATACCATTTTCTCAAATCATCCTAATCAAACCAACAAAACAAATCATTTTAAAATTCCATTTTAAAATCACATCAAGGGCATTTCTCCACAAGACATTTTTTCCCAAAAATCACCAAATAATTACCATAGGGATATCCATCTGATTTCACACATCAACAACACAGATAATTTTAAGAAAAAAAAATAAATTGTAATCAAACCACTAGTTCTAACCAAGTGGAGTTTAGAGAGAAACCACCTAGCTTTAGGGTTCCGGCGAAATCGACCCACAAGCAATCACACTACAAATCAGGAGAATGCACCATAGAAACCTCTCTATATACCATTACCTAACATCCAAAGGCCTTAAAATTAACATCCAAGGCTACCAAAACCCATGATATACACAAAACAAGTGAACATCTAGTAAAATGATACATATGGAGATGTAGATCTTGGAAAAAAAATAAAGAAATCAAGAAGAGAGACTTAACCTAGAGAAACCACCTTCAAAACACCATGAAACCCCTTTGATTTTCATCCAAAATTAGTGGTAGATCACCCTAAACCCCTGAGAACATAAAATCTTGACTGAGACTCGAGTGGGAGAGGATTTGGAGAGGTATGACGAATCCCTGAGTGAATCTGGGTATTAAAACCCTATTTTTAAGTGGTCGAACAGTTAGCACGCACAGTTTGACAAACCCTGCGCTAACTGTGCACACGCTACTGCCTCGATAGAAGGTGTCCACACAGTTGCCTCGCATGGTTTGGAAAACCTTGCGCAAGCCATGAGAATCTGGTTGTCTCTCCCCGCACGGTTTCCAGGAGAACCCACATGGTTTCCCCTAACCCTTCTCAAACCATTCTCCCTATAAAAAGCCACCTAACTCATTAAAAACCATTCCAAACTCTCCCAACATCTTCTAAACATGTCCCATGCACTTTAAACACATCAAAATGCATAAATAAAGGATACATACCTCAATCCAGGGGTACTACACTACACAAATCACCACCTCCCTTATGAAAATGACATGACTCCGATGAACATCAATCCTTCCATGAACATCGAGGGTCCCTCCAACTATTTCACCTATGTATTCCACATAATGTGCTTCACAGTAAATATAAAGACCCTGCCTTAAACATTACAGAATATTGAATAAAAATAATTATTCATATTGGAGATCTTTTCAGGTTTATAGTTTTAAGGAATTAGGACATAACTATTACAAATCAAAATATTACAAAGTATGCACTTCTACCCAGAATCCAATTTTTTTTCATAAAATAAAAACTCTTAAAAAATGTCATGTCTAATTCCATGTTAAAGATAGCATGGCTTTTCCTTGATCCCATCCTTTACCCTATTCATCTTTAAGTCTGGTGAAAAACATTTCAATAATTTGGATGAGCATAAAAGGCTCAATAAGGGTTATAAAAAAGTGATTGAAAACATTTGTTCATAAATTAATAAAAAAAAGAAATATTTTACTTACCTCATTAAATCATAATATTTATGAAAGAATCATAGAAATCATAAATCCTAAAGGTATCTTATGGCATCCATATCATACTTACATTGTAGCTATCACATCTACATAGGTAGTTACTTTGGAATACCCATAACAGTATATTCCCTTAATCTCTTAGGAGTAAAATTCACGTTTACATCTGTCATGTTACCCAATGCATTAGAGAGCTATCTCGGTCCCACCTGCCATAGGTTTCTAACGGAACCACCCATATTCGTAAATAATTCCCAAGAACAATAACATGATTATAACACATAACATAAGCATAAAGGAAAGATAACATTTCGATATTGCAATAACAAAATATCATTTCTAGAAATTGAAATTATAAATCCATTCTCAAAATAATTTTCAATACCAAATTATGTAAATTTAGTATATGGTATTTATTTTTTTCTTTAAAAAACATTCCGGCTTGTTAAGGAAGCCAAAGATCAAATAATACTCGTGGCGGCGGAAAGGTCGTTGTCACCGCTTACGTTAAAAAAACATTCCTTTTTGTATTTTAGTAAAATGATTCGTATATAAAGATTCCCTTTGAATAAAATTTAAAGTAAAAGGGGTTTATAAACCGTATAAAATAAAGTCGTGTATAAAACTGAAAATGCCTCAATGAAAGAAGATTGAGACGAAGTCCCTTACCTTGTGTCTGACTTGACCCGTTCGTTATTTAATCTCCTGAATAATAAAGTAAAGTTAATTTCTACTTGCTTAAGAACCTTTTTCAAGTTTATTATTCCTTTCATATCACTTATTACAATGTTATAAACATTATTTAATCATTTTAGTTAATAATGTTCATTTTGTCGATATTTGGTACTTGGGTCAAAAATGAACACCTTTTATTTACATGTTGTCCATGTGGTCAATAGTACATTATATCCAGAATGGTATTCATGATTTTAGATATCATATATATCATATATATCCAGAATATACATGTATTTATAATAGTACATAACATTTAGAGGTAAGAAATGAAGTGCACCGTTCATGGAGATGGTAAGTGGTACGTACACATGAATGCTACTTTCATTTCTATTTATTATTTTAATGGAACAAAAACACAATTATACATAGGTATATTATAATTTTAGTATAATATCATCTATAATATTATTATCTCCATCATTTATACATCCCACATCGTTTCATGAGGCGTTAGTTTGCCATCCACAGAAACATTATGTTCTTCATCCATTAGATGGAGGTGCGTGTAAGTGTAGTTCTAGTCCTTATCGTAACAAAATCCTTGTATATTGATGATACTGGTGTTGTTACAAAAGAATGGAAATAAAAGGAGGTTATTGGTTGGAGAAGAAAAATAAATGAAAACAATTTAAGAGAAACTGTTACCATTAGTTTGGGTAACTCACTTTGGTTTGAACCAAGGACTTCTTAAGTGCCTTCGGCCTAAGGTAATGCTTCTAGGAGGAGGAGAGTGATGTAGGAAGATTAATTGGGCAGATTTTGGACGAGAAGAATGGCTTGAGAGGTGTGAGGAATTGGTTAGAAGTGGTCTCTTTTTATAAGGGAGATGAGGGGCTCTTCAGGAAAGTTAGAAAATATTATTTTATTGTAAACTTATATTTGGTTTATAATGATCCAAATATCATTTAACTCGAATATAAGATGAATCATATTCGAAAAAAAAGCATCCAATTAGAATTGGACATGTTTTGGATAATATTTTAATCATTATAATCTTATTTATTTAAATTATTTATTAATGAGGTAAAAACTGCATCATTATTGTGTCATAAATAATTTAATTTATATGACGTCTAAAAATTATAAAACAAATACCATGATGTAGGAAATACTTTTATATTTCCAATGACTACTTATAGTAGAAAAGTGGAATTTTATAACACCATATAAACATTAATTACTAAACAATTTTTGTTAATGTCACTTTTGTCTTCACATTAAATTAATTAATCTAAATTTTCATTATCTCTCCCAAGTGGCTCAATGGGCTCCCTAAATCTACCCAACGATGCCCATGGTCAGACATGACTCATCCAATAGTATTAGGACACATTTAAGGGTAATTTTATATTATTATAATATTATTTTCGTACCCTTATTTACATGATTTACCCTTTAACCATGGTAAATAAAATATTTACTGAAGTAAATATTTTAAATGTCTAAAAATAAAAGTTAACTATATACACAATTTGGGCCTCCTGGTTCAAAATATGGAATCCATTTTTCCAAATTTGAAACACAGAAGTGGAAGAAATTAATTTAAAATTACTTCCCGCTGTCAGAACAAAGAGCGTGTTTTTAAGAATTAAAAACTATCAAAAGATTGATACTTATTTATGTCCAATTTGAAAGTGAAATTAATTCAAATTACAAAAATTGGATTAAATGGTACAAAAATATTTCAATTTCACTTTAAAACCAATTAAAAAGATAATCTAACCATATAAATAAATTATATTAAAATATAGTTTTGAATTAAAATACCATATTTTCAATATTCCTTAAAAATGAACTTTATCAGAAAAATACCAAAAAATTACCCAAAGTAAATTCTGATATCCTAATTCTAAAAAAGGATTTTATTTGGTCATATAGAATGTATTATAGTGACCAAAACTTGATTTAAAAAGGTTCTCCATTAAAAGGCGGTAAATCGGCCTTTTAATGTAAATCATGCGTAAAATTAGATTCATTCATATTTTAATCCTATAAATTATATTGGATAAATATAAATACATGTATAATCATATTATAGTTAGTTTTGTTCATTACTTCCAATAAAATTACTAACAATTAACTACCATTTAAAATGATTATATTATATTATTTGTGTGCAATATAAGATTCCAAAGAAAACAGTTGTTGCTTATCGGGTACGCTATCGAACATAGCTACCCCCTTAACCTAAAATTAATATTTAATTCAAAAATATTAATAAATATGAAAATATCTTATTCTTTATTTACCTAAGGTGTTACATCCTTCCCCCCTTTTGGAAATTTCATCCTCGCAATTTTTATCCACTTATCAAAATAAGTGGGTGTATTTATCCCTCATAGAATTTTCAGATTCCCATGTTTCCTCTTCAACCATATGGTTTTTTCACAAAACCTTTACCTGGTGAATTACCTTATTCCGCAAAACTTGCTCACTACAGTCAAGAATCTAGGCTGGTCATTCTTCATAAGAGAGATTCTATTCCAACTGAACTACCTATGGGCTCAAAACATGAGACGGATCTGGCATATGCTTTCTCAACATCGAAACATGAAAAACATTGTGTACCTGGGATAAACTTGGAGGAAAAAAAACTATGTACACAACTGATCCAACTTTATCCAGAATTTCACTAAGCCCAATGAACCATGGACTCAACTTTCCCTTCATATCAAAACACATCACACTTTTCCAAGGAGAAACTTTGAGAAAGTCATGATCACCTGGCTCAAAAGAAAGATCCTTCCTCCGGTTATCTGCAAAACTGTTATGTCTGCTCTGAGCTGTTCTCATGTGCTTCTGAATCAACTGGACTTTCGTTGCCATCTCTTCTACCAATTCTGTTCCCATCAGCTTTCTTTCACCTATTCATCCTAAAAATCTGGAGTTCGACAACACTTTCCATACAATGCCTCAAATGGAGCTATCTGTATACTGGAATGAAAACTGTTATTATAAGAAAATTCAACCAACGAAAGATGATGGTCCCAAATTCCCTGGTAGTCCATCGAGCAAGCACATAACATATCTTCTATGGTTTTAATTGTTCGTTCTGACTGCCCATCTGATTGAGGATGATAAGCTGTACTAAAATTTAATTTCGTACCCAACGACTTCTGAAGGCCTTTCCAAAATTTAGACGTGAACCTGAGATCACGATCAGATACAATGTAGAGGGGAACTTTATGAAACCTTACTATCTCTTTAACATACAACCGATAATGTTTATCTAGAGACATAATATCTCTAATAGGAAGGAAATGAGGAGATTTAGTCAATCAGTCAACTATAACCCAGATTGCATTATTACCTCAAGATGCCATTGGTAATCCCACAATGAAGTCCATGGATATATTTTCCCATTTCCACTCTATCACCAGTAGAGGTTGAAGCATTCCTTTCCGTAATTGTCACTCTGCTTTAATCTAATGACAAGTCAAACACTTCGCAGAAAAATCAGAAATATCTCTTTTCATTTTATCCCACCAGTAATACTCCCGAAGAACTATGTACATCTTAGTACTTCCAGGATGAACTGAAAATAGAGAACTATTAGCTTCACATAACAACTCATTCTTCAAATTTGAATCACAGGGCACACATAATCACTTTCCAAACCTCCAAACACAATCATTATCAATGTTAAATTCAGGCAACTTACCCTTCTGAACCAACTCTAACTTTTTCTTCAACTCACTATCTTCCTTCTGCGCTTTCTTTATTCTGTCTGATAGAGATGATCTCCATGACACCTGAAACAAAACAAAATAATTTCCTACACCAACAAATTCTATGCCAAATTTCATCAAATCAAAAACCAAAGGATCTTTTTCCAAACGTAGCATGGCTAATGAGACATTACTTTTCCGACTCAAAGCATCAGCCACTTTATTTTCTTTTCCCGGATGGTAATGGATCGTGAAATCATAATCCATGATTAATTATAGCTGTCTCCTCTGTATCATGTTCAATTATTTCTAAGTGAATATATACTTTAAACTTTTGTGATTAGTATATATATCACACTTCACTCCATACAAATGATGTCTCCAAATTTTTAAAGGAAAAACAATAGCAGCTAATTCCAAATCATGTGTAGGTTAATTTAACTCATGTGGTTTCAACTGACGTGAAGCATAAGCAATTACCTGATAATTTTTCATTAGTACACAACCCAGTCCTTTCAACGAAGCATCACTGTAGATAACAAACTCTCCATTTATCGAAGGCAGTGCCAAAACTAGAGCATTCACCAATCTTCTTTTCAATTCCCGAAAACAATCATCACATTCTTTTGTCCAAATGAACTTAACAACTCTTCGAGTTAACTTAGTCATTGGACTAGAAAACCGTGAATTTTTTTCAACAAACCTCTAGTAATAACATGCCAAACCAAGAAAACTACGGATCATGGTTATATTTGTGGGTCTTGGCCATTCTTCAACAACTTTTGTTTTTGCAGGATCAACAGTTATGCTATTTTTTGAAATAATGTGACCAAGTAAAGAAATTTGTTGTAACAAAAACTCACACTTACTGAATTTCCCAAACAATATCTTCTCTTTTAAGATTTTTAATAAAACCCTTAAATAAATTTCATGCTCCTCTTTACTTTTTGAATAAACCAAAATATCAGCAATGAACACAACAAAAAACTTATCCATGAACTCCTAGAAAATTCTATTCATAAGATCCATGAATACAACAGGTTCATTGGTTCACCCAAAATGAATATCAACAAATTCATAATGGCCATATCTAGTACGAAACACGGTTTTTGGAACGTCTTCTTCCTTTACATTCAACTGATGGTACTCGGACCTCGAGTCAATCTTCAAAAAATACTGAGCTCCCTGGAGATGATCAAACAAATCATCGATATGAGGCAAAGGATACTTATTCTTAATAGTGATGTTGTTCAATGCTCTATGATCAATTCAAAGTCTAATTGAACCATATTTCTTTTTAACAAACAAGACAGGAGCACCCCATGGTGATGTGCTAGGTCGAATGAAAACTTTATCTAATAACTCCTGCAATTGCTTCTTTAACTCTAAAAGTTCAATTTGTTCCATTCGATAAGGGGGTTTTGAAATTGGCTTAGCATCAGGAACTAAGTCCATAGTAAATTCAAATTCTCGATCCGGTATAATACCAGGAAACTCATCAGGAAAAACATCAAGGTAGTCATTTACCACTGACACATCATTAATCTGAACAGTTCCTTTGTTTTCAGCAATATGAGCAAGGTAACATTCATTTCCATCTTTTACCAGTTTTTCGACTTCCTGATATGTTATCAAAAGCAAGCGGTCATTTTTGTACACAAACTGAAAATATTTCTGAAAAGAAACCGATTTAGATCTACAGTCAATCTTAGCATGATAAAAAGAAAGACAATCCATGCCCAATATAACATCAAACTCTACTAAAGGAAAAAAAATATTGTTTGCAGGTAGATTCTTTCCGCACACAAGGAGATGACTGTTCTTTTGTTTTCTTTTAGTCTCAAAATTTCCTCTAGGTGTTTTTATCGTAAGTTCATTATTCATATCATGATATGGAATTCCCAATTTACTAGACAACTTTTCCGAAATGAATAAATGTGTAGACCCTGAATCAAAAAACACATTGGCATAATCTGAACAAACAAACAATATACCTGATACTAATTAATTTGATGGCCCAACATCTGCTGAGGTAGTTGCAAAAGATTTTTCCACCCCTTTCTACTTGTAGTCTGATTGCTTCCCATCACATGACCTCTTTTTCAGAAACTCATCTGTATAATGGCCTATTTCATTCAACTTAAAACATTTTGCAAATTGTAAATCAGATTTTCTCTTACCATTACCCTAATCTTTTTCAGTGAAATTACGAGCCTTATGTCCCATTTTACCACATCGGTAGCACTTACCAGAATTCAAAAGACATTCCCCATCATTCTTTTTACCACAATTTTCACAAACTGTAAAATTAAGTTTCTTACCATCAGTCATTTTTGATGATTTCACCCCTTTCGCCTACCACCTCGACCTCTTATTTTTTTATTTCTCAAAGAATACCTGATCATTGGAAAACTCCATTTCCACTATCTCCCCATAACGAACAATATTTTCATAACTTTTGAACTCATGTGAATCTAAAGCCATTCGATACATTGGCTTGAATCCTGAGTAAAAATGGTTGATTTTACTATCAAGATCTCGTATGAAATTTGGATCATACCTTGCCAGTCGAGTGAATTTTTCTTCTAAGCAGCCACTGAGTCATCCTCCTAACTGAAATCTAGGAATTGTTTTTCCATCATAAGACGAACCACCATAGGAAAATATTTTTCAATAAACATAACTTTGAATTCATCCAAATCAAGAGCATCAATCTCCTCATTATCCCTAATATTTTTCACCATCGACCACCACTAATCAGCTTCACCTTCAAAATGGTAAACATCGAGACTAACCTTTTGATGTTCTGAACAACCCATGACATCGAAAATATTTTCCAGTGCCTTAATCCAGCCTTCACCTAGCACCAGATCAGATGATCCTCTGAATGATGGGGGATGTTTCCTCATGAAATGCTCCACTACTGACATGTTCCTCTGTGGTTGATCTGGCTAATCTCGTACTTAGATACCACCACCATTTATAGCCTGAGTCAACTGTGCCATCACTGTAAAAAATTGTTCAGTTCTGATTCCGACCATCTCAGGTTGCTGATTTGGAAGGCTATATTCCACCTAATGTCGTCCCAACATAATTGCCCTCTTTCCTCTGCGGAAAACCATTCTAAACAAAGTAATATCTTAGGTGAAGAAACATGGTAATATGTAAATTCTTTGTGATATCAAAATTAACATAAATTACTTTATGGATATTAATTTAACAATATCCTAACTCTTAAAGTTATCTAAACTGACTTCTGATACTAACTATAAAGACCCAGCCTTAAACATTACAGAATATAAAATTAAAAGAATAATTCACATTGAGGATCTTTTTATGTTTCGAGTTTTAGGGAATTAGGACATAACTATTATATCTCAAAATATTACAAAGTGGGAACTTCTACCCAGAATCCAATTTTTTTCATAAAATAAAATATCTTAAAAAAATTCATGTCTAATTCCATGTTAAAGAGAGCATGGATTTTCCTAGATCCCATCATTGACCCTATTAGTCATTATGTCCTGTGAAAAACATTTCAAAACTTGGGATGAGAATTAAAGGCTCAGTAAGGTTTATAAAGTAGTGAATAAAAACATTTGTTCATAATTTCATACAAAACAAGAACTCTATTACATACCTCATGAAATCATATGATTTATGAAAAACACAATGAAATCATAAATCATAAAGGTAACTGGTGGCATCCATATCATACTTACATTGTAGCCATCACAACAACAAAGGGAGTTACTTTGGAATACCCATCACAGTATATTCCCTTAATCTCTTTGGAGTAACATTCTCGTTTACCTCCGTCACATTACCCAATGCATTAGAGATCTATCTTGGGATCACCCGCCCAAGGTTTATCACGGAACCACCCATATTCGTAAATAATTTCCAAGAACCTTAACATGATTATAACACATAACATAAGCATAAAGGAAAGATATAATTTTCACATTGCAATAACAAAATATCATTTCAAGACATTGAAATAATAAATCCATTCTCAAAATCATTTTCAATACCAAAATACTTAATTTGAGTATATGGTATTTATTTATTCCTTTAAAAAACATTCCGTCTTGTTAAGGAAGCCAAAGATCACATAATACTCGTGGCGGCGGAAATGTCGTTGTCACCGATTACATTAAAAAAACCTTTCTTTTTGTCTTTTAGTAAAATGATTCGTATAAAAACATTCCCTTTGAATAAAATGAAAACTCAAATTGGTTTATACACCGTATAAAATAAAGTACTATATAAAACTAAAAATGCCTCAATGAAAGAAGATTGAGACGAAGTCCCTTACCTCATGTCTGACTTGACCCGTTCATTCTTTAATCTCATGAATCATAATGTAAAGTTAATTTCAACTTGATTAGGAACCTTTTTGAAGTTTACTATTCCTTTTATATCACTTATTACCATGTTATAAACATTATGTAATCATTTTAGTTAATATTGTTCATTTTGTCGATATTTGGTACTTGGGTCAAAAATGAGCACCTTATATTTACAAGTTGTCCATGTGGTCAATAGTACATTATATAAAGAATGGTATTAATGATTTTAGATATCATATATATCATATATATATCCAGTATATACATGTATTTATAATATTACATAACATTTGGAGGTAAGAAATTAAATGCACCGTTCATGGAGACGGTAAGCCGTACGTACGCATGAACGCTACTTTCATTTATATTTCTTATTTTAATGGAATTAAAACATAATGATACATAAGTATATTATAATTCCAGTATAATATCATATATAATATCATTAAATCTATCCTTTATACATCCCATATAGGGCATTAACGAGTCACATCACTTTGAGGGGGCGGTAGTCCGCATTTCCTCTAATGAGATTATCGTATTTACCCACTATGGAAACCATAAAGGCTTGAAATAAATGGAAATTATAGAAGAATAAGGAAATAATAAACATAATATATATCATATATAAATACAGTTCCATCATAATGGCCACCATGAGTGGCAGTAAGATGTAATTGAACAATCATCATTTCGTGAGGTGTTAGTTTTCCATCAACATAAACATTATGTATTCATCCATTATATGGAGGTTTTTGTAAGTGTAGTTTGAATACTTATAATAAAACATCCTAATATATTTACGATACTAGTGTTGTTATAAAAGAAAGGAAATAAAAAGAGTTTATAGGTTGGAGAAGCAAAATAAAAGAAACAATTTAAGAGAAACCGTTACCTTTAATTTGGGTAACTAACTTTGGTTTGTTCCAAAGGACTTCGTAAGTGACTTATGCCTAAGTAAAGGCTTCTAAGAGTAGTATAGGGATGTAGGGAGCTTAATTGGGCAGAGTTTGTGTCACGACCCGCCCTCGGGGTCCGTGCCGTGACTACCCCAAGCCCGCCTTCCATAGGCCAGGGGCTGGCGACTAGCACCAAGGCGTAAATCCCGGTAAAAAGGGAAGGCATTGCCTTTGATAAGTAAACACACACCACAGAGTAAACAAGCGGAAAGTAAAACACTAAACAAAGCAGAGAACAACTGAAAGTGCGGAAAAGTAAATGGGCCAGTATACAAACCCAAACTGAAAGTAAAGTACAACTAGAAAGGGAAAACAGCAACTGAAAAGTAAAAGCCGCTACTCCGAGCTGTCCACTTGAAATCCCACCTGAAGGGTGGGTACAGATAGCTCCTCTGCTCCACGGGTCCCGCCGTCTGCTCCGTGCACGTTCCGCCCAGTGGTCCACCTCCGGGTACCGTCCCGCTCTACAAGCCTCAGCTAAGGTCAACGCTGTCCGTCGTCTGCAACCAACACAACGTAGTGCGGGCGAAGCCCGTGCAGGGGTGAGTATAAGCTACTCAGTAGGGACCCCGAGACCCCTAAAGGTCTCTCAAATCCACAAAGGATAAACCATGAAGAAAAGTTCAATCACGAAGTAGCAACCGACACTGCTTAGGTATATGCCCATACATATACCTAAGTCATCAATTTCCGTTCGGCTCCAACACCGAGCCCAAGAACAACCCAATCCACAAAGAAGAGTAAACAGTAAAATCCACACAGATTATAACAAGATTATGAAATCAACGGATAACCATTACCCAGGTATATGCCCATACATATACCTAAGTTATCAAGCGATCCATCTCAATCATGAGGAATCACAAAGATCATTGACTCAGCTCAAACCAGGATTTTCATTATCGAGACCGTAACTGTTGAAGAGCCCCAACTCTGAAGTGTACAGTGGTCCTGTCATGACTCCGAGGTACTGCTCACTAACCTAAGACTGCTGAAGTACTCCTCCTGTCGAGTACCGCGGGTCTGCTGCCAACTACCGAGCGCTCCGTCCGCTGAGGGTCTGCTGCCAAATACCGGGTGCTCACCCAGATAGCCTACTGAGGTACTCCTCCTGTCGAGTACCGCGGGTTTGCCGCCAACTACCAGGCGCTCCGTCCGCCGTGGGTCTGCTGCCAACTACTGGGCGCTCCGTCCACTGGGCTAGTCGACTCACTCCAAGTCGAGTCGGTCAAGCAGTCGTCAGGTCTCAGTCATCTACACGGTCTCCGTACTCCGCACGCACGTCTCCACCGACGCGGGTCTGTCGCTACAACCAAGCGCACTCACTCCGTAGAGTATCGCGGGTCCGTCGCTACAACCAAGCGCTCCACCGCCAAGGGTCTGCTGCTGCATCCAAGCGCACCACCACTGTCAAGTACCACGGGTCCGCCGCTACACCCAAGCGCTCCACCGCCCAAGGTAAACAGAAGATTCAGCTCACACAGGTTCGGTAGCACTGTTCCACGTAGGATCGCTGAGTGCTGTAGTCGTCGTCGTCGAATCCACACAGGATCACTGTACTGTCGTCGTCGCCGTCACAGTAGTAGTAGTAGTAGTCGTTACAGTAACCGTCGCAGCCAGCACTAGGGTTCCCGCATACAGCAAGCTCGTTCAGAGGGTCCGCTCCACGAGCCGAGAGGCTGATACATCAACTGTCACGAAGACCAGGGTTGATGTATCCAAAAGTTCCGTATCGTCAACAGGAACTCAACGCAACAGACGGCGCGTCGATCGGATGCCCGGTCTGAGAGTTATTGGCATTTTCGTCTCTGGGGCCCGGTTGGTTTTTAAGGCAAAACCAACCCGACCATACTCCACCTGCGTCCAAACCTCGGGCGGAGTATGCCAAAAGATCCGTCTCACTAAGAGGAACACAACACAGCTGACGGCACGTCAATCGGACGTCCGTAGCTCAAGATATTAGCGTTTCCGCTCTGAAGGCCCGGTTGGTTTCGTGAACGAACCAACCCGGACGAACTCAAAGTAAACCGAAACCTTGAGTGAGATATACCGAAACGACCGTCTCGATCCAAGGATCGCGTTTCCGCAGACGGTTCGTCATTCGGAGGTCCGAGGCTCAAGTTATGGGCCAAAAACCGTTTCTGGTTCGAAACGGGGGGGTCCGGGTTCGGGCCGACCCGGCCCGACCCCCCCCCCCCCTGGGGCGGCGCGGCGGCGCGGCGGTGCGGGGAGCCGCGGCGGCTATCGCCTGCGGGGAGGCCGCACGCACGCGGGGGCTAAGCCCCGCGGTTTTTGAGGGGCGGCGCGGCACAAAGGGCCGCACCCTTTTTTTTTAAAGAAGCCCCCCCCACGTGGGGGGCCTGCTGGTGCGGAACCGGGGGGGCCGGCTGCCCCCTCCTTCAAAGAACCGCCCCCCCCTCATAAAGAGGGGGTTTTTTTATGAGGTGGCCGGGGAATTAAATTCCCCGGTTTTAATGGTATCCGGCCGGCCAGCTGGCCGGCCGGTTTTCTCTAACGGGACCGGAAATTCCGGTCCCCCTTCGGCTTCCGACGCCGGCGGCCCGGCCGCCGGTCTTCTCTTCCGCCGCGGCCCGGAACCGGCCGCGGTCTCCTCGTCCCGCCGCGGCCCGGAACCGGCCGCGGCGTTCGTCATCCGGCGCGGTGCGACGGCACCGCGCCCCTTCGCCGTGCTTTGATTCTTTTCAACGCGGCGCGACGGCGTCGCGTTCTTGAAGTTTCTACCTCGGCGTGGCGCGACGGCGCCGCGTAAAATAAACGTACGGTAATTCGCGTGGTGCGACGGCACCACGCCACTTTGCTTCCACCTCAAGAATTAAACAAGAACGATGGAGGGGGGGGGGGGGGGGTTCGGCCGTGTTCGTGAGGTCCGGCCCCCCTCGCGTTAACTATAACACTTAAATAAAATATTTCAAAGCCTCACGTAGACATGCGATCCACGAGCAAGAAATGGAATAATTAAAGAATTAAACAACAACCCCTACCCTGGTATAAGGTTCGAAGATTCGTCTACGCTCCGCGGAAGACGGCGTCGCGGAGGTCGGGTGTCGCGGTCGTCGTTCTTCAAATCCGTTGACGAAGAGATACGTCCGATGTGATACGTCGTTGGAGAAACCTCTTATGTCGACGAAGGGAATCCGAGGAGGAAGCAGCGTTCCCTCTCGTTGACACCGAGGACGAAGAAGAGAGGCGTCGTTCTTCGTCGGAGTTTGAGCGTTCTTCGTTCTTCGTCAGAGCTTGAAGATGAAGAAGAAGCTCTCCAAAGCTCTCAAGGAGACAAACAATCAACCCATAATAAAATAAGACAACTTCTTATTTTATTATTACAAAACACATTAGAATTTCAAAAGTTGAAATTCAAAAAAGTTTAACTCCCAAAATTAATTAAGTAACTTAAGTCAATTAATTAGGGGTTAAGTATGTTGAGAGAATTTGAAAAGATTAGGGGTTCGTGTGGGCCCCACCACACTTAATCCTCCCAAGGGAGGTTAAGTGGGTGTGGGTCCCACTTCCAACCTCCTTTGATAGGTTTTTAACAAGTTATAATAAAATTTGTTCTAAACAAATTTTATTTAACTCAAACTAAAAACCCCTAAAATTAACTTTCAACCCGCAACAAACGCAACTCCCGAAAAGGTCTCTTTAAGCGAATATCGGCGCTGCGAGTTCATCGGTGCCCTCAGATTTCAATTCCGTGCACCGGATCAAAAGTTAGGAAATCCCGCTCGTTCGTTCACTGAACGTACCCGAGCCAAACTTCGGAAATTAATTCCGGGTACTCCGGGCCTCGGAATCAGGTGCCGTCTGAAACCGCGCTCTTGTAAAATTCTAAAGAAAATTAAGAAAAAATTTTCCTTGAATTTTACGGGTCTTTACATTACTCCCACCTCAGGGCTTTACGTCCCCGTAAAGATACATCAAAAACTAGGGAAACAAAAGAGGGTACTGAGCACGCATCTGAGCCTCCCGCCCCCATGTGCTCTCCTGGAGATTCCCGTGCTGCCATCTGATGCGCACAATAGGAATCGATCGCCCACGCAGGACCCGCTCCTGTCGATCCTCTATCTCCACCGGGACCTCAGTAAAAGTCTCCCCATCGTCAACGTCAAGCTCCCCATGATCAATGATGTGCGTCGGGTCGTGCACGTATCTCCTCAGCTGAGATACGTGGAAGACGTCGTGCACCCGGTGCAACTGAGGTGGTAGAGCCAGACGATAAGCCACCTCACCAATCCTGCTGAGAATCTGGAAGGGTCCGATGAAGCGCGGAGATAACTTGCCGCCTCGGCCAAATCTCCGAATACCCCATCGAGGTGAGACCCGCAAGAAGACGTGGTCGCCATCCTCGAACTCCAGTGGCCTCCGCCTCCTGTCAGCGTATGACTTCTGCCGGCTCTGAGCTGTCCTCATCCGCTCCTGGATGACCTGGACCTTCTCTGTCGTGGCCTGGATCATCACAGGTCCCACAAGAGCTGTAAGATCTCTTCTCTGCCGAAAAGAGAAATCTGGTCTCATCCCCTGGATGAACCACATTCTTTGCCTAAAACAGTCAATCCTAACATGGATGATACTAATCCATACCAAGGATGACGTCGTAAGGCCTCGACGCTACTACTAAGAGATCCAACCGTTACTCTCGCCTCCAAGGGTTGAGTCACACTGTCGGCATCAGTGTGTGGTAACCGGTCTCCTCCAGTAGATGTCTCACAAGTGAGGGTCAAGTCAACAGTCAACTGGAACCTCTTAGTAACTTCACAAAAGAGGACAGGAATGAAAACATCGCAAAGTATGCGTCTTTTATTATTACAGCTCATAATACAAAGATTCTACACAAAAACAACATCAACAAGGAACTAGAAGTTCAAGAGACGTATCCACTAGTTCCGCTCCTGTCCACCTGCTTTACTGTTGCTCAAGCATTTGTCGCTTCCTCAACCTCAGTGGCTCCCCCCCCAAGCCTGCGGATCGAGGAGTCGGACAGTCACGTGCCAGGTGACCCTTTCCGTGGCATGATTAACACAACCTGCTCCTTACACGGCTAGCTCTGATCCCACTCCGGGTGCCCTGCACCACTGGTCCTAAAACCCGAGATCGCCCAACTGCTGGTCTGGTCCTCCTGGACCTCTGCATCATCTGTCTACTGCCCACAGATGACTCGGCTTCTGATCGAAAAACACGCGGTAAAGGCAGAATCTCCTGTACACGCTCGGGGTGTAGAGATACTGGCACAAACTCCACCCTGAAGAAGGTCTCGAAGTCTTCCCATGCGAAGTTCATCTCATCGCAAAACTGAAACAAGTGGCTCCACCACCTACCTGCTGCTGCGTGTAGTAGGCTCGCAGCGAGGATCACCATGAGGTCTGCTGGTGTCCTCACTAGCCTAAACACTCGTACCACTGCCTCCAGCCAGTCCTCTGCAGCCTGGGGATCCGTCTCCCCGCGAAACCTGGGCGGTCGCTGGCGCTGAAACTCATGCAGTGCGCTGAGGCGACGTGCATCGTCAGCGGCTGCTGCTGGAAGCATCGGGGGCTCGGCGGGTAGAGCTACCGCCGGTGCCACTGCTGACAAAGGGCCCTGCACTGAGGCCTCGTCGCTCGGTGGGCTGTCGTCACGTTCGATTCTCGGAACCCTAGCTGGCTGCCGTAGTGGGGCCATCCTGAAAGAAACAACGTAACACGATCAAACGATTATACCTGGTGAGCTGACCTGGTTTGAGCTGTTTTAAGGGGAAAAACCTTTGAAAACACACACGCAATCAGTGTTTTCGTGCACAAAGTCGGAAATCAGTTGTCAGGGTCCTGGTGTATGGATACGTCGGCCGCCCGCACCAACACTGGACTCCCTGAACTGAAAACCACACTCGGTACCCTTAACACTATTGCTTCACAGAAAGAAAGATCAGAGTCTGCGGTAGAACCGACCACCTCTGATACCAATTTGTCACAACCCGCCCTCGGGGTCCGTGCCGTGACTACCCCAAGCCCGCCTTCCATAGGCCAGGGGCTGGCGACTAGCACCAAGGCGTAAATCCCGGTAAAAAGGGAAGGCATTGCCTTTGATAAGTAAACACACACCACAGAGTAAACAAGCGGAAAGTAAAACACTAAACAAAGCAGAGAACAACTGAAAGTGCGGAAAAGTAAATGGGCCAGTATACAAACCCAAACTGAAAGTAAAGTACAACTCGAAAGGGAAAACAACAACTGAAAAGTAAAAGCCGCTACTCCGAGCTGTCCACTTGAAATCCCACCTGAAGGGTGGGTACAGATAGCTCCTCTGCTCCACGGGTCCCACCGTCTGCTCCGTGCACGTTCCGCCCAGTGGTCCACCTCCGGGTACCGTCCCGCTCTACAAGCCTCAGCTAAGGTCAACGCTGTCCGTCGTCTGCAACCAACACAACGTAGTGCGGGCGAAGCCCGTGCAGGGGTGAGTATAAGCTACTCAGTAGGGACCCCGAGACCCCTGAAGGTCTCTCAAATCCACAAAGGATAAACCACGAAGAAAAGTTCAATCACGAAGTAGCAACCGACACTGCTTAGGTATATGCCCATACATATACCTAAGTCATCAATTTCCGTTCGGCTCCAACACCGAGCCCAAGAACAACCCAATCCACAAAGAAGAGTAAACAGTAAAATCCACACAGATTATAACAAGATTATGAAATCAACGGATAACCATTACCCAGGTATATGCCCATACATATACCTAAGTTATCAAGCGATCCATATCAATCATGAGGAATCACAAAGATCATTGACTCAGCTCAAACCAGGATTTTCATTATCGAGACCGTAACTGTTGAAGAGCCCCAACTCTGAAGTGTACAGTGGTCCTGTCATGACTCCGAGGTACTGCTCACTAACCTAAGACTGCTGAAGTACTCCTCCTGTCGAGTACCGCGGGTCTGCTGCCAACTACCGGGCGCTCCGTCCGCTGAGGGTCTGCTGCCAAATACCGGGTGCTCACCCAGATAGCCTACTGAGGTACTCCTCCTGTCGAGTACCGCGGGTTTGCCGCCAACTACCAGGCGCTCCGTCCGCCGTGGGTCTGCTGCCAACTACTGGGCGCTCCGTCCACTGGGCTAGTCGACTCACTCCAAGTCGAGTCGGTCAAGCAGTCGTCAGGTCTCAGTCATCTACACGGTCTCCGTACTCCGCACGCACGTCTCCACCGACGCGGGTCTGTCGCTACAACCAAGCGCACTCACTCCGTAGAGTATCGCGGGTCCGTCGCTACAACCAAGCGCTCCACCGCCAAGGGTCTGCTGCTGCATCCAAGCGCACCACCACTGTCAAGTACCACGGGTCCGCCGCTACACCCAAGCGCTCCACCGCCCAAGGTAAACAGAAGATTCAGCTCACACAGGTTCGGTAGCACTGTTCCACGTAGGATCGCTGAGTGCTGTAGTCGTCGTCGTCGAATCCACACAGGATCACTGTACTGTCGTCGTCGCCGTCACAGTAGCAGTAGTAGTAGTCGTTACAGTAACCGTCGCAGCCAGCACTAGGGTTCCCGCATACAGCAAGCTCGTTCAGAGGGTCCGCTCCACGAGCCGAGAGGCTGATACATCAACTGTCACGAAGACCAGGGTTGATGTATCCAAAAGTTCCGTATCGTCAATAGGAACTCAACGCAACAGACGGCGCGTCGATCAGACGCCCGGTCTGAGAGTTATTGGCATTTTCGTCTCCGGGGCCCGGTTGGTTTTTAAGGCAAAACCAACCCGACCGTACTCCACCTGCGTCCAAACCTCGGGCGGAGTATTCCAAAAGATCCGTCTCACTAAGAGGAACACAACACAGCTGACGGCACGTCAATCGGACGTCCGTAGCTCAAGATATTAGCGTTTCCGCTCTGAAGGCCCGGTTGGTTTCGTGAACGAACCAACCCGGCCGAACTCAAAGTAAACCGAAACCTTGAGTGCGATATACCGAAACGACTGTCTCGATCCAAGGATCGCGTTTCCGCAGATGGTTCGTCATTCGGAGGTCCGAGGCTCATGTTATGGGCCAAAAACCGTTTCTGGTTCGAAACGGGGGGGGGGGGGGGGGGGGGGGTCCGGGTCCGGGCCGACCCGGCCCGACCCCCCCCCCCCCCCCCCCCCCCCTGGGGCGGCGCGGGGAGCCGCGGCGGCTGTCGCCTGCGGGGAGGCCGCACGCACGCGGGGGCTAAGCCCCGCGGTTTTTGAGGGGCGGCGCGGCACAAAGGGCCGCGCCCTTTTTTTTTAAAGAAGCCCCCCCCCACGTGGGGGGCCTGCTGGTGCGGAACCGAGGGGGCCGGCTGCCCCCTCCTTCAAAGAACCGCCCCCCCTCATAAAGAGGGGGTTTTTTTATGAGGTGGCCGGGGAATTAAATTCCCCGGTTTTAATGGTATCCGGCCGGCCAGCAGGCCGGCCGGTTTTCTCTAACGGGACCGGAAATTCCGGTCCCCCTTCGGCTTCCGACGCCGGCGGCCCGGCCGCCGGTCTTCTCTTCCGCCGCGGCCCGGAACCGGCCGCGGTCTCCTCGTCCCGCCGCGGCCCGGAACCGGCCGCGACGTTCGTCATCCGGCGCGGTGCGACGGCACCGCGCCCCTTCGCCGTGCTTTGATTCTTTTCAACGCGGCGCGACGGCATCGCGTTCTTGAAGTTTCTACCTCGGCGTGGCGCGACGGCGCCGCGTAAAATAAACGTATGGTAATTCGCGTGGTGCGACGGCACCACGCCACTTTGCTTCCACCGCAAGAATTAAACAAGAACGATGGAGGGGGGGGGGGGGTTCGGCCGTGTTCGTGCGGTCCGGCCCCCCCTCGCGTTAACTATAACACTTAAATAAAATATTTCAAAGCCTCACGTAGACATGCGATCCACGAGCAAGAAATGGAATAATTAAAGAATTAAACAACAACCCCTACCCTGGTATAAGGTTCGAAGATTCGTCTACGCTCCGCGGAAGACGGCGTCGCGGAGGTCGGGTGTCGCGGTCGTCGTTCGTCAAATCCGTTGACGAAGAGATACGTCCGATGTGATACATCGTTGGAGAAACCTCTTATGTCGACGAAGGGAATCCGAGGAGGAAGCGGCGTTCCCTCTCGTTGACACCGAGGACGAAGAAGAGAGGCGTCGTTCTTCGTCGGAGTTTGAGCGTTCTTCGTTCTTCGTCAGAGCTTGAAGATGAAGAAGAAGCTCTCCAAAGCTCTCAAGGAGACAAACAATCAACCCATAATAAAATAAGACAACTTCTTATTTTATTATTACAAAACACATTAGAATTTCAAAAGTTGAAATTCAAAAAGGTTTAACTCCCAAAATTAATTAAGTAACTTAAGTCAATTAATTAGGGGTTAAGTATGTTGAGAGAATTTGAAAAGATTAGGGGTTCGTGTGGGCCCCACCACACTTAATCCTCCCAAGGGAGGTTAAGTGGGTGTGGGTCCCACTTCCAACCTCCTTTGATAGGTTTTTAACAAGTTATAATAAAATTTGTTCTAAACAAATTTTATTTAACTCAAACTAAAAAGCCCTAAAATTAACTTTCAACCCGCAACAAACGCAACTCCCGAAAAGGTCTCTTTAAGCGAATATCGGCACTGCGAGTTCATCGGTGCCCTCGGATTTCAATTCCGAGCACCGGATCAAAAGTTAGGAAATCCCGCTCGTTCGTTCACTGAACGTACCCGAGCCAAACTTCGGAAATTAATTCCGGGTACTCCGGGCCTCGGAATCAGGTGCCGTCTGAAACCGCGCTCTTGTAAAATTCTAAAGAAAATTAAGAAAAAATTTTCCTTGAATTTTACGGGTCTTTACAGTTTGGATGAGCCAAATGGCTTGAGAGGTGTGATGAATTGGTTAGAAGTGGTCTCTTTTGATAAGGGAGAGGAGGGGTTCTTTAGGAAAGTGTGAAAATATTAATTTATTATAAAATTAAATTCGGCTTATAATGGTCCAAAAATCATTTAGGTTAAAGATAAGATGACTAATATTCTAAATAAAATCATAAAATCATAATTCGGCATGTTTTGGATAATATTGTAATAATTATAATCTTATTTATTTAAATTATTTATTAATGAGGTACAAACTGCATCATTATTAGGTCATAAATAATTTAATTTATTTCAGGTCTAAAAATTATAAACAAATACCATGATGTGGAAAATCTATCTATCTTTCTAGTTAATATTTATAGTTGAAAAGGGGACTTATATAAAACCATCTAGAAATTAATTACTAAAATATTTTTGTTAATGTCACTTCTGTCTTCACATTAAATTAATTAATCTAATTTGTGAGTATCACTCCCAAATGGCTCAATGAGGTCGCAAAATCGACCCAAAGATGCCCATGGTCGGAAATGACTCATCCAATAGGATTAAGAGATGTTTAAGGGTAATATTATATTATTATAATATTATTTTTTACCCTTATTTACCTGATTTACCCTTTAACCACGGTAAATAAAATATTTACTAAAATAAAGATTTAAAATTTCTAAAAATAAAAGTTACCTATTTACTAAATATGGGTGTCCTGATTCCAAATATGGTATCCAGTTTTCCAAAATGAAAACACAGAAGTGGAAGAAATTAATTTAAAATTAATACCCGCTATCAGAAAAAAGAGCGTGTTTTTAAGAATTAAAAACTATCAAAAGATTGATACTTATTTATGCCCAATTTCAAAGTAAAATTAATTCCAATGACCATCATTTGATTAAATGGTAAAAATATATTTCAATTTAAATTTAAAACCAATGAAAAAGATAATCTGACCATATAAATAAATTATATTAAAACATAGTTTTGAATTAAAATACAACATTTTTACTATTCCTTAAAAAATGAACTTTATCAGAAAAATACCAAAAATTTACCATAAGTAAATTCTGATGTCCTCATTCTAAAGAAGGATTTTATTTGGTCATTTAGAATGTATTAAAGTGAAAAAAACTAGATTTAAAAAGGGTTCTCCATTAAAAGGCGATAAATTGGCCTTTTAATGTAAATTATGCTTAAAATTAGATTCATTCATATTTTAAGCCTCTTACATATATTGGATAAATATAAATACAAGTATAATCCTATAATAGTTAGTTTTGTCCATTCCTGCCAATACAATGGCTAGGGGTTAACTACTATTTAAAATAATAATATTATATTATTAGTGTGCAACGTAAGATTCCAATGAAACCTGTCGTTGCGTATCGGGTACGCTATCGAACATAGCAACCCATTTAAGCTAAAATTAATATTTAATTCAAAAATATTAATAAATATGAAAATATCTTATTCTTCATTTACCTGGGATGTTACAGTCCAAATAGGGATGCTATCCAGAATCCATAAATTTCCAATTTTTCTTCCCCATTCTTCATAACTCATATGTGTTCTACAAATTTATCTTTATAGAGAATGAACAATGACTTTCAGAAGCCTCAAAAAATATTCCTTTTCAAAATATAGACTACTAAATATGGTGATTTTTTTTTTGATAAACACCAAAAAATAATAATGATTAGCCACTAAATAAGGATAATATTCATTGTTAATATATATATAACATTCACGTGCCTTATTATTCATAAACACTATTTTAGTGCATTTTACACTTTGAACATTAATTCACATTATGATTATAATTCCCTCTTAAAAGGCACTATTGCGTGGTACATTTTTGAACACCTCCTAAAATAAAAAATGGACTTGATTTTATTTTCATATTTTATTTTCAGGTATATCATGCTCCAAGTAACAATTCATACTTTTTAATTATCTGAATATTCACATTGGAAGTCCACCAAAATGGGATTTTATGGCAACACATTCTAGGAAAAGTATACTGGACAGTAGTCCAATAGAGATATTGTAGCTTCTAGGATCCAATACCAATGATTCTTAAAATTTAATTGATTATAGATGACATTTTGGGGATAATTTCATTCAAAAGTGGCCAAATCTAATTTAGATTATTTAATGCAGTTCCCAGCTGCCCAATTTGGAGATAAAATTATTGGCCAGATTCTACAGCCCAGAAAAACAACCTATCATTTCGACAATATTTGTCAAACAATATATTCCATATAGGATGAAATTTTAGAGGATGTTAGGAGAGATCCTGAGATCCATTTTCTTCTTCTATATCCCACTCTAATGCAAACATATAGAAGTTCATTTTGACGCGTTAGTTAGGTGGATGCAAGATGGCTTCCACTTTGTATCAAGAGTATAAAAGTATAGGTTCCAAAAGACTTCTACCACCATAAACCTACCATACTTAACTAGGATGATTTTAACTATAATGGAATCGACCTAAGGCTCCTAAAATTCATATTTAATGCAGTGGTGTTGGATTATTTAACCATCTTTTGAGAATTCTTTCATTGTAATGTTATGCTGTGATTTTGTTGTCTCGAGTTTGTCTTTCACATGTAAGTTTTAAAATTCACGTTATTTTCATAACAAAAGTTCTTCTTCCCCTTTTATTTTGTTGTTCTTTAAATCAATTTGACACCATTGGTTGAAGGTGTGAATTTATAAACATAAAACCTTGTGAAATTATCCCACATTGGTGGAGTGGTCTTCATTACATTGTTTTTCTAATTCTCCATTTCCTCCCTCATTAGTTTTCATCCCACTTCCATTGAAACCACATAATCAATGGAGGGATAAAAAATTTATGGGTTAATACAGGGGAGTAGAAATGGGTTTTATTGGATGTTATTTCTCACTATATTAATTTTTAATCAATTATTTTAACATAGAATTTCATTTGACGATTGTAAAACTTCTTCATTCATTTTAAATTTTAAGGTCACATAATTCCAGTTCTAATATGAACCTTTACCTTGGAGTGCTCAAAATATTGACCCTCCAAGTGTATAGATGATTATTATTAGGGTGTGTAAGTATTAAACCATGAAGTGATGATGTTTTTTGATCATATTAAATGAACAATTCTCAAATATATTAAATTGAAATTTGTTGAAAGGGAATGCATCAAATCCGCCCCATGTGATAACCTAGGATCAACTCATTCTATTAATTTAAAATCACTTAAGTCTATTAGAATTTACATAAAACCATATAAAATAAACCCATTATTTTCCACTTAATATCAAAAATCATTACATAAAATGTGCATGTCTATAGGTTTCTTCTTAGGTCTCTGAGGATTCGATAACCCAATCTAACAACAAGTGACTGCTTAACCCTAAAATAATGGGTAAATTTGGGAAATTCCAAATATTGGCACTGTTTCCGGGGACATAAGTTAGTTATATTAGAAACTAGAATCTTTTTTATTTATCCCAATTCTATATTATCACCCCACTCACTCTTATATAATAGAATTTTAAACAAATCCAAACATGGGGAACCAATCCATACTTTGATCTCACAACTCCATGTGTGATGTACAATGACCATCCTAATTTCTACTCATAGGATAATCAACATCGTAATTAAAAAAATTGTTTTAACTCATATGATACACAAAATATTCCAACATATAAATAGTTTCAGTCGCTATAAATCCAATATGCACACCCTCCTATACAATTACAAAAACATAATTATCCACCTGGAATAGACCATTTGGCTCAACCACTTATCCATCCTGATCCACATCCATTACTTGAAAATCTATGACAATAAATGGAGATAATAAATTTTGAGGTTTCATCATTGTGAATTGACTTAAAAACATTGAGAGGGTTATTGAACCCATTCCCACTCTTGTTATCCCCTCCTCGTCATTGATTGAAGAATCTTTTCTCAAAAAAACCTCTCATGAATATATTGAAGACCCATCATTTGGATTGGGGACAAATGAATAAGATAAAGAAATTATTTTAGGGTATTTAAATGAAGAGGAAATTGATTTTTTGGATTCAAAAGTAATGAATTTTACTTCATGGATTGAGTCGCATGAATATAACTGTATTGTTCATTTTTCAAAAACACCAATCACTGAACCATTATGAGAAATCACATTAATTGAGTCTATACCCAATCCTAACACCAATATTTCAAATTTTTTGGTTGATTGTTATATTACAAATGATCCAATTCTATTTAGAAATTTTGAAAATAAAACTGAGTTCAATTCAAAGTTCCAATATATGTATGAAAGTGTTAGCCTACCTGGACTTAAACATATTTTGTTTCCATCCCCCCATAATTTTTTATTCATTGTGAATATCAAAAACCTTAATTTTTCCTTTTTTTCTTATCTTGATACAAATAAAATAAGAATGATCCTTGATTTATTTTTTAATACTAGTTAAGCAACTAGATCCACCATTTCTGATATTCCTTGGATTTACCCACTAATTTTAGAACATAGGTTTGTGAATGACACAAATTATAAACATAAAATCAATCTCAACCGATTATAATTGGTGAAACATCCATTACATAAAATGTTGAAAGTTGGTATTGGGTATGTTTGGGGGTTCAAGTTGAGCTAACGAATTTAAACAAAGAACTACATGGGAGGAAACCCGTGGTTCTCATGTTTCCAATCATTATGAATCATATTTATTTTTCAAATAGGAATAATGAATCATTTTGATATATTTTTATGAAAAAATTAATTAATCAATAAAGTCATAATATTATAGTAACTTAGACTGTTGACATGTTCTTTTATTATGAGTATGGATGGGTATGAAATGGGAGCATCGTATTCATCTTGGTCAAATGCTGTGATCCTTGAGTAATACCATATCTAGAAATTTAAAAAGAAGAAAATTTATCTTCAGTTTATATTTATGATTTTGTTTTTTAAAAAAAATACAAAAAAATAAATATAATGATAATTAAAAAAATTAAAAGGACTCTTTATAGGTCATCGGGAGAACCCTTCTACGACCGGCGAAGCCGTGAGGACTCAAACCCAAGACCGAAGAGAGATAGGGGCACACACATACAACTGACCTATGGATTGTAGTTCGTCTTTATAATGTTATTTTTTTATATATACTTATATTATACATTTCTTTATTATATATATTTATATTGTTTTGTATTTTTAGTCTATTTGTTTTTAATATTTCTACTAGGTAACTCTGTGAGTGACATGGATATCAAAGGACTAAATTGGAGCAGCACGAACTTCAACTTCAACCACCATGTGACTTCATTCCATGATCCTCAATTTCAACTACCCTTTTCTACCTCTACCCCTTCTAAATTATATTCTACTGAAACAGGGGGTATAGTGTTATTTTATGTTCAGTGGGGGGGGGGGGAATAAAAAAAAGTTCTTTTATGTAGAAAAAATTTCTTTTGTGTGAAAAAAAATGATATGAAAACAATTGTTCCTTAATGGAAGGAAAATTTATTTTAACCTTGAAAATGATAATACACATTCAAAACATTGAAATTTATTATCAAAAAAATTTTCAAGCTCTGATTTTGATTTTTATCCATGTATAATTTCATGAGCGTATATTCTGGAATGTGTGGTTGTGCAATGTGATATTTCATCACTTATATTTTTTTCCAAATACACAAAATCACAACACATGTCCTTTTGATAGTGGGGTATTAGTTTGAGTTCATGGGGTCCCCAAAATAAATATCATAGGTTTTGTGATAATTTTAGTTTTTATATTAGTATTCAATAAATAAAATAAAAAAATTAAAATAATACAATAAATTTTCATGTAGAGCAATGAAATGACCTAATGCGTGGCTTTCAGTAGTTGTGAATCGTGACTCCATACTTAATTGGATAAAAGTGAGTAATTTTATCTATATTTGTAGTAATTTTACATTATTTTTTTCTATGTTAACTCATGATGATTCCTGAGTATGTGGGCTTCATTTGGTGCCCTATGGTCTTTGAGCTTAGAAGTCATCGACAATGTACCGCTAAATGGGTTGACTCTATTGAGTGGAATTTCTATTACAATGGAAAATTTGAAAAAAAAACAAAATAAATATTCATAAAAAATCAAAATTTCTCTTAATATTGAATTTTTTTACCACTTAGCACTTCCATAATTTCCCTCTTCAATAAAGATGAACCGCCATGTCTATTGTAATACAAAACACATCATCATGCTTAATTGATATTGGATGAAATATGGCGATGCATTTGAACAAAGGAATCAAATTGGGATTGGGACATGCTTATGTTACTATCTTTGTTAATATATTCTGATCAGTTTCATGATTTTTTGGTATTAGGGATATTGGTGATCAATTTGTGTTAAAAAGTTTTTGGAAAACAGAATTCGAATTTCATATTGTTGAGATACATATTGCTCAGGACTAGAAAACCTTATGTTGGGGGTGTGGTTAGGCACTGAATGAGGATAATATTCATTTTTAATATATATATATATATATGTTCATTATTATTCAAAAACACAATTTTAGTGAATTTTACACTTTAAACATTAATTCACATTATGATTGTAATTCTCTCTTAAAATGAACTGTGGCATTGTACATTTTTGAACACCTCCTAAAATACACAATGGTCATGATTTTATTTTTATATTTTATTTTCAGGTATCTAATGAATCAAGTAACAATTAATAATTTTTAATTATCTGAAGATTCACATTGGGAGACCAACAAAATGGGATTTTATGGCAAAACATTATAGTCAATGTAAACTAGAAAGCAGCCCAATATAGAGAATGTAGCGGCCATGATTCAAGCCCAATGATCCTAAAAATTTAACTAAATATATAGGAAATCATGGGGAACATTTAATTATATAGTGGAAAAAGTTAATTTTTAATTTTCAATGTACTTACAGGAGGCCCAAGTTGAGATAAAATTATGGGCCAGATTCTACAACCCATAAAAACAACCCATCATTTAGATAATATTTCGCAAACATAAATTTCATTTGGGCTAAAGTTTCACATGAATTTAGGATACATCCGTAGATCCATTTTCTTCTTCGATGGAAAACAATAATTCTACCATAGATAAGGTCATTTATACACGTCTGTTCGACAGATGCAAGTTGGATTCCATGTTGGGTCAAGAGTGGAAAAGTATAACTTCCACAATATTTCCACCTCCCGAAGCCTACCATATTCAAGTAGGATGACTTTCTCTATTAGAGGATCTACCAAAGGCTCCTAAAAGTATTATTTAAGGTAGTAGTTTTTTTGAGGATTTAACCATCATTTGAGATTTCATTCATTGTAATGTTATGATGATATTTTGTTGTCTCATGTTTCTCTTTCGCATGTATGTTATTCAATTCAATTTAGTTTCTTTAAAAAAGTTCTTATTCCCCTATTATTCTATTTTTCTTTATATAACTTTGATATGGTTTATTCTTGTTGTGAATTAATCCACACCAAATCATGTGAAATTATCACACAATGGTGGAGTGATTGTAATTTCACTGTTTTTTATTTCTCTACTTCCTCCCTCATGAGTCTACTTCCCACTTCTATTGAAACCATAGAATCAATGTAGGGCTAACCCACTTATGGGTTGATCCAAGGGAGTAGAAAGAGGATATATTGGATGTTAATTTTCACTCTACTAATTTCTAATCAGTTTTATTAATTTAGAATTTCATTTTATGATTTTAAAACTTCATTGTCCTTTTTGAATTTTAAGGGCGCGCACTTCAAGTGTTAATATGAACCATTACCTCGGCGTGCTCAAAACATTGATCCTCCATGTGTATAGGTGATTTTTAATTGGTGGGTAGGTATTAAACCAGAAATTGATGATGTTTTTTGATCTTATTAAATTAATCCATCTCAAATATAAGGAATTTAAAATATTGAAAAAGGAATGCATCAAATACACACCATGTGATAACCTGGGATCAACTCGTTCTCATATTTTGAATTCACTTAATTATATTAAAATTCAATTAATCCCATCTAAAATCCACCCAATTTTTTCTACATAATAACCAAAATTAATCTATTGAATGTGCGTGTCTATAGGTTTCTCCTTATGTAGCTGAGGATGTGACAACCCAAGATAATTACGAGCAACCGGTTAAACCTAAAATCATGGGTAAATTTGGTTGAGACCCAACACCAGCTTATAAACTACATCAGAAACACTAACCATATTGATTTTTTATCATAGTAATTTATCATGAACTTTATATAATTTTATTTTTGAACCATTTATTGTTCATCTTTAGCATCGTTATATATTCTAAGGAATGCATTGAATCTTATTTGTCTTCCTCCAACATCTTCCATTCCAATCAATCCTGTATATGATTGACAACACCTTGTTTCCTACATTACATCATAAGTCTTGCATCACAAGTTCTCAAAACCACTTATGATATATTTTATATACTAATTATAAAATCATCCTAATATTTTCCATTAAATTTTAAAGTGAATTGATTTTTTTATTTTTACAATTAAAGATAAAACTCTGGGAAAACATACCTGTATAACATCCAAAATCCATCGCTATCCAAATTGATCCCATCAAATTTTTTTCTATTTATTTAAAATATCTATAATTTTAAAAGGATAACATTAATATACATTTAGAAAAATGAAAACTCTCAAGATTGGTGATAAAGAATCAATTCTGGAAAGGCTATAAAAATTGAACCCAAAACCAAAGGGTGAAAATGGTGAATCACCTACCATTTGGCTATGTGATGTCCTGGTTAGTATTATATAATGTTTTTTTAATTTAATAAATTTTATCAATAAAAAACAATATTTTTAGGAACATATTTTTTATCCAATAAATAACCATGGGATTAGAATAATGATTTTTGACTATGTGATTAATGTCACATCAGAAGATGATCACTATTTTTGGAACCTTATATGATTAATGTAATAAAATACTATTGGATTTTATTTGAGAAGTAAAGGATGAATTATATTTTTATTAATATATGATTTATTGTGATTTATGTTATTTATGGAAATAATTAGCATATAATGGAGAAAATATAATATTGTGTAGAAAATTGAAAAAACGATTAAATTATACTTGTCAACTATGTATGTTTCCATATTTTATTTGTATATTTAGTAATGGAATTAATAAATTTTTAAAATAATTAGTTTGAAACTAAATATTTTTATTTTTATATTTACCAATGTCCTTTGAACCAATAACATTATTATTGTTTTCTAATGGTTAACATTCCCATGATCATGTTCTATATCACTCTCTTTCAAAACATGATAGTTAGTTTTCACTTCTATGTCCAGAACATCTACATGGAACTTAGTATGTGTTATCTCATGTAACATTTATAAATCCCTTTCTCTCTTATCAAACTGATGTTTTATTAACCATTGTTGAAATGTGGGTTTTAGTAAAGGTATATTGAGAAGTCAAACCTTAGTTTTTATCCTATGTTCAAATTTTGAGGACAAACATTATTAAGTGGGTAGGATGTAACATTGAAAGACCTTAAAAGGAACCACTATGTCAAATATCATAACAAATACACCACATCCATCTTAATCAAACAACTAGATATTATTTTTTTATTTGGTATTTATCACCTTGATGTTGGAATGGCAGGAATGAATGATTTTAACATAATTATTAAAATATAGTTTGAATATTTTTATTAAATAAATTATTTGGTTACCCTTTAATTATAAATTTAAATAAAAACAGAGAAAATTTAATGGTTGTTTTTTCATAAAAAAATGTTTTTAGGTCCACAATGGAACTTTATATTAATAAATTAAACTATTAAAAATTAGTGAATGATATTAAGGTAATTTATTGGTTTTATATCCAAAAAAATTAATTCATATAATAAGTTTGATATGCTTAATATAAGAAAAAATTAAATATTATTTGAAAAAGCTATATATTCATAAATAACCATTTTTCTGCCTTTTAGTGCCACAACTATTTTAATACTAAAATTTTAAACTTCTATAACGTTTATTTAAAAATGTAAATTTTATTTTAGAAAAAGTAATATAGAAATTATCTTAGGGTTAATTTTTTTTAAAATAAATGTAAATTTTTGATGGATTGTGAAAAATACATAATTTTTATTGAAATCTACACTTTTATTTAATTTATTTATACAGTTAAATTCAATTTGAAATTTAATTTAATGAATAATTATTGAAATTATATAAAATTAAATAAAATTTTGGTAATTTAAATAAATTTACCATTATAATTGGATATAAAAAATTTTGAAATTTTTGACTTTTGTGCTTTAAAAACATGTTTTTCCCATTGACCATCTGTAATTAATTTTAAATCATATTTTTCTTATTATGTGAACATAAAATGGTAAAATTGGTTTAATATTTTGAATAATATGGTCCAAATTATGTAATATTTTCATTTTTAGTTTTAGGCATAAAAAGTTTACAATGGTAGAAAAATTATTTCAAGATGTATAGGTAAAATAATGATTTATAGATGTATAGGTAAAATAATGAATCTTTGTTAATGGTGAAAATTAAGTGATTAATATACATAAAAATAACAATAATAAATAGTTTTTAGGTATTTATCAAACAAAAAAAAGATTAAAACATTTATTATAATCAAAATTCATGGAAATTAATGAAACCTCAATGTTTTTGTCTTCAAATATGAAACAATCATTATTTAATCACTTCAAACCACCCTCCTCAAGTATAAATAACACCCATCACCACCACATTTAAACTCAAAATCATTGATGATTCTCAAATATCTATAAAATCATATCATAATTAGTCATCCTATATTCAATTGCTTGTGGAATCACCCAAAGGTACCTTCCATGGTGTTTAAGGGGCCTTTAAATGAAGTGATATTCAATAGGTAATTTTCCCAATGAACCTCCCTTAATTTATTTTTTGATTATACTTTCTCCTCATCATTTACATATACAAACAAATTATATCTATAGAATCATTTATATAAGTTGTGTTTATTTTTCTATTTTAATATATCATATCCATTTAATTTCTCATCTCCTCTTATTCAATGAAATGAAACCAGTGTTGAAATTGTGGAGGTTTATCGTCTCTGTGAAAAATGATTATGTTCGTTTACCATTACTACCATCAAGGATGGTCATAAAAGTATCATTGTGGTTAAATATAATTTTATTAGGTATTTAAAAACTATTTTCATATTATATAACTGCAAAATAATCATAATATAAACTAAACCAAAACCAGTTCACGATGTTATGAAAAATAGACAAAATAAACAAATCATTAATCATTATCATTGTATCAATTGATTCATCATATTATAAGGAATAGAAAGATATATTAGATTATTAATAGTTCTGAAATTTAATTCATACTATTTCATTCTACTTCTGAACATGTAATCCCATTTTTATCAAGCATCCATAATTATATAAAAATGAACATATAACGAAATAATGAAACAAATGCACCCGGAACCATGAAAATAAAGAAATCATATTAATTAATGATTAATAATACACTATAAAAAATCACATAAGGTATTATAAATATTAATATAGTTCATGAATGTGTTAATAAAATTAATTAAAACATTATATAATAGGATAATGTATGTAAAACTAAAGGGAACTAAGCGGTAAAGGTTTGACATCTCACTTTTAATACATTGTGATTTATGCCGTATTAACCACTTTCTTCTTGTGTTGTGTCTATATAATACCCTTTGATATATAATATAATTACTCTCATTATATTCATTGTAATAAATATTCGTTTTTATAATTATTACTTTTATGGTGCATATGATTCAATTGATTTCAAACTTTAAGGAAATTTTTATCCCAATTTCCATTCTTTGGGATAAAAATATACTTCTTCATTAAGTCCTTATATTATTAAATTTTATATGAATATAAAGTGTTTTATATCCCCTATATTATGTTTATTTACATTATATACACATAATCGATTCATTACATTAATTATCACTTCAATGATAGGATATTGATAAGGGATTTCTTTTAAAATTAATATTTTAAAGATCGTTTTAAAAAAATAAAATTATTATTAAATATATTTAATCAAAAAAATTATTTATTTCAGGTTTATTTAATATTTTGAATCGTCACTTATAATTTTATATAGTTACCTTAATGAAATTACATTCTGTTGTACAAACATTGTTTTCCGAAATGATAAATTCTAATACTAAAAGTTAATTTCATTCAAGAAAATTTTCATGAAGAAATCATTTTTTATGTGTGTTTATGTTATAGATCATGGTAATTTTTTCAATTATGTTTGGTTACATAATATATTAATGATGTGTTCTTATATGATAAACAAATGGAACGTGGTTAAATGATAAACTAATGATAGGTGGTTACATGATAAACCAATGATGAGTGGTTCTGTGATATACCAAGGAAGAGTGGTTACATTATAAATATTACTGAATTGGATACTCCATATTTGGTGGTTGGAGATATTGAATATACCATTTAAATGATTCGTTCAACCCCATTATATCTCACGGGTGAGCCTAATAAATCTTATAGAAATGTTTGAACCCCAGTATGACTCATGAAAAATGGGTGAGACTAAATAGCTTATAAAAAGGTTTGAGTACAATTATAGCTCACTAGTTAGACCTATATATCTTATACAAAGGTTTATCACCATAATATATCTATATTACATTTTCAGTGATTATATTGGATTTCAAAATTATTGTTATTTAATTTAAAAAACGTTTTTATGTGTTTTGTAAATTTGATTCTCTGTGTTTCAAAAAAGTTATTTGTTTTTCTTATTATGAATTTTAATGATTTTATATAAGATAAAATATTTTTTATGAGAAAATGATTTATTTTAGGTGAGAAATGAAATATTTGATAAATGTAAATATTACATAGGTTTTCATGGGTTTTCATTGGATTAACAGTTTTCTTTATATATGTCCCTTACTGAGATTTTTATGCTCATCCCAAGTTTTTAAATTATTTTAACATGTTAATGGATGTGTATGTATAATGATTAGGGAAATTTGTAAACTATGAAGATATGAAATTAAAAGATTTTTTTTAAAATGTTTCCTTTGGTGGGAAAAATGGAAACATAGTATAAGTTTTCAATTGTAATGTAGGGTATTACCTAGTAATATTTTTTACTAATAATCTAAAACTATATACCTAAAATGATCTTTGGAAAATGACATTGATTTCATGTTTTCTTTAAAAAAAATTCTATGGTTGGGTCCTTGCATTAATTATTTGGGTGGGTGAAATTTCAATATTCATTTCTTATCATAAGTTTTGATTGGAATATAATAATTTTTGGTATAAATAATTTCCACTATAAAATTTATTGGGATGATAGATAAAGTTAAATAGTGATTTTTTTCTTTATATATCTTGGGATTTTGTTTGAGTCAATGTGTTCTTAATCGGTTCTATATTGGGTTTTCATGTGTGTTGGTATTTAAGTGAGAGACATTAGGTATGGAAATTGATAACGTTATATTGATAAGTTTTGGATGGTTGGTGATATATTATTTATAATATTTATATAAATTACCTTTTGATTTGACATGTTGATTAAAGAATGTGTTTTTATAGTTTCTTGTTTTTAGTTATTTATTAGTGAAGGACTAAATGTTTAATGTTATCTGTGGATTAAGTGATGATATTTATAGAGTTATTCAACTAAGTACGTTGAATTGATTTTATGTGACACTGAAAATAATTTTTTTAGAAAATATAAATGGTTTGGAATACATGATTTTATATTTACATGTTTTTTTATTTAAAATAAAATATTATACTTAAACTATTTCCATTCAATTTATATTTGTTAAAAAACATTTTTAGTAAAGGAATATATATGTTGATTTAAAATGACTTCCATGAGACTAAAATTATACTTATATTGTAGTAAATTACATAATCATTGTTTAATATGGATCCTAGCTTTATCGATGATTATTATTTTTTGATGATGATACATGTTCTATATTAGTCTATTAATGAGTTTGTTATATTATTAATAATATTTTGAATTACTAATAGTTTTACATTACAACAATTATTATGGTTCAAAATAGTTATATTATTATCCCTTATAGTTATTATTGTTTTGGATATGAATATACCATTATAATATTTAATGGAGGTATCAATCTATCCTATGATGAATTTCTTGTTTCATAAGGTTTCCAGAGATTGATCGTTTGGTAGGTACCTTAGATTAATTCAAAAGATGATTGGTTCCTGAAGAAAAAACATAAATAAGAGATAAATAAAATATATGTATGTTTAATCCTTAATAGATGAAACATTTACACCGTAATATACTTTAGTGAGATTAAACCTAGAATTTTTTAAAAGAGAAATAAAAATAGGTATTTATAGAATTTAATTCTAGATACTCTAATCAGGATAAAATAAATGATTTTCATAGTGATTGGAGATTTTTTTTAGTATTCAATTCATTGCTATAAAGAGGCCTATATGTGTAATAAAACAATATTCCACCATGAAATCATATATCATGTCACTATATATTTTTTATAAGTAAAAATTATGCTACAGTGGTATGGCTCTGAAAGATAAGCTGAAGCATGTATTCTGAAAAATATTATATATTATTCCATGACACGTAATTATATAAAGAAATTCATAATGTAGATTATGAAAACTAATCGATAAAATCATTGGTTTTTCTTTAATGTAACTATCCATGTCATGATGTTTCAAAATGGTAGAGATAAAAATTTACTGTCAAAATAAGGGAAAAGGGAAAATATTAACATAGAGATGATTTAATGGTTATATTTTGAAGAATAAAATCATGGTGGTTTATTTTTTGAATTTCAATTTAATTTATAATTATTGGATATATAATATAATTTTTGGCATTTTGAGATAATGTCATTTTTTGGAATTTATAGAGATCTTTATGGTTAATAAAAACCAATATTGTAATATGTAGATGTCATTAAATTATTTGATAAATAAAGTATATGGTATTGGTGGATTTTAAATAATTAAATACTTGTTTTGGAATAGGAGTCTTCTATACACATGTATAACGATCGTGTGGTGAAAATTATATCATCATGGAGAAAACCAACATTTTTTAGTGTTGTTTTTTGATAGTTTTACAATAAGATTATCAAATGTGTTGAATGATTATGTCCTTGTAACCGTATTGATATACAGGGAGTACAAGATATATAATGTTCAACTATCTTATAGGATCAGTCAAATTTTCCAAAATATATTAATCAAAGTCTTCTGGATTATTGTTCACTATATTTATCAACACATCATTTATATATATTCCTTGTATGTGGATTAGTGCAGGTAAACCTTGTTAAAACTCGATGCCTATAATATTTGAATTTCTACTTTTTGGTTATTCTATTATTTGACCGTAGTGAAATATTCAAGGTGTCTTTACAATGTTTATGACAATATCCATTTATGTTTGATACAAGAAACAAAATACAACAATTCAAATAACGACCTCCTACTGGGGTATTTTTTACATTAGGTTACATCAATTTAAACTGGGGATATAATTAATATATGGGGAATTATGACAATAAAATTTATTATTATAAAATAATTAAATAAAATTGGGGTAAACTTATTTGATGTCTGAAATTATCATGTAACGAAGAATTTAATTATATATCATTTATGCTCACATGTTATTCTGGTTTTCATAAAAAATGGTTCATGGAATACAAGTCATTGATTCTACATGATTTTTAATTATATAATTATGTAATAAATTGTTGATTAGTAAATAAAAGTCTTTGAAATACATTCATTGAGAATTTTCCAGTTAAATATAAATTAAAATTATGAGTTTTACTTATGTGAATTGAATATAGAAAAAATTTAGAATATATATAAAGGTGAAGAAAATTAAAATAGTTGAAGCAATATGATCCTCATAAAAAATTGATGATTTGAAGATGATTATTTTTGATTGAAAGTTCAACATGCTTTCAAATATATAATAGTTTTATGTATATATTAATGAAGTAATATTTTTTAATTGTAAATTTTCAAATGGGTTCATACTATTGATTTGTTAGCATATGTGTTGGTTGAGAGGATGGAAGGTTAGGATCATCTCACCCTTTTGGGGGGAAATAATACATACTATCTTATTCTATTTCTGTTAAAATATGTTTTCATTAATCAATCCCAAGTCATAGTGTGTGTGTGATTACCCCTATGCGAATGATCTAATCAAGTACATTAATGTTGGGATTATATATTCCCCATATTATCTATTTATTTGGGGTACTCAATATTTTCTATCCATAGAGGATGGACCCCTGAATTTTATCACCACATATGATGGTAGTACAAGTTGTTGAGATTCAATCAAGACCATGTAAGATATTTATATTATTTCCCAAGAATTGAATCAAAACCCATACATTTTTGTTCCACTATGTTAGATGACATACCTTTAATGATTTTGTGATAAAGACTATCTTGGTACATCATAGGGACATGATACCATGACCATGTGACGTAACCTTAATGTTCATTTAACTAGGACCACATCAAAGATTTTTAAAAGTCATAATACTTGAAATAATGGACTAAATGTTTGTAGAAATAGTTTTTATAATAATTTCATATGCTAATCCCAATCCAGTTTATCCTATTTTTGAAGTAAATAAATAGAAGAAGGTGTTGATTATCTTTGGATTTTGACTAGAGGCATCCCTGATTTATTTTATGAGAATGATGATTCTCATTAAGAATGAATATCTGGATGTCATATACTCATATGAATGGATGTATCTTTCTCAAATTTTGGGTAACACTAAATACAAATCCCATATATAGGGTCGAAGAGGTGTATATCAGTATAAGGGATATTAGAGAACCAAGAAGAGTGACTCAACATGAGATACATTTGTTAACAAGGATGACTTCCTTGATATTTGGTGTATTCGAAAGAGGGTTTTCATATACTAATCATCCCAAAAGGGAAATGGTACATTTTAGGATAATGGGATCGCTCCTCATGCAGTTTACCTATGAATCTTTATTAGCATGAATCAAATATTACCTAGTTTAAATGAAATGTTTTAATTTTATATATGAGTAATGATTCCATTACTTTAACATTTTGTGTTAAGAACATCTTTAATATACGATAGATTCCCTAAACAAAGAGTTATGGGTTTTGTGAATTTTTAAATATGATGCATATATGTATTCCAAATGCATTGGTCAACTAAAACATATAATAAATCATAATTTATACTATTTAGAGTTATAATTAAGTATATATTATCAATTTTTATGTGAGAGAACACATTTTTTGATAGATATGTAATTTTTCATTGGGTATGCCAAAAGATAGCTAACCATGAATGTGAGTTAGGGGTTTGTATTCCTTGGAGATTATATTGAATTTGAGTTCCATATATTGTATTTTTGAAGCACTAATGATGGTATATGATTAATTAACTCATTGAAGTATCCCTATGGAGTATATTAATACAAGGTAAATATGTAAACTATGAAAACTATCTCATCTCAAGATGTTTGAGATAATCTAGGAAGAGTTTCCATGATTTAGGTGTTTGACAGAAATCAAGTTTAGTATCTTAACTCATGGTCTTTGAGGGAAACCAATAAGAGTATTTTGATACATCGAATCACCAATGTGAAGGTTATGGTTGTAGGTAACAAAAACTAGTTCTTAGTTAACCCATCATGAATATTTAATGACATGACTTTAGATATTTCATACGGTAATGTAATGGAATCAAAGGGAATGGGATATAGTTCATGATCCACAAACCATCAATGATCATAAAAAAGGTTTTAGTTTAATATCCCGAATGATATTTAATTTTTTTAAGATGGTAGCTAACCCAGTTTGAAATTAGGCTTCTCATAAATTTATGGTGCCTTTATAGAGAGTCTATGAATGAGATTGTCAAGATAGTTCTCTATGTAATATACCCTCATGATTATCTCTAATTTATGATATATGTCTGATGTACATTATAGGATTTATTTTTTATGATGGACTTTATTGGATATTGAATGTGTGATGGCCATTGCGAGATGGTTTCTATGTGATAACATCATATGATGGACTCCTCATAGGTGATTCCATGTGATAACCTTTATGGGTTGGATTCTATGACATGGACTCCATGGAAAAATATTTTTATATTGGACTCATGAAAAGGGATTTCATGGACGGACTTCACAAAATCACCATTATTACGGGCCATCATAAACCAGTCCTCATGAAAAAAATTTAATTTAGGATTTATTTTTTCTCTATTAACATATATGATAATTTCACAGAGAGTCAAATGTATTCCCATAAATCATAGTATTTGTCTCTCCAATTACTTTATGGTAGATATGGGGTATTTATAAGATGTCTTGTGTAATCACAATATAAAAATGAGTGGTTATGTATTCATATTGAACAAACTTAATTTCAATGCCAGTTATGGGCCATGAACAACAAATTTTTCCTCTGTCCATATAATAGTTCTTCAACCGGTCCGTGAGTGTTGACAATATTTCAAAACCATGTGAGATATATTAATCTTGGTACTGTAACATTAGTGTGTTGTTCGTGTGAAATTTATAATGTCTAATAATACAGTACATGGTCTAATGAGTAAGTTTGTGGTTGAAGATTGAAGTGTCTTGCCGAAAAAATAAATGCGGGATGTATGAAATAAGTGTGCAGTCCATGATATAATTGAGTGTTATGTGAAATATTTATATATATAGTGATATAATTTTATGGTCTATGAGATAAGTGTATGGTCTACGAATGAAATATAGTGTAATTTATCACCTTCCATTTCTTATTCATGTGGAGATAAAATGTGGTTGAATTAAGATATAACCATTGACCTAAAAGTCCATTTTAGTTCTATTACTATTAAATTGAAGTAATTGAAATTAATAATCCTTTCTATGTATCATTAAACTTTAGAATGTATTTTAATAATTCTATAAAGTATCTCTGAGGCTATCAAAATGGGTTTAAAGGCTTTAACAACCTTTAATTAGTAATGTGTCAAATATAAAACTTACTATAATTATAATATTCTCTCTATAATGTATCAATTTTTAGTTATGTTTGAGGAATGATCCATAAACCTATAGGAGTGATAAGTCATGTGGCACATGGAGATTCAATTTTAATTTTTCTCCATGAGTGGAGCTACATTTCCCTCAATCTTGACCTGTGTTGTTGGAGTGTGTAATATATCAGGGATTAATGGAAAATATCATGGGATACACATCTCAGTACCAATAATGAACATAAGTGGATTTATTTATAGTTTCTTGAACTAAATTACTAAAAAATTAATTTTATATCTAATTAGTGATGAGATAAAATATATTGATATTGAAAAGAAGATACTTTGATGACTATCAATAGTTTACCATTAAAATAATAGAGTCCTTAATGATGTAAATAAAATCGAATTTTCTCATGATGGTATATATACAATTCCACTCATATAATAAATTTTTATAATTGATCAATTTTTTATATAAAATTGTAAAACGGTATGTAATTTAATTCTATAGAGAATCATGACATTCCTAAGTCTAGAAATAGGGAATAATATGAGTGTTATAATTTATTTTCTACAATGGGGATCACAATTGAGAGTTTTGATAATATATCTAATGGTAAATTTATCATAGATTTTTTTTCATTTGGGAAACATTATAATGATACCTTCTAGGCATTTAAAATTATTTTACAAAGATGGTTATGGGTTTAAATTTACTAGAATATCATGAAGTAATTACAAAATTAGAATAAATATCAATTGTTGAAGTAAAAGTGGAATATACTTTTAGATAAATGTGATGAGAAGTATATAGGAATATAATGTTGATGAGAATAATTTTTAAAATTATTAAACTCATATTATATGATACATAAGAGATGTGAAGATGGTTATTGTGGAGAAATAAAATATTGAAGGGAAATATAATGACCAATATAAAGGATTAATTAATCTCAAAGTGGTGTTGAAATATTCCCAATTGTTTTTTCTTAAATGCATTTGAATCATACAATTGTAGGATTATGAAATCATGATAGGCTTATGTGGATGAACTTTAAGGATACATTGATCATATAGTAAAAGGTGTAGAGGAATAGAATTATGATCAAGTTAAACCTTTATAAGTAGTGAGTAGAAGATTGAAAAATGAAGACTAGGATCATATCATTAGTGATATATATATATATATTAAAACTATTAATATCTTATCACTAATGTAGGAACATGTATCCTTGTGAATAAATATTTAGTCAAAAATAATATTTTTTTTACTCAATTAGGAATATGATAAATGTAAAATTATTAGTGGAATGACTTATGGAAATGGTATATTGAGGCATAATAAGTATTTAGTATGTTCTCAAAACATAGATACCTAAAAATATAGTAAAAAAGTCATGTATATGATGCTAAAATGACAATATTAACGACTTTATATGAGAAGATAAATGTAAATCAAAAGATTGAATAAATTTGTTAATTATTAAGAACTGATCATTAATAAATGAGTAATTAGTATTCTAGGTATATATTGTGATATGTTAGGTATAATATTTTTCCCAAGATGAAGTTATATTTTTGTTTCTACCTTGGTCATGTGAAGTAATATTGAATGTAAAGATTAAATCTAATTGAATTGATATGCTACTATTAGTCAGAAAAATATACTCAAAACAAATTATTAATCTCAAAATAAAATTACATTATTTAGATATTGTTATAATTACACTAAATGTTTTATAAGGATATTTATGTAATAAATATTATTATTGGATTTATTTCTATCAAAATTTTTTATGGTTGGATGTTAGATAATTAAACATAAATTCAGTGGGAAAAGATTGTCCATTGAAAGAGGAAGTTTATGAACTAAATATGTATAGTGAAGAAAATGAGAAGAGACAATCATGTCTTCCAACACATCATTTTATATGAATTAAACAAATGTTTTTCAATATATAGGATAAGGATATACATTTTGAGAATGATTTAAGGTCTATGAAATGTAAATTTAATAGGATCTTGGATAATGGGAGTTAAACCGACATAGGTGGTAACATGAGTATTATCGAGAATTTGAAAGGAATAGTTGATAGAAAATTTTATCTCAGAAATGATGGAGGTCTAAATATTAGAAGATTTTATAAAATATATTCTGATATATATATATTAATTGAAATTTACTAATGTACTATCTATAGATGGTACCTAATACAAATTTTTGAGTGTGATCCAATTATGTGACTCGGGATTGGAAGTAACATTCAATTAGAAAGGTTGTTAGTTGAAGGGAAATGATGGAAATTTAAAAATAAATGGATGGAAAATTTATTCAAATTATTTTTAAGTGGATATTTAGGATAAAATTTTTATCCTTATTCTAGAAGAGGAAACCTCTTTGGCACCATGGGATTCTCTATATTCATTGGTAATGTAAAGAAAATATGACAAAAATAAATGCTGTTGTTGAAATTATTTTTTGAATAAAAATATTCAAAATACATGTAATACATGTTTAAAGATAATTTTGGTGAGAAACTACTAAAGTATAATTTTTTAATGAGCATAAAATATGTTTTATTTCGAATATATAGATTTATGTGGTTCAATAGATTAATGTTGAACATAAGGTGAAAAATATATTGACTTATTTAAAGTTGGCTATAGGAGAATTGGATGTCTTATATTTATGTGATTTAAAAAAAATTCTTATACTGCATCAATATATTTTTATGATTAATGAAGAATTAAATAATAAAAATAATAAACATCTTATGAATAGATAATGGAACTTAATATTTCTTTAATAAATACAGAAAAATACTTGAAGAAATAATGAATACATTATGATATGTCTTTCATGAGAACATCCCAATATAGTATTTTTTTTCAAAGTATAAATCATATGGTTTATAAAATGTCTAAAAGATTCATAAATGATAGTTTTATCACTAAATATTACTAGAATATGCCTATTAAATTCCATATGTACACTAAATATTGGGAATTCCAAATCCTAATATTACTAAAGATATCATATGAAAATTAAAATTGTAGAAAAAATTCTTTAAAATCCCTATGAGTATTTAGGAAAAACAGTTTCACCCAAATTAATGAATAAACTCAAGTTCTATATGGAGTTCAAGTCGATAATTCTTTTTTTTCTTTGTTTCTCCTCTAAGTGTGAATCCTATAAATGTTTCGTAACTATCACACATGATTAATTAATGATGTGATGTAAGTATGGTTCGAAATGAAGGTAAATATTGTTTTGGATAATATAACCTTGAGGATTTGTGTGAATAAGTATATATAGATATGTATTCAATATAATTGATAAAATCCCTAAATAATGGTGATTCTAAAATTGAGTATAAATATAATTTTAGTGGTGATGTAATTCAATATTTGAATAAGAAGCCATTTAATATAGTTAATTATTACTTTAGAAACATTATAAAAACATATTCTATAACACACTCAAAGACAATGTAATATTAGAGAATACTAATCTATTAATAAAATTGTAACAAGAAAAATTTGATGTTCTTATAGAGGACATATCAAGAGTAAGATACATGTATGAAGAATTTGATCTAATTGATAAGAACTTTACATCAAAACGTCTGAAAATACCTGAATGTAAAAATGTGATTGGTACAAAATGATCATTTATAAATAAATATGTGGAACATGTAATAGTGGCCAGAAATAAGGAAGGTTGGTTTATAAACTGTAAACTTATATTGAAGGACTTGTTGTCATGGAAATTGTTTCAAAAATGGAAATGCTAAAATAAATTATAATTTCCATATAATTTCCTATTCAAAGGATAAATATAGTCCATATAAAGGGTGTGAAGTAATTATTTAAAAATTTATATTTAAAATAATAAATATATATCAATCAACATGTATGATTTATTATTGGAGACGATTATATAAAATTATGTAATTTCAATAATCCATTATATAGGATTAATAATAAAAATTATTTTTTATATGAGTGTGTATTAAAATATATGATAATTATGGAGTTTAATAGAGGAGGTTTTGATCATGAAATTTAGGAGAAGATCATAGATTAAGACTATTTTATATATATGGTGTCTATGAATGATATCATCATTATTGGAAGCCAGTTTAATCCTTTTGAAGGATTTAAAATTTTGGTCAATTTATAATTTCAGGTGGAATTTATTTGATAAATGACATAGTTACTTGGGCCTAAGGTACATTAAAAGGAATGAAACACATTTATTTAATAGGTTAAGTGTCAAACAGAATTGTTGAATATGTTTGGAATACAATATGGTAATTCATTTTGAATACTAAGAGTAGACGGAAGTAATCATGGAAACCTTTTAAAAAAAATAGTAGTAGACAACCATTTATAAAAACAATTATTGGGATACTATTGTATCTCATAAAAATATAACCAAATTTATTTTATTCTACATGTTTAGTAGTATGATTAAATTTTGTCTGGAGGAATATAATCACCAAATTATGAAGTTCATATTATGAAACATTTAGGGATATTAAATTATGCTATTAAATTCAATGTATATGAATATTGATATTTTTTATCCATATTAGACATAGTATGGGTATAAGATATTGAAGGCTAAAAATAAATAATCATTTGACTATTCTTTATCAGAAAAAACTATGTCGTATGGCTATGTAAAAAAGTAAGAATGTTCATCCTTGATTACCGTGGAGGTAGAGTATAATTCAGTTACCAAGGAATATACATAGTTGATGTAGATAAAGAAATAGTTATAATATCTTGGAGAAGTGGTGTGATAACTAATATAAATTCGGTGTTTAAAAAGTATGTTGTTTAGTTGATAAATAATATGACCAAATATTCTATCACATTGCAGCATGAAATTTTGTACCAATTTATAAAATAATACTACAGTTAGGGAATTATAAATTTACTGTTATTTAGTAATCAACATAAAGTGGGTAATGTATTTAAAAATGTTTTAAATTAATATTTTTTCGAGAAGCATAGATTTGACTTCAATTTTGACATATTTTCATCTATCTAAGGGGTTTTAGATAATAATCAACTTCTTGGGGCATATTTTTTGGTTTGTCTACATTTTTGTGGTTTATTACATTATATAGACTGTATAAAATATGTGCATAAATGATCAATGGGTTATTGTAGGAATAAAAATAAATTGTAGGTTTTAATAAATGAACTCAAATATGATATGATAAAGACTGATATGGAGTTAAATTGAGAAACACCTAAATATCATGTTATTCTTATAAAAATTAAAGTTTTATCTTATTTCATATAATGAGATTTGATTCATGTATGCTTAAATAAATTCTTAATATCTAGTTGCAATGTTATATTATCAAGTAAGATATGAAGGAAATACAAATTTAATATATTGTTCAAAATTAATTATTAATGACGGATCATAATTGATTTTATAGAATAAAAAAATTTAAGGATTGTCTATTACGTTTTATTATCAATGGGATATAGTGTATAAATATAAATCCATGTATTTTGGGCTACTTATATAAGGTAGTGGGTGATATAATATATTTTCAATGATATAATGACCTGAAGAGGCATAAAATCTATATTTGGTGATATATATATTAAGGATGAGTGAATTTAAATAAAAAATACTGGGGGTAGATTATTGTAATCAAATGATCATTTTTTTAATTTTTTTTAACTATGTTTACTTAATTAAATTGGTTGATGAAATGTGAATTCTATAAATTTATTGATGTTTAGTGGGGAAGGACATACTGCATTTAAATGGTAAATGTATCACACAATAAAGGAATAATTATTTAATAATAAATAATTTATTTTTGACATTGTGTATTGTAAATTCATTAGGTACATCAGATTAATTTATACCCTAATTCATTGCTCAGAAAACAACATATTATTTAAGAGAAAATCATACCTATGGGGATGTAAGAAACACCACTATGAACCACTATTCCACCAAAAACCTATGTGAGATGAAATATGATATGTTCTGAAAGATTAATAATAGAATGTATGTAAGGTCGAGAATCAAGGGATCTTTTATAATGTTGCAATACAAGGTATACATGATGATCAGAGGAATTTTGTTTGGTAATTAAGGATGTAGTAATATGGTGTATAAATGTGTATTGAACAATGAAACCTTACACAATGAAATCAAATATAACACCATAATTTGTTTAATACTTGATTAAATCATTATGTAGTGTTATGTCCATAAAATGTAAGCATAGTTGTAGTTTTTTAAAAGGTATAGATTATATAATGAATAATCTCTTCCCCATAAAATTAAACTAAAATTGATGAAAATTGATGAAGAAATTTTCAGGTTTCACAATAATTGTAATCAAGATCTGATTATCGAAAAACTATAGAATTTGAATAGAATCATTATACTCACACTATAAAGATGTCGTAGTTATTTTTTGGATTGGTATAAATTGTATAAATAAATATCATGATTCGATATTAATTTATATATGGTCCAATGTTTTAAATATAAATGGGATGATCATCATGGATGATATTTCCAATTTTTTTTTGAATTTCCAATTATTTACTTAAAATAGAAGAATTCTTATTGTTCAATATTGAAATGATTTACTCATATTGAGATATTCATGAAAAGGATAGTATTATTGAGTATTTTCTGGGTATCATTGAATAAGGCGTCATTTGAAGATTGATTTGTTAGTTGATTTTATATCACTAAAGAATAGGCATGGAAGATAATATTGCTAAAAATAAGTGTGAATGTAAGGTTATGATAATAAATGAACCATTCACAACACCCTTTTTATTTTTCATTATTTATTTTATTTTTATTCTTAGAAATTTACCCAATGTTGTGATAAAATTATTTAATGTGACCCTCTTAAAATGTAGTGTGTATAAGAATGTAAGTGAGTTTTGGACATTGGATGAGTTGTGAGAGCAGCCTAAATAATTTAGTAAGAATCTAATGGAGTAATAATTATTATTCTTATACATATATTGGTGGAGTTCGATCCTTGAATGTAAGAAAATGGTGGAGATCAAATTAAAATGTTATTGTATGTGTTATTGAAATTTTAAATTTTTTGTTGGGTTATTGTGTGATCATTGTGGCATATTGTAGGTGTCTTCAAAAATATAAGGATATAATCCCTTTGAGTTTAATATAAAAATAAATTTTAGAAAACCTCAATTCACTATAATAATCGATGATTTCAATAAGTAATTATATATTAAATTGGATAATATTTGATAGATCAAAATACATGATTCAGCGAACTAAAATGATTTCTGAAACATTGTAATATATCAACCATTCGATGATGTGAATTTCAATAAAATATTTGTTAAACTTCTTTTATAATTGTTCATAAAATACTTATTTGGATTATGGGAGCTGTCAAGAGTGTCATGGGGGATTGATACATGAAATAATGAAAAATGGGTCTTTTTCGGTGCATGGTGAATGATTGGTTCATGGTTAGTACTTTTTATATGACCTTGAAAATGGAGGAGAACTATTTATAAACGATGAAAGTGGTGTTAAAAACTATATATCCTTGAATATAGCCCACAAATTCCCTCAAAAAGTTATGAAAAAAGATGTGTCATCCCATTTAAACATTGAATCTTATTCTTATCTTTGATAAAAGAGGTCGATTGGCTGGCACGCTGTTTAAAAACCGTGAAAAAAATGTGTGGATAAATAAAAGTGGTAAAATTAATGCTTTTACCATAAATTATTTCTATAATAAAACTCTATTATCACACTAACATCATCCCCAATAGCATATGGTTCTACCCCATATCTCTCCTCTCTTTCATTGATCAATCACATTTGATTATTAGGAATTTAGTGTTTCATTTTGTGTAAATCAAATTTCTGAGTAAATCGATGAGTCCTATTTGTTTTATTTTTAGACAAATAATAATGTGGTCTTCCCACTTCTTCAAAATATTATAAGCCCATTTTTTGAAGAGTGCTCCACCTAGTTATTTTTTAATATTATATTACAAATAAAGAATAATTGTTGGATGAGTGGTTGTCTTTGAGCACCAGGTAGGAGGTCTACAATCCTTCCCCCATTGTATAAATATTATACATGTGTTTGTAGTTGTTCCATTAAATGAACATATTTCACACTTTTTTCTTGAACTAAGAAAAGTAAATTGATCCATTAATTTGTGTGTAAAACCCTTAAAGTTCACTATTTGTTTCATTGATAACTATGAGACTAGGAATTTGTCCACCCATTGGGTGTTCCAATATCATCAAAATGATGATGTTAGTTTTTCGCTGACAAACTAGAAAGTTTCTTTAAATAATTTTTTTTACTATGTTATTTAATGCATTCATGTATAATGGATGGTTTAGATTGACATTGATAAAGTTATATGGATAATGATACGATTAAGAGTAAAAGAGATAAATGGATAAAGGGTCATGTTTATGTTTCTAAATGGATTGAAATAATTTTAATGAATTTTTATTAATATATGGTAAAATGGGATTTCTATGTAATTTTATTGAATGTTTCAAATGAAATTATCAGTGGAAAATTTTGAAAAGTTACAAGGTGTATACTATTTTATATTAGTGATAAAAAGTTCACTAATGATGAACCATGTAATGTTACGAATAAGGGCATGGTATAGATATTGATCTAAGGATCCTTATATTTGGGTTGGTATAGACTAATTATCTAGGACCCACTATTGTGAAACATGATATGGATAGATGGAATGATACTCCAATATCATTTGGATGGAATTGTTTAGATGTTGGACTAATGCTCTAAGCCCCAATGGTTATATATGGTTTGGGAAACATGACTAAAGATCCAATGTAAAATGATTTATATGGAATTTATTTATGAATTACCTTGTAACATAAGTTGTTAAACACATCATTGTATATGGATCTTACTTTTATTGTGGTATGAAGAATCTTTAGTGACATAGGTGTCACTATGCAACCTGGGATATCATAGAGATAATTGATATCTACAAAATTATGAAACCTATTTTATTTATTTATTTCAATTACTAATTTATACTCCTTTATATAATAATATTATAATTGATATTTCATTATAAAATATTGGTGGTGACTTAATGAGTTATTGTAACACCCTGCTCAGGCTACCATTGATATCCAAATAGACTTTAGTTTAGTTGGTTTGGAAAGGGGGAAAGGATTTATGAAAGAAGGTTGAGTCTGAATATTTCGACAAACAATGAATGAGGGGACTGGAATGATTTCATGACCCTTTTTGGGGATTTTCATAGTTTATTAATTTTCAGTTTTCCATTTGAACAGAACACTATTATGATATGGAATGGTTTTTATTCTACATTATGGCCATTTTCCTAGTTTTGGGCATTGATTTCATAATTCATGGATGTTTATTATTACTACATTGGTTATTATTATTTTAATTTATACTATTTTTATGCACTTATAATGTTGTTATAGTCACCCCATGTGATTAATATACCTTCACCCATAGTCAGAAACCTCTAGCATATGGGGAGATGCACCTGAGGTAATGTAGCATACCGTCTTAGAGAACCATTGTTGTGGATGTTAGGATGGGAGGTTACAAAGTGTTAACAAATGATGGTTTATTTTATATTGATATACTATTTGGGAAAATTAGACAAAAGGATAGGTTGTGTATGGCCTGTTAAAAGACATTGGGCATGGTGGTATCTAGCCCATGTGTGGGGGAAATCCCATGTTCCCATTATGATATTTTTGTTTTGACATTCTCTTATTATTGTTGGATATTATTTCACTGTGGGTGATGAAATTTTTTTGTGTTGTTTTTTTATTTACTCATTGGATATCATGGAATTAGATTGATTATACTTGAATTATTTTCAAGAATCAGTGATATATGTTATATGAATCACGTTAGGAACACATGGAATAGAAGGTTCTTATTGGGTTATCTAAAATGATAATTATTTTATTTATCATTTTTAATAATAGATTAATGATTCCTAATAAATATGGTTCTCATTTTTAAAATTTTAATATATTTCATGAAATAGTTAATATGTTGATTATTAAGGATATTAAACCATTCTAAATATTTAAAGGGGTTCTAATTGTTTCTAATGTGTTGTTTGAATTTTAGAAGTTTGGATTACCCTCTATTAGTCATGGCCCATGATAGGGAGGGTTGAGGGAAGTAAAAATGTAATAGTTGTATCATTTGGGAAATTTTATTCACAATTTCCCATTTATAGTTATTTGAAAACCCACCTCTATGTAATTGTTTAGTTTTGTGTTTTTTTCCTCAAACATTCAATTTGAAATGTATGTGGATTCCCTTATGATAATTTATAATAGTAAACTGACTGGATGGAACTGTATAGAATACTCCAATAACAGCAGGACCAAAGCCCCCATTGGTTCTTGGTGGTTGGGTGGAGGATCAGATCCAAAATAATTTTCCCTATTTATATACATTAAGGAATGAAACCTAGGGTAGCCTTTACCAAATATATTTGATCTCACAGTGGATTTATAGCTACAAAATCCTCTTATGATATGTATATAGGGTATAACTATGTATGTTTAACTTTTGATTGAATCAATCCTGGCAATTATTGATCACTTGAAGACTCCTCTAGACCATAGGGTCAAGTTAGAAGGTTAAATGTTATGAGGACTACTGAAAATCTATTGGAGTATTCTAGCTTTTGTTGATATGTTAATGGTCATTGTATGTATGGATATCTAAGAGAAATTCTTAGAATACTTTTACCTGGAGAACCTTAGGAAAGAATGAGTTGTGTAGTTTATGTTTTTGACCCATGGAAATATGCTAGTGATCTTTTATGATGGTTGGTTTATCAATATAATTTTTTTATTACGATGTATTCAGGAGTTGAGTTGGCTACGACCAAGCATTCTGAGGATTTCATTTTATGTGATATCATTTATCAGGTAATTAAATTCACTTTGAATACGGTCATTGAGGGAGTAAATCCAGATATCCATTTGGGGTGGAATCTAAAGGAGGCTTCAAGCGAGGGGCACATGCATTAAATTGGGAGATCTGTTTTTATAACCTGTAATATTATGATGTGTTGTTATGATAACATTTTTGAGCGCGATAATGGATGGAGGATCCATATGAGAGGATTGACTTCTTAGTGGAGTGATTTAGTGTTCTACTATCATTGAGGTAGGCCCTGTTATATGCGTGTCTAGTGTCCTAAACAACCAGTAGATCATTCAGATATTTGGAGAATGGGAAATGTAGAGAGTATCTTTATCATCACTTAGTAGATGGGTACATATGAGGTATCTAGTATGCTGAAGTCCACCTTTAGGGGACCTTCTACCCCGTATTAGTTCGACAGTTGTTGTCTTACTTGCCAAACTAGTAGGGGTGGGGAAGATGTAATCATTGACATGGGAATATATTTAAGAAGATTAGTTCGAAAAATGAGACAAAGAAAGGATTTCAATGTCATGGAACATATATTCGTCATGGATATAGGCCAAGACCTATTAGTAGAAAAGTTGAACAATCAACTTTTTAAGGTATGATTCATATTTTTTCCATGATTTTTGATGATTTATTTGAGACATGAGACTATAATTATATTTTATCTTATTTCAATGAGAATGGGTTGGTTCAATTTGTGTAGTTCACAATGGGGTTATATCAGTCAACATGTCCATGGGAGTGTGATCAAAGGGAACTATTTTTCTAATCGGTGTTCCCCTAAGGATAGGAAGTTTTGTATCCTTAGGAACTTGTACATTCATGATATTAATGTTTTGAACTTATACATGGAACGGACTAGTTGGTATTATATTTTCCTCACATCACTTGTTTACCATAGGAGGGTGGCCTTTACATCAAATGAGGGTAACAAATATGTTCATCATAGAGAGTAGAATATACAATTAGGGAATTTAGGGAAATATCATTAGCAACTAGGTGAGATTATAGCCAAGGTTGTGATTTGTTTTTATTTGGATGGAAGAGTGGACCATGATTTTTTCTTCTACTAGAGGATTCGTTTCATGATGTGTTTCTTAATGAGTTATTATGTTTACCATCTAAGGGAGAAATTATATTTATTATCGGGTTAACTTATAGATCCGAACTAATTTCTATTCAACCATATAGAATGTAATATTTATATCTCCAAGGTCAAATGATTCAGTGGGGAGAGTTGTAGAAGAAATGGGTTGTCTAGACAAGTATGTCCCCTTGGGGTTATCTAGTTTTATTTTCAAATGTGGATGAATGAATATTCCTTTTATGTATAAATTACCAGAAGTTGAATCTTATTATTATCAAGAATGAATATCCACTTCCATGTATTGATGAACTCATTGACTAGCTGATAGGTTTGTGTGTGTTATCCGGTACTAAACTAATATCAGGGTATTATCACTTTAGGGAGAGATATGCTAATATACCATGGACTGCATTCAAAATAATTCAAGGATTGTAATAGTTCATTTTGATGTCATTCTGGATAATGAATGATCTTACGATGTTTCTGAACATTATGTACTGATTATTTCATTGGTACTATGATTTTTTTTGTCTTTTGTTGATGACATCTTATTGTACTCACAGACTCATGGCAGTCATTAAAAACACATTGACATCATCATGTGTACACTGAGAGAGAATTTTCTATATGCCAAGATAACTATGTATAGTCTATTGATCGATAAGGATAACATTTTGGTTCACATTATCTTCAAATAAGGTGTTGAAGTTGGTCCATAGAGGTTCCAATATGTTTCTTCTTAAAAGTAAACATATGATTTGTTTTTATATCGATTATTTTATCTTTTCCAAGTTACTACGAAAAGTTAGTCAAATACCTTTCTCACTGAAAATTTCCACTCATGATCATAACCAATAACGGTGGAGTGTTTGAATGGTTTAAGGAAAGAGATAACTAATTTCAGAACCTAAAGGGGTGTTTGAACATTGCACTGATTTTTATCATACCAGACCCAGATAAAGATTATACTATGTTTTGTGATGTCTCTTGAATAGGTCTTGGGAATTTGTTATTGTAATAAGATTGATTCATTGCATATGGATCATGATAGATGAGAACACATGAATAAAAATAATCAAAAGACCCCGGATCTAATCCGAGCAGGGAAAAGTTTTTGGTACTGGAGTAGTGTACTATAGCAGTGGCGTAACTATTGCAGTGACGGCACAGTTGTTGCAGATGAACTATTTTAGGGTACTGTAGAGGGGGAGGTATTGTAGCGGGTACTGTAGCAGGGTGGGTAATGTAGCATTACTGTTCACTGAGGGGTCCTTTGGGACAAAAATGGGCTTCCATGCCTTGTATTCAGGCCATTGGTCCATGGGCCTTCAGGCTATGTAATGGGTATCCCTCTACCTAGACATAAAGAGGTCTTTACTTTAATAATAAATTGAGGTTTCGACCCCAGCCTTTTCGAAAAATAATAAATCATAAGAAAATAAAATATAACATTTATTTGTCAAATTAAATCTCTAATAGTATATATGGGTTGACTCTATGGATTTATTCAATGTTGAGCTACCCTATACACTATGAATGGGAAATAGTGTTTTAGATTTCATGACTTCGAAGACATAACCTTAAGTGGTTTAGGAGTCTATTTTTGAGTGTAAAATTATTACCTTATATTATAATATACATATATGTGAACTGAAGTTGTAGAAACTAATGAAACTCGTGATATTATTGGTAGTTCCCTCACTTAAAAAATAGGTAATGTGGATGTATTATAGAGATTCAGAATACCATGCATTAAGGGGTAGATTTAATGGTTGGGATCCACATCTATATTAGAACATTCATGATGGTGAGATTATTCATGTTTTTCCATGTGGTTGTACCCACAAATATACAGGAAGAATTTTAGTGTGATTTTCTTACATTAAAGTGGGTGGTGTTTCCTAGTTTGACCAAAATATACTGTAACATTCAAAGAAAATACTAGTGGGTTGGAATGTAGAAAGAGATTACAGGTTGTGCAATGTGATACTATAATTGTTAGCAGGTGAATACATATAATTTGTATCTTGGTGGTCTATTAGAGGCAATTCCCATTATGGAATGGATGTGCGATGATGATAGTAGTTCATCTGAGAAATCCTTGAAATAATAAAATGATATGGGAGATCACGGATCAGTTAACCAAGGATCCCAAATTATTACTGATTTAGGATAAATTCACCATTTATTGGTTGGGGGAATTGTATATGAACGTAATAGTATGATTTCATGGGTGTCCTAGAAAATTGTTTTAGAAAGGGAGCATAATTTTAACTCAAACTTCTATCAATTATTACATAAGAAATTGGGTAATTAATATATTTTTAGTACCTGTTTCCACCCATATATTTTCGTACAATTATAATGTATTATTTTGGGGTTAGGGGAAATGTTGAGAGCGTGAAACCTTGATTTTGGTGGGACATGGTAGAAAAACAAAGTGATTGTGATATGAAATACAAAAAAAGTTATTTGGTGCTTATTCATATTTAACAATATGTGGGACAATATGGTGCTCCATGTCAATCAACCTTATGTTGAATGGATGTTGGTGAATAAAATCTGTTGTGATTAAGTTTTATCATTGATAAATTAGAGCATATTCAGTTGATCTAGAAGAATATGGCTGGACAATAAATTGAACATAATTCACAAATAAATCCATGTCATTGACCACTTGAGAGTTCAATGGCTGGCCATGTGTTCCTATGGGTTTCTTAGAGAATGGTTCACCATAAGATTCAGAAGAAGCATAAGTTGGGTCCTATTTTTTTCAATACATTTTAGATTGTGAACATGATTTTATTAGTAGAATGTTGGTTGAATATTCTACTATAATATTCATGTGTCTCAATGTCACAAGCGTCACCCCAACTTGTTTCATTTGATTGATGTTGAGGATGCTTATATCATGGATAATAATTCCTTTAATATAATCGGATTTAAATTGTTGATTATAGTGAGATCTATATTTGGTTTAAGAGTGTTCCATGGTTCTAGGTGTTATTGATGCATGTCCATGTTCAAGATGAAAATTTGGAGAGGGAAGCTGATACGAGGGCCTAGTTTCCTTATCTATTTACCTTATAGAATAAGTGATGATTGAGAGAGAAACTTAGGGATAATATCATATATGGGAGGGTGGGTGTATGATCAAAACACATTTATGAGGTGTATTTCATTTTAATTATTTTTAATATCATTTTATAATATTTGATAAAGTTATTCCATTGATTATGGAAGGTATTAATAGTGTTTTAGGGGTTTGTCATATGAAAATATGAAATATGGGGCCATATAGTGAATGTTTAATGATTATTTCATGGTTATTACTAATTATTCCATAGAATCATGTGTCTTAGATAATAGTGGTGCACGTTTTCTATACCATGAATGGTGCGAATGGAAACATTGAATCCTTGGAAAAATCCAACCACATCAACTCTTCATGGTTTTAAAAACTGTGCTAGCTCACTAGAAAACCATGTGACATGTTCCCCTCTTAGATAGACGAGTCCACATTATTAGCGCAAAACTTGAAAAATCATTTGGCCAAACAATGGGCCTCACTAAAAGTATGAAAATGATCAATTTTCCCTCTCATTCCTTATATAATCAGAATCTATTTTCACCCTCATTTGTTCCCTAAAACCCTATTTTGTGATACATGATCTCATCCCTCAAACAAGGATAAATCACCTTAGATTATTAAAAAATTTGATTGATATTTATTGAGATTCAATGATCTGGGAAATCATATAATCCAACATTAATCTATTTTCTATAAGAATATTTATGTTCATAGTCCACTTATTCCCAAGATTATAAAAACTATTTTATAGGATGATCCTCACTATGGAATTTGTTACTATTTGCTATTCAATCATAGTTCTTAGTGGTATGAGTGGGTTTCTATGAGAAAAATGTTAGTGTTCTACTATCCTTCTCCCATATTTTTTTTATTTTAGTCATTTGTGTGTGGTTGTTTCATTATAATCCCTTCTAATGCATTTAATTCATAAAGTATGAAAAAGTACATTCATCCTTTAATTGAGGCCTTAAATTTTTCATGGACCCTTTGGGTATGATAGGTGTTTTGAGACTAGTTATATGGCCACCCATGGGGTGTGTCAAACCCTTTGAAATGGTTATGTGAGATGTGTAGATAATACTAGATGGGTTCTATGAAATAATTATTTAAACATGATTTTTCAATGATATCATGATATATTGGAAGGTTTAACATAACATAGTAATAGACATATACATTATGAGACGATTATGTGTAAAATGGCCAAATGGTAAAAGGGGTATGTTTATGATTTTAAATGCTTCGAAAGAATGCCTAAGGGTTGTGGTTTGAATAAATTTTAAAGTGGATTAGTTATGAAATTGTTTTAAATGTGTAAAATAAAATGTACCGTATCAAATGTTAAAAAATTAAACAGTTCATCAATGTTTATATTAGTAAGAAAATCATCATTTATGATGAAACAATGAAATATATGAATAATGGTATGGTGTAGATTGTGGGATAATTATTCTCATCTTAGTGTTTTTCCATATTAATTCACTATTCAAAAAGTATTTGATACATGACTTGTATTGCTATACAGATGGTCCAATCCCGTATTTTTAGATATTTTTTGACGTTTGACTGATGATCCATTCTCTTATGATTAGATATGGTTTGGGTACCTAGACAGAGTATCCATGGTATAATGATTTATATAGAATTGTATAATGATTTTTTTTCCCATAAAATGTTAAACCCATTGTGGCATATGGTTCTATCATTCAGTGTGGGTCAAAATAGGTTTACTATTTCTATTGTAATGGTAGAACTATGGAGCCCATGTCACAAATTAGAAACTATTTGTCTTTGGAACCTATTTTAATTTCTACCTAACTATTATTTATTTATCCTCCTACTTACACTATTATGATAGTAGAAATTTGTTTAAAAACCATTAAATGTATCATTTGATGTTGTACTCACACCCTTCTTAAGCTGTTGTTGATACTTGAGAAGACTTCATGGTTATAGTTCCAGACAATTGAAAAGGCCCTATGATCGATGGATAATACGATATTTTGTGATGGTTTAGGGTTGTGGGTACCCGATTGATGTCGAGTCCCATTTTAGGGAATATTATTATGTTTGTATTTTGGGTTTTCCTATTGCACATAACACAATAATGAAATTGAATGTTTTATATTTTATTTTATGGGAATTTTCCCAATTTTGAGAATTAATTACAAGATTCTTTTATTTTGAATGTTACTTCTTGGTTTATATTTTATTTTATCTCATGTATTGTGGTACTCTACTAAATAAGGAATACTCTCCCCATGATATTTATTATAACCTATATGATTGTTTGTAGACTTTTTTGTACATAGACTCATGACTAATTTCATGTATAATGCTAGACAAGATAACTAGTTTAGTGTTACATGAACTGTTATGTTACATATATTATAAAAAAATGATTAGTAAATATACATATAACATTATATTATTATATTATATTATAATATTTATTTTAGATAATGAAATTTTATAATTAATAACCAAGAAATAAAATTTATATGTTTATAAACATTCATAATTAAAATGTGGTATTTTTCGATGAATAACTTTCTATGTGTTGTGTATTTTAGTAAATGGAACACATTATAAATATGAGAATATGTAATATTTCTTTGTATGATAAAAAAACAATCACACCATTTGATATGAAATACAATTAAGGAAACATATCTAAGATCTTTCAAAATTCCTTATCGACTCCATTATTGGAATTTCTAAAAGAACCATTTAGGAAGTGTAAAGGAATTTTTCAAAGGTGATTAACCATAGAAAATGTATAAGTTCTTAAAATAATATTTCATGTTTTTTCTTCATAAAAATCCAAAAAATATTCTATAATAATATAACATTAATGAAATTATTATCTTTACTGTACTAAAATATTATTATGTAAATGGTCAATCCTTTATAAATCACAGTTCCATCCAATTGAAAATTTTAATCTTCACTGATACGTTTATATAGATTACGACATCCATTAACTAATGATATTATTTATTCATAGTCCCCTTATATTGATTCATAAAAATGTGTATATGTTGAAAATATTATATATTTATAATTAATATATTTCATGAATATGATTTTGGAATTATTCCCTACAAATTAACGATTATTTTGATGTTACCCATTGATATATGTAAATTAACTAAAAACAAGATCGTCAATAGATTCATCCTTGAGAATGATAAATAAAACCATAATAGAATGAAATTAGATCATTATATGTAATATTTTAATATATATTTTTTCTAATTTTTTTTAATGAAGAAATTTACATCAATGGACATTTTCTAACATCACAATTACAAAAAAGGCACAATGAAATCAAAATTACAATAATTTGATATATAAAATATACATTTGATTACAAATACATGTATTGTAGTTTATTATAATGGAATAATAAACATGTTAATAAGAATTTATAACTTTATTAAATAATTTATTAAGATAGTCATTGTTGACGCTCCTTTCCGTCACAGAGTCTAAATGAATGAAAAGGGAAATACCTTGAACAAAGAAGATTCATCCTTTGAACAAAATATCAATAATTGACAAAGGAAGGAAGAAGAAAAACATTGCACAAAGGTCGCGCAAGTTCTATAATGGTCGTGCAAGTATACTTGCACGCCTCAAGGTCGCGCAAATACACTTGCGCGCCGATGTTGTCCGTGCAAGTGACTTGCGCGCCGATGTTAGTCGTGCAAGTGACTTGCGCGCCCTAAATGATAACTGCCCGGTAACTACCCGGTGTCTTCTCCTGCCTATAAATAGACCCTGTGGGCCCCCCATTCGAGGAGGATCTTTTTCCAGAAACTTGGATTGAAGCTCCCGACGCCCAAGTCTCTTCTCAAAGCTTCCGGAACACTTATAAGGTAATTTATTACCTAGAACAGAAGATCTAAAGAGAGGGAGGAAGGACTAAGTGTTGAAACTCATCAACACTTGCACGCCTGATTGGCCATCCCTTAAGGGAAGTGACCACACTTGCGCGCCGCCATACTCCTTCGATAGAACTTGCGCGTCCCTTTTCGGGAAGAACCACAAGAGGATTTAATAAAGAGTTGCTCAAGTATTTCAAGGCAGATTGACCATCGCACAAGTACACCATGTGTCGCGTAGGCATACCTGCGTGACCAATACTTGCACGCCGACGCAGTACCTACGCGCCTTCCAAGACTTGCGCCCCCCTTTCTTTTTGTGTGCCTTTCTTGCTCATTTCACCCCTCTTAAGCCATTACACCTTTCCTTTTCAAGATTCACTCTTCGAGAAACTCTTCAAATCCATTTGTGGCATGATTTCTTGATTTGACATCGTTATCTGAAAGGAATTATATGGAATATCTCTCAAAACCTAGTGATTTAAATATCTTTATGTCACTAAATATGTAGATTTCATTCATTCAACATAATACTTTAAGATGAGAGAATCCTTAACCAGGGTCTCCTTTTCAGGAATAATCCCTAGTCATAAGTCCTCTAATTTGGGCATCCTTCTTAGGAGTAAACCCCAATTCATAATGTTCCCAAATCTGGGCATCCTCCTCAGGAGTAAGCCCCAAACCTTAATCCTTAAACTGGGCTTCCTTTTCAAGAATAAGTCCGGGTCATAATCCCTTAACCCGGGCCTCCTTTTCAGGAATAATTCCCAGTCATAATCCCTTAACCTGGGCCTCCTTTTCAGGAATAAGTCCCAGTCATAAATTTTGGGCTTCCTTTTTAGGAGTTAGCCCCAAGTCCCTTAATTTCTCTTTAATCAGTCCTAATTTATGTTTGATCTAGGATTCATTATCATGAGTAAAACCCAATTATCAATCCTCTCCTAATTTGGGTTTCCTTTTCAGGAATAAGTCCCAAGTTAGAGTATTCAAATCTCCATGAAGCACATATACCTTTATGGACCATGTTCCTGGATTTGCTCCCTAAAGTAAATCCTAACCTTCATTTATCTGGGAATTCATACATACATAAGCCACAAACCATTTCTTATGATTACATCTTTCATGGCCCAATTTTCTATTTTATTACCAATACCTCTTGTTTCTCACACCGAGCATGACTCATGTGAGATTAGAGGGTAAAAGTAATTATTACATCCTTCTTTGAGCCATAAATCATAAAAATCATACTCCCTTACTCGAACTATGTGGGTTCTGATTACTTTTACAAAACAAAGGAAACATAGGTAGCCCATCTACAGGTTCGATCCCAACTCTGAAATAATTCATGTCCTTCTGAATGACAATAAACTTCAAGTGCCCCACTGAGTGGCTTTAAAACTAGCCTAGTCATCATAATGACCAAGAGACTTTTATATAAATGTTTTGAAGGATACCATTGACCAAGAATCATTAAATAGATATAGATGATTCTCTATTGATGAAGAACCTCGAATACATATAAAAGATTCTCTAAATTTCATACATATTTAATCATTGATTGTCAAAACTGAAGGAAAGCTCGTTTTATAATTGGTAATGTAATAAGGATTCATGAACATAACTTAAATCTATAAATAGAGTCCCAGAATAGACAATAATTTCCCTCAAAATGGTGTGATGAGTCCGACTTCCCATCCTCTCGACCAATGAAAATTCCTATGTCTCATCAGTTCACAAACTAATGAAGCGCCTACCTTTGGAAAGTAGGTCCAAATAGATGTGGAATCATTGGATGTTTCTGGTTCTACGAACAAACCCGTTAGAAACCGATTGAAATGTTTGAATCTCCCATCCAGGAGGACATCCCTGAATTCCGAGGGAAACAAAAAATGGTGAACCCGACGTGAATCCTTAACCAAGTTAAAATGATGTTTTACCTATTTGTTAAGACCCTATTTAAAACTCAATAAGAGGGATAAAAAAACAATAATTGACATGTGTGCTCATCCAAAGGATTAAGTAGCTGAATTTATCTTGATTACGTTTGTTATATCAAAAAGGCACTATTTTCCAAGATCTTATGTATTTCCATAATGGCTGCTCTCAAATTCACACCTATGAATAGTACTGGTGCAAATACCACTGCTGCTATTCCTACTGGATCGGTATCCGCTCTGAGGATGACATCACCTACTCAGCGTCTTCAACACTGGGTATCAAATGCGCTTGTTAAGGAGTACCGTCAACATGGTACCATCCCTACTCTGGAGGCTGCTCGACAGGCCCTCCATGTGAACAACTCACATAGGTCGTCCGGACAACGACGACCAGTTATCAAGAGGCAGGCGGTGCTGACTACAGTCTCCAACTGTTTCGAGTCGTTATCCCTGGAACACAATTTCCATTCGCTCCCTTACTCTGAGGAAGTTAATGAGCAGGTCCCTCATGGCCTTAATTCAAAAACACAGGAGTCCTTCCTGAGGGATCCCATCAACAATCACCGCCAGACTCGTGCGGCAGTGCGCCCTCAACATGATGAGGGTACCGACTCCAGGCATTCGGCTCCGGTTCCTTGAACCCAAGCTGGCAAGACGAACTGCCAGAGATGGAATCCGGTTAACAATGGGAAGGTTTTCATCCCGGCCATCTCCGGAGAAGTCCACTAACCTATCTTGGTGGAAAAAAACGAGCAGGCACCCACACCTGTCCGTTTTAATTCCGTTGTCCACCAAACTCGTCTGGCAGCATCACGCCAATCCCGCCAGGCAATTCCAGTAGAGTACTATAGGCAGGAATAGACACCTGCTTATACATCATCAGTTAGTCAGCAGGCTCGCCTGACTACATATGATGGATCTCGTCAACCGCGTTTGGCAAAGTGTAATCAGCAGGCACATACACCTGCTAGTACTAATCAAGCCTACCAACAGTCTCGCTTGGTAGCGCACGGAGAAGTCAGTCGGAAAGCTCCAACGACAAACAGAAGGCAGACTCAACTCTCTGCCTCCACACTTGAGTACTGTCAGGATTCACTGACAGGAAAAGGAGGACAGGAGCAGGCACATACACCTACTCCAAGACTGGAATGGACGTATATCCCTGTTTCGGCAGCTGAAGTCACTAAGCATATTTTGTCAATGGTGAAAGAGCAGAAGCAAATTCTTGCTCATATTCTGGATACTTGCTAGGATATCATAACAGCTTCAACATCATGTCCGGGAAAGACACATAAATCTATCCCTAGCAGTGAAGTGACACATCAACGATTCACTCTGGAATAGACACACACATCTGTTCCAGTCCAAGAGGGTTATGGGGCATACTCCCACATATCATACAGACAACCAAGTCAGGCACATAAACCTGATTTGAGTGGAGATCGTCAGCCTAACCTGGCCATCTTTCCTAATCAGGCACATACACCTGCTTAGAGCAACCACTTTCGTCAACAAGTGGTTTACAAAGCGAGTAAGAATGCATATAAGAAAAAGATCCGCCCAACACAGTCAGGAGATCAAAGGCCATTCTATAACAAGGCCTTGCTTGATGCTGGAGTTCTTGAAGCCCTCAGACATTTATCTGTTGGAATTAAAGATTATACTCCCTCAGTTCCCAATAACGGGAACATTAATTCCGAAGGTCTTCAACAAACACTTCCTCATGAAGGCTTGCTTCGTGACAATTCGGTCAATATTTAAGTTTCGTCTTCAGATGAGAGCCACAGGAACCCTCTCTGTGGTCAGAAGACCAAGGAGCAAGAGATCTCATCTTTGGTTGTAACCCATTATGGTGGTCCTCCCCATGATGATGAATTTCGCTGCGAAAGTCCTCTCCGTAGTAGTGATTTACATTGCCTAGAAAATACTCCAGTGGACAATGTAGTTCCGAGAAAGCCCTCTTATCTTGAGGCACTTGCAAATGTGAAACCAGTCATGTCTGATGCTTTATCGCAAGAAAGTGAAATACTTTCTCAATCAAAAGATAGCCCAGGGTGTAGGTCATTCTCCGAACCACCCCTAAGTCATGCATCTTCTAGTTTGATCAATGATCTCTCTACCAATCTTGTTGAATCTGATGAAGAAACAAGGAATCACCAACTCTGGTCAAAACAGGTAGAATAATCTTCATCTAATGATGAAGAGGAAATGCTGAACATGAGGAAAAAACTGGCGAAAAGTGAGGTACCAGTCATGTTTTGGCCTTTGGATGACTCCTAGTATAACGTTCCAAAGATGTTGATGGAAGATGGAATCCATGATATTCGTCTCAACATATGGAAAACTCTTTGTCAATTGAAGAAGAAGGTATTATCTTATGATGAATATGAAAATCATCTTAAGATAATAGAAGGGATACAACATCAGATTGATTTGGCATCTCTATCAGTCTCTCGGTATCCGAAGTCTGAAAAGCAACAGAGAACCCTTCAACATTCATGCCTTGGCGCACTATAAAAATTGCGTCAGTTAATTTCCAATGCTCCATCTGGTGTTCATATCAGAGGATGGGGTGTTCACGGAGCACTACATTTCACAGTGCTTTCCAGTCAGCATAGCCCGCCGAAAATTGTCTCATGCAATGTTATTTCCCATGGCCGGCCACAGTCAATGGGCTTTGTTCGTAATCAAAAGCTTTCTCAAGAACAGGCTTCAACTAGTTTCTCTCAAAATCAAGCATATAGAGAACAAGTTGTTGAATTTCTCCTACATAAATCAGGCGAGAATATTGCACAAGCCTCTTGTATGGAGAAAACACATCATCAAATGACAGATGTTTCAGAAATCATCCAACGGTCTGTTAAACCAGGTGATAAAAGTGGATAGAGGTTAATGCATCCAGCTAATTTCCGAACTATGATTCGCAAGATCAAGAGATATTTTAAGAAGTTCTCAGACATATCATGTCAAGAGCTACCCCAGCTTGTCAGAATGGGGACTCCTTTAACCCAACCCTTAGAGTCAACAAATGGGATTCGAAGAGTTGAGCGGAAACAGCAGGAACATCCCCAGTTCACGAGATTGGGGACTCTTTCAAATCATCAATCCCCTTCTCAGAGAATATCAGTCTTTTCTCGATTGGGGAAGAATCCCCAAGAGGAACTAAGAGCCAAATTATCAAGAGATTCCCTCCAAGTTATAGCTCGTCAAGAAGTTCCTAAAGTATTAAATCAACAAAAGGCAATGTCTCATCAAAGACATGAAAGAAGACAATATCACACAAATGTTGATAGAAGGGATGTGATGCATTATGCATCAATCAATTTCATCAATGCCGTTGTTGCTAATCCACCAGAGGAGACTCACTCAGGGGACTCAGATGAAGAGCGTCCTGCTCAAGAAAATGTACGCACCAATAAAAATGAAGAAGGTGTGCGTACACGAATTCAAAGGAGTACTCAGAACCTAGGTAATCCACTTCCTTCTCTGCAAAAAGTATCCAACAAAGGGAGGGGAAAGAATCAGGTTACATATCCTTCCACTGGAGAAGGTCAATCGCTCTCATTAGGGCAAAGGTTTGCACAACAGGAGGAAGAAGTGAAAGAATTAAGAAGGTTGAATGTAGAACTACTTCAGAGTAGTCTTCTTCTTAAGAATGCTGAAGTCCAACAGTCAAAGGAATTTGTTGCAGCTACTGAGATGGATCAGGAATATCCTCCTTTATCAGTACACCCTCAGAGGTCTAATCCTATGGGTCAAACACAACAACGGTTGGCAGTGCAACCATCAGTTGTAGCACCAATCACCACATCTGTCCAAGCTCCATTCATTGCACCAACCGAAGAAAAAATTCAACCTGATGTTTCTCAAAAGTTAATAAATACTATTGAGTCATTAACAGATCGGTTAGAAACTATGGATGGAAAATGGGTGAAAGTTCAACCAGAAAAGAAAGTTCACCCTGAATGGGTAGATTCAATTTCTCCTCCATCCAGTTTTGGAATCCCTGTTTTCTCTACTTTCAATGGATCAGGAGACCCTGAACAACATTTGACACATTACGTGTCTTGTTGTGATCCTATGATGGGAACTCTAGAGCAGCAAAAAGCAGTGAAACTCATATGCTTCATGCGAACCTTGCATGGACCAGCTTTTGTCTACTATACTAGCTTGCAATCCTGATCAATCATCGGATGGGAGGATCTTTGCCAAAAATTCCTTCTTCAGTTTAGCTCAACTTTTCCAAAAACGACATTTTTCGATCTTACAAACTACAAGCAAAGGGAGAATGAAAGAGTCTCTGATTTCATTGCTCGCTGGAAGGGATTAACATATTCCATGAGTTTAGCACTCCCTTAGGAAGAGCTATTGCCAATATGTGTGGAAAATTTGTGTGACAAATTATGTACGCCATTGATCCCTGTGAAATACTCAGGAGGGTTTTGAGACCTTACTTCAATCGCTCAGTAGAATGAAGATTCCCTTATACAGGCTAAGGCTAAATCTCATGTAATTCCATCATCTCCCAGAAGGAGAATGGGTAAAGCGGAAACCGCTACAGTTATGCTTAAACAAGTGACTGTACCTATTTCTACTTCCAAACCTTCATCTTCTCAAAGGGCCCCGGCTCCTAAATGCCAACAATAAAGGCCGTTTCGTCCAATTAATCAAAGAGATCAATGATGAAAACAATTTGAGGATTTGAACAGTAAAACATACTTTTTCCAAAATGAGCAAGTTCCTGGTTACTTCATTTCAGCTCTGGAAAATAATTTGGTTCAATTACCAGTGCCCAAGAGACCAAAAAAAGAAGGAGATGAAGACCGTCCCAATTATTTTCCCTTTCATCAAATGTTGGGGCATCCCATCCACGATTGTTTTGTCTTTAAAGACCTCCTGCAAAAGATGGTCGACTTAGGACAAGTCAAGTTGAAAGGTTCTTCGACTCAGGTATCATTTGTTACTACTACAATTCCAGAGGAGGAAGGTGAATGGCAAGAAGTCAAAAGAAGAAATGCACAGAAGTATGATGATTGGATGGTCAGAAAGGAAATCAATCGGACTCATGCCATTTTGCGAACACAATTAAAGAAACTAATTGTGTCTTCTGCCATAAATATTGCGGTAAAACCCTCTTTGTCAGAGGAAAAGTCCTCAAAGAAACGTTTGATTCAAAGAAGGAAAAAGAATCAGAAGAAGATGAGTATGTGTCAAAGCCTAAATTGTCTTTGACTCTGGCAGACATTATGCCATCTACTTCAAAGCCACGGGCACCGCCCCATCAAGCAGCACAGCCTAAACAGGCTAGTCAGGTAGAGTCTTTATTAGACAAAGAGTTAATCTTCGGTTCTGTTAATATGATTCAATTAACAGATCCTTATTCCAGTCGTAATTTCAATTTTTATGAACCTGAATTCCCTGTATCAAATAAGGGAATCCGAGGAAGTTCCAGAGGTTCAGGATACAAGGGAATAAGTGGATCTTTTCGAAGCCACTACTCCAATTCTACCCCTGCTAGCACTATGTATGCAGCAGAAACTCGTGGTAGAGCCCTTCAGCGAGCTCAAAAAGAACAAGCAAGTTCTTCTGCCAATAGTCAAGTCAGTCTTGGAACAGTTATTTTGGAAGACCAATTGATGATTCCATCTTCTTTATCTCAGTAATTAAATGTATCTAATCGGTCTAATATTCCAAAACCAAGGATGTTTCCAACTTCTATCCCAATACAAGATGCATCAGCTTCCAAAGCATCTACTTCCAAGGTACCTGCGAAACCGCATATTCCTGTTGGGAAACGTAGACCTCTAGATCAAAAGTATGATATATTGAAACAGTTGGCCCAAGTACCAGCCAAGTTATCAATTTTGGATGCTTTTAATCTGTCAATAGATCTTCGGGAAGCCCTCATCGAAGCTTTGTCAAGTCGTCAGGAGTTTGAATCTGAAATTGCTGCAGCTGAAGTCTATCACATAGAGAATAATCCTTCAGAATGCCATGTAGTGATATCTTTTACTGATAAAGATGAAGATGATGTTGTGCATGGGCACATAAAACCTCTGTACTTATCTGGAAAAGTCAATGGTGTAGATATCTGAAGATCTTTCCTTGAAAATGGTTTAGGAGTCAACCTCATGCCCATTCGTACACTTCGTCGATTGGGCCTCACAGAATCTGATTTATCTCCTTCTACCATGATGTTACAAGGATATGATAAAAATGAAAAAGAACCACTGGGCGAAGATACACTCAGAACTCAGTTTGGAGATCCTGTATCCATTTTGGATTTCATGATTGTTGATCAAGACTCAGCTTTCAACATCTTGCTTGGAAGACCCTGGCTACATCAGCATGCGGCTATCCCTTCATCATACCATCAATGTCTCAAATACTGTTTCAATGGTCAAGTTGGAACATTGTATGGTGATAAGACCCCGTTCAAGACATGTGATTCCCAATACATTGAGGCGGAATTTTATCATATGAAGGGAAGAGAGAAATCTACAATAAATTAAATTACCAAAGTTAATGCTCCATATGGTTTGGAGAAGATTCCAATAAATCCATTTACACATGTGAGTACAGATTATGTGTCACCTATCAGTCAAATTGAAAAAATAGGCCCAAATAAAAATACTCTTATGGAAAGATCCATAATGTCAATTACGGCAATCGAGCCAGACAACATGGGAGAAATTGGTAACCTACCAAACACTGATGAAAATACAAGTAGAGACGTTTTCATTTCATCTGCTGAAATCCAACAGGTCTATACTTCTCCAATCAGGCCAGAAGAAGTTATAGCAACATCGGAGGTGAATAATGATGTCAGTTCTCAATCCATCATCTCCTCTTTATTTCCCAAAGAAGGCCCTTTATCATCAATAAGGTTGGAAATGGAAGCTTCTTATTCAAAATGTGAAAAATTTGACATCTCTTCTGATCATGAAAATTTCGTTTTGTCATCTACTATGCAAGTAGAAACGGAAGAAATAGTACAAGATGAAAAGGAAGAGGAAGATCTTAGATATACTCCTCCAGCATCTGAATAGGGTATCTCTACCATTGTGGATGAACTCAGAGAAATAAATTTGGGTATAGAGAAAGATCCACGCCCCACTTTAATTAGTGCGGCCATGAACCTTGAAGAGAAAGAGATGTATATTCCTTTTCTAAAGAAAAATAAATATTTTTTTGCTTGTAACTATATAGAAATTCCTGGCCTTGATCCTGATGTTGCTACTCATCATTTGGGTTTACCAAAAGAACATCGAGGATTTAAGCAAGCCGCGAGAAGAACACACCCAACTTATGCTTCCAAAATTGAAGCTGAAGTTGATAAGATGATCAAAGATAACTTCGTCAGTGAAGTTTAGTATCCCAAGTGGTTGGATAATATTGTCCCTGTAAAGAAGAAGAACAGACAAATTAGGGTTTGCCTCGATTTCAGAGATCTTAATCGGTATTGTCCTAAAGATGATTTCCCAGTTCTGATTATAGAACTCTTAATGGATGTGACAGCTGGCTATGAAGTTCTTTCCTTCGGGGATGGATATTCCAGATATAATCAGATCCGAATGGCCCCATAAGATGAGGAATCTACAGCCTTCAGATCCCCTCAAGGTGTATTTTGTTACCGGGTGATGCCCTTTGGTTTAAAGAATGCAGGTGCAACATATCAACGCGCTATGCATCGTATCTTCAAACCTTTCTTAGGGAAGTTTGTTGAATTCTATGTAGACGATTTGGTGGTTAAATCCAAACAACGTTCTAATCACTTGGCAGATTTGGAAGTCATAGTCCACAAGCTTCGACAACATAATTTGAAGATGAACCCCTTAAAATGTGCTTTTGGGGTAACCTCAGGAAAATTCCTCAGCTTTGTTGTATGCCATCGTGGTATTGAAGTCGATCCTGAGAAGACCAAGTCAATCCTTGGTATGTCACCTCCTTAGAATTTGAAAGAATTAAGAGGAATTCAAGGACACTTAGCCTATATTCGGCATTTCATCGCCAATTTGGCAAGCAAAAGTTTACCCTTTACCAAATTATTGAAAAAAGGAGTCACTTACCAGTGGAATGAAGAATTTTAAGAAGCGTTTGATGTTCTCAAGAAATACCTCTTGAGTCCACCAGTACTCATGCCACCTGTTGAAGGAAGACCACTTATCCTCTATGTTACATCTCTAGAGCGATCATTGGGTTCCTTTCTTGCTCAAAAGAATGATGCTGGGAATGAAAATAGCCTCTACTATCTGAGTAGAACTATGATTGAAGCAGAAACCCGGTATTAAAATATTGAGAAGTGCTGCCTGGCATTAATCTTTGCAGTTCAGAAACTGAGACACTACCTACAACATCACAAGGTCCAATTGGTATCTCGCAATAATCCACTCAAATTCATCCTTAGTCGTCCAATGCTTACAGGACGTCTACCAAGGTGGGCAGTTAATTTGCATCAGTTCGACATTCAGTATGTATCTCAAAAGGCAATAAAGGGCCAAGCTCTGGCTGATTTCCTGGCTGAACATCCTTCAGTGGAAGACACGTCTTCAGATATTGAACTCCCTGATGAGGAAGTTTTCTCTATTCAAGAGGGTCCTCAAACATGGGAAATGTATTTTGATGGTTCCTCTAGAAGTCCAACAGGGAAGAAAATGGAAAATCCTAAATTCAACAAAGTTTGTTTTGGAATTGTACTCATTTCTCCAAATAAGGCATTGTTACATTATTCCTTTTTATTGTGGGAAGGTGGTACCAATAATGAAGCCGAATACCAAGCTCTTATCACAGGCTTGGAGTTAGCGCTTCAAGCACAAGTGAATCACTTAAAGGTGAAAGGTGATTCAGAACTGGTAATCAAACAAGTCAATGGGGATTATGCCATCAGAAAAGAAGAATTAATCCCTTTGTATGATTACGTCAGAGAGTTAATGGCGGAATTCCCTTCAGAACCGATATTTTCTTATGTACCAAGATCACAAAATGCTCAAGCTGATGCGCTGGCTAATATAGCCTTAGCTATAGAAGATCCAAATCGGGACGAGACAACCATCAGTATTGCCCACCGTCGTGCAATTTCACCTTATGTTCAAGCCAGAACAGAGGAAATTAATGAAATTAGTCCCATTCCTAAACCGTATGGTCATACTACAGGATGGATGTCACCTATCAGGGAATACCATCAAAATGGAACACTTCCACCTGATAGAGCCGAGAAAGAACAAATCCGGCGACGTGTGGTCAATTGTACTCTTCATGATAGCCCAAACCACCTAGAGAAAATTCTATACAAATGTGGTTTTGATGGAGTTCTCTTCAGATGCATTGATGGTTAAGAGACAATGGCAGTCATGAAAGAAGTGCATGCAGGATTCTGTGGTGCCCACCAGTCTGGACAGAGATTGTCTGATCAAATTCGAAGGCTTGGATACTTTTGGCCTTCAATGATACAAGATTGTGTTAATTTCACAAAGAAGTGTCATTCATGCCAAGTACATTCCAACTTCATTCATCAACCTCCAGAGTTGCTTCATACAGCTAAATACTCGTGGCCATTTTCCACATGGGGAATGGATGTGGTGGGACCTTACCCTTTAGCTATGGCCAAGCAGTTTAAGTACATTCTTACTGCTACTGATTTCTTTTCCAAATGGGCAGAGGCAATACCTCTCAAAGAAGTCAGTTCTAAATGCATTGTTAGCTTCATCAAGTCTAACATCATTACTAGATTTGGTGTCCCTCATACAATATTGACGGACAACGGCACCAACTTCTGTTCTTCTTAGGTGAAGAAATTGTATCAAGAATTCAACATTAAATCCAACCATTCATCTCGGTATCATGCGGCGGCCAATGGCCAAATAGAAGCCTTTAACGAGACTCTTTCAAATATACTGCAAAAGATGGTGGATAAAGATAAGAGGCCATGCCCTGATAAACTCTTTCATGCTTTATGGGCTTATCGGACTACCACCCGCAATGCAAAGCGGTCAACTCCATATTTGTTGGTATATGGAAGAGAATCATTCTTTCCAATTAAAGTTCAATTTCCCTCACTCAGAGTAGCCATTTTTGATCAGTTATCTACAGATGAGCAATCCCAAAAGTGACTGAATGAATTGGAACGGTTAGATGAGAAAAGATTGTGAACTTTGCACCACTTGGAAATCTATCAGAATCGAATAGCACGGGCTTTTAACAAAAAAGTTCGTCTTCGTTCATTCATTCAGGGAGAATTGGTATTAGTTCTCAGAACTCCAATGATACCAGGAAAGAAACCTCCCAAGCCTGAGCCAAAATGGGAGGGACCTTTTTCAATACATAGGGTCTACTCCAATGGAGCTTATTCATTAATCTCGATGGATAGAGAACTCATTACTACTCCAACTAATGCCAGATTTTTGAAGAAATATTTTGTATAAACTACAAAGTATTCACAAGATGTCCCCGCAACATGAAACTAAATTGTGCAGAACCAGTTCATCCTTGCTATATGACGTTAAACTATACAACAATGGTCCAGTATGACCTTAAACTCCTCCTTGGTCCAGTATGACTTTAAACTATTCCCAATTTTGTCCCTGCAACATGACACTAAACTGTTCATCACCAGTTCGTCCTTGATATATGACGTTAAACTATACAGCAATGGTCCAGTATGACCTTAAACCGCAACTTCGTCCCACATGACGTTAAACTGTGAAAAAGTTCCCTAAAAAGCCCTGTATGACCTTAAACTACACCATGGTCCTGTATGACATTAAAATGCACCTTCCATGGTCCATGCATATGACCATAAACTATTTAAAAGTCCCTTACGTCCGGAAAGACGTTAAAATACAAAATCATCAAAGGCCCTGTATGGCCTTAAAACAACACCACCGTCCCGAAAGACATTAAACTACACCATCCATGGTCCATTTATATGACCTTAAACTATTCTCCCTTTTGTCCAACATGAAACTAAACTGTATAAAAAATCCCCAATGCGTCCAACATGACGTAAATGGTGTGTCATTTTGTCCTTACTGCATGACATTAAACTGCACAGTCCCCCTTTTTTTTCCAACATGACGTTAAACTGTATTGTCCCCACCGTCCTAACTACATGACGCTAAACTATACAGAAAGTCCTTGATATTTCATACATGACATTAAACTGTATTTTGTCCCTGCTAGATGACACTAAACTATGCAACACCAATAGCCCTAACTGCAAGACTTTAAACTGAATAGTCCCTTTATATGTCCTACATGACATTAAACTATGCATCGTTAAGGTTGTTGTTACCTCTTGTTTCTCACACCGAGTATGACTCACGTGATCTTAGAGAAAACCACAACTGTAACACTCTCTTTGGGCCGCTAACCATGTATAAGTCCCAAAAACATTTTTTAGGTCGTTGTCCCCAAGAAAAACTTGATCATTAATTCATTCTTTAATTGAACTACACGGACTTTGATCCTTGTCTTCTAGGCTGGGTACATAGGCAACCTCCCAATGTTCATGCCCAAAAACAATCTCTTCACATCGGTTCACCTTCATCTCATACGATGTTGATTTGTGAAATCGCCCTTAGAATCAATTTCTTTACATTTGATTCACTTTCGTCCTTGTTATACGACGTTAAACTATACAACACTTTTGTCCGGTACGACAATAAACTAAAATACTCTTTGATTTACTCATTGGATAGGGAACCATTATTTACATTGATTTTTCAATCATGTTTCATTTCAAAAGACTACGTGCATACATGGTAATTCCTATACTTTTTATCTCGGGTTAAACCATCATTGTACTAAAGTCCCCTTTCACCCTTCACATGTATGAACCAAATTTGTACAAAGGGTATATATAGAACTATGTGGGATTGATTCCCATCCTTATGGGATACGTAGGAACGTTCGAGTATCCCTCGAATCCAGCCCCAAGTCTTTTTGACCTAACCCCAAATTTCAATTTCAGTCCCTTGGCTGAAAAGTCCTCATGAAAACACACACTGTGTATTCATCGAACCTCGGCGGTATGTCACCCTATTATGCCCCGTGTTTGCGTTGAAGTTGATATTTCGAAACCCCCAACTGAGTGGCTATGGATCTCGGTTGGAGAAGAACTGAGATGGAAGCAGCGGGTGGTGTTTGATTCTTGGCCCATGTTCTGTACCGATTGCAGCAAGATCGGCCATGACGTTTCATGATGTCGCCGCAAGAGTTTTGACAGGTCCTCGAAGGTGTTGGTGGATCTAGAGGCAGAGGACCATTCATGTGCAAGAGTGGATCCGGGTGCGATTGGTGTGGCGCGCGGGGAGGATCCAGGGGCGACAGGGGGTTCTCTTGAGTTCTGTGAGGATTGAGAAACCTGGGAAACTCAAGGAGGTTGGCCCGATGGTTGCAGATGTTTTTTCTAGATTGAGGCATGATCTGGGTGTTAGGGGCGATGGTGTGGAGGGGTCCGTTGTGGATGTGGGGCTTCATCCTGTATTACCCAGCCAAGCCGAGGAAGGTGAAGGCAGTGAGGCTCATGGGGCTGGAAGCTCTCCTGGGAGAGGTCGGGGTGACAAACATCATCTGCAATTCATGGGTCGGGGAAATGACCAACCCATGGGATCGGCCTTGGTTCCGGGGAATTCGTTTCTGGCTGCTGTTACTTCTTCCAGAGAACTGGAGAAGTTGGCCAATGCCAATATCTTGAAGGCACTAGATCCTAACACCCTTGGGGATCATCCGAAGGTTGGGATTGGGGGGAAAGATAAGGTCATGAAGAAGAAGGTAGATCTGGAGCATTCACTTTTCAAGCCGAGCCCTCTCTGCGAAGGCATGCAGTTATCGTTGGGGAACCGCTTTGTTGGATTGGAAGTTCAGGATCCTATATTGTCTCCGGAGGATGATTTTTCAGGTGATGACAGTTATAGTACTCCTTTAATGGACAGCATGGATCGATGTAAAGGAAAAGGCCCTCATAGCCCTCGGCGGAAGAAGGGGAAAAAGTCGCTAGAGATTCTGGAAAATGTATTGTGGTCCAGGGGAAAAAGACTAAGAGTCGCAAGGATTATTCTCATCTTCCAAAACCAATGGAGACTAGGTCGGCCAAGAAGGGAAAGATCAAAGTAAGCACAACCCTTCAGGAGGGGGAAAAAGAAGGAACAAACAAGCCTATATGTGACAAAGAAGAAGAGAATGGAGAGTGCTTGAAACTCATCCTGCACTCCAAGGAATATATGATTGAACAAGCCATTCGTCCTAATGTTTCAGAAGAGGAGCTCAACAGAATTTACGCATGAAGGCTGCAAGTTGATGCCACAGAGGAGCAAGAAGTGTGGTTAGATAAACAGGATAGAATTCTGGCCCGCGGGTTCAATAAGGGAAAAATCAACTTAGAGTAATTTATTCAGACGATGGAGAGGATGATTTCCTACTTTGAAGAGCTCATCAGAGAGGATCCTAACATCCAGGTTGGTATGCTACACTGGGAGCTCTTTAGAGCAGCAGATTCAAGTAACTTAAGCCTTGTGTTTCACCACTTTGTAAGCTCTTTCAGCACGTAGTGCTCCTGTAGTGTACTCTGGTTTTTTTTCCATTTTCCTTAAAATGGCTTAATAAAAAAAAATCTAATTTGGTGGTGGTGTATTCATTATTATGGTCTGAACTCTATGACCCTAAACTAAGATCTCTCATACTTTCGTCCTGCATGACGTTAAACTGCATTTCAAGAACTACGTATGGATTGATTATCATTCTTATGAGATACGTAGTGAAGTCCAAAATTTCAATTCAGGACACACCCACAACATGATTATGGTTATCATTGACCTATGTATCTCTATATACATCGGACAATACCCATATTTATGTGTTATAATCCAAACCTTAAATATTTTCAGATCTTCATAACCCTTTTCATGACTTTTAGTTACAAAAATGTCAAACTTCTGAGAATTCTTTTGCCTGACTATGCAGTACGTGCCCATAGGTGGCCTTGCATAAACAATCCACATAACAGACTTGTCAGCCGAAGGATACTATTTATTTGACTATGAAACCAATGCCCTTAGGTGGCCCTACATAATTCAACCCCCTAACGGGTTTTGTTAAATGACGGTATCATCATTCTTGGGAAGAATGCGTCTTTTATACTTATTTTTCTTAAACGAAAATATGTAGGGATCCGCAAAAAAATCCATCCTTAACATATTTTTCCCATATCCTTTTTCATGATCTGAAAGTATTCAAGTCTATGGTTTATTCTTCTTCCCTACGTTTGGGTCAGACCTTCGTAGGAGTGATATTCATCCAGTTCTTTGATAACCTTGTCTGGAAATATCTTCTCCATATTCAAGTACCTCTTTCCATACAGAAAACTCTATACTTTGGAAGATTTGAATCTCCATAAACTTTCACTGGCTTTTAGCACTAGGAAAGTAAATTTCTGAGAGTTCTTTTTTGCCTGACTATGCATCACATGCCCATAGGTGGCCTTGCATAAACAGTCTACATAACAGACTTGTTAGCCAAAAGATACTATTTTATTTAACTATGTAGCCAATTACCTTCGGTGGCCCTGCATAATTCAACCCCCTAACGGGTTTGTTAAATAATGGTAACTTCATTCTTGGAAAATACTTCTTCTAATGCCTTTTAGCTCTTTTTCATATCATTCCTCAGATTCAAATATTCTTAATCCATAGTTTACATATTTTCTCTCCTACTTGAGTATGGTAATATGTTTTCAGATAAATTTTCAAGGAATTGAATCAATTTTAATCCATTTCGGTCAAATCTATTTCGACCATAAACATTAGCCTCTTTATGTCCAACATGCTTGACATTAAACTGCCATATCTCTTATTTCTTCTCACCTCAGAGTCAAATCCTCTTTTCTCTCCGGATCCAACTCTGAGGGGGGACTTTTGTTGACGCTCCTTTCCGTCACAGAGTCTAAATGAATGAAAAGGGAAATACCTTGAACAAAGAAGATTCATCCTTTGAACAAAATATCAATAATTGACAAAGGAAGGAAGAAGAAGAACATTGTGAAAAGGTCGCGCAAGTTCTATAATGGTCACGCAAGTATACTTGCGCGCCTCAAGGTCGCGCAAGTACACATGAGCGCCGATGTTGGTCTTGCATGTGACTTGCGCGCCGATGTTGGTCGTGCAGGTGACTTGCGCGCCCTAAATGATAACTGTCCGGTAACCGCCCGTGGTCTTCTCCTGCCTATAAGTAGACCCTGTGGGCCCCCCATTCGAGGAGGATCTTTTTCCAGAACCTCAGATTGATGCTCCCGACGCCCAAGTCTCTTCCCAAAGCTTCCGGAACACTTCTAAGGTAATTTCTTACCTAGAACAGAAGATCTAAAGAGAGGGAGGAAGGCCTAAGTGTTGAAACTCATCAACACTTGCGCACATGATTGGCTAGACCTTAAGGGAAGTTACCACACTTGCGCACTGCCTTACTCCTTCGATAGAACTTGCGCGTACCTTTTCTGGAAGAACCTCAAGAATATTCTAAAGGCTTTAATAAAGTGTCACTCAAGTATTTCAATGCTGATTGACCATCGTGCAAGTACACCATGTGTCTCGCAGGCATACCTGTGCCACTAATACATGCGCACCCACGCAGTACCTGCGAGCCTTCCAAGACTTGCGCGCCCCTTTCTTTTTTGTGCCTTTCTTGCCCATTTCACCCCTCTTAAGACATTACACCTTTCCTTTTCAAGATTGAGTCTTCAAGACACTCTTCAAATCCATTTATGGCATGATTTCTTGATTTGACATCCTTATCTGAAAGGAATTATGTGGAATATCTCTCAAAACCTAGTGATTTAAATATCTTTATGTCACTAAATATGGAGAGTTAATTCATTCAACCTCATCCTTTAAGATGAGAGAATCCTTAACCTGGGTCTCATTTTCAGGAATAATCCCCAGTCATAAGTCCTCTAATTTGGGCACCCTTCTTAGGATTAAACCCCAATTCTTAATGTTCCCAAATCTGGGCATCCTCCTCAGGAGTAAGCCCAAAACCTTAATCCTTAAACTGGGCTTCCTTTTCAGGAATAAGTCCCAGTCATAATCCCTTAACCTGTGCCTCCTTTTCATGAATAAGTCCCAATCATAATCCCTTAACCTGGGCCTCCTTTTCAGGAATAAGTCCCAGTCATAAATTTTGGGCTTCCTTTTTAGGAGTAAGCCCCAAGTCCCTTAATTTCTCTTTAATCAGTCCTAATTTACGTCTGATCTAGGATTCCTTCTCAGGAGTAAAACCCAATTATCAATCCTCTTCTAATTTGGGTTTCCTTTTCAGGAATAAGTCCCAAGTTAGAGTATTCAAATTTCCATGAAGCACATATACCTTTATGGACCCTGTTCTTGGATTTTCTCCCTAAAGTAAATCCTAACCTTCATTTATCTGGGAATTCATACATACATAAGCCCCAAACCATTTCTTATGATTACATCTTTCATGGCCCAATTGTCTATTTTATTACCAATACCTCTTGTTTCTCACACCGAGCATGACTCACGTGAGCATAGAGGGTAAAAGTAATTATGACATCCTTCTTTGAGCCATCAATCATAAACATCATACTCCCTTACTCGAACTATGTGGGTTCTTATTCCTTTTCCAAAACAAAGTATACATAGGTAGCCCATCTACGGGTTCGATCCCAACTCTGAAATAATTCATGTCCTTCTGAATGACAATAAACTTCAAGTGCCCCACTGAGTGGCTTTAAAACCAGCCTGGTCATCATAATGACCAAGAGACTTTTATATAAATTTTTTGAATGATACCATTGACCAAGAATCTCTAAATAGATATAGATTATTCTCTATTGATGAAGAACCTCGAAAACATATAAAATATTCTTTAAATTTCTTACATATTTAATCATTGATTTTCAAAACTGAAGGAAATCTCATTTTATACTTGGTAATGTAATAAGGATTCACGAACATAACTTAAATCTATAAAGAGAGTCCCGGAATAGACAATAATTCCCCTCAAAATGGTGTGATGAGTTTGACTTCCCATCCTCTCGACCAATGCAAATTACTAAGTCTCATCAGTTCACAAACTAATGAAGCGCCTACCTTTGGAAAGTAGGTCCAAATGGATGTGGAATCATTGGATGTTTCCGGTTCTACAAACAAACCCATTAGAAACCGATCAGAACGTTTGAATCTCCCATCTAGGAGGTCATCCCCGAATTCCGAGGGAAACAATCATGTTTATTATATAGGATTTTATTGTCTACGATGGAAGCTTTAATGTATGGATTTCACATATCACTTATATTTCTTTAAAACATATTCTATATTCACAAACTTTATTATATTATTTCATATATATAATTACATAATAATTCTTTTTCTTAATTTAATGAAATTAAATGTACTTACATACTCGCCTCATGTTTTTTTTCAGGGCCATCGCTTTAAGAGATATCAATGTTGTGAGGATTTCCTTATCTCAATTTATATTTACTGTAATAAATTTTGTATTTACCACTTTTATGAATTTTGTGGATTATAAACATACCACTAATAAATTTTATGACAATTTTTGTAAAAAATATGTGAATTTATTAATCCGTCTATGGTTTTTGTCTTTTAATTTTTTAATTAAAAAATTACCAATGCTGCGAAGGATTTTGTCACAATCTCAATTTTCTTCCTAAAATATTAAGCATCAATATCCTTTTAAATAATTATTCTATTTTTCTCTTTATATAGCCTTAAATTTTCATATCCACTATTTTTATGGATTTTAAATTTATTCATTTCATTTTTTTTCATTAGTATTACAAATATTTGAATGACTATTTTTATCAAATTCAGCCTTATATATTCAATTTCTTTCTAAATATTTTTTCTCCATATCTATGTTATTCAATAAAATTAATGGAAAATTTTCCCTATACTTATGTTTTTGAGATTTTCCTTTTATACTATCATTTCATTTCATTCCAAATGATTAAATGGAACATTTTAAATCTTTTTCAATATGACTAACATTTGAATTCTTTTATAAAGGTGTAAAAAGAATTTTTTTTAATTAAATGTATACAACATGAACAAATTTTCTTACTACCATGTCATTTATTCATTGTTTAAAATTGTTTCATAATTTTATATTGATTATAAAATACAATATTATTCATACTATTCTGGATATTTTTTCTTTTTTACATGTTACCAAAAGAAAACAAAGTTTTCTTTTTTAAAAGTATATTTCTAATACTTTTATAAATGTATTTTAATATATTTAAACATCCTTCAAGGAATATTCATATTCCCTAACGATTTTTTCTAAAAATACCATAATTTTTTAGATAAAGTTTGATGAAAATATTTTATGTATGTTTTCATCAAACCTCATTCATTCCCAATGGTTAATTATGATTTGATTAAATGATGAATGTATTTTTGATCTTTAGGTACATATATGTATCAATTTGATTATGTAATGTGTGTACCAAGAATTATATATCCCTCTAAAGAATTGGGAAAATCATGATATCTTATGATATAATATTCAAGTGAATGGGAATTCAACCCAATCCACTATGGGGATATGTGCACTATATTTATCAATATAGAGAGTAAATCCAATACACTATGGAACTATATCCACTATGATAGACATAAGATTTATCCTTGAATAATGAAATGATTTTATATACTTATTTTCAATACAAAAACTTATATCATGTGATTATTGTTTTCTCACATTGATCGTGATTGATTGTTGATGATTCTACAATCTTATGACTCGAGTATTTTGTAATAAAAAATCCTTATACCATGAATCACGATTTAAGGTCTATAATTTTTTTGCACATTTTTTCCATTGATCAGGTTTTTATACCATTATGATCTTTGTATTCTCACTTATTATCACCTATCAATATCTCCCATGTTTACCACTACTGAGCATATTATCACAATCTTTCATGGCTTTTATTTCCCAATTATGTGATTAATGATGTATTTATGATATTTTTAGAATGGTATATGGTATGGGGATTTTTTTGGGGTATATTAAATACATGTTATTGAATAATAAAATCTTGTTATAATAATAATAATGCCTAATTTATGGGAAATAACATGTTATAATATATAAATGTTTGTACTAATTCTATATATCTATAAACATAAAAATTTATTAGGTATATAAGTGGCTCAATTATATTTATTGATATTGTATTTATTCATGGATAATGTGGGTTCACATCAATTTGTAACACATTTTGTGAGTAAATAAAACTATTTTGACACCAATTGGGGTGTATGAGATTCAAAAAGTAATAATTGGTATCACGGTAAGGTTTAGATATCTTTATAGGGTATTATGTCATTAGATGAGGATAATTTGATAATTTTGGAAAACTTCATGTGTAAATATTGTTATGATTGATCATAAATTCAGAATTATGAATATCTTTTTTAGGATTTAGGTGAATGGATGTTAAGGTGATTTATGAGATTATAGGAGATGATTAAAGTATAAATAACCCTTTTGGGTGGGACTTTGATTTAATATTGAAGTGATATTAATTGATATGATATTTTATTCTAAATTGGTATTTCGATGATATAAAATTACTAAAACATATTGGGTTATATTTATGAATAGAAAAAAATTATAATTTTTTTGTAAAGTAAAGAGGTTTTCTTATACAATCAATAATGTCCCTATTTAGATAAAAACTACGAGAAGTGTTCTAAAAAAGCACTTTTCTATAATAACCCCAAAAAAATTAACTTTTGAGTAACCCCATACTCACACTGCCAGATCTTGTACTAAAAACACATTATTTAAAAAATTTATTAGATATATAGTAAGATGAAACTATATTTATTTACAAAATTACTGTAAATTAGATATTTACAAAAAAAAAAATAATCACTCAATTATAAAAACAAAAGTTTTACTGTTTTTAAGGATTATCTATATGGGAAAATTATTTACAGTACCTGTGATAATTTAGCCATATTCAATCCATCTTTGATAAACATATAAAAAACCCTTTGCTTATAATAATTAGTATGTATTATAGAAAAACACATAATAAAGGGGTGATCTTGATAACTATATGAGGGAAAACATATAATCATATTATCAAGGGTTATATAATTATCATAACAGAAAACCTAATCAAGTAATAATATCTTATTAAAAAGCACATGTAATAGAAAATTTTGTTTATAATCCATGTTAAAAATACAGGCAATCTAAAAAGTGAAAACATAAAACTGGATATAAAATTGGGGAAACATGTGATAATAATCATGATCCATAGATCACAATAATAGGAATAAATATATTTAATTTCATTAAAATATTGAAAATTACTAAAATACTACTCAATAATGTGTGTAAAATCAAAAAATATGGGATTGAGAATAACAAATTGTTTCCCATAACATGGTAGAGTAGGCATCACTATCTAATTCTTATAGTGGATCACCCATCACTAACTGATTTCTAAAAACAATGAAGATAAGTAAAAAGAACTTGATTCTCATAAACATAGTCAAGAAAGAAACAGTACTTGATTCCTAAAATCACTGTGGAGTAAGAAACACTACCTATTACTTATAATAATAGTGGATCAGGCAACACTACCTAGCTCCTATATTCATAGTCAATCAATAATCACTTCTAGATTCCCATTATAGAAAAATATTCAACAATTATTTACTATAAGAATATCTTGATATTTAAATCTATAACCAAAGAATTGGAGGGTTATATAGATCCCCACCCTCACATAAAACATTGGCAAACATTTATGGTATATAATAATTAGATAAAATTATTACATTAAACATCTCGAAATTAAACTATGGAAATGATATTATTTTTCTTAAAATAAATTCCTAGAAAATTCCATAGGATTGATGGAAAAATAATTTGGATTTATCCTTAATATTATCCCTATTCAAACTGAAGAATAATTATGGATGTTCTTATAAATGAGAATAAATTTTATATATCTTTTTAATAAACACACTGATAATAAATGGAGTTGAAACAATTTTGAAAGTCTTGGAACCCTTTTAATGATAGTTTCATCACAATGAAATATTTAATTTTGTTAAAAAATTATAAACATCAAGTAAAAATAAATGATGTTTTTCAAAAAATTTATTTGAGAATTATTATTTAAAAAATATTAATAAGGTATAAAAAACACATGAACACTTGTTTTTTAAAAATAGATGACATTAAAATCATTTTTAAAATGAATAAATAATTTATAAAATAAAGATTTTTATTTTGAAAATTTTAATAATATTTATTTCAATTTTCAAAATATTGTAGATTAAAATTATTATGGAAAACCATTTTAAGACATGATATTAATTATTTGTAATGATAAATTCTCATACGGTGATAAAAACAATGTGAGTTACTTTAGAAAAAAACAATTTATATGAACATAAAATAAAAGGTTGTGCTCACATTCAAAATTAAGTTTCCATGTAGAGGAAGTTAATATACCATAAAATAAAATCCTATAGTGGATTCAAAAAATCAAGCAAGAAATTAGATTAAATTTTTTCATTATAACTCTATGGGAGATTTATAGTTAAAAAACATCCTTACAACTAGAGTAACTGTTGAATAGAAATAAAGATAAATAAATAAGAAAAATGTAGAATTTTAATCTCCTTAAATAATAAAAATATTATAATATAAATCATTAGCTAGAAATCACATTTTTCTAATGATATCAAGTTATAGAACATCAAATATAGCGTAAGAAGTTAATATTTGACACAAAGAACCCATTTTGAAATTTGAAATTAAAAAAACCATTGAAAGATATGATTTCAAATTAAAATTAAAATAATATGAATAAATAGAGGATAATTGTATGAAATATTAATTGGAACATATATAAAACATTCTAAGAAAACGTGGTGTATAATTAGAAATATCACTCAAGCGATTAAAATTTTAGAAATGAACCCCCTATAGAAAATATACTCATTAAGGTAAAAATTATTTGATAGTAAGTTTATAAGTAAGAATAAAATAACACTATAAAATAAGGGAGAAATAAAATACTTATTAATAATTATGTAGATTAAATCAAACAAAGGATAGTAGGGTTCAATAAGAATATTTGTACCTTAGTGAAAGAAAATTGAGTTTTCTCATACCCATACCTTACTCCTAATTCAATGTAAAAATTCACATAAATACATAAATAAATAAATTAATCTTCTTTTATTCCTTATTTGAAACATCATTCCCCAAAATATAATTTTCTAAGGACCATTTATTTATAAAATTTATATATTTATTATATAGATTTTACTTATGATGGTTATATGACGTAGTTCGATCAATTTCTATTTAATAATTTGGTAATCTTGATCATGGTTAAAAGTGTTAAAAAACAAATTAATTATATATATAGAGGGATATTTTTATTCAATTTAAAATTATATTATAATAAAATTTATATATTTATATAGGATTTTCTAAAATTATTTCTGATTAGGAAAATAATTATGGTGTCTCTATTTTAGATTTTTATTTTTACTAAGAGAGTCTGTTATTATGTTAACAATATAATTTCGAGTATCATGAAATATTATTTTAAAAGTGTTATAAATATTATTTTGTTACATTAAATGCATTTAGAAATTCATCCACGTAAGGTGGTGATGAAAAAATGTTCGTTGCTTCACAAAGGATGTAGTCCACAGGTGTGGAGAATCAATGTTACTTTATTCTTTTAGTGGATAGAAAAGAGTAAATCATGTTTATTTAAATTAAAATAAAAAATATTTATTTTACAATTTAAATTGAGTTTCTTATATTAATATGTTTTGAATAAGTTTTGAATACATATTTTAAAAAGAATTGTATAAGGATTAAGTAAAACTCATTTTGTGACTATAAACTATCTCATGAAAGACTCCTTGGAAATAAATGGATTTGAATAAAATATTTTGACTAGGGGATCTTGTTTGTGCAAGGTAATTTTATGACCGTAAATTTGGAAATGGGTTTATGGGAATGTTTTAGTGGATGTGTATTTTTTATGGTGTATGTGATACAATTTCATAACTGATGAAAAGGATACCTTTGTGAACAAGTATTATTTTCCAATAATATAATTACACTATTTAGGGTTAAATGGTTCCAATAGATTTCAATAATGTATTTTAGGGTGTGATCGAGTCTAATAATAAACTACCACTAATTTGCATACAATTCTTAATCATTTTTCAACCCTTTTACAACTTGATTTTTTTCATTAGGGTTTTATATTTGTAACTAGTTTTTAACACAGATGTTTATATATTTTTTAAAAATTTATAAGATAAAACATATAATATATATGATATATTAAATATTTATTTTTATTCTCCATGTAGTATATAGAAAATTAAAATTAAAATTAAATCATTTAGTATATAATAATTTTTTCTAGAAAAATGTTGTTTTTCGATTAAGTGTTCTCAATCCTATATATTACTGAATACCAGTTTATAAAGTGTTAATGTATTACTATAAATATTTAAATATTATATTACTGTAATTTTTGACATGATATTATTTTATTTTATTAGAAAATAATTACATGATTTTAATAAAATAATTATCTAAGTTTTTTTTTCAAATTCTTGTAAATTACCTTTAATAAGATTAATCATATTTTTATTCCAAAATAAGAATGTAATATGATTACATAATTTGAATTTTTTATCTAAAATATTCAATATAATTTTTTTTGATTTCACTTTTAAAAGTTAGGAAGACTTATTTTTTAATATAATTTGATAAATGTAGTTTTTAATATAAAGTATTACTTATGTTCCCAAAACATTAAACATAGGTTTCACAATTAAAAATTGAATTTTTAAATATTTTAGTTTAATTTATAAATATATATTAATAAGATAAATATAAAAAAATAGGCAATTCTTGTATTATGATAATTTCATTAATGTGATGGTATCAAACGATTCGTTTCATTTTCACTATTCACGAGAAAATAAACCATTTTAGGAGAATCTTAAAATTCACCCTAAGATAATATTGACATTATTAGTTCATAAAAGATTATAACTTTTACAAATTAAAATTCTATGATTTATCAATTAAAATTTAAATTAAAATATATTATAAAAGAAGAAAACTTATGAAACAAACCATTCTAATAATTTAATGATTATTAATCCTATTTTGCATCCATTTATAATCAATTATAATATTTATAGTTATTTGGGGATTCATTATTCTCATATATTCTTAACTATAATAATATAATATATTGTGGATAATGTTTTTCCGTAGTTTTGTGTGGGACTATCTATCAAACACATTCGATTCACTTGAAGGAATGATATATTATAAAATGTCGGGGCCTAACATTATAACATCCAAAAATAAATTGTGTCCTCACAATTTTAATTTTTATCACCTAATAAAAATATCTAAGGGTATTTATAATATATTCATGACTCAAGAAAAATATTTATGAGATATTTCAATCGTAAAAACATAAGAAAACTATCTTTTTTCCCTATAATATTCTTATCCCTATCATTGAGTTTTTGTCCAAAGTTTTGAGCCATGAGTCTATCATTATACAATATAATGAACAAAATTATATAATTTACATAAAATGGTTATTCATATACATTATTTAACTTATATTCTGGTTTATATGAAGTATGATTTTCTAATTCCATATATTTTTCAATCTCAGTAGAGGGGACCAATCCATTTTTAGAATAACATTAATTCAATCTTATAGAAAGATAAATATATTTTCAAAAGGTGAATTCCCATAAACATAACCTCGAGATACAACACAATACGTCCTTATGATTGATAATAAAATCATCATGTTATAATTTAGTTCTATTGGAAAATTTCATTGATATGATAGCCCAAAATCCAATATGTTATACATAAATATATAGAGGAAGATAAGTGTTCTGTAATTATCATAATCCAATTTGGTTGTTTTATTGGATATTCTTTCAATTTTACCATTGGTCTAGGTTGTTTTCAAGTTCTAGTATCTTTATTGTCCCTCATATTTGAGATTAAATTTTCATAATGGAAAAAATAAATAGATTAAAGGAATTATATGTTCGTATTATTTATTTCATTGATAATATTATTCACTATTTATTGAGAGTCCTGAGCTTGATATCCAACACTTCCACAATTTTAGCAATTTATTATTCCTTTCATTATTTCCATTTAGTGATTATTTCCACATTCATGACATGTGTGATGTATAATATTCTTTTCTTATAATCTATGGAACCTTATATTCAATAAAACTATATCCTTCTATTATTTATAATGATATGATTTTGGAGAGATTAATGATTATAATCAGATCTTGACAGATTAAGGTGAGCATAACCATAATATTTTCAACACTATTCTCTATAACCCATAGTATCTTATTTATAAAATTAAGAATTTTTTCTATAATTCTCATTATTAACTTAGTTCCTCATAGATCTATCTATTTCTAAAATCATAGGGGTTAATTTTTGTGGTGTGAAAATAACTGTAAGATCCGGACTTTTCTGGGAATATCTCATACATTTTTCAGGTATCCTATTTCATTTTTTATCATATCTTTTTTGTGTCTTTCATTAGAACCATTTTTTGTGAAATTGGATAATTTTGGAAGCCTGTGTGCATATACAATGTTCGTGCATGGTTAGGAAAAAACATACCTTTTTTCTAGGAAACTATGTTCACAATTTTAATCCAATGGAAGAGGGAGTACAGTTTGACCAAACTGTGCAACCTTCCAACCCAAAACTATGCACTATTATATAGAGAGTGTTTTTATGGTCGGTGCATGTATTTTAAAACTTTTACACCCACCTTGAAGTAACTATTCCCCAAAAAGGGTAGGGTTCAATGGATAAGGGCATGGTTTGTTAAATCGTGAAGCCCCACCAAAGAAAACATGATTTATAAATTTTAAACCATCAAAAATTTATTTACAATTTATTAAACCCATAGTTATTATCCCTAATTAACCCCAGTTTACCTAAAATTAATTACCTTTCCTTTAGAGGCTCTACTGTGGATTCATAGAAACCACAAACCACTTCTAGTGTGAGTCAATAATCTGATGGGTGAAATTAAACCCTTTACATTGATGAAATTTCATCTGCATTTAGATTCCTATTTATCTTGTATTTCATCCCCTTTATTGTGGGATACATTTTCATCCATTTTTAATGTTTTAGATATTATTTTTAAGGGATATTGTTTCATTATATATTTTTTATAGGTTTTGAATGAAGATCATCATGGTCAATGTGATTTTGATCATTTTATATCGAATTGAGGGTAATAGGTTGGAAAGTGTGCTTCTAAAATCCTTATGAAGGTGGTCTAATTGATAATTTCCTTTTTCTTGTTTTTTATATTGTTTTTTTTATTCTGAAATTTTATTTCCACAGGGTGAAATTTTATTTTAATTTGAAAAGTTGAATTTAGTTCAATGAAATTATGTGATCACTCATAGATCTTGTAGGAACCATTGAATGTAAAGTCGTCAGGCTATATAGAAACCCATGGGGTGTTCCAAATACCTTGAAATGATGATGAATTAAATTTATAAGTGGAAATTATGGGTCAATGGAATTTAATTAAATACTTGTTACATGTTTGATAATGGGAATTAAAGGGTTGGTTTTCTTAACCGTAAAGGGTTAATGAGTTGTGATATAAATGTTGATAATTAGATTAATGGGATATTTTTTATGTTTATATACAAAAAACTGATGAAAAATGGTATTTACTAATAAATAAAATTATTCACTACCATTTGAATGATTTATATTAAGGATAATGATGTTTAACCTTGATATGTAAATGATTTGTGTGATATTTGTGAATGTATGATCAATGAGTTGTGGGTCAGTGACTCATGCCCCAAATATAAATGGGGTTCCAGAATGATGCTCCGTGACACAAATAAATGCATGTCAGTAATGATTTTTTGGATAGGGATTAATTCTCTAAATACAAATGGGGTTCTAAACTGAATATATATCCATATGAGATGAAGTTATTGGACTGATGTTTTATGTGCCTGAGATAAGTGTACTCAGACTGATGCTCTAGGGTACTAAATGATATTCGACTTAAATGAACAATTAAATCCATGAGATAATGAATTTTTATATCTCTATATTTTATGTTTCAGACATTGGCCTTGGATGAAGATATTATGACTGGTTCCTGCATCACTGTAAACCAAGGTGACTATGTGTTTGATTAAATAATAATAAATGTGGAACATGTTTACTTTTGTATCTAGATATTTATTATTTAGGAAAATTTGTACACTTTTATACATTAGATAGTTATTTAGACATTATCATTGGTGTCCTATTGACATATACCCACATCCTACTTAGTCTAAATGACTCGTATGTAAATAGACATTATGTTTGCCTAATAGATTAAGGTAAAGAGCCCTAGGTTTAATGGATGAGTTTGGATTGAGGATGAAGAATGGATATTGAAACAAAAATTGACGTCGATACCACATGGGAGATGTCAATACATCATTATTTTGGGTTATCATTTGACACTTGACAGATATATAGCATCACATATTTTCTTTATTTCTTTGTGGTAAAATTACCTATTGTATATTTATACATGAGATTTTTAGTTCATTTTTTATTAGTTTAGTGTCTTGGTTATATAACATATTTATTTATATTAATTTTTTACATTTATAGTTATGTTATAGTCACTCCACACTACATATTAGACCCTCACTACAATTCAGCAGCTTCATATATATATGGAGGCACACCTAAGGTGATGTGGTGAACCAGCTTAGGGAACCAGTATGTGGGACCCAGATTGAGACATTAATAAGATGTATCTATGGATGTTTTCTATTTTTTAGTCGATTTATTAATTGGAAAATGAACTCTATAGTATTATTAAGAGACATAAATGTTTCATGAGATCGTTACTGGGAGTAGTTAACCCATTTACAGGGGAAACCCAAGTACCGAAGGGTGGATTGTTGTTCTTGATGTTTTTTTATACAAATGAATTCTACTTCAACTTTGGTGATTTTATCAATATGTGATGTTATAATATTCTAATATTAAACTAATGGTGTGGTATGTAAATAGAGTTGATTATACATAAATCATTTTAGGAACTGGAGTATATTTTTGACAAGAATCTTGTATGGAATGTATAAAAAACAATGTTATGAGTGTGTTATGGGAAATGAAGTTGTTTTTCCTTATTTTAGTATTATAAAATGAAATGTATTATATCAGGGAATTGAACATTTTCAAATATGATAAAATTTGATAATTTGAATTTGTTAAATAATGGGTGTATAATGGGAAACATATGATGTGAAATGTTGTTAACCAGAAGTTAGACATAGACCAGGTTAGGGCTGGTTATGGGTATTGATAATTCCCTTATTTATGGTATCTGGTGTGGGCTTAATTATTGTGATTTTTTACGAATCCATATTTTTGAATTATGTTAATGACTTTTTTTATTATCCAATATATTTATTTTAAATCATATAAAAATTACACCTTGATGATTTCTATTGATAGTTTGATAGGATGACATCACTAAAACTTTTCCTACATTAGTGGTTTCCAAGGACCCGATAGGTTCAGATGAAGGACTAAAAATGACCTTTCATTAGAATGTTTATTTCATTATGTAGTTCGACGAAAGAGACCTAGGGTGGGATATATGGAATATTTTGGAATTGACCTAGGAGTTCCCAATACAGCACCCTCATACCTTCACTGGAGAGGCTAGAGGTAAGGTAATTGAGTTATGGAATAATCATTTCCCGACAGTTCATAACCATTTAGAAAATATTTTTGAGAATATATTCAAGTTGTCATCTTATATGTTATTAGGACATGTAAAGCGTTGGTGGTATATTCATTCTTGAGATAATAAGTTGGATGGCATGGTATGGAATGACATCCTAGAGATAACTTTTGATCAGTTTTTCTACGAGACACACTGGAAGGAGAGGGAATAAGATTTTATTATGGTCACCTGGGGAAACCTGAGTGTGGTGGACTATGCATATCACTTCACTAATTAACAACACATTTTACCAGTGTTGTACAGAGATGATGAAAATGTGGTGAGAAATATTTATGAAAGAATTAAATGTGAGAATAAGTCCCAGGTAAATATCTTTTATATGAAGAAGATTATTGTGGGGGTGAATGAGGCTACCATTTGTGAGGGGAACATAACAGAGTCTTAAAATGGTGGCCTTCTAGAATCTTCTAGATGTCTAGTAGGTACATAATCCCTGGGTAGTATGCATCCTTATGAGCTTTTTTACCAAAATAATATCAAGAAGTGTTCATAGGGATGAGGATTAGTTGCTCATGTCAGATCTATTGAAAATTCCCATCCATGCGATTGGTTAGGTCATTTTCATAACCAGATTCATCAACCACTAATAGAGTGTAGAGATTATGGAAATATGGGGAATGTATATTTAGTTAGTGGGAACCCATGACTGATCGATAGTGATGGATACTATAGTCCAAACTAACTCACTGGAATGGGGTATTCTACCATATACAATTTAGGTATTTAGTAGTATAATCATAGTGGTAGTCGAGTTGGTTGACATACTAGTTTAGGGAAATAGTTCATGAATCAGTAAAGTAGTGTAGAAAAGGGAAATTAGATTGAACCATAGGGAAGAGGGGAAGGTCAATTTCATTTACATTATCCTATACTTGTGGATAGCGAGGATGATCTATTGATAGTTATAGTTAGTATACATATACATTCTATGCTTTCTAGTGATTTTTTTATATAGGATCCTTACATTTTTTCATATATTCTCAAATTGAGAATGGTTTGAGTCTGATTATTGATTTTATGTGTTGGATTATGATGATAAGAACACCAATAGGTGTACGGTCAAATGCAATATGTCTATGTCAGGGATGTTCCCTCAAGGATGGTGAATATCATTTTTTTGGAATATTTACATTCTTCATATGCCTAGTTTTGTCTTGATGTTGGGTATGAAATGGTTAGTGACCTACTGGACCCTTTTTTATTGTTACTATAGTAGATTAACCTTTACATATCCTATAGTAATAGTTATGTCAATCATAGAGAATAGGATATCCAAGCAGGCTGTACAGGGCCAGTTCATCAGCAATTGGGGGGCTCACTACAAGGGTTGAAAATATTTTGTAGGATGATAGGGGTGTGAAGAGAACATTCCATCCAACCATAATGGACTAGTTTCAGAATGTGTTTCTTAAGGACTTCATATTCCTTCTAGCTAAGATATATGTTGAGTTTACAACTGATATTATTTTGGGAGTTGATATAATATCTATTCCACCGTACGTAATGAAACCAATAGAGCATCAATATATTAAATCTCATCTTGTGGAATTAATGTATAATGTTTTTATTCATCTTATTACGTCGCCTTGGTGATATCCATTTTTTTCTAAGAATAATAATGGGAAATCTTGTATCTATATTTATTACCACAAGTTCAATTGGATGATATAATATACCATGAACCTCTTTAGAAGTTTGTATAGACTATATGAGTTTTTGTGATGCAATTCAGGAAGATGAATGCCCCAGTACATTTTATGGCCATGAATAACCAAACATTCCACACATACTTGGATCAGTGTGTGGTTCATATTGAAAATTAAATAATGGTTTACTCCAATGCTCATGAATATCATTACCATTATCTTGACATCCTCCTTAGTAAACAGAAATAGAATTATCTATAAATCAATCTCTCTAAGTATCAATTCATGATATATAATGTATATTTCATGGGTCATGTAATATATGAGAAATGTATGTTACAGGAAAAAAAGAAATTTCATGTAGTTATTTATTTTAGGAATCCCATAATGTTATTAATATCTATTTTTTTAGTATGTTTGTATTATAGATTCATACAATATGTTTCCAATTTGGAAGGACCATATTCCTCAATGAACAATAAGTGGGTTATCTTTTAATGGTTTGGATCATTTTAGAAATCAATCCAAAAGTTAAGGAATCATTTAAAATAAATAAATGTTCAACCTACCAGAGCTGGGTGAGTTGTATTATTGTTTTGTGTTGCATCCAATATTGTTCTTGGATAAGTGTTGATGCATGTTGATTGATTCATGTCTTATATGTCATGACAATTGAGTCCACTTGAGTGGAATTACCCTACACACGATCTCGATTTAGCAATATTGGTTTATTCCATAATAGTTTTTCCAATACATTTGGAGAGAATAATTTATTGTGTATACCAACAAAAATATCATAAACTATATATTTTTATAGTGATATTTTAATATCTAAAGTAGACATGGGTTGAGTATATACTGTCATTTGATTTTGAGCTAGACTATACACTATGAATGGGAAATGTTGTTAATTAATCATTGAGGTGGAAGAAACATACTCAATGTGTTTGATAATATAAATCAGAGGAATGATGTTGAATTTTCTGGTATAGATGCATATAGAGGTTCCAGATCACCAAGATAAGATAACCTTCTTTTTATTCTCAGTTTTGTTGACTATTATGAGATAGATCAAATAGATGAAATATGAGGATCAAGGGTGTTTTTACTTGAGTTAATTCCTTGAAGGCGGGGAGTCACGTCTCCATTAGACCATAGATGAGTATGAGATCATCTATGTTCAAGGTAGTTGTTGTTATAGAAATTTAAATTCATGAGGAGTTGATTTTTGAGTTTCATGCCTCTTAGTGGGTGGTGCTTCTTAGTATTACAAAAAAATTGTGGCCTATATCGACAACATTGGTTGTCAGGCATAAAAAACTGATTTCAGGTTTTTTCACATGATGCTACACCAGTAAGCAGTTGATGTCCAAGAATCAATGACCTGGTGATTTTTTATAGATATTGCTTATTCCATAATATAACTGGGAAAACATGAACATAGAATTCATGGTGAGTATTTTGAGTATCCCCTCCATGAAGGGTGCGATTTGGGTGATTGTGGAACAATTTAAAAAATTATCCCATTTACTTCATATTCAATAAACATTTAAAGTTGATCAGTTGGGGGATATTTATAATCACGATATATAATGTTTTCATGGAGTTATAGGGATAATATATTAATATCATGATTCATGCTTTACATCATGTTTCTAGGAAGTCATACAGAAGGTATTGTTTGCCCAAGTGATTCTAGATATGTCTTTTCTCCCAAATATTGAAACTAAAACAGAGAATTCTGTTTTGGTGCTATAGTACATGGTACAAGAATGCATCGTAGACATTGGGTGACCATTGAAGAATCACTTAGTCTTTATTGAGTTATACTATAACAAAAATTATCAAGTGACTATTTAGATGGAACTATATGAGGCTCTTTATAGTAGTCCATGAATATCAGATAAATGTTGGATGGTGGTGGGTGATTATGCGTTTTTGGGACCAAGTCTCATGCGTGAGACATATGGATACAGATCCGAGCCTAAATTAGTCAAATGCTAATAGAAATTGTTGACCTACTGAGTTTATATTGGTTGATAATTTATTCCTTCAGGTGTAACAAAGATTGGGTCACTATAGAATTCAGAGGAAGGGAATGCTAGTGCTCTGAACTCTCATCCAATTTGTGATAGTGGAGAGGATTAGGCTGGTGTTGTATCAATTATATCATTAACATAGGTATAGTGTTATGAATGATTTTTTATGCACTATAGATTTGGAAGTATCACCCCACCCCTTCCCATGTAATTGAAATTGATGATGTAGATCTTGAGGTTGATTCCCACTTTAAGGAGTATCTAAATCATGTTGTAGATCATAGTGATCATGTGTTGTGGGTATAGAAAATGTTTTTGTTTTGAGTATTGTGGAAGCATAAACATTTTCTGGATGAATCATGGGAGAGGGAAGTTGATATGTGGGCTCAATGTCTAGGCCTTTTTTTCTATAATTTCATTTTCATACATAAGAGTATCGATTGAGGGTGAGATGTAATAAGGGGAAGATAATATGATTTAGTACTTTATATGTATGTATTATAATCATTTTATGTTATTATTTAACCCCTATTTTGATCATATCTTGGTTGGTTAATTTATTGAGTTTTTAGGTGAATTTGAAGAATTGTGGAATCCCATGGTACTGTGCTTGGTTAGAACACAATTAGGTAAATTTTTTGAGTTTTCCCCAAGAAATAGAGGTCCCTATTGTGAACCACTGTAATACGGACATATATTTCCCAAATTATGCACCCTCCCTCCCCCAAACCATACACCCTTGGACAAAGGTAGATTTCAAGGTTGAAAAAAGGTTTGGGAAACTATGTTCCCATTAAGAAGTAACTATACACCCTAGATAGCAGGGGAACACTGTTATGGTAATTTTTTTAAAGAATCTAAAACCTAACAAGAAGGTGTGTGTGATGGAATTTATACCCCTGAATTTTTTTTAGATAATTTCTCAAACCCTTGATTATTGGTAAGTTGAATTCATATATATAATCTTATCATTTTGTTAAGGATTTTTAAATATTTTCTATTTAATGAACATGGAATGTGTTATTTATTTTATGAAATTGGAATTCATTATTTTAAAGGAAGAATTATAGAAACAAATGAAAATTGTCTATTAGTCATCATGAAAAAAAATTATACAATTTGTATGAACATTTTTCAACATGATGTTTGTCGTGGAGCAAGTCATGAAGAATATCAAGTCGTGAAGCAATAAAATGACGTGATTCACCAATACTAATCATGTAACCTTTATATTTAGTTACCATTTCATTATAAATCTCAGAGGAAGATACATTTCATGATACACAAATACACATCTTAGTAAAAGTCAAATTTCAAAAACTCCAAATGAGAATCTTGTGATATTTGTATTGATTCAAATATCACGGAGGAAAACATAGATGATAATTACATGGAAGGAAACAACATTACATGATGATTAATATCCAGATTATTTACCTATATTAGATCCACCAAAAAATAGAATGGATGACCGAGTTATTTTATCTCAATTAATCTCTAAATTTATATTACATTTTTGGCACTTTTTTCCTCCAAACTCAATTGAATTCATATATTTTTATTTTTTTTACATCTACTCTAGTTCCACGGATTGATTTTCATGTTTTATTAATACATTTCTGCATCATAAACAGTATTCTACACACATATATCAATGCACAAATTAATCATCGTCGAATTTCAGTTGTGCTTGGTCTCAATATTATTTCAAGAAATTAGTTGATTGAACTTGTGTTTGGTTAGATATTTATATTTATTATTCTTGATTTATTTCTCACTAGTTGGTTAATCAAAATCATTTCATGTTTCCAATAATTTAATCTCAATCCCTATTGGCATGTATATGAAAATTTAAATTCATTATCTATAGATAATCGATTCTACCATGAGTATTTAAACTTCTTGGGGTATGGATCAAGAGTAGGGGTGATTGATCCCAGTTAATATTTAATACTGAACAAGGTAGCCTTAAATATTAGTAATCATTGAAAATAAAATTCTTCTATCCAATTTACTTGAACAACCATCACCATGGGATGCTTGAAAGAATACAATGTCCTAATTGGAGTAATATTAACTACTAACAATATCCTATGATAGGTTCTTCCATAGAGGCTAGTCTTAATGAATCCACGTTCCTACTATATCAATAATAAGGTATAGGTATCTATTGGATAGATCTAGTTTGTCTGAAAAAAATAAACTGGTGTCCTCTAGTTTCTTTGTAGCCTAAACCTCAAGACCATACCAAGATATTATTAAGATCATCTATTCCCCTAAACACCGAAATTCATCATGATCCATTCCACATCTCTAATCCTAAACCAAATTTTTTCGGGTTAGTTTTACTAAATCCAATCATACTCCTTAGGACTCTTACACAATAGGGTTATAAGCCTTGGTTTTTTCATCCATATATCACTCCCTATGGGATCGAAAAAACACTATCACTACACTATAACTTAGTATCTAGTGTTTTTTGGGAAAAAATAAATCCAATCTAACTACATACCGTGATAATTAAATGAAATTTGTCGGTGTTAAAAATTACAGTGTCATTTTTAGGGCTTATTTTTCTATGCTTTGCATGGAATCCTATGGAAAGAACCTCGGATTACCTCTCCCTTTCAACATTTCAATTTTATTTTCCTTTACCTTTTCATTTGGAAACCACTGCATCCTTCTTCATCTTGAAGCTTAGTGCATGAATCAAGGCCCTCTAACATGATCAATGAGCCTTGAATAATAAAAAAAAATTCCTTAGAGCCTGAAATTGAATGATATACATATTCAAATTGGAATTTATAAAATATAAGACCACAATAATCACATAGGTCATAATCAACCATTCCAAAAAACATAAAACCCATTAGTTCATAGAGAGAAACCTAAACATCAAAAACATAGTATCATTTCTTATGAATTTACTTAAATACATTGTGATATGCCCGGTATTGTTCTGCCTACTATTTTGAAACATGGCTTTGATATCAGACCATGACTCATTCAAATGATCTAGATCATGGGCCAGTTCAGTGGGATTCAATGTGAAGACCCCCATGATCTATTTTCAATCTTCATAGAAGTTTTTTATTCCTTTCTAAACTAGAGAGTTTATTCCAATATAATAATACATTGAATATTTCTATTCCCTCTATGGGAACGAGTCAATGATTACCTCAAAAGTAAATAACCTGAATCTATCATTATTTTTGGATGATTTATCCATGAAATTTTTGAACAACCACTCTCCACCAATACAAACATGGAAATTGTGGAACGACATACAAATTTTGGTCATGAAGATGGAGAGTCAGTAAGGGAAGAAAGGGATCATTTTAAATAAATCACTAGGACACTCCAACTTCACGGACTCGATAAGAGGATATAACTCTAGAAATTCATTCCGGGACTCCAAAAAACAGTTCGCACAATATTTGACGCTAAAATGGATGGAGGAATAATGTTTAAGAAGCCCAGGGTAGGAATATCATTGGTTGATGGAGTCTCTCATAATGAAAGAATATGACAGAATAGTCGTGTACCACCATGGCATAGTTTCTACCAAGTTGAAGAAATAACCATAACAACTTCACAAGTAGAATGATGGACCAAAAAGCTTGAATCCTTTCAACTACCTTCTACCCACTATTATCCTTTAATTTTATATTGGTCTTGTGAATTGTTCAGTGGTCATAATCTATATAACGAATGTACATCAACTACTTATGAAAATCCATGTCGAGATTGATTTTTTTTAATATTAGAAAAATCAATAATTCGAATAGTCAAAAAAATATTTTTAACAAATGTCAGCACAATTAAAAAAATAGAAAAATCAAGCGTATTACCAATAAAGAAGTGGTTAGTCACATTTCAGGAATCATGGACCAATATTATATCAATCAATGAATCCAATTCCTCGAACTCCACATCAAGGAGAAAAACAAACCTTCCCTCCAAGGGTACAACAATAATTTCATCCAGTTCCACCAAGACCTCAACAACCATATATAACACTTAAAAAACATATAGGGAAGCTACTATTAGCCACTTCCAAAAATGTAAATTGGAGGAAGAACACACTAGAAACTAAATCGTAGAATCAGATAGAATATCCTTGAATCCTCATTCATCAAATGGGTATGATCTCTATAATATTTTTAGTATGATTTCTAGGAATCTTAATTGTTAATAAAATGCTATACCTAAGGCAGGAAGAAAAGGTAGAGGTTTTGAGGAGTGGAGAAGTGATGGATTTTCAGAAACCAAGAGGAAGAGAAAAAATACAATATGAGGATCCCCTGAAGAGTACACTAGTCAGAGAGGAATAAATCATGGTTCCACTCATGTAACACCTCCAAAGTTAATACAATCCTCAAAAACTGAAACACCTGATCACCCAAATGATTAATTTTATGTTTCTACACCTACCTATATGCCACCCCTTCAATTTAATGAAAAAAATATGAAAGGGTGAATTCAAGGAAAATACATGATGTTTTTTTAGATGTTAAAAAATTACACATCAGCATTCCATTTGTAGATGAAATCTCTCAAATTCATCCTTGGAAAAATTCTTCAAAGAACTCAATTTGATCAAAATGAAAATGGAAGTCATATGAGTCATCTCACTGAATGAATAATTTACAGATGTCATTTAATAGAAAATTCATCTAAAAATGAGATACCCAAGTAGCTTCTCAATCCCTTTCACAAAAGGTGAATGTTACTTTGGTAGTGATTTGTGTGATTAAGGATCTAGAAACAACCTTATGTCGATTTTTAAATTTCATATGTTTGGGATTGAAGAACTCAAAAGAAATATAGTAACACTCCATTTAGTCAACTGATCAGTAAAATAACCCCATGTAATTCACAATTATGAGGTAGTCAAAGTCATAATGTTATTTTTCCCATATGACTTCCTCACTTTGGACATAGAAGGGGAAGAATATGTTTCCATTGTCCTAGGATAACCATTCTTATACACTGTAAAGTAACTAATTGATGTGAATCAAAGAAGAATTATATTATTTGTATGATAGGAAGAAGTTTTGTTCAATCTAGAAAATGAAGAACAACTAATAGATGATTCTTTTTATTGAAATGTGATCTCTCTCACTGACCAAAGAGATGGATACATAAATATTGAGGATGAATGTGATGAAATGAACCATGATGATGATGAAGAATATGAATTTAAAGAATTAAAATACAAAGAACCTCCTAAAATTGAAATAATCCCACATTTCATTATCTGAGTCATTCAACCACTAAAACTATAATTGAATCCCCTCCCCAGTGTACTCATATATTCATTTTTAAATATTATAGATGCTCTACATGTTATCATTAACTACAAACAATAATAGTTAGAAGGGGAAAAAAATTTTGATTTCAAGAAAGGAATAAGAAGTTAATTCCCTTGGGAGAGACTATCATTAATGTAATCAAAAATTCTTTATAAACCCATAAAATTATACTCAAGGAAGGATCACACACTAAAAATTAACCATAAAGGAGACTCACACCACTGATAAATGAGGTTGTTAAAATATATTTTTTGAAATTTCTAGATGCTAGAATGATTTTTTCAAACTATGATAGTGGGTGGGTGATCCCACTGCATGTATTTCATAAAATGGATGAATTAGAGTAAAAAATAATGACAAAGAAGAATTAATGTCAACACACGCCATCATAGGATAGTCAGTATTATTGGAAAATAAAAATATAAATTCAGAAACCCGGATATATAGTTTTCTATTAAAATTCATGGATCAAATGTTGGAGAGACTAGAAGGACATGAATTATATTATTTCCAAGATTGGTATTCAAAATATAATCAAATTTCAGTCAATCTATTGTATTATTATAAAACAACCTTTACATGTACATCTATCACCATCAACTACAAGTTCATGTCGTTTGGAATGTGTAATAAAACATCAATGATGCAAAGATACATGAAACATATATTAAATGATACGGCTGAGGAATTCATAGAAATTAATATCGATGACTTTTTAGTATATGGGATATATTTTGAGGACTTACTATGAATTATTGAGTTATTCCTTGACCATTGTGATGATAATTTCCTATTTTTAAACTAGAAAAAATTCCACATTGAAGTCCAAGGAGGAATTATCCTTTGAACTAATGTTTCAAAGAATGGCATAGAAGATGACCCTTCTAGTATAAATGTGTTTGATGATTTACTTGATCCGTAAAAATCAAAGATATATAGAATTTTCTAATCAAATAAAGATTCTACCGGTGACTTGTAAAACAATTTATAAAGTTTCCCACCATATTGAAGAACTTATTATTAAAGAAATAACTATTTTAATTTACTAAAAAAATGATTACATATATTCAAATTTTAATGAAAATCCTAACAACTACTCATGTAATCATCTCACCGGATTAGGGGAAATATTTTTAATTGATGTGTGACAACAGTGAATTCGTTGATGGATTTGTTTTTGGAAAATGATGTGGTCCCATATCTTGTCCTATCTACTATACCAAACACACAATGAATGAATCCTAGTTCAACTACAAAAATATAGAGAAAGAGCTACTATAATTTGTGTATTGTTTTGAGAAATTTCGTAGTAATCTGGTTTTGTCTAATGTTATTTAACAAACTGATCATGTTACCCTAAAATATTTGATGAATAAAATTGAGAATAATACATAAGTGATAAGGGGATTGTATTTATCTAACCATTTTACATATTCATAAAGGATACTAAAAGAATAGAAAATGTGATAACCGATCATCTATACCAAATTCACTTCCACTCGTAACAGACAATGACATTATCTCATGGAAGTATATTTTGTGATGAAACCCTTTTAAATGTAAGGGTACAACCTCAATTTTCAGATATTGATAATTTTCTCACCTTGTGATTTCTACACCAACACCAATCCTACTAGAAAAGAATGAGAGTATTATCTAAAACATTAGACTACTACTGGGATGAACCACTCCTGTTTAAGCATTATGCTGATGGTCTATTACATCACTTCAATCCAGAGGAAGAAATCCAAAATGTAATAGAAATGTGTCATACGTCACCAACTAGAGGAAATAATTGACCATAACACATGTTATAAGAGATCCTATAAAGTGTATTTTCCTGGTCCACACTACACCAAGATACTATGGATTATTGGAAATGATATGATATGTTACAATGAATTGGAAGCATTAGAAAAAGAAATGAAATGACCAAAACCACAATCATTGATGTCAAAATATTCAATGTGTGGGGGATATATTTCATTAGAACATTTATAAATTCACATGGAATGTATTATATGCCCATTTTAACCGACTACGCCTCCAATTGGGTAGAAGATGAAGCTATAGTACATTAATAAACAAATGTTGTCATCAATTTAAAAAAGAAAAATGTGTTTTTGAATATTTGGATTTCCTATACAAATCATTAGTGATCACAGAACTCATTTCAGTAATAATTGTATGAAATTATTTCTTACAAAATATGGAATTTCATTAAAAAAAGAACTTCCTACCACACACAATAAAGTGGGACAGTTGAACTGTAAAATAGAGAATTAAAAAAATACTGGGAAAAATTGTGATCACAAGTCAAAGTGATTGGACTCTTAAATTAAAAGATAAAGTCTGGGCATACCACACTGTATAAAAATCATTGACTGGAACCACACCATTCCAATTGGATTATGTAAAACCCTTTCATCTGCCATTTAAATTGGAGCATTGCTCGTACTAAGAAAATATGAATCCCAATTTGGATTCTCAAAATTTCGAGGAATGTCAGATTCATCCATAAGACAATTTGGAAGAAATCAGAAAATTTTCATATTAAAATGAAAATATCTATAATGGAAAAAATAAGTTGCATGATCAATGGATTGCAAGACCCAAGTTTTACCTGGGAAATAACATTTTTTTCTTAACTAGTGATTAAAATTGTTCCCTGGGAAGATGAAATCTAGATGGATAGGACCCTTCATATTCGTTAAATAATTATCTTAAAAGTCCATTGAAATTAAAATTGAAGATGTAATTCTATTCAAATTAAATTGGCAATGTTTAAAAATAATTAAAAAACCCTTTCATAAAGGTTGTGTCGTCATCCCGAAATTCATCTGAACCTCTTAAAATCAATCTCTCGACGTTAATGGTAGTGCAGACTAAGAGGAAAATAAGAGGTGGTCACCATATGATATAATATGTTAGAATAATATTAGGATACCATAGGGAATTCAAGGACCAAAGGACAATGTTATCGTATAATCCTAAAATGAACGATCAAATTACTTATCATACAACTATAACTCATGAAATGTATTTTCAATGGAAAAAATTCTCATAAAATCCAAAATAATTTTTGTGAAACTCGATTGAACATAGTGTATTTCCATGATCTAGTTTTAAAAAAAAATTTCATGAACCTAGGGATCATGATCTAGAACCCCCTTTCCAAAAGGCACCTGACACCCCTCCCTTATCCCACCACTCATCATTTTAGACCTCCCTCTCGACTAAACATCACATATCCTACTTCATAGGAAAGCACCCATGTCAACTCAATCCCTTACTCATTCTCCTAACCATCACCACCTCCTAACTCCTCCTGAAATGGAACACACAAATACCATGCACTCTACACATGAAAATCCACATCTGACCATGATGATCTGCCTCCTATGAAGAGAAGACAATGTACTTCACCTCTCACACTTCCACAACCTCATACACCTTACCCCACTATTTCAAATACCATCTCGTAGCAACTTAATACCCTGGAAGAGACCCAATATACCTCCAATGAGACATAGGATGGTTACCACCCCCCATTTTCAGCCTCTTGTCCAATTTTCCAACACAAAAACACCTTGTGGAACTCAACTAATTGTAGAAAAATCCAATACATAGAAGCCAAACCTAGATATGTCCATCCTTACTCAACTACATATCATTCCAAAGAACATATATCTCCATGAGATCATCCATATTTTATCCATCATCGAGACATTGAGGAGACGTATTGGGATCTATTTTTGGATTTTCTATCCACATTTGAAGTTGTATTGGACAACCGCTTCTTGAAACTAGGTAGATAAACAATGAGAATTCCTTTTTATAATTAGTCATTGGACACAGGATCTACTTGGAGGAAATCACTGTATATGATGTATTACATACAATACATCATGATCCTTCCATGTTTGATTCAAAGAGTCTATACTGAATGATAGAGTGAGATGATCACACTGATAATGATCTGAAGATTTCCAAATCCACCCATCATTGAGTCCCAACACTACGTATCTTTTATAGAGCCCTGAAACATGCCATGTTAACTAGAGTCTAGTCCCATGTTATGTTTAGTCATATGGGCATCCTTATTCTAGATGCATATATGAGAGACCCTTCCGTCAACATGGCATCACAGATTGAGTTCTATTACAGATCCCATTCATAGAGGACACGAGGAACAAGAATGGGGAGATATTTCATTTTACATCTAGCTCGTCATCTCGACAATTTTTATGCCACACTTCCACTCACCTTTCTCAGTCTTATATATTCCATTGACTTCTAAATGATATATATGACGCAGCTCCTAATCAAGGATGATGATACCCACTGATGCGAAACATGGGTAGTTGAGGCCAGTGACGAAGCCCTAGGAAGTCATGCCATAGACCCCACATCAACTATATCACCCACCACTATCCTAGGACCCACTTCATCCACACCAACCACCGACCCTCCCATTTTTTCACCCTCAATCACAAACTACCCTACTACTCCACCCACCCCATCTGATCTAGAAGATCACTAGTCCATGCAATTCTAAATCCTAGATAATATGTGAAACATTTTCCAACACCTTCGTTTACTATTTGCAAGGTTCTCCTTGTTCACTACACCTTCATCACCATAACTAGACCATAGAAACCCATCATCATCTACCACTCCTACCCCATCCACACTGTAAACTATTTATAGAGTGAGCTCATAGAAACTAGTTCCCAGTTGGGATTTATTGTACAGTAGGCCTAAAGGGGAAAGGGACCAGAGGCCACACTATCCACTGAGGTACCCTTTGTTGATCCTATTGACATTCCCATGGATACACTACATATCCTTTCCTCCCAACCAACCAACATTCAGATATATTCCATCACCACTGCACCATCATCTGTAGTGGACCAACCAGCCCCTTCCGCCATTACATCCATTGACTATGCATGGCAGTTGTAGCCCTACTATATTTAAGAATGAATTGTCGATGATTTCATTGATGAAATTTATTTTTCATAGTGTACCTCATACCTCTTTCAAATATTTTATGATACAATATTGATCATCATCTTTGTACTGCTACAGTTTTTCTTCATGATTGTATCACTTCACCATACAAATAATGGAAATTATTTTTTCACTCTTTTACGTATATTATTATTAAAATCATTACAGTTCTTTAGTAACCATTTCCAATACCTCTATTTAATATATCATTATTGATATACCAGTGACACCGTCTATCCTTATTATATGAGTCACTCATAACCTAGCTGAGACCGAGCTTCAAATTTAGGTGTTATCATTTGAGATTTGTACTAATCAACCACAACAATGATAATAGATATCTTTCCTTCAACATCAGATCCATGATTGGTATTCTCCTAAAGTGATCAATCCTACTAAAAGACACTAAGAACTAGAGGAAACCCAATCAAGTATCTACATACGATAGAGGAGACACTAAGACAATGGATAACAGGACTTGATACTTTAGTTCATCCATCTGACTAATGACATCACACTTAACGCTTTTGAGAGGCATCCCATTTTTCATATGTTTTCCCATTTATTTCTTTATGATTTCATTTTCATTGTATTTTTAGATTTTTTTTCTTTTAATTAGTCACTTTGAGATTTATTGTAGAAACATGCCTTCATTTAAAAAAAATATGTTTCATTTCACTTCATACTATGCACCTACCTATATGTTTGCTTTCCATATTTTTAAAACATGTGGACTAACGTTTTATCTAGTAAATGATTTATATTTCTAAAACATTTTTCTGGTTTCCCAATTAATGAAATCAAGTTAGATCCTCATTGACCATGACATAGAACTCTGTATAGATAGCTCTCACTTCCTTGTAATTTTATATTCAAATTTCCATTTCCATTTCTAAAAAATTATCCTCCATGACCCTCCTATTAAACATCCACATACATTGTGAACAATGGCTCATTCTAAATGTGGGGGTGTATTTCATGAGTTTCCCTTTTGGTGAACTTTAATTTTTTAATCTTTTTCGTAGATATAGGTTGAAATTTTAATTTTGAAGAATGATTTAAACATGAAACTCATTATACCCATTTAAATAAAATAATACATTAATTTGTAAATTGTCAGAGATCTATTTTTTAGTTCAGTTTATATATTTTTTTATTATTTATGATCTTTAAAATTTAATAAAAATACTCCAAAAATACTTTTAATGGAATTATTACATGATTTTATACACTTTATCGTTGTTAGTTTTCATCATTTACTCACATTTCTGAGTGGAGTTTTATCTAACAATTTCATATTATTTGTTGAGAATATTTCCTGAGTGAGACCTAGGAAATATAATCCTCTCATAACATGCATTAATATCTTATTGAGGCTATTATTGGAAAAATACAATTTGAAAATGATTGAGGAAATATTTTTTGAACTAAATTTTCGTGAGACCTCCCTTATATCATTACATCATTAATCCCTTGGTTTACATGAATAAACTTATAAGACGTATTTATTATATTCATATTATCCACTACTAACCCACTCTTTGTATAATGCATGAATTTAATTTAGAAAATTGTGGGGGAAGATTTCATCCACCAAAAAATGGTATAATTTTTACTAATGAGATGTATTTTATTTTGTAGTAGGATATTTGTTTTTGATTTTTGTTTACATTATGGAATATCACAGCTATTTTATTCCTTTGAAAAATAAAATTGAAAAATAAGAATGTGTTGTGTAATAGGATGGTTAAAAATTACCATTTCCATACCATTTAATCCCGTGAATGAGCATATGTGGTTAAGAGATAGAGGTGAGATATCACCAAGACATGACTATCAAAAAATAAAAATACAAGAAAAAAAGAAAAAGAAAGGAACATGTTACATTTTTTCACTCAATTATTATATATACCTACATACAACTTGAGCTTCTTATAGAGTGAACTTCATTATATATGATGGAGTCATTTAATTAATCTTTTATCGTCATTCATGCATTACAATTGATATCATGTACTCATTTTTTTCTTGGACTTCATTTTTTGACTCCCTTCCCATAGCCTCAGGGTCATTAAAACATAGTTTCAGAATCCATATTGATTCATTTCGTATTTTTAATTATAAAGTGAATATGGTAAAACAAATTAATTCCTATGGTTTGGAGCATGTACTCAGGGTATGGGAATAACTCGAGTTTCATTTCAACCGTAGTGATGAGTGAAATTCATTGTGAGGTAAATTTTAAATGGGTATAGAGTTCAAGGAATAGTTATGAAATTATAATCAAAGGTTTAAAATTTTTAATAAATCACTGAGCAATAATACATGAATAATTTTTTATGCATGGAAGATCCAGGAGACATACTTTTTCAACATGAACATATTTTTATTTAACTATATATAATGAATGTTTCAGGTTTTAAAAACATATTTCATTTTAAAATACCTATTAAGAAACTCTTAATTCATGATGATAAATTTTTAAGGATTAGGGTCATTTGATAAGCTGAAATTATATATGTATTTTCCTAGCATTTTGATAAATATTTTTGATGATTTAATCGATAGTCAACCTTGTATGTGTTGTTTATTGCAGTATATAGGATTTCATGTTTTCAAAGGATAAATAACATAAAAAAAATTTATGTTAAACGTTGTGAAATATCATTACAGACCTTGTAGTATCATTTCACAAAATTTAATATGTTGTGAAACCATTACATAATTTGATTCACCAATACATTCCGTGTAACATTTATATCCAATTCTTGTATCAATAAAATGCATGGAAAAATAAATGCATTGTGACACCAAGATACACATCATTATTGGAATAATATTTCTAATTCTCCAAAAATGATTTATTTGAGATTTATGAAAATTCAATAAATGAAAGAGGAAATATCAGAACATAATAACATGATGTGAAATACCATTACACATTACGTATTATCCTGATTATTTACCTCGAGTAGGAACATCATGAAACGAAATGGATGGAACACTTTTTCTTCTATCATTTTCTATCTCATTCCCTCTCTAATTTAATCTACCTTTTCTATCCAAACAATTATTCCTATAAGTCTTTTCATATTTATTACATCTACTCAATCACCATGGATCACTATTCTTGTGTTCATCAACCCTTTTTTCATCATCAACACAGTGATACATGCATTAATAGATTAGATCATCAATTTTCATTAAATTTATGTTTAAATCATTCTCATTATTATTCAAGTAAGTAGTTGATTGACTTATTGTTTGATTCTATATTTATTTGTCTCGTTCTTCACGGAGTGATTTATAGTTGGTTAATCTGATCTGTTGCTTGTTTTTTAGTTTTTTAATATCAATCTGTGTTGGCATGTTAATCACGATTTTAATTCATTATCAATCTTTAATCAATTATAACATCATTAGGTAAACTGTTTTGGGTAGGGATCAAGTGTAAGGGTTATTGAATCAAATTAATCATTAATTCTAAACTTGTTAACCATTAGGATAAGTAATTTCATTAAACAGAAATTTCTTGTCCAATTCACCTGAACAACACTGACCATAATAATTTTGAATGAATTACATTTTCTGAAATGGAGTAGAATAGGATATGACCAATAACCTATGAAATTTTCTTCCATATAGGCTAGGATTCTTGAATCCTAGTTATAGCTAGCTCTAAACCATGGAATAATGGTATATTGTTTATATATTGTTGTTATAAACTCAATAAACTAGTGATATCAAATTTCATCACAACCTAAACTATATTACCATACCAAGATAGAATTAAGATCATCCTTTATACTTAACCTATAAATTTATCATGATCCCTTCATTCTCTATAATCGTAAACCCTGTTTTTAGCATCAGTTTTCCCATCCACAATCAGAATAATGAGGACTCTTATCCATAATGATTTTAATCCTTAGTTTCAGTCAACATTTTCTCGCTCCGTATGGAGCGATGCCACACAAAAATTAAATTATGTTTTATTACAATGTGCAGTTTGGGAAGCAATAAATCTAATCTAAGAACATCTCATGGGAACTAAATTACTCGTATGGGCATGTCATTTATTATAAATTTTCAACACTTCTCGAACTAAAATTAATTACCCTTATTTTGGAGGATCCTAGATGGATTCCTAGGCTCCTCAATCCTCTTATGATTCATATAAAATAACATGTGTATGGAATCTAGCCCTTTATGATATGTAATTTCTTCCTAATTTAGATTCTTCTCTATTATATCTTTCTTACCCAAAGGATTGGGATGGATTTTACTCTATAGGTAATGATTTAGATCTAGGGTTTAATGGATCTCATTTATTGGGATCTTCATAGTATTTTTTGATCCTATATCTCCCTTTACATTGAAATTTTGATCATTCTACATTGAATTGAGAATTATGGGTGGGTAAATGTACATCAATGATATTGAGGAAGGTGTTATAATAGATAATTCACATTGTATTTCTTATAAATGTGAGTATGTAATTTTTCCATTATTTTTCAAAATTGAAAAATTTCATTTGAAATTGAAATAATGAATTTTATTCCATTAAGTTTTGGGGCCATTCAAGGATATCATTGGACGTGTTGATGCTAATGAGGTCTGGATTGATGGAAACCCGTGAGGTGTTCTAATAACCATAAAATGTTATTGAATAAAATGTATAATTGGAAATTGAGGTTTTATAAAATTTAATTAATTCATTACAACATAGTTGAGAATGGAAATTTAATAGTTAGTTGAATAAGCCATTTGTAACATCCCAAGTAATTAATGAATAATAGATATTTTTATATATGTCTATTAATGATTAAGATAGTGTTATAGAGGCTTAAAATGAAAATAAATACAATCTTATGCATGGAATACACTAATATTCTTAAAAGATTGTTTTGCTGCCTTTTGATGGCAAACCATTTTTGAATCTATATTTTGACAATTTTATAAACTATGTTTGTCAAAATAAACTTATTCTTTATGATTGGGAAATCAAAATTTACCTTGTGTGAATTTTTGGTATTTTTCTGACAATGTTCATTTTTTAATGAATAGTGAAAAATACTGCATTTTGCATCAAAACTACTTTTTAATCTAATTTATTTATATGATTAGATTATGTTTTGAATTGGTTTTGAAGTAAAATTAGAATATATTTTTACCATTTTATCCAATGGTGGTCATTGGAATCAATTTCACTTTGAAATTAGACTTAAACTGGTGTCAATCTTTTGATACTTATTGTTTTGTAAAAACACGCTATTTGCTCTGGCAGCGGGAATTAATTATTAAATTAATTAATTTGACTTATATGTATTGAATTTTGTAAAATAGACTTCATTTTTGAATTCGGAATATCAAATATAGCTTAGGGTGAATTTTTGGTAATTTTATGAAAAACTTCAATTTTTGATGAATAGTGAAACCACTAAGTGGTAATCAAGCAAACTAATTTTTCAGTTAAATGAAAGTTTACCACTAATGTCTATTGAATTTTGAAAATCCGACATACATGGTTGTCATTAAGAAGTAAAATGTGGTACAATGAGATTATAATATTTTTTTGGTGAATAGTAACTTATTAAGTTCTTAATCGCGATTAGTGGTAATTAGGGTAGTTTAAGGTATAAATAATGCTTTAATAATAGGAAATGACCTAGACACATGTACCAACCTTATTGGTTGTGTCATGGCCGACCAAGACAATCCATGGGTCAACTTGGGGACCCCATGGAGACACTTTGGTTTGGAAATGACATAAATAACTTTTTATTAAATGTTAAAGTAAAAATGACACAAAATAATATGTTTTACGAAAACAATTTTTACATGGGGTTATAAAGATCAGATTTTTGATTACAAATAGTAATTGGAAATCTAAAAAGATTTACTACATCATAGTATTTTTTTATGATTTTTAGACATTAAATAAATTAAATTATTTATGACATAATAATGATGCAGCGATGACATCATTATTTGACGATTTAAATAAAATGGAAAGATAATGTAAAATATATGAACTACAGATGTCCAAAACTTATTGGATGAGTGGATTTAGAATCCTTATCACCTTATCCATGAATTATATCAGTGTGGGACCTTGTGAAACCGAAACACATTTTCAAATAAAGTAATATTTCTTTACTTTCCAAAAGTGCCCCTCCTCTCCTCTTATAAAAGGCCCCCACCTCTACATCATTTCACACACACCTAAAGCCTTTGGCTCGTCCAAACCCTGCCCATTTACTCTCTCCACATCCCTCTACTCATCCTAGAGGATTCCCTTTGGGAAGAATCCTTTCAAAGTAAGCCTTTAGGCTCAAATCAAAAGGAGTTACACTTTTAAAGGTAATTCATTCTCTCATGTTCATTTGTTTTATTTTGCTTCTCCAACCCCCTAAACTCTTTTTATTTACATCTTTTGTACCAAAAACAGTATATTAAATATACTAGGATGTTGTTATAAGATTTATTTGAGCTACACTCTCACACAACTACATCAAATGGTTAAAGAACATACAGTTTCCGTGGATGGCGAAATTCTGCCTCCTGAAACGATGATTGTTCAACACTCATTTAACACCTTCAAAGGTGGCCATTATGATGTCACTATTTTTATATATGATATATAATATGTTTATGTTTTCCTTAAGCTTCTGTTTTTTTCATTTTGGGCATACCTTTATGGTTTCCATTATGGGTAAACACGATATCTTCATTTTAGGAAGTGCGGACTACCGCCCCCTCAAAGTGATTTGATTCGTTAAATACCATATGTGGGACATATAAAGGATGGAACTATGATATTATATATGATATTATACTAGAATTATAATATACCTTTATATCATTATGATTCCATTCTATAAAATATGAAATAGAAATGAAAGTAGCGTTCATGCGTACGTACGGCTTACCGTCTCCATGAACGGTGCATTTCATTTCTTACCTCTAAATGATTATGTAATATTATAAATGCATGTAAGTACTGGATATATATGACATATATGAAATCTACATCATGAATAACATTCTGGATATAATGAAACTTTGACCAAATTAACAACATGTAAGTGTAAGAAGTCTATTTTTGACTTAAGAACCAAATACCGATAAAATGAACATTATTAACTTAACTGATTACATGATGTTCATAACATGGTATAAAAGGAATAATGAACTTGAAAAAAAATTCATAATCAAGTAGAGATTAACTCAAGTTTATTATTCAGGAGATTAAAGAACGGTCGGGTCAAGTCGGATACGAGGTATGGGACTTCGTCTCAATCTCCTTTCGTTGAGGCATATTTTATTTTATACACAACTTTCTTTTATACGGTGTATAAACCACTTTGACTTTTACGTTTATTCAAAAGGAATATTTTTTATACAAAGCGTTTGATAAATGACAAAAGGGAATGTTTTTGTCGTACGTATGCGACGACAACGAATTCTCCGCCATCGTGACCGTTATTTGAGTTTCGGCTTTCTCTACAAGCCATACCTTCTTTTTAAAAGAAAAATAAATACCATGTTTTACTTTTCTTTTATTTTGGTATTGAAAATGGTTTTCATAATTTTTTTATATCAATGTGTTGTATTGATATCTCGTGATTGAAATGTGGAAATTTTATGTTTCCTTTATGCATGTTTTATGTGATATGATTATGTTATGGTTCTTGGGAATTATTATGAAGACTGGTGGTTCTGTGATAAACTAAGGGCGGGTGAGCCCGTTATAGCTCTCCAATGCATTGGGTAACGCGAAGGAGTGAAACGTTGAGGTTTATCCGAAGAGATTTTAGTGAATATACTGTGATGGGTATTCCAAACGTAACCAAGAGGGTTACTCCCTACGTAAGAATGTTATGAATGCCTCAAGTTACCTTTATGTCTTATGATTTCTATGATTTATTCATGATTTTATGAGGTATGTTAAAGTACCTATGTTTTATGGGTAAAGTATGATTTCATTCTTATGTATATATGAACTCATGTTTCCTTTCCATGTTTTTTTATAACCCATACTGAGTTTTTATTCTCATCCCAAGTTTTTGAAATGTTTTTCACAGGTCAAGGGAAAGGTACATGATAAGATGATAGAGTCAATGATGTGTCAAGAAATAATCCATGTTTTATTTTAAATGTGTTTCCATGGATGGGAATGAAGAATACTATCTTTATGTAACCACTTTGTTTATATGTGGAATGTAATGCAAGTTTTATGATCTAATTCTCTAAAACTCTAAACCCGAAAAGATCCTCAATGTGTAATCTTGTAATAACTCAAGATTAAGCAAGGTTTAAGGCTGGGGCCTTATAGTTGGTATCAAAGGTCGGTTTAGATAACTTGAGGAGTTATAATTCTATTAAATGATTATCCAAAAATATTTTTTTTTGAAATGATATAGCATTTAAAGATTACCATGTTGCTTCATCTAAGACATGTTTGTTCAGAATGGTTTTCCGCAGAGGAAACAGGGAAGCAGTGCTAGGAAGGCATACAGAAGGAAATAACCTTCCGAATCAGCATCCAGAAATGGTCGGAATTGGAACTGAACAGTTTGTTGCAGTAATGGCGCAGTTGACTCAAGCGATAAATGGTGGTGGTATCCATGCACGAGATCAGCCAGATCAACCGTAGAGGAACATGTCAGTGGTGGAAGATTTCATGAGGCAACATCCACCATCATTCAGAGGATCATCTGACCCTATGCTAGCTGAAGGGTGGATTAAAGCACTGGAGAAGATTTTTGATGTCATGGGGTGTTTAGACAATCAAAAGGTTAGTCTAGCTATTTACCGTTTGGAGGGTGAAGCAGATCAGTGGTGGTCTATGGTTAAAAATATCAGGGACGCCGATTAGATTGATGCTCTTCACTGGGATGAATTCAAAGGTATGTTTCTTGAGAAGTATTTTCCTAAGGTTGTTCGACTTAGGATGGAAAAGAAATTCTTGGAATTGAGGCAAGAGGAAGACTCAGTTGATGCCTATGAAGAAAGGTTCACTCGATTGGCAAGGTATGCTCCAAATTTTATCCGGGACCTTGATAGTAAAATCAATCATTTTTACTCAGGATCAAAGCCAAAGTATCGAAGGGCATTAGCTTCTCGTGAGTTTAAAAGTTATGAAAATCTTGTTCGATGTGCTGAGATGGTGGAAATGGAGTTTGCCGATGACCAAGTTTTCTATAACAACCAGCAGAAGAAGAGACCGTGGTGGTAGGAGAAAGGTAAGAATTCTTCAAAAAAGTATGATGGAAAGAGAACTAAGTTTCCAGTTTGTGATAAATGTGGCAAAAGGCATGCTGGGGAATGTCTTCTGAATTCTGGGAAGTGCTACCGATGTGGTAAGATGGGACATAAGGCTCGTGAATGCACTGAAAAGGATCAAGGTGAAGGTAAGAACAAATTTGATTTACAGTTAGTGAAATGTTATAAGTGCAATGAGATGGGTCACTATGAAAACGAGTGTCCGACAAGGAGCATGAGTGATGGGAAGCAGTTAGACTACAAGCAGAAAGGGGTGGTGAAATCCTTTGCAACTACTTCAGCAGATGTCGGGCCATCAAATGAAGTCGTATCAGGAACTTTGTTTGTTTTTTCAGATTATGCCAGTGTGTTGTTTGATTCGGGGTCTACACATTCTTTCATATCTGAAACCTTTTCTAGTAAAATGGGAATACCATCTCAAGAAATGACTCCTGAACTTTTGGTAAAAACTCCTGGGGGAAGTGTCGAGGAAAAAAGAATTTATAAGAATCTTCCTATCCTTATTTGTGGAAAGAACCTACTTGCAAACCTTATTGTTATACCTCTAGTAGAGTTTGATGTTATCCTGGGTATGGATTGGCTCTCTATTTACCATGCTAATATTGACTGTAGAGCTAGAAAAGTTTCTTTTCAGAAAGAATTTCAGTTTGTTTACAAGAATGAACCTTTACTTTTTATAACATATCAAGAGGCCGAGAAACTTGTAAAAGATGGAAATGAATTTTACCTTGCACACGTCGTTGAAAATAAAGGAACAGTTCAGATTAATGATGTGCCAGTGGTAAATGAGTATCCTGATGTTTTTCCTGATGAGTTGACTGGAATAATACCAGATCGGGAAGTTGAGTTTACTGTTGACTTAGTTCCTGATGCTAAGCCAATTTCAAAACCCACTTATCGAATGGCACAAATTGAACTTTTAGAGTTGAAGGAGAAATTGCAAGATTTATTAGAGAAAGGTTTCATTAGACCTAGCACATCACCATGGGGTGCTCTTGTTTTATTTGTTAAAAAGAAAGATGGTTCTATGAGACTTTGCATTGATTATAGAGCCTTGAATAATATCACTGTTAAGAACAAATATCCTTTGCCTCATATCGATGATTTGTTTGATCAGCTCCAGGGAGATCAGTTTTTTTCAAAGATTGACTTGAGATCGGGGTACCATCAGCTGAAGGTTAAGGAGGCAGATATTCCGAAGACCGCGTTCCGTACGAGATATGGCCATTATGAATTTGTAGTAATGCCTTTTGGGCTAACCAATGCACCTGCTGTATTCATGGACTTAATGAATAGAATTTTCCATGAGTTCTTGGATAAGTTTGTGGTGGTTTTCATTGATGATATTTTGGTGTTTTCTAAAAGTAAAGAGGAGCATGAAAAACATTTAAGGGTTATCTTGCAAACCTTAAAAGAAAAGAAACTGTATGGGAAATTCAGAAAGTGTGAGTTTTGGTTGCAACAAATTTCTTTCCTTGGTCACTTTGTTTCTAAAGATGGAATAACTGTTGATCCTGCAAAAACAAAAGTTGTGGAAGAATGGCCAAGACCCACAAATGTAACCGAGATTCGTAGCTTCCTTGGTTTGGCGGGCTATTACCGAAGGTTTGTTAGAAATTTTTCATGGTTATCTAGTCCAATGACTAAGCTAACTCGGAAGGGTGTTATGTTTATCTGGACAAAAGAATGTGATGATTGTTTTCAGGAATTGAAAAGAAGATTGGTGAATGATCCAGTTTTGGCACTACCTTCCAGGAATTGTGAGTTTGTTATATACAGTGATGCTTCATTGAAAGGACTTGGTTGGGTCCTAATGCAGAATGATCAGTTAATTGCTTATGCTTCACGACAGTTGAAAACTCATGAGGTAAATTACCCTACACATGATTTGGAATTAGCTGCTGTTGTTTTTGCTTTAAAAATTTGGAGGCATCATTTGTATGGAGTAAAGTGTAAAATATATACCGATCACAAAAGTTTAAAGTATATATTCACTCAGAAAGAGTTAAACATGAGACAAAGGAGATTGCTGGAATTAATCAAGGATTATGATTGTACAATTCATTACCATTCGGGAAAACCAAATAAAGTGGCTGATGATTTGAGTCGAAAAAGTAATGCTTCATTAACAATGTTGTGTTTGGAACGTGATCCTTTGGTTAAGGATTTGATGAACTTTGTCATAGAAGTTGTTGGTGCAGGAAGTCCTTCTGTTTTGTTTCAGGTATCAGTGAGATCATCTCTATCAGATAGAATCAAGCAAGCACAGAAGCATGATAGTGAGTTGCAGAAAAAGGTAGAGCTTGTTCAGAAAGGTAAGTTGCCTGAATTCAACATTGATAATGATTGCGTTTTGAGATTTGGGAAGAGATTGTGTGTGCCTTGTGATTCACAGTTGAAGAGAGAGTTGTTATGTAAAGCTCATAGTTCACCGTTTTCAGTTCATCCGGGCAGTACTAAGATGTATAGAGATCTGTGGGAGTATTACTGGTGGGATGGAATGAAAAGAGATATTGCTGATTTTACTGTGAAGTGTTTGACTTGTAAGCAGGTTAAAGCAGAGCGGCAGTTACCGAAAGGGATGCTTCAGCCTTTACTAGTGCCAGAATGGAAATGGGAGAATATATCCATGGACTTTGTTGTTGGATTACCGAAGACATCTCGAGGTAATAATGCAATCTGGGTTATTGTTGATCGCTTGACCAAATCTTCTCATTTCCTTGCTATACGAGATACTTTCTCTCTTGATCAACTTTCCCGTTTGTATCTTAAAGAGATAGTCAGGTTACATGGAGTTCCTCTCTCCATTGTATCGAATCGTGATCCCAGGTTTACTTCTAACTTTTGGAAAGGCCTTCAGAAGTCGTTGGGTACTAAATTACATTTTAGTACAACTTTTCATCCTCAATCAGATGGGCAGTGAGAACGAACAATCCAGACGTTGGAGGATATGCTACGAGCTTGTTCTATGGATTATCAGGGAAGTTGGGACCAACATCTTTCTTTGGTTGAATTTTCATATAATAACAGTTTTCATTCCAGTATACAGATGGCACCATTTCAGGCATTATATGGGAAGCGGTGTCGAACTACAACTTTCTGGGATGAAGTGGGTGAAAGGAAGTTGATGGGACTAGAATTGGTAGAAGAGATGGCAGAAAAAGTTCAGCTGATTCAAAAACACATGAGAACAGCTCAGAGCTGGCAGAAGAGTTATGCGGATAACCGGAGGAAGGATCTATCTTTCGAGGTAGGTGATCGTGTTTTTCTCAAGGTTTCTCCTTGGAAAAGCGTGATGAGATTTGGTAAGAAATGAAAGTTGAGTCCAAGGTTTGTTGGACCATACGAAATTCTGGAGAGAGTTGGATTAGTTGCATACTGAGTGGCTTTACCTCCGAGTTTATCTCAGGTACATAATGTTTTTCACGTTTCGATGTTGAGAAAGTATATGCCAGATCCATCTCATGTTTTGAGTCCAGAGGTAGTTCAGCTGGAAGAGAACCTATCTTATGAGGAACAACCAGTCCAGATTCTTGACCACAGGGAGCAAGTGTTACGGAATAAAGTGATTCACCGGGTAAAGGTTTTGTGAAAAAACCACATGATTGAAGAGGCAACATGGGAATCTGAAAATGCAATGAGGGATAAGTACCCCCATTTATTCGATAAGTAAATAAATTGCGGGGACACAATTTTCTAAAGGGGGGAAGGATGTAACATCCCAAGTAAGTAATGAATAATAGATATTTTTATCTATGTCTATTAATGATTAAGATAGTGTAATAGAGGCTTAAAATGAAAATAAATACAATCTTATGCATGGAATACACTAATATTCTTAAAAGATTGTTTTGCTGCCTTTTGATGGCAAACCATTTTTGAATCTATATTTTGACAATTTTATAAACTATGTTTTTCAAAATAAACTTATTCTTTACGATTGGGAAATCAAAATTTACCTTGTGTGAATTTTTGGTATTTTTCTGACAATGTTCATTTTTTAATGAATAGTGAAAAATACTGCATTTTTCATCAAAACTGCTTTTTAATCTAATTTATTTATATGATTACATTATGTTTTGAATTGGTTTTGAAGTGAAATTAGAATATATTTTTACCATTTTATCCAATGGTGGTCATTGGAATCAATTTCACTTTGAAATTAAACTTAAACTGGTGTCAATCTTTTGATACTTATTGTTTTGTAAAAACACGCTATTTGCTCTGGCAGCGGGAATTAATTATTAAATTAATTAATTTGACTTATATGTATTGAATTTTGTAAAATAGACTTCATTTTTGAATTCGGAATATCAAATATATCTTAGGGTGAATTTTTGGTAATTTTCTGAAAAACTTCAATTTTTGATGAATAGTGAAACCACTAAGTGGTAATCAGGCAAACTGATTTTTCAATTAAATGATAGTTTACCACTAATGTGTATTGAATTTTGAAAATCTGACATACATGGTTGTCATTAAGAAGTAAACTGTGGTTCAATGAGATTATAATATTTTTTTGGTGAATAGTAACTTATTAAGTTCTTAATCGCGATTAGTGGTAATTAGGGTAGTTTAAGGTATAAATAATTCTTTAATAATAGGAAATGACCTATACACATGTCCCAACCTTATTGGTTGTGTCATGGCCGACCAAGAAAAGCCATGTGTCAACTTGGGGACCCCATGGAGACACTTTGGTTTGGAAATGACATAAATAACGTTTTATCAAATGTTAAAGTAAAAATGACACAAACATAATATGTTTTACGAAAACAATTTTTACATGGGGTTATAAAGATCAGATTTTTGATTGTAAATAGTCATTGGAAAGATAAAAATATTTCCTACATCATAGTAGTTTTTTTATGATTTTTAGACATTAAATAAATTAAATTATTTATGACATAATAATGATGCAGCGATGACATCATTATTTGACGATTTAAATAAAATGGAAAGATAATGTAAACTCTATGAACTAAACATGTACAAAACTTATTGTATGAGTGGATTTATAAGAATTATCACCTTATCCACGAATTATATCAATGTGGGACCTTTTGAAACCGAAAAACATTTTCAAATAAAGTAATATTTCTTTACATTCCAAAAGTGCCCCTCCTCTCCTCTTATAAATGGCCCCCACCTCTACCTCATTTCACACACACCTCAAGCCTTTGGCTCGGCCAAACCCTGCCCATTTACTCTCTCCACATCCCTCTCCTCATCCTAGAGGATTCCATTTGGGCATAATCCTTTCAAAGGAAGCCTTTAGGCTCAAATCAAAAGGAGTTACACTTTTAAAGGTAATTCATTCTCTCATGTTCATTTGTTTTATTTTTCTTCTCCAACCCCCTAAACTCTTTTTATTTACTTCTTTTGTAACAACACCAGTATCTTCAATATACTAGGATGTTGTTATAAGATTTATTTGAGCTACACTCTCACACAACTACATCAAATGGTTAAAGAACATACGGTTTCCGTGGATGGCGAAATTCTGCCTCCTGAAATGATGATTGTTCAACACTCATTTAACACCTTCAAAGGCGGCCATTATGATGTCACTATTTTTATATATGATATATAATATGTTTATATTTTCCTTAAGCTTCTGTTTTTTTCATTTTGGGCATACCTTTATGGTTTCCATTATGGGTAAACACGATATCTTCATTTTAGGAAGTGCGGACTACCGCCCCCTCAAAGTGATTTGATTCGTTAAATACCATATGTGGGACATATAAAGGATGGAACTATGATATTATATATGATATTATACTGGAATTATAATATACCATTATATCATTATGATTCCATTCTATAAAATACAAAATAGAAATGAAAGTAGCGTTCATGCGTACGTACGGCTTACCGTCTCCATGAACGGTGCATTTCATTTCTTACCTCTAAATTATTATGTAATATTATAAATGCATGTAAGTACTGGATATATATGACATATATGATATCTACATCATGAATACCATTATGGATATAATGAACCTTTGACCAAATTAACAACATGTAAGTGTAAGAAGTCTATTTTTGACTTAAGAACCAAATACCGACAAAATGAACATTATTAACTTAACTGATTACATGATGTTCATAACATGGTATAAAAGGAATAATGAACTTGAAAAAAAATTAAAAAGAAAGTAGAGATTAACTCAAGTTTATTATTCAGGAGATTAAAGAACGGTCGGGTCAAGTCGGATACGAGGTATGGGACTTCGTCTCAATCTCCTTTCGTTGAGGCATATTTTATTTTATACACAACTTTCTTTTATACGGTGTATAAACCACTTTGACTTTTACATGTATTCAAAAGGAATCTTTTTTATACAAAGCCTTTAATAAATGACAAAAGGGAATGTTTTTGTCGTACGTATGCGGCGAAAATGACTTCTCCGCCGTCGTGACCATTATTTGAGTTTCGGCCTCCTCTACAAGCCATACCTTCTTTTTAAAAGAAAAATAAATACCATGTTTTACTTTTCTTTTATTTTGGTATTGAAAATGGTTTTCATAATGTTTTTATATCAATGTGTTGTATTGATATCTCGTGATTGAAATGTGGAAATTTTATGTTTCCTTTATGCATGTTTTATGTGATATGATTATGTTATGGTTCTTGGGAATTATTATGAAGACTGATGGTTCCGTGATAAACTAAGGGCGGGTGAGCCCGTTATAGCTCTCCAATGCATTGGGTAACGCGAAGGAGTGAAACATTGAGGTTTCTCCGAAGAGATTTTAGGGAACATACTGTGATGGGTATTCCAAACGTAACCAAGAGGGTTACTCCCTACGTAATAATGTTATGAATGCCTCAAGTTACCTTTATGTCTTATGATTTCTATGATTTATTCATGATTTTATGAGGTATGTTAAAGTGCCTATGTTTTATGGGTAAAGTATGATTTCATTCTTATGTATATATGAAATCATGTTTCCTTTCCATGTTTTTTTTATAACCCATACTGAGTTTTTATGCTCATCCCAAGTTTTTGAAATGTTTTTCACAGGTCAAGGGAAAGGTACATGATAAGATGATAGAGTCAAGGATGTGTCAAGAAATAATCCATGTTTTATTTTAAATGTGTTTCCATGGATGGGAATGAAGAATACTATCTTTATGTAACCACTTTGTTTATATGTGGAATGTAATGAAAGTTTTATGATCTAATTCTCTAAAACTCTAAACCCGAAAAGATCCTCAATGTGTAATCCTGTAATAACTCAAGATTAATCAAGGTTTAAGGATGGGGCCTTATACCATTAATGTTTAATGGGTTGTGAAATAAATATCGATAAATGGATTAATGGGAAATTGTTAATGTTTTTCCTTGTGATAAATATGAAGGAAAATGGTTGTGATTGATAAATTAAATAGTGGAAAATGACTTGAATGGTTGATAATAATGTTAAACATGTTTAACCATGATATGTATATAATGAATGATATATTTTTTGAAAGATGGTTCAATGTGTTTGGGGTAAAGGAACCACGATAAAATTCCCATGGGGTCTGAAAATGGTTCTCTAATCCCCAGATGCATGAATATGAACAATTATTTATTGAATACGGAATACTACTAGAAATATATATAGGGTACTAAACTGATTCTCTATCCCCTAGATATATTGTAATTAGACTAATATTCCTTGTTTCTGAGATGAGGATACCTAGATTAATGCTATAGGGTACCAAATGAAAATAGAATTTAATAGATAATAAAATCCTTGATGGAATGAATTATTATAAATCTATGGATTATGATTCAAAATATGGAATGGGTAGAACCATTTATGATTTCTTCAGGTGTCACTGTGAACCCGAGGGCCTATGTGGTTTATTAAAAAAATAATAAATTTGAAATCATTTAGTTTTTTATCATTACATTTATTCTTTTTATAAATTAATCCAAGTAATATAAAGTATATTTCTTAAATTCCATTGGTGGGGGATTACTGATTTGTACTGACACCCAACTTTTTCTACCTCATCAGTACCTGAATAGACATCATGTTTGCAGGACAATATAACAGAAATAGCTTGAAGTTTGATGGGTGATTTTGGATTCATATTTGTGTACGAATGAAGAAACCAAACATGATTTTGTAACCCCTTTGGATTATTCTAGTGCTTATTTATTTTGGGTTATCATTTAAATCTTAACATATACATCCAATGACATATTTGCAACATTTCTTGGTCATTTTCCCTATTTAGGATATCTACATGAGTTGTTTGGTTAAATATTGACTATTGTAGTATCTTTGTTTTATTTTATATTGATTTCAACTATTGTGATGCTTTGATAAAAAGCATATAGTCTCCCCCAAGATACATATTAGAGCATCATACCTTATAATATCCCGAGCTCACTCTTCTGGAATCAGTGCATGAAAATGCTGTGTAATTTTATTTACAAAAAAATTGAAAAATTAAACAACATATTCCACCAATGAGTCCTTTTTATAGGTTTAGGTTCTACAAGATAAGACATCATCTTACATTTATCAGAGTTGAAACAAAAATAAATCGAAAACCTACAATACTTTTGTGTGATAACTCCATGAGAGATGAAATCTAAGTTAGAACTTCTAATATACATGTGAAAAACATTTAAAATCAAAGGGTGAGAATTCAATTTCCTAGTAAGGGGTTAGTGTATAATATTTTTTAAAATTTCCTTTACATTTTGAAACTATAGCTGTGGCAAATACCTTCGAAATATTTTTTGGTAAATATTTTTGAAAATACCATTGATAAATACTTTCTTCTTTGAAAATATATAAATAAACTCTTTTGAAGATAACTATGCTTTTGGAAATTCTATAAATCCTTTTAAAGTAGTTGTGCTTTCAAAAATAATAATGCATTTGAGTACTTTAATATAAAACAATGGTTATTCAGAAAATACTAAGCAAGCATCTAAAAACAAATCATTTGGGCTATATAAACATTTGAGGTTGTCTAGTCCTACCCACTTAGTGGAGGGTGGGTTCACACCCCATTAATCTTCCATATTTATGTCGTTTAAGTTGCTGGATTTTCCAAAAACATTTTAGGCTTTCTGTACTATAATATACATTTCTCATTGGGTTTTCTACCTTGAAATTCATGGCATTATATTCATATACATGTGTTTGTGTGTGTGTGTGTATAAATATATATTAATATATACAATTTATAAATAACTGAATCTTACCATTTTTAAGAATTTTCTCAAGTATGTGAAATGTTAATAAAATATTAACGTACATGAAATCATATTTCATCTATAAAACCCTGAAAAACATTTTTTTATATATAGAGTTACACACACTCACACACACACACACAGATATATATATATATATATCTGCATATATGTAGGAATAATAAAACTGATGCATATAATATAAATGAATGACATGTCATTGAATAAGATGATGGTCATATCATGTAATCAACAATCATGAATACAAATGTTACTATATGATTTATATAGTTTGACACATACTACAAATCATTAAATGTAAAATTATTTCATAACTAAAATACAATATAAATGATAATTACATAAATTTGAAATATAATAAAATAATCAACTATATTTTTATTGTCATAAAATAGTAGAAATTTAGCTGCATTAGATCTATAAAATTAAACATTGATTACATATATATAAACAATATTATATTGCAATGATAAATTCAAATAAAAAAAGTTTTATTTGAAATAACTGAATATGAAATTTTCTTTATTCGAAGGTCTCAGAAACGTAAATCCAACTTGAACTAAATCGAAAACACAGTTTTTTTAATTAATTTTAGTAACACATAATAACACATATAATATATATACAATATTTGAAGTGAGGGGTTACACATGCCATATAAATTTTCAAATGAAAAATTTAAAAGTAAATAAATATCTTTATAAAGAAAATATGGATTTAAGGAATCAAATAATTGAATTGCCATTCCATTACTAAAAATCAAGTAAATATATAGTAGTATATCCTTTAAAAAAACAAATTCAAATTAGGAATTGAATTTTTAAAACATTAATACCTTAATTTTCATTTATATAGCTTATATATACTTGAAAATTAAATAATAAAAGAAATAGATTGAAGTTTCCCTTAAAATAATAAGATCTTAAAATAAAGAAATATTTTAAATATTTATCCCTTTCCTTATAGATATTGAATAAATGAGTCATACATATAAATATATATACACATGTATATGTGTATCTTTGAAAAGGTAAGGTAATTTGTTTTAATAAAAAAATCATTAGAACCAAACAAAATTTAAATAAAATATATATCTTAATAAAATTAAATAAATTCCGAATAAATTAACCACCATAAAATTCATAATTAATCCCATAATAATGTTTATCAAAGTTTCAAAACAATAAAACATGTTGATTTTGATTTGAAGAAACTAAAATAAATAAATAAATAAATTGAAAAAAATATGTAAGCAAATTACATACCTCTAAAGGAACCATAATAGCCCATGGATGGAGCTTAGCAAGGCATTGACAGGAGATTTGTTTCCCTTAACTGTTTCACAGAGAGTGGTAGTTCCCAATAAGGTATTTAGAGAATGTGCATCACTCAAAGAGGGAGTGAAACATCTCATAATACATGCCCTCTAATGAAGAACTAAAATTCTCTATTTATAGACCTCAAAAACTATAGTGGTATAATATTATATAACAAATTTTGTGTATATTATTTAAGAGGAAGTCTTTATTAATAACTCAATCCCAAACGAAAGATATCCAAAATAATAGATTCATTGAATTTTGAAAAAATCCAAATTACTGTCATAAATTTTATGTTAATTCACTATATTTGTTTTATAAACAATGGATAGTTACAAATAGAATCAATCAAGAAATATAAAATTGAAAAGTAATATATCATTAATAGTTGAGACTTCTTGACAAATCAATAATCCAGAGCCATAAAATAATCAATTATTGTTGTTGAAAATTGATATATGCATCCTTCTATACTATTTTAAACACTGTCATTTGAAGATAAATCCAACCAATGATAAAATTATTTGAATAAATTCTATACAACAATAGGAAACAAGTGGTAGAAATCGAAAGAATAAGTCACTATTAAAGAGATCACATTTAGGTTCATACCTAAAACTCTATTAAAAGCAAAAACACCGACCTCCAAATACCTCAAATCGAAAAGTTATCCAAAATATAAAGGTTTTTCCCTAGATCATGATTGGAAACTCCACACAAAGCAGAACTAGCCTTCCGAATGATCGCTGATGGTTGGAATATAAAATCAAACCGCAAATCTAACTCAACCTATATATCTATAACTCTCGATGACTGGAATATGAGCCTTAGAAAGCCACTGGATTGATCGCTGCTCAAAGTAGAAAAAGAAGAACCCTCACCATCGCCTCGACTCCTGACCATGCTCTCACTCATAACCTAGAGACCTAAACTCAACCCCATGGAAGACTTGATTCCCAGCCAAACCTATGAAACTGAATCCCGCAAATGATGATTTCATCTTCACAATTAAATATTTTATTTTCGTTTATTATTTTTTATTTAATCTATTTAATAATTATATATATATATATATCTAATCTGTTTAATTTTAAACTTTTATGTTAATTTATATATATGTGTGTGTGTGTATATGCGTTTGTGTGTACAAACATATATTATTATTTCATTTATATATAGTTTTATGACAACCCAAAAATTTAAAATTTAGAAAATAAAAATATTTTTCCTGTTTTCATATATTAAAATATAAATAATAATAATAAATTTTCATAATGATATTCATAACTATAATTTATTTAATATATAATTTCATATAATATAATTTTATATATAATACTATTGTATGAAATTATCCTGCTAAAAAAATTGAAAATAAATTTATAAAAATCATCATTATAATTCAAAACATTATAACTGAATAATAATAATTGTAACATTATTCTTAATATTTAAATATTCTTATAATATTTATTGTTTTTAATTATTAAGAAAATATTTTTTCATGATACTATAATGACCCATACTTTACATACATTGTTATTACTTCAAAATTTGAAGCACACTTATTACAACATATAACAAAACCAAGAAAGGACCGTATATGTATAGTGTCTTTAGAAACTGGGAAACATAAACAACTGGTTCATAAAGCATCTACTTTTCCTCCCATTTATTTCATAATATCTAGAGTCCCTTTTTGGCTTATTCTACTTAATAACCTTCTTCCTGACTTGGGGAAATAAAACATACAAAAGGGTGAGCTCAAATGCTCAGTAAGGGTAGACAAAAGAAATATCAATCACATCATATACATAAGCACATAACTTTTGGAAATCTTAACCTGAAAAAGATATCATAATTTCATAACATGGCATAAATCATAGTATTGAAATGAAATCCCAATAATCATAACTTTAAACATTAAACTTTGTGGAATACACACATAATCATAGAGAATCATTTCTTATTAGTCAAGACTCATTTCCAAGACTATCTTAGTGGACAAAGTCCATTTCTGAACCGAGTTACCCTCGTTTCAGTCCTGCTTCATGGAACCGGTATAACCTACCATTCCATTCATGTCTATCTCATGAGATAAAAAATATTTACCCAATGAATTGGAGGGAGATATAGGTCCCACCCATCTCATAATGATACCATTCTTATGTGTTCCACAAAATCATAAATCATACATCATTGCATAACCCATGTAATAAAAATAGGATTCTTAAACATCGTGACATCATAAAACAATTCATATAAGATAAAAGAATTCATAAATATAATTCCATCACTACATAATCAAATCAATTTAACAATAGGGATAGAAACAGAACCCTTTATTATCGTAGATGGAAAATAATTTTGATAAAACACTTGAACTCCATTCTTGAGGAAAATATCCTTTCTACTTCAAAAACACTATTACTTTCTTAACATGTCATAAACATCTAACTAAAATAAGTTATTTAAAAATAAACTTGAATACTTTTAAAGGATGATTCTTGGAAATAATGTTTTAAAAATCCATTTATTCTATATAATTTAAAAAAAACATTCATCGTACTTTTGTCGGAATAGTCAAAAAGTACCTCGGACGAAAAATGACAAAAGATTCCTTTTATATCTTTTACTAAAAACTCACAGAAGGGTAAAATTGTATTTAAAAAATTGTAGGTGGATGTAAATAATAATACATATTGAGGAAACATTGATTTGGATGATAAAATACACCCCAGTAAATACTAAAATATAAACAATCTCAGATAAAAATGAGATTGTGATATTTCCCCTACCTTAGGTCCGTTATGCTTTGTACGTGTCTGAACCTCCTGTATAATGATTTAAATAATGTTATTGACTTATTCCTGAATCATAATAATTTTTATGATATCATATATGTTCATATTCTTAGCTTCTTAGTAGTAATATTTTATTGCTACTTGTTGTTAGGGTGTTTATAACTTTTTGTTCTTATGCGTGTTTTGTCGAATAAATTCTGATTCTTCTCTTTAGGTTATGGATACCTCATTTCCAGAATGGTATTAGTGTAATATATGTCATATTAATTCATTCAATTCATTTATATAATCATTATGAAATGAAGATCATGTAGAACGAGTCGCATCACATCGTGGAGACGGTATTCCGTACGTACGCACGAGTGATGATATCGTTCCTATGATCGTGGAATTGTATTGGAGTGTATGTATACTATTTCAGAATCAGTATCACTTTATAATAGTCATATATAGTCATTATTTACACCATTATAATCATCCAAGTAAGGTGGTGGTGGAAAATAGATTACACCACGGCGTGGAGACGGTATTCCGTACGTACGCATACGCGGTGATTTCTTTTTCCGTAGGATGGATTGATGGTGAAATAGGATTGTTTCATACTTATAATAACATATCAGTATATGATTGATACTGATGTTATTACTTCATAATGAAACAACTAAAAAAGAAGAAGTGGTAGAAGAAATAAAGATGAAAGAATCGGTAACAGACATTACCTCTTCTTTGAAGTGCTTCTTTGAGACCTCTTTTTAGGGCACTAAAATAGGTATTTGAAGAATACCAGAACCTCTAGGTTGTCTCTAGGGAAGTGGATAGGAGAAAGTTGTAGGGTTTGGCCGAGATTGAAGGCTCAAAGTGGTGTGAGGAAGAGGGGGAGGAGGTGCCCTTTTATAAGGGAGGAGAGGGGCTCCTTTGGAAAAACTAAAACTATTATTTTATTATAAAGTCATGTTCTGTTTTAAATAGATCAAAATTGATTTATTTCGAAGCTAAGGTGGGGATGGGTCTAAATCCTCTTATCCTATAGAATTTAGACATGTTTAGGTTCCTATTTTAACCTTATCATTTAGATTTAACATTATGTTAAATAATTTTACTTTTACCGTGTCTTGTTGTGTTCTTATACTATAAGGTTAATAAACTTACTATAAGCAGCCAAACTAACCCCAAGTTGTTTATTATTAATATATATAACCTTATCTAAGTCATTTTTCAGAACCATAGATTTTTAGGAATAAAATAACAATTACTAATATAATATTTGTTTTAAAAACTATTTTATGTCAATTTTGACACTATTTACTAATTAATTTTTGTGCAAATCATAACAGAATTATTAGTTCGAAAAAAGTAAATTAAATCAATAATAACATGTCATATTAATTTATAAAATTAGTGTAATTCATAAAAAGTCTCAAATTACAATTATGCTGGTGTTTATAACATCAATTATGTCAATATTTCATTAATAAGATAATTACTTCATCATCATTGTGTCAGAAATAAATTAAATTATTTAATGTCTAAAAATTACAAATAAAATACCATTATGTATAAAATCTTTTTATCTTTATAATTAATATTTATAGTCGAATTTATCTTATGTATAACCCCATATTAAAAATTATTTACTTATTAAACTTTGATTTTAACTATTTTAACCCTTCTTTAAATAAATTAATAATAAATGTCCTAATCTAATCCAAGTGGGCCTAAATTGTCATATTTTATTCCTAAGTTTGTTTTTGGTCTAATTACACTTGTCTAATAGAATTAGGACATGTGTTAGGGTAATAATAATATCATTTTTACCCTTAATTACCCTATTTACTTTTAACCGTGGTAAATTAAAGTAAAAAGTTACTATTCACCAAAATTTATTTTCATCTCATTGAACCACATTTTGCTTACTGACATCAACCGTGTCTCTAGGATTTTTGAAATTCCACTCACAGAAGCGGTAAAATTATGTTTTATGAAAAATTCAGTTTTTAACTACCACTTAGTGGTTTCACTATTCATCAAAAATTGAAAGTGTTCAGAAAAATACCAAAATTTCACCCTAGGCTAATTTCGATATTCCGAATCCAAAAATGAAGTCCATTTTGAAAAATAAAATTTATCAAATTTTAAAAAGTGGTTATTACTATTAATAACGACTAGTTTCAATAATATTTTAATTGCATATTATTGTTTAGTGAAACTCAGTATTGCGTACGACGCAAGCTATCAAGGAAGGTCGTGATTTCATGTAAAGAAAGCCAAGCAAGTGTTGTGTAGAAAAGATTCCTTTGATGATTTATATAACATAAAAATCTCGGGTGTTACAGATACTATATTTATAATAGTATAATTACTTTTTAAATATGCCATCCTTCATTTAATAAGTGACATGATGAAAAAAATACAACCACTGTAAAAATTATTATTTTTAATTGTATTATTTAATAAAATTGTGTATTTAATTACATAAAATAACTATAATGTAACATTCTCTCCCACCCCCTCTCCATTAAAATTATTTCACCCTCATAATTATTTTTTTCATACTAAATAAATTATTAATTTTAGTATTCAAAATTAAGAAAAAATCACTAGGACTGTTAGACTTCTAAAATCGACAACATCGAATCTCCAATGTTGTCTAAACCATCCTATAATATCAATTATAATAGCCCAATCCCGCTCATCAAGACCCAGTGCTTGAAAATTCTATTTAATTTTTTGTGTAAAAATAAATTAAAAAAATATATAATAGATTACTTAAATGAGTTCATTTTACCGATATTGGTTCTGGAGAATTAGACATCATCTCACATTTAATAGACTTTTAACAAAAATTAAACAAATTACTAATACACATTCATGTGATAACCCCAAAAACAATAACATTTGATTTAAAACTTATTATACACTTTTGAATAAACATTTAAAAAGAACGGGGGAGAATTCAATTTCCAAGTAAGGGGTTAGTGAGTTTTTTAGGAAAATTTATTTTATGTTTTGAAATTAAAGCCTTTAGAAATACCTTTAAAACAATTTTTGGTAAATAGTTTTGAATATACCTTTGATAAATACTTAATTCTTTGAAAACTTATAAATAAACTATTTTTTAGATAAATATGCTTTTGGTAATGCTATAAATCCTGTGAGAGTAGTCATGCTTTTGAAAATAACTATGCTTGATATTACTTTAAAATAAACCAATGGTTCTTCAAAAAATACTAAGAACACCTCTAAAAACATATCATTAGTGCTACTAAAACATTGAAGTCTTTCGGGGCCTACTCATATAGTGAAGGAGGGGTTCACTCCCCATTAACCTTCCATATTTACAACTTTTATGTTTCCGGATTTTCTGAAACCATTTTTGTCTTGCCTTACTTTAATATATATTTATCACTGAGTTTTATTCATTGAAATTAATTGAATTATATTCATATACATATGTGTGTGTGTATATATATATATATATATTAATATATACAATTTCTGAATAACTAAATCTTATCATTTTTAATCATTTTCTCGAATACGTGAAATACTAATAAAAATAGTTAACATACCTGAAATAATATTTCATCCATCAAACTCTTAAAACCATTATTTTAAATATACAATCACATACAAACACACACACACACACACACATATATATATATGTATATATATATGTCTATATGTGTGAATAATAAAACTGATTCATATAATATAAATGTAAGACATGTTATTGAATAAGATGATGGTCGTATCTTGAAATCGACATTCATGAATGAAAATCTAACAATATGTTTTATATTTTTTAAAACATACTATAAATCATGAAATGTAAAACCATTTCATAACATAAATCCCATACAAATGAACCTAACTTAAATTTTAAATACAATAATATAATCAATTATATTTTTGTTGTCATAACATATTATAATTTTAACTCCATTAGATCCATAAAATTAAACATAGATCTCATATATATATATAAACAATATTATATTGCAATGATAAATTCAAATATAAATACACGTTTGATTTAAATTAATTGAATATGTAATTTTCATTATTCAATGGTCTCAAAAGCATAAACTCTTTTCAATCTAAATTAAAAACACATTTTTTTAATGAATTTGAGTAATACCTAATAATACATATAATATAGACACAATATATGAAATTTGTGATTACCCATGAAATTAAAATTGAAAATGAAAAATTTAAAAGTAAATAAATATATTTCTAATGAAAATATAGATTTGAGGAAACAAATATTTGAAGTATCATTCCATTACTAAAAATATTGATAAATAAAGAAAAGTAAATCTTTTACTAAATCCCATTCAAATTAGCAGTTAAATTTTGAAAACATCACTCCCTACAATTTCTTTTATATAGATTATATATAAATGAAAATTAAATAATAAAATAAATAGATTGAAGTTTCCATCAAAAGAATAAGATCATAAAATAAATAAATATTTGAAATATTTATCCCTTACCTTATATATGTTGAAAGAAATATTCATACATATAAATATATATACACATGCATATGTTTATCTTTGTAGAAGTAATGTAATTTGTTCTAAAAATAGTAAAACCTTAAAAGAAAACATAATTTTAGATAAAAAAATATTCTACAAAAATTAAATAAATTCTGATTAACATAACCATCATTAAAATCATAATTAATACCTTAACAATGTTCACCGGAGTTTCAAAATTGTAAACTATATTGATCTTCATTTGAGGAAACTAAAATAAATAAATAAATAAATTGAAAAAATAAATATAAGAAAATATCATTCCTCTAAGGGAACCTTAACATCCCATTGATGGAGCTACGTATAGCATTCATAGGTGATTTTCCCCCTAAATTTCTCAAGGAGAGTGATTGTACCTAATCAGGTATGTAGAGAATGTGCATCACTCAAAGAGGGAGTGCCGCATCGCACAATACATACCTCCGATGAAGAAAAAAATTAATCTATTTATAGACATCACAAATTGTAGTGGTATAATATTATATGACAAATTTGGTTTATATCATTTAAGAGGAAGGCACGATTGACAATAGAATACCAAAAAAAATATATCCAAATAGTAGATTCATTGAATTTTGAAACAGACCAATGTAATATCATAATTTTGATGTCAATAATATATATTTTTTTATAAAAACTAGTTAGTAATAGATAGAATCAATCAAGAAAAATTCAATTGAAAAATAAGATATCATTTTCAGTTGAGACTTTATCACAAAGAAATAATCTAGATCCACAAAATAAATATCAGAATTGTTGAAAATATATATACACATCCTTATGTACTTTTTAAAACACTCACATTTGAAGATAAATAAATATGAAGAAAAAATTAGTTGAAAAAATTCTATACACCAAAAAGAAACAAATGAAAGAAACCAATAGAATAATTCACTATTAAGGAGATCACATTCAGAATCGGACATAACAATCAATTAAACACAAAACACCAACCTCTAGATACTAAAAATCCAAAATAGCTACAAAATATGAATGTCTGTTTCCTCTATATCATTCCCAGAACCTCCCCACAAAGAAGACCTAACCTTCCAAAATCTCACCGATGGCCGGAACATTAATTCAAACTGTTGATTTAACTCAACCTATCACTCTGCAACTATTGATGATCGGAAGATGAGCCTTACGAAGCCCCAGGATTGACCTATTCTCAAAGCCGATGAAGACGAATCCTCACCATCACCTCAGAATCATGATAATAGTCTCACTCTTAACCTCATGACCTATGCTTCACGCCATAGTAGACACGATCCCTAGCCTAACCCATGAAACTGATGCCCGAAATTCTCGATTTCATTTTCACACATTAAAATTTCATCTTCATTTATTATTTTTTTATTTAATCTCTTTAATCATTATATATATATATACTCAGTTTAATTTTAAACTTTTATGTTAATTTTTTATATATATTTATGGAAATGTGTATAAACATATATTACTATTTCATTTATGTATAGTTTCATAACAACCAAAAAATTTAATATTTATAAAATCAAAATAATTTTCATGTTTACATATATTAAAATACTAATAATAATAATAAATTTTCATAATGATCTTCATAACTATAATTTTTTAATCTATACTTTCATATAATAGATTTATTTTTAGTACGAAATGATCTTCATAAAATTATTTTTAAATAAATTTATAAAAATAATCATTATAATTCAAACATTATAACTAAATAATAATTATAGTGATATTATTCTTAATATTTAATTATTATTATTATATTTATTTATTCATTTTTACTTATTATTAAAATATTTTTTCCTGATACTATATTTATAATAGTATAATTACTTTTTAAAGATGTCATCCTACATTTAAAAAAGAGATATGATGAAAAAAATGAAACTAAAGTTAAAAATTAATTTTTATTATTTGAAATATTTAATAACATTATTTATTTAATTACATAAAATATCTTGGATGTTATATTCTTATTTCGAATCATCTAACAGTCTGGGAGGCACATCTTTGGTCATGTGGAGAACCATCTTAGGGTAGTGATATGTGACACCTGGGTAATGACATTATAGAAACCTCAATATAGAATTATTTTGTTATTAAATATTCAACATCAATATTTATTAAACATATAAAATCTTAAATTATATTTTAGTTTAAACTAAATCACCCTCTATAAAATCTACATTTATTTTGGTTCCAATCTCTCATATTCCTCAACATAATATAAAAATGTAATAAATAATTCTTAATTTCTTGTAATTTTAATGATTTCAACTAGATCATATCCGCTTAGAGTATCTATCTATGTGTTTAATATTAGGCCCCCTAATACTATACCAATGTGAAAATTGAGTTGATAATAACTACCTTTTAGGGTAGATTAGTCGTAGTTGCATCTCTATCATAGTTGTATGCAATTCCTAGTACCCATATAGTGATGTAATTAATAGAAGAACTTGCATATCTATACTTTACTGATAGTTAGGGATATTATCCTATACATATACTCATCATTTAGAATTTTCAATATGTTTTCACTAATTTCATATATATTTATAACAAATAATTACTACACTAATCTAAAAAATAACTAAACCTTTCTCTGATACAAATTTTTGTGCCCCAGACCCACACACCTCTATATATATCTAGAATATATTCTTTAAAAATTGGAGTTTATGAAAAGTTAGTTGAACCAATCTTCATTTTCTATATTACCACATATTAATCAGTACATATAAAAAAATAATTATAATAACAAAAAATGATTGTTTAGTATCATTGAGGATAAAAAACATTAGAATTTTATTTTCTGATAATTATTATAATTTTTCCATATTCGAATAGTATTATATCACTAAAATATAAATCCTAGGTTATACTCATCTTGATAACATTGGGAACAAATATATAAGAAATTAGTGGGCCTTAATTCAATATAAGTGAAAATATATCCACATTGCATCAGGGGTTACATAAAATAATGTAATAAATATTGATTAGGGATAAATATCTTATTAAAAATAAAATGTATCTAGAATATTTATCCATAAGTCATGATAAAAAATACATTTATTTTTTAAATAGAAAACATATACCATAGAATAATGGTTAGAAGACATGAGCCATAGAGCATAGTCATTTCTATAATGATATGTCGTATCATTGATATGATACATATTAATAAAAATTAGATCTATCATAGGTGTGGAAATCTTAAAATAGTAGAGTTATATTTACTAAGTATTTCCCATAATATAATAGAGAAGGCATCAATACAGGATTTTCATATCGAATTATGTATAGCTACCTAATTCACATGAACGTAGTGGAGTAGGAAACACTACCTCATTCACCAAATAATAGTGGATTAAGAAGAAAAACATTATTTGTACAAAAAATAAGACATGATATGCTACATTATCCCAAAGACAAGGTGGACTTGGTATCACTTCATGATTCCCATAATGAAGCCGTAATTGGTACTCTATTTCTATAATAATCTCATGAGAAATAAATCATTAATGAATTTGTTTAATGGCGATATAGGACCACACCCATCATGAAATAATTAACAATACATATGAAATCACTTATAACATGAAGACAATAAAACATAAAAAAATATTTAATTAACCAAAGGAAAATATGTGGACATCATAAAAATAAGTTTCTATAATATTTCATAAGACATATAGAGGAAGAAGGTAGATTATTCCATAAAACTATCCAAACTGTATCATATAAATAATTAAAGTTTCATTTTGACAAGAAAATAACAGTTTATAATCATTAGATATATAATTAAAATAATAAGTGTGGATACCAGATTTTTTTACGGAATATAAAACCCATAAAAATGGTTTCATTAAAATGAAATACTTGATCTTGAATAAATATTTGAAAATCATTGTTTAAAACAAGTGCGTTTTGAGAAAAATAATTATAAGAAAATGATAATTTGAAATACTATTGGGAGAAGTTATAAAAATACATGAACACTTATTTTGAAAAAAAAAATCCTCTAGAATTGATTTTAAAATCAACATTTCGTTTCATAAATCAATAATTAATTTTTTAAAATAAAATATTTTATTTTTAAAAATATATGAAAATTTATTTTTCTTTTAAAATTTATCAAAATTTTTAATCATTTATAATCCAATTTTAAAATACAGAATGAATTTTTTGTAATGAATACTTCTTCTTCAATGAAACTATAAATGAGTTTTTAAAAAATATTTTTACCATACTCGTAAAAAATGATGTTTTGAGACACATTAAAAATTTATTTTCCCAATCTAGAATTGAATTTACAATGAAATAAACTATTAGGGTGGAAGAATTATTTCATTGATTAAAAAAGGTCAAGAAGATATATTATAACTCAATGAATAGAGTTTTGTAAAGGAATATCCTTATGACCATAGAATATTTTGAATCAAATGAAACTCAAATAAATAACATATTACACATATTTAGAACCCATGAATTAGATTAATATTTATAAAATCTTGAATTAAGTATTAATAACACTATATCTAGAATATCATGTTGCATTATATGAAATATCACTAAACAAATTAAAATTTCAGGTAATGAACCCCTTATGATATTAGATTTTTTCCAATTAAAATCTATTGATGGATATAATTTTAAAGGAAGCATTAAATTAAATTAATAATTAGTGGATAATGATACAAAATTTAAATAGTGATTTAGATCCACTATTATAAAGAAGACATTGGGTATAATAAGAAATATGTCTCAAAAGTTGAGAATTTGAGACACAAAACCCTAGAAAGCAACATGATATTTGATGTAAGAATCATTAGATAATTAGGTTATAAGGAATAATATTAAAACCCAATAAAAGTATTATGATATTATATTTAAATTATTTATTATTTATATTATGTAAATCATGGAACAATAATAATAAATAATAATGTTTGTAACATAATAGATGAAAATTTAGTTATCAAAAACCCTTAACTTCATCGTTATTCACTCTATAAATGATCCTAACATCCTGAATAATTAACTTATTTTTTTAAGTACCCTATTAGGATATTTATTCACATATATTTTATATAATAAGGACCATTTATTATCAAATTACATTTCTTTTTTATATAATTTATTGATTATATGGTTTATATGTTGTAGTTCAGTCAATTTCTATAGGAATATTTATGTATCGTGAACATGGGTTAAGGTGTTATAGAATAATATCAATATATCTGGATTTTAGGGTGTATTTACAATATTATTCTATTATTATTAAAATTACACAGTCATAAAGTATTTTATAAAATGAACTCATATTAATAAAATTACTCTAATATGATCAATTGATGTGATGAAGTTCAACGTTAAATTTTCATATTAATTGAACACAATAGTATAAAAATACAATATTTAAATCAAATAAATAGTGTTTTAGACATTTTTTTGCAACTAAAATTAATGTTTAAAGTAATCCAGGGATGTTTGTGGTGAAAAAAATGCACGCTTCTTTGTGTCGATGGTAGTTCAGACACACCCACGATGGTTGTTATTTTTTTTATTATTGGTTGAATGAAATGACAACATATGGGTAGTTCCATTAAAATAATAAAGTATTATTTTTCTAACTATAATTATTTAATTATATTAATATGGTCTGAATAGGTTTTTAAGGGAAATATTTTGAATAAAATGATATAGATTATGTAAAAGTCACTTTGGGACCTTGAATGTCCTCTTGAATGTACCCCTAGATATGAAGGGAATAGGTATTATTTTGGTGACTTGTGGATTTATGTAATTAAATTTTACTCTAGGAGTGGTATATTTTATATTTTTTTCAATGAAATTTCAATGTTTATGTGTAAAATTCAGTCGGTGGAGGTCAACATATTTTATATGTGATAAAAGGGTACATTTCTTAACAATTATTATTTAACAAAATTGGAATGATAGTATTAAATATTCAATGTTTCCAAAAGTAATAGATAATATATTTTTGTATGATATATGTTCAATTAATCATCCATATTAATTTTACCACATGTTTCAAACATGTGTCATGCCTTTTAATACAAAATGTTTATCATTTTACCGTTCGATTTTTTCCTGGGTAAATATTCATTACCCAATTAGTTTATATATTATTAAAAAATATGGGGTAAAAATTCAAAAAATAATTATACAAAAAAAATCCCCATATAGTCTAATTGAATTTCAAAATGAGTGAAATAATTTTCTAAATTATAATATTTAATAAAAAAATTTAATTAAAATGTTTTTTTGACATTAAGAATTATTAATATTATTTAGTATTGAATAAATATTTAAAAAGTGATAATTTATTTATATATTGGTTTAAATATTATATTATTGTCACTTTTAAAAAAATATTAACATATTTTATTTGAGAAAAATCATGTAATAACAATGAAATAAATCATTGAAAACTAAAAATTTTACATTATCGAGTTAACTAATGTTGGTGGTAAATATAATATTTTAATTCCTAAAAATAAAATTTGTTATCCTAAACAATAATATAATTTTGTTCTAAAATATTAAATCCTTTATATTATTTCCAATATCTACATTTAATTAAAACTAATTTTTAATATAATCCAAAAAGTGTTTTTAATGTAAAATAAGACTTATGCTTCATTAATGTTAATAATTGTTTTCAAAAATTCAACTATGTTTTTTTAAATGACTTCCTTTACATCATATTTTTTTTAAATAAAATAGTTTTGAATAAATTTGATTTCATTATTGAATTTTGATAATTCCATAAAAGTGACAGTATTAGTAAAATAATTATTTCCTTAATATTCACCGAAAAATAAATTATTTTAGAAAATTATAAAAAAATAATCCTCAAGTCATATTGAAATATTTAATCATAAATTTAGATTGATTTCTTCAGAACTAAAATCTATGTTTTTTATATTAATAATTTAGATTGAATTATAGTATTAATAAAAAATATTTTTATATAATTAAAATCCATTTTAATACTTTAGGTGTACTTAATCATATTTTATATGCATTTATAATTGATTAAAATTTTCAAATTTGATAGTGTTTTTTATTATTATTAAATTTTCTCTAAAATATTCATCAAATATATTATGGGACATTTTTTACCGGTGTTGTGTTTATATATAACTATCGAATAAAATATCATTATTTAAATGAAATATACTAAGTAAATTCATAGGGAATTGTATGTTAAGTATTAAGAAAATCTACACATGATGTTCAAAAAGTGGTCCTCACATCAATCCTTTTTTTAAACTCTCATTTGATATACTTTTTTAATTCACATTCTCTCTATGATCCATTAGGATAGATTAGAATATGTTGTTATGAATTTTATGTTGGAGTAATTGTTTTTAATCGGTATAATAACATAATTTTTTATCATAATATATGTGGAGTATTATTGATGATTATGATGATTTTATAGTATATTGATGATATGTATATTAATTTTATCCTGATAAAAGATTAATGTCTTTTTAGGAGTATATATGATCAAAGTATATATTGAATTGTATGATATTTGGGTGATTAAAAGAATTTGGGAGTAAGTATTATATTGATTTTTGTGAAATTAGATTTTCCATTATTTTTAGATTTAGGATACAGTGAGGTATATTTCAATGATTGATTCAGTTCAATAATTTTCATGAAAATAGTTATGTTTTAATTTTTGAGAAAAAGTCAACAATGATTTTTCACTTTTTGTTTTTAAATTTATCAGGAATATTTTGAAGAACTTTTGGGTTATTAATTTATGGAATGATTTTTTTTCAACATTGAGTGTTATGATTGAGGCTTTTGAGATTAATATATTATTTCATCTCATAAAGGATTTTTTAAATTTCATATTGTGTTTTATAAAAAATAATGATTTTTTTTTGTTTCTCATAGATAACTCGTGAACAGATGAATAATATGTTATTACTAAATGGATATTTTAATCTATTAAAATTAAAATTTAGTGTTTTAGTCATGAAAAATAAATCATGCATATTTATTGTTTAGAATATGAGATCAATGAATTATGTAATGCTATTTAAAATATAACTGATGTATGAAAATTTTCTTGTAAAATGAAATGAAATCAAGTAAATAAATTTTTAATATTACCTATCTTGATTGTAAAATAATTTCCAAAAAATTAATCTCTATAAAAATGTAAATTATAATCACTTTTTTCATTAGTGACATTTTAAAATTTCACTAAGGAAATTAACAATGTTTCTGAAAAACATTGGTAAATTATGTATTTCTAATATAGTGTTGCATATAAACATTACCAAAGAGAGACATGTTTTTTACAAATTCCTTTTATAAACATCGTCATATGTCTTCTAATTTATAGATTTTTCTAAAAAATATCAGTAATTGTTTTGGAAATTCAATTTTTTTTGAAATTCATGACAATTTTAAAAGTATTTTTTATTTCAATTTCCCCCTATCTTCCACTCACTTTACCCTACTCCCTCCCCTCCTCATGCATTCCACCCATATCCCTTCCTCCCCAATGATGGAAAAACTTTTTCCAACACTTTTCTCCATTTCGAGTGCCCTGCCTCTTTTCCTCCCCTACCTACTTTCTTCGCCAACGCTTGGTCTCCCAACTCCCTTCCTCCTGATATCCTGCCTCCTCTACTCCCTTGGATTCCCCTTCCTCCACCCTTTCCTCCCATAGTGCTTGATCACCCTATTTCATCCACCATGATTCCCTTCCACGAGCCACCCTTCACCCTACCATAGCACCCGAAAGACCAAATCCCTACCTCAGGAACCCAATTACCCACTACTCCCTTTCCCAAAATTAGAAGCCATCCCATTTTGAACCATGCACCTCTCTACACTAATGATATGACCACTCATCTACACCAATTTATGTCTATAATTTTATATTACATTAGATATATATATATATATATTAAAAGATATTATTATTACGAAATTTAATAATATATATATATATATGTATATATTAATATACATATAGTAATATATATATGTTTATATTTTATATATATATTTTTTTATATTCTATATAGAACTATATTTGTGTGTGTGTTTATATTTTATATATATATTTATATATTTATATATGTTTATATATTTATATATATCTGTTTATATATTTGTGTCTGTGTGTTTATATATATATATATATTTATATATATTTTTTAGTGTGTGTGTATTTATGTATATATATATGATATTTAAATATATCTTCATTTTGTTGAATATAAATATTAAAACATATAAAATAATTACAAATTTTAATTTATTAATTTACGATTATATTAATATATATTTGTTTCTATACGTATATATATGTTTATATTAATATATAGATATATATGTGGAAATTTGTATACATAGGTTAATTAATAAGATTATATATGTTTATGTTTGTGTAGTCTTTTTATATTAATATATATACATATAAATTTATATATTTATATAAATGTATTTGGGGGTTGTCTCAGTGTTAAAGAAACCTGATAATAATACTTGAGGATAGGGCTTCAAAACCCATTAGGTGTAGGGTACAATAGTAGTACTCTAGTAGTGGTGGGTAAAATCAGCATCGGAAAACACTGTAGTAGTGGTGGTATGTAGTAGCCATGTACTATTCACAAAATGGGTCTTTGGAAAAAATTTGGGGCATACGGGCTGTGTAATGGGATTCAATCCCACTGGGCCTTCGAGTCAAAAATATTGACTATAAAAAAGGACCCATTGGGCCAAAAAATAGGCTTTTAAGCCCAATATTCCTTCCACATGGCCTTGGGCCTTTGGGCTATGTAATGTGTCATCCTCTACCCAGAAAAAAAGTGGTCTTTTATATAATAATAAAATGAGTCTTCGATCCCATCCATTAAAAAATATATAAATTAATAGCATTATAAATATTTATATTAATATTTATATATATATATTTATGTGTGTGTACATATATATATATTTATAGTTTTAGTTTTATATTTTAATATATATAAATATGTATGTAAATAAATAGAATTATAATTATGATTAATTAGCCATGTTATAACCACAAAAGTGTAGCCAGAGGTAGAACCCCTGAACATATATTAAAATAAAAGAAAAGTATTGGAAACAAGCATTAAAGACCCAACATAGTCACTGGATATCCTCAAAATAACACCCCTCACGACCTCCATGATAAACAGACTCTTCCTTAGTTGCTGTTTCCCACACCGAACTCTCATAGTGCTTCAGAACCTTAGCATATTTCCTCCTTAGATTCAACCGTTCCAGCTCAAGAAACTCATTTGAAGTTTGCATACTTCTGTCCGATGATCTGGTAGGCATCAGCTTTGTCAAATGGGAGTAATCCATCCACATCCTTCCTCGCGGAGAGGCAATCACCATGTCCTGGATCACCGACTGCACCTTGTTCCCCACTTGGACAATCTCACTATATGATGGAATAATCATTTCTCCATGATTCCCCTTATCAATGTCAGCAAGATCCCCCCATTTCCCATGGTGCTGCATCTTTTTATACTTCACTAATTGGTTTTGCTGCAACTGGTTATTCATATCAGTCATAGCCAAATAGTGAGGTTGATCCACCATTGTATATTCAGCATCTATCCCACCTTAACACATTACTACATCCTCCTTTAACTCATTATGCATGCTTCCATTTCCACATAAAGGAGGAATATCATCCCCAGTTGTCATGGCTAACTATTGAAAACGATTCCCCGTGGGTATGGTGATCGTCACACCACTAGTAGCATTACCCTGACCAGTGCATCTGAAAACAAGATCCATCATTCTGTTATCGTTACATCCACCAGACTTCATCTTCTTCACTGCAGGAAAAAACCCCTACATGTGATCCATTTTAAAAATCGAATCAGATCCCTGCTTACCCTTACACACAACACCACTGCTACTCCCCTTCCATTGATTATCCGCACCAGCATCAGACTGACTGATTTGAACATGGACTTCCCTCTCCGACACAACAGAGGCCTCGGTCTCCTGCTGAAGGTTTGTGGCCGTATGTTCATCTGAAGGGCATGCCACACCACCACCACCATAACCCTTGGTATCACATTCCTTCAGGTCATTCCCCCTATTCAGATCCTGTCTCAGCCGTGTGAACACATCAGACACCAACGGGTTTGGAGGAGGACCTGTGGATGTGTCAACAGACAATGTGCCCCGAGGCCCTAGATTTCTTGTCACAGCATCAACCACAGTGGGTCTCATGTTCACGGTGAATGATCTCGATCACTAAAATAGAACTATTTTATTAAAAATGCGGTTAAATTTAATATTTCAATATATTTTTATATATAAATATATGTATACATATCAACATATCTATTTATATATTTATATATTTACATATCTTTATCTATGTGTTTATGTGTGTGATTATATATATATATATATATATATCAAAATTTATATTTACATCGATGTGGTGAAATGGAAAAAAATCGGCAATACACAATATTATATTATTGTTAATGTTATGTATTTTTCTAAAATGGTAATTTTTTATGTGAATAGAGAAAAATATAAATTTTAAAATTACTAGAAAACTTTCGACATCAATAGGGTATAAGAATGTATTAAAATCTTGAAAATAATTTTTTAAATACCAAAGATATATTTGTGAATTAAACAAAATTATTCAAAAATATTATGTTGATTTTAGAAACCGGTGGATGACTTATTAAAACTGAAGTGAATTTTTCTATCATAAAGGTATTATTTGTTATCTTTTTCATTAATAACTAATTATAATGTCACATTCAGTTTTATCTTTTTTTGTTAATTTCATGTAATTATAAATTTTTATTTGAAAATAAATATATTTCAGGATAATCAATTCCATACATCTTTTTGTTATAAATTAAATTTCATGCTTCAAAAGTTAGTTTTAAGAACTGTTTTTCTTTGCATTCATCATACTTCTATTTAAATTAAATTTTACCTCCACTAGGAATTGATTCATGTAAAATGGATTATATATATGGAATCAAAATGTTAAAATTATTCAATAATTCCCATTTCATTAATGATCCATAATGAATAGTTACAATGGTAAATGTTTTTTCACCACGATGTGAGTTAAAAGGGTTAACGAGGGAGTTAATCAAGGAGAAAAGGATTTATATATCACGAAAACATGTATAAATGATATTTTATTTTTATTTTATCATTAATATAACTTTTATTTTAAAACTTTTCAATTTTTGCATTTTAACTAACTATATCACATTATATATATATTTTAAATTAAATGTATTTACAAGGGTAAAACAACCCCCACTTATAAAAACAAACTTCCTCTTCCCACATATCCACACCACTAGAGAAGCATGTGGCCACCATTATATACAAAAAATACTTCCCACTAATACTATTCACTACCTATATGCAATTTCCTTTTAAATACTCCCATATAAGAATAGTTAATGTGTTTTTAAATGAAAATTATCCAACAAAATTTTATAGGTCCTTATTAAACACTTTCATATTTTTTCTTAAACTTCTACCAAGTTGACTTTAACCAATAGAAAATATTTTTATGAAAAAATTAATATGATTAAAAAAATATGTTAATTTAAAACCATTTTTTCATTTTAAATCCAATGTAAAATTAAATCGTTACATAAACGTATGTTTGCACGACCACCTCCACATAGTGATATCATTATATTTCCATAACCTCGTTGCATCCATTCTTTTTAAAAATTATTTGATTAAAATTTATTATCTTAATGGGATATATATTTCTGTAATATGATTCTAGTAGTATAATATAATAATTAATGATTATTATATAGTAACCCCCTAATATCAACCAATTATCAGAAAGCAAGCTCATCAAAAAATAAATTTTCAAGAATCCCAAATAAAAACACCATTGATTTAAATTAGATCATCATTAATAGTCATATGACATCTTATAAAGTTCATTAAATAATAAAGTAATTATATAATATGTATCCTAAAAGGGGATTCATCATTACCATCACGAAATATGTTCAAAATAATATAAAACACTACCATTAGTTGAAAAAAATAATCATTAACTCCCTACTAAATTTGTATTAAATGATTATAATGGAATACTACAAAATTTAAGATATATGAATATGTTTCTAAAATAATTCATTAATCTAATTATTTTTATTATGTAGGATGTTAATGCAATTTTTTGGAAGCCTAATGTTAAGGTAATGTTTTCTCGTCTAACTTTTATTTCATTGAATATGTCACATTTGACTCTTGTTTAATGCTTTGTGGTGTATGTAATTTACATTGAATTTTTTATCATTATTTCATATAATTCAAGGTATTTTAAAATTCACCCCTATTTATAGGATTCAATGGAGTTCGATTCAAGAGATTCCAACACTGTACAGATTCCCTCATCTAAATGTCCTATTATTGCGATATGTTATATATTTACCGCCTTCATTCATTATGTGGTGTACATACATCCCATGAAATAATTTTATGATAAATTTCATGAAATTTATATGGATTTACTAATCCATCTATTCTTATATATTTAATGTTGTTCTAATTAAATGGTTACCAAAATTGTATGGTTTTATGTTCTAATAACACTTTTAATAGTTATTATTTTTGATTAAATATCCTTCCATAGAAATATAATCTATTTCTCTCTTAAAACCCAATTTTATTCTTATAATATTGCTATTTAATATTTTTCAAAAATTATTTCTATTTTAAGACCCTTTGGTAGACCAAATAATGAAATTATATGGTTAATAAATTGAAACCTTTTCATTTATTTTAGGCTCAGAATACTTTTCATCTATATCCATGTCATTCATACAATTTAAGAATATTTTCATCAAAAAATATTTTTTTTATAAATTTCATACATATTTAATTTAAATGAATTAAAAAATAATCAAATCGAATATTTGTAATCATATTTTATTATACTAACTTATAAATATGATTAAAATAATTTTAAAAGATAGTTTTTATTATATGTGTATGTCATGGATGGATCTTCTAATTTTTTTTCCATTTCATCATTCATTAAAACTACTTTACATGTTAATATGGGGTTTCAATGAAATATTATTCCTATTGTTTTTTTTAATTTCATTTAATAAGAGTTTCCAAAAGAAAACAATGTTTTCTCTTATATTTCAGACAGTTTTTCTAATTATCTTAAAAAATTATTTTTCATCTATGTCAACATACTTTAAGGTATATTATGTTTCAGTAAGTATATTATCTAATTATACCTACCATGTTATTTTTTATATGGTTTAGGATGATTATTTTTTAAAATAAATATTTATGAATCATGTTTATTTACCATGAGTTAATTAATCTATGATGAAATGATGATTGTTTTTGTGATCTTATGGAACAAATATTTATGGTTTTACTTATGGGATGTTTGGGGATTGGATTTTTTATTCCTCCAATACATTTTATAAACCATGATATCTCGTGAGATATAATGAAATGGAATTAATGGTGAACCCAATCCACTATAGTACTCTATCCATTATGTGTATAAGAGTGTGGGTAACCGTAATTCAATATGGGACTTTATCCACTATGACAACATTTCCAGTTTCCATGACTATTGAAATGTCTTTATATAAGTATTTTCAATCTAAATACATTGGATATATTCTTATAATATTATTTCATGGAACAATACTGATTATTTATAATTCATCCCTCCTATGACTCATGTTTTTGGTCATGAAAAATCCTTATGAAATGATTAATGATTTATTGTTTATGAATTATTGGATATATTTTTATATGTTATGATGATGATCTCATACCCTTATTCTTATATTATTTGTAACATATAATCATTTATTAGTATTTATCAACATTACCCTTACAGTGCATTTTGAGATCAACCTTTTTTATATTTCAATTTTTGCATAATTAATATATAATATTAAATATATCTCAAGAAGGGTATCATGTGTGAATAAGATTATGGGATATGTTTGAAAAATATCATGTAATTATAAAATATGGGTAAAATGGTTAACTTGTTCATTCTTTAGGAAATAAATATTTTTCTAATAAATATTGTTCTAATTTATCTAAATCTATAATACTAAAAATTTGCTAGCGATGTAAGGAAGTCAATTTTGGTTACTGATATTTTATATATTTATATATATATGATTTTTTAATTTATATTTTTTTAAATAAAACATGTAAATAATATTTTTTAGAACCATATTTCTCTGCATAGATCTCAAGCTATCACATTCACCCCCTTATATAGAGTTTATTGGGACCTTAGGTTATGATCATCTCAATTATCGTGGAGGAGAAGTTGACCAAATTATCATAAATTTTCATAAAATTAAAGATTAATAGAATGGTCTTTATTATGATATTTTATGTAATTTATCAAAAATTAAAATAAAAAGTATAGAAATTAAAATTTTACATGTGAATGGAATGAAATGATTTCATCAAGAGCAAAAAGAATATTTTTTTTAAACAATGGATAAATTATGGAATGATGAAGTTAAAAATGAATATGATTAATCACATAGTGATCTTTGTGAAATGTTTTTTTATTATTTTAGATGATTAATATGGGTTTTCTAGTGATAATAAGTAATGATAAATTGATGTGAAATTCATTTTCCAATAAGGAATAAATTTATTTTTTTTAAATTTATCTATACTAATGTTGGAAAATATGATGTTAGGTATGGTAACTAAACTATAAAATTAGGATGGGAATTTATACGGTGAAAGGGTGTTATTTTTGGTAAAAAAATATTGAATTTCAATTTCAAACATCTTTAAGAGAATAAGATGAATAATTCATTGAAGGATGAAATTAAATCACAAGTAAATTAAAACTAAAATTTTGCGAACAATTGATTAGAATTTCAAACACAAATATTGATTTTAATGTTAATGTTTAACAATCTTGTACAAAAAAATAAGTGAAAATGTATTGGGATGTGATGACACATATGTAATATCATAGAATTTTGGAGATCATTACAACCATTAATAAATTCATTATTTAGATTAATATGGTATTTAGATTATGAAAAATATGATTTAAAAGAAAGAAAATAAATCATGAGGTGATGTGTGTAGAAAAATAATATAAAAAATTAATGTTTTTCTAGAAATACCCATTTTCATTTTAATGATGCAATGAATGGTCAATAGGTAGTTGTGATGAAATTTCTTTCATATAAGTATAAAAGGTTTGAAACATAAAACATTTTCGATTTGTTAAATATAGTAATGATATAGTGGATAAACTATCATAAAAAATAAATTATTTTAGAGGAACATAAGTTCATGTTCTTGAAGATAATATTTTTTATTGATATTTTTGGTGTTGTGTTCGTTCTGATCATGTGAGAAAATATTTCTAGTTCAATTGAAAATATTTAGTGATTTTTCAAGATATAGTGGTTTTATGTTATGTTAAAAAGAATCCTTTCTCAGAAAACTTCTTGAAAGGTATGTTATAACATTACATGTAAATGTATAGAATAATTTACAACTTTTGAAAGAAATAGGTGAAAGATTTTACCAATAGGGCCTTTTTGTTGTTTATTGTATGACTACTCTATAATAATATTTACATGTGAATAGGTACTTTATATTTTTATTATAATCTGTATAATATATATATATATATATATAGTATTCAAGTTTCACATAAGTAGTTATTTAATTAATAGCCAAGGATATTGTGAAATGGTCATTCATACCATAAGAATGATAATAATGTGTCTTATTTTATATTAGGACATCAAATTTCTCGAAAAATAATAGGGTTGGATAACTTGAATTTACTGAAAAAGTTATATTCAATGAACTACTCTATTTATGGATTCCTTTTATTAGAAATTACATACTATATATATTATATATGTTGAAGTAAATTATAAGATGTCTAATAATGATTAATTTAGGGACATTAATTCGATGTAAAAAATTATATAAAACATATTTCAGGTTAAATTTGTTGAAAAATTATGTTGTTTTAATCATATAGAGAAAAGTTATTTTTTAATCAATACAGTTTTAATATTATCTAATGATTATATAATAATTTGACTCGATAGACGGTTGATCAACATGTTCATACGTTGAGAAGAGAACTGTGGTAAATTTAATCAACATACCAGATCGAGAGGAAAGTAAATTATTTAAATAAGAAAGTAGATATTCATATCAATTATACCTTTGAATTGACTCAGAATGATATATGTAGACTAATGGGTAGAAATAAACATAGTACGATTAGTATAATATCTTATTTAGGGAATATTTTAATCAGATGACATTTTTTATGTTTATATCATTTATGTCATATTTTAGGAATACTTATAGGATTTCATAAATGATTATTATAAAATAATGTGGTTACCCTATGAATATGATCATATTAAATTTTTCAAAAAATTATATGATAAATATCATAAAAATAAATTTGTATAATCATGGTTTTAGATATGAATTTTGTGCATTATAAACCAATGATAATATGGTTGTTTTCAAATAAATAATAAATGATTCTTGAAAATGGATCATTCCATGCAGTTTGAATATGATACATCTTATTATGTATTGATTTTTTGTGGTTATATTGTTGATATTTCACATACTAGCTTCGATAACCTCTTTATGTGGGATCTAAATTGAAATGCCAAAAATTCATAAGGGTGTTCTCGATCCCCATAGACTTGCAACTAACACCCATGAATCAATCCCAAACTAGGGGGAATCATTTTACCCATTATAACAGGTGATTCCTTATAACACCCCAAGATTTTATGAAAAATATTCTTTTTAATTTCATTAATGTCTTGTGTTTACGCTACACCAAAGGGAGCTTTCACAACACTAATCCCGAACTTGGCTTGCATTACACGCAATCACGACCTTCCACGATAGTCTTTGTTGTATGCAATACCGAGTTTCGCTTCACAACGATATGTTATATAAACTAGCCGTTATGAAGAGTAATACCCACTTTTTGAAATTTTATAAATAGACTTCATTATTGGATTCGGAATATCGAAATTAACCTAGGGTGTATTTTTGTATTTTTTTTTGGAAACATTCAATTTTTTATGAATAATGAAAACATTGGGTTACTATTCAAAAACAGACTTTTTATTTAAAAAAATTATATATTTTAATTAAATTTATTTTAGGTAAAAATTGATACATAATACCTATATATGTTCAATGTAATTCATTGGAGTCATTTTATAATAATATTAGATATATAAAAATTTTATTAAACTTCTCACCGTCTTTTACCAACCTCTTAGGAGAATTTGGAAATTCACATAAAACATAATGTTTCTACTTCTATGAGTGGAATTTCGAAAATCCAAGAGACACAGTTAATATCAAAGACTAAAATGTTGTTCAATTAGATGAACAAAATTTTTGGTGAATAGTAACTTTTTACTTTTATTTACCACAGTTAAAAGTAAGTAGGGTAATTAAGGGTAAAAATGATATTATTATTACCCTAACATGTGTCCAAATTCTATTGGATAAGTTTAATTCTACCAAAAACAACCTTAGGATGAAAATATGACCATTTAGGTCCACATGGATTAGATCAGGATATTTATTATTAATTTATTTAAAGAAAGGTTAAAATAGTTAAAATCAAAGTTTAATAACTAAATTATTTGTAATATAGGGTTATACAGAAGTTAAATTATACTATAAATATTAAATAGAAATATATAAAGATTTCCTCCATAATTGTATTTTATTTATTATTTTTAGACATTAAATAATGTAATTTATTTATGACACAATGATGATGCAGTAATTATCTTATTAATGAAATATAAAAATAATTGATGTTATAAATACCCAAATTAATGTAATTTGAGACTTTTTATGAATTCCACTAATTTTCTAGATGAATAGGACATGTTATTATTGATTTAATTATCTCTGTTTGAACAAATCATGCTGTTATGATTTTCACAAAATTCAATTACCAAATAGTGTCTAAATTGACATAAAATAGTTGTTAAAACAAATATTATATTAGTAATTGTTATTATATTCCTAAAAATATATGGTTCGGAAGAAATACATATATCATGATATTAGTATAATTAATGGACCACTTTGGGGTCTCTTGGATGTATATGGTATGTTTATTGAAAATATAATATATAAATACAAAGTGACATGGTAAATGTCATTCTAATTAACTAAGAGTTAAAACTAAAAGATAAGGTTAATATAATGACCCAAAACTGTATAAAATCTATTTAATGGGAGTATTTCGACTCATAACCACCTTATCTTAGAAATAAATCAATTTGGAGCTATTAAAAACCGAATATGACTTTATTATAAAATGATATTTTATATTTTTCCAAAGGCGGCCCTCTTCTCTCTTATAAAAAGGGCACCCCTTCCCACTTCACTTCACACCATTACGAGACTTGAAGCTCCTCCAAAACCTTCCCATTTCTCTTATACACTTCCCTAGAAACATTACTGAGGTTCTAGTCTTCTCAAAAGACCAACTCTACTTCCTTAAGAGGAAGGTTAAAGGAGGTGCGTCGAAGAAGAGGAAATCTCTTCTAACAATTATCTCAAGTTTCTTTCTTCTTCAACTTCTTCTTATTTAGTAGTTTCAATATAAAGTAATAAAATCAGTATCTCTAATATACTAATATGTTATTATAAGTATGAAACAGCCCTATTTCACCTTCTATCCATCCCACGAAAAATGATATAATCGCGCATGCATACGTACAGAATACCGTCTCCACGCTGTGGTGTAATATGTTTTTCCACCACCACATTACTTGGATGGGTATAATGGTGTAGATAATAACTATATATGATTATTATAACATAATACTGATTCTAAGATATTATATCATCCCCTATAATTCCATTCAATAAATATGGGAATGATATCATCGCTCGTGAGTACGTACAGATTACCGTCTCCACGACGCGATGAGATTCATTTTCCATGTTAACAATTTAAGAATTATTATGAAGTATATATAATAAGTAATAATTAAATTTATGACATAATAATTATTCTGGATTTGTGTATATATATATTTATGTCATCTATTTAATTCAATAAGGAAACAAAAAAACAACGTTAATGCGTACGTACAGCCTACCGTCTCCATGAACAGTGTATTTCATTTCATTTATCTACTTATTATATGTATATATATATATATGTAATGAATATATATATGATATATAAATCATTATTTACATTCTGGAAGTATGTAAATCAATATATAAGTAATTATAATATCAAGAACAACAAGTCCAAACACATATGATAAATAAAACGATGTTACCCAAAACGTTACTTTAATGTGGAATTTACAAAATAACGGGTAATATAAAGGCATAAGTGAACCATATATGATATCATAACAATGAATATGATTATATAACAAGTCAATTACATTATTTAAATCATTATACATGAGATTCAGATACGTATGAAGCATATCAGACATAAGTTAAGGGATAATTTTGAAAATCTAATTTTTATCCGAGATAGCTTATACGTAAGTATTTACTGTGGATATTGTTATCATCTATGTAAATTTTTTCTAAAAGTGTGTTTATGAATGTTTAATTTCCTTTTTATCTATTTTTACATTTACTACATGGTATGTAAGGAATATTTCTTTTTTTAACATTACAAGGTACTTTTTTGACTTTTTCGACAAAAGTACAAAGAGAATGTTTTTTAACATATAAGGAATGAAATGATTTTTTTGGTTTTATAAAGCCTTATTTTCCTGAAGCTTACTCTAGAATATTTCAGGACTAGTTTAAAAAAAAATTTCATTTAAAATTTATTGACGTTTTGTGAAAAGAAATTGATTTTGAAGTAGAAAGGATATTTTTCTCAATAATTCATTTCAAGTGTTTTATCAAAACCATTTTCCATCTATGAAGAAATTATTTAATATGATTATGTTTCAAGTACAATTTCTCTTTGATTTATATGGTTTCTATTTTCTTATGATGAAATGATATCCATTTCTTTTATATGGATTATGTGATGATGGGATGATGTTTATGAAAACAATTTTATTTGTTGGGTTATTATGAATGATGTATGTTTATTTTGTGGCACAAGTAAGAATTATTTCATTATGAGATGGGTGGGACATATATCTCCCTCCAATGCATTGGGTAAATATTTATATCTCATGAGATAGTCATGAATGAAACAGTAAGTTAATCTGGTTTAGTAATACATGACTAGAATGAGGAGTGAACTTGATTCAGAAAGGGACTTTGTCCACTAAGATGGCCTTGGCAGCAATGCCTTGGCTACTATGGAAATCATATCATGTGCTTAGTGTTTTTTCACAATTATAAGTTTTATTTACAAGCTATTTTATCTTGATTGATGTTATATTATGATCTATGTCTTACGTACTGCCATGTTTTATGTCATTGCTCAAGATTTTGTTGTTTAAACATTATGTTCATGTTTTTAAGTTCAAATGTATATGATTTGTTTTATTTTATACATGATTACCCTTACTGAGAATTTGAGCTCACCCTTTATATGATTTTCCCCATAATATAATGAAATGTTTTAGGTATGAAAACAAAAGGGGAAGATCATTATGGGAGATGTTGAAGATCTTTCCCCACGATTAGAAGATTATTTTTCTGAGTTTCCAAAGATACTAAACTATTACTGTCCTTGTGTGTCTCTTTTTTTATGTATTAAGTATTCCTCATATGTAATTTAATGTCCACGTACGTCATGATCTGGGTCTCTATAGTTGGTATTAGAGGAAAGGTTTAGTTAACCGTTGGAAAATAGGATGCGAAAAATTTAGTGATATCCCTTGAGATATTTCTATGGTATGTCTAGGGATGTCCCTAAGGGTAAGTATAAGTATATGTTATAGTGCTAGAATTAAGGCAATGATCATAGAATTAAATCTTAGATGTTAGATATTGAAGGTACTCCCCCTTTATTATGTTGTTTCCCCTAGCATGATTTTTTCCTTTCACACTATTCTTTTTGGGTTTTAGACGATGTATGGAACCCGAAGGAACCGTGTTGATCAATGTAATGGACAATGCAATGATTATCTTCTTGAACAAAACAATGTTATGGGAGATGGAGTGCAAAATCATAATTCTATACTTACACAAGCTATGAATAATTCTGGACTTCCAAATGAGAAGAGAAGGGAACAATATTCTATTGAGTCCTTCATGAGGCAACGTCCACCTTTTTTCAGTGGGTCTTCTAATACACTTGTTGCTGAAAAATGGATCAATACCACTGAAAAAATATTTTCAGTTCATGAATGATCTGAACATGATTAATTCATCTTAGTAGTATATTGTTTGAAAGGTGAAGCTGATCAATGGTGGAATATTATCAAAAATAAGAGGCCAAGAGATGAAAATGAGTCCATGGAATGGGACGAGTTCAAGAACTTATTTTTCAATTACTACTTCCCTCGTATTCTTCGAACAAACATGGAGAAGGAGTTTCTTGAACGAAAGAAAAAGGATGATTAATTTTTTGGTACATACGAAGCGAATTTTATAAGGATTTCAAGGTATGCATCTGGCTTTATCATTCAACCTGAATGTAAAGTTGATCGATTCTTTAGTGGCATAAAACAAAGTCTTATAAGGGCATTACCTATAAGAGACTTCAGTAGATATGAAGAAATTGTGAGTTGTGCTATCAAGGTAGAAATGATATTTGGTGTTACATATCCGTCGCATGGTTTTGACAAGAAATGAAAGATGGAGTTCAAGGAGAAATCTCATAATAATGGTGAAAAGAAGATGAATTTTTCCTTATGCTCAAAGTGTGGAAAGAAGCATGGTGGAAATTGTATTAAAGGGACTAAAAAATGTTTTAAATGTGGAAAATAAGGTCATCGTGCAGTTGAGTGTCGATGTAATGGAAAAAAGGGTTGCTAATGATGTGAATAAAGAAAAGACTGTAGAGAACGCACCACCAACACTTCAATGCTTCAAGTGCAATGAAATGGGGTATTATGATAATCAATGCCCTAATCCAAGGTTTAATGATGATCGATATGAGGAACCACTTCAGGCAAAGGACAAAGGGAAGTCACATGCGATCTCTATTGGCGATGATGAATATGACAACGATGTGGTGGAATGATTAAGTGTCTATGTAATGGGATTCCAAAATAATGTTGTATATTATATCTTGGAATATTGGAATATTTATGTATTGGTCTATTGTGGGTTTCAATAATTTTATGGTATTGGTAACCATGGAATGTGATTGAGATATTTTTTGAAAGAAGACGATATGCGCATAATGAAGGGATAGGGAGAAAATGAAATGTTTGACAGTATTCATGAGCTCATGACTGATATAAGGAAATAGTTATATCATGGATTGAGTATATAGAATTTTGGGGTTTTGGTATGTGGAAAGAGTTAACTATTGAAAACACTCATGTTTTCACTAACGTTTAATGGGTATTCATTTTTCAAGAGAATACATGATTAAGGCCTTCAAATGTTTGGAATGTGACCAACAATAAATATCTTATGATATATGGGGATCAACGATGGTATTAACATGCTTGTTATATGAACTCTCTGGTAATAGTTTTCACTATAATATGAGAATGGACAGTAGTATTTTCAAATAGGACTAAATATTGGAATGGATTATGTTGGAAAAAAGTTAGTATTATTTAAGGCCAAAAAAATTTCAATATTAATGATGGAATCTTATAATATTTTATTTTTAGAAAAAAAGGACAACCTGCAGAATGGGCGACAACCCGTCACGTCGAACAAGGCTATGGGAATCAAACCGACAATCGAAGTGCGACAGACCTTTATTTCCTACCACTAGCCTACATGAAGTCCTTGGTTAGTAGAAACTAGTTTTATTTTATTATAAAGTATGATAGATGAAGTATAAGTCCATTTTGGAACCACATATGATTAATCTCACCATAGATGGAATTATGTATATAACTTTTTCTAACTTATGTTTGAGATAGATGGAATGACCTATCATTCTATCGCATCATCTGCAAAAACATCGCGAAAGCCAAATTCAACTTCATTTCTTAAAGAGATGAAGTGGAAATTGTCCAAGGCATGAACAACGGAGAGATTATACCAAAATAAAGTAAGTATTTCTTCTAATTAAAATTCTTCAACATTAGGGAAATTATCTTGAAAACCAAAAATGATGTCCTAGTGCCCTTATATCCAATGAATCAGATGGTACCCTAGATCATCTAAAATTTATGGCTTTGTGATTGTTGGATTTTTCATAGCCATGTTCTCTACCACTCTCCATCAGAATATGACGGTTAGATTTCTCTTCCATATCCATATTTTCACATATGTTCTCTTATGTGGAAACTTAGTGATTAGTTAATTTGGGTAACCGTTACGTTTCATACATTAGTTTTTAAAGTCATGTTTTGGTATTCCTTTTTTCTATGTGGGTTCCTATTAAAGAAACTTTCGAGTAGTAAACCATTTATAACCCCGACGAATTTCGAGGGAGAAATTGATTTTAAGGGGGGTAGAATGAAACACCCCAAGATTTTATGAAAAATATTCTTTTTAATTGAATTAATGTATTGTGTTGTACGCTACACCAAAAGGAGCTTGCACAACACACAACCCTGACTTGGCTTGTATTATAGACAATCGTGACCTTCCACGATTGCATGTGTCGTACACAATACCATGTTTCGCTAAACAACGATATGTTATATAAACTAGCCGTTATGAATAGTAATACCCAATTTTTGAAATTTTATAAATAGAATTCATTTTTGGATTTGGAATATCGAAATTATCCTAGGGTGAATTTTTTGTATTTTTTTGAAAACATTCAATTTTTGATGAATAATGAAAACATTGGGTTACTATTCAAATACCAACTTTTTATTTAAAAAAATTATTTATTTTATATAAATTTTTTAGGTCAAAATTGATACATAATACCTATATAAGTTCAATTTTATTCATTGAAGACATTTTATAATAATTTTGGATATATAAAAATTTATTGAACTTTTTACCGTCTTTTACCCACCTCCTAAGAGAATTTGAAAATTCACAAAAAACCTAATTTTACTGCTTCTATGAGTGGAATTTTGAAAATCCGAGAGACACATTTAATATCAATAACTAATATTTGGTTCAATGAGATGAAAGTAATTTTTGGTGAATAGTAACTTCTTACTTTTATTTACCACGGTTAAAAGTAATTAGGGTAATTAAGGGTAACAATGATATTATTATTACCCTAACACCTGTGATAAATCTATTGGATAAGATTAATTCAACCAAAAACAACCTTAGGAATAAAATATGACCATTTAGGTCCACTTGGATTAGATTAGGACATTTATTATTAATTTATTTAAAGAAGTGTTAAAATAGTTAAAATCAATGTTTTATAACTAAATCATTTTTAATATAGGGTTATACATAAGAAAAATTAGACTATAAATATTCATTAGAAATATTAAAAGATGTCTTATATAATGGTATTTTATTTATAATTTTTAGACATTAAATAATGTAATTTATTTTTGAAACAATGATGATCTAGTAATTATCATATTAATAAAATATTAACATAATTGATGTTATAAATACGCAAATAAATGTAATTTTAGGCTTTTTTTGAATTACACTAATTTTATAGGTTGATATGACATGTTATTATTGATTTAATTAACTTTTTTATGAACTAATCATGCTGTTATGATTTTCACAAAAATCAATTACCAAATAGTGTCTAAATTGACATAAAATTGGTTTTAAAACAAATATTATATTATTAATTGTTGTTATATTCCTAAAAATATATGTTTCAGCCCAGATAATTATATCATGATATATGTATTATTAATGGACCACTTGGGGGTCTCTTGTATGTATATGGTTTGTTTATTAACTATATAATATAAAAATACAAAGTGACATGGTAAATGTCAATCTAATTAACTAATAGTTAAAACTAAAAGATAAGAATAATATAATGATCCAAACCTATCTAAAATATATTGGTTGAGAGTATTTCGACCCCTCCCAACCATATCTGTGAAATAAATCAATTTGGAGCTATTAAAAACCGAATATGACTTTATAATAAAATAATATTTTATGTTTTTCCAAAGGTGCCCCTCTCCTCCCTTATAATAAGGGCACCCCTTCCCTCTTCACTTCACACACTTTTGAGCCTTTAATCTCGTCTAAAACCTTCCCATTTCTCTTCAAAACTTCCGTAGAAACATTATTAAGGTTCTGGTCTTCTCAAAAGACCAACTCTACTTCCATAAGAAGAAGCTTAAAGAAGGTGCGTCGAAGAAGAGGTAATCTCTTCTAACGATTCTCTCATGTTTATTTTTTCTCCAACTTCTTATTATTTAGTTGTGTCATTATAAAGTAATAACATCAGTATCTATAATATAATTATTTGTTACTATAACTATGAAACAACCCTATTTCACCTTCTATCCATTCTATGGAAAATGAAATCACCGCGTGTGCGTACGTACAGAATACCGTCTCCATGCCGTGGTGTAATCTGATTTCCCACCACCACCTTAAATGGATTGGTAAAATGGTGTAAAAAATAACTATATATGATTATTATAACATCATACTGATTCTAAGATATTATATCACCCCCTATAATTCCATTCAATAAATATGGGAACGATATCATCGCTCGTGCGTATGTACGGATTACTGTCTCCACGACGCGTTGAGATTCATTTCCCATGTTAACAATTCAAGAATGATTATAAGGTATATATAATAAGTAATCATGAAATATATGACATAATAATGCTACTGGATTTTTGTATATATATATATATATATTTATGACATCTACCTAATTCAATAAGGAAACAAAAAAAACAGCGTTCACACGTACGTACAGCCTACCATCTCCATGAACGCTGTATTTCATTTCATTTATCTATCTATTATATGTATATATATATGTAATGAATATATATATGATATATAAATCATGATTTAAATTATGTAAGTAAGTAAATCAAGATATAAGTAATAATAATATCAAGAACAACAAGCCCAAACACGTACGACAAATAAAATGATTTTACCCAAAACATTGCCTTAACATGGAATTTACAAAAGAACGGGTAATATAAAGTCATAAGTGAACCATATATGATATCATAACAATGAATATGATTCTATAATAATTCAATTACATTATTTATATCATTATACAAGTGGTTCAGATACGTACGAAGCATATCGGGCTTAAGGTAAGGGATAATTTTGCAAACCTCATTTTTATCCGAGATTGCTTATACGTAAGCATTTACTGGGGTAATTATAATCATCCATGTCCATGTTTTCTAAATGTGGTTTTATGTATGTTTAATTTAATTTTTACCCATTTTGACTTTTACTATATGTTATGTAAGGAATCTTTCTTTTGTTTACGTTACGAGGTACTTTTTGACTATTCCGACAAAAGTATGAGGAGAATGTTTTTTTAACTTATACAGAATGAAATGATTTTTATGGTTTTATAAAGCCTTATTTTCATGAAGATTCGTCCAAAATATTTCATTAATATTTGAAACACTATTTTTTTCTTTTTAAATTTCATGACATTTTGTGAAAAGAAATTGATTTTGAAGAAGAAAGGATATTTTCCTCAAAAATTCATTTCAAGTGTTTTGTCAAAACCATTTTCCATATAAGATGACATTATTTAGTATGGTTATGCTTCATGTATAATTTCTCTATGATTTATATGGATTAAATTTTCTTATAATGAAATGATATCCATTTCTTTTTTATGGATTATGTGATGATGGGATGATTTTTATGAATCCCGTTTTATTTGTTGGGTTATGATGAATGATGTTTGTTTATTTTGTGGCACAAGTAAGAATGATTTCATAATCAGATGGGTGGGACCTATATCTCCCTCCAATGAGTTGGGGAATGATTTATATCTCATGAGATAGACATGGCTGGAATGGTAAGTTAATCTGGTTCAGTAATACAGGACTGGAACGAGGAGTGAACTCGATTCAGAAAGGGACTTTGTCCACTAAGATGGTATTGGAAGCAATGCCTTGGCTACTATGGAAATCATATCACGTGCTTAATGTTTTGACACAATTACAACTTGTATTTAGAAGCTATTTCATCATGATTGATGTTCTAATATGATCTATGTCTTACGTACTACCATGGTTTATGTCATTGCTCAAGATTGTGATGTTTAATCATTATTTTCATGTATTTAAGTTCAAATATATATGATTTGTTTATTTTATCCATTCTTACCCTTACTGAGCATTTGAGCTCACCCTATATATGTTTTCTTTTCCCCAGAATATAAAGAAAGGTTTTAGGTAGGAAAACAAAAGGGGAAGTTCTTTATGGGAGATGTTGAAGATCTTTCACCATGATTAGAAGATTATTTTTCCAAGTTTCCAAAGACACTAAACTATTACGGTCCTTGCGTGTCTGTTTTTGTTATGTATTAAGTATTCTGAAAAAGTAATGTAATGTCTGTGTACGTTAATCTTTGGGTATTTATAGTTGGTATCAGAGGAAAGGTTTAGTTAGCCATTTGAAACTAGGATCCGAAAACTTTAGTGAGATCTCTAGAGATATTTCTATGGTATGTCTAGGGATGTCCCTAAGGATAAGTATAAGAATAGGTTATAGTGCTAGAATTACGGTAACGAATATAGAATTAAACATCAGATGTTAGATATTGAAGGTAGTCCCCCTTTATTATGTTTCTTTCCCTTGCATTATTTTTGCCTCTCACACTATTATTTTTGGGTTTTAGACGATGGATGGAACTTGAAGGAACCATTTTGATCACTGTAATGGACAATGCAATGATTGTCCTCATGAACAAACCAATGTTATGGGAGGTGAAGTGGAAAATCTTATTTCTATACTTACACAAGCTATGAATCATTATAGACTTCTAAATGAGTAGAGAAGGGAACAATATTCTATTTAGTCCTTCATGAGGCAATGCCCACCTTCTTTCAGTGGGTCTTCTGATCCACTTGTTGCTGAACAATGGATCAGTACCACTAAAATGATATTTTCAGTTCTCCAATGTTCTGAACATGATAATGTCATCTTAGCAGTATATCATATGGAAGGTAAGCTGATCAATGGTGTAATCTTATCAAGAATATGAGGACATGAGATGAAATTTAGTCCATGGAATGGAATGAGTTCAAGAACTTTTTTTCAATAAGTACTTTCCTCGTATTCTTTGAACAAATATGGAGAAGGTGTTTCATGAACAAAATAAAAAGGATGATGAATCTATTGGTATATACGAAGAGAATTTTACAAGGCTTGCAAGGTATGCATCTGGATTCATCATCCAATTTGAAATTAAAGTTGATCGATTCTTCAGTGGCTTAAAACCAAGTCTTCGAATGGCATTAGCTATAAGAGACTTCAGTAGCTATGAAGAAATTGTGCGTTGTGCTATCAATGTATAAATGGAAGTTGGTGTTACATATCCATCTCATGGTTTTGAAAAGAAACGAAAGATGGAGTTCAAGGAGAAATCTCAGAATAATGGTGAAAAAAGATGAATGTTTCATTATTCTCAAAGTGTGGAAAGAAGCATAGTGGAGACAGTCTTAAAGGGACTAGAAAATGTTTTAAGTGTAGAAAATAAGGTCATCGAGCAGCTGAGTGTCGAAGTAATGGAAAAAAGGTTTGATAATGATGCGAATAAAGATAATACTGCAGAGAATGCACCACCAACACTTAAATGCTTTAAGTGCAATGAAATGGGGAATTACGCTAATCAATGACCTAATCCAAGGGTTAATGATGATCTACATGAGCAACCACTTAAGGAAATGAAAAATGGAATTCACATGCGATCACTATTGGAAATGTTGAATATGAAAATGTTGTGCTGGAATGATTATGTGTTTATGTAATGGGATTCCAAAATAATGTTATATATAGTATCGTGGAATATTGTAATATTTATGTATTGGTCAATTGTAGTTTTCAATAATGTTATGGCACCGTTAACTATGGAAAGTGATTGAGATATTTTTGGAAAGAAGATGATATGCACATAATGAAGGGATAAGGATAAAATGAAATGTTTGACAGTATTCATGAGCTCATGGCTGATATAAGGAAATAGTACTATCATGGTTTGAGTATATATAATTTTGGGTTTTTGGTATGTGGAAAGAGTTAACTTTTGACAACACTCATGTTTTGACTACGGTTCTATGGGTATTCAATTTTCAAGAGAATACATGATTAAGGCCTTGTAATGTTTGGAATGTGACAAACAAGACATATCTTATGATATATGGGGATCAATGATGGTATTAACATGCTTGTTATATGAACTCTCTGGTAATCATTTTCACTATAATATGAGAATGGACAGTAGTATTTTGGATAAGCCTAAAGATTGGAATGGATTATGTTGGACATAATTTAGTATTGTTTAATGCTATAACTTTTTCAATATTATTGATGGAAAGTTATAATATTTTATTTTTTTAAAAGGAAAACCTGTAGAACGGGTGACAACCCGTCACGTAGGACAAAGCTGTGGAAATCGAACCCACAACCGAAGTGCGACATGTCTTTATTTCCTACCAGTGGCCTAAGGGAAGTCCCTGGTCAGTAGAAACTAGTTTTATTTTATTATGTAGGATGATATATGAAATATAAGTCCATTTTTGAATCATATATGATTAATCTCACAATATATGGAATTATGTATATAAATTTTGCTATCTTATGTTTGAGATAGATGGATTGACATATCATTCTATTGCATGATCTGCAAAAACATTGTGAAAGACAAATTCATCTTTATTTCTTAAAGAGATGAAGCAGAAATTGTTCAAGGCACGAACAACGGTGAGATTATACCAAAATAATGTTTGTATATCTTCTAATTGTAATTATTCAACTTTAGGGAAATGATCTTGAAAACCAAAAATGTTGTCCTAGTGACCTTATATCTGATGAATCAGAAGGTACCCTAGATCATCACAAATTTATGGCTTCGTGATTGTTGGATTTTTCATAGCCATGTTCTCTACCACTCTCCACCAGAACATGAAAGTTAGATTTCTCTTCCCTATCCAAACTTTCACCTATATTCTCTTATGTGGAAACCCAGTGATTAGTTAATTTGGGTAACTGTTACGTTTTATACTTTAGTTTTCAAAGTCATGTTTTGGTATTCTTTTTACGATGTGGGTTTCTATTAAATAATGTTTCGAGTAGTAAACCATTTATAACCCCGACGAATTTCGAGGGGGAAATTCATTTTAAGGGGGGTAGAATGTAACGCCCCAATATTTTATGAAAAATATTCTTTTTAATTTCATTAATGTCTTGTGTTATACACTGAACCAAAAGGAGCTTGCACAACACACATCCCGGACTTGGCTTGCATTACACGCAATCACGACCTTCCATGATAGGGTGTGTTGTATGCAATACCGAGTTTCTCTAAACTACGATTTGTTATATAAACTAGCTGTTATGAATAGTAATACCCAATTTTTGAAATTTTATAAATGGAAATAATTTTTGGATTTGGAATATCGAAATTAGCCTAGGTTGAATTTTTGGTATTTTTTTGAAAACATTCAATTATTGAATAATAGTGAAAACACTGGGTTACTATTCAAAAACAAACTTTTTATTTAAAAAAATTATTTAATTTATTTAAATTTATTTTAGGTAAAATTTGATACATAATAACTATATAAGTTCAATGTAAATCATTGGGCTCATTTTATAATAATTTTAGATATATAAAAATTTTATTGAACTTTTTACCGTCTTCTACCCACCTCCTAGGAGAATTTGGATGTTCACATAAAACTTAATTTTACCGCTTCTATGAGCGGAATTTTTAAAATCTAAGAGAAACGGTTAATATCAATGACTAAAATGTGGTTCAATGAGAGAAAATAATTTTTGGTGAATAGTGACTTTTTAATTTTACTTACCACAGTTAAAAGTAAATAGGGTAATTAAGGGTAAACATGATATTATTATTACACTAACACATTCAATAATTATATTGGATAATTTTAATTTGACAAAAAATAACCTTAGGAATACAATATGACCATTTAGGTCCACTGGGATTAGATTAGGACATTTATTATTAATTTATTTAAAGAAGGGTTAAAATAGTTAAAATCAATGTTTAATAACTAAATAAATTTTAATATAGGGTTATAAATGAGATAAATTAGACTATAAATATTCATTAGAAAGGTATAAATATTTCCTAAACAATGGAAATTTATTTATAATTTTTAGACATTAAATAATTTATGTTATTTATGACATAATGATGATGTAGTAATTATCTTATTAATGAAATATTAACATAATTGATGTTATAAATACCCAAATAAATGTAATTTGACACTTTTTAGGACATAAAATAATTTTATAGGTTAATATGACATGTTATTATTTATGTAATTAACCTTTTTCGAACTAATCATGCTGTTATGATTTTTAAAAAATTCAATTACCAAATAGTGTCTAAATTGACATAAAATAGTTTTTAAAACAAATATTATATTATTAATTGTTATTATATTCTTAAAAATCCAATGTCAAGCCAATATACTTATATCATGATAGTTGTATCATTAATGGACCACTTGGGGGTCTCTTGGATGTATATTGTTTATTTATTAAATATATAATATAAAAATACAAAGTGACATGGTAAATGTTAATCTAATTAACTAAGAGTTAAAAATAAAAGATAATGTTAATATAATGATCCAAACCTGTATAAAATATATTTTTTGAGAGGATTTAGACCCCTCCCCACCTTAACTTCGAAATAAATCAATTTGGAGCTATTAATAACCGGTTATGACTTTATTATAAAATAATATTTTATGTTCTTCCAAAGGTGCCCCTCTCCTCCCTTATAAAAAGGGAACCCCTTCCCTCTTCTCTTCACACCCTTTGAGCCTTTAAGCTCTAACAACCCCTGCCCATTTCTATTCTCCACTTACCTAGAAACATTCTGGAGGTTCTTTTCTTCTCCAAATACCAACTCTACTTCCTTAAGAGGAAGCTTAAAGGAGGTGTGTCGAAGAAGAGGTAATCTCTTCTAACGATTCTCAAAAGTTTATTTCTTATTCAACTTCTTCTTATTTAGTTGTTTCATTATAAATTAATAAAATCAGTATCTAAAATATAATGATATGTTATTATAAATATTAAAAAACCATATTTCACCTTTTATCCATCCTACAAAAAACAAAATCACCACGCATGTGTACGTACGGATTACTGTCTCCACGCCGTGATGCAATCTGTTTTTCCACCACCACCTTACTTGGATGGGTATAATGGTGTAAATAATAACTATATATTATTATTATAACATCATAATCATACTATAATATTATATCATCACATATAATTCCATTCAATAAATACAGGAACGATATCATCGCTTGTGCATACGTACGGATTACCGTCTCCACGACGCGATGAGATTCATTTTCCATGTTAACAATTCAAGAATGATTATAAAGTATATATAACAAGTAATCAGGAAATATATTACATAATAATTCTACTGGATTTATGTATATATATATATGTATGTCATATACTTAATTCAAAAAAGAAACAAAAAAAAGTTCATGCGTACGTACGGCCTACAGTTTCCATGAACGGTGTATTTCATTTCATTTATCTATATATTATATTATTATATATATGTACTGAATATATATATGATATATAAATCATGATTTACATTCTGTATATAAGTAAATCAAGATATAAGTAATAATAATATCACGAACAACAAGTCCAAACACGTACGATAAATAAAACCATTTTACCCAAAACGCTACTTTAACATGAAATTTACAAAAGAACGGGTAATATAAAGTCATAAGTGAACCATATATGATATCATAACAATGAATATTATTCTATAATAAGTCAATGACATTATTTAAATTATTATATTGGAGGTTTGGATATATACGAAGCATATAGGACCTAAGGTAAGGGATATTTTTTCAAATCTCATTTTTATCCGAGATTGCTTATACATAAGTATTTACTGGGGTTATTGTTATCATCCATGTCCATGTTTTATAAAATTGTTTTATGTATGTTTAATGTCCTTTTTACTGATTTTGACTTTTACTACATGGTATGTAAGGAATCATTCTTTTGTTTACATTACGAGGTACTTTTTGACTTTTCTGAAAAAAGTACGAGGAGAATGTTGTTTTAACTTATACAGAGTGAAAGTATTTTTACAATTTTATAAAGCCTTATTTACATTAAGCTTCATCCAAAAGATTTCATGACTATTTTAAACAAAAAACTTTTCATTTAAAATGTCATGACGTTTTGTGAAAAGAAATTGATTTTGAATAAGAAAGGATATTTTCCTCAAGAATTCATTTCAAGTGTTTTATCAATACCATTTTCCATCTAAGATGACATTATTTAGTATAATTATGTTTCAAGTATAATGTCTCTATGATTTATATGGTTTCAATTTTCTTATGATGAAATTATATCCATTTCTTTTATATGGATTATGTGATGATGGGATGATGTTTATGAAAACCATTTTATTTGTTGGGTTATTATGAATGATGTATATATTGAGTGGGCTCAACCCATTACCTTATTGTAATTATTATAGGGCATTGACCCAAATTCTGCAATGCTTCTATTGAGAAAGTCTCTCCCACTTTGATGTTGTAATTCGTATAGGTCATTGACCCATATGTTGTATTTCTTATAGATATTTTACCTATATTGGATGTATATATTCCTTGTTTATGGTTATGGTTTCCACAGTCAAGGGACATGCTCAGATATATTCTGTAATGACATTGAATTAGGTTAACATTCAATGGTTATACAGTTGTAATTGGAATGGTTGTGACACAAGATCGTAGATATTCCAAAATAGAGCTAAATGGTAACGTTTTTTGTACAAATTGTTGAATTTATTAATAAATTTCCCCCCTCTTTATTGTATACACTTCTTATCAGAATTTTTTTAATACACATTCATGTCAAGCTATTGATTTATACTCACACACTATTTGTGCCACTAGTTGGTACCTAAATAGAATTTGTTGATGTAGGTTTGGAAAAGGGGAAATGAACTTTCTGTTGATTGTGTTTTCCGAATGGGATAAAGTTCATAGATGGGATTGACATGGGGTTTGGGACTGGGGAATGTTGAGTCTTCATTTGAGTTCTCTATTATTTTACCTGTATAGTTTCAATCATGTTAATTATTTACAGTCCAACACATCATTAAATTTTTTACATTAGTATTATTGGGATTTTTCAGATGGACTTTATTATTGGTTTCCACTATATTATATTGTTTTGATTACTTCCACAATATGATATTTATTATTTCTATTGGATGTTTTTCACTATCTTGAAAACTATGAATCTAGGGGCATAGTCTCCCCACTATACGTATCACACCATGGATACTAGTCGACCAAATTTGGTGTATAATATGGTTCAACTGAGCTATCATAAACAACCCTTTTTAGACATTTGAGTAAATTCCATAATAGGGGATATTACAAAGTGATATCAGAGCACACAAAGTTTTAATTATATTTCATGAAATTTGGGAAAGGTGGAAAGGATAATACGATGTACTGAGGCAATGTAATGATATTGTGCATGGGGGTATCTAACCTAGGTATTGGGAAACATTTGAGTGCACAGGTATGGGATTGATGATTATTATATTTTCATTTTACAGTTAGTGTTATTTCACCTCGGTTGATTGACATGTTCTTTGAAATTATTTTTTATGTTGCTATTAGTTATTTATATTTATACTCATGGACCAATATGGTACTAGATGAGTATAAATGCATCATACTATTTATGTAGGTTTATATTAAAATGTAGCTTTCATGATAGTGACCTATTAATTTGTGTGTGATAAATACTTGCCTATTGAACTATGATATGAGATATCTGTTTTATCTAATAAATGATATCTGTTGACATTTGAGGCTAAACACTTTTAGTCCATGTCAAGAGAGACTAAGAGTCATGGATTATCTGTTATACTCACCTATTTTGGTTTTCCTTATCAATACACAGCTATCTAAGGTGTGTGTCTATCTTTTAGAGAAAATGATTCCTTTTTATCATTGACATGAGATTCAAGAGAATGGTAATTAGCATGGTCCAAATTCTACTAAATCAGAACATCTTGTAATTCCTAAGGATCATATGGGTGTTCATTTTTATTATATCTTAATGAGGTTCATTGGATCCATGGAAATGGAGACTCTATGTACATTTCCTTCAATGTATGAGCTACCAATAGAATTTTATCTATAGAATCTACCTATGTGAATGGGGGAAAGATGATCCTAGGAAGTTGTGCTCTAGATCATGTGTATGTAGACAATATTTAATTATGTTGAGAAACCTATTGATAATTGTGTGAAAATTTATTCATATTTTCTTCATGGACATACAAATAATTTTTGGAATATTCTAGAAGAATATAGGAAGTAGGATAAGATTTATTCAATTAAAGTCGAGAAGAGATCCCTAATCCATTTCTATTACAATATTTTAGGGGATGAAAAATATAATTAGTTTATGATTCTGATAAAGGAGGGCATGTAAGTGTTGGACTACAATAGACATTTCACCAAACTAGAGTATTTTTCACCATATTTGGAAGAAGATGAAATCTCTAGGATGATACATTTTCGTGATTTTCTTCATTATGATATTATGTCAGAAGTGAATGATTTTTTTGATTATCATTTAGGATGTGATGAAACATGAACTTATCATAGAAGTGAATCTTAGAGATTCATCGAGTAATTTCCTCTCTATTTTAGCTGGTAAAACTAGTATCTCTTCTTTGAGTATATAGAAAAACCTCTATGACAGTTCCCACCAATCTAGTAGTGGTAAGAGCAATTGGGAAAGAGGATGACCATCACTGGACTATTCTCTATTGTAGTGTAATCAGTTTGGAATGTTTGATAATAATCACACATAGTGTCCTTACCCACAATTTAGTGATGTATTAATAGAATACTAGGTCATCCTAATAGGTTCTTTTCAACCTTTCCATAGTAGACTAATGGAATGGGAACAAGATAGGTACATGAGTCGAGAATTTTATCAACTACCCATTAACATGAAGGTATCTGGAGTTCCACTACTCGTTCAGGTCGATGTAGGGGACATAGTACCCAAATTTTGGAGTGATAGTACTATGAAAGGGAAATATCTCAGGGTAGTTAGGCTATAGACTAGTGAAAAGGTACATGTAGGAAACATTTTATGCAAACTAATATAGCTAATTTCAATACATTATCAGCTACCATCTATGGTATGATTCCTGTATCATCTACCTTATCTTTTTTAATATTGGGGAGTCACATTCATTTATATCTTATCTTTTTTAAATATATTTTGGCTTCGGTGTATAGACCATGGATGGGAACCATAAACACACCATTGTTAATGTGGTCAGATAATATAAAACATATCCAAGGTGTGTTCTCTAGAGATTGTTGGTTACTATTTGTTTTGAATATACTCATGGTGGAAATGATAGGCTTTAACTTTATCCATATTATGGATTTTATCGTTCTATTCCAGGATCATATCAAATATTACAGGATGATATTTACCATTCTATCTCTAGAAATAAGTATCTATTCTCACCAAGGTTAGTGTGACCAAAATGCTAGTCATTAAGGACCAATTAAGGTTTAATTATATTGTCAAAAAGAACATATAACCAGTCATACTCTATATTATGATTTTATATAACATGATTCGATTTCTCCAATGGTAGACCACATTCATTAAATTTTTCATAATGTGTTTTACTAATTATTCCCTGATAAATGATCTATTTCACGATCATTTTGGTATTGAGAGAAAATAAAGTTTCTATCCCACTTACGAAATGGTACCAGAAAACATTTTGGAGTTGAATGTTTTGTTTAATTATCATGAATCAAAAGGATTCACATTTCATAGTACATTACATTTGGGTTCTCCGGTTCTCTTATCCAAGAATTCTAATGGGTCTTTGCTATTATTTGGCAGTTATCAGAGGTTGGACCATATGGTGATCTAGAATCGGTATCGCCCTCTACACATTAATGAGATTTTTTAGATGAGAGGTTCTAGGATCTTCTCCATGATCGATTTGAGAATATATTACCACTATTTGAGGGTGAAACCATTATACATAACCCATAATTCATATTGAATAATGTATAGTTTGTATGATTTTATATTTATGTTGTTTGGTTTTACAAATGCAATAGTTATATTCATGAAATTGATTAATCAAATATTTCTTCCTTTTCTGGATCATTTCAGGGTGATTCTTTTGGAAGATATCTTACTCTAATCCTAGTCAGCATATGATCATTTCCCACATCTTGAAATCACCTTGGTCACTTTGAGAAAGCATCATATTTATGTCAAGTTATCCAAATTTAGTGTCTTTATTAATAAAGTTTACTTCGTGGGCCATGTAATCTTAGAGGCATGATTTTTATTAGTCCTATATAATATTGTATCCATGGTATCTTGTGAACAACCCAATAATGCCTTTGATATTTTTAGATTTATTTATTTGTTAGGTTATTATCAATGCATTATCTAAGATATCTCACATTTTTTGCATCAATATTTGAGTTGATGAAGAAATGTGTGATTTTTGTTTTGATTGATGTTTGATAAAGAGCATGTCATGAACTGACCATAAGGAATTCCTGAAAACAAATCCTCAAAATACCTATGTTAGGTAAAGCATATACCATGTAATTTGATGCATCCACAATTATAGTCAAAGTTGTTATGATGCATGGGGATCAAGTTGTTGCCTACAACTTTAGGAAGATAAGACCACCTGATAGGAATTATCTTACCCACAATCTATTGTTAGAATAAGGGGTACATTCCCCGACATGTTTGAGAAACTATCTCATGGGTGAGAGGTTTGTGGTGTATGTAGACCACAAGAGCATCAGGTACAATGTTTCTCAGCGAGACATGAACCTTCATCAGAGAAGCAGTGTCAAGTATCTATAGTATTTGGACATTATGTTTTCATATACACTATGTAATGAAAATTCTATTTACAATGCCTTGATCCAAAATAAAAATGAATAGTAAGTACGTGATTCTTGTAATGAGTGGAGGATTATGGAGCTCTTTGTAGACATGTTCCTAGATGTCCAAAATTCTAAAGGATGAGTAACTCTGACATTGATGTATATTATGTGTGTTGTTTTGGATGGTATTATGATGGATTATTTATCTAATCTAGAAGCCTTATATATGAGAGACACATTATATTGTGGGGAGACAATGTCGGGATGGCCTCTTTCTAGTGGGAATTATCTTATTTTCTATGGTAGAGTATGGGTTACTACAAAACTACATGATGAGATAATAATACAGTTTCTTACCTCTTGATGAGTCGTGCATCCTGATTATACAAACATGTATCATGATATTCATTGATAGTACTTGGGTTCATGAATAACGAATGGGGTGGAAATACTTTTGGAAAGTTTTTTACTTGTCATCATGTGAAAGTAAAACATCAATGTCTGTTTTGGATTTTGTTTCCTTTTTCCATTGTTTATTGGAAATGGGATGATGTCACTATGGATATTTAGATATGATTACCGTTGAAAACCCATAATAATGATGTTTTATGGTTGATTATGGATCGACTGTCGAGGGTACTCTACATATTATCTATCATGGAGTCCTTAATAATGGATAATCTGGGAGGTCTTTATATGCACAAGGTAGTTCATTATGATGATCTTCTAAGGAGTTTCATTCCAAATAGATATTAATTATTCACATCTTGATTCTGGTGGGTTATTCATATGTCTCGAGGATCAAAGGATCTTTGTATCATAGTATATCATCCTCATACAGATTGATAATATGAGTAAAAAATTCAGGTTCTAGAAGATATGTTAAGATCATGTGTTTTGGATTTTGGTGGTTTATGGGTGAAAAATATTGAACTACTTGATTATATATATGATAATAGCTTCTATGAATCGATTTTGATGGATCATTTCAATGATTTGTATATTAGGAAGTTTTCTTCCTCTCTGATGGTAGGAGGCTAGTGACTTATCACTTGGTGGGCCTAGTCCATTGCAAGATATGTCTGTGCAAGTCAAATTGAGAAGATAATGGTTGGTGAATATGAAGAGCATACAAAAATAATATGCTGATCATTGGAGGCATCCTCTTTATTTCAACCTGGGTCATCATGATTTTCAACATGTTTATCATATATTAGGGAAATGTTTTATCATGAAATATGTAAACATAGAAACTAGGATTATTGGGCTATTTTAGATAGTGGAAAGGGCCAGTCCAATGGAAAATTGTTTTTCCCAATCATAGCACTATAGTTCCAGGAATGATATGTTCCATGTGTTGAAGATTCATAGGTATCATCCAAAACATTCGCATGTGTTATAAATGGTATAAATCAAGATTTTTATTGGTATGATTTTTGATGAACATCTAAAAGGGGTCTGAATCATAGTGAGAAATATCATTGGGGTAAGACCATAATGTTGGTTTGAGTGTAGTGGTATCCTGGGAGAGTTAAAGAAGATACCTAGGAGAAGGAGTATGATATGTGAAAATAGATGCCATACATTTTCATTGAGACATCATAAGGATACATGGATAAGCTAGAGGAAGTTATATTATATGGTGGGAAGGTTATATGATCAAATCTTCCCTTGGTTCATCTCTCTCTATGTTTTTCCAATAAACATACGTCCTTTGAGATTTACTCTATTTTTTAACTGTGGTAGTTGTGTTTTTATCATGTATGTATTCGTTTTAATAAAAAAACCTTTGTTTGTAAGGATACATGATAAAAACCAAATTGGATCCATATAAATAGAATTTGTTGGGGAAAATGATGTAATGTTCCTAGATGTATGAATTAATGAATTACATGTATAAATGTGTCATGTTTTATAATAGGTTATTTATTTTTTGTGAATAATTAAGGGGGGTTCATGTTGTTTTTTAGGAAAATGTACTCAAAAATAATATACAGAACATTTACACACTATGTAAATGGATTACACATCATCTAATGTTTCGTTATTTTTAATATTCATCCATGTTGATGGGTTTTTGGTGTATCCATTTAAAAAGATTTACATTACATGTAACTTCATTAAATTTCATGTATATCCCAAACCAACTATTTTAAAGTATGTTGTTTGACTGATTTTTCTATCCACTCATGTGCATACTTTCCCACACTACCTTCGGTGGCTCTCTTAGAAATTTTGGAGTGCCATCCTCCCTTTCAGACATCCTAATAATGCAATTCATCCCTGGTAAGTGGTTTTGGTTAGGATTTTCCTTTTCTCACTTATTTCTCAAGATGTTGTAGTGTAATTTATTGACCGTATTAATTGTTGGTTTTGATCATGATCAGTTTCGATTTTTAATCCTTCTTGGTGATCATCTGTGCCTTTTTACTCATGGGTGTTTTCTATTGGAAGAATTGTATTCTTCACTGATTAATGGAATGGGGTCTAAATCATAACCCAATGGTTGGTTGAATTTACAAGTATATACATTATTGTGATTGTGCCAATGTAATGTGAGTTTGAATTAATGAAATAATGAATTTTTTCCCTTGGATTTTATTGGCTTCAAGTGGTAACTGACATGGCTTATATCTACTCGTTAGTTTATCAAACCATTAATAAAATTGAATTGGATAATGGATGAAATTGTGATTCGAAATACATGAGACCCTAGGTTATTGCTTGTTATAGAAACCCTAGTTATGAATAACTATTTATTGATTTGAATATTGGTCATTTTGAATATTAATGAATGTGATATTTGAAGGACAAAAAATTATTTTCTTAATTAACCATTGTAGATTATGATGTGATATTATAATATCCATGATCTTATGAAATGTCTTCAGAACCAAGCGAAAATGATTATATATTAGGATTATCCCAAGAACGTGCAGATGTATATGCTATAATAATTATATAGAGCGAGATTGAATGAGTCCCTTGATGTATTTCTTATAGGTATTTGACCTATATGTTCTAATTCTTACTCTACTACAAAAAATGCAGATTAGTAGGGGTTATTTAGAGAGGGTTACAGATAATCCCCTCTAAATTCATATCTTTATAATTAGTGGGGGTTATTTTAAACCCCCTCTAATCATCAAATTTAAAGTGGGTTATAAATCCCCACTAAATTAATTTTATATACAAATTAAAAGGGGTTTTATGCAACCCTCACTAATAAAAATATTTAGAGGGGGTTATAGACCCCCTCTAATTTCTTATATTTGAAAGGTTTTTAATCCCCCTATAATTTTTTTGACATTATTTGTATAATATCTAGTAGGATTTTAGAGGGGGTTCAAACACCCACAAATATCTTAAATTAGAGGGGGTTTAACCCCCCCATGTCTTAAATTAGTGGGGTTCAAAACCATCTCTAATATCTGAAATTATAGGGTGTTAAAAACCCCCATTAATGTCTTCAAATTAGGGGGTTCCAAACCCCCTCTAATGTCTTTAAAATATAAGGGGTAAAAAACCCATTTTAATTATTTTAAATTAAAGGGGGTTCAAATCCCCTTTTAATTTAAGAGATTAAATGGGTTCTGATCCCACACTACATAAAAAAAGAAACATACATAATATAAATATATTATTAAAACACTATATATAAATGTATTCAAATACATTATATGAACATATTATATGAAATTTTTATACTAATTTTATTTAATTCTAATTATATGTATACATATATATAATTGAAAAATATTATGTAAATTAATATATATATATATTTTTATAATTTTTAGTTCATATAATATTAATTATATATAACATAAAATCATAAACATATTATATAAATATAAAACTAAATATAAATTATTTAAAAAGTATATCATAAAAATACCCAAGACTATAGTTTGAATAATTTATATTATAATAATAATGAATATTTTTTTAAATTATATGTTATGCTTTTATGTTATATATAATTTTTATTATATGAAATAAAATTTATAAAAATCAATTTATATTAATAACATACACAATATTATACAATTATATTTATTGAAATAAATATTTATAAAAATGTACATAATAATAAATATATGAAATGTAATACATTATATAAATATTTATATAAATTTTATTTCATATAATATTATTTTTATATAATATAAAATTATATTTCAAATAAAATTAAGTATATTTTTTTTTAAGTTTTATTTCATATAGTATTGATTTATTTTATATATATTAATTATATATAATATAAAATATTATTTCATATAACATTGTAAAAAAATTTGAATAAATTGTAATTAATATAATATTAACTATAAATAATATAAATATTTTCATAAATTGTATTTCATATAATAATGATTATATACTAATTATATACAATTTTATAGTGTGTATATTAATATATATCTAAATAGAAATATTAACAAATATATCTATTGAAATACATTGTATAACTACATTTTTAAATTCATTATATAAATATATTAAGAAAATAAATAAATATATATTCTTTAAATAAATATGTATATAATATATAAATATGTATTTAAGTATATAAATGATTTAAAAAAATATAAAATATAAATGTATTTAATATAATATATGTATGATATAAATCATAAAATAAATGTATATTATTTATAAAACTGACATATAATTTTTATTGTTTAAAAAAAGTGTAATAAGAATAAGAATAATTATTATTCTTATTTCCATCATACACACACATAAACACAAACACAGATATATATAAGTATATATATAAATATATATATTGGGTAATATATAATAATATGTCATAGTTAAATAAAGGGGGCTTGACCCTCAACCATTTCATATATATATATAATTATATAACATAGAATATATATATATATATGTATAGTAAATAATATATATAATTATATTATATATAATTATGTTTAAATATATAAATATAGTAAATAATATATATATTATTATTTAAATATATTTAAATATATTATTAAAATAAAATTTGGTATAATAAAATTAATATATATATAAATTTATTCATGTATATTAAATTAATTGAAAGTCATTTTCCATAGTGGTAAGGGGTGGGATCTTGGATTGTCATTCTTTCGAGCGACCTGTGTTCGAATCCCAGTCAAAGTGTATTTATACGGGTTTTGGGGTTTCAGTCATGTGTTTGATGACAAGGGGAGTCAAAGGGGGAGCGTATCAAGGGGGTTGAATAGGAGGTAGGGGGAGAGTGTAGTGTGGGTACTGTAGCATGGGGGTAGAACGAGAGAGATATGTGAGTTCAATGTGGGGGTAGAACAAGATGTAACTATAGATGGGGGAGAATAAGATGAGATAAGAGATTGGGATGGAAAGGGAGGGGAATGAGATAGGTGGTGAAAGGGTGGGACTAGGGAACTCGAGATCAGGTGGGAGGGAGGCGGGATGGGCGTATATTAAAAAAACTATTTAAAAACCCAATTTAAAGAAACATTTAAGGTGGTTTAACCTATAACACCTGAGACTTTTATGAGAAATGTTTTGTTTTTATGTTATATACACCATCAATGTAATCTTTCAATACACAAAACACAATCTTGGATTACTTTACACGCAATCTCAACCTTCCTCGAAAGCTTCCATTGTAAGCAATATCGAGTTTCAGTAAACAACGATATGCTATTAAAATATTATTAAAACTATCCGTTATGAATAGTAATACCCACTTTTTGAAATTTTGTAAATTTTATATTTCAAAATAGACTTCATTTTTGGATTCTGAATATCGAAATTAGCCTAGGGTGAAATTTTGGTATTTTTCTGAAAACATTTAATTTTTGATGAATACTGAAATCACTGTGTTACTATTAAAAAACAGACTTTTTATATAATTAATTATATATTTTATTTCAATTTATTTTTGGGAAAAATTGATACATAATAACTATATAATTTCAATTTAATTCATTGGAGTCATTTTATAATAATTTTAGATATATAAAAATTTTATTGAACTTTTTACCGTCTTTTACCCACCTCCTAGGAGAATTTGAAAATTTACATAAAACATATTTTTACCGCTTCTATGAGTGGAATTCCGAAAATCAGAGAGACACAGTTAATATCAGGGACTAAAATGTGGTTCAATGAGATGAAAATAATTGTTGGTTAATTGTAGCTTTTTACTTTTTTTTAACCACGATTAAGAGTAAATACGGTAATTATGGGTAAAAATGATATTATTATTACCCTAACACATGTAATAATTATATTGAATAAGTTTAATTCGACCAATAACAACCCTAGGAATTCAATATGACCATTTAGGTCCACTTGGATTAGATTAAGAAATTTAATATTATTTTATTTAAAGAATAGTTTAAATAGTTAAAATCAATTTTTAATAACTAAAACATTTATAATACAGGGTTATACATAAGATATATTCAACTGTAAATATTAATTAGAAATATTTAATGATTTCCTACATAATGGTATTTTATTTATAATTTTTAGACATTAAATAATTTAATTTATTTATGACACACTGGTGATGCAGTAATTATATTATTAATGAAATATTAACATAATTAATGTTATAAATACCCAAATAAATGTAATTTGAAACTTTTTATGAATTATAATAATTTTATAGGTTAATATGACATGTTAGTACTGATTTAATTAACTTTTTCCAACTAATCATTCTGTTATGATTTTCCCAAAAATCAATTACCAAATAGTGACAAGATTGACATAAAATAGTTTTTAAAACAAATATTATATTATTAATTGTTATTTTATTCTTAAAATATATAAGGTTCCACCAAATGACTTAGATAAGGTTTTATATGTTAATAATAAAAAATGTGGGGTTCGTTTGACTTGTTATAGTAATTTTATTAACCATGTAGTGTAAGAAAACAAGAAGACACAGTAAAAGTAAAATTATTTTACTTAAAGTTAAATCTAAATGATAAGGTTAAAATAGAAACCTAAACATGTCTAAAACCCATTGTTTGAGAGTAGTTAGACCCATAACCACCTTAGTTTTGAAATAAATAAATTTGTATCTACTAAAAACCGAATATGACTTTATAATAAAATATTATTTTTAGTTTTTACAAAGGTGCCCATCTCCTCCCTTATAAAAGGGAAATTCCTATCTCTCTCTTCCTCACACCACATTGAGCGTTCATGCTCAGCCAAACCCTTCAAATTTCTATTCTCCACTTCCCTAGAAACATCCTATAGGTCCTGTTCCTCTTGAAAGTCCATCTTTAATGTCCTAAGTGGAGGTTAAGAAGAGGCATTTCAAAGAAGAGGTAATGTCCATTACCGATTCATTCAACATTATTTCTTATTATAATTCTTCTTCATTAGTTGTTTCAAAATGAAGTAATAACATCAGTGTCACTCATATAATGATATGTTTTTATAAGTATGAAACAACCTTATTTCAGCATCTATCCATCCTACGAAAAACAAATTCACCGCGCGTGCATACGTACAGAATAAAGTCTCCACGCCGTGGTGTAATCTATCTTCTACCACCACCTTACATGGATGCGTATAATGGTGTAAATAATAACTATATATGATTATTTTAAAGTTATATTGATTCCTAAATAGTATACATACACTCCAATACAATTCCACGATCATGGGAACGATATCATCGCTCGTGCATACGTACGAAATACCGTCTCCACGATGTGATGCGACTCTTTCTACATGATCTTCATTAAATAATTATTATATAAATAAATTGAATGAATAATTATGATTTATATTACACTAATACCATTCTGGAAATGAGGTATCTATAACCTAAAAAGGAGAATAAGAATTTATTCGACAAAACACGCATAAGAACAAAAAGTAATAAACACCCATATAACAAGTAGCAATGAAATACTACTAATAAGAAGCAAAGAATATGACCATATATGATATCATAACAATAATTATGATTATGGAGTAAGTCAATGACATTATTTAAATCATTATACTGGAGTTTTGGGAACATACAAATCAAATCGGACATAAGGTAAGAGAAAATCTCACAATCTATATTTTTATCCAAGATTATTTTTACTTCAGAAATTACTGGGGAATATTTAACATCCACATCCATGTTTCACCAATATGTAATATTATTTCTATCCTCCTACAATTGTTAAAATCCAAATTTACCCTTCAGTGAGTTTTTAGTAAATGATATGAAATGAATCTTTTGTCATTTTTCGTGCGAGGTACTTTTTGACTTTTTCAGCCAAAGTACGAGAAGAATATTTATTTATCATATACGGCATGAATGGATTTTTAGAACATTTTTTATATGAAGATTAATATAAAAGTTTTCATGTTTATTTTTAATCTGCTTATTTTATTTTAAAATTATATGACATGTTATAAAAGGAAAATGTTTTTGAAGTGGAAAGGATATTTTCCTCAAGAATAGAGTTCAAGCGTTTTATCAAAATTATTTTCCATCTAAGATAATATAGGTTTCTGTTTCTATCCCAATTTTTACATTGATTTGATTATATTATGATGGAATTATTTTCATGAAGTCCTTTTATCTTATATGGATTATGTTATGATGGCATGATGTTTAAGAATCCCATTTTAATTACATGGGTTATGCTATTATTTATGATTTTGTGTCACACATAATAATTGTTTAATTATGAAATGGGTGGGACCTATATCTCCCTCCAATTCATTGGGAAAATATTTATATCTCATGAGATAGACATGGCTGGAATGGCAGGTTAAAGCGGTTCAGTGAAACGGGTCTGAAACGAGGAGTGAACTCGATTCAGAAAAGGACTTTGTCTGCTAAGATACTCTTGGAAATGAGTCTTGACTACTGAGAAATGATTCTCTATGATTATGTGTGTGTGCCAAGAAGTTTCATGTTTTAGGTTATGATTATTGCGATTACATTTCACTATTATGATTTATCCCATGTTATGAAATTATGATTTCATTTGCAGGTTTATATTTCCAAAATGTTATGTTCTTATGAACATGATGTGATTGATATTTCTTTTGTTTACCCTTACTGAGCATTTGAGCTCACCCTTTTGTATGTTTTCTTTCCCCAAGTTAGGAAGAAGGTTATTAAGAAGGATATACCAAAAGGGACTCTAGATATGATGAACTAAATGGGAGACAATTTTGATGCTTTATGAAATAGTTTTTTATGTTTCCCAGTTTCTAAATACACTATACCTATACGGTCCTTTCATGGTTTTGTTATATGTTTTAATAAGTGTGCTTCAATTTTGAAGCAATAACATTGTATGTAAATTTTAGGTCGTTATAGTGGGAATCAGAGAAAAGGTTTAATCAACCTTTGGAAACTAGGATGTGAAAGACTTTGTAAGAACCCTAAGTATATATCAAAGCATAGAACACAAAATTAGTGTTTTAGAAATGGCCATGAATAACCTATGATAATACCTTAAGTGTAAAATTTTATTCTGGATTATGTGGTTTTCCTATAATAATTAGTGTTTCTCACACTATTCTTCTTGGTTTTAGTCAATGGTGGAACCCAAAGGAACCGTGTTAATACGAAATGCGACGGGTAATGAAATGATTGTCCCCCTGGGAAACAAAATGTTTTGGGAGATGGAATGCCAAATCTTGTATCCATGTTCACACAACTATCTCAAGCTATGAATCATGTAGGAATTCCAAACGAGCAATGGAAGGAGAAACATTCTGTTGAATCTTTCATGAGGCAGCGTCCACCTTCATTCATTGGGTCTACTGATACATTAGTTTCTGAAAAAATGATCAGTAATACTTAAAAGATATTTTCAGTTCTTCAAACTCATGAACATGATAAAGTCCTCTTAGTAGTGTATCGTTTGGAAGGTGATTCTGATAATTAATGGAATCTTATCAAGAATATGAGTAAAAGAGGTGAAATGGAGTCCATGGAATGGGATGAGTTCATGAAATTATTTTTCAATAAGTACTTTCCTCATATTCTTCGAAAAAAGACGGAGAAGGAGTTTCTCGAATGGAAGAAAAATGATGATGAATCTGTTGGTACCTATGAAGAAAATTTTATAAGACTTGTAAAGTATGCTTCATGTATTATTATCCAACCTGAGAGTTAGATCGATCGATTCTTTAGTGTCTGAAAACCAAGTCATTAAAGGGCGTTATCCATAAGGGACATCAATAGATATGAGGAAATCGTTCGATGTACTCTCAAGGTTGAGATGGAGATTGAAGTAACCCATCAGTCATATGGGTTTGATAAGAAGAGAAAAATGGAATTCAAAGGAAAATCTAAAGAGCACACTGAAAACAAGATGGTCTTTCCCTTATTCTCAAAGTGTGGAAAGAAACATGGAGGGAGTTGTCTTAAAGAGACAAGTAAATGTTTCAAATTTTTAAAGGAAGGTCATTGGGTATTTCAATACCACAATGATGAGAAGAAGATTTCTAGTGATGCAAAAAAATAAAAGGCTACACTGAGTGAACCTCCTACAATTAAATGTTACAAGTGCAAGGAAATGGGGAATTATGAAATTCAATTCCCTAATCCAAGGATTGATGATGATGATCGACATCAACTAACTCTTAAGGCTAAAGACAATGGAAATTCACATGCAATTTCTATTAGCGATGTGGAGTATGATAATGAAGTGGTGAAAGGTACACTTACCATACAATATAAAGTAGAAAATGTTTTATTTGATTCTAGATCCACCCACTCTTTTATTTATGAATAATTTTATAAGGGTATCGTCGTATTACCTCATCAATTAGATATTGAGTTAGCTGTGACAACCCCTAATGGAATAACAATTGCATCGAACCATTATAATTATTCACTAATTGAATTTTGAGGGAAAGTTCTTCCTGAAAATATTATGATCCTTCATATAGTGGAATTTGTTGTGATTCATGGCATGGATTGGCTTTCTTTATATGGAGCTCATACCAATTTCAAAAGAAGGGAAGTCACATTTCATATTCCAGATCAATCTATGATCGTTTATCGATGGAAGGATGAACATAACCTTTCAGTGGAAATTTTTTCCATCTTATGGGTCTTGATTCCACTAAATGAAGGATATTTATCTCAAATGGTTGGTGAGAAACTCACGATTGAGAATAGGCCCATTGTACATAAGTTTGATAATGTCTTTCCAGAGGAATTTCCTGCTCTTCCACCAAATCATGAAGTTGAGTTTTCAATAGAACTCGTACATGGTGCTTTACCTATTTCAAAGACACCTTATAGAATGGACCCAATTGAGTTGCAAGAATTGAAGAAGCAACTACAAGAGAATCTTGATAAGTGATTCATACGCCCTAGTGCATCACCATGGGGAGCACCTGTTCTGTTTGTTAAGAAGAAAAATGGATCAATGAGACTCTGCATTGATTATAGAGGACTTAACAAGATCACTATCAAGAACAAATATCCTCTTCCATGCATTGATGACTTATTTGACCAACTACGTGAAGCTCAATACTTTTCCAAGATTGATCTTCGTTTAGGGTATCATCAATTAAGGGTCAAAAGAGAGGATATACCAAATACAGATTTCCGTACAAGGTATGGACAATATGAATTTATAGTCATGTCATTTGGTCTTACTAATGTCCCTGCTATCTTCATGGATCTGATAAACAGGGTCTTTAGATACTATCTTGATCAGTCTGTGTTAGTCTTTATAGAGGATATTCTTGTCTATTCAAAGAGAAAGGAAGTATAAGAAGGTCAATTGAGAATTGTATTGAAGACCCTGATAATTAGAAGATTTATTCCAAATTTACCATGTGTGAATTTTGGCTTCAAAAAGTTTCATTTTTGGGTCACATAATCTCATAGAGGGGATATTTGTGGAACCAGCAAAAATAGAGGTTATTGAATGATGGTCGAGACCAACAAGAATAACTGAGATCTGAAGTTTTCTTGGTTTGGATAGATATTATCGACATTTTCTGAATGATTTTTCACGATTATCTAATCCACTCACTAGGTTTACTGGAAAAGGAGTTAAGTTCGTGTTGACGGAGGAATGTGATGATAATTTCAAGGAGTTGAAAAGAAGGTTATCCAGTGCACCTGTACTCAAACTTTCATGTAGTGGAGAAAGTTTTGTGATCTACAATGATGCATCCACGAAAGGGCTGGGGTGTGTTCTTATGAAAAATGATATGGTGATAGCTTATGGCTTACGATAGTTGAATTTCAATGACCAAAATTACCCAACTCATGATTTGGAGTTAGCTGCAGTAATATTTTCATTTATGATTAGTAGGAATTAACATTATGGAGAAAGATGTGATATTTATACTGATCCTAAATGTTTAGAGTATATTTTCACACAAAAGGAGCTGAATATGTGCCAAAGAAGATGGTTGGAGATGATTAAGGATTATGATTTCTCAATTCATTACCACCCTGGGAAAGCAAACAAGGTGGCAGTTGCATTAAGTCGTCTAGACCATGGTAGCTTATCCATGATAAGGATCACAAAAGATCCATTATTTTTGGATTTACAAAGGATGGATCTTTGAATTATAATGGAATAGGGAAAATCGTATCTTTCTCAAATGATTGTTCAACCATATATACATGTGAAGATTAAAGAGGCATAGAAAGAAGATGTAGAGTTACAAAAGAAAGTGAGCAATGTTCCTGTATTCATCATTCATTGTGATGGGATAATAAAGTTCATGAATCAGGTTTGTGTTCCTCCCATCACAGAATTAAAAGAGGAGCTACTGGATGAGGCTCATAGTTCATTATTCTCTATTCATCCTGGATGAACGATGATGTATAGGGACATGAAAGAGTACTTCTGGTGGGATGACATGAAAAGAGATGTTGTTGAATATGTCTCTTGATGATTGGTTTGTCAGCAAGTTAAGGCTGAAAGACCGAAGTCTAAGGGGATGTTACAACCATTACCCATACCTGAATGGAAATGGGAAAACATCACTATGGACTTTGTCACAGGACATCCTAAAACATCAAAAGGAAATAATGATATCTGGGTCATAGTTGATCATCTTACAAAGTCTGCACACTTCATTTCTATTAGAGAAGTTTTCACTATGGATCAGATTTCAAGGATATATGTAAAGGAATTGGAAGATTTCATGAAGTACCCCTTTATATTATATCTGATCGGGATCTGAGGATTACCTCAAATTTCTGGTGAAGTCTTCAGCATACTCTGGATACAGAGTTGAGTTTCAGCACTGCTTATCATCCTCAGACAGACGGTCAATTTGAGAGGACAATTCAAACTTTAGAAGATATGTTGAGAGCTTGCTATATGTATTTGAAAGGTGGTTGGGATCAACACCTAACTCCGGTGGAATTTTCTGATAATAATAGCTTTCACTCCAGTATTCAGATAGCTCTTTATGAATCTCTCTATGGAAAGAAATTCCAAACTCCAACTTGCTGGTATGAAGATGGGGAAAGAAATCTATTAGGACCTGATCTTGTTAATGAGATGGAAGAAAAGGTCTGATATATTCAACAAGCCATAAGAGTAGCTCAGAGTCGACAAAAATGTTATGCCGACAACCGAAGAAAAGACCTAGAGTTTGAAGTGGGTGATAAAGTGTTCTTACGAAGATCTCCTTGGAAGAGAGTAATGAGATATAGAAAGAAGGGAAAGTTGAGCCCAAGATATATCTGTCCATTCGAAGTACTGGATCGTGTTGGGAAGGTAGCTTACCGATTGGAACTTCCACCGAATCTCTCCATAGTTCACGATGTGTTCCATGTATCTCTCCTGATAAAGTACATACCTGATCCTTCACATGTACGCATCTCAGAAGTTATACCGTTCGATAAAGATCTTTCATATAAAGAACAACCGATAGAAATTCTGGATCATAGCTAAAAAGTCCTACAGAATAAGACCACAGACTTGGTGAAAGTTTTATGGAGGAACCACCTATTTGAAGAAGCTACATGGGAGTATGAGGATATGATGAGGGAGAGGTATCCTCATCTGTTTGTTACAAAGTGATGAATTTCGAGGGGGAAATTCATTTTAAGGGGGGTAGAATGTAACACTTCATACTTTTATGAGAAATATTTTGTTTTTATGTTATATAAATCATCAAAGGAATCTTTCACTACACACAATAATATCTTGGCTTGATTTACATGAAATCGCAACCTTCCTCGATAGCATGTGTTGTATGCAATAACATGTTTCACTAAACAACGATATGCTATAAAAATATTATTTAAAATAGCCTTTATGAATAGTAATACCCACTTTTTGAAATTTTGTAAATTATATTTTTTCAAAATGGACTTCATTTTTGGATTCGGAATATCGAAAATAGCCTAGGGGAAATTTTGGTATTTTTTTGAAAACATTCAATTTTTTATGAATAGTTAAAACACTAGGTTACAATTTAAAAAATGATATTTTATTTAATTAATTATTTATTTATTTTAAATTTATTTTAGGTCAAAATTGATACTTAATACCTATATAAGTTCAATGTAATTCATTGGAGTCATTTTATAATAATTTTATATATATAAAAATTTTATTGAACTTTTCACCGCCTTTTACCCACCTCCTAGGAAAATTTGCAAATTTACATAAAACATAATTGTACCGCTTTTGTGAGTGGAATTTCAAAAATCCTAGTGACACAGTTAATATCAAGGACTAAAATGTGGTTCAATGAGATGAAAATAAATTTTGGTGAATAGTATGTTTTTACTTTTTTTTACCACGGTTAAAAGTAAATAGGGTAATTAAAGGTACAAATGATATTAGTATTTTCCTAAAACATGTCCTATTTCTATTAGATAAGTGTAATTCGTCCAAAAACAGCTTTGGAATAAAATATGACCATTTAGGTCCACTTGTATTATATTAGGACATTTAATATTAATTTATTTAATGAATAGTTAAAATAGTTAAAATCAACGTTTAATAAGTAAAAGTTTTTTAATATTGGTTTATACATAAGATAAATTCGACTATAAATATTCATTAGAAATATAAAAGGATTTACTACATAATGGTATTTTATTTATAATTTTTAGAAATTATATAATTTAACTTATGTATGACACAATAATGATGCAATAATTATATTATTAATGAAATATTAACATAATTGATGTTATAAATACCCAAATAAATGTAATTTTAGACTTTTTTTGAATTAAAAAAATTTTACAGGTTAAAAGTATTTGTTATTATTTATTTAATTAACTTTTTTTTTGAAATAATCATTATTTTATGATTTTCACATAAATCAATTACCAAATAGTGTCAAATTGATATAAACTTTTTTTTCAAACAAATATTATATTATTAATTGTTATTTTATTCCTAAAAATATAAGGTTATGCCAAATGACTTAGTTAAGGTTATATATATTTATAATAAACATATTGGGGTTCTTTTGGCTTGTTATAGTATGTTTATTAACCTTATAGTGAAAGAAAACAAGAAGACACGGTAAAAGTAAAATTATTTAACATAAAATTAATTCTAAATGATATGGTTATAATAGAAACCTAAACTTGTGTAAAACCCATTGGTTGAGATGAATTCGAACCATACCCTCCTTATATTCAAAATAAATCAATTTGGAGCTATTAAAAACCGAATATGACTTTATAATAAAATAATATGTTTTGTTTTTCCAAAGGTGCCCCTCCCCTCCATTATAAAAGGGAACCTCCTACCTCTCTTCCTCACACCACATTGAGCCTTCATGCTCGGCCCAACCATGCCAATTTCTCTTCTCCACTTCCCTAGAAACATCCTAGAGGTCCTTGTATTCTTCAAAGACCATCATTAGTGCCCTATGAGAAGGTTAATAAGAGGCTCTTCAAAGAAGAGGTAATGTCCGTTACCGATTATTTCAACTTTATTTCTTCTTATACTTATTATTCATTAGTTGTTTCATTATGAAGTAATAAAATCAGTATAAATCATATACTGATATGTTATTATAAGTATGAAACAATCCTATTTCACAATCTATAAATCCTACGGAAAACGAAATCACCGCACGTGCATACGTACAAAATACTGTCTCCACGCTGTGCTGTAATATATTTTCCACCACCACATTACTTGGATGGGTATAATGGTTTAAATAATAACTATATATGATTATTTTAAAGTGATATTTTTTCTGAAATAGTATACATACACTCCAATACAATTCCACAATCATGGTAACAATATGATCGCTCGTGCGTATGTACGGAATACCGTCTCCACGATGCGATGCGGCTCGTTCTACATGATCTTCATTACATAATGATTATATAAATGAATGGAATGAATAAATATGATATATATTACACTAATACCATTCTGTAAATGAGGTATATATAACCTAAAAATAAGAATAAGAATTTATTCGACAAAACACGCATAAGTTCAAAATGTAATAAACACCCAAATAACAAGTGGTAATGAAATATTACTAAAAGGAAGCTAAGAATATGACCATATATGATATCATAAAAATACGTTTTATTCTGGAATAAGTCAATGACATTATTTAAATAATTATATAGGATTTTCAGACACTTACAATGAAAATCGGACCTAAGGTAAGGAAAAATCTCGCTATCTCAATTTTTAACTGAGATTCTTTTTACATGAGAAATTACTGGGGAATATTTATCATCCACATCCATGTTTCGTCAATATGTAATATTATTTCTATCCTTGTACAATTTTTTAAATCCAATTTTACCCATTGGTGAGTTTTTAGTAAAATATATGAAATGAATCTTTTGTCGTTTTTATTACGAGGTACTTTTTGACTTTTCTGGCCAAAGTACGAGAAGAATGTTTTTTTAACTTATACGGCATGAACGGATTTTTAGAACATTATTTCCATGAATCATCCTTTACAATTTTTCAAGTTTATTTTTAATCAAATTATTTTAGTTTAAAATTATATTAAATGTTAAGAAAGGAAAATGTTTTTGAAGTAGAGAGTATATTTTCTTCAAGAATGGAGTTCAAGCATTTTATCAAAATTATTTTCCATCTAAGATAATATAAGGTTCTATTTATATCCCTATTTTTACATTGATTTGGTTATGTTATGATGGAATTATTTTTATGAAGCCCTTTTATCTTATATGGATTATGTTATGATGGAATGATGATTAAGAATCCCATTTTTATTACATGGGTTGTGCTGTGATTTATGATTTTGTGGCACACATAAGAATGGTTTCATAATGAGATGGGTGGGACCTATATATCTCTCCAATTAATTGGGTAAAGATTTATATCTCATGAGATAGACATGGCTGGAATGACAGGTTAAACCGGTTCAGTGAAATAGGACTGAAACGAGGAGTGAACTCGATTCAAAAATAGACATTATTTTCTAAGATAGTCTTGGAAATGAGTCTTGACTACTAAGAAATGATTATATATGATTAAGTGTGTATGACAAAAAGTTTCATGTAATACGTTATGATTATTGGGATTACATTTCACTACTATGATTTATCCAATGTTATGAAATTATGATTTCTTTTGCAGGTTAAGATTTCCAAAATGTTATGTTCTAATGAATATGATGTGATTGATATTTCTTTTGTTTACCCTTACTAAGCATTTGAGCTCACCCTTTTGTATCTTTTCTTTCCCCAGGTCAAGAAGAAGGTTATTAAGTAGGATATGCCAAAAGGGACTCTAGATATGATGAAATAAATGGGAGACAATGTAGATGCTTTATGAACCATTTGTTTATGTTTCCCAGTTTCTAAAGACACTATACCTATACAGTTCATTCATGGTATTGTTATATGTTTTAATAAGCGTGCATCAAATTTTAAGAAATAAAAATGTATGTAATGTTTTGGACGTTATATAACCACCTCAAATGTATGCTTAATTAAGAGTGGTTTTGTAAAATCGCCCATAATTGTATGTCTTCAAAAAAATAGGGGTGGTTTAAAACTGCCCCTAAAATCAATACAGTAATAAGAGGGGGTTATAACCACTTCTAAAATTGTATTTTATAAAAACGTAATACAACATTAGAGGTATTTTTAACCCCATATAAAGTAACTACCGCTAATTCTCCCCCAGATATAATCGCACTTTTTTAAAACTGCACCTAACAACAATGAGTGACCACATTAGTGGTGGTTCACCATAACCCACATTAAACCATTTAGAAAGGGTTATAACCCATTATAATCACCCTAAATTTTTGTATTGATATATTGAGTGGCCTCCTCCCATTCCCATATTGTGATGCTTATAGGGATTTGACCCAGATGCTATAATGCTTATAAGCTTTGGACATGATTCGTTTTTTATGGAATGTTTATACTTATTATTGGCATGGTCCTGAGAAAAACTCCAGATATTTGGACATGAAATTAAATATGGTTATTTAACCATGGTAATATGGTTGTGGTTCACTTGTTTGTGATACAAACATAGATTTATTCCATCGTGGGACCAAAGTAGGTTTTTTTATTTTATTAATTTTAGAATAAATTAATACACATGTTTATATATTTTTTCATAAACTTATTTTCAGACTGGTTTATTTAGACATGGTGGAGTCATACTACTCAGTTATTCTCCCACCTTATTTGGGTTTTTATTTAGTTTCCAATAAGATTACAATGATACAGGTTTGGACAGGGTAAAATGACCTTACTATTGATTATTTTTATTATATGGGATGGAGTTTGGATATGGGGCTGATGTGTGGTTCAGGAATGGGAATTGTAGGTTATTTATTTTAGTATTATAGTCCTATAAATTTATTGTTTCTATCATTAAATGTAGTCACATTCCATCAAATCATTACAATATTCCTATAGTATTCTTTGTATTTTTCAATTGGATTTTATTGTTTGTTTCCATTATATTATGTTTTTTCATTATGATTTCACTATAATATTTATTATTGTTATTAATTGTTTTATGTTTTTTTAATCACTCTGTTAAGGGGTATTGTATCACCACTATAATTATCAGACACCATTTTATAGTTATCAGCTTGTAGCATAAAAAGAATAATGACGAAGGTCTCGTAATAAACCATTTCTGTTCATGTGGGAGAGTTACAAATTGAAGGATGTTTCACTATGTGTTTAGAGGTGAGAACATGTGTTGGGTTAGAATATAATTCAATAATAATGATATGTAGAACACATAATATGCATTTGAGAGTCTTCGTATAATTTCTATGTGTTAAGCCATGTCTCTAAATCCTTCTAGAATTTTAATAGTTCTAATGTAACATGGTATCAATTTTCCTTTCAAATCGAACCACATAACACCCTTCCATGGATATACATTCATGAAAACATAACCTCCCACATAAAATTCCTAATATTTCATTATGTTATTAGTAAAAAAATTATATTTTGGAACTACTTTAATATGAGTCCAAATACCCTTTACCATTTTCATTTTAACCTCCGTAACTTGTGGCATAATAAGGTTCCATTCACCAACTAAATCCCAACAAGTTGGATTGCATCATCTCTTACCACATAATTATTCATGTAGATCAATTTGAATACATTATTAGAAGCTATTATTATAGAAAAACTATACAGAAAGTAAATACTAATACCAAATACCATCATTATCAAGTGAGTATAACCTCAAAATGTCTTATATTATTTTAATAGTCCTTCTAGACTATCCATCATTTTGAAGATGATAATTGGTGATAAAATAATGTTCATAATCATGTGCCTTCTGAATATTTTTCCATAGAATTTATGTAAATTGTTGATAATGATCAATAATGATAAAAATAAGAGATCCATGAAGTATTAAAAATTAATTAATAGAGATCCATTATAATATATCATGATGTAAATCTTCTATTATATTATGGAAATGTGTAGTTTTTTTAAAGTAGTCAATTATAGGACATACTCTATTATTCTTTCAAATAGTATTTTTTAATATAGTGATAATGTGTATAGTAATTTCAACCCATTTCTATATAATAATTATTAGATGTTTTTTGAACCACAGAGGATGTTGTCTCTTAATATTATCCAATTAAAAAACCAATCATATTGATATATAATCCTTAATTACCAACTTCCTATTATCACACCAAAAGGGATTCCCCAAATCATTACACACCATGTTTCTTCGTTGACATTTTGAGAAAATTTATCTATGAGCTTCATCTAATAATTAAATTATTATCTTATGATTATATGGAACACACGTAATAGATCAAAATATCTTAAAACTATAATTACAAATAAAATTAATTTTAAATAATTCATATAATTAATTTTCTTGTCAAAATTCTACTCATCGAGTTGAGGATTTTTTTTCTTTTACAATAAATATGGTTTTCAAATAATTTGAAATGAAACTAATATTTCACCTTCCATACTAATTACAATATCCATCTTTACTAAATCCAGGAACATAAGTTCAATTTCAATCCAAATTGTTTCCAAAACACTATGATCTTTCCTTCTCAATGAATATACCACCATATATTCCTTTCCTATGTGATAGTGTATTGATAAATCATAATCAAAGAGTAGCATGAGCCATATCATTTCTCTCACATTGATCTTATTCTATGAAAATATGTATTTTGGGCTCTTACTATATATGAATACTCATATCTTCAACAATATATATAATGTATCCAAATATTCAAAGATTAGATTATGGATACCAACTCAAGATCATGGGTTGGATAGTTCTATTAATAAATTATTAACTACATTGATCAATAAGAAATAATGTTATCATTATACATAAGTACACAAAAAATTCCCTTATATGATGTATCATTATATAGGAAGTCTCCATTGTTTCCCCATAGTGTAGTCAAAAATGAAAATTTGACCAATATCATATTCAATTCATCAAAAAATTCTTCGCGTTCCTTTTTCTATAAGAAGTTAGCCCCTTACATGTAATATTGATTAACAAGTTATCCAATCATTCATAATTGTGAAAACATCTATCATAGTGACCTACCAAACCATTGAAACTATGTACCTTAGTTATCTTAATTGGTGTAGGAAATTATCTAACTACATTTTTCATTGTAGGATCAATCGATATTCCATAAATAGGGGAAATAATTTAATGAAATGAATCTTTATGAATCTATAATTCATACATCACTAATTTTAAATATAACCCTTTTCCTCTAAGAGTCTTAAAAATATTCTATAACTGATTCTCAGGGTCCTCGTATCTTTTATAATACACAAATGTTTTTTTCAACAAATATCAAAAAACAATTAGCATGATACTACTTGTATACTCTATTCATTATAATTATAAAAAATATAGGGTGTGTTAGTCAATCCAGATCACGTTACTATAAACTTGTAATGTTCATAACTCATATGAAATTCTATCTTCAAAATACATTCCTTCATTACTCATAATTGATGATACCTATAATGAAGGTCAATCATTGAAAAAAACTGACCTTTTAGAATATGATTGAACATGTAATCAATACTATGAAAATGATTAATTTTATTTTTGATAATTGAATTTATTTAAATATAATCAATGCAGATCCAAATAGGTATATATTTCTCCTTAATAACAGAAGAGGTGATCCACATGGTGAAACACAAGGGCAGATAAATCTATTATCAAACAACTCTTATAGTTTTTTCATTAATTTCACTAATTTCAAAGAATCCATTTTATATGTATTATTTTATATAGATCATTAATCAGTGATTAAATCAATAGAAAACTCAACTTCATGTTCTGGTGAATTTCCATGTAATTATTCTGGATATAAATTAATGTATTCAGGCACAATATATACTCAATTTGAATATTAACTTTTTCATCCATTGATTTTGTATACTCTTAATCACTAAGAAATATCATTTGGAATAACTACTGGATGTGGATCTAGAATGACCCATATGATATAGTCTCCTCTCTACAGATAGGGAATTAAAAATCTTCATCATGAATGGTAATTTCCTTCTCTTTAAGATAATTTTTTAACATATTTTTTATATAAATTCATATTAAGGTATATATCATTGTCAATTATAGGTATTATAATAATGTTTTCAAATAGGTAACATTTTTTTGTTTCATAATGAAATAGGATTAACACATCCTTATTGTGGTAATATTTCTACAAGGAGTCTTGATTGAAAACACCCTACAAAAGTTATTGGGGAAATATTTAATATTCTTGGAAAACAGGAATATTTTAAAAAATTATGTTATAAAATCAAATAGAAAATTATCTAAATTTTAGGGTAAGATTAATGTACAAGTTTCCACATAGTTATTAATTTCATTCTCATCATTAGTAATCACATAATCATGTCTTTATCCCCTGGTCCACCATTCCGATGTGTTCCTTTGATGCTTGGTACATTTTTGTTAATAATGCCCCATTTCTCTATAGTTGAACCACTGTATAAAACTCATTTCTTTCATCCCCATAAATTTATTAAACATATGACACTCATATATTCACTTATAATAAATCACATTCCCTTCAATAATTTTCCATTATTTTCTTTCCCCAAATATCACAATATAGAAATTGTTCAATTCAATTCATCCATGACACATTACCTATTTCATTCCAACAGGATTCTTATTCACATAATTTAATTTGATGATATAGAATCAAGAAACAAAATTCCATATTTTGATATTATATTATATCATTTCTTCATATTATGAAAATTATTGATAAATTAGTCCACTTCGGTGGCATATATCAAGCCCTTCAATGAAATAGTAAATCTAAATCTCCTAATTATATATATACTTAGTATCATTATTGGTTAATCATGTAAAATTATAATCATTTTCCATAACACAATATTTTTTATTTTTCTATCATATGAGGTACATTATATATATTTTTATTCATTTATTAAGAGGGAAATATTAATCAAATAATGATACATGAAATGTTTTATATTCCATATGTTCTATTCCTTATTCCTCTTTAATATTATTAATCAATTACCACTATTGATCATCATATCCTTTAATAAAATATAAGACTAGTATTAAATTTTACCTTTCATGTATCACAAGGCTATAAATATATTTTCAAGGGATAAGAACCATTTATCAGCAATGAATAGATTAGTATTTCAACTTAAAGATAAATGTTTTATCACATTAAATTATCCAATATATGTGTATCTAGTTTTAGAATATCATTTTTCTACATATGTTCATGGTTACTAGTCATATCAATGGTCATATTCCCTAAAATTTTCATCGTCTACATGGATCCATTACATGTTCAATTAGATTACATAGAATGGAATTCTATAAATTAGAAATGAGTGTTCATACTGTGGGTTTTTTAGGTTCCATTTCTAAACAATGACCTATACTAAATTATATAATAACATTATGAATTTAAAATCATCTAATATAATTCTAAATTTGGTGTGACAGTTAACAATAGTTGACAATTATCATTTTAACATACTTGACAATATTTAGTAGGTCATTGAAAATTATCGATTTAACCCCACTGATGACGTTTAAATTTATAAACCTGATCATAATAGAATTCTTGACTCAAAAAAATATTTATCATCACCTTTTTAGTAACTCTAACTATAATTTTAGTGGGCATATATTTTTAAAAAATTATGGTTATAGCCTTCATGATTCAGTATTGTTTGTCATTTCATGCACAAAAGGGTCCCAAATTACACTAACCATTAATATTTTGGGTTTAAACGTTTCTCTAAATGTCATTTTTATATCCAAAACTAGAAATGCATTAATCACATATTTCCTTCACGTGATAGGAAAACTGGCCTTTGGAATTATTTCTTTGATCTTTTTGAGTGCAGATGGTTATATTATGACTCTATCTACCCTTAACTATAGCGTTGTATAGATATGGCCAAATCCCAGAAAATCAATAATCTATTTCTAGAAACCATATATGAGATTCTATATGTGATTTGGTATGAGAGAAATTATTTTATTAATAATATATAATCTTTTATTCTAAATTCATGTAAAATGAGAATCTTTATTTCCATTTGGCAAGTCGCTTCGATTCAAAAGGATCTTTACAGAAATAGTTTTAGAGGCCTAGGGATTCTCTTATGGATTAGGGTGAATAGACTTTACCCTAATCCAAAATGTACTTTTTATGTCATCTAGAAATATCCTCCATCATGATGGATCAAATTCAGTGTTGATGGTGCTTCTAAAGGCATCCCGGGACCCTCAGGGTCTGGAGTTATCTACAGAATCCACTCTAGGCATATGCTTGGATACTTCTATGGAAGCCTTGGTGTCTCCTCTTCCCTGGAAGATGAAATGTTGAGTGTGATTCACACTATCTCTTTTTATAAACATCATTTCTAGAACAATTCAAGGATCGAGAGCAATTTAACGACCATTGTGAAAGCCATTGGGAATGTTGTTGTTCACCTTGAATGGACTCTTACATCACATTGGTTGGATTTTCTATGCTCACTTATGAACAGTAGCTTTATTATCACTCATGCATATCATGAAGTGACCAAGATTTTAGATGGTCTTGCTAATATAGGAGTCAACCATGAAATTACCTAGAGGAATGATCTCCCTTATTATTTTCCTTTCCATTATGATTGGGACTGAAAAAAATAGAATCTCTTAGACTCTTGTAATTTTTTCCTATAATTTTTTTTCACTTATAAATTTTTTGTTTCGGTCAACAACAAGAAATCCACCATATAAAAAACATTTGAATCAATAATAAGATTTCTTTCAGAATATATTTATGTAATAAAAATATGTTTAAAACCAACATAATTGTATGTTAATAAAATGTGAATTTACACAAGAATATCCCTTGGGAGTGTCAAACCAGGTGAATAATAAGGTTATATTCACCATGAAAAAAATGATTCCCGTGATGTACTTAACTAACTCTTTTCATTGTTATTACCCATGGATTAATATATTCTAAACACATATAAACATATAGTATCCATACCAGGATTTATTTCATTAAACAACACATTATTTCTACATTACCCAAACATTTTTGATATTATCCACAAATTAGACATATTCTAAAATTCTTTAACAAGGGTGTGTCCCCTAATATATGTTTTATTCATTCTAGGTCAATGGCTTTCTACTATGCTTCCTATGGTTCCAACTATAATAATTCAGCATCTAGTAACTTGGAATTATTTTCATGTTTACTTTAAAGGAATAAGATACATGGAATAAAAATAAAATAGATAAATCATTTTAGTAGTTTTTAAGAACCAAATGTAATATATTCAGCTCTTATTATATTGGAAATAAAATATAAAACTATAGAGAAAGTAAACATTGTACATGATAAACCTCATTCAAACATTCCTTCTTCAAATCCTTTGGAATGGGAAAAAATAAAGGTGATATATAATTAACTTTAAGGGTCACATATAGTAGAATATATCATGAAAAAAGTCAAATAATAAATATATAAACATAGTTAACTAAATAACATGTCATTTTATCAATGAAATTATCAGGAAATGCATCCTTGGATAATATCAATTCATTAATATCATGTATAATAATAATTGAATTATAAATAATGGAAATTCATAAGGTTGGATGTCGTGATATCATACATCATGATATCTTTACCATAAATTACTTGTTTAAAGATAGTTTAAACTATGGGAACATATAAACCAAAACCCCGGTTAGTATTCTTGGAAAATTGGTTTTCCTCATGAGATATTTAAATTTATAGAGGGTCTATATAATTATTATCCCCACCCATCACTACATTTCAAATTAATTACTCATATATTTAATGATTAATTTAATTCATATAAAATGTGCCATATCAATAAATTTCCCTATGGAGTAGCGGATATAGAATATCAGGATTTCCCCAATCAGTCAACTAACATTCTTCGTAAAACATTATACGATGAAATGGTATCTGTTTTGTGAAAGAAGAACATAAAACATATAAAAAGTATGGATATTTATGAGGAATGTAATATCCAATAAATTATGACCAAAATAATGTGAATGTATCAAGAGAAACGTAATGATATCAATATTAATAAGAGATAAAAAATGACTATTAATTCATCAACATTATAAGAATTGAAATAAATTCATTCCTTTTTCATAATAAAATAAAATGGAAGAGAAAACATAAAATAATAATTTCTAAAACAATTTTTTTAATTAATACAATTTAAACTCATAGAATAATATAAAAGAATATAAAATGGTTATGGGTGTGTGAAAATATTTTTACCATATATACATTAAAAAGAATCATTCCTTTTGACTGTTTGTAATTAAAGAGAAAAAACTTTCAAGATACATTAGAAAGATTAATTTCAAACATTTTAAATAGTAATAGAGAAAATAGAATGTCTCTAAAAAATTATTTTATTAAATAAGTGAGATATGTGAAAAAATTGAAAAATATAAATAAATATGAAAAATTTTCCCGATCAGAAGAGAAAATATATAGAATTTCATTTTAAGAATTTATTTTTAAAATTAAAGTTCCAAAGAGAGTAAAATATATAATAAAATAGGGAAACTCATTACATATACATAGGATATGATAATATAATTTGTTTATAACCAATATATTATAATATTTCTTTACTGAAAAAAATAGTCAGCCAATGAAAATGATATTATAAAAAAAAATCCTACCTTTTTTATAACATTTCAATTGTACGCCATTGAAATATTAAATAAGATATCAAAAATTACGAATCAAGAAAAATATATATATTATTATTAAATATATCAATAGGATAGTATATAAACCGCTTAAAAGTAAATAGGTTTGTAATACCAAATATGTCTCAATGGAGTGGAAATTTTGTTGAAACCCCCTATAACACACAACCACTATGTTGAATGTGTTTTAGCCTCCTCTATGATGGTTTTAATGTCACATCCTTTTTTAAAACCATTTAATTTTTGGATTCCCTATTTATTTAGTTTTATATCTGACTATTCATTATTTAAATATGAGATTTTTTTGGGGAATACAAAGCAGGCCACAAAATTAAGGATCATATTTTTCCAAACTATGAGGAATCTATGTGATAGCCTTAGTATTCTGGACAAATCCAAACCACATGGTCGGTCCTTATTTTTAAAAAAATGTGGCCTTCCCGAATTTATTTTTCCAAAATCCAAATATATTATCCATGGTTGGAACCCATTTATCCAAACCGTGTGATATAACCATGCATCATGTCCATATTTTAAAAACCAAAATATGAAATTAAAAAATGAAATTTTAATTTTCCATTAAATTAATAAACTCTAAATGGGGTTTCTTTCTCTTCCCCTCACCCATTCCCCTATCATCATGTACCACCCCACCCTACTTTCTTAGATTCATGATCAAACCCTTATCCCTTCTTTATTCCTTGTCATTTTTCCTATCAATTCCTAGGTCGATCATCTTGTGTAAGAATTGCACTTTCTATGTCACCTCCTCATTGTTTAATCAACTTTTCTTCACTATGGTGTGTGTTCAAATGAACTATGGGTCTTTATATAGTCTTATTTTTGTTTAATTTGTTTTTAATATAGGATTTTCCATCATCTTGTGTGGTTAATTAGACTTGATTGAGATGGGTTTAGGTCTCATACATCAATGAAAATGAGTTATTTTTTTTGATTGAGGTAGGTTACCATATGTATGATTCATTAAAATTGAAATAATGATTTATTTAGTTTTCAAATTTATTTTTTTATTATATTATGAATAATATAAATTATATAAAAAGATATTCATATATGAAATTGGATTCATTATTTCTATTTTTCCATAATTTTCTTCCATGGGATCTTTTGTTAAAAATATCATTTCTTGATTGTTTCAAGTGTCTAAATCCTTAGTTAATAGTTTTTATTTCTAATTTTTTTTTAAATTATTGTGTTTAATAGATTAAAAAAATTTAGCCTTTCATCCATATTTTTAAAAAAGGCTTAAGGTAATGTTTGGTTGGACAAGAGATCAAAAATGGTTTCTAATTATATATATTCTATTAAATATAATTAATACACACACAAAAACATACACACACACACATGTATATATTCACTATTTTTAACTTTCATACATGGAATTGGTGATATTTTTATTGGGATAGTTTTTCTTTATATATTTATTATGGAGTATACGGGTCTAAGTGTGTAATGAGGTTTGGAAGGTGAATCACGCATCATGAAAAGTTGTTTTCAAAATCATAAATGTATATTTCTAAAAATTGAATTCCTGGTAGGCCCTTTATAAATATTTTTGAAAATTGATGTGCACTATAATGGAATACCATATTTTAATGCTTTTTTGGAACTCATATTGGATATATATGGCATGTAGTTTTTATTTTATCAAAATTTGGCATCTTATTAGTAAATTGTAGAGGTGTGGTTCCATTATATTATAACATTAAATCATTGTGTGATTAATATTTTATTTTTCTACTATACATACCATTTGTATTTAGGATGTGATAATCACATGAGGGAATCATTAGTACCATGGTGGGAATTGAAGGAATATTATCTAGGTGAGTTAGTAGTGCTCGGTCTAGTCTCACTTGCATGATTGTGATGAAAAACTGACTTAACAATGTGGTAATAGATTAATACCCTTAGAAAATGGGTGTTCCCCTACAATGAATCATGCATGGGAAGGTATTTTTATTTGTTTTATCATCATGGTATGATTTTCCTATAACCCCATTAATCTACCTACATAGGTTTTTCACATGGAGCATCCTATAATTTAATACTATTTTAAAGGTCAAACTTTGAAAATGATATTTTAATTAGTTTCATTTTTTAGGATAAAATGACAAAAAAATCATTTACATCCCTCAATTTTATAGCACATGATTATATTCCCTTACTTTTAAACTTGTACTGAGTCCCATACATTACCATCTCATTATTCATTATAATTGTATTATTTTAGAATCACTCATTCTTCCAATAATGGTTTTTGTAAATCAATGAAGAATATGGTTTTATGAATCATTTTCCTACTAATTATTTTGATATGAAAGGAAAATATTGTTTTTGTAATTTATATATCCATATTTTGATGATATGCTTTCCTCTCTAAGGGTAAGGAATATTTTGTGGTTATTCATTTGGTACTTCTACTAAGAATTTTTATGCTCACACCAATATATATTTTGTATTTTAGTTATAGTCTTTGGGTTATCATTTACTATTTATCACGGTGTGTTTTTTTCTCTTGTGTGGTCATGACTTCTATAGTCACAAGGAAACAATATAATTTATAATTTATTTTTTATATTTTTTTTAATTATCACATAATCTATATATGATTTTTCGTATTTGTACAGATGAAGGGTAACTATAGTTGCTGGTGGAAGAAGTAGAGTCGTCATAGGGGGACCCTTTCCTTTGAGGAGAGGGTTCTCAGAGCATGAGGGATGTTTTTTCTCCTCACTATTTTTTTTACTATTTCATAGTTTTGGTATTAGGTTGAATATTGTATATTTGTTCAGTGTGGATGTATGATGTATGGATGGTTCCTATCAAAATTTAATTAATTTTCCATTTATACGTTATATAATTATTTAATTGGTGAAATCATTCAAAAATATTGTTTCCACGATGCATTGGAACTTGTTCTAGCCCATGGGGAATAGAAATCCCATTAAGGAATTATCACATGCCATATATAGTGTTTTATAGTGGGATGTATTAGTTAGGTTTATAAAAAATCGGGATTAGTTCTATCTAGTTCATTTCTCTCTAATAAACATATTTCTCTTCAAAGTAGACCTTGTTATTTGGGATTGCTGGTATATGGAGATAAGAACATAAACGATCAAGAGTTAGATCTTTGGTTTGTTCCTATTAAACACCAAGCATGAAAAAAATATTTTCTATCATTTGTTGGTATTATGATTATGATTTTAATGATTTATTTTGGGGATAAAAAGGGAGTTGGGATAAGAATACATAGTTATCTCACTGGGATTGGTATCCTTTTTGGATATGAAAAACATAGTTTTATGTTACTTTGGGATATATTTTAATGGTTAACCATGGTTCACCAATCCATGGGGTCAATTCATGTATGTTTTTTAGCCCCTCTATGGTGTGTTTTAAATTGTGTTTGATGATTCAATTGGGTTTTAACAAAAAAAAATTCTAAAGACGTTTGGGATTGGAAATACATTTCAAGTTATTTTATATTATTTTGAGAATTTAGGCATGTAATTTCAAATATTTTTCTATAATTAAAATCACTTTGAAATAAAAATTGTGCTTCGTGATGGGTAAATATTCATTAAATGTTTTTCACAGTCTTTATTCTAAAAACATAATTATAGAGGTTTGGAAACTCAAATTAAAAAATCAGTGATTAAAAAAATTATTACGGAAATTATTTAGTTTTTAAAATGGTTTTGTAGGGGACATTAAATATTTTTAGTAAAGTGGTGTTTTTATTCATCCTTATAGGATTTATAAAATTTAAATTCATTTAATTATTTTAAATCATATTTCTTAAAGTGAATTTGAATAATTTTATTGGATTTTGTAAAGGGGATGAAATGATTTTGATTAATATTTTGAATAGTGGCTGTTGAAATATTGAATTCTCATTGGGGAGTTTTTAAGGTTACATATGTAGATATTAAATAATTATTCATTTTTGTGAGTTGAGTTTTTATTTTTTATTCATGGTTCATGTGTGAATATATTTTTGGTATTGGGAAACATGACTCAATGGATTCATGATTCATGTTATTTTGAGTTTTCCCTTGAAATGTATCAGTAAAGTGTTGGTGGTCGCTCTATAGGATTTCTACTTCATTTTTTAGATGAAGATCAGTATTGGGATTTCCTTTTGGAAATATTTTTGAATTTTGTGCTTAGAGTGTATGGAGTGACTAAAAAATTTAAGTAATTATGCATTAGCATTTCCCTACGTATCCCCTTGAAATATCCATAAGGCGTACTATATGATTTTGTGATCATTAATTTTGATGAGGTGCTTGCCTCGATGTTTGTACAGCTTATTTAAATGGAAATGTTTTGGGTGAGTTGTTTTGATGACTTTTAAGGGTATATTACTTTTCTAATCACTTATGTCCATCAATCATTGGTGTTTCATGATTTTATACCAAGTTGTCTTCTATTGACCTGATAATTGAGCTCATGTTGATGTTATTGAAGTATATTTTTTGGGGAATAATTTATCATATCTTATATTTATATTCTAATTGGTTATTACTACTTTTATTCATTCTATGTGGATGTCCTTTATGTTATTTGTTTTTGTATGTTTATAATGTTTTTTGGAGGATCCTCATTTAAGATTTCATGATTCTTAGAACTGATTTTGAATATGGATTGCTGTGGTTGATACATCTTATAATCCCTCTATTCTTTTTATAGATTCTTATTATATTGGGCTTCCCAAGGTTCTCTATTTATTTCTCCCATAGGGTTAGGTTATGGATATTTTTTGTTATGTGATCCTTTTTTATGTCATCATTTTTTATTTTGTTTAATTTCTTATTATTTTCATTATCTTGGGGAATTTATTTTTAAATGAAGCCTATTTTTGGGAAATTATAAATCATTTATGTTTTTATGTGGTGTTATTTCTTGTTCTTGGTATAATTTTCCATAGATTCTACCTCTCATTAGTACTCATTAGTTTTTCCCACGTAGAAGATAAATTTTTCACTAGAGTCCTAATATAGTGGGGAGGCCACCATAGTAGATGTATGAAGTGATATTGGTCGTCAAGATTTATAGATGAGTAAATATATTATTTCTTCCCCATCTAACCCTGAAAAAAGTAGTTTGTTGATCCTGGATAATTAGTCTTGTGAAATATTCTCATGGAGATGTTGATCATACCATCATGATTTTATTTTGTGATATCTATGATATTGGTTGGGGTATTCCTTTTTTGAGGTTGTGTATCGAGATATAGCTCTTTCCCGTTGATTCTGTTGTTGGATAATTCAGGTTCCTTGGTTTTTTTGTCATTTTATTTTTAATTTTGTTTGATCATTCAAGATTATTTATAGGAAATCTTTAAGATTTCATTATTACAATTTTCAAAAAGGAAATTGTCTATTAGTTATTTAGTCTTCATGTTTTATTGTAACATTTTATATTTTAGTCTATCATTAACATGATAATACAAATAACATTGGTCATTTTGGTCATAAAAAGTGTCCTTTTGGGGATATTTTTTACACCCCAACATAAAACTATTTAATTTTCATTTATTTTTTAGTCATTATTTATTTCATTTTTCATTATGGTAACGTTTTGTGGAAAATAAGAGTTTTTAGTCATGTAAATCATCTCACATGGTTAAGCTGTATGACTTCCCAAACTATATAGTTACTATGTGAAAACCCCTTTATTTTTTATATAGCCAAATTGAATGGTTGGGGCATGTTTTGTTAAACCATGGACAATACAGATGCATGGTTCCCTACAATCCCAGTAGAGGGCACACAATTTTCCGAAATGTACCCTATGTCCAAACTTTAAAAACAAATGTTATATGACCATTTTTCCCTTAAAAATAATACCCTGAAAGAGGATTCTTCCTCTTCCCTTCCATATAATCCTCTAATAGATCACTACCCTCTCACCTCTATCCCATTGTAATGTGCTCTACCCCCACTTCCCTCTCCACTCATTACCACCCCCAATGATTCTTGGTGTGATCATCTCGAGTAATCATTTCTCTTTTATATATGACTTCCTATATGCTTATTCTCTTATTATAAAATAAAAAATGATGTTAGTTAAATCCTAGGGTTTTCGTAGGGTTAATATTTGTGTTTTAGTTGTGTCTATTGTTTTCATTCCTCTTTTGGGGTTCCATGGACTCAATTATGATTGGATTTGGTCTAAAACATTTATGACAATGAGTTCTTCTTCGATTTAAGGTATTTTACCATATTTTCAAGACATTAAATAGGAAAATATGACTACATGAGTGTCTAAATGTCTTTTTAAATTATACTATGAAGTATATATAGTATATTAAATGGAATCTTTGCTTTAAATTGTTTTCTATTTGGTCTTCCATTTTTTCCCCAAGTTTCTATCATGGTATCCTTTTACTAAAAATATGGTTTGATTATTTTTTCTTTAGTCAAATTGGGTTATTTTTTTTAATTCCAAATTATTTTAAATGTATAGGATTAGGAGAATGAAAATTTGTTCAAATAATGGATTGGTTTTTTATAAATTCGTTCTGAAATTTTAGGTTCCCAAAAAGTACCAAGAAGGTTTATAATTCTCTTCCTTCTATAAACTATGAGTTACACACACACACACAGATATATATAAAAATATTGTTTCCATCATTATACATATTCAAACATGGAATTGGTATAATGTGTATTCTGAAATGGGGTATTTATTTATCAAGGTGTATATGTGACTAAGAGTGAGCATTAGTTTAGAATGTGAATGTTGTGGTATGAAAAGATAGTTTTCCAAATGATTAATGTCTTCTTTTAAATGATTAATTCCTAATTAGAATTTCATAAATCATATTTGAATTTTTAATTTAACTCTAATGTAATCCCATATTTTTATGTTATTTTTCAACATATATTTTACGTGTTTGTAATTTTTTTGTTGTTTTAATAAATAGATGATTAGTATTGGTAAATAATAGAGGTGGGGTTTAGTTGTATGATTTCATTCTATTTTTTTGTGGTTGATATTTGATTTTTATAATACATCACACATATATATTTATATTATGAGAATGATAAAATGGAATCCTCTTTACCAAGGCAGGAATGCTTGGACTAGTTGTTAAATTAGTATCCAGGGCCTTAGCCTGTCCTCAATAGTAGGATTATGATTCAACACTATCTATAAAATGTGGATATGAATTATTTATAATGAAACTTTCTTATGTCCTATACAATGTTTCATGAATCGTGATAGATCATTATATGTTTGAACACCGATATATGACATTCCTATAACCCCATTAACCTATAAAATTAGGGATTTACCATGGTGCTAGCTCTCATTTACTCTTATTTTGAAGGCACTATTATTGAAATGATCTCTTTATTAGATTCTTATTTTTTTATAAATTAATAACAATAATGTTTTACTTCAATATTGTTTTAGAACATAATGATACACCAATTCTTATTATGAATTTACAGAGACTCGTACATTATCAACTCACCCGTTCTTATGAATATGTTAATGGAAAATATAACATTCATCAGAAAATGGATCTTAAAATCATATTTGTATGTGATTTTTTTATGATTTGGTATATTAGTTATTTTTAAAAGAAAATAGAACATAATTTGTTTATATTTATATTTTTAAAATAGTAATAAATGGTTTTCTCTTTATTGCTTAGGAAAAGGGTATTCTTTTTGTTGACATCCATTCTATGAATTTTTATGTTCACTCCTTTATCTCTATTATATTTTATTTATCAAATTTATCTTATATTTAATTATTTCCCATTGGTGTTTGTGGTTCTTATAACACCTAGAGTTTTTGTGAATTAATATTTTGGATAAATTAAATTTTTTTGATTACTTGCATGCCACACTATGAGAACTTATGATTTCTTTATACACAACCCCACATTAAGATTATACTAACTGAAAAATATAGATTAGATTTTGGTGCACACAACACTATGTTTGGATAGTGTTATGTACAATTTTTTGTTTCTTCAATAACTATCATGACACAACAGACATAGTTTTACCAAACTATAATGTACTATTAATAATATTATTAAAATATTATTATAGTTGTAACATATCTGTTCGAATGGTGTTTTAAAAAATATTAATTAAATTATTAAAATATGGATTACACTTGTACACATGAAGAATTATTTTTTGACAAATTTAATATAATTAAATAAAAACCCTCTCGAACATATAAGAAATCTTTTGCTGGAAAACTATATTTATTCAATTGAAAATGTTTTAACTCAATAAATTAATTAGACCACATTTGAAATATTATTTTAATGAAATATATATATATATATATATATATATTTTATTCAATAAACTATTTAATGTTCATATTATGTGTTTTATAGATAAAATATAACAATAAAGCCATTTTTTCACAAAAAGATATATATTTTTCTAAAAGGTAATATTACCTTATTTTAGTGCCATTAATATTCATAATGAATTATTTTACATTTTAGAAATATTATTTTATAAAATAAAATTCATTCATAAAACTATAACATAAAAATTATTTTATGGTGTGTTTTTTCATTTTTTTCAAAAAGTTTCATTTTTTGGATGAAGAGTGAAAAACTGAATTTTAATTTAAAATGTGTTTTAATATAATTTATTTATATAGTTATATAATATTTTAAATTTGAGTTCATTCTTAATTAGATATATAATACCCCCATTAATATAATTTTTGCTATTCTAATTTAATTTTCATTCAAAATGGATAAAAACATTTCAAACTTTTGAACATTTTCACTTTAAAAACATGTAGTTTTGTCATGTCTTCTAGTATAATTTAAAATTATATTATAAAAATTATGTGATTAAAATTTATAGAAATGGATTCAATATTTTCAATTATTATAATTTATTATTTATATTTAGTTGAACATATTTTTTTACCAAAAATTTTAGTAAATGTAAGTAAAATTAATTACATTGATTAAGGTAAAAACATGTTTACTTATGGAATAGACATTAACTTATGTTTCCAAAAAACCTTGAAACATATCTAAAAGATATTTTCTAGATATAGTTTGACCATATTATTACATATAAAAATGGACCTTTACTGATGCACATTATATAAGGTAGGCCTATCAATATTGTTTACCTATTTATATTTACAATAATGCCACTCCACGTATATTATAAATGGGAACTCATCTCACCCCCAAATTATTGACACCTATAAAGCCTTTTTTCTCAAAAAAAACATTAAACTTATATTTTCACTCCTATCAACATATAATCCTCCCTATGGAAACAAATTAAACCTATAATGTCATTTTGTTCAAACCAAAAGGTGTTACCCAAAGAAGAGGTAACATTCTTCAATGAGTACTTTTTATTTATTTCTTTCCCCACACCTTAAATTATTATTTTTCTATGTTTATATAATAACAAAAGTGTAGTAAATTTGATGATATTTTTTTTATGTTTGAACCTACACCAACATACACTTCCATAAAATGGGATGTTCAATAATCATTTATGTGTACAACAGACCACCACCTTGCCAATTGATGTCATTCATTCTACCATTACCCCCTTCATGGTTTGTAATAATTATGGAATTTCTATTATAATATCATAGTTTTTATATTTTTAATTTGTTTATAATTCTATAATTTTTATATAACGCATAATTTCATGTTTTCTAATTTGTGGGGATATGAAATTTTCATTTATGTATGCGTGGAATACTGCCTCTTTAAAGAGATGTGATTCATTCACACATTGTATGGAACCTATTGAGGTTGTTTTTAGAAAATATATATCATATATATTAAATAATAATTATATTTTAATAATATATCAATATATATACATATATTTTTTATTATTTTCATTTTTTCAATATTGTACGTAAATAGAAATAGTGTTCATTAGTACATACGACCATCCATATCCATAAACAGTCTATTAAATATCATATTTATATGTTTTATATATTATTATAAAAACATATAAAATTAATATATGTGATATTTATGTCATGTTTTACATTATTTAAATAAGTAAATCATAATCTATATATGAGGATCAACAATAACATGTCAAAATATACACAAAAAAATTAAGTATTTATTGCCTGAAACATGACATTAACATGAAATTATTAATAAAATGGGAATATAAATTCATAAAAATATAATATATTTTATTATATATAAAAATATGGCACTTTTTTATATTTAGTATAAACTTTTAGTTATTATAAATGAGGTTTAAATGTGTAATAATAATGTCTATACTTATGGTAAGTGGATTCCATTTCCCTTTTTATATTAGTGACATACATGGAATATTCACCCCTCATTTATTTCAAGATGTTTATATATTTCCCTATAAATTTTTATCCAAATAATTTATTTTATATAATGATATTTAATGTTTTATTTTTTTTAATATTTCATGGGGTTCATGATTAAAAAGATACTTATGTAGAAAGGGTTTTCTTGTCTCACAATTATTTTTTACGAGGGTATATTATATTCACTAATTATAGTTATTATGTAGGTTATATACTACCCTATGACATGTTATATCATAAATTTAATTTATATAATGATATTAAAATTTTCAATTTATTATAGTCTTTAATAGATCTCATGATTCAAAAGTTACTTATGTTTTAAGGGGGTTTCTAGTCATGCTTTTATTTTAGCAATACTCATTCATTATTCACGAGTCATTTATTTTGTCTTGTATATTTACCACGAATTAATATATTATATGATTATTATACTCAAATTTATCAGTATTCACATATAATTTTTAATATATCTCTTTTATGGGGTTTATAATTCAAATGTTACAAAAATTTTAAAGTAATTTTGTGTCAATTTTTATTATTTGAGGCACATGTTTTGTTATAGGCGTATATTATTTTACCAGGTGTATATACTAACCTATGACATGATGTATCTTGAAAATATTAATTTTCTTGAAATTTTATACTTATTTAATGTTATTATTCTATGGTGATTTTGATGCAATGTTTCTATGGTGGTATTATTTTATTGCTAAAATCTCATCATTTATTTGGTTTTTTATTATGCTTCCATTGAAGAAATATTATGATCTATATCTCAATAAATCTCATGAATTTTATTATACTATATTTATTCATTATATATTAAATTAATGGTATTATATTTCCACTCTTCTATACTTATGATATCTATAAAATGGTTTTTATGAAAACATGTCATTATTTCTCACTTCAGTTGAATATTTTATTAATTTCACAATAATATATTCTAAAAATATTTTAAAAATGTAATAAAATGAAAACTAAAAATAATTTTCTAAATAAGTATTAAATTTTTTTATTTTTCATATATGTTTAAATTATTTTCAACATATTGTTTTTATTTGTAATTATTTTTTAATGTGGTTTTCAAAGAAGATGATTTTGAAAATGCTTCATGTTTAAAAAATGATTTTCAAAGAATGGTTGTTTTAATTATGAAATGTTTAAAGATATAATTAAATAGAATTCTCCATATGTGATTTCATCCAATAATATTTTTTATTCATTACTAGGGATATTATCCATGGTTACTATTCTTATTTATTCATTGAAAGGTGTATGTTTACGAAGTCAATTTTTTATGAAACCAATTTCTCTTCGATGAGTTATACCATAATAAAGTGATTTAGAAACATGCTTCCTTTCTTGGGTTATTCAATTATGAAATTATTATGAAACATGTATCATTTCCACATGTTGTTATAAGATTAAATTTTTAGGATACCCATTTTATTCATGGTTAATGATATTATTTTTATGAACCCAATTATTTTTAGGGGTACTGATATGATTAATATTCAATTATCTTATAGAACATGTATGTATGATTTAATTATGTGAAGGTTGGGACCTATATATCTATCAAATTAATTTTTTACTAATAACTAGTATTTTATCTCAAAGGTTACATGGGTTTTTCCCATTCTAGAAAACAAGAGTGTATATGAGCTGTAGAACAAGCCCAAAAACAATAGGATACAAGGGTTGAGCCCAAGCCCAAAAAAGAGGTATGGGGGTTATAGACCATGACCAAAGTAGGTACATGAGTGATTATACCAACCCTAATATGTTATAATGTTCATAGTAGGTATCCTTGACAAAATATTTTCTTTTCTTATGTGTAGAAAAAAATTCTATGTCTTATTCAAATGTTATGCTCTCATAACTCATGTACTTTGATTTCCTTATCGTTAGTGTCTTATGAACTACTAATATGTATTCCATAACACTTTATTATGTTCATTAATATGTTGGTTATGATCTCATAATGTTAAACTCATGTTCTCATATCATTATGTGCATTCTATGATTACGTATCTTACTTGGTTACCCTTAATGAGAATTTGACCTCACCCTTTATTATGATTCATTTACAAAGGTTATGAAGAAATATTTTAAGAAGGAGTGCTATAGGGTAAGATAATAATGGGTGAATTTGGTGATATTTCACCATGATATAATATTATGTTTATATTTTCCCAAATACACTAAACTGTTATAGTCCTCAGGCATGTACTTTTGTAACACACTGAGTATTCATCTAAAATGATTTAATATCCATATTTGTTAAGCTTGTGTCACTATAGTTGGTATCAATATAAATTTTTAGTCAAAATTTGGAAAATAGGATGAAAAAACAATAGTGTTATCCCTATGGATATTTATAAGTATATTGCTAGATATTTTTATATTTATAAGTCTAAGGATGAGTAAAATATTAAGAAAATGACCTAGAATTTTGGTAATGGATTGAGAGAGTGGTTTCCATGAAACTGTATTCCTATATGGATAATATAAGTAAATGTGTATTTCACCCCAATTTTCAAAGGGGTAACAACCCAAAAAATAACATATTTTTATAGACTTCATTGAGTATTGGTTCATGTAAATGGGCCTTAATACTCATCTAGTTTGACACTACTGGGGGATATGATTTAGAAATTCACCAAATTTTTAGAAAAATTCATAATAGATTTAAATAGAAGATGAAAATGAATATCCTAGGATAAACATAAGGTTTTATTGATTACATAAGTATGATTCATGGTTTAGACATCTTATAAGTGATTTCATGTTTATTTTTTTCCCTACTATGATTAGTTTTATTGAAACTATGTTTTTGGTTTTAGTCGATTTATAGAACCTGAAGGAACTGTGTTAATGAGAAATAAAAAGGATAATAAAATTATTATCCTTTTGAGAAACCAAATGTTATGGGAGATGAAATGAAAAAACACATTTATATGTTCATACATCATTTTTAAGCTATGAATCATAGTGAACATCAAAATCAGAAAACATGGGAACATTAGTCTATTGAGTCATTCGTGAGGTAGTGTCTACTGTAATTCAATCATTCCATTGATTCGTTAGTTGGTGAGAAATGGATCAATACCATGGAAATGAAATTTTCCACTCACCAATTATCAAATCCTGAATCAGTCACTTAATATGTCAATCATCTGGAAGGTGAGGCTGATCAATGGTGGAATCGTATCAAAAAATTAAGGTGATAAGTTGAAAATGAATCCATATGATATGACAACATAAGATCATATTATTCAATAATTATATTACTATTATTATCTATAAATATATGGTTAATGTGTTCCTATATATTTAGATGAATTATTATGATTCTAGTGCTACCAGTGAAGAAAAGTTTACAACACTTGTGAGATACTCTTCGGGTATTATCATCCAACCAAAAAGAAAAATTGAAAGATTATTTGGTAGCCAGAAACCTAGTCTTCAAAATACCTTGTCTATAGTATATAATGTTATCCAGGAATATGTTGTTGATGTTCTATCAATTTTTAAATAGAAGTTGGAGTTTCATATCATTCTCAGGGTTGTGAAAAAAAATAGGAAGTCGAAGTTTAAATGAAATCTAAGAGTCCTGGAGAAAATATAATGAAATTCAATTTTGAAAAAAGTGTGGGAATAAACATGAATGGAATTCTCTTAAAGGGACTAATTTTTTTTAAAAATTTTAAAGGAATATCATTGAGTGGATTAATCCCATAGTGATTGTAAAAAGTAATCTCGTGGTGAAAATAGTGAGAAATCACCATAGAATAAACTTCTTACACTTTAGTGTTTCAATTACAATGAGTTAGGGATTTTTAATAGAATATTCTCAAATCAGATGTTAAAAATGGGGATATACTCAAATAACCTCATATGAAAAAGAAAAAAGATAAATAATATGAAATTAAAATTAATAAAGTGAATCATGATAATTGGGGAACTTTATAGTGTGGAATTTAATATGAGATTTTTTTAAAATAAACTCTATGAATGTATAGTTGTTTATACTTTAGTTGAACTTGTTCTGATTATATGAACTGATTACCTTTCATTTATATTCATAAAATGTATGGATGAACCTAAGCATCCAAAACAAATTTGTTTAAGATACGAGCATATGTAAGGTATAAATTATGAATTTTAATTTGGAACGATGAATATTTTCAAAAAGGATTTATAGTAATTACCATGTTCATGAAAATAAATGATAATGGTATTCAAATGTTTTGTATGTGAATGTATAGATATACTATATTATATATGGTGGATCCATGTTAAGATGATGTTTATAGATTTAGTGAACTTATTTCCAAATGTTTTGGATTTTGATCTTTCAGTATGGTTATAATGATAACCATTTATTAAATGCTTCGTGAGGAACATTGAATGTGGTTATAGAGATAAAAATATTATTTTTATATATAAATATGTATTCATATTTTATGACATGTTCTATAAATATTTTTACGATGATAACTGAAGATAAAAGATATGATTTATCATTCTACCTATGGGTCTAATGATCTTTTTTTACTTTAAGGATAAATATTTCACCTTAATTTATTGATGTAATGGATGAATTGAAAATTATTAAAGGAACATCCAATGGGTGAAATTATGAATATGGAATAGATTTAAATAAAATTATTATATATCCTTGGTAAAATTCTTTAATGTTATAAATAATTGTTCTCTCGTTATCATCATTTTAATGATATTAATGACCACTTCATGCCTCATTAGGTTATAGAATTATTATTAATAATCATCTATGGATCAGTCAATTTTTTTTATTTGTTATATTTGTCGGTTTCTATAATTATTTATGCATTTCACATGTCCATGTTTCCACTTTCAAATTTTTTTCTCCTATATAGAAACCTAGTTATGAGTTTCCTTATGTAAAAATATTGTTTCCTACTTTCTATTTTAATGGATGTTTTAGTATTAACTTTTATGATGTCGGTTTCATTGAAAGGAAATTTAATGTATTACAAACTTGATGACCTAGAAGAATATTTAGGGTGAAATTCATTTTAAGGGGTATAATGTAACACCCCATGTTTTTCTGAATTAATTGTTTCTGATTAAACTAAATTTATTTGATGACATGAATTAAATGCTACACCAATTTATGATTTCTTTATATGAAACACCAAGTAATAATGCATTATATTAATAAAATAGAATATATTTTTGTACTTCAGAAACTATGTTTGGTTTGTGGTACATAAAATTCTGAATTCCTTTGATAACATTCATGCCTTGCAAGATGAAATTTTACTAAAGTGAAATGTACTATTAATATTATTATTAAAAAAATATTATATCCGTAACCTATATATTTGAACATTGGTTATGAATAAAATTAATTAAATTATAAAAATTTGGTTTACCCATGTATAAATTAATAATTAGTTTGTCACCAATTCAATAGAAATGAAAAAAATATTTTTTAAAATATTGAAAATCTTTTGCTGGAAAATTATAAATATGAAATCAAACACATTTTACATCAATAAATTAATTAAGAAAATTAAATGATTATATATATATATATATAATATTCAATAACCCATTTAATGTTTGTCTTATGTGTTTCCAATATAATAGATAACAATGAATCCAATTTTACACTAACAAATATATATTTCATAAAAGGAAATTTTGTCACCATTTAATAGAAAAATTATATTATATAAAATACTTTCAATTTTATAATTTTAAATTGAAAAAACAAAATTTAATTTTTAAATTGGAATTTCAAAATTTTATTATGGTGAATTTTTGGTATTTTTCTGAGATGATTTTTTTAGATGAATAGAGAAAAACATTGAATTTTAATTTCAAACTGTTTTTTAAAATAATTTATTTGTATCATTATATAATATTTTAAATTATTTTTAATGTTTAGTTAGATACACTATAATCCCATACATGAAATTTTGGTCATTTTAATCAATTTAATGTTGAAATTTTATATAGATACATTTCAATGTTTTGAACAAATTCGCTTTAGAAACCTGTTGTTTAGTCCCAACTAAGAGATTAATTATATGTTAATTTACTACAATTCATTTATTATAATATGGATAAATAGATTCATATTTGGAATCATAATAATTTATATTTTATATTATTTTCATCTTATTTTATTACTAAAAATATTAGTGAATGTAATTGAAATTAATTATAATGATAACAGTAAAAATGAGTTTACATAGTGGTTAAATATTAACCTAAGGGAAAAAGTAACCTAGAAACATTTCAAAAATACATTTTATGAACATATTTCAACCATATAAACCAATTTAAATATAATTTAACATTATGTGAGGAATATTATGTATGTTATATCACTCAATAATGTTTACCTTTTTTATATTTACAAGAATGTCACTCCTCCTGCAATATAGAAGGTAACCCCACAACCACCCCTAACTTATTCACACATATAATTACCTTTGGCACATAAACACCTTGACAGAATAATCTCAAAAATTCCCTCATATCATCCTAAAATCCTCACTTTTGTAAGAAATAAATATAATAATTACCTTTGGTGAATCGCAAATGGATTTTCCCGAAGAAGAGGTAATATTTTTCAACAAGAACCTTTATTTTATTTCTTTATACATAACATTATATATAACTATTAAATAAAATTATATTAACCAATATATCCTAAGTATATTAAAAAAATTTAATTTTAAGGGTTCAACCTATAGATAAACACAATTCTATCAAATGGGATACAGATTCATTGTTCGTGTGTATGATAAACAACCGACTCGCGAACCTATGTTATTTTTTCTTCCATTACCCCCTATCATGGTTGAAAAAATATATTATATTACTATTTATATATGATATATATGATATTTTTATGTATTTATTATTATTATATTATTATATAACACATACCTTTATGCTTTCCATTTTTGGGGAATACACTAACATCGTTTTTGGATATGTGTACTATCGTTTCCTCAAAACTATGTGATTAGTTAACACTTTACAAGGAATGAATTAAGGATGGGTTTAGTTAAAATATAAGATATATATGAAATAATAATTCTAATATAATTCTAATATATATATATAAGTGTGCATTTAATTAAATTTATTTCTTTCAATACAACAAGAAAATGCAAATAGCGTTCAGGCATACGCATGGCCTACCATCTCCATGAATGGTGTATTCCATTTCATATTTATATATTTTATAGATTATAATAAATAATTATATACATAAAAAATTCTGTATTGATATCATGTTTTACATTCTTTAAATAATTAAATAATATAAATGTTAAAGGATCTAGAGTGTCATGTCAAAAAATATACGAAAACCGAAAAAATAATTCCCTAAAACATAACATTAACATAATTTTTTTGATAAAAGAATACCATAATTTCAATATAAAATCATATAATATATGAAATATAAAAATATGGTACATTTTTATATGTATAAAAACTGATATATATTATACATGATGGTTGAACGTGTATGACGAAATTGAAGACTTAAGAGAAGGAACTTTTATCTCACTTTTTATATTATGGAGATACGTGAGATATTTACCACTCAATTATTTTATGTGTTGTATATACTTATCTATTAAATTATATATTATTAATATTACATATTTAATGATACTAAAATTTTCAATTGATTTTCATCATTAATGGGGCTCATTATTAAAAACATAAGCATATAGTAAGGGTTTTGTCATCAAACTTTTATTTCTAGGATATATATTTTATATTCACTAGTTATTCATGTTGTGTGGTGTATAAAAATCCATATAAATTTTTATATCTTTAAATGTAATTTATTTAATTATATTAAAAGTTTCAACTGATGTTTATCTTTCATGGATCTTAGGATTTAATAGTTACTCCTGTAATAATGGGATTTCAAGGATCACTTTTATTTTCATGAATCTTATGCCTTATCCTCAACATATTTATTTTTTGTGGTATATATAAATCCCATTAATGTGTTATATGATTATTATATATACCTTTATTAGTATTAACATATATTTTTTATGATATGTCATTCTTGGGGTTTTTAGTTCAAAATTTCGTAAATTGGTAATGTAATTTTTTATCAATTTTCCATCTTTGAGACACATGTTTTGTTATGAACCTATATTATATTATGAGGTGTTTATAATAACCATTCACATGTCTTATCATGAATATAATTATTTTAATGATATTTTAATCATAATTTTATGTTAAATTTTCATGTGCATTTTGATTAAATGTCACTAAAGTTGTAAGTGTTTATTGCTACAACCTCAACATTTATTTGTATTGTTTGTAATTATACATCCTTTGATGAAGTAATATGATCCATATCTCAATAAATATCATGAATTATCTTCTCCTATGTATATTTAATATATCATAATATTATTTTACCATATTTCCACACTTTGGAACTTAAGATAACTAATAAATGTTTTCCATGAAAATCCTTATTTATTTATCACTTCGATCAGAATTTTATTTTCTTTCAAAACAACATATTCCAAAAATGTTTTCAATTTATTTCAAATGATATTTTAAGATAATTTTCAAAAAGGATTTAATTTTTTTTTATCTTTCTGAATTTTTTTTAATGAATTTTAAAATCATCCATTATATTTTTTTCTAGTTTTTTCCAGAAAAAACGATTTTGAAAATGTTTCATGTTTTAAAATATGTGATTTTCCAAAAATGATTTTTTAACATTAAAAACATTCCAAATAATATTTCAAAATCCTTCTCTATATATGAGTTTTCCCTTTGATAATGTTTGTTCTTTACTAGTGATATGATCCATGGACTAAATTCTTATTCTTTCATTGAATGGTTTATGTTTATGATGATATGTTGTTTATGAATCCCATTTATCTTCCTTGGGTGGTACCGTGATAAAACACTTATGAAAACTTATTCCTTATTTGGTTTATTTTATTATGAAGTTATTTTTAAACTCTTACCTTTACAATAGGTTACTCTTTGATGAAATTTTCATGATACCCATTTCATTTAACTGGATATGATATGATTTTTATGAAACCCATCCATTTTTATGGGTCATGGAATGATGACTATTTTAATATCTTATGGAATGTGTATTTACTATAGAATTATGTGATGTGTGGGACCAATATATCCTTCCAATGCATTGGGTAATGGTAAATGGTTTATAAACTGATAGGGTACATGAGTTGTATCCCTATTTTGAAAACAAAAGGGTACACCAGTTTTAACGTAATCCCAAAAATAAAAGGGAATAGGTTTTGTATTTCAAGATCAAAGACAAGAGGGTACATAGGTTATATCACATGCCTGAAAATAAGAGGGTACATAGGTTATATCCCAATCTGAAAAATAATTGGGTACACATGATTTAGACCATGCTCGAATACAAGGGTAACACGGGTTGTAGCCCAAGCCCAAGACCAAGAGGGTATAAAGGTTGTATCCTAAGACTGAATACAATAGGGTACATAGGATATATCTCAAGACCAAAAATAGGAAGGAATAATGGTAGTGTCCCAAGAATGAATCCAGTAAATAAGTGACTTCTCCAAGCCTAATAGGTTACTATGGATGGGGTAGGTAGCCTAGAGATAATATTTTCAATGCTTATGTGCATGCCAAATTTCAATGTCTTATGATATTGTTATAATCTCATGACTTGTTTTCTTTTATGTCCTTATGATTCATATCATATGGACTACCAATATTTGTACCATTACTCTTGAGTGTGACATCTGATATGTAGGTTTTGATCTTCAAATTGTATTATCATGTTCTTATACCCTTATGTTCATGTTTTCTTACATATCTTACTTGATCACCCTTACTAAGAATCTAAGATGACCCTTTCTTATGTATCAATCCCTAGGTTAAATGAAATGTTTTAATTCGAATTATTGAAAGGTAATATCATCATGGGATACATTCAAGATCATTAACCAAGATAAAATATATTTCTTCCATGTTTCTAAAGACACCAAGCTATAAATTTAATCGAGCATGTACTTTTGTAATGTGTTGAATATACATCTAAAGAAACTAGACTATTAAGGAAACAACCACTTAGTCTTTCAAAACAATAAACGGATTAAGGGTAGATATATTTCTTGGTGGGAAAATAATTTCCATTAGAGGGGGAATATTTTCATTATAGGAAAATGTCAATAGAGGGTGAGGGTGGTTTTGGTGATTAATATTGTTTACTTCTTTAATAGTTTTGAACTTACATTTATTCTTATTTATTTCTACATATCATGAAAAATAAATGTATAGATGTATAATTTTGTAATTTTATTTATTTTTTGTAATGAATTATTTATTTATTTAATGGGTGAAATCATTTCCATGTAGTGTTCTATTGAATCCTGGTTATTTATTCTAGCCTGTGGAGATCGGGACATCCCTTCAGGGCTTATAATGGGTTGTATCAAGCGTCCAATGAAAGTATGGGTTCAGATTAAATGTGTCATTTGAAATTTTCTTCAATATATAACAGAACTATATTATTATTCATAATATCCTAAATTATCAACTTATAACATCATATTACCCCTTCATGGATAATTAGTCATTATTATAATTATTTCAGGTTTTAATATAATAATTTTATCTTGTATATTCCATCAACTTATGTTTTTGGTCTTGTGTGTAGGTTATAGTTTCATCATAACAAGAATTATATTAATTTTACATATATTATTTTTAGTTATTATATTTATCCCTAGAGTCACTATTTATGATGCAAATGGAATTTAAATCACATTGCTTCATGGAGACATTAAGTTGTATATACACATGAGCGATGTAATCATTCATTTTAATGGGTGGTATTGTAAGAGAGTAGTTTATATATTTAAATATCATATTTAACATAATTTCATAATTACCAACTATATTAAATTATTTCATAATTATTTCTATCGATGTGAGGTGATGTTAGAAATCAAATAACATCATATTACAAGGTGGTAGTCCACATTATACATGAGAGATAGATTGGTTTCATATATTATTGAGAAATATATCGATAAATATTATGATATAAACCAAAAATTCTAATTACATGGTATATATTTGTTTTATTATATCATAATATATTGGAAAAAATTTCTTTGGGTAAAATAAGAAGAAAATATTATTTGATCAGTGATTATGATTACCACTTCCTTAAAATTTCTCCTTTAAGTCACCTCTTAAGGGTCCTGGAGTTGGTATTTTTGGAAGACCCTAATCTATAAAAAATGTGGAATTCTTTTTTAGATATTTTTTAAAGGTTTTTTTGAAGATTTGTTTCTCTAGTTAGAGTATAAAATATAGGATATCTGGTATATTTTTCATAGTGAACAGTAGTAAACACATGAAATTAATAAATAGATTAAGATATAATAAAATAATTTTCATGTGAAAGTGACCCTATATGGACATAGTTTCTATTATAATATATTATATTTCATGAATCCCTTAAACTAGTAAAATTATGATAGTTTTATGAGGTATTGTAAACCACAAGATTTGGTTTAGCCCCATCATTAAACAATTTTAACTCTTAAAATAGGATCCAATTTTTCAATGATAAAGGGTTTTATTTTTATATATGAGGAAGAATAGTATAATAAATAGAATATGTATACAATTATTTAATATTAATGATTTTACTTTCCCTATTTCAGAAATTTTATGATTTTTATATAATTTAATTAATTATTATTTTATATATAATATCATTAATGTCATTTTTGACACAATTCATTAAATATGATATTATTAACACCAGGAAAAGATATAATTTTAATATAATACTTTTCAACACAAATAATAAATTTTTATTAAGAATATAATAATTTTCAAACTTTAACTCATCTTAAAAAAATTAGTTTTAATGTTTTTATAAGTATTTTATTTGATTTTTCTACAAATTTCCCAAGCACATTTTGCGCATTGTGATGGAATTCAAGGTAATTTTAAAAATAATAAAAATTAAAAATAAGCTAAAATCATAAAATCTAATTAATTAGGTTGAAAATAAACTTTTCTCTTTGATCATAAAAATCTATTTATTCTTATGTGAAGATATAAGTGAAACAAAATTTAAGAGAGTGACATTTTTAATTTTTTATTGCATAAAATTTTTTACGGAGCCTTTTAATAGAATATTGTCTTTAAAAAATTAAATCAAAAGCCTAAGTAGATAGGTGTCGAAATAACTTCACCAATAATAATTAATATGAAAATTGTTTTCCTATTACTATATTTTAACCAAGGTTAACATGATTTACCCTTTTACAAGGGTTATAATATTTTACTATTTTTAAAATTTAATATGTAAAAAATAATTTAACCTTATTAAATTAAATAAAATTTTAGGAAATAAAATAAATATTCCATTTTATCAAATTTAATTCATATATTTACATTATTTTAATTTAATTGTGAACCAATAAAATGTGTTGAAACATTATTTCATAAGGAATAAATTTTTCATGTATATTGTGATATTACATTAACTATATGAATATTAATCATTATTATATGGATTAAATTAATATATTTAGAAAAATAATATAAAAATTTCATTTCAATAATTCATTATTAGATACCATTTTAACTAATTTAAATATCATAACATTAATCCCTGAAAAATAGTTTTATGAATAATATACCTTTTATATTCAAATGGTTTAACCGTTATTTATATCAAATTGAAATAAATAATTCACTAATTATTCAAAAAATAACTCATTTTTAAATATAAAATTAGTAATAGTTAAATACTACATTTTCATTTGTTCATAAAATATTATTTCTCTGGGAAAATTTTCAAAAATACATTCTAGGTTTATTTTTAACAAGTTAGTTCAAAATTGTTGTCAATCATTAAAATTAGATATATATTGTACTAATAAATTATAAAATTTTCATTGTATTGTAATTTAATAAAAAAAATTGTTCAATTACAGTAATTGATTCATCGATTTCACATTCATTATGGTGAAAATGAATGGATGTTTTAAACAATATGGTGTTTGATAAGTATATCATTGTTGAAATTTATTTGAATTATTATAAAATGTTTAAACTATAGATGGTAGATAGTGGTCGTTACACTAATATGAAAGTTGATACTAATTTTTTTGAAGCATTGATGATCATGAATAAGGATCAGTTACATTTGGGAATGAATGTTACCTTAAAAAAGGAGTAGGCACAACAAAAATTAATTCTTAAAACCTAAATTAAAAATATGTTTCAACTATTAAGGGATATAAAAAAAATATAATGATTTGTTAAAATATGAGATAATTTAAAAAAAACATTATCAGAAAAATAATTATCAGCAAAAGGAATGTTGTAAAAATTTTGCTAACAGAGAAAGAACGATTAACAATTTCTTTCAAATTAGAAATCCAATTAAATTGTACTATGTGAGTGAAATATAAGAAATAATAGTGAAATGAGAGGCATATCCATATTGTTATATTTAATATTAGAAAAATCTCAAAGAAATATGTGCTGAGAGACTTACCTCCACAAAAACATTATGGATTTTCTATATGTGAAACATTTGAAATATAAAGGATGTTTAGTTAAAGTCACCAAATGGTTTAAATTCTATCCACCTGCTCACTTGAGTTAATTAAATCATATTTTTTCTATCCAATTAGACATTAATCTAGTTGTTTATATTTTTACAATAATACTTTAGTTGATGAATTCAAAAAAATGGTCAGTGGGATTATTCTATAATATAAATAAAATAGAATATATATTTTTAATATTATTAGATTGGTGTTAAGAATTTTTTGGGAGTATAAATATGAAAATTAAGAAATAAACACAATTGAGTTTACATATAATTCATTTAAATCATGTATGGTAAAACCTGAAATTAATCATAAATTGATTTCTCCTCAAAAACTCCAATTAAATGGAGATATTGGAAAAAATTATCTGTAAAGTTGTGATGGAAAGAAAATGCTCAAGTGATATAAGCATTTGATAATATTGTTGAGGGAAGATATAAGTATATAAATGCATTTACAAAACAATTTATTTATTCTACTAAAACTAAATATGACTCTATATGAGATATGGTTTTATAAGAAACCTTTTGTAAATTATTTCATGGTATTCAAGAGTTTGTTTTATAAAAACATAAAAAAATATTTGTGAATGTTTAGTGAAAAATAATAGGAATGAATTTTCATTTGATATTAAGAATAAAAGTAAGTTACATGTTCTATAAAAATTATATAAAATATACATGATTACTATGATTATATATTGATTTAAAATAAACCAATAAAGAAATAAATAAAGACATGGGATTTTAAGAATAATAGAAAATAACATGGGGAATATTAAAAAGTTCGTTGAGATGGAAAGAGAAGTGAAACAATTGTATAACATCATTGATTCTTGATAAACATAATAATGATGAGAATATAGATGATAATATAATTTCTTTAAATTTATATAATGATATATTATTTGATAATATCATAAAATGTAATGAAGCATCGATGAAGATGATAAAGTATTTGAGATTTATGGTCTATATCATTCTTTTTTCATATATTTAACCATAATAAGTAACATTACATGTTGCATACAATTAATGAATAAATGATATGAATGACGAAAATTATTAGAATGAATAAAACTACGTGTTGGATTATTTCATATAAGGAAACTGAAAATTTTATACGAGTAATTTTGGTATATAGAAAAAATTAAACGAATATGGTGAAATAACAAGGAATATAACCAGATTTGTGTGTACTGTGTATTAATATATATTGGGTCTAGATTTTGATGAACAAATTTCACCAATCATAACATTGGAACCAAATACAACATTCTTGGGTATTGTACCTCACATGAATTATAAAATTTATCATACTGATTTAACAACATCCATATTAAATGAGGTTCTTTATGAAAACGTTTAGATAGTGGAAAATGAAGGCTTAATTATTGAAGATAACAACACCAATGTATGAATGTTTAAGAAATCATAATATGTGTTGAAATAGGATTTATGTTCTGATTTCCCCAAACATGCAATTTTTTTTAAAATAGTGTAACATTTCAAGTGGAAAATTTAATTGAAATTTATATTTCATGGTTATCATCATAGGAATGTAGATTGTAATTTTCTATATTGATGGAATAATTTTACAAGATATTAGGAAATTTCATATGAGTCATTTAACAAAGAAACAAGGATTCACATTGACATGTTAATGCTCCGAAATATTAATTTCATTCTAGTAATATTATCTCAATAAAAATAATGTCACATATTTCTGTCCCATATGAAATATAACATGACTTTTTTTGAAAATATTCTAATGTATGATTACAAGGATGTTACACCAACCATTATATTTAGTTAGAAAATAATTATAGATAAATCTAGAATAATTTTTAATCCAATATAATTAATGAATTTAGTTTAAATCATTCTTTATATTATGGAATCTAGGAAATATATTGTGTTTGTAGTAGCTTTAAGTGATAATTATTTAAGGAATATAAAAGAGATACATTTTTTCGATTCAAGAAGAATAATATAGTATATAAACATTCCCGTTGATGTATAAAATAAATAACGAATTTAAAATTCTAGGAATTAAAAATACTAATTTCTCCATTGATAGCAATGATGGAAATCAACATGTAGAGAATCATTCTTCTATATGGAATTTATATTAATATTTCATAGTACGAAAAAATGTTCTATGAAATTATGTATAGATTAAATATAATGTTTTTTCCATATATGAATGTACTTAATTATAATGAAGAATGTTAAGCTATAATATTTTGCTGCGACATTAAATATAATTTTTATATTTTTTGTGAAATTTATCTATGTAAAAAATCTACTAGAGAAAAGATTATCCCGAAATATTTATATCAAGTAAATTTTTCACAAGTATAATTATTCTAATAAATATGTGAAGTTATAGTATACCTCATAAAAAGATAAAATTGATGATATGTTCAATAAGGTTATTCGGGGAATGTTTGAAAAATTAATTGTGAAACATAATGTTCAACCTTTCCCCCCACTTATAGAAGTAATGGGAATACCCTACTTTTCATTAGATTATGTCTTTAATTGGGGAGATAAGATCACAACTCTCATCATCATATTTTATGAATTTGAATAATTTATTCTTTTGAAAAGGGTTATAATAGTTATGTTAACTAATTAATGGGAGCACATTAAAATATTGGCCACTATATTTATTCTCAATGAGGGATGAAATTATCTCAAAACATATCATTATATAGTAGTGTGGTATATAAAGATTTATTTTTATAAATGATATGGTATGATTAAAAAGTTGAAATTTTTGTGTTCAAAAGATGCAATTATTTAAAAAAATATAAATAGGGGAGATTAAAAAACATCGGGTTTGCAATTATTGAATGTGTTTTAGTTAGTGGAAAACATTCATAAAATAATTACATTATTTAATAGTTGAAGAGGAATTTATTATTTTTGATTGAATAGATTATGATGATACAATCTATCGAGGATTTATTATATAACTAAAAGTAATACATTTTCCTAATTTATAAATTATATTCACTGAAGCTAGAAAAATCAATTTTTCAGGTTAGAACTTTAGTGGATTGTTTGAAATGAGCATAAGATGGAATATAACTCTACTTATAATTAACTAAAAACTAATGTATGGTGATGAATAGAAGATTTGTATCAAACAATTTTAGGAGATGATGTGTAAACTCTATAATTCTATGATGTAATGAAATAATATTAAACGGTAAGAGACATTTACTATTATAATTGAGTTGTCTTATGAAATATATAAGTGATGAAATTTTTGTGTAAATATAAATGATATTATTCCTTTGGAAGTTACTAAATGTAGTGGACATTGATAAATTCTGTATGGGTGGAAAAAATAATATTATATGTAATATTATTAAACCTCATAGAAGTGGAATATATGAAATTTTTTGCTGGCTTTGGAATTATCAGTTTTCCAAATTTTAGGATATAAAGTTCATAGTTAATATATTATAAAATAAATTCAGGTGATACTACACTATTAATTAAATGTGATAAACAATATGGTTATTGGTATGATCAACTGTGATTCTACTATAGTTAAAATTATAAAATAAAATTACATAATGTTTTGTTTCATAATGTTGTAAACTATAAGTTATAATTAATAGAGGAGTAGGTGAAGATGAGGTAGTTATAAGATGAGTCAAAAATTTGTTTTGATGATTGGTAAATGAAGATATTAAAAGGTGAATTTGATTTGGGGAAGTGATGATTAAAATTTATAAGGAATAATTGTATGGAATTTGAGATGTAGAAAGCCTGTGTGAGAACACAAGATAAATTAATAAATGATATAGTAGTATAATCTTAAAATATATTTTAGCTTTTGTTCAAATATATCAAATCCGGTGTGATTAAGATTTTAAAATGTAAAGGAATTACAGGAAGTGGAAATGATGTAATGTTTATTTTATAATTATTAGATGTTGAACAATTGAAAGATGACAAAGGTTACAGTGATTTAATATACTATTTCAGTGACTTAAATATTTATTATGAAGATATAGATTTGGAATTCAATGATAATGAATGACAATGTTGAGGTAATTGTTTTATTAAACATTTATAGGATCCTTGATCTTGTTTGACACCGAAATTTACAAGGGCCTTGATGAATAATAAATCTGATATATTATAGGAATTGAAGGAGGTTTAAGAAGGTTTAATGGAGGTAGAATATATGGTTTATAAAGACGAATATTTTTATATAATGGTTGGATATATAACTTCAGAGAACAATTAGTTATCCTTTCTTCTGATATTTTAAGGGGGTAAAAATATAGGATGCTCAACATATATGTTTTTGAAGGTCAGTGGGTTCAAATAATATGATTAATTATTCATGAGAATTTTAGATTTATGAGTACATAATATATAAGATAACTATGTTTTCATTCAAGAAACAAAATATACAATAGTTATAGTTTCGTATGATTATTTTATTAAAATTTAATTCTTATGAACGTTCAGATTCCTATAAATATGATAACATGGAGGGTGAACAATTTTTTTTAATGTATCCATGAATCGAAGTGATATTTCTCAGTACATTTTTGTTGGTGAATTTTAAAAAATAGTGAAAATAGTATATAAGCATATGATTTCATGGTTATTCTTTTACATATGGTTCATGGTTATGGGTGATTATTTCCCACCCCATGTTATGGAAGTTGGTTATTCTTTCCCCACTCAAAATTGTATTATATGATAAATACTGGTGGAAAATTTTTATTGTTGTTCTAAATCCAAACAAATCAAGGATTGGTACCCATATTGGGACCTAACATTGTAAAAACATATTTTACATATGTTCATTTTACTTTTCTGATATATGAGTAATGGTAATGTCACGAACCAAATCGGGTAGCCATCCAACTGACCCGACCTGCAACAAATCCAGAAGGGCATTACCGATCCATACGGGCTAGCATATGACCTCAGGTATCAAAATAAATCATGGGAATGATTTTCCCAAAAAAATAAAAAAAACAACCAACCAAATAAAATAATCCAAAGTTGAAAGTCACAACCAAACACGCCTTTAACCAGAAACAAAAATTTGATTTTCATATTTAAACTTAAAACCAAAACAGAATAACCACTTGGTAAGGTGACCAAAAACCAATACAAAAACCACAACCAGATGATAGGAAACCACCCTCAAGCCATCTCCACAATGCCATTCCAAGTAGTCCTCTTAAAATCAGAACCACTACTCGAAAATTCCTTACCATTATCTATATCTTACATGACCAAATCTAATTACACTCAATGGTGTAAGTAGGGTGTGAGATAACAGTCAATTGGATACCACTGACAAAAACGATTCCACATATAAAGATTAAATTGTAATATAGTTGCAGGTTTATACAAGGAAAGGGAAATAAATGCTTTAACAATTTTAATGAAAACAGTTTGAAGAAAATTGACATTAAAGGAAAATCATTTTTTTCAAATAATTTTTTTACTTTTATGAAACCACAAAGGTTACACCATATGTCAACAGTGAGTGTAAAATAATCCAAGAGAACCAAAATTGGGTGAGACCCTATCAGTAACAGTATAAAATGGGACCCTAGAATAGATTGTCCAAGTGAAAAATTAAATAGGAACAACAACAATAACATATGTTCTCATGCACGAGCCAATAGTAGGGAAACACATCCCTAATCTAGTGGTCTAAAAATATAATCCAAATTTTAGTTAGTATTGTAGTCTTTAAAGCAGCTAAGTGAATCTGGGCTAATGTTGCTCCTATATCACTAGCACACTAGATATAGTCCTCTCACCTAGTACCCTGGCTTCCCATTTGTTCTCAAAAGTTCCATGTTCACATTTATTTTCAAAGTAAAATAAATAAAACACATAGGTTTTATCTATGTCATGCACCGACATTTCACAAAAAAATCCAATTAGAAACACTATGCACACCTAAAGTTATCATGTTGTAGGAATGCTGCTTGAAGAGCTCCTGCAAATATATGTGGTACTTGGACAGTGGGTGTTTAATGCACATGACAGGAGACTAATCATGCTTTTAGAACCTGGTAAAAGTAGATGGATGACATGTAATGTTTGGTGACAATGAAAAGGGGAAGATCATTTTCATAGGCCAGATTGGTAACTCTGATTCGATTCTAATTTCTAAAGTACTATTTGTTAATGGTTTAAAATATAATTTTCTTTGTATCTCAGAATTGTGTGATGATGGATATCATGTCAAATATGAAAATGATTCCAGTAATGTCATTAATTGTAAATATGAATTAGTATTTTCTACATCAAGGAATGCGAATGTTAATTTTGTTAATTTAGATTCCTTAACTTCTCAAAATGATTCATGCATAGGTGTTTTTCACAAAAAAATCATTTCGAGGACATATGACACTAAAACACTATAATGTTCACCCCCTTAAATGTTAACTAGAAAAGGCATATGTAATGACTTACCCAAACGTGAGTTTCTAAATGACAATGTTTGTAATCCCTATCAAAAGGGAAAACAACACAAAATCTCTTTCAAAACAAAAAAAGAAGTTTCCACTTTTCAACCTCTCGAATTGGTTCATATGGATTTTTTTGGACCATCTAGAGTTTCTGGTTTAAATGTGAAGAACTATGTTTATGTTCTAGTAGATGTTTTTTCTAGATATATCTGGACCTTCTTCATGGCTCACAAAAGTGAAGCCTGGTATTATTTTACTAAGTATGCCAAATCTGTAGAAAATCTTAGTGGACATAAAATTAAATCGTTATGAAGTGATCATGGATGGGAGTTTGAAAATAAATAGTTTGAATCCTTTTGCTCACAAAATGGTTATAATCACAATTTCTCTTCCCCTAGAACACCTCCTCAGAATGGTGTTATAGAAAGAAGATATAGAACCTTGCAAGAAATTACTAGAACAATGCTTAGTGAATATGAACCACCTATTTACTTTTGGGCTGAAGCTGTATATACAGCATGCTACATAATCAATATAGTCTTGATAAGACCAATTCTCAAGAAGTCCTCATATGAACTCTGGAACAATAGAAACCCTATGGTAAATTACATTAGAGTTTTTGGTTGAAAAGTATTTGCTATCAACACTACAGATAATCTTGACAAACATTCATCCAAAAGTGATGAAGGAATTTTCCTAGGTTATTCAATTTCAAGAAAAAGATTATAATGTATTCATTAATAGAACTAAATGTGTGGAAGAATCTATCTATATCAAGTTTGATGAAATTGATCTAAATGATCCTAGAACCTTCCTAGAAAATATAGAGGATGATGTATCAAATCTAAACATCCACTCAAAATCCTCAAATACCTATGTGAAAGAATCGTTGACAAATTCCAATTCTGGAAATTCTGTGCAATCAAGTCATAATGAACCTGAACTTGTTGATGAACCTGAATTCACTAGTCCCTATTTTTCTAGAAATGTTAGAACTCCTAAAAACCACCCCTTATATGTTGTGGTAGGATGCTTAGATAAATGAACACAAACTAGAGCTTCTCTTAGAAATCATATTGAACATCAAGCCTTCTTTTCACAGTTTGTACCTAAAAACAATGATGATGCTATCAATGCTGAATTTTGGTTAATTTCTATGCAAGAAGAACTCAATTAGTTTCAAAGAAATAATGTTTGGAAACTTGCTGAAAGACCTGAGAAAAGTTTTGTTATAGGCACTAAATGGGTGTTTAGGAGTAAAGTAGATGAAGTTGGATATACATGTAGGAATAAGGCTAGATTAGTTTCACAAGGCTACATTCAAGTAGAAGGAATTGACTATGAGGATAATTTTTCTCCAATATCTAGACTCGAAGCCATTTGAATTATACTTGCTTATGATGCACATCTGAATTTCAAACTATATAAAATGGATGTTAAGAGTGCATTCATAAATGGCTATATAGCTGAGGAAGTTTTTGTTGAAAACCCCCCTGGATTTACAATTCCTCAATTTCAAAATCATATTTTCAAATAATCAAAAGATTTATATGGTTTAAAACAGTTTCTATGTTCTTGGTATGAAAGATTAAGTACTTTTCATATTTCTGAAGATTTTACAAAAGGAATAGCAGATCCTACCCTATTTATAAAAAAATTTAATGATGTTTTAGTAGTTCAAATCTATTGTATATTCCAAAAGTTCAATATGTATTGATTTTTCTAAAACGATGTAAAAAAAATTTGAAATGAGTTTAATGGGTGAACTAAAACTCTTTCTTGTATTTCAAATCATTCAAAATAATGATGGAATTGTTTTGACTCAATGTAAGCACCCTAGAGATCTTCTAAAACGTTTTGGATTGGATAACACAAAAAGTAGTGACACTCCCATGAGTACCACATGTAAGTTGGATCTTGATGAAGATGGAAAATATATTGATCAAACCACTAATATAGGAACTATTGGATGTTTACTCTACTTAACTGCTAGCCGTCCTGATATTAAGTTTAGTGTGTGTATGTGTGCTCTCTTTCAAGAAAATCCTAATGAATCTCAATTAAATGTTGTAAAGAGAATTTTCAAATATATCAAGCATACACCCAATCTATGAATGTTATATCGTAAATGGAATTCTTTTATACTAGTTAGTAATTAGGATGCTGACTTCAGTGGATGTAAGTTAGACAAAAAATTCACCTCTGGAACATGTCACCTTTTAGGGAAGTTACTAGTATCATGTTGTAGTATGAAACAAAACTTTGTTGCATTATCTACTGCAGAAGATGAATACATAGATGCCGGTAGTCGTCGTGCACAAATTTATTTGGATGAAACACACATTAGTGGACTGTGGATATCAATTCAGACATATACCAATAAATTGTGACAACACAAGTTCTATCAACATTTCAAAAAATCATGTTTCACATTCTAGGAAAAAACATATTAATGTAAGACATCACTTTTTGAGAGATCATTATCAAAAAGGTGATATAACCTGGAATTCATTGGTACTGAATATCAACATGCTAATATATTTACTAAACAATTAAATTATGAGAGAATAGATTACATCATACATAATCTTGTCATGATCAATCAAAAATAGATATCTTATTGGATTTACTGTTTAGTACTCTAATATATTTTATGTTACTGTTTCATGTTCACGGTTTCTTGGTTACCGTCTCATGTTTATGGTCTCACCGTTAGCTCCTTGTGTTCATGGTCTATCACTTACTATCTCACCGTGACTGAACAGTATACCTTCTGTCTCACCGTGATTGAACAGTTTACTCACTGTCTCATAGAGACTGAACAATTTATTCACTGTCTCACCATGACGACTACAGACTGTCTCACCGTGACAACCATTTACCATCCCTTCGTAATGACCATTCATGGTCTCACTGTGAAAATTATTTATGATTTTATTTTAACCCGTATCGCGGTAAATTTTTATTTCATCGCTTTTAACATTCCCACAGTTTTTAGTATTGTGACGATTGACATTCCCAAATGATAAAACAAAAGGGGTTTCACTCGATTCTTCACCCAAACCTTCTCCTACTCACTCCAATCGAACCCCTTCAACCTTGAAACTCCTTCTCTCTTTCTCGAACTTCAGTAAATTCCAAGGATTTAGTGTCCATCTTCATCTTCATCTGAGAAGCGTCGCTCGAAGAAAACAAAGGTAACACCAAAGTTGGCGCCCGAAGGACCCTTGAATCCAAACCTGGTAAACCATAGTGTTGTACCTGAAAATGAAATTTTCCCTGAGTGGTTGTTGTCCATCAAGTCTCTGGTTTTAAAAGTATTAAGAGAAAAAGCTCGATCAAATGGTTCTCAAGGAAGGATAGACATATTTACCCCATGTTGGAAGCTTAGTTTTATCAATATGTACAGTTTTATTTTGATTATGGTGAAATCATTGTTGTGATGAGATGGTTCAATGGAAAAAAGATGCTAATTATCATTGAGGTTATGGGTTGTATTCCCTATGATACCTCACAAAGGAATTTGTGATGATTATCAGAGAGATCCCCTGTAGAGACCCTAAGCATGACGTACATGGACATTACATTACTTTTGCGGAATACATAGTACATAACAAAAACACACACACAAGGATCGTAATAGTTTAGTGTCTTTGGAAACTCGGAATATAATCTTCTAATCATGGTGAAAGATCTTAAACATCTCCTATAAAGATCATCCTTTTTTTACCTAAAACCTTTCATTATATCCTGGGGAAAAGAAAACATAAAAGGGTGAGCTCAAATGCTCAGTAAGGGTAAACAAAAGAAATATCAATCACATCATTTTCATAAGAACATAACATTTTGGAAAACAAAACCTGCAAAAGAGAGCATAATTTCATAAAATGGGATAAATAATAGTAGTGAAATGAAATCCCAATAATCATAACTTAAAACATGAAACTTTGTGGTATACACACATAATCATAGAGAATCATATCTTATTAGTCAAGACTCATTGCCAAGACTATCTTAGTGGACACAGTCCATTTCTGAACCGAGTCACCCTCGTTTCAGTCCTGTTTCACTGAACCGGTATAACCTACCATTACATCCATTTTATCTCATGAGATATAAAATATTTACCCAATAAATTGGAGGGAGATATAGATCCCACCCATCTCATAATGATACCATTCTTATGTGTGCCACAAAATCATAAATCATACATCATAACATAACCCATGTAATAAAAATGGGATTCTTAAACATTGTGAAATCATAAAAAAATTCACATAAGATAAAGGAATTCATAAAAATAATTCAATCACAACATAATAAAATCAATGTAATAATTGGTATAAAAAAATAACCCTTTATTATCTTATATGGAAAATAATTTTGATAAAACACTTGAACTCCATTCTTGAGGAAAATATCCTTTCTACTTCAAAAATACTTTTCCTTTCATAACATGTCATAATATTCTAAACTAAAAGAAGTTGATTAAAAATAAACATGAAAACTTGTAAAGTAATCTTCTTGGAAATAATGTTTTAAAAATCCATTCATGCCGTATAAGTTAAAAAACATTCTTCTCTTACTTTTGTCGAAAAAGTCAAAAAAGTACCTCGTATGAAAAACGACAAAAGATTCCTTTCATATCTTTTACTAAAAAGTCACCTAAGGGTGTAATAGGATTTAAAAAATTGTAAGTGAATGGAAATAATATTACATATTTAGGAAACATGGATGTGGATGATAAAATACACCCCAGTAAATGTCAAAGTATAAACAATCTCAGATAAAAATGTGATTGTGATATTTTTCTTACCTTATGTCCGATATGATTTGTACGTATCCAAACCTCCTGTATAATGATTTAAATAATGTCATTAACTTATTACAGAATCATATTTATTGTTATGATATCATATATGGTTCACTTATGACTTTATATTACCCATTATTTTGTAAATTCCATGTTGAAGAAGCGTTTTGGGTAAAATCATTTCATTTATCGTAGGTGTTTGGACTTGTTGTTCTTGACATTATTATTACTTATATCATGATTTACTTACTTCCAGAATATAAAACATGATTTATATATCATATATATTCTATATATATATATATATATAATAGATAAATGAAATGAAACACACCATTCATGGAGACGGTAGTCCGTACGTACGCATGAACGCTGTTTTCCTTTCCGTATTGTCTTGAATGGAAGTAAGTAGATGACATAAATATATATATATATATATAAATCCAGTAGATTTAACATGTCATATATATCATTATTATTCATTATATATACTCTATAATCATTCATGAATTGTTAATGTGGAGAATGAATCTCATAACATCATGGAGACGGTAGTCCGTACGTACGCACGAGCGATGATATCGTTCTCATGATCGTGAACTTGTGTTGAAGTGTATGTATAATATTTCAGTATAAATATCACTTTATAATAATCATATATAGTTACTCATTACACCATTATACCCATCCAATTAAAGTGGTGGCGGAAAATAGATTACACCACGGCGTGGAGACGGTATTCCGTACGTACGCACGTGCGGTGATTTCGTTTTCCATAGGATGGATAGATGGTGAAATAGGGTTGTTTCATACTTATAATAACATATCAGTATTTTAGTGATACTAATGTTATTACTTCATAATGAAATAACCTAATAAGAAGAAGTGGGAGAAGAAATAAAGTTGAAACAATCGGTAACGGACATTACCTCTTCTTTGAAGCACCTCTTTGAGATCTCTTTTTAGGGAACTAAAATTGGTCTTTGTGGAATACCAGAACCTCTAGGATATTTATATGGAATTGTAGAAGAGAATTTGGTAGGGGTTGGCTGAGCTTGAAGGCTCAAAGTGGTGTGAGGAAGAGGGGGAGGAGGTGCCCTTTTATAAGGGAGGAGAGGGGTACCTTTGGAATAACTAAAACTATTAGTTTATTATAAAGTAAAATTCGGTTTTAAATAGGTCAAAATTGATTTTTTTAGAAGCTAAGGTGGGTATGGGTCGAAATCCCCTCATCCAATATAATTTAGACAAGTTTAGGTATCAATTTTAACCTTATCATTTAGATTTAACTTTAAGATAGATAATTTAACTTTTACCGTGTCTTCTTGTTTTCTTACACTATAAGGTTAATAAACATACTATATCAATCCAAACGAACCCCAAGTTGTTTATTATTAATATATATAACCATATTTAATTCATTTGGCTGAACCTTAGATTTTTAGGAATAAAATAATAATTAATAATATAATATTTGTTTTAAAAACTATTTTATGTCAATTTTGACACTATTTAGTAATTGATTTTTGTGAAAACCCTAACAGAATGATTAGTTCGAATAAAGTTACGTAAATCAATAATAACATGTCATATTATCCTATAAAATTAGTGTAATTCATAAAAACTCTCAAATTACATTTATTTGGGTATTTATAACATCAATTATGTCAATATTTCATTAATAAGATAATTACTGCATAATCGTTGTGTCATAAATAAATTAAATTATTTAATGTCTAAAATTACAAATAAAATACCATTATGTAGGAAATCTTTTTTGATTTATAATGAATATTTATAGTCGAATTTATCTTATGTATAAACCCATATTAAAAATTATTTACCTATTAAACTTTTATTTTAACTATTTTAACCCATCTTTAAATAAATTTATAATAAATGTCCTAATCTAATCCAAGTGGGCCTAAATGGTCATATTTTATTCCTAAGTTTGTTTTTGGTTGAATTAAACTTGTCCAATAGAATTAGAACATGTGTTAGGGTAATAATAATATCATTTTTACCCTTAATTACCCTATTTACTTTTAACCGTGGTTAAAAAAAGTAAAAAGTTACTATTCACCAAAATTTATTTTCATCTCATTGAACCACATTTTAATTACTGACATCAACCGTGTCTCTTGGATTTTTTAAATTCCACTCACAGAAGCGGTAAAATTAAGTTTTATGAAAAATTCAGTATTTTTAACTACCACTTAGTGGTTTCACTATTCATCAAAAAATGAATGTTTCCAGAAAAATATCAAAAATTAGGCCTAATCTATATTTGATATTATGAACTAAAAAATGATGTCTATTTAACAAATTAAAAACATATCAGTTGCATTAATTAATTTAAAAATTAATTTCCGTCGTCAAAACAAATAGCGTGTTTTTAAAAGATAATAACTACCAAAAGATTAACACTTGTTTATGTCTGGTTTAAATGTGAAATTATATCCAATGACCAACATTGTATTAAATTGTAAAAATATATTCTAAATATAATTTAAAACCACTCAAATTAATAATTTATCACTATTAATTATTTCAATTCAAAAGGTTGTTTTTAATTAAAATTTAGTAATTTTCACTATTCATCCAGAAGTGAAAGTTATCCGAAAAGTACCAAAATTTCACCCTAAGCTAATTTCTATATTCCGAATCCCAAAATGAAGCCCATTTTGAAAAATAAAATTTAAAAAATTTAAAAAATTGGTTATTACTATTCATAACGGCTAGTTTTAATAATATTTTAATAGCATATCGTTGTTTAGTGAAACTCGGTATTGCGTACTACACACGCTATCGAGGAAGGTCGTGATTGCGTGTAATGCAAGGCAAGTCAAGGATGCGTGTTGTGAAAGCTCCTTTTGGTGTTGCGTACAACACAAGACATTAATGAAATTAAAAAGAATATTTTTTCATAAAATCTAAGGGTGTTACATTCTACCCCCCTTAAAATGAATTTTGCCCTCGAAATTCATCGGGGTTATAAATGGTTTAATACTCAAAAGTTTCTTTAATAGAAAACCACATCTTACAAAGGAATACCAAAACCAACCTTTAAAAAAAAGTATGAAAGGTAATGGTTACCCAAATAAAATAATCACTGGGTTTCCACATAGGTGAAAATATGGATATGGAAAAGAAATCTAACCATCATGTTCTGATGGAGAGTGGTAGAGAACATGGCTATGAAAAAGCCAACAATCACAAAGCCATAAATTTGTGATGATCTAGGGTACCATCAGATTCATCAGATATAAGATCACTAGGACAACATTTTTGGTTTTCAATATTGTTTCCCTAAAGTTGATGAAATTGGAATTAGAAGAAATAATTTCGTGATTTTGGTATAGTCTCACCATTGGTCGTTCTCTGGACAATTTCCACTTCATCGCTTAAATAAATGAAGTTGAATTTGTCATTCGTGATGCGTTAGCAGATCATGTGATAGAATGATGGGTCATTCCATCTATCTCAAACAAAAGGTTAGAAAAGTAATCAAAAAAATACATAAGTCCATATATAGTGGGATTAATGATATATGATTCCTAAAATTGAATTATACATCATATATCATACTTATTAATATAATAAAACTAGTTTCTACTAAATAGGGACTTCCTGTAGGCCAATGGTAGGCGATAAAGGCCAGTTGCACGTCGGTTGTGGGTTCGATTCCCACAGCTTCGTCCGACGCGATGGGCTGTCGCCCGTCCTGCAGGTTGTCCTTTTTCTAAAGCTATATAACAATATAAAAAAATGTTTTATCCTTAAACAATACTAACTTATGTCCATCATAATCCATTCCAATATTTAGGCTTATCTAAAATACTTCGTTCCAAGCTCATAGTATAAAGAAAATGATCACGTGAATGCCATCATTTATCCCTCATATATCTTGTTCGTCACATTCCAGTCATGTGAATACCATAATCATGTAATCTCTTGAAAAATGAAAACCCATTGAATCTTAGTGAAAACATTAGTGCTGTCAAAAGATAACTCTTTCCACATACCAAAATCCTAAAAATTCTATATACTTAGTCCTTATATCAATCATGAGCTCATGAATACAATCAAACATCTCATTATTTTTTTGTCCCTTCATTATGCACATATCATCTACTTTCCAAAAATATTTCAATCACTTTTTTTTCCTGGTTACCAGTATCATATAATTATTGAAAACCAATACATAGATATTCCAAAATTCCACAATACCATAAATGAGATTCCATGATACTATTTTGAAATCTCATTACATAAACACATAATCATTCCACCACATTGTTGTCATATTCAACATCGCTAATAGTGATCGCACGTGACTTCCATTTGTCCTTTACCTTAAGCGGTTTCTCATTTAAATCATCACTAACCCTTGGATTAGGTCATTTATTACCATAATGCCCTATTTCCTTGCACTTGAATCATTGAAGTGTTGGTGGAGCGTTCTCTGCAGTGTTTGCTTTATTCACATCATTAGAAACACTTTTTCCATTACTTCGACACTCAGCTGCTTGATGACCTTCTTTTCTACACTTAAAACATTTTCTAGTCCCTTTAAGAAAATTTCCACCATGCTTCTTTCAACACTTTGTGCATAAGGAAACATTCATCTTCTTTTCACCGTTATTCTGAGATTTCTCCTTGAACTCCATCTTTCGTTTCTTGTCAAAACCATGAGATGGATATGTAACACCAACTTCCATTTCTACCTTGATAGAAAAACGCCAAAATTTCTTCATAGCTACTAAAGTCTCTTATAGCTAATGCCCTTCGAAGACTTGGTTTTAAGCCACTAAAAAATAGATCAACTTTACTTTCAGGTTGGATGATAATGCCAGATGCATACCTTGCAAGTCTTGTAAAATTCGCTTCGTATATACCAACAGATTCATCATCCTTCTGCTTCAGCTCAATAAATTCCTTTTCCATCTTTGTTTGAAGAATACGAGGGAAGTACTTACTGAAAAACATGTTCTTGAACTCATCCCATTCCATGGACTCAATTTCATCTCTTGTCCTCGTATTCTTGATAAGATTCCACCATTGATTAACTTCACCTTCCAAACGATATATTGCTAAGATGAATTTATCATGTTCAGAACATTGAAGAAGTGAAAATATCTTTTTAGTGGTACTGATCCATTGTTCAGCAACAAGTGGATCGGAAGGCCCACTGAAAGAAGGTGGACGTTGCCTCATGAAGGACTCAATAGAATATTGTTCCCTTCTCTTCTCATTTGGAAGTCCAGAATGATTCATAGCTTGTGTAAGTATAACAATAATATTTTTCACTCCATCTCCCATAACATTTGTTTGTTCAAGAGGACAATCATTGCATTGTCCATTACAATGATCAACATGGTTCCTTCGGGTTCCAGCCATCGTCTAAAACCCAAAAAGAATAGTGTGAGAGGAAAAAATCATGCTAGGGAAAACAACATAATAAAGGGGGAGTACCCTTAATATCTAACATCTTAGGTTAAATTCTAATATTGTTACCATCGTTCTAGGACTATATCCTATACGTATACTTATCCTTAGAGACATCCCTAGACATACCTTAGAAATATATATAGGGATCTCACTAACGTTCTCACATCCTAGTTTCCAAAGGTTGAGTAAACCTTTCCTCTGATACCAACTGTAGACACCCGAAGCCTGACGTACATGGACATTACATTAATTTGGGTGAATACTTAGTACATAACAAAAACACACACACAAGGATCATCATAGTTTAGTGTCTTTGGAAACTCATAATATAATCTTCTAATCGTGGTGAAAGATCTTCAACATCTCCCAAAAAGATCTTCCTTTTTTTACCTAAAACCTTTCTTTATATCCTAGGGAAAAGAAAATATAAAAGGGTGAGCTCAAATGCTCAGTAAGGGTAAACAAAAGAAATATCAATCACATCATTTTCATAAGAACATAACATTTTTTAAAACTTAACCTGCAAAAGAGAGCATAATTTCATAACATTGGATAAATCATAGTAGTGAAATGAAATCCCAAAAATCATAACATAAAACATGAAACATTGTGGCATACACACATAATCATAGAGAATCATATTTTATTAGTCAAGACTCATTACCAAGACAATCTTAGTGGACAAAGTCCATTTCTGAACCGAGTCACCCTCGTTTCAGTCCTGTTTCACTGAATCTGTATAACCTACCATTCCAGCCATGTCTATCTCATGAGATATAAAATATTTACCCAATGAATTGGAGGGAGATATAGGTCCCACCCATCTCATACTGATACCATTCTTATGTGTGCCACAAAATCATAAACCATATATCATAGCATAACCCATGTAATAAAAAAGGGATTCTTAAACATTGTGACATCATAAAACAATTCATATTAGATAAAGGAATTCATAAAAATAATTCCATCACAGCATAATCAAATCAATGTAATAATAGGTATAAAAAACAGAACCCTTTATTATCGTAGATGGAAAATAATTTTGATAAAACACATGAACTCCATTCTTGAGGAAAATATCCTTTCTACTTCAAAAACACTTTTCCTTTCTTAACATGTCATAAAATTCTAAACTAAAAGAAGTTGATTAAAAATAAACATGGAAACTTGTAAAGGAATCTTCTTGGAAATAATGTTTTAAAAATCCATTCATGTCGTATAAGTTAAAAAACATTCTTCTCGTACTTTTGTCGAAAAATTCAAAAAAGTACCTCATACGAAAAATGACAAAAGATTCCTATCATATCTTTTACTAAAAACTCACCGAATGGTAAAATAGGAATTAAAAATTTTTAGGTGAATGGAAATAATATTACATATTAGGAAACATTGATGTGGATGATAAAATACACCCCAGTAAATTCCAAAGTATAAACAATCTCGGATAAAAATGAGATTGTGATATTTCCCTTACCTTATGTCCGATATGCTTTGTACGTATCCGAACCTCCTGTATAATGATTTAAATAATGTCGGTAAACTTATTAAAAATCATATTCATTGTTATGATATCATATATGGTTCACTTATGACTTTATATTACCCATTCTTTTGTAAATTCCATGTTAAAGAAGAATTTTGGGTAATATCGTTTCATTTATCGTAGGTGTTTGGACTTGTTGTTCTTGACATTATTATTACATATATCATGATTTACTTACATCCAGAATATAAAAAATGATTTATATATCATATATATTCTGTATATATATATATATATAATAGATAGATAAATGAATTGAAACACAGCGTTCATGGAGATGGTAGTCTGTACGTACGCATGAACGCTGTTTTCCTTTCCTTATTGTCTTGAATGGAAGTAAGTAGATGACATACATATATATATATACATAAATCCAGTAGATTTACCATGTCATATATTTCATTATTATTCATTATATATACTTTATAATCATTCATGAATGGTTAATGTGGAGAATGAATCTCATCGCGTCGTGGAGACGGTAGTCCGTATGTACGCACGAGCGATGATATCGTTCTAATGATCGTGAACTTGTGTTTAAGTGTATGTATACTATTTCAGTATAAATATCACTTTATAATAATCATATATAGTTACTCATTACACCATTATACCCATCCAATTAAGGTGGTGGGGGAAAAGAGATTACACCACGTTGTGGAGACGGTATTCGGTACGTACGCACGCGCGGGGATTTCGTTTTCTGTAGGATGTATAGATGGTAAAATAGGTTTGTTTAATACTTATAATAATATATAAGTATATTAGTGATACTGATTTTATTAGTTAATAATTAAACAACCTAAGAAGAATAAGTGGAAGAAGAAATAAAGTTGAAAGAATCGGTAACGGACATTACCTCTTCTTTGAAGAACCTCTTTGATATCTCCTTTTAGGGCACTAAAATTGGTCTTTGAGGAAGACCAGAACCTCTAGGATATTTCTATGGAAGTGGGGAAGAGAATTTGGCAGGGGTTAGCGAAGCTTGAAGGCTCAAAGTGGTGTGAGGGAGAGGGGGAGGAGGTGCCCTTTTATAAGGGAGGAGAGGGGTACCTTTGGAATAACTAAAAATATTATTTTATTATAAAGTCAAATTCGGTTTTAAATAGCTCCAAATTGATTTATTTCTAAGATAAGGTGGGGATGGGTCGAAATCCTCTCATCCAATAGAATTTAGACATGTTTAGGTATCAATTTTAACCTTATCATTTAGATTTAACTTTAAGATAGATAATTTAACTTTTACCGCGTCTTCTTGTTTTCTTACACTATAAGGTTAATAAAGTTACTATATCAAGCCAAAAGAACCCCAAGTTGTTTATTATTAATATATATAACCTTATCTAAGTCATCTGTCCGAACCTTAGATTTTTAGGAATAAAATAACTATTAATAATATAATATTTGTTTTAAAAACTATTTTATGTCAATTTTGACACTATTTAGAAATTTATTCTTGTGAAACTCATAACAGAATTATTAGTTCGAACCAAGTTACTTAAATCAATTAAAACATGTCATATTAACTTATAAAATTAGTTTAAATCATAAAAAGGCTCAAATTACATTTATTTTGGTATTTATAACATCAATTATGTCAATATTTCATTAATAAGATAATTACTGCATCATCGTTGGGTCATAAATAAATTAAATTATTTATTGTCTCAAAATTAAAAATAAAATAAAATTATGTAGGAAATCTTTTTATATTTCTATGGAATATTTTTAGTCGAATTTATCTTATGTATAACCCCATATTAAAAATGATTTACTTATTAAACTTTGATTTTAACTATTTTAACCCTTCTTTAAATAAACTAATAATAAATTTCCTAATCTAATCCAAGTGGTACTGAATGGTCATATTTTCTTCCTAAGTTTGTTTTTGGTCGAATTACACTTGTCCAATAGAATTAGGATATGTGTTAGGGTAATAATAATATCATTTTACCCTAAATTACCCTATTTACTTTTAACCGTGGTAAAAAAAGTAAAAAGATACTATTCACCAAAAATTATTTTCATCTCATTGAACCATATTTTAATTACTGAAATGAACCATGTCTCTCGGATTTTTGAAATTCCACTCACAGAAGCGGTAAAATTATGTTTTATGAAAAATTCAGTTTATTTAACTACCACTTAGTGGTTTCACTATTCATCAAAAAATGAAAGTTTCCAGAAAAATACCAAAAATTAGGCCTAAGATATATTTGATATTATGAACTCAAAAATGATGTCTATTTTACCAAATTCAAAACATATCAGTTGCATTAATTAATTTAAAAATTATTTCCTGTCGTCAAAACAAATAGCGTGCTTTTAAGAGATAATAACTACCAAAAAATTGACACTTGTTTATGTCTAGTTTAAATGTGAAATTACATCCAATGACCAAAATTGTATTAAATTGTAAAAATATATTCTAAATATACTTTAAAACCACTCAAATTAATAATTTATCACTATTAATTATTTCGATTGAAAAGGTAGTTTTTAATTAAAATTTAGTAATTTTCACTATTCACGAGAAAGTGAAAGTTATCCAAAAAGTACCAAAATTTCACCCTAAGCTAATTTCGATATTCTGAATCCAAAAATGAAGTCCATTTTGAAAAATAAAATTTAAAAAATTGGTTATTACTATTCATAACGGCTAGTTTTAATAATATTTTAATAGCATATCGTTGTTTAGTGAAACTCGGTATTGCGTACTACACATGCTATCAAGGAAGGTCGTGATTGCGTGTAATGCAAGGCAAGTCAAGGATGCATTTTTTGCAATCTCCTTTTGTTGTAGCGTACAACACAAGACATTAATGAAATTAAAAAGTATATTTTTTCATAAAATCTCGGGGTGTTACATCCCCCACCTACAACTGAATTCTTTGACCTGGAAAATGCACAACAAACTATCATTGGAAATGGAACCAAGCGAAGGGCCATAGCTGCTGAACATGATGGCGATACAAAGTTGTTGTTCATATTTGTTCAAAAACTGATAATATCAAGGAAAAGTTCCTTTACTGTCTTAATGTATCAGGATGTATTTATGATTTATCTTATGAAGAAGAGCCACAAGATAAATCTGTGCAAATACATCATTTGTCATATCTATGAATTGATCAAGGTCACATATAAATCCACATCTTTGTTTTAATATAGTTTTATTTCATCAATTCTTGTTGAAAAAGTAGTATTTGGACCGAATGAAGATGAACTTATGGACTATGAATACTGTTTATCCAAACATACCATTAAGAGGATGAAAACAAACTAGAACCCCTGAAAGAAGGGGTGTGTTGAAGATAATGATATGCTCTATGATAATTTCAATCCTGTAGATTATCCAACAAGGCCAAAGGACAGTTCTGATCCTGGTTTGGATCCAAATGAAGTTGCTGTGTATCCATAGGCTGAAGAAGAAGAGGAAGAGGCAGCTGAAATACCTCAAAGGGAAGAATTTGTTGTTTAGGAAGAATGGCATATTATTCCTCATATTGTTCTTGAAGAAGAACCTCATATCCCTAGAGATGATGTAAATATGGTAACCCAACCTGGTGCTGCAAGAGAATTAGTTGTCCCAGAACCTGAGCAGCATTTCATGGAAGAACCAATTCTGGAACAACTCCCTATCATGAAAGATGTTGTATTAGAAGAACTCCCTACTATGAAAGAAAAAAATCAAGGGGACCTCACTATTATGGAAGAATCTAATCTAGAAGACCTTCCTATGGAATAGTCGGTACCTGAGATAATACCCTATGTTGAAGAGAGGATGGAGATAGCCTTTCATTTGGCTAGGCAAGCAATGGCTGAGGAAATTAGAGATGAACCAGTGTATTTAAATCAATTACCTGGGCCTCAAGGTCCTGAAATTGAAGCAAATGTTGAGGAAGAGGAACCTGAAAATCCTGAGACTAATGAAGATGATGCTAATGAAACTGAGGCTAATGAAGAATCTCAACCAACTAAGTCATATTCGGTTGACACTTAGTATAAATTCCCTAGGTTTTATGATGTGACTGAAACACAACAGGTTACTGCCACTGGGATTGATCATTCTTCTTTGTTTCAACTGAAATCTGTCACATTATTTGAACCTGAACCTCAACCTGAACCTGAAACTCAACCTAAGCCATCACCTATACCACTTCCTGCACCTACACCTTCACCTGAAAAGCAATTCCTTTTATGTAAAGATGATCTGAAAGTCTCTGGAGACACTATCTTAGATGGAGTTTAGAAATGATTGTCCTCTCAACCTTGTCTTGTGACCCAAATAAGTCAAGAATATTCCTCTATAATTTTAGAAAATAATATCGGTCATATTCAACCCAAGATGATTCATGAAATTCAATAATTAAGGTTTGAGAACAAGCTGCTCCGTACGGAAGTTGCAACTCTAAAAAGCATGGTAGAAGACATGTAGAAACAACTACATTCAAGATCAGAGCCTTCTCCTGCTTCTCCATCTCTTGAACCTTATTTTTCAAACATCTCTCAAGATATTGTGTCCCAGATTCACCCATACCTGCTATCCTTTGATGAAAATATTGGAGACAGGAACCCACAGATGTTGCACCACATGAGAGAGCTTGTAGAGAACCTGAATAAACTCACAGATGAATATTCTGGTTGTCTTCAAAAGCCCCTGAAACAACTCAATTTTCTAACCACATCTGTTAAATCTTCTACTTCCGTTGGTCAAACCTCTACTCCTTCTTTGGATAGTTCTCTGCTAAGATCTATAGTCAAGGAAGATATTCAGCATGCCATAACTGGCTTTGATATGGCTCTTTTATCTGAACTAGTTAAGAATAGTGATATAGTGCTTGAACTGGTGCAAAATCACTCAAGGATTTCCAATGATGCTCTGTAAGATATCTCTATGATGGTGTACTTCTATTTCAATAGGATTTTCTCCATGACTGATGTGAACAATCACTTCAAATATCTTGTAGAGAATTTGAGAATCCTTTCTGTAACCCAAGCCTTCAAAAACCATGTCTAGAAGCTGACTAAGTCTACCAGATTGTTGGAAAAGTTCATTGAAAATAAAGATGTCTTTGAAAATGCTATGAAGTATGGAGGGGAGATAATCACAGACATCAACAAGCTTCTGAGGCCTTATCTCCATGTTCAAAGCACATCAATTGTATCTCCAGTGGTTGCTCCTCTTCGACCTAGTTTGCCTTCTTTCACTTCTGACTTAGCTTCCACAACCATGTCTGTTGGTCAGGCTCTTATTCAGATTAGGCATGTCATCATTGATAAACCACATCCTCATTTTTCTAATACTATAACATTAGATCCCTCCATCTTCGATGGTCTCCCTTTACCTTCTCTATCTACCATTTCTATTCCTTCTTCTACATCAGCCACATCCTCTATGGCTTCATATTCTGCTGCTGATAAAGGAAAAGAGAAGGCCAAACCCTAATGAATATGAGTGACTCATATTTTTTGATGTGGATGTCATTGATTTTTTGTATTTTTACTATATTTTGTATTCTGAACACTTTTAATGACAGAATCACTGTTTTCCCTCTATTCTTTCTACTTTTTTATAATCCCAAAATGTGGATAAAAAGTGAGAAGTTATTTGTTATTCTATATGTTATTTTCTCTTTAGCTAAATTCAATTTAACTTTTAACTGTACATTATTTGTCATCATCAAAAAGGGGGAGATTGTTGGACTCCACATGTATTAATCAAGTTTTAATGATCACAGATCTCAATAATAATTACAAATATTATTAATGATCACAAATATCAAAAATCTTATCAATCATGTGTATTTATTTTTCAAGTTATCTCATACTTGATAATGGTTATTCTCAATTCATTTTATGCATGTTAATGTTTAAGTCTAAATATAGTTATTTTCCAATGTACAAGACACTGTGATGATTGACACAGAACATCAGACTATGTTAGCAAGACATAGGCACCGTGACCATGAGACACCATGACCATGAGACGTCATGACACATTAATCCTGACAGCATGAAGCAATAAACTAAGAATAGACACCATAATCCAGAAACTCTGTTTGCCTAAGTGTCAGAAACAATTAGCAAGACATATTCCTTAAGGCACCGTGAATCCGGAAACCATAATCAAGACACTGTGGCGGAGACACCGTGATAAGAAGACACCAGGAAGGAGACACTGTGATGGAGACACCATGAAGGAAACACTGTGAAGGAGACACCGTTTGCATAACTACAGCGACAATGTTTCCTAACCATTTTGTCGTTTTTCTATTTAACTTATTAACGGACATATTTGACTCCTTTAATGCACTGACATAAATAATGTTTCATTATATATATAGTATGCGGTATGAGGTACGAATCACGTGGAACTGTTTGGCCAAAATCCATGCATTCAAAGATAAAGAGAAGAGTTCCCATGAGAAAAAAAATACATGATACGACATGCGACAACTCAAGAAATGCGAGTGCGCTGTACTGAACCGAACACCAATCGTGAGCATGACCAAGAAGAAGAGATTGCAATATCTTTAAAGAAGAAATTGTCTCATACATGAAATCCAACTCTACTAAAGAACACACGAAGTTCATTGGGATAAAGAGTACATCTTCACTCTTGAAGAACACAAGTTGAACCACGGAACTCTATTTTTCAACACAAAAACTAGAGAAGGACTTAAAAGAATTTATGTCTTGTCCAATGAGTCCATAGCTGCACTGCTAATCACTAGAGAATTATAAACTCATATTTACTCTCTCTCAGTGATTTATTTATTTACATTAGAACAGTGTGTGTAAAATGTATATTTTACACACACATACTAACTCATGCGCTGAACTGGAGGATTTCAATATCCTCAAACCAAATTCTTTAATCTTGATTACCCATTACAACTGTGGAAGAGGTCCTTGTGTGGACTGATCATTATTTTTTTTTACCCACGAAAATTGTGGAAGGGGTCCCTGTGTGGCATGGACATTCCATGTACTGATGTTAACCCCGATCTAGGGTGTGGATACTAGTTTATTTATATAAACTTCTTGGTGGCAGGTGATCACAAAGTGGATTGGATTAGGTCTCAGCTTGAGACTGAACTACTTGTTTTATATCCACAGGTCCATTTAAATTTAGTCTACTCTGTTTTACTATATTACTGAACAATATAGAAAAACACTAAATTCACTTTGATAGTTAGTCTTAGAAAGAAGTTATATCTGATTTGTCTTAGTAGGATAACTTCAAATGTAATTTCAATAATACGAATTATGATTACTCAGAATTAATCAATCTTTTGAGAATTTTTTCAAACAGTCATACTCTTATAATAGTATAACCTCGATTAACTGGGTTGTATCTATTTTTTGGGAAATCAATATTTATAAACCTATTATATTTTAAATAGAAATTTTTATATTTACTCAATTCACCCCTCCCCTATTGAGTTAACTACTCCGACCAACAGTTAGTTTACCACCCGTGTACCGGGTAAGCCACTCGTTAAACTAACAATGTCTCATGGCTTCACCCATGCCATGTCCGTGGGTTTGGAATTACCAATACAATTCTCATTTATTAGTGCAAAATCACAAAACTCTTATTGAGCACAACCGGCATTTTTAACAAAACAATTATTAAAATGAGAGATAATATTATGAGATAAAATTTAAAATGAAAAAACACACCAAAAGGAAATGTCTTGGTGTGATAGGTAAGATATAAATATTGTGATGATTGAGATTTTATCCAATAATAATGGTTATAATCCACTTGAAGGACGGTATAGAAGGGAAACAGTTATTCAACCCACCCTTCTAAGGAGTGTATTAAACCATTGGGTGCATTACAAAAAATTAAATTGAGATTAATTGTTATATACTATGTGACCATTATATCATTTAATGAAAAACTATAGATGAATATAGTGTTTTATTCTCCTTTCATTTATGTAGATACCTATCCAAGCCATATATAATCTCCTATGTTTTTTATTTCTATTTATGTATCAGTATTTCAGTTCCCATCACATCATTATCCCTTTTTATTATTTTTTCCATTTCACTAAACTAATAATTTATAAATCATTTTGAAAATTGAGTCTCATTATGTAAGGGAATACATTTCATGAGTCTTCAGTCTATGGATCTCTAAAAAGTATTACTTTTATACAATATACTATTCAATCATCAGACCCTCAGGAATATACTAATAAATAATTCAATGGGGAATTTTTATGAAAAAAGACATTTTCTATTCTATTTTTATTTGATGATGTGTTTCCTCATTTAGTTGACAATATCATGGGGATAGATTTTCAATAATATATTAAGTACGTTCCAAATTTCATAATCAAGGTGAATGTTTTTTAATATTTAGGAGAAAAATTTTCAAGTAGTCCAATTCGTATGTTTGTCGTTGATTTGTAATTGAGTTTTTCAATCTAATGATAATTCAATATCATGGGTAATATTCAATATGAATTCAACTATTCTAAAAATATAACTATATTTATAATCATCTCAAATTTTAAATTTTTTTTTATTTAATGATTATATTATCATACATGATTTTATGCTTTCTAATGAATAGCCTTTAATGAATCCCCTACATCATAATAGAATTTTAATATATATTCAATCTTGTTTCTATTAGTAATGATATTTCATGAACCAACATCATTTTCCACTGAACTGTGCATCCTAGTCAACACCTGACATGTCCCTAAGGGTGTTCCTTATCCCCTTAGGATGAAAAATAGTGGCTATGAATCAGAAATCTATGAGGTGAAATTATTTATATGGATACAATAATAATATCACAGAACTTATACCTAGAATTCTGACAGGACCACTCCATATATTAGATAATCATACATACAAAATAAACAGTTTTAAGACAAGAATAAAATAAGGGGAATAAAAAATATAAAACTAATAAAACTAAATTTTGATTTGATCCATTGCAACTAAACATTCCAATATATATAAAAACCAAATTTAATCAAGAAATTTTCGATATAAACATTGATATGTGATCATACATGAGTCACCTAAATAAACATACAAAAATAACAAATACTATGACATTTCTTCTCTATGTGTCAAGAAATAAATAATTTTATATTAATCATCACCAACATACTAAAACTATTACCCAATACTATCCATAATCTAATGTGAACCTAAAATAGACATTAAATATATATATATATATATATATATATTAGAGTAGAAATCTACTTTTGTAACATCCTAAAATCACTTGAATACCCTTTAATGTTATAAACTTTACACAATAATTTTAAAATTAAACTATGAATATAATATTTAAATTTTAATTTCAAAATAGGCCACATTGTGTTCATTTTAGGAAATTCAGTAGTTTCATGAAATTCAAAAAATATCCCATTTTAAAATGGAATATATATAATCCATTACAATTTCATATGGATAATAAAATTGAAAATAACATCTCTTTACCAGTTCCTTACGAATCATATTCAACAACATTTTTTATCAATTTAAAGAAATAATGGGAAAAAGTCCACACATGAACAACCACATGTAAATAAGAAAGCAAATACTAAGATACTTGAAAATATTATTACATGAAACTAAAGTAACCATAAATAATATAATATCGTAATTTTCATTTAGCTATGTCATTGATTAAATTCTTTTTCTAATCCCTTATAATTCATTAATTAAAATTTTAATATGTGTATGACGATTCTTGTGAGTTTTTTAGGGTTTTGGGGTGTGAATGAACAATTAAATTGCCCATTATTTTCATGATGCATGATTGGTGTGTGGTTATTGTAAACTGTTATCCCAACCTATGCTAAAATTGACGAGGAGGTTCGCGACTAGGTAAATCATGCAAGGGGGAGAGCCAAACTGAGCAACCTTAGAGAGTGGAATTATACAAGGTTGGATCACAGTTTTTCAAACCATTTGGATCTCCCTAGGTAACCATATGACTCAACTCTTCGCAGACATAAGTAGATACATGTTTGGCACAGGAGTTCCCATTAAAAATTGAGAATTACCAGTTTTTACCCTCTAGATTTTTGGATCCCCACTTGATTTCTCCAATATATCATTCCCTATCAAACCTAGGGATGAACCGATTCAACCCAATCATCCATAGGATGGTTCTGTATAGATTCATTCTCTTTGGGTGCAATGTTGGTTTTTGATCAAAGATATTGGTAGTTATAACACCCCCTTCATATCATTCCTATATTATGGTTTTTAGTTTCTCTCATCTTCTTATGAAGCCATGGGACCCTATTTTCCAAGTGTAATCATGGATAGGTCTTCAAAGGGTTTTTTAATTTAGATATATGGCTATGATTTTGAGAGCATTCATCATCAATTTCACGTTAGGTATTCTACAAGTTATATCCCATAGTCATTGTGTTGATTTGTTCAGGTTTGGTTATGTTCATTTTTATCTATTATTGTTGTTTTATTCCTTTAGTGGTATTTGGAATAATGAGAATCTAAATTATGAATTAAACCCTCATGATCCTAGTGGGATGAGTTGAAAATTATTTTATTGACTTAGGTACAAACATGGGGTGTTCAAACACATACAAACCAAGATATCTATAAGGTTATGTATGGATTTGATGTATTATAATGTAGATCCCATGAAGATCATATTAATATGGTTCATTTATTTGAAAATGTAATAATGATAGTTTCTCCAAGGGTTCATAATGGCATAATGTCTTGTTTGGGATTGCATGAAAAAAGGATAATTGGGTTAATAACGATTGTGTTGAATGGATTATGAATTATGTTAGGAATGCCTATGAATGTTAGTAAATATTAAATGATAAACTTTTTAAATTGGTAATTGCTTAGGAATTTAGTAATATGTGAAAGATTATTTCATAGGGAAATAATTAATATGTTTAAAGTGGTGATAAAAAGGGATGTATTGAACATGCCTAAGGGGTTGGGGAATGATAATGAGATTTGGTATAATTGGATATGTTGTGTAAATGGTAAATGAGTAATTGGATTATAGAAAAATAATAATTCCCATGATTATTATTATGGATTGTGATTGATATTTTTATTTTGGTTGATATTATTTGTGATATGACATTGTGTGGTGAATTGATAAATTAGCATTTGCACATGTCTTGGTAGTTTGGGTTATATAATTGAGGTTCCATGCATACTTGTTGATTTTTACTGAGGCTCTAAAATCCACCCCATAATGCATGGGTCAAGGATGGGACATATCATTATTCCCATAATGGTTTCATTTGATGAGACTACCCAGACTGAGGCATCGAGGAGGTTGTAATGTATTATTTTGGATTTTTTTACCCCTAGTGAGATTTGAACATTACCTATTCCGTTATTCATAGTGATTTAATTCCATATACCCCTATGTAAATGATGTAAATTCTGAACCCATGGGAGATGTGATGAAAATTCATTATGTTGGGATGATAGAAAAATTGATGATATTGGTAATAATGAAATAAATGGATAAAGAGTACACTGTTAAAAAATGGAACGTAAGATTACCTTTGGTTTACCATATCATTTAGTTTATACTTGCATGCAATATCTATTTAGAATGGATATTTTGTAGACGTTTTTGTCTATGTCCAATAGAGTTTTACTCACACCCTTCTCTGGATGCTGTTTGGTACCTAAGCAGAATTCATTTTTCATGTTTTGATAAGGGAAAAGGCCATGTTCTTGAGAGATGAGATAGGGTTTGGATAAGCATGGTTATGGACCAGGACATTGAGTCAGGACCTGTTTGGGGAGTCAGCATTTGTCTTGATTTTGTTTTTCCATCACTTTGGCACATTTATCATGAAATGACATAGTTATTATTATTTTTCTGTTTATACCCAATTTTGGGATATTTTTGTTTATTAATTATAATTGGTTATTGTATATTGTTTCCTCTATTTAAATTGTTATTGGTTTTGGATTACATTGTTATGAGGGTATATTCTGCCCATGTGGCTTATTGAACCCTCACTACTGGTCAATATTCATTATTATAAGTGGAGGCATGACTAAGGTCAGGTGGTTACCTAGCTTGGAGAACCGGTTTACTGTCTCCCGGGTAGGTATCATTTTAAATAACCACCCATATATGTAAAATAATGTTAGGAAAGTGTAAATAGATATAATATACACTCAAAAAAATTAATTCAATAACTAAATTTAAATATAAATAGCATCACATAGATAAAATAGTAAAATGAACTACAACAGGGGAGTGGCCACATTGATCTAAGGTCAAAAAATTCTTGGATCTTCATATTATCTTGATGATACCAACAATAAAATAACTACCCACCTGTCATTAAGAAATGCCTAATTATCGTTAATATATATTTATATAACTTTTAAAAGTATAGTTGGGAAAATTCCACATTCCTAAAAATTAAAAAAAACAAATAAAAAAATAGTAATGTTTTGTTTGTGTGTTTAACTCCTTTTCTTGGAGGTCATCTCCAAAATCCTTATAGTGCTAGAGCTAATATTACAACCTATGTACTCAGGGTTTCCATGATCAAACAATTGATTTGTGTAATATAAAACATTATATTAGTCATAAAAAATCTTAAAGATATATAAAAACATATAATATCCATGAATCATGCACTTACTGAACTTATTAAAACCCTTCATAGACCAAATCCATTTTCTCACTAGGAAAACAATATAAGCATTATATCCTCTACCTAGAATAATCCAATCAATCCATATAATATCAGTATAATATTTATATTTAAACAAATAAATCAATTGGAAATCATTCAAATAAATTTTTATATTAAGAAAAAAATATTATTATGTTCTAAATGGGTCTTTAAAAAAATTTATAAAACCAATTTTAAGCTCATTTCATGAAATAAAATGAACCATGATTTTTTAATTTAGAAACCCTTTGAAATCAATGTATCCTTTTTTAAAGATTGTTTAACCACATTTTACTCTCAATATCAAAAAAATAACAACAAGAAAATTTTATTAAAACACAACGTATATTAATTTTATAAACCATTTATTTGAAAAACATAGGGTTTATCCTTTATAAACATTTCATAAAAACCACCCAATTTTCACTACCATTTCTAGTTGAATGAAATCCCCTTTGAACATTAAATAAAACTACTAAGTGTATATTATTTCATTTTTATGAAATAATTACAAAGCATGGATTTATATAAGAAATCAATCTAGGCATCAAATTTTAAGAGACATGCATAGATTCACCTACCCTAACAAAAAACAATAACTAAATTAAAATATCCAATAGACCACATACATATCCATAATAACCCACCACATCTTCAAACACCATAAAATGAATGAATCATGTGTATAGAGAAAAAAAATCCAATAATTGAATAATTATGGATAAGTAAACTATTCACACATAAATATACAACATATTGTTATTTGAATACTCATTAAATATGAATATGATCGACACCTGTCCCTTGAATTTTTAGTATCATTAGAAATATTGATACATAAAAAAACTAGTGCATAAATTATTTACATCACATCCCATTACGTTCTTCCCAACCTGCACCCTTCTTAGAAATATCATTCTTAAAACCATTATTCATAACTTGGGGAAGGTAAACATAATAAGTCATGAGCATTGATTGTAACAGCCCAAGATTTTATGAAAAATATTCTTTTTAATTTCACTAATGTCTTGTGTTGTACGCAACACAAAAAGGAGCTTGCACAACACGCATCCTTGACTTGCCTTGCATTACACGCAATCACAACCTTCCTCGATAGCGTGTGTAGTACGCAATACTGAGTTTCACGAAACAACGATATGCTATTAAAATATTATTAAAACTAGCCGTTATGAATAGTAATAACCACTTTTTAAATTTTAGAAATTTTAGCTCTCAAAATGGACTTCATTTTTGGATTCGGAGTATCGAATTTAGTCTAATGTGAAATTTTGGTACTTTTCGGATAACTTTCATATTCTGATGAATAGTGAAAATTACTAAATTATAATTAAAAACAACTTTTTTAATCGAAATAATTAATAGTGATAAATCATTAATTTGAGTGGTTTTAAAGTATATTTAGAATATATTTTTACAATTTAATACAATGTTGGTCATTTTATGTAATTTCACATTTAAACCAGACATAATAAAGTGTCAATCTTTTGATAGATATTGTTTCTTTAAAACACGCTATTTGTTTTAACAGAGGGATTTAATTATAAAATTAATTAATGAAATTTCTATGTTATGAATTTGGTAAAATAGACTTCATTTTTGAATTTTGAATATGAAATATAGCTTAGGATAAAATTTTGGCATTTTTCTGAAAACTTTCAATTTTTGAAGAATAGTGAAACCACTAAGTGGTAGGTTAAAAATTGAATTTTGAATAAAACATAATTTTACCACTTCTGTGAATGGAATTTCGAAAATCCAACAGACACGGTTAATATCAAGGACTAAAATGTGGTTCAATGAGATGAAAATAATTTTTGGTGAATAGTAACTTTTTACTTTTTTTTACCACGGTTAATAGTAAATAGGGTAACTAAGGGTAAATATGATATTACTATTACCCTAACACATGTTCTAATTCTATTGGATAAGTGTAATTCGACCAAAAACAACCTTATAAATATAATATGACCATTTAGGGCCACTTGGATTAGATTATGACATTTAATATTATTTTATTTAATGAATAGTTAAAATAGTTAAAATCAAAGTTTAATAACTAAAACATTTTTAATATGGAGTTATACATAAGATAAATTCGACTATAAATATTCATTAGAAATATAAAACGATTTCCTACATAATGATATTTTATTTATAATTTTTAGACTTTAAATAAATTAATTTATTTATGACACAACAATGATGCAGTAATTACCCTTTTAAGGAAATATTGACATAATTGATGTTATAAATGCTCAAATGAATGTAATTTGAGACTTTTTATGAATTCCACTAATTTTATAGGTTACTATGATATATTAGTGTTGATTTAATCAACTTGGTTCGAACATATAATTCTGTTATGACTTTCACAAAAATCATATATCAAATAGTGTCAAAATTGACACAAAATATTTTTTAAATCAAATATTATATTATTAATTGTTATTTTATTCCTAAAAATCTAAGGTTAGGCCAAATGACATAGGTAAGGATATATATATTAATAATAAACAATTTGGGGTTCGTTTGGAATGTTATAGTAAGTGTATTAACCATATAGTGAAAGAAAACAAAAAGACACGGTAAAAGTTAAATTATTTAACTTAGAGTTAAATCTAATTGATAAGGTTAAAATAATACCCTAAACTTGTCTAAATACTATTGGATGATAGGATTTCGACCCATCCCCACTTTAGCTTCGAAATAAGACCCTTTGGAACCATTATAAACCGATTTTGACATTAATATAAAATAATATTTTGAGGTATTCCTAAGGTGCCCCTCTCCTCCCTTATAAAAGGGTACCTCCTCCCCCTCCTCCTCACACCAATTTGAGCACTCAAGCTCGTACAAACCCTGCCAAAATCCCTTCTCCACTTCCCTAGAATAATCCTAGTGGTCCTGGTCTTCTTCAAAAACCAATCTTAGTTCCCTAAGTGGAGGATTCAAAGAGGCGTTTTAAAGAAGAGGTAATATCCATTACCGATCTTTTCAATTTATTTCTTCTTCAAATTCTTCTTCTTTAGTTGTTTCTTGATAAAGTAATAACATCAGTATTTCTTATATACTGATATGTTATTATAAATATTAAACAACTCTAATTCAACTTCTATCCATCCTACGGAAAAATGAAATCACCGCACGTGCGTACGTACGGAATACCGTCTCCACGCCGTGGTGTAATATATTTTCCGTCACCACCTTAATTGGATTGGTATAATGGTGTAATTAGTAACTATATATGATTATTATAAAGTTATATTGATACTGAAATAGTATACATACACTTCAACACAATTCCACGACCATGGGAACGATATCATCGCTCGTGCGTACGTACGGACTACCGTCTCCACGACGCGATGACATTCATTCTCCATGTTAACCATTTAAGAATGATTAAAAAGTATATATAAGAAAATAATAATGAAATATATGACATTATAAATCTACTGGATTTATGTATATATGTATGTCATCTACTTACTTCCATTCAAGACAATAAGGAAAGGAAAACAGCGTTCATGCGTACGTACGGACTACCGTCTCCATGAACGATGTTTTTCATTTCATTTATCTATCTATTATATATATATATATACTGAATATATATGATATATAAATCATATTTTATATTCTGGAATTAAGTAAATCATGATATAAGTAATAATAATGTCAAGAACAACAAGTCAAAACACCTATGATAAATGAAACGATTTTACCCAAAACGCTTCTTGAACATGGAATTTACAAAAGAACGGGTAATATAAAGTCATAAGTGAACCATATATGATATCATAACAATGAATATGATTCTGTAATAAGTCAATGACATTATTTAAATCATTATACAGGAGGTTCGGACACATACGAAGCAAATCGGACCTAAGGTAAGGGAAATATCACAATCTCATTTTTATCTGAGATTGTTTATTCGTAAGTATTTACTAGGGTGTATTTTATCATCCACATCCATGTTTCATCAATATGTAATATTATTTCCATCCACCTACAATTGTTTAAATCCATTTTTACCCTTCGGTGAGTTTTTAGTAATATGTATGAAAGGAATCTTTTGTCGTTTTTCGTACGAGGTACTTTTTGACTTTTCTGACAAAAGTACGAAGAATGTTTTTTTAACTTATATGGAATGAATGGATTTCTAAAACATTATTTCCAAGAAGTTTACTTTATAAATATTCAAGTTTATTTGTAATCATCTTCTTTTAGTTTAAAATTGTATGACATGTTAAGAAAGGTAAAGTGTTTTTGAAGTAGAAAGGATATTTTCCTCAAGAATGGAGTTCAAGTATTTTATCAAAATTATTTTCCATCTAAGATAATAAAAGGGTTCTGTTTTTATCCCTATTATTACATGGATTTTATTATGTTGTGATGGAAATATTTTTTTTCTTTATCTTATATGAATTTTTTTATGGTGTCATGTTGTTTAAGAATCCCATTTTTATTACATGGGTTACGCTATGATGTATGGTTTATGATTATGTGGCACAGATAAGAAAGGATTCCTTATAAGATGGATGGGACCTATATCTCCCTCCAATGCATTGGGTAATGATTTTATATCTCATGAGATAGACATGGCTGGAATGGTAGGTTATACCGGTTTAGTGAAACAGGACTGAAACGAGGGTTACTCGATTCAGAAAGGGACTTTGTCTACTAAGATAGTCTTGGCAATGAGTCTTGACTAACAAGAAATGATTCTCTATGATTATGTGTGAAGGCCACAAAGTTTCATGTTTTAAGTTATGATTATTGTGATTATATTTCACCACCATGATTTATCCCATGTTATGAAATTATGCTCTCTTTTGCAGGTTATGATTTCCAAAATGTTATGTTCTTATGAATACGATGTGATTGATATTTCTCTTGTTTACCCTTACTGAGCATTTGAGATCACCCTTTTATGTTTTCTTTTCCCCAGGATATAAAGAAAGGTTTTAGGTAAAAAAAAGGAAGATCTTTATGGGAGATGTTGAAGATTTTTTACCACGATTAGAATATTTTATTCCGAGTTTCCAAAGACACTAAACTATTACGATCCTTTTGTGTGTGTTTTTGTTATGTACTAAGTATTCCGCAAATGTAATGTAATGTCCATGTACGTCAAGCTTCGGGTCTCTACAGTTGGTATCAGAGGAAAGGATTAGTCAACCTTTGGAAACTAGGATGCGAGAACTTTAGTGATATCCCTAGAGATATTTATAAGGTATGTCTAGGGATGTCCCTAAGGATAAGTATACGTATAGGATACAGTCCTAGAACTACGGTAACGATCATATAATTTAACATAAGATGTTAGATATTTAGGGTACTCCCTCTTTATTATGTTTTTCTCCCTAGCATGATTTTTGCCTCTCACACTATTCTTTTTTGGGTTTTAGAAAATGGCTGGAAACAAGATGATTCACGATAATGGAGGATATGATGGACATTGGAATGATATTCTTCATAATGAAATCGAATTTGGATGTCCAAACATCATTATTATGCCGAATCAGCAATCTCATAATATGATCAATAAAGTAAAATTTGGTAAGTTTCCTGACTCGGCTAATAAGAGAAAGATGGAGTTTCATGATGATCATAGAGGAAAGAAAGTTCAATTTCCCCTATGTAAATCATGTTGGAAGAGGCATCAAGGAGAATGTTTCAAAGGAACTGGAAGATGCTTTGGGTGTGGAAAAGAAGGACACAAAGCAAGTAAATGCAAAGGAAAAGGTTCAGTTAACAACATGGATGAGGATAATGGTATTGCTACGACATCAACAATGGTTAAATGTTTTAAATGTGGAATGTGCGGGCATTATGAAAACCAATGCCCTAAGGGAAAGTCTCATGAAGATAATCAGTATGGTCGTATGGGAAGTTTTTATGTGGATGATGATGAAGAGACTACAAATGATATGTGAGATGAAAGAATTGTTGAAGCTCGGTCAATGGTTTAAGAATGTAGTGGAATGATTACATGTTTATCATGTGTAATGTTGTATAAGTAATCTCGTGGTACTATGGATTAAAGAGACATGTAAGGATTGTTACACTGTTGTCTGATTAATGTTACCAGTATCCATGAAAGGTTATTCAGATATTTTTGGAATGTAGATGATATGCGCATAATGAAGGGATAAAGAGAAAATTAAATGTTTGATAGTATTCATGAGCTCATGACTGATATAAGGAGAAGGTTATATCATGGTTTGAGTATATAGAATTTTTGGATTTTGGTATGTGGAAAGAGTTAACTTTTAACAGCATTCATGTTTTCACTAAGGTTTAATGGGTATTCATTTTTTTTCAATAGAATACATCATTAAGGTATTCACATGATTGGAATGTGACCAACAAGATATATGGGGGATAAATGATGGTATTCACATGCTTGGTTGACGACATTTCAAGTAATCATTTTCTTTATACTATGAGCTTGGACCGAAGTATTTTAGATAAGCCTAAAGATTGTAATGGATTATGTTAACCATAAGTTAGTATTGTTTAAGTATAGAACTTTTTTTTGATAATATTTATGTGATGTTATAGTAATGTAGTTTTAGAAAAAGGACAACCTGCAGGACGGGCGACAGCCCATCGCTTCGGACAAGGCTGTGGGAATCGAACCCACAACCGAAGTGTGACTGGCCTTTTTCGCCTACCACTGGCCTACAGGAAGTCTCTGTTTAGTAGAAACTAGTTTTATTATATTAAGCAGTATGATATATGAAGTATAAGTCCATTTTTAGGAACCATATGTGATTAATCTCACTATAGATCGACTTATGTATATAATTTTTGCTAACCTTTTGTTTGAGACAGATGGAATGACCCGTCATTCTATCACATGATCTGCTAACACTTCACGAATAAAAAATTAAACTTCATTTATTTAATAGATGAAGTGGAAATTGTTCAAGTAATGAACAACAATGAGATTGTACCAACATAAAGAAAGTATTTATTCTAATTCAAATTTTCAACTTTAGGGAAATGATCTTGAAAACCAAAAATGTTGTCCTAGTGATCTTATACCTGATGAATCGGATGGTACCTTAGATCATCAAAAATTTATGGATTTGTGATTGTTGGCTTTTCCATAGCGATGTTCTCTACCACTCTCCATCAGAGCATGATGGTTAGATTTTTCTTCCATATCCATATTTTCACCTATGTGGAAACCCAGTGATTAGTTTATTTGGGTAACCGTTAAGTTTCATACTTTTGTTTTAAAATATTGGTTTTGGTATTCCTTTTTACGATGTGGGTTTCTATTAAAGAAACTTTCAAATAGTAAACCATTTATAACCCCGACGAATTTCAAGGGCGAAATTCATTTTAAGGGGGGTAGAATGTAACAGCCCAAGATTTTATGAAAAATATTCTTTTTAATTTCACTAATGTCTTGTGTTGTACGCAACAAAAAAAGGAGCTTTCACAACACGCATCCTTGACTTGCCTTTCATTACACGCAATCACAACCTTCCTCGATAGCGTGTGTAGTACGCAATACTGAGTTTCACGAAACAACGATATGCTATTAAAATATTATTAAAACTAGCTGTTATGAATAGTAATAACCACTTTTTAAATTTTAGAAATTTTAGCTCTCAAAATGGACTTCATTTTTGGATTCGGAGTATCGAATTTAGCCTAAGGTGAAATTTTGGTACTTTTCGGATAACTTTCATATTATGATGAATAGTGAAAATTACTAAATTATAATTAAAAACAAATTTTTTAATCGAAATAATTAATAGTGATAAATAATTAATTTGAGTGGTTTTAAAGTATATTTAGAATATATTTTTACAATTTAATACAATGTTGGTCATTGGATGTAATTTCACATTTAAACCAGACATAATCAAGTGTCAATCTTTTGATAGATATTGTTTCTTAAAAACACGCTATTTGTTTTAACAGCGGGATTTAATTATAAAATTAATTAATGCAATTTCTATGTTATTAATTTGGTAAAATAGACTTCATTTTTGAATTTGGAATATGAAATATAACTTAGGATGAAATTTTGGCATTTTTCTGAAAACATTCAATTTTTGATGAATAGTGAAACCACTAAGTGGTGGGTTAAAAATTGAATTTTGCCTAAAACATAATTTTACCGCTTCTGTGAATGGAATTACGAAAAACTGACAGACACGGTTAATATCAAGGACTAAAATGTGGTTCAATGAGATGAAAATAATTTTTGGTGAATAGTAACTTTTTACTTTTTTTCCACGGTTAATAGTAAATAGGGTAACTAAGGGTAAATATGATATTACTATTACCCTAACACATGTCCTAATTCTATTGGATAAGTGTAATTCGACCAAAAACAACCTTATAAATATAATATGACCATTTAGGTCCACTTGGATTAGATTATGGCATTTAATATTATTTTATTTAATGAATATTTAAAATAGTTAAAATCAAAGTTTAATAACTAAAACATTTTTAATATGGGGTTATACATAAGATAAATTCGACTATAAATATTCATTAGAAATCTAAAAAGCTTTCCTACATAATGATATTTTATTTATAATTTTTAGACTTTAAATAAATTAATTTATTTATGACACACCGATGATGCAGTAATTACCCTTTTAAGGAAATATTAACATAATTGATGTTATAAATGCTCAAATGAATGTAATTTGAGACTTTTTATGAATTACAATAATTTTCTAGGTTACTATGATATATTAGTGTTGATTTAATCAACTTGGTGCGAACATATAATTCTGTTATGACTTTCACAAAAATCATATATCAAATAGTGTCAAAATTGACACAAAATAGTTTTTAAATTAAATATTATATTATTAATTTTTATTTTATTCCAAAAAATCTAAGGTTCGGCCAAATGACATAGATAAGGATATATATATTAATAATAAACAATTTGGGGTTCGTTTGGCATGTTATAGTAAGTGTATTAACCATATAGTGAAAGAAAACAAAAAGACACGGTAAAAGTTAAATTATTTAACTTAGAGTTAAATCTAATTGATAAGGTTAAAATAATACCCTAAACTTGTCTAAATCCTATTGGATGATAGGATTTATACCCATCCCCACTTTATCTTCGAAATAAGACCCTTTTGAACCATTATAAACCGATTTTGACATTAATATAAAATAATATTTTGAGGTATTCCTAAGGTGCCCCTCTCCTCCCTTATAAAAGGGTACCTCCTCCCCCTCCTCCTCACACCAATTTGAGAACTCAAGCTCAGCCAACCCCTGCCAAAATCCCTTCTCCACTTCCCTAGAATAATCCTAGAGGTCCTGGTCTTATTCAAAGACCAATTTTAGTTCCCTAAGTGGAGGATTCAAAGAGGCGTTTCAAAGAAGAGGTAATATCCATTACCGATCTTTTCAATTTCTTTCTTCTTCAACTTCTTCTTCTTTATTTGTTTCATGATAAAGTAATAACATCAGTATTTCTTATATACTGATATGTTATTATAAATATGAAACAACTCTAATTCACCTTCTATCCATCCTACGGAAAAATGAAATCACCGCGCGTGCGTACGTACGGAATACCGTCTCCACGCCGTGGTGTAATATATTTTCCGTCACCACCTTAATTGTATTGGTATAATGGTGTAATGAGTAACTATATATGATTATTATAATGTTATATTGATACTGAAATAGTATACATACACTTCAACACAATTCCACGACCATGGGAACGATATCATCGCTCGTGCGTACGTACGGACTACCGTCTCCACGACGCGATGAGATTCATTCTCCATGTTAACCATTTAAGAATGATTAAAAAGTATATATAAGAAAATAATAATGAAATATATGACAATATAAAGCTACTGGATTTATGTATATATGTATGTCATCTACTTACTTCCATTCAAGACAATAAGGAAAGGAAAACAGCGTTCATGCGTATGTACGGACTGCCGTCTCCATGAACGGTGTTTTTCATTTCATTTATCTATCTATTATATATATATATATACTGAATATATATGATATATAAATCATATTTTATATTCTGGAAGTAAGTAAATCATGATATAAGTAATAATAATGTCAAGAACAACAAGTCAAAACACATACGATAAATGAAACGATTTTACCCAAAACGCTTCTTTAACATGGAATTTACAAACGAACGGGTAATATAAAGTCATAAGTGAACCATATATGATATCATAACAATGAATATGATTCTGTAATAAGTCAATGACATTATTTAAATCATTATACAGGAGGTTTGGACACATACGAAGCCAATCAGACCTAAGGTAAGGGAAATATCACAATCTCATTTTTATCCGAGATTGTTTATTCGTAAGTATTTACTGGGGTGTATTTTATCATCCACATCCATGTTTCATCAATATGTAATATTATTTCCATCCACCTACAATTTTTTAAATCCATTTTTACCCTTCGGTGAGTTTTTAGTAATATTTATGAAAGGAATCTTTTGTCATTTTTCGTACGAGGTACTTTTTGACTTTTCCGACAAAAGTACGAAGAATGTTTTTTTAACTTATACGGAATGAATGGATTTCTAAAACATTATTTTCAAGAAGTTTCCTTTACAAGTATTCAAGTTTATTTTTAATAAACTTCTTTTAGTTTAAAATTGTATGACATGTTAAGAAAGGTAAAGTGTTTTTGAAGTAGAAAGGATATTTTCCTCAAGAATGGATTTCAAGTATTTTATCAAAATTATTTTCCATCTAAGATAATAAAAGGGTTATATTTTTATCCCTATTATTACATGTATATGATTATGTTGTGATGGAAATATGTTTTTTCTTTATCTTATATGAATTTTTTTATGATGTCATGTTGTTTAAGAATCCCATTTTTATTACATGGGTTACGCTATGATGTATGGTTTATGATTATGTGGCACACATAAGAAAGGATTCATTATAAGATGGGTGGGACCTATATCTCCCTCCAATGCATTGGGTAAAGATTTTATATCTCATGAGATAGACATGGCTGGAATGGTAGGTTATACCGGTTCCGTGAAACAGGACTGAAACGAGGGTTACTCGATTCAGAAAGGGACTTTGTCCACTAAGATAGTCTTGGCAATGAGTCTTGACTAACAAGAAATGATTCTCTATGATTATGTGTGAAGGCCACAAAGTTTCATGTTTTAAGTTATGATTATTGTGATTACATTTCACCACCATGATTTATCCCATGTTATGAAATTATGCTCTCTTTTGCAGGTTATGATTTCCAAAATGTTATGTTCTTATGAATATGATGTGATTGATATTTCTATTGTTTACCCTTACTGAGCATTTGAGCTCACCCTTTTATGTTTTCTTTTCCCCAAGATATAAAGAAAGGTTCTAGGTAAAAAAAAGGAAGATCTTTATGGGAGATGTTGAAGATCTTTCACCACGATTAGAAGATTTTATTCCAAGTTTCCAAAGACACTAAACTATTACGATCCTTGTGTGTGTGTTTTTGTTGTGTACTAAGTATTCCAAAAATGTAATGTAATGTCCATTTACGTCAAGCTTAGGGTCTCTACATTGATTCTTACTAAGGGTAATAATAATTGATATCAATAAATGATCAAAAGTTATAATAAGATAAGTAAAATGGTATGAGTACATGTTATAATTATAATAAAAATATTGTTAAATATATTTACAAATTATTCAAGGAAGAAGTTTTTGTCAAGTAAAATAAATAGTACATAAGAGTGTAGAATCATCAATAATCATTCATGAGCAATATCTTTCATAATAGGATACAATAAAAATCACTTCACACTCATAATGTCCAACTATACGTTCCAGAGTCCCACATGAACAAAAGTATTACTTATCCTCATTAAAAAATGATTACACAATAAAACAAGAAATTAAACATTTGAAATTTTACTTCTTTTACAAAAACTGATGATTGTATTTATTCTCACCCTCCATGATAAATAAAATATCCTATGATGATAAATTGAATAACATCACTCAATGGTTTATTCCTAAAAAATTCAATATCTTGACATCTAAATTATTTAATACTCATACAGTAATCCCAATTATCTTTATGTTATTTAAAAAATTATGTCGTAACATTTTTATAATTTAGAGAGCTATCTTAAAAAAAATATAATGCTTCACAAACTAATGTATTTACTCCAATATAATGCTGCATACTGACTATAAAATATTTTAACTTTTTATATGAAGGATCTCTAACTATGAGTGAAAAATGATTTTATTTGAAATTTATATTCACTGAACTTCATCACCATTTTCTCACTTTTATTATCACTCTAATTTATCGATGAATTAACCCATCAATTTATAGGAATCCATGAAGTAGTTATCAAACCAGTTATCACACAAAAAATTTATGAATTTATGAATATGTTTCAATGGTTTTCACTATTGTGAAAAATCATCATTTCAAAGGGAGATTCATGTATCATTTCAGTAAACCATAATTATCAATTTTCATGTCAACGGGTTCATGTAGAATTGTTCATCTCCCAAAAATTGTTACATTGAAACCAGTTCTTTTTCGAACTAATCACATCTTCATTGCACTCATCTTCACATTATTGTGAAGCATAGACTTCATGGTGGTTTCACCACATAGTTCATGGAAATAAACATTCTATATTCTTGGTAACTCTTCAAATTCAAAGAATATTCATCCATAAGATAACCACATCAAAAAAAAGAGATTCACTACGAATCGTCACAACCTACAAATAATGTCTTCTATGTATGGTCATAGTATTTTTCATCCACTATGATATTATGTCCCACATAGCAGCAAACCATGCATCTGTGAGACGTTAAACTCCTTAAATATCCTTTTCATGAAGAACTCAACCTGCAATATTCACCACCAAGAAATAATATTTGTTACTTTTTGGAAATAATTTTTTGAAATATTTTTGAACCCCTGTAGTGACTTCACACAACCTAAATGGTGGCTGAGATCATGGATTCTTGACCTAAATCCCCCATTCTCAAGGGGTTCATTTTCGAAGGGATCATACATGGTGAAGAAGGATATGACTATTCAGTAAAATGGATACCTCACAATCAAATCAAGTGATAGAAATCAATGGTTGATGAAATTTACATCTTTTTAATCAATAGATGAACATTAACCATATAGGGTTGTCTAACATCCAACTTGGTATGCTACGGGACATCTATATGAAAATCAAGTCACTCCTGTGATTAGAAAAAATACCAAATACCCTTCCATATTGTCCTCCCCTAAGGTGCACCAACCCCTTTCATTGGTGGCATCGAGGTCAACCCATCCACACTACGGACATGGGATTGTGGGTGGCATACATGAGCATGACTTCCACTTTTGGGAACTCTGACCCCATGAACTTGGTCAGGCCTACTCCCTTGGGAATGGTTGACCAACAGATCCAACATGTTCCCTTAATTGTGTGGCTAAAGCTTCCATGTGGATTGGAGTATTTTTTTAATTGAGGTACCCTTTCTAATACATATAAAAATTTTTATGTAATAAATTCAATTCAAATGAAAATATCGACTAAAATGTAAAGACAAACTCTTCCTCTATCTCCCCCATATTCATCAGTAAAATTATATATTATTATCTTTCTTGTACTTATTCAATTAATCTTTATTCAAATCATATTCACATGTTGTAAAAAATGTTTCCTCAGTGACACATTCCTTTCTTCATTACAATCATCACAAAAATCAACACAATTAAATACAATGAAGAATATTCCAATTGTGGCATCCAATTCCATTAAAGGAATCCATAACATTTCCTCATGCTTCAGTACTTCATCCATAATATTTCAATGGGAATCACAACTTTAAACATACTCTCTAATCACATATTGATGCACTATGATAAGATATGTAACACTTAGGTTCAACAATATTGCCCTTTGTATTTTGTTTTAATTATAACCTCACATATATTGTGTCACATAAAATTCAATATGTGTGTATCATATTTACACCCCCTTAATGAAAATCAAATAAAAATGGAAGTGGGATCTTATTATCTCTTTTGTATTCTCAAAATACTATCTCCGATTTTTTTAATAGAAGTAATTACATCACATGATACTTGTCATATACTTTAGTGAATTGCCTCTATGTATACATGGGAATACCCAATGTAAGAAAAAAATAGATATAACCAAATGTATATAAGATATATATTAAATATTCATGCATGTGAAATCAACCACAGAATGTCTAAATGTAAATACAAGATCGTACCCACACTTAATCAAACAAAATAGTATGTTCATGAGCCTTAGTATAATTTCCCCATTTTCCAACATTTCATCAAAATTGAACTCCCCTAAAATAAATTCAATTCCGAATGATAAAGGAGTGTGACTAGATGACTAAAACCTTTTGATGTACCCACCTCAATAGATTCATACACTTTCATCATAATGGAATTAAAGAAAATAATTGATGAACAACATGTCCCCATCAACTCCCTTATTTGGTAGCAAAATATACAAAAAAGGATAATGAATAAGATTGTATATTTTTGTAGTATTCAAGTGAGAGGACAAGTTTAAACGTGATTTTTCATCCTTAACTCAACATAACTCTCTTTTCGCGTTAATTTGTTGAAAATATCTATAACCTGATCATTAGTATAAATGTTTTTTATCATCATATCTCCACCATACAACTTTTATTTTATAAAATGAAACCTAATATTAATATGATTTGATCTACAATGTTATATATGATTTTTAGATAATCCAACAGCACTTTGGTTATCACATGGAATTTATAGTGGTATTTTAGTCTCAATTTTAAAATTAACCAACTATACTTTCAACCAGATCATCTATGAACATACATGTGTAGTAGAAACATATTCATCCTCATCCATGCTCATAGTTACTAAGTTCTCCTTCTTTCTATACCAACTGACATATCCTTCTCCTTGAAAGAAGGTTCCACCTAGGGTTTCTCTATTTTGTGTATAGTATTCTTCCTAATATGCATCTGTAAATCCCAATAGATTATAATTTTCATTGTGATGATATAGAATCCCATTGTTTATATTTCCTTTAATATATATCATAATTATATTAGAACCCAACAAGTGAGACTCATTTGGGATACTCTAAAATCTGTAAAAATGAATCACTGTATAATTTATTTCTTTTTTGATGGTGTGAGATAAGGAAACATCCAATGGTTGTTATAAATTATTTCTCATTAACAATGTTTCTAGCTTCAACCTTGAATAATATTTTAACCAATAAAATGGATATCACAACATATTTTTCATTTTTCCATTCCAAAAATTTCATCAATTCATTAGCGTACTTTTCCTAGGATAGAAATATGAAATTTGGTTTTTGTTGTATTTGAAATCCCATAAAATATATCATTTTTCCAAGCATGAACATCTCAAATTTGATTTTCACTTTCTCAGCAAATTCATTACATATTCCTTCCTTTTCACTTGTAAATATTATCTCATCCACATATACAATGACTATGACAGTACATTTTTAATTTTATCTCCCATAATTTTTAAAATCCACATTACCTTTAAAAAGAATCATATCACTTATAAAACCATCAGATTTTGAATACAAGGCACTAGGGACATATTTGAAACAATACAATTTTTTCCCTAATCTACATACCATACTTCCAAAATTTTCTAATACAAAACCATTAGGTTGTTCGATAAAGAATTCTCTAACAAGATCACCATTTAGAATGGATGATTTCTAGTCCATTTGATAAACATTATAATGTTTGTCTGCTACTGCTACAAAATACATTCTTATGGTTTCATGTCTTGTTGCTGGTGTAACTGTTTCTTCAAATTCAACTCCTTCTATATGATGAAATGATTTTCACAAAATCCTAGAATTATTTTTTGAAACATAACCTTTCATATTTAACCTATTTATAAAAACCCTCTTGTTACCAACTACAATTTTTTAGGTCTTCATAAAAGATCCCAAGGGATGTTATTTTCAATTTCATTAAGTTCCGCATTCACCGTATGTATCCATTCCTCATGCTTAACTACTATTCCAACTTTTTTAGGTTAACTTTTAGAAATAACGGTAGTTTTGTCTTCAATAATCAACCTTCTTTTTGTTTGAACTGGATCTCATTGACTTACAAAGATATTTTCTGTTTGAACATGTTTCTTCAATTTTTCATATCATTTTTTATTATTTTCATCACCTTCATATTCAATAGTAGTTTTTTCAGAATCAATATCAACAATGTTTGGGACTTTCTATGATGCTTCATCTTTTTTATGTTTCATTTTCATATGTTTTTTCTCATAATCAACTAAATCACCATCAACTACGATATCTGATGGGTTCTAGTTTTCAATAATTTTTACATCACTAAAAACAATCATCTTTTTCATCCATTTATTACAAAATATGATGGCTCTACCATATGATAGGTGTCGCATGAATATTCCTTCCTCTTTATTTTATTCAATTTTTCCTATATTGGTGTTCTTCATCTTAAGATGTAAAGGTGTTCCAAAATCACTAATGTACTTAAAAAATGGGTTTTTTGTACCCCAATTATATTGTTTTATTTTATGTTTCTGGTCTCATTAGACATTGGTTATATATGTGTATGGAATTACATATAGCTTATCCAGATAAATACATTGAGATGTTGCGCTCAGCTAACATAATTCTACACATCTCAAATATTATTATTTTCTTTCATTCTACTACACAATTTTCTATAAATCATATGGTTAACTCTACTGATGCTTGATTTCATGTTTAGAAGTATAACATTCAAAATAATCACAAGTAAAATCCTTACAATTATGCAATATAAGTTTCTTGTTATTGATAACCATGTCCTTCTTAGCTTGGCTTTTAAAATTTGTTCTCATCAAAAAAATTAATGAAATACAGGTCACCTTTGGTAGAATTATAATTTATTGGGCCACATAAGTCAATTGGAATTAGTTAAAGGGTTCTAGAAGATAATATATCCACCCCTTTGTGGTAAAATTTTGTCCAAATTACCTTTTTTATATGTTTCATAGATTAAATCCCTTTTCTCTTTAACTGTGGAAAATATCTTATGATATCATACTTCAATATCTTAGTTAATCCTTTTTGACAAAGTTGGGAAACACTTTTATGTTAGTGGTTGTTTTCATACTTGATACATTAATAATTGAAATTGATAGAATAAACAATTTGAAATGGATTACCATTGGATATTTTTTCTTGAATGATAATTTTTCCATATTTGTGCTTTTGATGATACATTAATTCTTTTTTGAACAATTACTGATGTATATCATATGAATGTTTTCTGACACTAATAATATTTTACATTATCCCTTTAAGAATAACACATTATCGAACATCATATTTTGGTCTTAAATATTTTCCTTTCCAACACCTATCATTTTTAAGAAATATTCATTTCCAAAGTTCACTTTACCTCCTTCATGATTCTGAATGTTTCTTATAAATTTTTAATCACCGGTCAGGTGTAATGAACAACCGATATCAGGAATCCATAAATTGTGTTTTCTATAGGATTTAAAGGAAAATTTAGTGAAAAATGTATTTTCTTCATTCAATTTTTCAACTCTATTTCCTTTCATAGTTTTTGAGTTAATTTTCATGGAGAATAATCATGAACGTTTCTTAAATACGACCTTATTGATCATATCTTCCATAGATTTCTTCAAAACATCCATTTTTTGTGTAGGCTGACAGGATCAGAATCTATTGACTGCTCTCTTATTCTAAGAATTATCTCTCAGTTTATCAGGAAAGATCTCCCTTTGATAATGTCTCATTTTTGGTAGGTATGTGTCATACCACCCTAATTATGAATTTTTTCAAAGAAATCCACAACACCAGCATATTTCTAGGAATATTTATCTTCCAAACTGATAATATCCATTTATGGGATATTGTTTTCGTTTATTTCTATATAATGAGATTGTATCTAATCTGGAGGAACTAACCTTCATGGGGAATTTATTTCATCATTTGAATAAAAAGATTAATTTTTACTAGAATTCATGTTCTACACATGTTCATAATTTATTTTTGGACCTGCATTATTAGATATTACATATATATTTTTACATTCAAAGAGAGATGAATTAACCTACTTTTTTGATCCCCACTTTTCACCAGTTTTTTATGGTTCATCCATGACCTCAAATGCCCTAATAAAATATTCTATTATTTTTTCAATCTATTCTATGCTTCAAGAAATTTATACCGAGTCTTTGGCTATTCTACTTCTTTCAGGGATATTTTTCCTTCATGATCCTTTACCATCATTCCATTTAATCCATATTAAGTTTGTGTCTTTTTTTATTTAATAATGATAATCTATTTCTTTTCACCTTATTCATTCTCCTTAGTGGTATTTTCTCTTTATTTAAATAACAATATCTTATCCTTCTTGACATTTGTGTTTTTCACAATATAATATTCTAATAAATTTTTTAGCAAGTTCTCTACCTCTGTTCGTTCACATTCACCATCTTCATGTCTGGAGGTTTAGAACCATTTTTAAACATGATCCATGAAGTTAATTTCATCCTATTATTGGATTATTGTGTTGGATTTTTCTTCATCTTCCTTTATCACTATAAATCATCATTTATTTTGAAATAATTTCATCTCTCTTCCAAAAAATTTAGTTCTACCTTTTTAGATCTTACCCCACTTCTTTTTAAGGGGGTTTTCATCATCTATATCAGGTTTGACACACTTCTTTTTATGAAAATTTATATAAATGTTTACATTTTCATTATATTTTTAGCACGTTTCTGCTAATTTAATTTTACCATGAAATTTTACATTATTAAATATTTTTGACAAAAGGTCTATGATTTTGATAAAAATCCATATTCATTTTCATAACCAAAATCAAATTATTCAAAATTTCAATATCTTTAATTTTGAGAATTCTCATGGCTTCAAAAGCCATCCCATCATTGATCATATTTTTGAATACTAGAATATTTGATATTTCATATATAATGAGTATGTTAGGTTATTCATCAAGTGTTATATCATCAATAAATTCACAAGTTGATTCTTTATGATCAAAATCAATTAGAAAAATTCGTACTATTTTTTGATGATTGTTGAATCATCGAGATTTTCTTCAAAATGTTGAATGATACAGAAAGGTTCATGCACTCTTATGAAGAATTATTCCACATTTTCATCATCATCCATCTTCATATCTTAAAATTTATTTCCCCAAAGTTTCATATTGTCCTTCTTGAATTTTATGTTTCCTTCATAACTAATTTCCAATTTGTCACAAATTTCATTGGTTCTTCCGAGTCTCATAAGCATAGTGTAAAATTTTGCTGAAAGAGACATCAAAATGGGATTTAGAGATTTTCCATAAATTTCTTAATTTTTCTTCTCATGATAATTCATAAAATATTCATCAACAATAGGTGGTAATCAATCAATAATTTCATCTTTAACATCAAGGACAAGAGATAGAAGATAGGACAATATCATATTCTTCCAAATATGATAGTTTATGACATTAAAAGTATGAATACCACTATTATTTACAAAATTTTGATTATCCATCTCTAATAAATAGTGGGTTCTCATAGATGTAACCATACACTTTCATAATAATTGAATTATTAAGAGGAGTTGCATCACTCATAAGGGGTTTCAATCGGTGGTGATTTTTACAATTTTTCTTTTTTTTAAAAAAATAACCTCTGTTGACCTTTTATGATCTAATCTACTCTAAAGATAACTCATCCTCTTACAAATATATAAAAAATAAATTTAATCTGAACATGATATCATTACAAGGTTCGGTCTCTGAATGAGAATACTCTTTACAATGGTTTGTTAGACTCCCCAATAAGAGATTCTCCACTATAATCAAAATCGATTACAACATACATTCCTTCACTAGCATAGAGTCCAACAATAATTTTTATAGTCCCATTAGACCAACAGTTTCACACATCCTTGATATAAAAATGAATACACATAAAAACATTAAAGACCACTTCTGAAATAGGAATTGTTTTACAACCATGGAGGATAATATTTCTTTTATTCATTCATGATAAATAAATATCATATTCTTATAAACTGAATAACCTCACTGGACAGGTTACCCCTATAAAATATTATACCTTCACTTTAAAATTACATTCCTATAATATAGTATGATAAATTATCTATATGTGATTAAAATAACTATTGGTTAACATATGTATCATTCAGGAAACTATATGCCTAAAAATATACTTATTTGAGAAGAAATGTCTACAATCACATATAATTTAGCATACTAACTGGAAATTATATTAACTCTTTATGAACAAGATCTAAACATACGAGCGGAAAATGATTTTAACAAAAAAATTATCGACATTGAACTTCAGCACCACTTTTCACTTTTATTCTCATTATAGTATATCCACAATGTAACCAACCAGTTTTTAGGTTTCCATGTAGCTATTATCGAACCATTTAAAAAATTAATATATTTTGAAATAGTTGATAAAATTTTAAAGTGGTTCACTACCTTGATAAATCAACATTACAAATTTATATTCACCAATAATATTTTTTAAAACTCAATGTTTTTTTGTAATGCCAAATATGTCATGTATAATTATTCAACTGATGCAAATAGTCTCATAGAAATTAGTTCATCCATGAACTACTGACATCCCAATTGCATGCATCCTCATGTTACTATAAGGAACAATTCATTTAGAGATTTCAAAATATAATTATTGGTATTTGGAATACCATATTTTTAGTTACTCATCTTCTTCAATAGAGATTCATTTACGAGGTAGACGCATAAGTGTTAGAAATTAATAGGGAAAATTAATCACCTAAAAATAATGTCTTTCTTTGGATGATCACATGGTTTTTTATCCATTGTAAAGCAGTGTCACACGTGGTAGCAACTCCTATATTCATGATGAATTCATATCCAAAAAATATATTCTATAAATTCATCCATCTCACAAGCTTCATCATTACAAAGCATTTTTTTTAATTGTGGAAATCCTCCGTAGCTATATTTTTAATCTCTAGGAGAGTCTTGAAACATCTCACAAATTACCTGAGATCATAAGTCCCCGATCTTCAATGTATCATTCCTGAGGGGTTCATCTGATAAGGGATCATTAATGTGAAAATAAAATATTACTCATGTATAGAGAAAATGGATCATGTTAAAATCGAGGGATCGCATCAGACAGCTAATGAAATTTCCTTTTTAAATCAATTAGTGAATAGTACCCACATAGTGTTCACGCTCATTAAACTCAACATGCATTCGGGTAGTATTATAATAATCATGGAATCCCTTTGAGTTTATAGAATTATAGAACATCCTTCCTTTGTGCCACCCCACATGGTGGATATTCCTATACTATTTTTCACCATGGGATTATGGCCCAACACTTTCACACAAGGGGGTACATGCCATGTAGGCCCATACGTGGTCCCTTATGATTCTTGTGGCCACTATGCCACCCAAGAGCTTGGATAGGATATCTCCATGGGAGTTGCTGACCTCTAGGTCCCACATATCCACTTTTTTTTGTGGCCTAGACTATAATTTAGTTGGACATATTTTTTAATTGATCCATACTTTGTATTACTTATAAAAATAACTAATTAATACATTAAATTCAAATAAAAAATCTCATTTTAAATGTAAATAAAAACTTCTCCTCTATCTCCCTCATATTAATAATGAAAAATATATATTATGTTTTTTCATGGACTTTATCAATTCACCATCATTTAAATAATTTATAATTTTTTTAAACAATGTGACCTCAGTGAAATATGACTTTTCTCATTATGATAAGCACAACAATCATCACAATTAATTATCGTAAATAACTGTCCAAGAATTAAATCTAATTCCAATAAATGAATCTATAAAAATTCTCTAAGTGTCACCACATCATCCATAAAAATTCTATATGAATAACCACTTTAAACATAATCACCAAACACATATTGATACATAGTGACAATAAATGAAAAAAATTATGTTTAACATTATAAGAAATGTTACATTCTTTGAGTGAGGCCTTCCAAAAATAGGAATATGCAATTTTCATTAGATCAATAAAGTGGAATGGATAATCCCACTCCACATTCTCAATACTATGAGAACTATATTTTGAGGAACAAATAATCAGATCTTCATAAATTATGTCATCTGATATTTGGGATGTCCCAGAATGATATTGAGAATTATTTATTTTTGATATCTGAGGGATGAACAATTAGAAAACCACTTCATCCACAAGTATTTTTATTCCCTTTATCAAGATACTCTTTCTTATCCATTATTCCATGTGTCTCAAGCCCGTCACCTTTGATTTAGATAATGGGGACTCGATATTTTCATAGGTATGTAAGTCTATCTAGATATAACATTAGGGGGGTTTAAAAATAGCTCACAAATGAACAATAACATCATTTTGTTTTTTGTTTACCCTTTCAAAATCAAGATGTGATACACTATTATGAATGAGATGTTGAGTAGAAATCTCTTATGCAGTTGCCACCCCACATGACTTGGCCTCATCTGCCAAACCCAAATCAATAGATTCTTGATTTAGCACATGTGATAATATCCCAAGATGTGTGGTAGCCACATGAGAGACATGTATACCATTATGAAATACCAGAAGACTCTGATAAAAATAGGGACCTTCATGTTAAATTCCCTTGATAACATCCATGGATGAATTCTACGCAGACTACCTCTCCCCCTTGTCAACAATGTATTCTCAAGAACCATGAGAATGTCACTATTGATGAGGGGAAAATACTTTACTATGAATGCTAGTAGAAAACCTGATGTTCACTCCCTCAAATGAATCTAAGCCATTCTCCCCTTACACTGGTTCATTCAAAATAATGGAATCTCCCACCATTTTAACACCCGTAATGGGTAGACTCATCCCGTAAAAAGACATTCAATCAAAATGAGAATTCATATATTCAGGTAAGCCACCAAATAAAATTTTAGCAACATGAGTTACATATGATCCAATTTGTGGATTCTACAAACTTGGCCAGCTCATCCAGTTAAATTCCTAAACACATTTTCTTGCCTAGCTGTGAAAGAGATTTACTCTACCTAAATTGGTTTCTTAATCTTAATATCGTTAAACAAGTATCAATTTTACTTATAATTTTTGTATTTCATATTCCTATGACAATTATCAATGAGATTCCAAATATTCATTCACCTAAAATGGAAATGAGAAATATTCTCAGAAAAAACTAATATCTCTATTATAAACTCCTCATCCACCAAAATAACTGATTATGTAATGGTGAAAGAATAACAACTTAAATAAGGCTCATATAAAATTGACCAAACCAAGATTTATAAGTTTCATTATCAATTTTTTTATGATTATCATTGTCAAGGTAATGTCCTAGAGGATATTTTGATTTCAGATAAGCTAGCTTAGTAATTTTATCTGAAACTAGACCTAGGGAATTGTGTTCATAGTCTTTGAGGAGATAAAGAAAGGATACAAGTCCTGGATCTAAAGTGTTCCAGATTATGGGGACACCATCCCGCACCCCCATTCGCTAGATTTAAGACTTTCCAAAGGAAAAAGAATTTCATAGAATCCATTACCTTTGGATGGAAAGCTCAAATCTTCAATACCATAAATTTTCAAGCGCTGACTATGAAGCCCATAAATTTTCCATGGGTTTTTCAGGTAGAAATGGTGTCACCTGAGAACTGATAAAAGGTCAATATGATCATAAATAATCATGAAAAATCACACCATTAGTCTCAAAAAAGTCTAGAGAGTAATTTTTGATCACCATGATTAATGGATTTTTATTGACAAATAAAATTGACCCTTCTGATCAGTTTCAACCTTGGTAGTTTGAGCTTCATTACTTATGTGAGAATATTTGGAATGAGGGATTCTGATAACAGCTTTTTTCGAAGTGATTGCATCTGCCTTCTACTTCGGATTGTAGACAAACACCTCATGCTCATAAAAGAAAGAATCTTCAATGAAAACCATCAAGACAAAGCCCATTTCTATTTGGGGAGATATAGAGAAAGATCCCCCATACCCCAACCCGTTTCCTCGATAGTAAATATATTTAAATATAAAATAAGTTCATTATATTTATAACTGTATTTAATTATATATTAATAAATATTTATATTTTTATAAACATATATAAATATATATATATATACTTATAGAAATATATAGAAATATATATGTATATTTATAATAATATAAAAATATTTATAAATATAATTAATTATAGAAAAAATTATATATATATATTTAAATAATTATAATATATATATATATTTAAATAATTATAATAATATTTATTTATTTATTGATTTTTTAAAAAAAAATTTATTTATTTAAGGTTCTTGGGGGTATAAGTACATTTCAATCACACATGCACAACAATGGTCAATCCTAGTTTAGTGGGAATAATTCCCATTGCATGGCTTGATAGATTGCATCCATCATCCTGTCTGCGTCACCAAACCTGCGACAAGCCTACATCATCTTCAGCGTCACTGCCTACATAGTACTGAATATTACTTGGGCCCAAAAAGGCTTGATCTCAGCACCTCCTGGATGCCAAGCAGGAGCCTTTACCACTTGTGTATAGGCTCATTGGCATATAACAAAAATGATTAAATAATTAATATATATATATAATTATATAAATATATATAGTTATATATAAATATCATTATAATTATAATTATATATATATATATATTTAAATAATTATATAATTATAATATATATACTTAATTTATAAATATATTTATTGTATTAATCATTATATATATTTTTATATTAATATATATAATTATACCAACATATATAATTATATAGAAATGTATATAATTAGATAAAAATATTTATAATTATATAAAAATATTTATCAATGTGTTTATTTATAATTATAATTAGAAATGCATATATATAAATAATTATATACATAAAGTTATAATTATATATATATATATATATATATTTAAATTTATTTAATTATAATTATAATTATAAATAAATAAATAAAATTTATAATAATTTTAAAATAATAATAAATATCATTAAATTTTTAATTGATATAATAAATATCATTAATTATTTTAATTGATATATTTATATTTTAATAAATATATATAGTAATATAAATATATAAAATTATATATATATATATATATATGTAACATACATATTTATATAAATATGTATAATTATAAAAAAATATTTATAATTATATTATAATATTTTTTAATATATTTATTTATAATTTTAAATATATATGTTGAAATATATTATAAAATTAATATATATATATATATATTTATTATATATATATATATACATTAATAATTATATATAATTATATATACTTATGTAAATATATATAATTATATAATTATATAAATATAATAATATATTTGTAATTTTATAAAAATATTTTAAATTATTTTTATTTTTGACTAAAATTATATATATATATATATATAAGTATAAAATTATAATATATAAATTTAAATATTTAATATATTTATGTATAATTATATATGTAAATACATTATATAAATTCTTTAAATATGTATTTATAAATGTATATATTAATTTTTTTAATTAGAATTATTTGATTATTAATAATATGTCTTTATGGGGGCTTTGTTAGCACTAGTCAAGATTTATTTTTATTAACACAAAAAGATGTTGCTAAAATATATCGATGATATAATTTTAGCATTGATAAAGATATATTTTATCCTGATTTATTTAGTGATCATAAATATATGACTTTATCAATGCAAAAAACTCCTGATAACAATCATGTTTTTTAACACTTTTTATTTTAGCAAAGATTAAACTTATTTTTATCAGCACTTTTTTAAATTAACTGGAAAAACCTGTACACTCTCTTTTAAATAGAGCCATATTATATTCCTCCTCACTATCATCATTCATGATTTTACAGAACCAAATCCATGCCAATTCACTTCATCAATACTCTCAACGATGTGATCCTATCAGAAGATATGGCCTGCGATTATTTCTTCTCCTCATTAGTTACAATGATTTCCTTTATTAATGTTATTCATATAAGACTATCTATGATGAGAAAATAGTGGGTTTTCTGATTCTTTCATCACTTATCTTGAAATGGGATTCCATAACATGTGTCTTTAAAAATTTTAAAGTGGTTTATAAAAAACACTTTTATTAGTTTTTAATGATTCTTTTCATGCCACCTTGAATTTAAAAATGTACATTTTTCATCAACTATTTTTTTACCAAATGTTTTTAAAAATTCTTCAGTGGCTCATAAATTATGTATTTGGTTTTGAAAGAATTGGAGAACTCCGACATGAGTTTTTTAAATGTGTTCTTTGAACCAAATTTTTTTCAACCCATGTTCCTAAGTGTTTTGAATCATTTAAAAAGATTTGCATGAGTTTTTTGACATTAAAACTGATTCATATTTTATTCAATGTTTTCTTAAAATAATATTTATATAAATGAAAATCAGTGTGATTATTAATAATACTTTTTTTTCATATTTATATTAACGTTTTGTTGAAAATAATTTTTAAATATTTATGTTTATTACTTCACTATAATTTATTAGTAATATTAAAAAAAATTATTAACAATCCTCATTAAACGTATTGAAATAATTTCAAAATAATGTTATAATAATTTTTATTAAAGGTAATTTTGATTATAGATATTTTTTATTATAAAAAATTTTGAATGCAGAATTATTTTGAATTAATATTTTTATTTAATATTTTTTTCAAATTAATAATATTTAATTAATATAATTTGCATTGAATAATTTTAAATTAATAATTTTTAATTAATATTTTAAATATTTGGTATTAGTAATTATGAATTAATAAATTAAATAAATAAGTTATATTTAATTTTGATTACCTTGAATTGTGAATTTTCATTGTATTAATATAAATAAATTTGATTACATGTGCATCAATAATTTTGGGTTTTCTCTTAAGTCGTTATAGAAAGCTAGTTTATTTCTTATGGTGGGGAGCCCGTCCAGGCCTCCCCTCTGCTGGTGATTTATTTCGGGATATAAGGTTCAGCCCCGCTGGTAGTCAGTGTGATGTCCTTGGGATAAGAGGTTGGATCGTGTTGTGTGGAATCCTTTGGTGTTGATCGATCGACTGGATAGTGTTGTGGCTTTCCGAGGGCAGAAAGCGTTATGGTGGGGAGAATTGTCACACCCCAAACCATGAGTATAGATCTAACTAATTAGTTTCTAACTTAAATAAATTTTTCTATGCTTCAGGTGTTTCCTAGATGTTTTCTTTATTTGGGTTATGTTAAAATGTTCTCTCTTTGGCATCGACGTTGTCGTGCGCACGAGCGGAGCGTGAAGTTGGAGCCGCACGACCTCACCCTAAATTTTGCGCATCCCATTGCCTTCCCATGTATTTCGTGCACCTCCAAATGCATCTCAGATAACAGAGCCATAAGCTGCCACTCATTCTTAGCCTCATGAACTACCTGTATCTGAGTTCTCCTACTTAGCGCATCATCCAATGCATTGCCTTTCCCACGTTTGTAGTTATGCTCAATGTCAATGGACTGAAGGTATTCAACCCAACTTCATTGTCTCAAATTCATATGATACTGAGTGAAGATATAATTGAGACTATTGTGGTTTGTGAAAACCACAAAATTTTCTCCCAGAATATAATGTCTCCAACAGTGTAAAGCATGAACAACAAAAGACTATGCGAAATTTCGCATTAGGTAATACCTTTCATGTGGCCTCAACTGTCGAGACCCGTACACAACGACTCCCACCCCCCACATAAGCACAACTCCTAGACCGATATCAGATGAGTCACTGTATAGAGTATAGTTTTTTCTTAAGCTATAAAAATACTAGTATCCGTGCTGAAGTCAACCTCCCTTTCATCTCTTGAAAGGATTACTCACAAGAATCTAACCACAAGTACTTCTCACCCTTATTAGTCAGACCCATCAGTGGTGCAACTAAGCATGAGGAGTACTCTATGAAATGTCTATAGTATTAAGAAATACCAAGAAATCTTCGTACCTCAATGATATTATTTGACTGCTCCCAGTAAACTACTGCTCTCACTTTATCTAGGTCTACTGATACTCTTGGATCTATGATAACATGACCCATGAAGTGAATCTAGTCCATCCCAAAGTGGCATTTTTAGAGTTTATCATATTACTGATGTTATCTCTGTGTACTAAAAATGATCTCATGATATGTTGTAGGTCGTGTCGAGTGTGAGAGTATACCAATATATCATCCATGAAGACTACCGTGAAAGAATCCATGTATTGATGGAACACTTGGATCATCAGTTCCATGAAAACTGCATGCTCTTTCAAGAGACCGAACGACATAACCACATACTCTTATAGACCATACCTCCTATGGAAGGTTATAAGAGATATATCAGATGGTATAATGTGAAACTGATGATTACTGGATCTCAATTAAATATTAGAGAACACCTCGGATCCTCGAAGATGATCAAAAAGATCATCAATCCAAGGAATGGGATATCGGTTCTTGACCGTAAACTGGTTCAACTTCTGATAATCCACAAAAATTCTAAGGGTACAGACCTCATTTGTTTTCCCAATAGGACTACTAAACACCAAGGGGAAATACGGGGTCGGATGAAACCATTTTCTTGAAACTCTTCCAACTTCTTCTTGAACTCATTTAACTATGGTGTAGCCATCCTATAAGGAGGACTAAACACTGGGGCTGCTCTTGGCACAAGATCAATAAAAACATCTACCTCATGCTCTAGAGGAAAATATGATAAGTATTCTGGAAAGACATAACTGAAACGATCCACCAATGGAAGAATGTCCATCTGTGATGTCCCCTGGTCATCCAGATATAGACTAGCAATCTGGGCTGTAACCCCACCCAACCCATGATGCTCAGGTCCCACTCTGCTCTCCTAAAAATCTCATTCTACCTTATGAAGAAATGACCTGCCCTATAGTGAAGTGAAAATCACCCTACGATGATAGAAATTGACAGCATCTTATAAGGGAACTAACTAGTCCATTCCATGGATGACATCATAACCTGTCATATCTAGGACATACAGGTTGCATAAGATGTGACAACCTCTATCCTCAAGAGGTAACTCCTTACGCCGACATACAGTAGCCATTCTAGTCCCCAACAGATTGTCTAACATCATGAAATTAGTGGAATTAAGGATACGTATCCCTAGGCTTTCCACAAAAGAAAAAAATATAATGCTATGGGAAGAACCTATATCAAAAAGAAAAGAAGCTAAAACTAAGGTAACTAGAAGTGTACCTCGAACTGTTGAGGTTCTGGGATCCTGATCCTACTGGGTATGATCCACTCCAAAATTATAACCTATATCGCTGCCCTCTGACCCTACCTAACCATCTTGACCTGATCTACCCTACTTTCAAAAAAATCTTGGTGACTGAATACCACAGGCGAAACCTCCACCTCGACCCGAATGGCCCGAAGAACGTCAATTCCCTAACTGGTGAGAAATTGGTGTTGCTGCTCCTAAACTTGGAGTCATAGAAGAACCCCTATCCCCAGATGCTTTTGAGAAAAGCTGACAGAAACACTGAAGGGGACCAATTTTACAGCAAGATCAGCACTCTACTAGGTCTCTAATGGAAAGTGGCCTTATATGTCTGGAATTTCCACACTGGTAGAATACAACCTGACTACGAGAAAAATTATCTCACCTCCTAAGAGCTCTGCACATAGACTCCCTACGACGCTTCCTGCGATCAGTAGGAGGGATACTAACTCGAGTTGTCGAGACACCTTGGATCACAACTCCAAAATCCATCAGATTGCGCTACGTGATCAACGCATGGTTGACTATAGAAGTGATGGAAGTCAACCTAAATATGTTCACATGCGATCAGATGTTGTGCCTAAGACAATCCTCGAACTTCCTTGCCAGGAATAACTCATAACCTCCTATATTAGGCGTGGAGCGCTGATGCTATATTAAGTGAGAAGAATACTCTATAACTAAAAGAGTACCCTACTCTAGTCTCATAAACTCTTGGGCTTGACCAACCCTCATAGTCTTCAGATAAAAGTAGTCATAGAAGGAATGTTGGAACTCATCCCATTCCATAACCTTTTGGCATCTCTCCATTGAGATCACATCCCGCCATCTTTTGGTAGAATCGCAAAGAATATATGTAGAAAAAATCACCCTCCTATCCTGAGGCATCTCTTGATGCTCTAATAGAGAAATCATGGCTACCATCCATGACTCTGCTACCTAAGGTTCTCCTTCCCCTCTGATGGTGGGAGGATGCTGCTGTTGGAAAACCTGTGTCAACTCCGCCATAGAAGGGGTAGGATGTAGTACTCATTGTATGTTATGCATAAACCTCATAAATACCTATTGGAATTTTGTGTCATCACTTGTTTCTGGAATGATGTCTGGTGGAAAGACTGGCACAACCGGAGGATCTGCTAGTAGTCCACGATCAGCCATGTCCAGTGTTTTATCACTGCCTTGTAACTAGCGGACAACAAGAGGACGTCTCGTGGCATGAATTTTTAAGGTAAGGTGCACGAAATAGATCAATATTAAATGGGATAGAAATCTAATGTGTAATAAGGGAACAATAAAAATAAATAATTCTAGTTTTTTAAAATATTGGTACATAGCATGTATAATGACTACACGGTTTGTTCCCCTAAGCCATCACATGTGCGTGTACTTCTGCCAAAACTAGTCATGTAACACCCCATACACATGGCGTGTTGTCCTAACACACAACGTGTACTTGTATTTTCTTCCCCTACCCTTGTTATTATACACGACAAAGAAATACAGTTCTCACAGAACAAGACTACACAATGTGTTAGTGCCAGAAACAACATGTACTAAACAAACTTCACCATCCCGTGATGTTAGTCACATGGACTGTTACACGACTCAGAATACACGTCATGTTCTAGATGGACTCATCATGTACTTCTTATGTTTCAACTACTTGTTCTGTTAGTTACATGGGTGGAAACACGGCTGAGACTACACGGCGTGTTTTTGGCAGACACGACGTGTACTAGGATGATTTTTCCGACATGTGTTGTTTGTGAAACGGCCAGATACTCGATTACTCTACACGGTGTGTTCTAGATGGACACGCCATGTATTAGAAAAGACTCAACCCACCCGTGTTTTTCATCACACGGTCGGTTACATGGTTCTAAAACACAACGTGCACAATTGGTACATAGAGTGTCCTGTCAAAGATTCCCAAAACCCATGTCTCTACCCAAACAGTTTGCGACACAGTTAGAGACTATACAATATGTACCTACAGTACATGGTATTTATGTAAGAAAAATAGTTTCTTCCAGAATAAAATAACACATTCATGTATTCATCATTACACGCGGTGTATTCCGGGTTTTTCCAGACCGTAAGCCTCTGAAACTACTCCGGAACCCATAAAAACACTGAAACAAATGTTAATGTGCCAAGTTCTGATCCGTGAGGTCCCATACTCCCCGCGAATCAAATCATAGTATCTTATACATGTCGTAAATAAGAATAAAATTCCACAATCCACCAAAATCCGGTCCATGAGGGCCCATAACACCTCAAGAACCAATGTTTGGAATTCATTCAAACAAAACCATGCACAAACAATAACACTATCAAATATCATGTATTATATCAAGTAATGTGTCACAACAACATGAATATCTATCACAACATTTATCACCACAACATGCTACCACTAATGCACCCTAAATGGTATGGTAGGAATGCATAACATGTGATTTCTAACAAGTGCCTATATGATGCACGAGATGAAATACCCTCATCTCATCGGGCTATAATAAAAATAGAACCTTAATAAAATGAACAATAACATCAAAAAACATGTGAATCACCCAACGGAGAAAATCAAATCAACTGTAAAATTGAAAAACTAGAAAAATTGAAATAACGAGCTAAATTGGATTTTCCATGTACATAGGTTAGCTACTCCCTGGCACATCATATTACCAAGTACCTAGTCCTTCCTATCCCTGGATATAGGCTCCAAATAGTAAGTCAATAAAAAAAATTCCTTTGATACCACTTTGTAGCATCTCGGTTCCGGAAGCTTCCCAGAGGCACCCCTACACGATTGATCACATGGCGTCAAGCACATTTCCCAGAATACCAAAGGCTTTACATAGTATCAAGGGACTTGGGTGTCATATTGGGGAAACTATGCCCTCATTGGAAGAGTAAAACAGTATAAGAAAAATAGATAGAAATAGTAGAAGCAGTAATAATACAATACAATAGTAATAGCGGAAGAATGAATGTAAGAAACATCAAGAGCACATATATAATGATGCATGATACATATGTCTAGGAAATCTGCCAAAAAAGTCACAATGCTAGAATAAAAAACCAAACCAAGTATAGAAGTAAACAGATAGACTCAATCAGCATCGCAAGCCATAACATGGTCCCATATGATCCAGCTCCTCAACAATCATGTACCTGATGTAGAAGGGCAACTTCACTTGTCAATACTTGCTACAATATAATCTGTTTAGGGCCCAAAAGAATGACCCAAATAGGGTGTGAGATAAAGAATAGCTGGACACCACTAAAATATTTGTTCCTAACAATTTAAGAATATATATGGCAGACAATAAGATAAAATAAGAACCAAACAAGGATGTACTCAAAAGAAAATATTCCTACATTTTCAATGCATTCAGTTTCAAGTCTCAAGAATGAAGCTAATCAAAAGCAGGAAACCCCTTGGGAGTACTCACATCCTAACCCTTCTGGTTCAACGTATCAAGAAAAATCAACCCTCTGGAATGTACACACAGTCTAACCCCTCTGGTCTAGCTTAAGCATTGACTCTCTGAGGAAGAACTCACCATCAATTACCCCTATAGTCTCATATCCATAAATAAAAGGAGCTCTGGGGAAGCTATCAACATCCCATTCCCCCTGTGGCCCACGTCATGGAACTAAAGACACTTTGAGGAAGGACTTACATAAATTCCCCATATGGTCTCTCAAAGTAACATTAAACAGACACTCTGGGGAAGCCCTTAACATCCATTCTCCCTATAGTCTACAACACCAGGTTCTCATGGCCCTGTGTAAGTCAATCGAGCACAAAAATGCATATTGACCAAAGTAAACCCCATGAACTACTTGAATAAAAAATCTACAGAATAACATCGTGTCAGATAAAACAACCCATCAAACACTTCTTGGCATGGATGTAAGCACCCTAACAGGAAAACTAGGCCAAAAGACCAAAACAAGAAAACATTGGAAAACATCCATAGTGGGGAAAAATTAAACCTATTCATAAACTATTATCCTCTACTCAAGCATACAAGCATAACATACAATTAATAGGGATAAAACTATAAACATACAATACCCCGAACCATGGTTTGGTTTAATTTTTCACATATTACTCAAAGACTATCTACGGAAAGTAACAAACCACCTACCTCAGTGTTGTATGATTTTTATACACCAACCTAAAGCCTTGAATAACCCAAGAACACCATAGATCTATAAAAACACAGAAAATGATCAAATGATGATATCAATTTATGTGTACTTTATATGTACATGATGTGTACTTTATATGTACATGATGTGTACTTTATATGTACATGATGTGTACTCATTTTAACCAGCCCCCATATTAGGCGGTCTCCAGGTCACCACACACAGTCGTGAGAATGGCCGTCATACGACCATCACACAACTACCCCTAATAACCGACTACATAGTGTGTACATATATAGTACACGGTGAGAACTTAATAAATTTCAAAAAATTTCTCTTTTTCTAAAAAAACAGAAAAAAGAAAACATACCTGACAAGAAGATCCGGGTCCTTATATGAGACACTGATACCTTCCTTTTTTATTTTTGGTTTATTCTCTATATACTAATATATTCCAACATAATTATATTCCATCTAATGTATTCATCAAGACACTGTATGAGATATGGATTAAGGAAAATTAAAAAAAAATCATTCTGGGGGATTTGAGGTTTTATTGATCTTTTATAATGATTGGTTTTTGATAATCATATACTCTAAAAAGATAAATAATTATTTTTTTCTTATCCAAAGAAAATTATGAGATATTATTTCTTCATCCTCACTAGACACATAGTGTTTGTGAATCAATGTGGTGCTTTACTTTAGAATAATCATATATGTCGTTGTTTTAGTGGGACCAATGATGAACATGGTTATATTAATGGACAATATGATGTATTTATTCCTGATATTTATGTTTAGACATTTCTACAAAGTGTAATACGAAGATAATCCAATTTAAGATGCATCCGAACATTTTTTTGGGGTATCATTCATCATGAATATAAGAGATATTGATTTATTATGTACAAACATGATGAAATAATATTCATTAGTTGTGAGACTATATCCTACTAAGAGGCTATTGAGATTTCTGATCCCATGATGTGGTTAAAATCTATGGAATCTAAGATGGAATCTATATATACTACCCAGGTTTTGGAACATGGTGGGTTCACATGAAGGGATAAGACCTATTAGGTTCTAGTGGGGTTTCATCATTAAAATTGAAAATGGGGGTAGAATGTCAACCTATAAATTATGATTAATTGAAAAGGGTTAAAAAATAATTCATTTTATTTACTACGAAGATACCATTTCCTAGGATTTGATGATAAATTCCATTCATATTTTTATATTTATAAAATATCATTATAATTATTTAATATATTAAATGGATTTAAAAACTAATTTATGTAATGGGAATATACATGAGGATGTGTATATTATAAACCTAAAATATTTTAATGTTCCAAAAGAGACTCTGAATATTTAAATGTTGCAGTGTCACATTTATCTATTGAAACAAGATTATAGAAGTTGAAATATCTTGTTTGATGAATCTATCAAATAGTTTATTTTCCTCAATAATGTGGAATATTATTTTGTAAATAATTTCCTTAGTAGGATTATATTATTATTTATGATATTGTATATATATAACAAACTTATTATATAAAATGACAACCCTACACATCATTCATTGAATGTGTGTCAAAATAAATGTTTCATAATGAATGAGATTGGTAAAATATCATGCATACATGGTTTGAAACATGTAATGATATATCAATGAGGTTTCATTGAATTAGTTAAATAATAAAGATTAGTAAAGTGTTAATGTATTTTAGAAAAATACTACAATGAAAGGGCTTCATTACCCATGTCTTGTGGTATGTGTCATTTGAAGATTCATAGTCTTTATAAAGAGTAATAATTAATCGATATGATTCATTATGCATCCACCATAGGATATATCATGTATTCCATTTTTTTACTCCACCCTATGTATCTTATGATTTGACCATAAATAGTAGATACCAATCCAATCCCAGTGAGAGTCACAATAATTTTTTAATGAAAATTTGTAAATATATGATAAAACATAAAGATATATTGTTGGTATTTAGAGGAGAAGTGGAATTTTTTATAAAGGGTTTCACATATTAAAGATTATAATATGAAAAATTATGATCAAATATATAAATTTGGATTTTTAATTCCCCTAAATTGAGGATCTATTTAGTGGAAGAGTTCTATGAAATCCACCATATCACACTCAATCAAGAAAGTAGTGTATATCACTAAGACTCATGATGTAATAGAATATGACAAATTAAGATATTTTGTGGTAATAATGGGATTGTGTGTCCTGATATAAATACCATGTCTAATAAAATGACCAAAAACATATTTCACAAAAACCATCTCATATGAGATATAATTAAGAAGAGAAATGTAAAGATCATTTAGTTGGGTTCATTGGAGAATATAAAAGATCCATTGAAGAAACTATTTATGTAATAAAGACATGAGGAACATATGCGATATCTAGTGTTAATAAAAATTATAGATTGAATATAATGGTTATAAAATGTTTAATGTTATTAAAATAATTTAAATCTATAATTATCATTCATTCTTATGTGATGAAATTTATTTTACACGAATGGTCGGATGATTGTATTCCCTCAAAGAAATATATTGAGTTGTCCCTAACTGATGATAATTATGTATAATTATGTGGTGTTATATTATTTTATGGTTATATTTAATTGATATATAAAATCAATAAAACATGATTGTTGTTTAGATGTAAAGAATGGATTCATGAGGTAATGTGTAAATATTTATAACTAGGACTAATATGATAAAGTATATCTCATGTAATTTTACAAAGACATCTATTTACATAGGATTGTTTTCTTTTTAACAATAATTGTTATCATGGATTGGTGAGAAACCAAGTATAAGAACATTTATATATTGATACTGTACTTATATAATTTTGGAAATAACATTTCTAATCTAGGGGAAGCTGGGAATTTTTAGAAAAATTTCATCTATTGGACAACAACAATGATGGGATTCGAACATTTGTAACCTATGAAAATGTATCTAAACCTTGATTTAATTATATTGAGTAAATTAAATGTTATTCATAATTTAGTCACATATAATGTTTTCAACTATATTGATGGGGGATTGTGGTGTACTAATTTGATATAAATGTTCATATAAAAATATGTGTTTTTTTCTATAGATCACACCAAACCCCTTAGTATCATGAGTAACACCAATTTTTTAGATGAGGCCATACATTTGTTACATATTTGAAAAATGAATTTCCAGTTTTTTTTCGGCACTTCATGGTTTATAGAGTCACATAGTTATGCCATTATATGTAATGACTTCAGATTTTAGTATTATTATTTTGTAATTTTTTTAATATATTGTGTCATACAAAAGACCAAACTAATTCAACTCTTAAGTAAAATGAAGCACAATATATTAGTAATATAAAAATAATAGAATTAAAACTAAATACGAAGACAATCGTAAATTACAAATATTACATATCATTATTTTTATTTTGTAAAAAATATTTTTTTTCAGATAGTGTTTTATAAATTGTTAATATATCATACAATAATAAATTTAATTCATCTCAAAAAAAATTTAATAGATGAAATTTAGACTTCTAAACTAATATGTCAAAAATAAATTGATTATAAATTTATATGTAATAATGATACAGACAATTGAATTTTTAAAAGGATATTTTTCAATTATAGAATTTCTTATTCATAATTTTTATTTTAATTTTAAAATATAAGGTTTATACTTTTATAATTTAAATTACAAAAAATAAACTTCATTTTTAATTCCAGAACTCTATATTTTCCGTAGTGGAATTTTTTTTATTTTCATGGAATATTTAATTTTTTATTAAATATAGAAAATATATTTTTTTAAAAGTATGTAACGTTATAATTATATAATCAAGAATAATAATAGAATAAAACCAATAAATTGGAAAAATATTTTTTTTATAATTGAAACTATAGATTTTAAAAATTCAATATTAAATTTATATATCCATTGATTAAAATTTTATGGAGTTAAGTACTGTTTTTAAATAATAACTTTTTTGGGATTTTCATTATTTAGATATTATTTATCCATTCATTAAAATCCAAAAAAAGTAATTTTTTTTTATTTTCAAACAAATTATATTTCTAAAATAAAATAAATTTCTAATTTCACTCTAAAAAAATTTTAAACTTAAATATACAATTTTTCTAAAAATAGGTATTTATACTTGACAGGAAAAAATGTTAAAAGTGAAATTTATTACACACATTTTATTATATAATATAATTAATTTTACATTTGGAATATGAAGCACCAAATTATTTAATAAGGTCGAATTTTATTTTATGGAAGTAAAACTAAACAACTTTTGAAAACTATTTACCCCATTAAAACTAGAAATGGTAAAAGAAAAACTTATAAGATTAAATAACTAAAAAAATGTTTACAACATGTGCAAAAATTAATTTTTGAGAAATTATCAACAGTATATCATCAATAATTACATTATTATTCATTTGTGTGTCTTCCTGACATGTGAGCCATGTGATTATTTATAATGTTGAAATATCTAAAATAATTTCATTGTCATCACTTATATAAGGGTGTTCATACCACCCCTTAAAGAACACCCTAAAAATTTGGTTTCTAATTTAATATTCCCCTATAGTCCTCTTACATTTAAATTTTCCTCTAGTAATAATAAATTATCCCAAAACGCACAATTCGAAAGCGTCCTCCAAGGGAATGAATAAGTCCTTATTGTGAGTAATTTTTCACTAAAATTAGTACTTTTCATTCTTACATTAAAAAATGTAATTTTCAAATTCATATAAAATTACATAAATATTGTTTGTGTTATTAATTTTATTATTTTAATGTAGTACCTATTATACACATTCCCCATATTCTATTAATAAAAAAATCATTTTTGGATTGTGTGGACTACTACCTCCACTGAGCGATAAAATATAATTTTCACCACTCCCTCACAGAGGTTATTATAAGGTTCAAATTGAAGAAAACAGTTTACCCAAATAATATATGTTTGATTTATAAGTGAAAAAAATATAATCACCCTTTTCTCCCTGTCATTCCTCAAGAAATATAAATTTTAATTCTCTATTGTGTGGACTACTACCTCCACAATGAAATATATATTATTTTTCATTTATTTTATTTATTATTTAATAAAATGCATCAAAAATATAATTCACCATCATAAATATATCTGTATAATAAACTTTTTCTTCAGTAATAAGGGTATTATTCCATAAAAAATCCTTTCATATTAATAATCATCCATTAATTTTGGTATGTTCTTGTTTGGGTCAATCTTGTAGCCTAAATTCTCAATTCAATGAAATAATATCTTGGATTATAATATGAACATAAATACTCAAAATATAATTTATAAATAATAAAATAACTTTTTTTTTTGTTTTTGGAATGGTAAAATTGGAATTTAACTCATTGATTTAAATAAAAATTCTTGTTTGTATTGACCCAACCCTAGAAATCCTTGAGCTAGTGTCTTATATCAATTAAATTGGCATTATTACAGTGAATCAAGCCTTGATGAAATGAAGAGATTAATTGTCTTTAAAAAAATAGATACATAAATGAGTCTTTTATTATAAAATAATACATTAATTACATTTTTTTATTTATTATAAATAAATTACATCAAGGATATCTTTATTCTATCTATTATAGTATTCCCTATCATTCATAGTACACTTCTAGGATTCCTAGGAAAATAAACATAATATTCATGAGAATAAATGTTTTTTAATAGAATAATGTTGTATATGAATTAATGAATCAATGGGAATAATAAATTTAGAAAGGTAAATTACTTAACACACATTCCATATAATCAATAAAAAAATGTAAGTGCATAATAATATGTCAAGGTAATAAACTGTAACTCATGCCATTTAAATAACTATATAAGGAAAAAAACTATGGAAAGGTATGAAACTGAAACACTTTCAATTTAATCAATGAATAGAAAATTAAATGTATCCATTGATACATCAACATAAAATCTCATGGAAGAATAATAGATGAAGAGAATATGAGGAATAATGATTATTTATGGGACATCATGATTCCTAGTTACATGGAACCATTACTCTCAAGAGACAGTTTACCTATACAAATTTGTGAAACTAATTAATCCCATGAGACTACTAATGCATCAAAGGGGATTTTATTAATCGGTCCCCAATCCATAGGGTTTTTCGTTAATGGTCCTCAAACTATGTATTGTATTTCAAAATCATTCCTCAAATCAAATACAAAATATTCCTTATCAATATCCGTATTTAACAAGGTACACTGATTTATCAATATTTCCCCACATAATTAAATTAATATCAAATTAGACACTGTATATAATATTTTATATGGTTTGGGAGATATTTAATAACTATGATAAAAGAAATTGAAAATTTATTAGAAATAAAATTTTAAATGATCATAAAAGATTAAATATTTCTAGTGGACTGACAAATGAATCAAGGAAGTGAATGTTAATACTATAAATTTCTGAAACAAAAAAACCATCTGGATGAATAATAATGATAATATTAATAAAACATACCCAATGTGGATTAAAAATAAGAGTTTTTGTTAATGATGAATAAAAATACTACAAAATTATATTTTAAAAACTTTTTTACGGAAAATATCTTTTAATTAAAAAAAATTTGAAATTTTTTTACTTGAACATATCTTTTGAAATCATTTTCTTCAAAAATTATCCTTTTAAAAATTAAGAGTAATATTTATTGAAATGATGGCTGGAAAATACATACATGTTGTATAAGGTAAAATATCATTTCTTTTTCATGGTTATTAGTTAGAAAAATTCCTTGTTTAGAAATTGACAAGAATATTTTGTTGAAAATATTAGTAAAATAAAAAATAGGTAAAAATATATTTACCTAATAATTTTTAAAATAATTTTCTAAACATTTTAATAAACTATGGTTTTAATAAGAAAATATGTTCTCCATCTAAAAAGAGAAACAAATTTGGTGTTTTTGAAATACATATTCTGAAACATTTTCAGTACCAAAGAGTGTAAAAATGATAATAATAAATGAAAATGGTCATAAATAGAAAGATAATAATAAAATATTTTATTGAAAAATTATTATTTAATTTCCTGGAATGGAAATTCTTCTAAAATATCATTAGTATTATTCTTGAGGATAATAATATTCAAACTTCCCAATGTTTCTCATACCAACTTGAAATAATTTATAATATAATACTCAAGAATGAATAATATTAAAATAAACTTACTATATCATGATAAAAAAGGTATTCATGACATAACATGTCAATCAAAATATATAAACCATGTCCAAAAAACTAGGTTCATAAGAAATATTAAGTCTATATGGAATGTAAATTTTAGATGAAAATCCTTTAATACTTGAGTAGATTTTGAATCATGGGATCCATGAAATGGTTACATCAACTAAATTTATTTAGTATCATTAATTAAATTAAATAATTATTTAATATATCAAAATGTGATTTAGGTGCTCCACAAATAATAATTACATTGTGAATATGACATTTATATCATATATGTAAAAAGCGAGATGAAAATCCCTTACCATTGTGGTGACACATGAATTAGAAATCCCATAGGTAATAATAATAAAATAAAACATTTAAATACCATGAATATAATATAATTATTTATATTATACTTAAATTTGGATGTATTTACACCATATATAAGAAAATAGGAGAACAACAATAAAGTGTGGCTCACATTAAGAAAAGTGAGACAAGAATCCCATACCTTGGAATTGCTTTTGGCCGATTTTTTTTAAACTCATGTATAAGGGTTTTAAACATGTTAAAAATTTATAAAAGAACTATATTAATATTTATTACATTTAATATGATCATATTATAATATATAATTACTATTTTGTTAATAAACATTCCTTATTTTAACTATTTCATCTGTTAATTGCCTAGTCTGTTGAGTCTGTTTTAACTCGTAAATTATTATTATATATATATATAATGTTTAATCTCCAAAAAATGTAAAACATGTTGTCAATATCATATATATCTAGTATATATATATCTATAAGAATCTATAATTTTTTTGATATAAAAATGAAACTCACCATTCATGGAGACAATAGACTGTACATACGCATGATCTCTACCTTCATTCATTGTCATATTTTAAAAGAATGAAAAATAAATTATATGTATATACATGTATATGGAATTTACAATAACCTATTAATTCAATGTATTTCATATATTTTAATTTCCAATTATCCTTAATGCTTTTAATGTTTAGTGTAAATGAATCACATTGTTTTGAGGGGGTGGTAGTACACACTTCCTCAAACTATGTTATAGTATTAACACAAAACAGAAGCTGTAAAATGTATGTTTTATAGAAGTATTATATATGAATAAAGTCATAATAAAATTCCTATATAAAATCTATAAATATGTTTTCAATCACAATTTCTTATCATGAATTTTGGAAATTAAAAAATGAACAATCATCATTTTGTGAGGTTTTCAGTTGTCGTACATTGAAACAATATATTCGCTACCCTTTAGATGGTAGTGTGTGTTACTACATTTATCTCATATAATGAAAAGACGCAATACTATATTGAAGATATTGGTATTATAATATTAACATGGTTGAATAATATTTTAGGTGGTGCAAAAGAAAATTAAATGAAATAGATCGTTGGAAAGAGTTACCTTAAAAACCGAGTACTCGTTTTAGTTTATACAGAAGAGCTTCCATGGAAGGAATTATTCCAAAATTGAGGGTAAAATTTTGAGCGGTAAGGGATTTTTTGAAGATATTTGGGAATATATTGGTTGAACCTGTGTGGTTTTAGAGGTGTTATGAATGGGAAGAATTTGTGTCCTTTTATAGGGAAGGTGTAGTGGCACTCGTGTAATTTTTTGACAAAGGCTTTCTTCACACAGTTTTCATGTGGAAAGTTGATCTAATAATGGAATAAATTAGATCGAAGAGATTATTTAGTCAATATATGGAAAACCATTTCTCTTTTATAAGTGTATATTTGTTTTTGGGTGTTATGGTAATGGTTTATTTCTTAGGTGAACATAATTTATTATAAATCTATATTTTTAATTTTAATTACATACATTCGTATTTTTTTTCAAAAACTTTTTTGACCTTATTAGTCATAATTAATAATTATGATTCCAAATGTGGAAGAAATTTATCTAAATTATAATCATATTAATACAATAAATTAATTTAAAATTCATCCCATAGGCAGGAAGACAATATGGGTATTTAAAGTAAAAACATCTGAAAATTTTCTTTGTTTTTATAATCAATTTCAAAGTGAAATTATATAAAATGAAATACATTATATTAATTGATAAAAATATGATCTAATTAAACAGAAAAAAATTAAATGTATAATTTATTATTATAAATAATAAGATAAAAAGTCAATTTTGAACTATAATTCAGTAATACACACTATTCATTAAAAGATGATATGTTTCCAAAAATATTTAAAATTCACACTAAGATAAGATTTTTTACATTTAAAAGATGATGTTTATTGTTATATATTTAATCATTTAATCTATCAATGTATAGATCTTAAATGGATTCTCCATTAAATGACAGTAAAATTACCTTTATAAAAATATAGGTTTTTGTTTGTAAAATTGGGTTTTTTGTTATCTTATGCATACTATTCCTAATGTATAAATATCAAAACTATTTTATTTAATATATAAAATATATATTTAATTAAAATAAATAACTAATTAGATTTTATTTTGTTTTATTAAGATAAAAATCATTTTGAATTATAAAAATAATAATATTTCTTTTTATATCCAATTCGTTCTTATTTCCATTTCTAAATAATTGGTAACCAATGAATTCATATAATATTTATATAAACCATATAATTTAAAAAATTATTTAACAATATTCATAACCATTAACATAACAACTAGGTTATATCATATTATATTAGATAATTATTTTTTAATAATAAATTATTAGTTGGTGAAACTCGGTCTTGCGTGTAATGCAAGCTATAGAGAAAGGTATATCTTATGTGTAACACAAGCTATAGAGGAAGGTCACTCTTCCCTGTAAAGAATTGTTACTAGGTGTTGCATATATTACAAGCTATTTGATGGATATAATTTATTTAAAATAGTAAATATATTGTATATTCTTTGGATATTATAATCCATTATGTGGTTGGTGATGAGTGTCTTACATTTTATCAAATAAAACATTTCCCTTTATAGTTTTAGGGTGTTAAATTTTCTACTACTTAATTAAATTTCATCCTTGAAATTAAAACTCACTCTTGACAAAATATAGTTTGCATTTTCCTATGATGAAGTCTGAAATCATGATAAGGGTTCATAAAGCATCCTATATAAAATATAGAATGGGAATTACAAGGGTAAAATTTACTCCAATGAAACTAGGTCTCTAAGTATGAGAACACTATTGGAATGTAGAGATATGTACTTGGGAGAAATCCTAAATATTTTTGATTGGGGTCATTAGTCACAAACAAGTAAATGATCAATATAAAGTTAAGGGCCTCAAATCCATAAATCTTAGATGATTTAGAAGGCCATTGGTTCAATATAATTTAATGTATTAGGACAAAATTTTACTTCGATGTCATTTTTCAAATGTTGGGTAAATATTTTCCTGAAAAAGATTATAAAAAAATATTCATACATGATTGGTTTCAATTTCTTATAAAAAATACTAAATATTCTTTATGCTTAAATAAGATAAATTTTCATCCCTTTACTCTCATCAAATAATTACCAATAATGATTTTTTTACCGGAAACACTAAAATAATCATTTAATGGATCGAAAGTCCTATAAAAGGGTGACCAGTCTAAATGTTTTTCCTGAAACATCTTCCAAAAAATAAATAGGGTTAGTATATTAATATCTATATATATCCTAACTGATTCTATTTATTCCTCATTAAGATTTATTCATCAATTTTTTAACTACAAACAATGAAAAATTAACGAGTACATTGTGTAGGTCACTAGTTGGAATGAAACCCTTATCGTATTTCGGTCATGGGTTCAAGACCCAAGACATTTCCAAATTTGATAGGATGTCACTTGTGTTATAGGTTGTCCTTTTCTAAAACCAAATTGATATAATTTTCAAAATAAATATGATATACCTCATTGAAAGAATGTTAATCACTAAATAAATTTTTTTTAAAAAATGTTTTTAAAACAACATCAATACATAAATACATCATCAATTTATTAATACATAAGTCCTTACATGGTTTAGGGTATTCCATAATATTATTTCATGTATTTCTAAATCCTGACATCTTATTTTTAATCATAAACACCTTAGTTTTAACCTAGTTCATTAATTTTAAAGATACATCATACTGGTTTTTAATGAAAATGTGAATTATCCTACCTCATAGTAGTGACAAACCGGGTCTACATTATGGAACATTGATATATACTAGGTTACCCAGAGCCAAGTTCATAAAACTTTGATAGAGTTATTACTCATAGGTACATCTATTCAAGAACCACTCCCACTTGAAATATCCATACATGAATGCATTGTTTGGAATACCCACATATTCTATAACTTACAATATTTTTGGTTTTTCTACTATACTTATCCTCAAATTTTCTATTATTGTTACGTTTTTTTATATTTATCAAAATATAGTTCCCAAGGTTTCTAAAACACATCCTTTGTTACCAAATTGTAGGAACCCAACCCAAAAAATCTCAGATTCTGTTTCTATTATCAATTACATTGGCATGATTAGAAGAAATCATGCACTAAATGACCAAAGAGTTTTATAGTATTGGTAAACCAGATACATACAATAGTATTCTATTAAAAAATAATACTCTAATTATAACATAATTTTCATCTTCTTTATATATAAATAACATCGGCGAAAAAATTATTCTATATAGTATATACCTGTATATCATTCATAGTACACTTCTTGGATTCCTGTGGAATGAAACATAATAAGGATGAGTGTAAATTATATGGAAAGGTAATAGATGGAATCACATTCCTTTCAAATAACTATATAAGAAACAATAAATATGGAAATGTATGAAACTGAAACACATGTCATTTAATTAATGAATTTAAAATGATATATATCCATAGATATATTGACACAAAATATAATGAATGAATAATAACTAAAACTAATATCAAGGAAAAAGATTAATTTTTGGACATCAGGTTTCACAGGTATGTGAAACCATTACCATCAAGATATAGTTTACCTATAACAATTTTCACAACTAATATATCCCACAAGACTACAATGCATCGAGGGAATTTTTGTAATCAGACCCCAACCCATAGGGATTGCATTAAATAGTCCCCAATATGGGTATTGCATGTCCAAATAATTCCTCATATCGAATACAAAATATGCCTTATCAGATACCACTATTGAATGACGTAAATGAATTTATCAAAATTTCACCAAATAATCCAATAACTATTAAAATATAAACTGTATGTAATATGACATAGGATTTGGAAAATAGTATTATCCATGATAAATGTAATGGAAAATTTAGGTGGAATTCAATGTTCAATGACCATAAGAGATTGCATATTTCAAGGGGTATGATAAATGAATCAAGAAAGATAATTTTAATACTATAATTTTCAAAATTAATATTAAACAATCTAGAGAAATATTAAATATTGAATCAATGAAACATATCCCATGTGGAGTAAAAATAATGGTTTTTGTCACTAATTAATAGAAATAATATAAAATTATATTTTAAAAACAATGTTTGAGAAAATATTGTATTATTATAAAAAAAATTGGAAAATATTTTATTTGAAAATAAATTTGGAAGACATTTTCTTATTATATTAACCTTTAATAAAGGTGAAGGAATCATCAAAGAAATGACAATGGGTAAATACATACAAGTTGTATAAGGTAAAATCCCATTCCTTTTTCACAGTTAAAGGTTAGTAAAATTCCTTGGTAAGAAATAGATATCGATATTCCAAGGAAACAATTGGTAGAATAAAAAAGGGTAAATTTTTTTAACAAATCATTTTGAATATATTTTAATAAAAATGGTTTAAAAAATGGTTCTCCTACTAAAGAGAGAAAGAACGTTGGGTCCTCTAGAAAACATTTTCTAAAACATTTTGTATACCAACTATGGGTAAAATGGTACCAATACATGAAAATGGTCTGAAAAAACCATATAATAAAGAATGTTTTTTTATGAAAAATGGTTATATAATTTTCTTGAATAGAAATTATATTCAAGTATCATTAGTGTAAGTCTAAAGGAATATATTCTTTAAACCTCCCAAAGTTTCTCGTACAACTTTGAAATATTTTAAATTCTAATAGTCTGGAAGAAATAATATTAAAACTAACCTAAAATATTATGAGAATAAGTGTACTCATTATATAACATATCAATCACAATATATAAACCATATAAAATTATGGGTTCATAATAACAATTAAGCCTCAATGGAATGTAAATTATGACAAAAATCCATTAGTACTTGAGTAGATTTTGAATCAGATCCATGAAATGGTAACACAAACTGAATATTTTAGTATCTAAAATAAAATAAAATCATGATATAATATATTAAAATTTTTAGTAGGTAAACTAAAAATAATAATTAATTGGTGAATCTTACATTTATCTCATAGATTTAAAAAGTGACATGATAATCCTTTACATGTGGTAACAAATGAATTGGAAGCCCTAGTGGTAATAATAATCAAATAAAAAATTTAAATACCATTAATATAATGAAATTAATAATATTATATGTTAATGTGTATATATGTATACCATATATAAGAGATTAGGTGCACAACAATAATGTATGCCTCATAGAAAGAAAAGTGAGACCACATTGACTTGTGTTTCCTTTTTGGTAAACATCCTTTCACCTAATGTATAATGGATTTAAACATGTTACTAACTTATAAAATAAATATATTAATATTTATTATATCATATATGATCATCTTATAATATATTATTACCTGTTTGATAATATCCTTCCATTATTGTTACTATTTTGGGTGTTAATTTCCTAGTTTGTCGAGCATGATTTAACTTGTCATTCATTCTTCATATTAAATATATCATGGTTTCCTCATCTAAAGAACATAAAACATGATATTAATATATTATATTTATCATATAAATGTATCTATAATAATATATATTTTTTAGATAAAAAATGAAATTCCTGATTCATGGAGACGGTAGTCCATCCGTATGCATGAACATTACCTTCTTTTCATTGTCGAGTTTTATAATATAGAATGATAAATGATATCTATATAGATTTATATTATAAATATAGTACCATATTTATGTAATATATTTATTATATGTTTATTAATATTATCTTTAATACATTCCATGTTTTGTGTGAACGAATCACATAACTTTGTAGGGGCGGTAGTCCACACTTCTTCAAACTATGTTATTGTAATAATAGAAAATGCAAAGTATTATATGTATGTGTTAAGAAAGGATTTAAAAAGTATAAAATAAAAATAAAAATAATATTTAACATATATTAATATATTTTCCATCATAATGGTAATGAATTAAATTTTCTAAAGGTAAAATGATCAATCATCGTTTCGCGTGGAGGTAGTTTGTTGTTAACCGAATCATTATGTTCATTACCCATTAGAAGGAATTGTTTGTTAGTGAAGGTATAAACCATAATAAAACAACATAAATTTATAATTAGGGTAATTTATTTATTATATGAACATTTAATAACAGTATTTTAGGGGGTTTAAATGTAAATGATAGAAAATAGATTGCTGGATATCATTACCTTAAAAATCAAGTACTTCATTTGATTTATAGAAATGGGCTTCCTTAAAAGGATATATTCCAAAATGGAGGATTCAAGGTCGATTGGATATATTTTTTTCAGGTATTTGGTAGGATTTTGGATGATCCTATGTTGTTTGAGTGGTTTGAGGAATGGGGGAAGTGGCGACCGTTTACAGTGAAGGAGTAGTGACACTATTGTAATGTTTTGAAAAAGGAATTCTTCGCACTTTTTTAGGATTCAAGTTGATCAAATAACGGACCCAATTAGATAAAATACAGTATATGGTAATTATATTCACATAGAAGTTTTCTTGTACATGTTTATAGGTCGTTTTCGGCCTTATGGTTATGGTTTAGTCCTTAGTTAAGCTTATTTTTACCCAAATCGATGTAATTAATTTTAATTACTTTCACTAAATTTTTTATAAAAAGTAATTTGAATTTATTATAAATTATAAACAATGATTATCAAAAATATGGAATCCTTTTTTCAAAATACTAATCCCAAAATTAGGAACAATTAATTTAAAATTCATCTCATATGTGGGACGATAATGTGAGTTTTTAATCTAAAAATGTATGACTGTTTTCTATGGTTTTATAATCAATTTCAAGTGAAATTGACTCAAATGATATAAATTGTATTAGTTGATAAATATATGATATACTTTGAGTTTTAAATAAATTAAAAATATAATTAAACCATTTAATTAAATTATATGTAAATGTGTTTTTGAACAAAAAATCAATATTTTTAACTATTTATTTAAAAATGATATGTTTTCGAAAAATATAAAAAAATCACCTTAACAAACTATTTATGGTTCTATTTCATATATGAGGCTTATATTGACTTATTAAATTAATTATAGTTTCAAAATTCATATATCAAACGAGTTCACCATTAAATAGTAGTAAAATAGCCCTATTAAAAATATTTTTTTTATGTGTAAAATAGTGTTTGTTCTTAAATTATGAATATAAAACCTAGAGGATAAATTATAAAAATATTTTATTAGATATAAAAATTATAAATTTATTTAAATAATTAACAAATTCTAATTAATTATTTTTATTAAGACAAAACATCATTGGAATCATACAAATAATAATATTAGTTTTTTTATATCCAATTGGTCTTTATATTGGTTTCAAATTAATTGGTTACTAAGGAATTAATATAATATTTTTATTAACAAAAAAATGTAATAAGTTTGTTAATACTATTCATAAATTCTCATATAACTTCACGATTATATCATATTATATTAAATAAAAACTTTTTAATAATACATTATTATTTGGTGAAAATCTGTCTTGTATGTAACACAAGCAATCGAGGGTGGTCGCTCTTTCATGTAATAAAAGCTATTGAGGATGGTATCTCTTTCATGCAATGCAATCTAACTCAGTCTTTCATTCATTACTAGCTATATCATGTATTGAATTTATTTAATGTAGTAAATTTATATCAGGGTCTTAGGATATTATATTTCCTTATGTTCTTGGTGATGCATGTCATACACGCCATCTAATACAAAGTTATATTTTATAATTTTATGGTGTTACACATATCATTAAAAATACTTGAAACTTGTTGATCATTTATTCTGACTTTATATATTGTAACAAAAACTCCAACAAAATGAAAGAGAAACATTATAATTATTATTAATTAAAAATTACATTAACTATTATGACCTTTTAATGATGAAAATTTTAGATAATAATGAATAACAACACCACTAATATGAAACTAGTAAAAAACTACATATATTACTCCTAGTTGATATTGAAAATTAGAAATAACAAACTAATATTCATGTAGATAGTAATTATAAATTATGCTAATAAAATTTAATGTACATGAAATTATTGATAAATTATTTTATTAATATATTTTTGTTCTTTATTGGATCTTAGAGTAGATTTGACTAAACAAGGAAACATGGTAAGTGTTTCTCATATCAAATTTTCACCCCATGACCCCTATATGGTATTATATAACATGTTCTCTTAAGAATGGTGCATCCACTACTCATTTGATGGTTTGTGTCATGGTACATTCATTATACATGTCATTTAATTTATTATTTGAAATCAGATCCTTTCTAGGGATTTGACACAAACGTTTCCAAATTTTTATTGGGTTATTTGCCTCAAATATAATTTCATATGGAGTGCTTGATATTATAGAATAATATTAATTTTATATGGTGTATTATTAAACCTATTTCATTAGAGTTTGAAATATAGTCCTATTCTAGATATTTTAATGTCCATTTCATGATATTCCTCTCAAAATCCATTGATGTTTATGTTACCAGAATGGTAATGGTTCCATGAACTAAATTTCAGATTCATTGGGTCATTATCCTTCATACGTGATTATAAAATTCGAGATTTCATTGAAAAATTTATTACTCTATTTTATATGGTTTTTCATATTAACTTTTGTGGATGTTACTTATCATAATCAACAACCAATTCTTTGATGAAATGTTTTCTAATGGAAAATAATGAAATTGGTATGAATTAATCCACTTATTAACATGGGATCATTTTATTCTGAGTACATTTTGTCCTATCAAAAGTGTTTTAATTGGTGAAATAATAATATTATTTTACTTTTATGTAATCTATATTTGTATTTACCTATTTTAGTAAATGAACATATTTTAACATCTCTTTAATGCGTTTCTTCATTAAAATTTCCAAAATATATTGATAATGATTTTTTATTTTATTATTAACCACTTCATATTTATTATTATGTTATTCTATTTTTGGATCTTTTATTAACACTTTATAATAAGTTTTTCAAATTTCATCTATCTTCTTTATAAACATGTTTTAAAACTAATTTGTTCTTAATATTTTATATATTTTTTTAATTGTTTTAAACAATTTTTTTAACTTTTATTCTAAATCCATGGTATATATATAAGGAGTCACTATGTAGATCCCTAATAATATGTTATTATTATTTAATTTCTTATGGAAAATTAAATTTTTTACATTTTGTGAACTCTTAAGATCATGATCAATGATATTTTTTGGAATGTTTAAGAAACTAATTATTTTCAATAGGTTATTTAAGATATTATAATGAATAAGATAAATATAGAATATAGAGAATCTCAACAATAAGAGTTATTCAACCGTGATTTTCTTTTCAAATAATTAGGATACACTATCCTTTATATATCACTAATTTATTAAATTAATTATCCCATAAAGGGAGTTTAATTTTTTTAAAAATACTTGCTTACTATATTATGTGTATTCAATTATTAATTCACATACTAAGACATACCAAGAATATTTTAATTTAATAATAATAAAAAAATCTACAAACTGTAAAATCTATTGTAAACATTGTATAATTTTGTGATGGTTGAACTAATTATTGCCACTGTTAAATAATGGAGCTAAATAGAGGTAATGTAAATAATGTATATTGAAAACTCACTAAGAATATCACACCATGTGATATAATATTTATTGCATAGATCTTATTATATCTAGATAAAATAAAGGATCATACACATTATTTAATTTCAAAACAATATTTTATAATAGATAATATGTTTTTAAATAATGTCCATAATGATTTAAAATTATACCCAAATTTTTTTAAAAAATCTCTAGAATCATTGTGATAATCCATAAAACAAATTATTCAATATTGTATCAAATGTTTTTTAAATACATTATTCATATATAATTTTTCAGGTCCATTTTGATAATTGTACTATTATTAATAATTATGAATTCAAAATTTATAACCATTTAAAAGTAGTTAACTCTAGTAATTAAGGGTTTTGGTAAGGATATCCTTTATACCGATGTGGTAGAATAACAAAAAAATAAAATCTAATGAATCAATATCATCCAAATGTATCAAGATCATTTAGGAGAAAGAAAACTCTTCCTCCCTCATTGAGTATTGATGGATTATGGGAATCATTCAATGCTAAAAAATGTTCTCCCACTATACCAAGGTCTACTAGAGACTTATTAAATTGTAATAGAGAATCATGAGATTTGTAATTTTGGGTTTAATATGTTCTATGAATCACTGCCTCATATGAAGGTCATATCACATTATAGAGTAATTAATTAGAAAAAAATTCCCACCCTTATTTAGAAGATATTTCACAAAAACACTCCAAAATTTTAACATTTGAAACATTCAAATTAAAAAACACAATGAACATTTATCAGTAAAACAGTCATGTTATGACTTCAATCACCTCATAATCATCATTAAATGAATATTTGATAGATTTGATATCTAAAAGAGATGAATATGATCAATTACCTCACAAAATCATATGATATGATAATACCAATAGAGAACCCCCATGACATAGTGTCTCACACTATATCATGTTTAAGTTAATAATATACCATAATTTAATCTAAATAACTACATTATGGTGGTTTCTTCCTTGAAAGAACCATCAATAACCCCCTTATAATAGGCAACATAGACTTTTCACGCATTCATCATATGTATGATTATATACAATAATTTATAAAACAATATCACAAACTCAATATATATAATTTTAAATGAATATCCTGAATTATCAATCACATATTTTTACTATACAGTAAATCATACATAATTATTTTTTAATTTCTATCATGAACTACATTAATATATACTAAAAAATTAATTCAGGTAACACTAAATGTCTAAAAGCAATTAATCATTATTTTCACTAAAACAACCTATAAACCGAAAAAACCCTATATCATTAAAAAAACATTGAATTACCAAATCCAAAAACATAAAAAGAATAAGCCTCTAGAAAAAAACCAAGGTACATTTATCTACATATGGATCCAGTGTGATATTTTTCAAACTCATGTGTTACTATAACCATGCCCACAAGATATATTATATATAAGTATGAATAATCATGAATTCCATCTGTAGAAGACATCAAAATACTATGGGACATAATGTATGTAAAAAACATATATCCCCTCATTCAATCCAGATTCTCTATGTATACATTTTCCAATTTGATAAATACATTACAAGTTATTCATCTAAGTTGATTATTACATCACATTCCTCTCATCTATGTAGAGGAGTGCATCACATGAAAAATGTGTATGTATGTGTAATAAATGTACATAGACTATCTCCAGAAATGATAGATGTCTTTATCATTATATATAGGAATAATTCCAATATTCTTTAAGACTAAATGGATAACATGATCAGTAACATACATAACCATTCCCTATTTATCTAATCCTCAATGTTTATGTACAAAATGTTTCAATGTATGATGATAATCATGATAATTAACCTTCCAAAAATAGAAATGTAGATTCAATATGAAACAAGAACCCCTTTTATACCTATTCATAGTGTATAAAAATCTATGCCGTATATTTGATTGGTCATCCAATATAAATAACATCTTTTTATGCACTATGAGTACATTGTATAACTCTATATGAAATCATACTAACATAAAATGTAACATTTCATATAAATATATAATACTCAAGGATGAACAGTAGTTAGGGATAAATCAAAGCTATGCTTTGAGTGTTCTATTATCAATTCATTTCAGGAAATATATGTTGCCAAAATAAAAGAATGATCCATTGGAGACTACCTTTTACATCACCGTGTTCATTTTATATTCATAATATCTTTTAAAAAAATATAATAATTCCATACCTGAGAACCAATATTATCATATATCAAATAATAAACCATCATAGAGGCCTTTTTATAATTAAAACATTAGTGTTTTATTAAACTCATTACATCTCTTTTTAATTTATTCCACATCTCTATAGGACCATCTGCGAAAACGTCCCTCTAAACTCATTTACTATGTAACATATATGAAGAATGTTTATTCAAATAATTATTTAAATGAGGAATAATAATCAAAATGTTAACCACTTTGTACATATACTTAAAAAATAATGACTTTAAATCATCCATATTTTTTATGTTAATAATTTTTTTTATTGAAAATAGTTTTTAATTTCATCATCATCATGATGAAATTATTTCTTTTGAATTCTTATTTTGAAATAACTTTGTTAAATAAATTTAACTCAATGAATTAACATTATTTACCATCACATCCTTTATAATTTTATGATATAAAATGATATTCATATCATTACAGTAACTAAATATAACTTGGTATATATGGATTTTACTAATATTACCAAAACACTTGTAGGTTATATAATGAAATTCACTTAAATATTGATTAGTAAGATATTATAAATATCATTATTTAACTTCTCAATGTCAAAATATACCCCCAATATTCCCTTAGAAAATATAATCTATCCATAATACATTTCTATGATATAAAATCTCTTTTGTGATGAATGATAACACAATTTTCCTTTAGTGAAAATACACAAGAAAATAATAATCCATATAATATATGGTGTTCTATGTGTTTGTAAAATTATTATGAAAATAATAATATACTATTTAAAACAATTCACTAAAGGTGGTGGAATTATTTCCCTTATATTTTCAAAAATATCATATATAAAATATTTTATCATAGATAAAATACTTTTATCTAAGACCCTTGATTCATGCCTTGTTACATAACTAGAACAAACATAACCATTTTTATGAAAACAATCATATTTTATTATCCATAAATAATCTATTTTCAACATTTGAATCTCATCACATAATAAAAAACATGATTAATATACCAAATACTAATTTATGATCCTTAAAATCATTAAAGTATGAAATCCCATCCACCTCTTTCTTGTAGAAACCCCATTCACAATCACTTGAATGCATATTATAAAATTTTCCCATTAATTATCCTTAAAAATTAAATGTATTTATACTTACAAAATTCATAAAATATGCTTTGTAGCATATACCCATAAAAATATTATAATTAGTTCCTATATTATTAACAAATAATGTGGACAATAAATGTAGTTTCATAAACACCATTAGGTATTTTGTAGAATTCATTATCTAATGCCTAGGTTTTAGATATTGAAAATATTAACCGTCCTTCAATTGAATTTCCTTCAGAATAGAAGATAGTGTAGAATCTCAATGACCACAATTGATTCTACTATGCAAAAAACATTTAGCCATTAATTTAATATACCACCTCAATGAAAATTGGGGTTAAAACTCCAATGTAATACTCATCAACACTAAACATATTAAAGAGAATAGGTAAAATTTTATTGAACTTACTGATGTATTATTTTACAATAAAATATCAAAGAAATTATAAAAAATATTATTGAATGATTTCCATAGTCAATTAATTCCAACATAATTACCCCAATAACCCCATGTAATTTACACACCAAATCATATTGGGAACACCAATGAAGATATAAGTACCCTGAAAAATCATATTAAAAAAACTGTATTATAAACATTACATCTTTTATGTCGAACTTTATCATGATATAACATGTTTATATTATTTTTCATCCCTTATGAATCCATGGGTTAATGTTTATTTTAGTGTATAGTATCCAACAAGACATGAATTGATGTTTATAAATCAAGAGAATATATCTTATATTTTTAATAAATATTATTCACTTAATATGTTGATTATTTAGATATTGTTTCATTACTAATTGGTCAACCAAAGTAATCCATATTTTCATCCTTTTTAGAACTATATTCATTTTTTAGTACCAAAAAAGAAACATTTTTTACATGAAGACATTATTTCTCCATCGTTGATCTTAAATAAATTATTGAATACGATGATCCCGTAATATCTAAAATAGAATCATTTATCATATTAGTATCATGTTTAATATCCATTCAATGAGTATTTTTAATTAATACGATCCCACTATAATTATGACCATATAGAGTTACAATATAAATATTTCACACTACAAGGGGAAAAAATTAGCATTCCTCTCACAACATGGTTATTAATTTAGGATATCAAGAAAATATTATAATATAAGATTCTTTAATGGTTGGGAAAATAAATCATTTCCCAATCCATCATATGGATAAAATCCACCTATTAATTATCTATCATTCCCATTAATATTCTATCTTAGTTAAAACCAATAAAAATGCAAGAAAATATGGCACCTAACCCTTTTGGTCAACTTATTGCTTACTTTTATTACACAATATAATCTAGGGAAACACATATTTGTCATGGAACTATATGTTTGAATGGTTGGGTTCTTAAAAATAGTTTTATTTTAAAGTAATATAGCACTATTTAATTTAAAGAGATTTCATATCAATGTATTATATTATGTGTCCCCTTGATGTTTGTGTGCCTCTAATGTTTTTTTACTTATTTTTTATTCCATGTTCCAAAATTAAAATCAATATATCTAGACATTATTTATGTTTAACCCTTTTCCAAACTCTTAGATTGTATTACTAATCCGAATTAAAATCCATCTATATCTATAAAAACCAAATTCAGTTAATGTATAAGGTATATAAAACCATTTAATGTAAAGTCTTATAATAAAATTAAATCCAAAATATCCATATGAAAAATCACATATACATGGGTTTCCAAATATAATAGGAATCTCCCAATACTGAGGATGAATCTCCCCCATTTACATCGAATTCTAGAACATTGTTCAATGTTATGAGGGAAATGAGACCTTGATAATTTTTTCCTAGATTCCATCTATGAGTCATTAAATTGTATGAGGATAAAGATAGACTATATATGCATTAAAGTGTTTAAAATTATCTATCATATTTATGGTAAATTTTAGAAAATAATCCAATATATCAGGTTTTATAACCGGTGGATAAACATCACAATAAATAATTGTAGCATTATAGATAAAAAATACACGATTTTTCATTATTAATATTGGTTACATGGGTTTTGAGGAGAATTAGATAATTTTTTGAGGATTTCTATAGAAACGTGGATTGTTTCTATCAAAAAGGCACATATACATAATAAATTTATTATTTATGATTTAAATGGGTGCCAGGAATAAGATGCGAAGATAGATTGTGACATAAATCCATTCACACCATAAATACACATGTTATGATTTAAATATGTATCCCAAAATAAATTAAACCAAGGTGACATGTTTTTCACTGTAATGATTTATGGTAAATTTATGTCATATATCTGTTATTTACAACATACACCTGTAGTTTTTAGTAGTTTTTAGGGATTAGAAGTCTGAATCCTAATTGATTTAATTTTTTTTACTTCCCTTCCTATACCCGTAGGCTATTATAGGTGATTCTGGGTGTCTCAACCTCTTCTAGACCCCTTTGTTCGAAGCTCGATATCTGCCTTAGTTGTGTTTCTTCACTCTATTATGTATCCTTTTTTCTTCATCATTTATCTAAGAGCAGTAGTGGATATGGACGATTGTTATGGATATTTTATCTTTCATTGATGATATTTCATCAATTAACTCTTTAATTACTTTAAGGTCTTAGTCAATGGTCCAGTCCTTATGCTAGTAGTGGTACAGTGTGTGTATACCATGAGGTATGTTTTGATATATACTATCTTCTGACCATTTTGTTTTTGGGATAGGATATGATATATGGGAATCAATTTTAGGGCCTTATATTATTCTGTCTATATCCAAGTTATATTGGATCCTATTTTATGTATTGTAAAACCTATATTTGAGGTAGGTGGTTCAATATCAATCATAGCTATCATTGTTATTTATTCTTATTGGTATAATAAATTATTTTAAAAATAAAATTTCATGGTTTATTTTTATGAGTGAATGTGTTAGGGATAAAATATACTTTTTAACATGTTTTGGTATTATTAAATTTCATTTATAATAATTGTAAAATTAATTTAAAAAATTTTCCTTGAAGACATATTTTTTATGATATAAATGGTTTTTTGGGATTTTATGTGAATTGGGATGACCTTAGAAATTTAATTGATAAATATGGCACATTGAAATCCTTGGGTACATAGGTGGATGGTGTATTATTAGACCTTATCGATTTTATTTTTAATGCGTTCACTCATGGTGTATTACTATTCTCTATCGACCTATATTACATGGATTTGACATTGAATTTATCATACGTTTCACGTGTGGTGTGTTCCTCTTCATCATATCCATGTGTTCTAAGAACATGATTGTGCACTAGTTGACTAATTGTGGTATGATTAGTCGATTTGAATGACACATTGAAACCCTTTTACTGATCACCATTATGAACTATCTTGTAATATTCTAGCTTTTATATACAATTTTTTTTCTATATTTGTATTTTTTCCTTTAAAACTGTTCTACTTGTATTATTTGAGAATTTATTAAAAATAAGAATATTTACCATGTTTTTGACATAAAAAAAATTCTTACATATCATTCCATGTTTTGTAAAGACTGATCATTTTGGGATTGTTTGTATATATACATGATATGGAACATATGGGTTGGATCCTAGAAATCCCATTTACTTTACACCACACACAATCGTTCAATGGTGTGTAGACATGGTATTATATTTTCATGTAGGAAAATGATAGGTTCCATATTAAGTGGGTAAGGATTATGTAATCTTGGTATGGTTTATATGTGATGATATATTGGGTGGTTTCCCATATTTCATGTATAGTTTTAGTTGATGGGTTTTAGTTTCCCTTTCATGTTTTTTATTGGATAATTATCATTTTATTTTTTAGGGTTGTTGGTATCATTTCCTGTAATATTACTTTGTTATGTCATATCATTTTCTTCCAAAAATTATTTTCATTATATATTAATTCCATTAAATTTGATTTAGGTTGGGTAAAATCCTTCCCTTTGGTTGTTGTTTGATGCCTAGGTACTAGTCAAAAACTCGTGGGGTTCAATAACTACATTAAGGTAAATACTAGATAAACTCATTTGTCCAGGTTTGGATGGTATCATGGGTTTGGTTGTTACAAATTGATATCAAAGGATTGAGAAGCTTAGTCTTGGGATGTTGGTATATAGGTGATGGTATTTTCAAGATATTCGAGCGAGGTTGTGGAGCGTTTCTAGAAATATGTTGTTATGAAGTGCCCCAGGTCACCATGGGATATTGGGATTTGTGTATTTTTTTTTGAGTTGTGTTCTTGAATCTTCATTTCATCTTATGGTTATTAGGTTTAGACTATTATTTTTCCTTTTGTAGGGTAATTTTCAGTTGTTTCTTGACTGTACAAATTATCCTCTAAGACATTTTCAATGGGTTCCATAAGAGGGTGCATTAGGAGAGGACCCTCATGGGAATCATCACCTGGATCTCAATCAAATAGTGGACATCGTTTGGGTTGTTTAGGATATAGGCCAAAATGCACCCAGAGTTCAGAACCCATTCACTATGGTTAATTCAAGAACTGGAGGAGAATGAGACCGATCTCATGAGTTTCTATATGAGAAGCCACTAACCATTAAATGTAAAAATGAACCTAAATATGAATAGGATTTGCATGAAAGGATATACTATGTATTTGAATTCGTTGATACACCTGAAACTATTATGGTGAAGTGTGTGATGTTCAAGATTGAGGGTCCCGACACGAAATTGTGGGATTCCATGGTATATTCACATGGTAATGTGGACTTGATTTTGAAGGTGTTTAAGACCCTCTTATTTTAGAAGTTCTACCTACAGTTTATGATGATAGAAAAGTCCTTGTACATACTATCTTTATTTTTGGGATAACATTATGTGTTTGATCACACAAAATTTATTTCGAATCAAGTTCATTTTTTCCTAGAGGTGGTGAAGAATGATGAGCGGAATGATTAGATGTATTTATATGGTTTCCAACTAGATATCAACACATAGGTGGTTATTATAAATTTATCCACATATACATAAATATTTTTTAGGTTTTTTTATGGAATATATGACCATGATAGGCATGATTGTATATACTACCCATTATCTTCTAACTATAGGATGATTTTGTAGATCATAGTGAAATAAAATAATGTGGAATGATCATCAAGAAGATTGATTGGGTAGTTCTTAGTAGGGGTACTCCACATAACCATCTATGGTAGTTAGTAGTATTCCCCTAACTTCATACCAGTGAACCATGTTTGGTCACAATAAATGTTAATGTTCTTCACCTGAGAATATGTGAAGTCTTTTTAGCCCCTACAACCATCTTTTGAGGATCATTAAGGATATGTCTATGAATCATTATAATCTAGTATATTCTGCTCCAAAGGCCACTGTGGTGTAGTACAAATATTCAATGTCAACGGGTCTCCATCCATAGGCCTTAGGAGTGAATCCCATTCATGTAGTGAATGTGTTTCTGGTAAAGGTTTATGTGGGCCTAGTGGTAGTGAGAGGTACTATATATATTTAATCGTCTATAGAAACTAATTTATTTTAATTTGGTTGTTCCCAATAATTTATCTCTTCCAAATTTGTTTATGTATTGAAATATTTTGAGAAGCTTACATACGTAGTTATTGTGTTAGTGATGTGTCATGTAAAGTGGAAAGATTAGGTGTTTCAATGTTCCTATTATTCTATATCGATAGCTGACACAAGGTTAGTATAAGATATCATAGTTTTTTATCTATATCTATTTCAAATCATCATTAGCAAGGGTTGGATTCTCATTCAATGTTTTTAGATTTATTTTTATCATTAATATGTTTCCTTATTTTCTACTAGTGGTATATCAAGAGTGTTTAATATAGATTTGGATCTGAGGACATTCCATGTGGGTCATCCTAGCCTAGAGATCAGGTGTTTTTTATCTTTCAGTATAATCATTCTCGGCGATGTTTCTTCTTGTTTTGAACATAAATGGTTGTTATGGATTTCATATATGTCATCTAGAATGAATTTTCTGGTCTTACTCCATAAATAGAGAAAGAGTTTACAATTGATCTGTTGTTTGGTATGAATCCAATCTCAATATCCTCTTGTCAAATGGAACCTATTAAGATGATGGAGATCATGATAAAATTATAAGACAAGAGAGATAATGTATTTTCTCTCCCTAGAGTTTTGGTATGGTTATCCCCATATTTGTTTTAATAATTTTGATGGTTAAATTAAGTTTTCTATGTACTAATAAATGTCTTATGAGGTTAATGTAAAGAATAAGTACTATTTTACTCACATGGATGCTTTTTAAATTAGTTAATGTGGGAGAGGTTGTTTTTGAAAATTTAAGACCAAAAATGTTATAACCAAATTAGGGTGCGTGGTATAATATCCCAAATACAACTTTCAAGAGAAGGTATGTCCATTATGAATTTCTTAAGAAGAATTTAGGTCTGAATAACACTCCAAAAGTTTTATTTCACTGAGGAGTTGGATATTCCATCACTCTATTGACACATTCTTTGTGGTGTTTTTATAATACATCATGGTTTATTTGAGATATACGGATGATCATTTGCACTATAAAAATCTAGTTTTGGGGATTATGATGATCCACTTGCTTTACAACAACCTTTTTAATGCAATTTCTTGATTCAAGAAGTGAATTTCATAAGGAACGTGACTTCCAAGCATGGAATATTAGTATATCCAAATAAGGTAAACGATGTATTATCATAGAGGATCCGTGGAAATATTCAATATTTAGATATTCATAGGTCTTACAGGATATTATTGATGGTTCATAATGGATTTCATGAGTTTTAAATAACCTATGATAAAACACATCAACAAAAGGGATAAATTTATTTAGAATGAAAATTTTCAAACTTCTTTTGATTATGTGAAATAGATTCAGAAATTGGATTCTAGTTTGATCATTCCTAATCTTAGTAAGGGGTATGTGGTATATTTTAATTATTTTTTTACTAGATAGGATAGTGTTCTTCCACAGGATGATCATTTAATGGTCTATGGTTTTTGTAAACATTGGAATCATTTTATAAATTATCCCACTCATTATTTGGATATTGTCACAGTTATGTGTGTGAATAAATTTTGGTGGGAAATTCTTTTTCCTGAGTGGTTCATGGTATTTTCTAATTATAGTAGTCTGAGTAATATTTTTCCCGTAATGAATTGAATCTTAGACAAACATGGTGGGTTGGATTCCTTCAGAAATTTTATTTTTAAATATCCCACACCTCGAGTAAGATGAAATTCATCACATACACTCTAATTATGAATGCCCCACCACATTCTAATTTGAAATTGAAGAAAGTGTTGAACCTCATCAGTATCATTGATTAGTTAAATATGGATACTCAAGATGACTATTCCAGTATGGTTCTAACCAGTGTTAATCTTTCATCATCTCTCTTAGAGTATTTTTTAAATGGTAAGTCATATGATAATGAGTTTTTATCAATAATTGAATACTTAAATACTAGGGAGTAAATTTTTCGCTAGCCTCTGTCTTCTGATGGTATTCTCTACATCAGGGATGGATTTATCATCTGAGTATCAATATGGAATTAAATATTTCATGATTTCCTTAGTTCATAATGTAATGTTCACCCTATATCAATAAAGAAATTTTGATATTAGGTAGTGATTCTAGTGGCTAGGTATTAAGAATGAAATTGATTGTTGTTTTCCAAACTATTACACCATCCAATAGATTAATGTAGAGCATTTAGTGCCTCCTAGTTTTTTACATCCTCTTATAATAATAATTTTAAAATTGTATGAGCTGTCCATAGAATTTTTTAAATTAAAACTGACTTCAAAAGGAAAAAACTGCATCTGCATGGTGATTGATCATTAGGGAAAATTATCTCATTTTATTTCGATTAGATACACCTCCGATATTGAACATATAGGTAAGCTTTAGGTGAAGGAGATCGTGAGGTTACATGGGGTTTCCTCTTACATTGACATAGAAAGGGACCTATGTTTACATCGAAACTCCTAAATAGTAACCAAGAGGTGATGGGGACTTGTGTTATGTTGAGTGCATATTTTAATCTATAATATCCTATTATTTCAAAAGTCTATGATTGATAGCATAAAAGATATGTAACATTGAGATTAAATGTAGAAAGAAATATAATTTTGTGACTATTATAATCTAGTAGTAAAATTGGTGGGTATGAATAGTAATATATAATTTATGAAATAAATATATATATCATACTCAATATAAATGTTATAGTAAATTATTAAAAAATAATAAAAAATTGTTTTAGTAAAATCATTTTATTCTTCAAAAATATATTTTCATCTAAAATGGGTGTTCTTTTTTTATTTATAAATATTATAAATAATTTCATAAATTTTTAGAAAATGTATTTGAATAAATGAACATAATTTTTTTAATATTCATATAAAATTGTTTTTGAGGTGAAATTTTGATAATTTTTTGAAAAAGAATAATTTTTTGGTGAATAGTGAAAAATACAATATATTTTGTGAAATAATAAAGAAATAGTTATAATATAAAAAAATATTAAAAATATTCAATGACTATTTTATGATATTAACATATAAATATCAAAAAAATAATAATTCAAAACCTGAAAATTATAATTTATTTCATGATAAATATGAAAATCATTTTTAGTGCTGATTGAGTGCTTATGCAACATTGGCTTAGTCAAATCTGGTATCTTATAACTAATAATTGAAAGGAATAATATAATTTTACAACAATTTAATTAAATATCATCTATAAATTATTATTAAGATTCATAATTTCTAATTTTTTAATTATATAACAAGAATATTATCCAAATGATTGTGCAATGCTTGTGTGAGGCAAGAAAAGTCAAAATACCAAATTTAATAAGTTTTCTTGACATGGATATGAGTAAATATTTATAATCAGTAAATATATAGGATAATAATGGGAATTATTAACTAATATTATGATATTTTATTATTTTTTATATATGAAATAATTACCTTAACTGTTTATGCAATAGTGACATAGTTCTGTTGTAAGTAGAAGGAAAATCAATTAAATGATTTACAAAACAAAAAAATAGGTGATAATAGCAATTAAATGACCTGAAAATTGGACTATGTATTATGGGGTGAGAATATACTTACGATAATCATCCAAGGGTTTAATTTATGACCTTTTTATTCCACATGGATGAGATGATGATCATTATAGTATTTCATATAACGAAAATTCAAACATTTCACACTCTTAATTTTAATAAGGGTTATAATTTTTTTTAGGAAATAAAAAATATTTATAAAACTCTAAATATTACTAGGAGATATAAACTATTTAATTACATCATGGCAATTTATTTTTAATTTTTAGTGAAGGAATATTTAGTTTAAAATATTACAATCATTGAAGTTGTAATTATTTATTTAAGAAGAAAATAAAATATATGTTATTATAAATAGTAAAATAAATATAATTTGAGATAATTATGGAAATACATAAATTTTATCGATTAATCGGATGTATTAGGGATGTATTAAAATATTTTTTTTTCTAATTTATCCTATTGACTTTATAATCTATATGTTTGAGTAATGAATAGTGTCATAATTGAAAATAATAATATTTTATAAATATAATATATTATTAAATTATTTAAAAATCATGAAAATATTAAACAATGACAAATGGTATAATATATATTATTAAATTTCAACCCCTGTTAATTTATAGTCCATTTGAATGCATTTTGATCTATAATCATATTATTATAGTTTAATTTATTGAACAATTCTAAGGTTGCCCCTCACCTAAATTATAAACGGACACCTCCTCCATCACTTATTTAAAACACTTAGAGCCTCATATATAGAACATACCAAAGAATTTGTCTTCCAAAATTACATATCAAAATTCTATAGGTTCTTCTCAAATCAAATTACTCTCCCTAGATCCTTTTAGATGAGATCTAATGGTGTCACTTCAAAGAAGATGCAATCGCTCTAACTGACCACTTTATTTTTCAAATCATATTTACCACTGATAAATTGTGGATATTTATCATAAATTAATAACTCAAGTAATATAAATATGGTGAAATGTTACTATGATTAAAAAAACCATTATACGGTTTATTTTCCATCAAATATGGAGTGAAAGTATTGCCTACAAGTATGTATGACTTACTTCCTCAAAATAGCGATATAATTCATCTTTCATAACCATCTTCTATAGGTGGAAAATACGAAATTATTAACGTTTATATTTTACATTTAGTATATAATTATGATTTTTAATGAAAATATAATATCCTCTTTCTTATCTTCCAAACCGTTGGAAAATGATTACATCACTCGTGTATATGTGTGGACTGCCACCAACATGAGGAGATGTGAATATTTTTTTCATTTATATTTTAATTTATTTGTAATGAGTATTGATACGATGAATATATATGATAATATTGATATAATAATAATTATTTAATTGTGAATTATTTTCAACATTTCTTTCATTCCATCGTCAAAAAAGTGAGTACATCGTACATGCGTATCTAAGGCCTACTGTATCCATGAATGGGGTAATTAATTTTTTAATCTATACTTTTTATGATTGATTAAAAATATTTATAAAATTAATATTTATGATTTTTGTACCACAATTTTTTTTTGAATTGATGGGATCTTGAAAAATGTAAAACGTTTGAGACGTATTTTCTAAAACATGCTTGGAAAAAAACTATTTATCACCCAGAATAGTGAATTTGATAAAAATTTATTAATAAGTAAGAGAAAAAATATTATAAATAAATAAAATTTTTATTATAGATAAAAATATGTTTATTTAATAAATATATAATTAATCAAAATTTATTATATTGGATGGCTGAACATGAATGAGTAATGGTGAGACTTGTGGTATGGAATTTTCATCTAAATTTTATTTATGTGGGGACCATGCTATATTCACTGCCTTTTTCATTTATGTGGTATATATACTTCCCATGAATGTATTTTATTATTATTATCATGAATATTATTATATATAAATAACCTTTTAATGTTCATGTTTTGTGAGACTTATTATTCAAAAGTTGCAAAAACAGTAAGGGTTTATTTTATAATCTCTTCATTATTCATGATTGATTATGTGTAAGTCTCTTCTATGGAATATTTCTGTTTTATTTCAATATTTAATAAAAATGTTTTCATTATGGTTTTTAATAATATTCTAAGAAAAATTAAAATATATTTAAAAAGATTTTCTTTTATAAAAATATGTTTGAATAGAATATTTTTTTCTATTTTCTAAACGAGTTTTTTATACTTTTCTGAAAAATAAAAATGCATTGAATTTTTATCTTTTACCAAAAAATAAATATTTCCCCACCATAATTAATCCATAATTATTTAAATATTCATTTATAATCATAAAATTTTATTTTCAAAGAATAACTTTTATTTTTCAATTGTGCGGCTTATAAAAAAATTATTTTAAGATGGAAAGGATGTTTTCTAGAGGAATTATATCAACAGATATTTGAAAATAATTTTCATTTAAGATAAAATTATTTAATATTAATTATTATTAATTAGGTATATTCTCTAAGGAAAACATAATTATTCTTTCTATGGGCGTCTCATTATTATTAGGAAATGATGAAATATTTTTGAAATCATTTTATTTTCTATGGGTTATGTTATGCATAAATTCTAATGAACCTCATTTCATTTCATGGTTAATGATATAAAGAGTGAATTATGATATTATAGGAAAAATATTAATGATTTATTAATTTTATTAGTGGGACCTTTATCTCCCTCTAATGAATTTGGTAATTATTTAATTCTCATGATAATGACATTACAGGAATGGTTATTGAACCCAGCTAGTAAGGGGATTTGTCAACAATGATAGTCTTGGTGGTGAAGCATAAATACAGTGATGGTCTTGGGATTCAACCTATTCATGTATGATTTTTTTAGAGAATATCATTTTCTACTAAGGAGAATATTTTCTATGCTTTTTGTATTAAAAATTAAATTTTTTATGGCTATTTTATGATCACATGGCTAATGTTCTTTCCATCATTTATGAATCATATCTTATGAACATCCACGATTTTTGACTTCACTCAAGACTATGATATTTTATTTGTAGGGTATTAATTTGAAATGATAAGATCATGTTCTCATACACCTATTCTCATTTTTTTCATATATGATCATTTATATCTCAATTATTTACTTTAAATAAGAATTTTATATCATCCTTATAATGTTTCTATTTTCCCATGTTCTGAGAAAATATATTAAATTAGTCTAGTCTTGAAGGATTCAACTTGAGTGATGTTGATGACCTATTATGAAATAAAGAATGTTTAGTGTAGTGGTAGATAATTTTGATATTTAAAAGCCATTTTATAATGAATCCATGTTTTGATGTGTTTATAATAATTTTATAAAACATTAATCCTAAAATTTTCCAGGGTATTAAATTGATCCAATTTTTTGTTTTTGTTTATTTGGGTTTGGATAGAATTTTTTTTGGTTATATTTGTCCGTATCATTTACAAAAATGAAATTTTTGTTTTTATCACTAAATCTAGAAGTGTAGGTTCAATACTATTATATTTTGTATCAAAGAAGGGTTTGGATTACTTTGTAAGGTTCTTCTCATGTTTGGTTTTATTAAGAGTGATAGATATCATCATAATTGTATAATTTGTAGGTTGATCATAAGTTTAGATTCATATAAACCCACATTTTAGGTTTTATGAGTTGAAATTTTAATAAGGCTAATGATATTTTGGGATAGGTATATTTCACACATAGTTTTACAATGAAAAATAATTTTGGAAGAATTTTTTTAATTTCATGGGAATATATTATAAATTTATTTATAAAATTTAAGGTTTATATTTCATTTAATTTATAGGTAATTATGGGTTATTATATGTTTGGGATGAAAGATGAAATATAAGGCCCCATCCTTAAACCTTAATTAATCTTGAGTTAATACAATATTACACATTGAGAATATTTTCAGGTTTAGAGTTTTAGAGAATTAGATCATAAACTTGCATTAAATTCCACATTTAAACAAGGTGGTTGCATAAAAGATAGTATTCATTTTTTCACATCAACGGAAACATATTTAAAATAAAACATGGATTCTTTCATGACACTACCCTGACACTATCATCATATCATGTACCTTTCCCTTGACCTGTGAACAACATTTCAAAAACTTGGGATGAGCATAAAAAAGCTCAGTAAGGGATATAAAAATATATGGAAAGGAAACATGAGTACATGTACACATAAGAATCAATGAAATCATACTTTACTCATAAAACATATGAACTTTAACATACCTCATCAAATCATGAATAAATCATATAAATCATATGACATAAAGGTAGCTTGAGGCATTCATAACATTATTACGTAGGGAGTAACCCTCTTGGTTACATTTGGAATACCCACCACAGTATATTCCCTAAAACTCTTTAGAGAAACCTTAACGTTTCACTCCTTCGCGTTACCCAATGCATTGGAAAGCTATATCGGGCTCACCCGCCCTTAGTTTATCACGGAACCACCCATCTTCATATCAATGTCCTAGAACCATAACATAATCGTATCACATAAAACATGCATAAAGGAAACATAACATTTACACCTTTCAATCACAAGATATCAATACAACACATTGAAATAAAAAATTTATGAAAACCATTTTCAATACCAAAATAAATGAAATGTAAAACATGGTATTTATTTTTATTTTAAAAAGAAGGTATGGCTTGTAGAGGAAGCCGAAACTCAAATAATGGTCACAGCTGCGGAGAAGTCATTGTCACCGCATACGTATGAAAAAAACATTCCCTTTTGTCATTTAGTAAACGATTTGTATAAAAAAGACTCCTTTTAAATAAATGTAAAAGTAAAATGGGTTTATACACCGTATAAAAGAAAGATGTGTATAAAACAAAATCTTCCTCAATGAATGGAGATTGAGACGAAGTCCCACACAAAGACGACATCCTTGGATTAAAGATAAATCAATTACATAATTATGTGTGACAAATGAATACATGAAATATAAGTGGATATTTAGTGTAAAACAATCAGAGGTTATTCACACATATTCATATAACGACATATTCAAGGAGTACAAGTTTATCCCAAAAAATAAAAGTTGGGTTAGGAAGTTCCCTTGCAAAAATTTGACCGCCTAACGGTGTCACTACAAAATTCAGAAAATGAGTTGATGAGAGATAAAAAGGGTATCTCATCACATGGAAATAGAATTTAAATCAATAAGGATATATAAGAACATATCCCAACATAATATTATGTGAATTAATAGACATAACAAAAGAAGTCTTTTAAAAAGAGGAGGGTGAAATGTTTCCTTACCGACATGGGTATCTTTCGAGACATGCACTCCGTGAAAGAAGGAAAATAAAAAATTGATATAAATACTAATAAATGAAATTATATTACACAATGTGTAAAATAATGGGCAGTACATACACCAATCAAAGTAAATTTTGGCAAATGTAGCATAAATCTCACGGAAAGAAAAGTGAGATGAAAAATCCCTTACGAAAACTCGGCAGCCTAACGACGCCACTTAAAACTTCCGAAATGGATTAATGAGAGAAAATAGGGTATATAATCATATTAAAATAATGTTTACTGGAAGAGGAATATAAAATAACATCCCCCAAAATAACAAAGAGGAACTTAAAATAAGTGACATAAAGGAGAGTACTTAAAAAAAGAGAGGTTAGATCTCTTACGAAAATTCTGCAGCCTAACGGCGCCACTCAAAACATCCAAAGTGGATTGATGAGAGATAATAGGGTATCTCATCATATTAAAATAAAAATTACAGTAATAGTAATATAAAAGAACATCCCAATAACAAGAAAGATGAGATTTAAAAGGAATGACATAAAAGAGTGTACTTAAAAAGAAAGAGAGGAGTAGGATCCCTTACCTCAAGTCCGACTTGTCTTGTTCGTTTCTTTATATTCCTGAATAATAAACTTTGGTCAATTTATAATTTCCTAAGGAAATCATTTAAATATTATTATTCAGTTCATATCACATATTATAATGTTATAATAATTGTTTAATAATGTTAGTTTATATCAGACGTTTTTGTCGATGTTTGGTACATGAGTCAAAAATGAATTTGTTTGAAAAATGATTGTCCATGTAGTTATAGGTACATAATTTTCAGAATAGTATTAATGATTAAAATATCATATATATCCAGTACAAATTAATTTTATAGTATTCCATATCATTGGGAGATAAAAAACGAAAAGCACCGTTCATAGAGACGATAGGCCGTACGTACGCATGAACGCTACATTCATTTTTTCTTTTTCATATTAATGGAATTAAAAATAAATGATATATATATATATATTTTATAATTCCAGTATAATATAAATGTTATATAGGCTACATATGTTTATTAATTTAATTCTTTATACATTCCATGTATTGCATGTACGAGTCACATCACTTGAGGGGGCGGTAGTCCACACTTCCTCATATGAAATTATCGCATTTACACAACATGAAAAGAATAAAGGTATATTTTAAATATAAAATAAAGAAGCATATAGTAAACATAAATACCATATATATCATATATAAAATACAGTGACATCATAATGGCCACCTTTAAAGGTGTTAAAAGAATATTGAACAATCATCGTTTCGTGAGGCAGAAAATCACCAACCACAGAAACAGTATGTTCTTTAACCATTAGACAAAGGTGTGTGTAAGTGTAGCTCAAATCCTTCTTATAAAAACATCGTAGTATATTGGATATACTGTATTTGTTACAAAATAAATGAATAAAAAGAGTTTAGGGGGTCGGAGAAGAAAAATAAAACAAAAGGACACAAGTGAAGACATTACCTTAAAATCGGTTAACTCCCTTTGGTTTGCGATCAAAGGCTTCCTTGGGAAGACTTATGCCCAAAGTGAGGCTTCAAGGAGTCATATAGGTACATGGAGAGACAAAATGGTCAGCATTTGGCCGAGCCAAAGGCTTTGGAAGTGTGGGTAAGGAGGTAGAGGTGGGGGCCTTTTATAAGAGAGGAGGGGCACTCTTAGAAAGTAATGAAATGTTACTTTATTTTAGAATGAGTTTCGGATTTAAAACGTCCCACATTGATATAATTAGAGGATAAGGAGATAAGGGTTAGAAATATACCCATCCAACAGGTTTTGGACATGTGTAAGTAATAGATTTTACATTATCTTTTCATTTTATTTAAATCATTAAATAATGAGGTCATCGCAGCATCATCATGATGTCATAAATAATTTAATTTATTTAATGTCTAAAAATTATAAAATAAATAATATGATGTAGGAAATAGTTTTATATTTCCAATGACTATTTATAGTAAAAAATATGACTTGTATAAACCCATTTAAAAATTGTTTTAGTAAAACATCTCATGTTTGTGTCATTTTTACTTTAACATTAAATAAAAAGGTATTTATGTCATTTTCCAACCAAAGTGGCTCCATGGGGTCCCCAAGTTGACCCATGGACTGTCTTGGTCGGCCATGACACATACAATGAGGGTAGGACATGTGACTAGGTCATTTAATTTTATTAAAACATTATTCTTACATTAAACTACACTAATTACCTCTAATTGCGATTAAAAACTTAATAATTTGCTATTCACCAAAACATTATTCTAATCCCATTGAACCACATTTTACTTCTTAATGAAAACCATGTATGTCGGATTTTGGAAATTCAAAACAAAAATATGGAAAAAATTTTTTTAAACGAAAAATTAGTTTTTATAAGTACCACTTAGTGGTTTCACTATTCATCAAAAATTGATGTTTTTCAGAAAATTACCAAAAATTCACCCGAAGTTATATTTGATATTCCGAATTCAAAAATGATGTCTATTTTACAAAAGTAAAATCATATAAGTTTCATTAATTAATTTAATAATTAATTCCTGCTGTCAAAACAAATAGCGTGTTTTTATGAAACAAAATGTATCAAAAGATTGACACTAGTTTAAGTCCGATTTCAAAGTGAAATTAATTACAATGACCACTATTGGATTAAATTATAAAAATATATTCTAATTTAACTTTAAAACAAATTCAAAAGATAATCTAATAATATAAATAAATTATATTAAAAAGCGGTTTTGAATTAAAATACAACATTTTTCACTGTTCATTAAAAATTGAACTTTTTCGGAAAAATACCAAAAATTTACACAAAGTAAATTTTGAAGTCCCGATTCTAAAGAAGAATTTTATTTTGTCAAATATAACACATAAAATTGTCAAAAAGTTGATTTAAATGTGGTTCGCCATCAAAAGGCGGTTAATCGACCTTTTAAAGAATATTATAATGTTTACGCTTAAAATTGGATTCATTCCCATTTTTAATCCTCTAACATTTATTGTAAAAAGTGACAATATTTGAAAAACATATATAATCATTTTGTAGTTAGTTCTGTTCATTCCCGCCATTACAACGGCTAGGCGTTAACTACTATTTAAAATAATATTATTTTATTGTTATAGTGCAACGTAAGATTCCCAAGAAACTCGTTGTTGCGTGTTGGGTACGCCATCAAGAATAGAGTCCCCTTTAAAGTAATATTAATATTTTATTCACAAATATGGATAAATGTGAAAATGTCATACTCTTTATTTACCTGGGGTGTTACATCCTTCCCCCTTTTGGAAATTGCGTCCTCGCAATTTTAAAAGTGAGCTTGGAAACATCCTTGAAAGTCCAACATCAGAACAAGAGTCGGTAAAACAATCACTTTAAAATAAAGGAAGATAAGTACAGAGGTCACCCATGTTAACCCATACTTGGATTCCATGTAGGAAAACATGGACATGGAGGGGAAAACATAGGGTCATGTTCTGATGGAGAGTGATAGAAAACTTTTTTAGGAGAAAGTTAACCACAAGAAAATCACAAACTTGTGATGGGTTAAATGGTATTCGATTCCCCAGTAGGAAAATTTAATAGAAAACATTTTTGTTTTAAGTTACTTTTTATTGAGAAATTTATTCATAAGGAAACATATTCACTTATCATGTTGACTTTCAACTTTTTTTAGATTCCTTACACAAACTCATATTTTCTCCAATAGACGAGTATTTAAGAAGACTTGTTCACATTAAGAGTACTATAATAAACTTATAGAGAATCACCTAATCCACAAAAGAGAACTATATACTTCCCATGTCTTTATACTTTAACCAAAACCAAAACCAAAACCAAAAATGTTAGTATAAGATCAGATAATCCAGAAAAGGATAACCCTCTATAAAAATAAACTCTATTCTTAATCTCCAATATTTTTCCAACAAAACCCAAAGTTCAATGAGGACCATTCGATAAAAAATTTGTCCATAAAATTCTTCAAAGTAAACCAAACTAATATTGAAACACAAATATTTGAAGGATTTAGTCAAATAGTCTTCCATGTTAAATCATAACATTTATCTCCAAACAACATCAGTTGCTCTTAATGTCTCGTATTGAAAAGTAATTAACTTAATCACATATCCTCCATGATAGGTTAATAAATTTCCATAGATGACCCAAAATCAACTTAATCATAATTCATAAAATCATCTAACTAAAAAGAATCAGTCAAACTAACCAGGTACTTCACGTAGTCCAGTGGTAGGCGATAAATACCAGTCACACTTTGGTTGTGGGTTCGATTCCTGCAGCTTTGTCCGACGCGACGGGTTGTCACACGGTCTGCGTGTTGTCCTTTTTATAAAACTCCAAAAATAACCCTAACATGTTTTAACCTCAATAGTTTCTTTATACCTCTCATTTTCATCCAAATTCATTACGATCTAAACATCTTAATTCTTGAAGTCTTATTTCACCACCATAAGATAAAATAAAATGATTACCAAAATGAATAACATCATACCTTGATCATGGCGTCCGCTCGGTTTCATCATCATCTTGCTCCCGTAGGTAGAAGTCCCATGCATTAAAACAATGAATTAGATATCTTTCAAAATCATTTGCTTCCTCCATCCAAATACACCTTGTACAACATTGGTCATATGGGTGTTCACAGAAACTGAGTTTTGGAAAATAATCATGTATGACATATAATTCCAAAACATCTGATAAAACATGATTTCTATAAAATAGTCGGACAAAATTTGACTTGAAACTTTCTATTATTGGTCCTTTTAAAATACCTTAAGTATGTTCTAAGAGACTATATTTTAAAATCAAAGATAAATAGGTTGCTCAAGGGTCTCCTTCCTCAGCAACATTTATAAAATCATAATATGATTCAAATTCTTGTGATAAGGTAAAATATTTGAAAATACCTTGATAATAGTTACCTTTCTTGAAAATATGAGAATATTGTGAAAATAGTATTTGTCTAAAAACAACCCATGATCCACGATGATAACGAGGTATAGTGGAGGTGTTTGATATCTCAAAAAACTTCTTGCAAGTGAGTTGTATGCTAGAAAAAGTTTCACAATCATCCGAACATGGCTTTGAAATAATTATTTCAAGCATTTCATCAGGAAACGATAGGAATGTCATTTGAGATCCTTCTCCTTCCATTTGTAACCGACTTTACTTGACCTGAAAAAAGTTATAAAAAAAGGATTTAACAGAAATAATAGATATAGGTACTAATCATGTGTCTAAGAAAATATCCTAATCCCCAAAGTTGTCTAAAACGACCTCTGATACCAACTATAAGGCCCCAGCCTTAAACCTTACTTAATCTTGAGTTAATACAAGATTACACATTGAGGATATTTTCAGGTTTAGAGTTTTAGAGAATTAGATCATAAACTTGCATTAAATTCTACATTTAAACAAGGTGGTTACATAAAATATAGTATTCATTTTTTCCCATCAACAGAAACATATTTAAAATAAAACATGGATTCTTTCTAGACACTTCCTTGACACTATCATCATATCATTTACCTTTCCCTTGACCTGTGAACAACTTTTCAAAAACATGGGATGAGCATAAAAAGATCAGTAAGGGATATAAAAATATATGGAAAGGAAACATGAGTACATGTACACATAAGAATCAATGAAATCATACTTTACTCATAAAACATAAGAACTTTAACAAACCTCATCAAATAATAAATAAATCATAGAAATCATAAGTCATAAAGGTAACTTGAGGCATTAATAACATTATTACATAGGGATTAACCCTCTTGGTTACATGTGGAATACCCACCACAGTATATTCCCTAAATCTCTTCGGAGAAACCTTAACGTTTCACTCCTTCGCGTTACCCAATGCATTGGAGAGCTATATCGGGCTCACCCGCCCTTAGTTTATCATGGAACCACCCGTCTTCATATCAATACCCAAGAACCATAACATAATCGTATCACATAAAACATGCATAAATGAAACATAACATTTACACCTTTCAATCACAAGATATCAATACAACACATTGAAATAAAAACATTATGATAAACATTTTCAATAAAAAACAAATGAAATGTAAAACGTGGTATTTATTTTTCTTTTAAAATGATGGTATGGCTTGTAGAGGAAGTCGAAACTCAAATAATGGTCACGGCGGCGGAGAAGTCGTTGTCTCCACATACATATGACAAAAACATTACCTTTTGTCGTTTAGTAAGCGCTTCGTATAAAAAATATTCATTTTGAATAAACATAAAAGTCAAAGGGGTTTATACACCGTATAAAAGAAAGTTGTGTATAAAACGAAATATGCCTCAATGAATGGAGATTGAGATGAAGTCCCATACAAAGACGGTATCCTTGGATTAAGGATAAATCAATTACATAATTATGTGTGACAAATGAATACATGAAATATAAGTGGATATTAAGTGTAAAACAATCAGAGGTTAGTCACACATATTAATAGAATGACATATTCAAGGAGTACAAGTTTATCTCAAAGAATCAAATTTGGGTTAAGAAGTTCCCTTGCAAAAATTTGACAGCCTAACGGCGTCACTACAAAATTCAGAAAATGAGTTGATGAGAGATAAAAAGGGTATCTCATCACATGGACAGAAAATTTAAATCAATAAGGATATAGAAGAACATATCCCAACTTAATAGTATGGGAATTAATAGACATTACAAAAGAAGTCTTTTTAAAAGAGGAGGGTGAAAGGTTCCCTTACCGACATTGGTATCTTTTGAGACATGCACCCCGTGAAAGAAGGACAATATAACATTGATGTAAATAATAATAAATGAAATTATATTACACAATGAGTAAAATAATGGGCAGTACATACACCAATCAAAGGAAATTGTGACAAATGTAGAATAAATCTCACTGGAATAAAAGTGAGATGAAAAACCCCTTACGAAAACTCGGCAGCCTAACGACGCCACATAAAACATCCAAAAAGGATTGATGAGAGAAAATAGGGTCTCTCACAATATTATCATAAATTTTACAGAAATTGGAATATTAAATAACATCCCCCAACATAACAATGTGGAGCTTAAAATAAGTGAAATAAAGGAGAGTACTTAAAAAGAAAGAGAGAGGTTAGATCTCCTACGAAAATTCGGCAGCCTAACGGCGCCACTCAAAATTTCCAAAATGGATTGATGAGAGAGAATAGGGTCTCTCATCATATTAACAAAAAAATTACTGTAATATTAATATAAAATAACATCCCAATAACAATAAATATGAGTTTTAAAAAGAATGACATAAAAGAGTGTACTTAAAAAGAATGAGCGGAGTAGGATCCCTTACGTCAAGTCCGACTTGTCATGTTCATTTCTCTATATTCCTGAATAATAAACATTGTTCAATTTTTAATTTCCTAAGGACCTCCTTTAAAGATTATTATTCATTTCATATCACATATTATAATGTTATAATAATTGTTTAATAATGTTAGTTCATATCAGACGTTTTTGCCGATGTTTGGTACATGAGTCAAAAATGAACTTGTTTGAAAAATGATTGTCCATGTAGTTATAAATAAATAATTTCCAGAATAGTATTAATGATTAAAATATAATATATATCCAGTACATATTAATTTTATACTATTCCATATCATCTGGAGATAACAAATGAAAAGCACCGTTCATTTAGACGGTATGCCGTACGTACGCATGAACGGTACTTTAATTTTTTCATAGTCATATTAATGGAATTTAAAATAAATGATATATATATATATATATTATAATTTTAGTATCATATATATGTTATATATGTCACATATGTTCATTAATTTCATTCTTTATACATTACATGTATTGCATGTACGAGTCACATCACTTGAGGGGGCGGTAGTCCACACTTCCTCATATGAAATTATCGCATTCACACAACATGAAAAGAATAAAGGTATGTTTTAAATATAAAATACAGAAGCATATAGTAAACATAAATACCATATATATCATATATAAAATACAGTGACACCATAATGATCACCTTTAAAGGTGTTAAAATAATATTGAACAATCATCATTTCGTGAGGCAGAAAATTGCCCACCACAGAAACAGTATGTTCTTTAACCATTAGACGAAGGTGTGTGTATGTGTAGCTCTAATACTTCTTATTAAAACATCCTAGTATATTTAAGATACTTTATTTGTTACAAAAGAAATTAATAAAAAGATTTTAGGGGGTTGGAGAAGCAAAATAAAACAAATGGACACAAGTGAAGACATTACCTTAAAATCAGTTAACTCCATTTGGTTTGATATCAAAGGATTCCTTGGGAAGCCTTCTTCCCAAATTGAGGCATCAATGAGTTATAGAGGTATGTGGAGAGACAAAATTTTCAGGGTATGGCCGAGCCAAGGGCTTTGGAAGTGTGGGTAAAGAGGTAGAGGTGGGGGCCTTTTATAAGAGGAGAGGAGGGGCACTCTTGGAAAGTAAAGAAATGTTACTTTATTTTCGAATGCTTTTCGGATTTAAAAGATCCCAAATTTATATAATTCTAGGATAAGATGATAAGGGTTCTAAATATACCCATGTAATAGGTTTTGGACATGTGTGGGGCATATATTTTACATTATCTTTTTATTTTATTTAAATCGTTAAATAATGAGGTCATCGCTGCATCATCATGATGTCATATATAATTTAATTTATCTAATGTCTATAAATTATAAAAAAAATACTATGATTTAGGAACTCTTTTTATCTTTCCAATGACTATTTATAGTCAAAAATCGAAATTTTATAAACCCATGTAAAAAATTTTTTAGTAAAACATTTCATTTTTGTGTCATTTTTACTTTAACATTAAATAAAAAGGTATTTATGTAATTTTCCAACCAAAGTGTCTCAATGGGGTCCCCAAGTTGACCCATGGATTTTATTGGTCTTCCATGACACATCCAATGAGGGTATGACATGTGTCTAGGTCATTTCATTTTATTAAAACATTATTCTTACCTTAAACTACACTAATTACCTCTAACCGCGATTAAAAACTTAATAAGTTACTAATCACCAAAAAAATTATTCTAATCCCATTGAACCACATTTTACTTTTTAATGAAAACCATGTATTTCGGATTTTTGAAATTCAAAACACAAATATGGAAAAATTTCATTTAAACGGAAAATCAGTTTTTATAAGTACCACTTAGTGGTTTCACTATTCATCAAAAATTGATGTTTTTCAAAAAATTACCAAAAATTCACCCTAATCTATATTTGATATTCAGAATTCAAAAATGATGTATATTTTACAAAATTCAATAATTATAAGTTGAATTAATTAATTTAATAATAAATTTCCGATGTCAAAACAAATAGAGTTTTTTATGAAACAAAATGTATCAAAAGATTGACACTAGTTTATGTCCGATTTCAATGTGAAATTAATTCCAACGAACACTATTGGATTAAATGGTAAAAACATATTATAATTTCTCTTTAAAACCAATTCAAAAGATAATCTAATCATATAAATAAATTAGATTAAAAAGAGGTTTTCAATTAAAGTACAACATTTTCACTATTCATTAAAAATTGAACTTTTTCGGAAAAATACCAAAAATTTACACAAAGTAAATTTTGATGTCCCGATTCTAAAGAAGAATTTTATTCTGTCAAATATAACGCATAAAATTGTCAAAAAGTGGATTTAGAAGAGGTTCACCATCAAAAGGCGGTTAATCGACCTTTTAAAGAATATTAGAATTTTTATTCTTAAAATTGGATTCATTTTCATTTTTAATCCTCTAACATTTATTGTAAAAAGTGACATTATTTGAAAAACATATATAATCATTTTTTAGTTAGTTCTGTTCATTCTCGACATTACAATGGCTAGGCGTTAACTACTATTTAAAATAATATTATTTTATTATTAGAGTGCAACGTAAGATTCCCAAGAAACTCGTTATTGCGTGTTGGGTACGCCATCGAGCATAGCATCCCCTTTAAAGTAATATTAATATTTTATTCACAAATATGGATAAATGTGAAAATGTCATACTCTTTATTTACCTGGGGTGTTACATGAATGGTTTGAGTTATCCATTTTGGTTATAAGTCTTCTTAAATTATTAAAATATTATGGTTATTTTTTAGTTTTTCAATCATATTTCATGAAATTTATAAAATATTATATTTTTAGAAAAAGGAAACCCTATAGGACTAGTGAAAACTCATCAGGTACGGTAAGGCCATGAGGATTGAAACAATAGCTAAATGGGTAAAAGGGTGTATCCCTTACAACTATACTAGGTGATTTCCTAATTAGTATAATTTATTTTCATTATATAAATGAGCATATATATAAAAGGCATGACCATTCTTGGAACACATTTTTTTATTATAGAGAATAACATGAAATTCTAATGTGATTTGGTGATTAAGAGATTGATTTTTTTGAACATGTCCACAATTTTTGTAACATTATATTATTAAGGTAAACAATACATTTTGGAATTTAACACCGGATTAAGGGTTGAATTATATTTAGCAATCATATATGATAAAAATGAAACTTTATGGTGATTCAGTATATTTATTGATATGGTTATCTTATCTTAGATAATACATGTTTAGAGCATACATATTTTGGTATTTTCCTCAATGAGTAATTTATGTTATTTGGAGATAAATATTAAAAATAATCTTCGATAACTATGTGATCAAATGCTTCTAATTTTTGTGTTGAATCTTATTCTAGGATATTAATATGAATTTTAAGGTTATTGTTTTATTGAATGATCTATGTTGAACTTTGGGTATTAATGTAGGATTTTGGTGATTAATGTAGTTTCCCTCAAATGAGGGATTATTATTTTTGGAAATAATCATAGATTGTTCTAACCATTTTGGTAGGGGTTATTATATACATATAGGTGGATTCCTTGTTATCATTTTTGGGAATTCTTGACATGTGGATTTGGATTCTTATTCATCATGCATGAAAAAAAATTCATACTCATCATTTGTTAAAACCATGAGTTTGTGGTTGAAATTTATTAAAGGATACAACTATAAATTTAAGGTAATTATATTTCCATATGTTCTTACATTATATAATAAAATAAATCCCCAACCCTAGAATATGGATTCAAGGCATAAAAATGTTATCCATTTAATTTTATTATTGTGAAATCGAGGTCCCTTAACCCATCAGATATTTATTGTATTGTGATGGTTAAATTTCACATGAATATATTCTTTATCACTTTTTATCTGTACTAGGGAATTTTTTATCTATTACATATTCATGTTTTTACATTAAATGATTTTTTAATACATTAAATCCTAGTATGTCTTTTACTAGGAGACCTTTTTAATTTCCTTTGACTCTTTTTGAAGAGTAGGTTTTAATATCAAATTCAACAATGTGGGATTTCATGATAGGTATTTTATAATGTCAAATCCTGGTAACTAAGAAATTGTTGAAAATAAAAGGGTAAAATTTATTAAAGTGGTGATAAGATAATATCCTATGATTTTAAATAGCTATGTTTGATAGCATAAAATATACACAACACCAATATTAAATAAATAATGAAATATTATTATGTGAACATTATAATATATAAGTTATATCAGAGGTTATGAATAAGAATTATTGAATAAATCTAATTGGATGAGTAAATATAGATCTTAGTCATCCAGAGGTATATTATATGTCCTTTTTGGGCTGCATATATGATATTATGACCTTTATAGTATTTTATTCCAATAAAGTAAATCAACTTACAGTCTTGTTTTTAATAAGTGTTATATTTTTTAAATGAAGCTATCCATAAGATTTTTTGACAATAAATAGTATTTTTAAGCGTACAATATTTATTTAAATCACCTAAATATATTTTAAATTTTCATAGAAAAAATAATTTCCTTAAATTCATACACTAAACTAACAGATTAATTATTTTTTTAATTGGAAAATAAAATAAATGATATTACACATTTTAAAAGAAATATAATTCAAAATAATTAATGTTCTCCATTAATTGTTTATAAACATATGACATATAACGGATACCTAAAAAATATTTCGCTCAAATATATCTGGTGACTTGATATTTGTACAGTCAATGTAATAGATAGTGTCAATAATTGACAATAATGATATTTTATAAATATAATATTTTTTTAAATTATTTTAAAATCATAAAAAACTTAAACATAGTTAATAGGGATATTATAGGGTCTATATTTTTTCCACTATGCATTTACAGTCTATAATGAAGAATTTGGATTTAGAATAGTCTTATTATTTTTAATCTTTTGAGAGATTCCCATGATACCCCTCACCTCAATTATAAATGGGATCCTCCAACATCTATACATTACACCACATTGAGAATTCTATCTTGACCATACCATGTTGTATTATTTTATGAAATTATATACCCAAATTCATGATGCACTATCATTCTGAAAATATAAACCCTATAGCCCTTTAGATGATATCTAAAGAAGACCTTCCGAATAAAACGTAATCACTCTAACGAGTAATTTTTTTTATACTTTTCATTAACTACTCTAAATATATGATATTTATCATAAAATATTAAATTAATAGTCTAGAATATTCTAAAATGTGATTATTATTATTAGAACACCATTATACACCCTCTTTCATATCAAATAAGAAATGAATATGCGGTTTGTGCATACGGACGACTTACCATCTACACATTGAGATAAAAATAAATTTTCATCACCATTAGAAATGGATGAGAAAAATAATTTGAATATAGATTATAATTTATATTTATTATATTATTTTTCTTATTAAATTAAAATATTATATCTTCTTTCTTATCTTCCAAACCATTAGAAAATGATAACATCGCTCGTACATACATCTGTATTACAACATTCATCCAGCGATGTGATTTAGTTTTTGTTTCTATTTTAAATGTAATGTAATGATGTCACGAACCAGGCCAGGTTGCCATTCGACCAAGCACGCGACCCGGTCCGCGACATGGCCCGATGGGTTTTCCCGATCCCCACGGGCTGGAACAAGTGCCCGGGTACCAAGAGTAACAAGTGGGAACAATTTACCCGAAATAAAAGACAGAAAACAACTATCAAGATAAATAAACTAATACTGGATGTAGAAAACCAAACACGCCTTTAAACTATAAACAGGTTTAAAGTATACAACATGAACCAATAGCTAAAAAGAAATTACGACAGCAGAAACTAAAACTCTGACACAAATCTTCCAGAAAAGGAGAGGCCACCTCAACCCCATTCTTCATGAGAAGACCAATAGAAACCAGAAAAACCAATGCTGAGAATGATGTCACAACCTGGAATACACAAGAAACCAAATCTACATACACCCAAAGGTGTATGTAGGGTGTGATCCAAAAGCCCAGTAGGACATCACCCAATAAAAAGGTTCAATGACACAACATCAAAAAGAATATTTAATGTGCTTATTCAAGTTATACTTTCGAAATGATTTTAAAGAAAACATTTACCAACCTAATGCTAAAGAAAAACACTAAAAAGAACTCATTTCACAAACATGATTTTAAAGAGGAAGAGAAAGGTTCATTATGGGCACACACACACACACTCACACACACACACACACATACTCACACATACACACATACACGCGCACACACACACACCCAAGTGGTCCTCCATATGCCGACGGAAGGCACCACGCCATTGATGGTAGAGCACTATGGGTAAATCCCCTAAGGTTCATCTAGCTCAAGTGGGACCCTAGAACCTCATGTCTCAGTGAAATGTGGATTAAAAGGCCACGAACCTCAGAAAACGTGGCTTAGAAGGACACGCCCCTCAGATATCATATGTTTAGTTAGTGTTGAAATCGTCAATCCAGCTATGTGAAATAGGGACGATACCCATCCAGTTCACTAGCGCACTAGTTCTAGTCTGCCCACCTAGATACCCAAGGTTTTCCCATGTGCTCAAACAAGTTTCAAATTCACATAGTATATTTCTTTCTCATATCGCGGACCGAACAAGATATTGCACAAAAAAGTCACCATTTTCTTACCCAAACAACATTTCAAAAACTCATGCACACTAAAATACCTTTCCAAAAATATACATCAGCCATTACATAATCATTTTGAAAATCCCCATTTGGAAACACTCAAAGAACATAAAAAATTCGCACAACTGAGAAAGAATTATTTAAAGAACACAAGAAGGGTAGACGCAAATAAACACACCCAATTGAAAACAAGAGAGTTGTTCAAACCACTTGCTTAATAAATTATCCTTAAAACTAGTTTCACACAAACTGCACAATTATCTGAACCATCTGCACCTAGAACCCAACTTGAAAACATTGCACCAAAACAACACTGAATTTTACGTGAAAAGGACATTTTAAAATCAATTTCACACTAAACTATTCTAAAACCTCACTTGCACCATATAAACAATTGATTAAACAATTTTAGGATTTACCCCAATAAGGTCAAAATTAAAAACATGATCGTTTCTAAAGAAAGAGAAATTTTCAAAACGCAGGGACACGCCACAAAAACAGTGTTTACTAAGACACCAAATTTCTTTCCTTTAACAAAACATTTTGAAAATAAGCATACCCAGTGGGTTGCACAAACACCAATGGTGTCCCACGAGCCTCGCACATGCATGTTCCTATGCCGCACCGTCACCCACCTCATGCCATCCAGGCACTCATCCTCTTGTGACATTAACCCTTTCTCTTTCCATATACACTCATGCATGTGGTTGCCCATGAGAACACCACGGATCAATACCATACCTTTCCATTTTTTCAAATCCAAAACATCCACCCACGCTTTCCAAACCTTTCACATCATTTTGTTTTTTTAACGCATTTCTCACAACCTCTGAAGCACGGACAAACATTTATACAACAACAAACATATAAACAACAAGACCATACTATATTAGAAATTCGATTTCTTCAAACGAGCATCCCAAACCATTTTAAACATAGATCACATCACACAATTAAATCATATAACATATTAAATTAACTAAACAACCAAATTAAATTATCCAAAGGATGTCAAGGAATGGAACCACCTACCTCGAGACAGTGGCGGACTTGACCATGGTGAACCAAAACATTGCGAGCTTGGCGTGAAACACCCGCCACACGACCATCGCACCTCAAAGGACCTCACGCAAACCCAAAACACGAATTCAACAAAAACATCATGTGTGAACCTTAAAAACAACATATTGAAAAAATCATTAATATCGAACAAAATTCAGCACAATTTGGACCCAAAATACATTGGACTCTTACACACAACTCTACCATGATTAAACGACAAGCAAACAAGGAAACACACATACAACGGGGGTGCAGGAGGTCGGACGGAGGCTGAAAGAGGCTGCCGGAGGTGCGCGAGGTGTGGGCAGCTGTCTGGCAGCGTGAAGGAATGCAGGGTGGCTGTCCGGCGGCTTGAAGGGGTGCGGGGTGGCCAGTGCGAGGCTGGCCGGTTGGCGCGGTCGCCGGAAAAGTAGGAGGCGGCGCTGGCAAGTGTGAAGGGCGGCCGGTGTGAGGCTGGATGGTCGGCATGGTTAATGGAAAAAGGGGGAAGGCAGCTCCGACAAGGGTGCGGGCCGGCCGGACCAGGGGGGTTCATCGGAGCAGCGGGTCGGCCGGGAGGGTGGTTGTACGGGAGTGCGGCGGCCGGTGCGAGGCTGGCCGGAGTGGCTGAAGAGGGAGCTGCGGCGGCCGAGGGGGAGTTCGGTCGGGAGGGTGGTCGCTGGACAGAGGAGTGGCCGGGAGGGAGGTCGCCAGACAAGAGGTGCGGCTGGGAGGCTGGCGCGAGGCGGTCGCCGGAAGGAAGGAAGGGGAGGCGATGGATGGCCGAGAAGAGAAGGTCTGGCGAGAGGTAGGGTTTGGGGAGGTCTGGTGGTGTGGAATGAGGGAGATAAGGGAGAGGGAAATCTGATAGAAATGGGAGAAAGAAGAAAAAAATATAGAGGAAGAAAAGAAGGGAAAAATAATAATAATAATAATAATAATAATAATAATAATAAATAAATAAATTAAATAACATAGAATAAAAGAAAAATCAAAACTCACCCCAAAAATAATAATAAGATTATTATTGAAATTAATATTCGCAAAAAAAACTGAGTGAATAATATTATTATTATCATCAAACACTATATTTTAAAACAACTCATTCTCATCATCCCAATCCACACATAAATTTTATTTCATTATCATTATTAATTAATTAGTTAATTAGTTGACCAATGAGCAGGGTCATACGATGGACCTGGCGAAGCCGCACGACTTTTCAATTATGCTTTGCTCGTGCGTCGCATGATGACAAGCCCCGAAATAAGGAAAAAAACTCATATAATTATATATTTATTTATCATTAATTCCTTTTAGTTAATTGTTTGCACAATGGGCGGGTGAGCGGTGAACCGGGCGGGGTAGCTCGGTGACCAAAGCGAGGCTGCGTAGCTTCGACCGAGTTGCCCCGGACGCAATCAAGACCAAAACACAAGGAACTCAAAATCTTACGTTGGGTTTTGACCCGAACTAACCAACGCAAAGTAAATTAATAAAATAAATAAATTTTGAAATAGACGGTGTGACAATTCTACCCACCATAATGCTTCCCATCCCCGGATAGCCACAACAAAGGCTGAGACCTAAAGTAGGGAACAACACCCCCTTGAGGTTCAAAGAAGATTCCCACAACAACAAGCGAGAAAAAGGAAACACATCGTGCTCAAAGAATGTGACTCAAATGAAAACCCAAGAAACACATAAAAAGACTTTCTGGTATGTGTCCCCCACCCCGAAGAGATAGAACGCCTCCAGTTGATTAATCGAGGAAGGGAACTCTCACACCCACGGAAACCAACTTCACAAGCCGAAATAACTCAACATTATTAAACGAAAACCACATCATTTGGTTAGAATGGTCAAAACACGTCCAAGAAACACTCTTATCACTTATCACCAATCCATTTTTAAAAACAGAATCATAAGGTCAACAAAAGGAGGCCCAAGGGGCTCCCCACCATTAGGAACTCAGTGATGCTCGAAACGAGACTGGAAAACCGACACGAGTAGGTTGGAGAAGACTCCCCACCATTAAAGAAAGGTCTATCACAGATTCATTCCAGATACATTCGTGCGTGACCCAATGTGGGTCTCCCCACCATTTGAACTAACGGAGGGTATAAAACATTGAAAATTTCTCAATGGTGACCAAACACCCCACCAAATGGTGCGGGGAGGGAGAGGCCCAACTGCCGGGCGTCAAAAGCCTGACCCAAGACAAACCATCATTACCACATTCTTGGATGAGAATTATTCAGATTTGGGACATATTTACTCAAAAAACTCCCATAAGGACCACTAAAACGATTGCATCCAAGGGGACACAATCCACAAGACTTTAAGGCAACGAGACGAACACACCTCCACATGGTCTCGAAAACCTTATGCAACCAGACGACTCATTCGGAGCAGAACAACCTTGGTAAAATATAAACTGCATCTACTTTCAACATTGGTGACAGAAATACAATTGGGGTCTCATACACTCCCGGGGTTCCTGACCACGTGCCAGCTTCATTCCGAGGCCTATGGCTAGAGACCTGATGTTTGAAGCATATTCTGCCTCGCAGTCAGGAATTGAAGAATCCCAAGCGGAGCATCTCATTTTGGTTCCACACGCAATCAAATTGCTCCCGAGGTAACACCATCAACCACAACACATTACCGCATCTGACTGCTCATACGCGGAACATTCACCAACACCAAAGTTGAAATGGTGCATGCGCATCACCCCTTTATCACGCTGAATGAAAACATGACCCTACCAATCGTCACCTGAACCTGACTATTGATGTTGAGAGAAACAATACATTGAGAAAGACTTTAAACCGTTTCTTGAACAACACGTGATTCCTGCGAACGACCATAGCAGCCTCATACGACTGGGTCTGCAAAACTAGTATCCTAACACGAACCTTTCCTTAAATGAAACAAACCAAAGACCACTGGTCATTTAGAACGATAGACCGCACCGACAACTTCGAGTTACTTCCACCTATTCCCCACTGGAGTCTCCTTTACTGCTTCTAAACAACCGTTGACTATCAAAGGGACCTCATGCTGCAATACATCACCAAACATGACCCTTTCATCCGATGAAAGTACTACAAAGCCCTTCCAGACACTGGTCAACACTAAAAATTCCGAACCGCCTTCAACTTTTCCCGCTGGAATTTCTTTCACCGCTTTCAGGGGGACCTTCAGACACAACGATGTCAACTTCATACCCGACGAATTAGACAACTCAAAAAGTCCAAAACTCCCTTCATCTCCCCTCTCAACTATCATTCTACTGCAAGAGGATCCGCTTAACTGAAGGAAAAAGGAATAGACTTAGCATTGTCACAAAAAAAAGTAGAGTCCTTACATTTTTCAACTGGAGGGTCAGCCAACGACGAACCATCAATGGTCACACTTAATTCTCACATTAACTCTTTATTGGGGGTGTGCACTAGACATGAAAGAAAACCATATACCAAACAGAACTAGTCCAATTGTCAGGACATACCACAAGAGAACACCAAACGTGCAGGGGAAACCACTGTAAGGGCTCCCCAATGTACTTTTCAAAAGAATTAACTAGCTACACGCTTGCATACCAACTTACAAATAAGAATTCAAAGACAGGACACAACCATTCAGAAAAAGTCATCGGCTCAAAACGCCTCACATCCGATATTTTCAAAACACAAGGACACGCCACCCAAACACTGTTTACTAAAACACCAAATTTCATTCCTTCAACAAAACATTTTGAAAATAAGCAAACCCAGTGGGTTTCATAAACACCAATGGCTTCCTAGGAGCCTCGCACATGCATGTTCCCATGCCGCACCGGCACCCACCTCATGCCATCCAGGAACTCATCCTCTCATGCCATTAACCATTTCTCGTTCCATATACAGTCATGCATGTGGTTTCCCATGAGAACACCAAGGATCAAAACCATACCTTTCCATTTTTTTCAAAGCCAAAACATCCAAACCAAACTTTCCAAACCTTTCACATCATTTTGTTTTTTTTACGGTTCATTTCAAAAACATTTCGAAGTCCAAATCATTTTTACTTAAAAAACAAATTTCCACAAATCCAAAACAAGGAGACGAGAAACAATGCAGGGGGAAACTAGTGTCAGTGGGTGATTGGAGCATATGGTTGGCGGTCATACGCCAATCATGCCATTGGCCACAGAGAGTTTTTTAGGACAGTGTCCCCAGATCCACAAGGCTATCCGGACCTTGCAAGCTCACTAAGACCACTGACCTTACTCCCTTTTCATTTCCCTTAGACACGATTAACCGCGAGGACCAAAACTCAAACAACCCCCAACATACATTGGTGTCTTGAGTCCCGCCACGAGTTGTGCTGGCTAGGCACCTTACTCGTATCCAAGACGTCGAGTCCCAACAACATTAACCAAAGTCTACTGTGACTCTATCCCAAAAGGAAATGACCCAAGAGAGCTAACCTTGCCCTCTGATACCATTTTGTCAACCGGGTCCCGGTGACAGCACAACCGGGTCGTCGGGTCCTGTCCCACCAGGTACCACCAGTTGCCCCGCATACACGTGGGGCCCACCCCAGAGTCCACCCACGTGCCTGAACGGGTCATATAACTAATGACAGTTCCCACATGCCAATACATGTCCTTTCCAGTGTGCTTTGTCCTCACTCGCACACATCCTGGAAAACGTTTCAGAAGGTCACTCATCCTGATCACTACTCCAGGCCAAGCACTCTTAACTGTGGAGTTCTAATCAGGAAGGCTCTCGAAAAGGAAGGTGCAACTTGTTGTTATGAGTCATATCATTTAGTCATTTAACCCTTTATCATTTGGGGATGTTACAATCACCCCCCACCCCCTTAGAGCACAACGTCCTCGTTGTGTGCCCTACATTTCAACCCAGGCAGTGCACTACACTTAAGGCTGAGTTCCTCCTCTGATACCAAATGTGACAACCAGCTCCCGGTGATAGGACAGCCAACCCGCCATAACATTGCCATCGGGTCATGTCCCACCGGGTACCACCAGTTGCCCCGCAGACACGTGGGGCCCACCCCAGGGTCCACCCACATGCCTGAACATGTCATTTGACTAATGACAGTTCCCACAGGCCAACACATGTCCTTTCCAGTGTGTTTTGTCCTCACTCGCACCCATCGGGGAAAACGTCCCAGAAGGTCACCCATCCTGATCACTACTCTAGACCATGCACGCTTAACTGTGGAGTTCTAATCAGGCAAGCTCCCGAAAAGGAAGGTGCACCTTGTTGACATGAGTCATATCATTTAGTAATTTAACCCTTTATCATTTGGGGATGTTACAAATGAGTTAGATTAAATGAATATACATAATATATTAAAAATTCCTTGAAACTGATTTTATATTTACCTTAATTTCTGTCCATCCTTGAAAAAATGAATACATCATTCATGCGCATGTACGACCTATAGTCCGCTTAAACGGTGTAATTAATTTTTCTATATCTAATTCATATGAATAATTATAAATATGAATATAACGAATATATATATTTTCATACCATTATTAACATTATGGTAATTAAGGGTTCATGAAAAAATTATAATGTTCAAGACTCTTGAACTGAAACATTCTTTTAAAACGAAGCAGTTATCACTTTGAAATGTAATTTTGACAACACATTATTAATAAATGAGTGATAAGGAGTTATAAATAAATCATATAGGTTATGATAGATATAAATATGGTCATCTGATACATTTATAATGAATCTATATTTACTATACTAGATTTTTGAACATGAATGATGAAATGAGGGACTTGATGTAAGGGATTTTCATATCACCATTATTTCTATGGGACATAAGCCATATTCACCGCTTGTTCATTTTTGAGGTTTATATACTATAAGAAAATAATTTTATTGTTATTGTCATTAAAATTATTCTATAAAAATATCATTCTAAATTTTTTTTATTCATGATAATTATTATTACAAATTTACCAAAATGGTTTCATAATTTTATAATTATTCGGGATTGTTTATGTTTATGTATCCAGTGGGGAATATTTCTCTTCCATGTCCATATTTTCTGAAAACACTTTCAAAAAATTTCTTAATATCACTCGAAAATTGATTAAAATAATTTTTCCAAATATTCTTTTTAATGTAGCTTATTATTATTAATATGAAACACTTTTAAGGGGAAGTGAGAACCCATAGACCAAAATCCGATGAAACCACAAATGAAACAACAGACTTATCAATGAAAATATTAAGTCGATTGGAATCTAAATCCCTAAATAATTTCCATGCTAGAGAACTTACTAGAATTTCTTGATCATAAATTAGAATGTCTTCAAAATGGAATGCCAAATAGTCCCAAGATTTCAAGCATTACTGTTTGTGAATCATCTCATTGTTGAAGCCTCTAATCAATATTCCATCTTTCTTGTCAGCATACTCAGATTTCTCCCTTGAAGTATCCACATGAAGAAATCTTCCCGTCATTTCATCACCATCTTTCCCCATCTCCATAATATTTAGAACATCCTCCAACATCTCTTCCCCTGAGTGTATGAGCAACTCCCCACTCTAGTCACGAGTCGTGACATCCTGTCGATGAGGTTCGTGGGGGACATTTACCCTTGAAGCTCCCATTAGTTAGAGTATCCTCCTTCACAAGGTGAGCATCCTCAATCTGATAAGGAATCTCTCCCTACTAATCCATGGTCATCATAGATGCATGTCCTTGAAGAGGAACCAACACTTTTGAGGTATCCTCTGGCTTAGAAAATTCTTTCACTGAGGATCTGTACCAACCTAAATGGAAACCTTCCATGTCACCTGCCACTGATTGGGTCTTCTGTTCCTTGGGATTTCCAATATTTTTGGCTGACTGAGTCTCTATATATCTCGTTAGGTGTGAGTAGTCTACCTATCCCATTGGTTTCTACTTATTGGAAACAATACAATTCACCGGGTCGATATTTTCCATATTTCCTTTCTTCCTCCTTGGTATGTGCAGGACATTACCACACCCTCTAACTACATTTTCATATGAAGATAAGCATTCTACATCAGGGTCCACATCTAAGGGCCACCTGTATGTCCCTCCATCAACTCTGAGGATGTCAAAGTGATTGGTGAAAGTGAGACTAGGATAAATCTTCCATGGCTTGGTCCCCTGTGTGACAACCATCTCATTAGAGGCACCATGTATGTCCTTCAACTCTTAGGGTTTGCTTCTCTCAACAAGGGTCCATCCATAATCATTCAAAACATCATCCCTAATATGAGCAGGATGCAAAGGCACATGCCTAAACCTCAAGCCATCCTTGACCATCTCACCGAAGGTATGAGGTGCCAAAGAACTAGACTCATCCTGGACCAATACTGAATGTGCATGAATTTACAAATCACGTTTTAACCTTGAAAATATTTCTTAGTCCCTTGAATCCTTATGAATAACCACTAGCTTGGCACTGATAGGTCCCTTGATGATGCCACCCATAGGATGAACCCAATTTAGAGGGGGGATAATGGGGAAAAACAACCTGACTGACCGATGTTTCACTAGATGAAAAGTGGGAACCCCACACTGACACCCCCAAATCATTCTCCTTCAAAATAGGGAGGAATGGACAAGCCACCAACCAAAGGGGGATGACATTTCTGGGAATGTCTGGAATACTAGAAAAACAGAAAGTATTAGGATCCGAGCATCTAAAAAATCGACAGTCAAGGTGGATGTGGCTCAGATGAGAGCATGTATTGCAATAGTCGAACCTATTTTCAAAAGTCACTGGCTGCTGGTAAGAATGTTCATCACAAACCAATATCCAGATGGAATCCATCAGAGGCTTGGAAACATCCACATCAACACAAATCTATTGAGAAATATGATGGCATAAGTCGCAAGAATTCTCATAGAAGGAAAGGAATATTCCTACGAGGTTTCCCAACCTTTGTAGAATAGTGGGATTTTGAAAGTGGAGTGGGAGGTTCAATAAACATACCCAAATTATAGCAGAGGGGGGATTACGATTCCATTGGAACTCATAACTCCATCTGAGTAGGAATAAGCGAGATACATCCCAATAATGCATGCCTTTGGACCATAAGGAATCTAGATCCTCGACGCCTCAAATCTAAGAATAAAGTAGCGATGATTCAAAAGAATGACCACGACACGGCTCTTCAGGTACAAAGCACTATTTACGAACCTGTCGAAACAGTCGAGGGGAGGCCGACGACGACCAAAGCGGGAGACAAGGGATAGTTTGTTGTGTGACGAAGCCTCTGAGAACTCCATGAATGAAATATGTAGCATTGTATCACCATGATAGAGACCATGAATTTTAGGGCTAAGGACAATATGGGGAAAATTGGGGAGAGAGGCTGGATCAGTGAAAGGTGAGAACGCCGGTGAGGGGTAGGGGGAAGACGAGGTGGCCATTGCCACCTCTAGAAAGGCATGCACCGTGCTTATAGTTCCATGAGGGACCTCATGAGATTAAAAATATTTTAATTTACAATATTTTTTTAAAAGATCATTTTTATCAATGTATAAACGAGGTTAATTTTTATTTTTTTGAAAATTATATAGAAATAATTTTTCTTATCATATGTTGAATGAACATATGTTTTCCACCATCTTGATGAATTAATTATCTATAAATTCCATTACAATCTTACATTGTAACATTAAAATAAAATTTTTTCCATTATAACTATGCATCATTTATAAAAATGATTTCAAAAAGGAAAGGATAATTTCAACAATAATTATTTCAAGTGATATTTCAAAATAAATTTCCATATAAGATAACATTATTTGATGTTACTCATACATTAATGGAGATATTATCCAATGAAAAATTACTTATTATTTTTCTATATGGTTTATGATTATAATTAAATGATGATATATTTAGGAAAAAAAATTATTTTACATGAGCCATGATAAAATTAAATTTTTATGAAACTCAATTCTCTTCATTGGTTTTTATATGATGATTGCATTACAATATTGAGAAACAGATATGAATAATTTTTTATGTGATATGTTTGACCAAAATATCCCTCCAATTCATTGGGTTATACCTTATATATCATTAGATATTCATGACTAGAATGGGGAGTGAACCATGTTTAGTAAGGGACTTTATCTACTATGATAGTTTTAGGAGTGAACCTTGATAACTATAATGGTTTGGGGATTGAAATCATTCAACTATGATAATATTGGAAAATATCCTTCACTAGTAAGGAATTTATCTTCCATTCTTATGTTTTTCCATGATTTATTGTTTTATGCATATGTTATGTTATAATGACTCATGTTCTCTTTTTTTCTTTATGAATTATATATTATGAACTGGAAGGCCTTATGTCACCACTCAAGACTATAATCTTTTATTTATAGGGAGTTAATTTAAAAATATAATCTCATGTTATCATACACTTTTTCTCATTTTATTATTATATGATCATTGAAATCTCACTTATTTAACCTTATAGTGAATTTGACCTCACCCTTCTTCTGATTCTTTTTCTCTGGGTTATGAGGAATGATGTTAAATGATTCATGTATATAGGATTCCATATGTATGATTCTAATAATATAATGTGAAATAATAAAACCAGGGTAAAGTATTAGATAAAGTAGATCTTTATAGCCATTTGTTTAAGAATCCATCGTGTTAATTGCCTATACTAAATCTCTAAAACTCTTATCCAAAAAGGTTGTAGTGTATTAATGTTATATAAAATTTCCATTTGATGTGGTATGATTTGGGTGGGAAAACATTAGGTCACATTTATCTGTATGAAATCAATAAATTTAATGATCTTATTTTTAGGACTGAATCTCAAAGGGTGGGATCATTACTATTACACAATCTATGAAAATATGGTCAGATATAACATTCTATTAAAATCCTTGAGAATATTGTCCATTCTTACATCTTAATTTTTTTAGATTATGGTATAGCCATATGTAAGAAAATCCTTTTTATTAATACACATTAAATCATTATTAATTATATAAATATTCAGTTAATAAAATGGATAATATCACAAGACCTTGTTTCCTTGGGAGTTTAGTAACATAACATAACATCATAAAACATGTACATAATGAATTTTCTTAAAACTTCTCTAACATTCTTCTAAAAGTTTTCTCATTCATTTAAAACAACCCAGGGTAACCTAGTTACATGCATAAGAATGGGGTGAGTTATAAATCCTGATAAGGGATTAAAAATTGTGGAATAGGGTAACGAAATACACGAGATTCAAGAGGCACAACAATGTAACCTAAGAGGTAGGTATCATAATCAAGAATAATGAGTCATGGTATAACATAATAGAATAAAGGTAACATAGGTATGTAGAATAAAATTTTTCATGACATAATAAGAATAATTAATGGTTAACCACGAAGGAAACATTACATAATATTCTTAGGATAACCTCCCATGTACCATACATGCAATATCATGACCCTAATACAATGCATTGGATCGCTCTATTGGAACTCCCAGGTATAATCTTATCACGTATATGAATAAGTTTTCCACATGGATCATATATCATAAGAATTTATTTTATAATTTTATCCCCAAGATCAATAATTCTAGGTTACATTCATTTAATTCCCAATCCAATGCATGATATGTATACATTTGTTACTATACTTGAGTTGTAATGGGGGTGGATAATAACAAAACAATTGTTCAGCATGAAAAATCACTATAAATTTTTGTCAGAATAATGAAATTACTTAATGTTTCATCATATGGTTTAATGAAATAGAATGAGGTCTCTAATCAATTGAAAATAAAATTTGTTGTATTTGGGAAACATAAAAACTTATTCCAACAATAATGAAAGTATAAAAAATCATAAAATATAGAAGGCTCTTGAACTGAAAAGAAGAGAGACTGGTCTCTTACTATGAGAGGGTGTTTCAAAAAGCTTGGGGGAATTAAATTGAAATAATCGTAATCCTTGGGTGATAACTAGATAGTAATTTTCATATTAATGGCATGATCTGTAATTTTTGATTGACGAGAAATGGGATCTTCGTTGGATTTTTATAGGTAACGATAGGGGAGTTCTTTATTATTGTCCAGACATAGTTTTTGGGTTCTATATAATAAAGTTTTCAAAATAACAATCCATACAATGGTTTTCCCACGTTTTCTACCAGAGAGGATTGGTTTTATTTATTTTATAAGGTTAATAAATGAACTCATTAAATTATTAACGTTGTTGATGTGGAAGTGAGACATACTTGTATGGAAATGATTTTAAAACCATTAAATATTTTATAGGTTTTAGAGGATTTATAAAGGATTTATAAAATTATTATAGTAACCTCAAAAAACATTAATTTAAATTGTAACATTGCATTTGGTTGTGTATACATTTTATTGAATATATTACATCACGTTTGGGTCATTATGATTTCATAATACATATTATATATATATAGTATTCAGTTTCTACTAGAAAATTTAACTATATTGGAAAATTATGAAAAAATAATAATTAGATAATTTCAATTCGATAAATTAAAAATTAATATTTATTTTACCAAAATAATTTTATTAAAATGAGAAGTTACACAATGAAATCAAATATATTTTTCTTAATCAATGATGGGTTTTTAGATCATCGATATTATGACCCTTATAAAATCTTTAGTTTCAATTCATAAAATTATATTATAATTAAAATTTAATATAATCTATTTAGTCATAATATTTTACTGAAGTATTATTGATTTTAAAATATTATTTAATCAAAATTGTTTATTGACTGACACTATATAATAAAAAAATACAACTTGTGTTTTGTCATATAAAAATATAATTTTTATCATACTCATTGTTTAATAATGTATAAAATATAAAAAATAAATAATAAATATAATAATTATTTTATTTAAAATAATGTATCAATATTCATACTTTTATGGTCGAGATACATTACCCATTATTATACCATTGAACGCTCTAATGGTAAAGTGCATGACTATGCGATTTTCAAGGGCTGGTTTGGAGGACATGGATTGGAATATAATCTATATGAGCTTGAATTTATCGGGTAAATGATATTAAAAACATTATTTACAGAATATTGTCTTAGGCTTTGTGAAGTAAAAATAAAAGAAATTAAATATCCCTTTGAAGCTCTAATAAATGGGCTCCATATGTTATGATCCTACTCATCGAGGTCACACATCTTTTTTTGTGTATTAATTGGACATTATCATAACAATTAATTTATACTAATCATATGAAAATTGTTAAATGGTTATATTATCAATGGTTATGATGGATGATGGTATTTTAAATTATATAGGATTTAATATTCCAAAATAACTAATGTAGTATATATTTTTTGTCTATATCTACATTAATTAATAATGAATATATTCATTTAAAATGGATTTTTTATTTATGAAAGATCATGTCATTATATTTTTTCCCTTTTATAAATTTAACACTTGAAATTTTCATTTCATAAAAAAATAGATTATTGTATTTCTATTCTTTCCACATATGGTTCCCAAATCACTTCCTCAAACTTTTATTTCCTCCTTAGTACGTTGACCAGGTGCATTGTCTTATTTTCTAGAATTTTGTCTGTATTATCCAATATTTTCACTAGATTATCCTAATATAAAAGAAAAAATTTTCAATAGTACCACCTATATATTTAGTACTTGTGGTAGATCTGTTTTATACTTATATAAGATGGATCTATGGAAAAATTCATGTACTTTAGATAGGGTTGGTGGACTTATTGTCTATAAATCATAGCTCTTATTCTATTGAGATCCAAAAAATGGTAATAAACTTAGGACTTAACTTAGACTTCTTTCCAAATATCATGTATTCCCTTCATATATATTTTTGGATGAATAGATTATTTCCATCCTCAAAGACTAGGTCTCACTGATGATGGTAAACATATATATTTTGCGACAATGAGTAGTCATGATGTGTTCCTGAATGGTCATGACCTTTTCAACCATTTTATTTACCTTATTAGATCCTAATAGTTTTAACCCACCAACATAATACAAGAATTTAGGTTCTATACTTCTCTTTCAAAATAGGGATTTATTTGGATCTATTTAGATTTTATAATGGAAAGTATTATTGTATGGGGACACAACCATATGATGTTTTTGATCACATCCTCCATTGATGTCCACAAACATGCTCTCAACTTGTCTTCTAGGGTATGAATATTCTACTCAGATTATCAATCAATTTTGGGGTGATATTCCACAATAAATTTCAACACTATCATTAGATAATTTGGAGACTCTTTCAGAAAATGGAGGAAAATCATGGATGATTATCATATACAATTGATAGTGGTGTTCCATAAAGCCTCACAACTTTTCTAATTTATATCTTTGTGATTTGATCGTCTAGGAAATCATAATGAATTGTAATGAGGTGATTAGTCTTCGTAATATTATCCATCATAACCCATATATCATTAGTTCCTTTTGATTTCTTTGGAAGGCCATAAACAATGTCCATGGTTATGTTTCATGATTTCTATGATGGTATGAATAATCATTTCATAATCCCATTTTTATTTTTCATTCCATCCTTTATTTTCTAAAATATAATACACCATGATATATATTTTCTGATCTCATTATTTTTATTCTTGCACCAATAGTTCTCTTGAAAACCTCGATACATCTTTTTACGCCCTGGATGGCTAAAGAACGTAAAGCTATTTGCATCATCCAATACATCCTTCTTTAACCCATGATTTGATAATACACATAGTTTTGACTAAAATATTTCAAATCCTTATTGCTCAATTTTAACTATGAGGATTTCCCATTATATATACCTTCAACCTTTTTCTAAATTTACACATCATCTCAATGATCATCCTTTATATTATACAGAAGGGAGGGTTAGGAAATCATTTGTGAAATCAATGATGATGTTCCTTCCATCAATATTCCCATGTATATCATCATCATTTTTATGATGAATGGATCCTTCTCAATTATCATTAGTTACAATATTGTCAAGATTCATTCTACATATATAATTTGAGACTTTGTTATCTTTACAAAGATGGTAGTGGATTGAGTAGTCAAACTACTTAATCAGATTTAACCATCTTTTGTAGAGTATATTCTATTATTTCGGTGTGAATATATATATGAGTCTATTATTATCTCTATATATTTCAGTATTATCCACATAGAGATCATACCTCCATACTTTCAATAATAATACCACTATAACTGACACCATATCATGAATTGAATAATTTTTCTCATTAACATTCAAATTACATGACGAATGGGATATCATGTTTTCATTATACAATAGTACAAAGCCCAATATATTTTTTGAATAATCAATGTATTCCAAAAAGATATCCCCTCTTATGGATAAATTAAATATAGGTACAATGATAAACCTCTATTTTGAACACATGTATGCTCTCTTCATATTAACCATTCCAAATAAATTCGTTACTCCCTTCTGATTCATCTTCATCAGTGGGTCTAAAAATAATGTTTAACTTTATCACAAGTCATCGATAATATCAAGCTACTCTAACAAAACTACTAATATCCATAAAAAAGGTATGTATCATCCATCCTAAAACATTATTTTTCATAGAAGGTTCCACATATAACCCATTACTGGTGTTCAGAGTAATTTATAGTAATACTTCCATCAACCAAAGCTCACATTTGGTGTAATTTTCAAAACAAATTATACTATTTTAGTGTCTCTAACAATGTAAAAAAATGATCCTCATGAACCTCCTTCATTTTTTATTAGATTATGTATCATCAATAAATACTACCGATTTTTTAGGTAATCTACAGTGAATCTATTCATCTATTCCCTGCATATTTATACAATATTATTGAGTCCAAATGGAATGAATATGAACTCAAAATACTCATAACTTTTTATTAAAAGTTTTCTTAGGGATATCCTCCTTCTTCAACAATACATGATAATATCTCAAACAAATATAAATATAAGAGATGTAGTAGTATCCATGTATTTTATTATGCAAATCATTAATTTGTGGAAAAGGATAATTATCCTTTATCGTGAACTTTTTAATCTCCCGATAATTGATGAAATCATGCATTTACCCATACTTATTATTGATGAAGTTGACTAGTGTGAACCACTACCAAATCTTCCTAAGGTTTCCCTATGAAACACTATGTTGTGGGTTTAGTGGTGTTCTTTAGAAACATCCTTTATCCCATTATTCCCCTATTTTCTCTTGTCCTTCATTCATTCAACCCCATTGTGAGGCTAAATTATGGAATCTACCCCCTTTTATCTTTCACGTATTGTCTGTTCCTATTTTTTTTCTATCAAGTTTCATCTTTAGTGGTGGCCTTTGTTTGCTTAACTGGTAAATGTTATTTAAAAGACCTTAGTCTCTCATCTGGTACTCTAAACTCATGATACATAGATATTATTCATGTCGTATATGTAGGGGATGATTAAACTAGGTTTTTGGATTTGCAGTTTGGCTATTGACAGTTTTCAGGTACCTCTTGAGTCTTCTTGCCTTTATTGTGTTCACACTAATTTTTTGGCCTCGTCGATCACACGTGTTTGGAACCCACGAATGCCCTTTCCCTTCTCAGATATATTGATAATTTATGAATCTCCATGGAATAATGAGAGCAATGGTAATGAATGGTTTTTCGGTTTGTGGGTTGGTAGACAACGACTCTTTAATCATGAGACCCATTGACTATGGTTTAGATCAATATTAAACACTGTCATCATCTTAGGGAATTTTCAAGAGTATATTTTTTGCTGGTTGTTTGTTCCTCAGCCATTGGTGAAGGTTTGTAGGTTATTTATGTGATGCTTGATCTGGTTGATTATTTTTCAAGATTATTCAAGTTGTTTTTGAGGTCAACGATGGTGTTCTTTGTAAATGGTAGTTTGAGATGGTGATTTGCGTATCTTCAGTAACAAGGCTAGCTAATGGAACACTGGTTTCCGTTGAGACTGTTCCCTAGAAGGTTGGTTTTTGTCTGGTTACACATCCTGAGGTAGTTGGCTTGAGGAGGTGATGATGGTCTGTATTTTGAAAATCAAAATAGGTGATGTGTTAGGGTCCTCATAGTGAGTAGATGATATGTCTCTTGTTTGAATCATTTCAATTTTGAAATATAGTTTTTTATGTGGGATCGGGGTGTGTGATCATTTTAATTTTTAAATCTATAGTGTGTTTTGTGTTTTTTGTGGCTTCTGTATTTGTTCCCACGTACCTTAATGTGGTTTTTTAAATAAAATATAAAATGGATTCGATTGAAGCACTTGGGAATATAAACCCTATATCTAGAATCTCATGTATTTGGTTCATTAGTTCCTTGAGTTTATTAATGGATATTATATATGGAGTCTTTGGTATTTACAATTCCTTATGTACAATCTCGATTGGGAATTTAACCTTTCCTCTAAGAAGGGTATAAGAAAATGCTATGTGAAACACATCATCATATTCCCACACAATGGGCATGCCTTCAAGTATTATATTTTCATTCTTCATAATCATTTGAGATAGATACATTTTCTTATAGGTTAATATTATCAATGATTGTGATGATGTTACTGGAGAAGATTCAATTTCTTCCATTCACATGTATATAATCATAGAAAGGTTCATGATACAGAGGTTCATTTCGTTATCTTGACAATTTATTTTTCCTCTATATTAGGAAAGTCGATCTATAACCATAATTTCCTCTAATTAAACTAAATAGATTATAAAAAGGTTCACTAGGAATATTTTCCCACAAATAGATATATGGTAGGAGTTATACACTTGCGATGCAATAATTTCCACATATTTTTCACTAACAAATATTCAAGTACACTTTTTAGATGTGTTTAAAAAGTTCTTCTAATATTTTATGATATGAAATTATGTATAGAACGAGAATATAAAATATATTTTCAATTCTAGAATCACTAACTAATTTACCTTTCACCACTTCATTGTCAGGGTCGATATCAACGGTTGTGATGGAATATGTTCACTTGTTCTTCCATGGAGTTTACTGGCGTTGATTGTATATGAAAACTTTTTTCCTTGGGAAGTAGTATATATAGTTTCCATGTTCCATGGAGTTCGAACATTAGAAAATAGTTTGTTAGTTTAATGGATCATTCTTCTTTTCCATTACATTCGAATCATTCCCCCATCAGAAGTCGCTAGCTAGGTGCCCTTACTTTATGAACCTAAATCATTTCCTTACCCCTCTTAGGATATTTTCAAGATGATTTTTATACCCTTTTGACTACAGTGGTGTCATAATTTTATTCCACCATTTGATTTCCCATCATACCACCTAAATTAAAATCTAATATCCATTTTTTTCCCAACTAGTCCTTCAGATTCAGTAACATTAATTTTTACAGTGATGGAACATCAGAAAATTTACTCTAAGCAATAAATGTCATGAATCGTTAATGATTTTTATAGGCTCAACTTAGACCAACCAAAAAAATGGTGATATTTTCATTATGGTGAAATGAAAATTCTAGAGGCCAATCTTCAAATTCTTGTGTAGTTTTCTTCATATTCCCTGCTGGATTCATCATCCTTTTTCATGAGGGAATGTAAATACCTCTCCATTTTCATCTATAGAGTGTGAGGAAAATCATTGTTGATAAAAAAAATCCATAATTACGTTTTCTCTATCTCCTTAATCTCTTAGTTAGGATATATATTTTATTTTTAATGTCCACCATTGATTGGTTTCTCCATCTATATGATAAAAAAGTAGTACAACCTTCTCTCTCTTGGAGCATTGAAGGGTGTAGATGATTTTCCCAACGGAGTTTATCAATTGATTTGTGATTATGGAATTAAAAAAATACATTGATGTATAGAGTAATTTTTCACTTAAAGGTATAGATTGTAACTTATTCTTATTTAGGGGTGTTTAGGAGTTGATCTTTATTAAGAATGTCATTCTTTACCAAATACAATAAAGAAACTGTCACCATGATGTTCTCGATTATTGCTCCCATCGAGATGGGCAACTAATTTTAGAAGTCATCAAATTTCCTCTCACATTGGATGTTGGTCCAGTGTCTCCATTTTCTATCCATTGAGTATATTAAATTAAAAATGAGGGATGATTACTTTTAAATTATTAAACACATAAAATTAAAAATTGTAACATTAATGAAATAACTCATAAATGACATACATTCCTTAACATATGAATTTCAATTTTTAATTATATGTAATCCCAGATTTATTTCCTAACATAAGCTCTAATGGTAGTTTTATCCCTTTAATAATGTTTCATAATGGGATTTCAAATATTCCAAAGAAAATTTCTTCAGAATTTAAAATGAGGGGTTAAAAAATGCCCATTTTCATGCACCAGTACGTAATCAATTCTTGCTTAATAGGATGTTATCGATGTTGCTACCCCAAGGTACAGATGTCTCAATGCCCCATAACCTTGTAGTATCTAGATAGGGATTTATTCACATATAAAAAACTTACTCTTAACATTATCATGAATTATAGTTGTTTCCCAATGATTATTCTTATCCCAAAGGCTTTTACAGGAGTTTTATAATTTAAATCCCAAAAATAACTAGAATTTCCTTTTATAACAACTATGACAACACATGTATTCAATAAAAATTAATTTATGAATAATTATATTTATATTCCATTAATACAATTCAGAATATAAAGAGGCCTAATGTCATTGGGAGATTAGGTACAAAACATGTCATCATAAAACAATTATACAACAACTTTAATGAATGCTTTACTAAAATGATTCTAAAATTTCACTCCTCTTCTATTATTTCAGAGAATAACCTATGAATATACATAATAAATGGATGATTTAAAAATCCAAGTAAAGGAATAAAAAAGAATGGAATATGGTAATAAATACATGTTAGTCAAGAGGTATAAAATGTAACAAAAGATATGAGAATCAAAAACATGAACAATGAGTCCTGGTATAACATGATAACATAAAATAAACTTGTTTATGTGGAATCAACATATAAAATGAAATCATAAGCATAATTCAAGGTAATCCACATAGAACTCCTATCACAATGTTCTAAAGATACCCTCATGTGCACCATACAAGTAATCAGAAGATACTAAATCATTAAATAATGAATTGTAGAACTATCATGGAGTATCCATTCATAATCACATCATTTACATTTATAAGTGTTCCAGATGGATCATATACCATAAGAATTTTATCATTTAATTTTACTAAATGATCAATGATTGTGGGTTATAACAATGGAATAACATAATCTTTGAAGTATATTAATATCTTAGTGATTATCCTTTAGTGGAAGTGGGGGTGGTTAATCACCACAAAACCATTTGGCATAAAAAATTGGAGGGAATGTTTAACAGCATAATGATAGTACACAGATTTTAATAAAAACTTTTTAGGACACTGAAAGGGGTATCTCATCATTTGAACATTAATCTATAGTATAAGGGACATGGGAAAACCTATACCAACATTAGATATGTGAAATAAAAATCATAAAAAATGAAGGGAATAGTGTGTGAAAAGAATCTACACATATCAATACTATTATCTCCAGGATATATATCCCCCTATTAAAGAATTGAATTATATATGGGTATGGTCAGTGACATTGAGACTTTCTTGGGGTGGTTCGACAAACATGGTTTGGTCTGTGATCTCGAGGATCTTGAATTTCTAAAATAAACAACTTCACTCATGCATTAGTTATTGAAACATGGATTGTGATTGGTGAAGGAAAAAACCAAGAGATGTTATCCCCTTAAAAAAAATATGATAAATGGTATTCATAGGGTGTGATCTTACTGGTCAAGGAAAAATATTATTTTTTCTATATCAATAGGACTTTATCATAACTCTTAATTTATAGTTATCAAAATATCACATTTCAACAATGACATTATCAACAGTTGTGATTATTAATGGTATTTTAAATATGATACGATATAATATTCCAAAATAAATAAATTAGTGCATATGTTTCAATATCTATCTTCTTTAATAAGGAAAATATTCTTTTTAAAGGAAATTTTTATTTAAGAATGATTAGGTCATTACATTTTGGTACTTGTTGAGTTTTCATATAACAATATTTTTTAGCTACTTATTAGAATGTTACCCTTTGAGTATTTATAAGGTCACTCATGAAGGTCACTTCCTTAGTAGGAAGAGGTGGGTGATGCCTCTCATTTCAGACTGAGTATATTTCAAGATACATCAATGATGATTCGGGATATGCATTGATGCCTGGTTATAGCGTAGAGTTGAAATAAGTTGAATATAGATTTTCTATGTTGTTCTTTTGGGTTTTTTTGTAGGTGGCTGAGTTTTCATGAATGTACCACATTATTTAGGTCACTATCATATTAGGAAATATATAATGATAGCTATGATATATATTGGATTATCTTAAAAAAATGATTTTATTCAGAATTTCATATATCAGTTAGTATTATCAACATAGTTGACTAGTATCCATTATTTTTTACTCGTATCTATGCTCTAGATGTAAAATCCTTATCCATCCCATGATCTGATTTGGGAGGTTATTGATTTAGAGATATATGTTTCTATTATGGATAAACTAGTGTAGATCAATTATACACATGTGAATGTATTTCATGGGAATCCTAATTCATTGGCCATATTAGTATGGAAACACAGATTATAATCTCATTAGACTTTGGAGTGTGAATCATCAGTGAGGGAGCAATGGTGTCACCTCTTTCTAGATAATTATTCTTCCACATGATTTATGGGGATGGAATTTTCAATAGTGGAGAGATTTTAAAATTCAATATAAATAGTCCACTATTATTATGGTTTAAGAGTAGTACTTTTTGTTTCTTGGAGCCTCATAGCATTTTGGGCAGTTTATGAAGAACATTGGTTTGGAAGTTAATTTAGGGAATATTTAAATAATAAATGCATAGTTTACAGTATAGATTGGTCATGGGGAAATAACAAAGAAAATTATTTATGAATTATATCCATTTACACCGTAAATAATCTTTATTGACACAATTATGTCACTTGAGAGAAATTTACCTATGTCTGTAAATTTTATATAATACGAGAGTTATTAGGAATTTATATTGTATATCTATTATTTATGACATAAACTAATCATAATCATTATATATTAGGCACCGTAATCCTAAATCACAATTTAATCAATATTATTTTTACCTTTAATGAATATTAGGTTCTTCCACATGAATTTGGGTGTCTCTTCCTCTATTGTATCACTTTGATTAGCACTCAATATATGACTTGGTTATGTTTATTCTTCTTGGTATATAGTCTTTATTCTTCGTTATCACTCCTATTGTGAATCTAGAATTAGGTTGGGTTTATGAATCTATGACCTTATGGTGATTATATTTATTCAATAATTTCATAATCAAATGAGTGGTCTTCTCTTAGGGGGAATCCATTATATTGGTTGTGGTGTGGTACGTATGTTCCTTGAGTTTTGTTTTGATCAATCTTTTATGCTAGTGATTTTTGTGGAATAAATTATGGGATATGGGAATCAATTTTTGGGATTCCTTCTATTATTCTATGTTTTTCTTGATGTGTTTGGATGTTGTTGCGGGTAATGTAAATGTTGAGTTTGAGGTAAGTGGATCCATCTCGGTCCTATGATGGATAAACCATGATTTATCTTGGTTTTATAAATTTATTTTTAAGATTAATTTTATTTGTGTAAATGATTTTGTGATAAAATATTGGTTTTACATTGGTTTGTTAAGAGAAATGGTGTTTTCAATGAATTGTTAAATAGAAGAAAAATTTGTTTTCAAATCATGTTTATGATAAAATGAAGAGTTTTTTGGAATTTATTGTGAAATGTGAAGAAATATAAAAATAATTTGATAAATTATGAAAATGGGAAGTCTTGGTTACTTATGTGGAAGGTTTATTATTATGCATTTTCCATTTTATGGTCAGTGGGTTCAATCATATGGTTTTCCTCTACACCATATACCAGTGTTCTAGGGACTTGGTATTGTCATTTTTATGGGGTTTACTCATGGGGTGTTCCTCTAAACATTTGTCATATAATATAAGTAATTGAGTATGTATTATATTTTTTATTGTTATATGAGTAGTGAAATATCTAGATATATTGTTATCCTTTTCTTATTTACAATTGTACTCTGGCTTTTAAATTGTTTCCATTGATATACATTATTTTCTAAATTTGGAATTATTAATTGAATTTTTTTTACCTAACTTGTATTATAACTATAAAAAATGAAATATTTATTATTATTTTGATATAAAAATATTTTACTTCATATCAAACCAAATTTTTAGAAAATTTAACATATTTGGATTTTTTTATTAAGACTTGATATTGAACCTCTAGGTGGGACCCTACTGTTGGTTTGTAGTTTACACCCAACTTAACACTTTGGTGGTGTGTAGACCTGGTATTGTGTTTTGATAATGGAAAATTAAGGGTACATAATTGTTGTGGAATGGTTTATGTTTTCTAGGTATAATCATCTTGTGGTGAGATGGTGGGCGATTACCCAAATATCACATTGAGTAGTGGTTGTTTATTTTTATTTGTCCTTTCTAATTTTAATTTCATATGTACCATTGGAGTTTTTGTTGTAGTGTGTATCACTACCACTATTTCTCTTTCGATATGGAATATATTTTTGTTCTATTATTTCCTTAAATTGAATATATATATGTCTGGCAGTTTGATTGAGGTTGGTTGAAAAGTTTTCCTCTGGTTGTTGTCTGATGACCAGGTGCTAGTCACAAGCATGTGGGTATCGAGAAATCTCATCCAGTCAGTAGAAACATAAATCAGTTTCTAGTGTTTATATGGTATTTTGGGGTGTTTAGTTATAATGTTTAATATTAAAACATTTATGTTCTTTATTCAACTACCTCATAGTTATCATTAAATGATGAATTAATGAATTTTATAACCTAATGGAGATGAATAGGATCAATTCATATACATTATTGAATAGCACGATAATAAAAATAAAGAACCACTATGACATAGTGTAGCTTTATATATTGTGGTGTATAAAAGGATAGATTATGTAATATTCCAAACCACCATGTCATAGTTCTTCCTTTAGTGCCAAAAACTATCATGAAAATCATATGTGATAAATTTCTATAAATGGATCTTTCTTGATCTTCATTATGCAGAGAGTTTATTATACAAAAATCTGATAGGTTTATAATATTAAAGACATAATATTTTTATAATTTAATTAATAATGAAATCAGTTATATGTATAATTAATTGAACTAAATCATATTATCTATGCTAATTTACACATTCTCAATTCTCTGGGTATACTTTGAAATATAGTTGAACACATCTAATATCAATTGTTGTTATTGATGATCATATATATATATGTAACTATACAAGTAATTACTATGGATTTCCTGATTCAGGTGACACTAAAATAATTTAAAAAATAAATCTATGTTCGATAGCATATTAGACACAGAACACTGAGCATAAATGATCAACAAAACAATAATAATTTAAATATGACCATTGCACATTATCTTTTAAACAGTGGGAATGAATAGTATTAATTACATTATGAATTATATTTATCAATTTCTTTCTCAATATAAATTTATTGACAATGTCTTATTAAATAATTAATCAATTTTTTTTAAATTTATTTTATTCATTACAAATATATTTTCTTAAAAAATCATTTTTATCTATTTTTATGAGAAAATATTATATTTTTTTTGAAATTATCAAGAAATTATTTGATAAAATAAATTGAATTTTTGAATTATAATATCAAAATTATCGTATGATGAAATTTTTGTACTTTCTATAAAATATAGAGTTTTCATCGAATAGTGAAAATATAAATATTTTTAAAACATTCATTTCTTTCTAATAAATTATGTAATAAAAAGTTCAAATATTATATGAATTTTATTTCATGTAAAATCTGTTTTATTTATTTGTATTTAATTATATCAATTTCTATTTTAATCATGTTTATAGTATTTTATTAATATAATTATTTTTGGGTTTAAACCGGTTATTTTTAAAAATTGTATTAAAGTGGATAATGTTCCTAGAATTTAATTAATTAAAAAAACTCCATGTGATGAATGTTTTAAATGAAATTTATTGATTATATATTAATAAATATAAATTTAAATTCATACAATGACTACTTCTAAACATATAGTTAATATAAAATCATCTTATTCTAGAAAAGTACATTTATTGAAAACTACCTTTTCATTGCGTCCATTGTTTTTAATTTTTAATTAAATTCAGAAAATTATTTGAATTAAATATTTCAAAATGAATTTAACTTTTTAAATCATCATAATGATAATTATATAAAAATTTTAACACCTTCTTTAATAATTAATTGTGTTAAAAATAAAAATATTTTACCGTGGTTAAGGTGAAAACAGGTTTACTAGGGGGTTAAATTAAAATGTTAAGTGCTACAATTTCATAAAAACATTATAAAAATTTATTTTATGGGAATATTTTGACCTTATCATATATGAGTCCCAATAATTTTTCAGTTTTACCCTTATTTTATGTGATGAATATTTTTACGACATTTTTTTTCAAAAATTACAAGTGTACCACTCACATCACTTATAAACGGCCACCCACTATACTCTTCTATTTTTCCCTTAAAAGTCATTTTTATCAGACAATACATTCAAAAATACCATCCTTAATAGAATCCCCATGACCTAGATCCCATATTTTTTTCATAAATCCTTCCTAATATGGATTTATTTTCTATCATAAAGAGGTTGTCTGAAAATGGGGTATAATGCATAATTGAGAATTTTAACATTACATCTTCTTCCACCTCCTTCAAATCACAATAATTTATGATAATATGAATATTCCAGTAAATACCATATTATTATATGTTATTTTGTCAATTTCATGACCTAAATAAAAGTCTTATTCTATTAAATGGGAATCGAAACCATCTTTCGTGTTTATGGCATAGCACCGCCTCTCAAACTGATATAATTAATTTTCCATCATGTTCAGTTATGTGTAGTAATAATGATAGATTTACAGTATATATATGTGATATTTTTATCATTATTATACTTCTTTATTTTTTATACCACATATAACTTCTTAATTTTCATTCTGTAGGTTATATGATAATGTTGCTCGTTTTCACGATGTACTACTTCATCGTGAATCAATATGATTCATTTTTCACTAACGCTTTAAATGGAAGGTAATAAAAATAATATTAATAAATATTTGTTTAGTTACATAATTATAATTCAAAAAATATATAATTAATTTTTTCTTACATTTTGACTCATTGTATAATGATAACATCGTTCATGTGTATGTGTGCACTACCACCTCCAGGAAGCGATGCGATTATTTTTATCACCAGATCACATGGATGATATGTATACATGCATTTATATAAATAATATGTTACTTATGGTATTATTATAATTAATTATAGATAAAATAATACTCTTGTTATTTACATAATGATCATTAAAAAAAAGTTCCTCATGCATATGTACTACCAACCATCTCAATGATTTTGATGTAGTTCAATTTTTACATAAATTAGTCATGGATTATTTTAAAATATAATTAGTTTTTTCATAAATATTAAACTTAATATTATGAAAATATGACCAATTTGAACTTGTTCAACACTCTTAATCCATTTTGAAACAAATAACTGTACATTCTCAAAACAATATATGTGGACATAACTAATTAAATATTTAAACACATCATAAAAATAAATAAAATAAATTATTAAATTATAAGGTATTATACATTTAAAACATTATTAATTAATAAAATAACTAATATAAAGTATCGACCCAATGTTTTCCAAAGGAAATTTCCTTCTTATATTTATGTCATAAAATCACATGAATACACAACATAATCAAATATTAATTAATAAGTGACCTTCAAACATAAGTTTGTCACTTTTGTGTATGAAATTTCGAAAATCTGGCATACACGGTTGTAATTAGTGTGTTTTTTAGAGTCCGATAAGGAAAACATAATTTTTGGTGAATAGAAACCTACCCTAATGAATAGTAACATACCCTTATGAATAGTGATATACCCTAATGAATAGTAACCTCAGCTATGGTGGTATAAAAATATTTTTCAAGTTGGAAGTACGACATACGTACATTTTAAAATAAGTTAATGAAGGTTTTAAAACTGGTTTTGATAATAAAATATAATTTTAATTAAATATTAATATATACATATTTAGAATATTATTTTTGAAAAATGGAATTCATTCAAGAATTCTACACGTTAAAAAATGGGTAGGGTGAATTTTTGGGATTTTTTTGAAATAATTTTATTTTTTATGTATAGTAGAATCCGATAATTCACAATAAATGCAAAATGATGAATGAATTGAGTCATCAATAATGTTCTGCTTATGTAAGCCCACTTGGTTTGGGATCACATTATACAATTACTATTCATGGGCCTGGAATACTTACTATTCCTTGTTTTGGTATGAATTAATTCATTAATGATTATCATATTATGAAATCTCTCCTCTCCTCCACTATAAAAAAACCTGCTTTACTCCGTCTTCTTTATACTCCTCTCAATGCTTGTTCCATGCCATTAATCTACCCAAATCTCTCCCCAAGGTCCTCCCCCACGTCCAAAACCTCTTAGCTTCCTCAAAATACCAAAACCACTACCATTAAGAGGTTCTTATGGAGGAAGTATCAAGAGGTAAATTCGTCTTACCAATTTATTATTTTCTTTTATGTTCTTTTCTTTTTTATTTCTTTCATCAAATTCCTTCACCATAATAGTATGATAAATATTGTTACATAAATGTAATGGAATATCTTCATGCTAGTTGTGTATTTCATTATCTTCTCTCTTTTCCCCACCCTTATATTTTAAAGAAATTAAAGCACCGTTTGAGATGTGCTAATTTAGCACATTCAAGGACAACCGTTTATCAATTTCTATTATTATCATTAATTATTGTCATGAAACCATTTGTGTTATGGTTGAACCAGATTATTATATATGTAATATATCCTATTTTAGGTTTTTTATTCCTTTGGTAAAAATGTAATTAAGTTATAAATCAAAACACATTCTTTGTAATCAAATCCTCTGATTAAAAAAACGATTATTACTATTGATATATATATATATATATATAATTCAACTTCATTATATGTAAGATAATTTAAATTAATACCATTCAATCTCCTATATATGAACTAAATAATGTTACTTCTATTATGGACAACAACTTTTATCTTTAATATAATCCAAACTTGAATATAAGTGGACCGATCTTTTAAAGCCAAGTAAACAAACGAGCTCTAACATTGAAATTGAACCTTATAACTAATAAAAAAGGCTCTAAATGAACTAAAAAAGGTTATAATAAATACATTACATATATAAGAGGTTCTGAACTTATTAATTAATAATCCTAATTTTTTTATTCATGTAAGTAATAAAAAGTTGAGAACACCACCATATGTAAGGTAAGGGATCCTCCCCTTTTAACTCTTAATCAAGATTTCTCTCTACGCTATGACTTTTTTTGTGTAATCCCAAGTGATGGGGTATGTTTATACACCTTCCCCAGACCGCACTAATGTTTTATAAGTAATTAGGAACCCCTTATATCTCTCATCAAGCCGTATTAGTTACACCAGATACCATGCTGATAAACCATAATGGATTCTACCCGAACTTCCTTTATTCTTTCGGGTAGCTCTATCTTTCTTTTAATCAAATTGTAGTTGTATTTTATTTTTATTAAGACCATTGAAATTATGTTTATATTCTCCAAACTCATGTTCCATGATCCATCTCTCATTCTCTTTTGGGGTTATACATGCTTTTATGTGAATTTCTCTTCAATACTCCACAACAATGACACTCGTTTTAAAGGAACTTCCTGAACATTTACCCAATTTCAAGTGCACTCTATCTTCTATTTTAATACACCATTGAATTTTTAAATTAATTATTTTTATTCTTAAAACCTTAATGGTTCAATTATGGTTTTATATAAAAGAATGTATTCTTTTCTATTTTAAAATCTCTATAGTGTCTTTCTTAAAAATGCACAAAAATGTTTTAATGCTAATATCTTTCAAATATATTTATTATGTGATGTAACTCTAATTTGTTACCACCAAGCATGTTATATGCCTATATTAACTTATGAACATCCATGTATGTTCTAATACTTTTCATTCATGGACACTTTCAGGATATTCCCATTGGTTATGATTTATGTCATGAATGTGGTACCTAATTCTTTCCATGAGTAACCTTATGTTTATGTATGGTTGATTATGCATGATTGTATATGTGGTAAAAATATTTATGTGGAATGAATATTAATGAAAATATTGAGATGGGTGCACCTATATAGTGCTCCAATGCATTGGATAAGGATAAGTCTCATGATATGCGATGTGAAATGGGATTGGCAGTTGGCCATGACCCGTACTGAAATGGGACACATGATTGGTGGTTACCCTTGACCCGTATTAAAAAAATGATTTATTATTCTTCCAAATTTATATGATTCCATTTTTATATTATCCCGTAATTATATTAAATTATTTTATAAGTTTCATGCTTTGGATATCATTATGTCATGCCTCTTAACTCATGTGCTTGAGATGTATCCTTATGTTCATTCCCTTACAGGTATTTTTACCTCATCCCATTGTTCATGTGTTCCCCATGGTACCCTATGAAGATGTATGAGCTCAAAAGAAGTTAGAAGCTATTTATGGAGATTAAATAAAGATGTTTTTTAGCCTCATGTTTTATGTTATATGTACCTAGACTTTCAAGACACTAGACCTAATGATCCTTGGCTTGTACTCTGATGATTAATTATGCACAAAATTAGGAAATGTATTATGTAAAAGGTGTGGGTCTCTATATATAATATTATTATATATGATTTAATGGAAATATATGGAATTTATATACTCAATGTAAGGGAATTCGTCTAAATTTACCATCCTTACAGAATATTTTAATTTCAGGAACCTAATTTCATTTACATGGTATATATACTATGAATTTTACACTTAATATATTGAAACATTCATACATATTGAAATTTTATGTTTCAATTTTAATTATTTAATCTATGGGTCTTTAGAATATAATTTTACCATATAGTGATGGATTTTATAACCCAATTTCCATTCATTGGGTTATATTACTTCTTCATTGTATTTGATATTATAATATTATGTGTATAATGGATTTTTATTATATTTTAATTTATTTTGACTTTTTTATGTGGATTTAAAAAGGGATAAATATAATTGATTCATTTTTTTACTATCAATTTTATATTATGATCATTATATGGGTTGGTCATCTCAGATTTTCTTCTTTGGGACATATGTTATGTTATACACCTATATTCTTTTGTGTGGTGTATGTACTACACCTTTTATTTTTTATACAATGAATAATCATATTTTCATGATATTTGACAATAATTTGATGTTATTAATATATAGTTCATGTGATTAAAGTGTACCAAAATGGAAAATGATTTATGGTACAAATTTCCTTTTTTCCGAGAATTTTTTAGTTCGATGGTCCTTTAGAGTAAATAATATGATATTATTTAATTGAAAAAAATATCTATTATTATTCTCTAGTTATGAATGTGGTTAAATTTTTTGATTAAAATTTACTATTTTATATATTTAATATGAATCATGAAATATATTTGTACGTGATACCGATCATGTATCATTCTTTTAGATTAAAAACAACTCTTTCTATATCATTTTTTTTAAAATTATTTCAAATGTGCTATTTTATTAATATAAATAATTTATTAAAGATAATTTTCATGAAATTTGGCCCTATTTTTAAAGTTTTATAAAATATAATTTCTTATAATTTTCTAAATGGGTCACTTTTACTCTACTTACAAAATGTTTTGAAGGAATTTTTATTTTTATCATTTACAACACAAATAGATTATTCATCCATTATGACAACTCATTTTTTAAAGCATAATTTTTCTGTTTTAAAGGATATTTTCAAAGAATAATTTTCCATTCATATTTTTTAAATTTTTATATTTTAAAAACGTTTTTTCAAAATGGTAATGATATTTTCCCCATGAAATATTACATATGATATTTAAAAATTATTTTCCATCTATGATAACATCCTTTAGAATTAATCAATGTTTGAAGTATATTTTACTATATAATATTTTTAATAATATTTTAATGTTATTCCCATTCATAAATTCTAATAAGCTTTCAGGTTATTTTTTCTCCACTAGGATATGTTGAAATGGTACCACCCATATTCTTTCTATATATGGATAATGAATTTTTCATGATATAACGATGGAACCCACTTATATTCATTTTTTCAGTGATTCTTTGAAATTAATAATGATAATATCAAATATCTCTATTTATGTTATAGTTTTTGGGAATTTCTTAGGAAAGGATGATCCCCATTGTAACTCATGGGTGACCCCAATACATCTTATACCCAGAGATCATCCCTGTTATAGCTCAGGAATAATGGGAGAGACTGATACAACTTCTAAAAAGGGTTGAGACCCACTATACATCATGGGTTAGAAATATATGATTTATATAAGGGGTTGATCCTGATTATTTCTCATGAAAAAATGATTATTCCCAATATATATTATACAAATGGTGAGGCCAATTTTAGCTCTCCAATGCATTGGGTAATGTTAAATGTCATTAGAGGTAAGGAGGGAGTAATCGGTGGCTCTTTAATGGATTTAACTAGGATATAGTTATTTATGACATGTATTTAAAATGGGTTATGAAGTGGATATTCTAAATATACCATCATGTTTTCCATATGATTTATTGGGGGTTATAATTATTCCATTGATCAATATTAAATACACATGGATTGTAATTATTGATTATTATTACTCATTCCTTTGATAAACCTCTATACCATGTTACATTATTGATGATCCATTTATTTATAGGTAAGAATTTTCTTATGTTATTCCCATGAAATAGTATTATGTCATTATACCCTTATTCTCTTATTTTGTTCCCTGATGGAAATAAATTATTAATTCTTATTCTAACAATTACTAAGGATCTAAGCTCACCCTTATAATGTTTCCTATTACCCAGGTTTTGAATAATGATGATGAAATGTTTTGGGTATAAAATGTTATTTAGCATGATGATGATTGGGGGAGATGTTTATGAATTACAATGTAATAAGAAAATATACAAATGGTTGGGAAAATACTCCCTTGAATTTAAGGATATTTTTTTGTATGATTTATTCATAATTATCTAAAACATTAAACCAAAAATTTCATTGGGTAGTAAGTTATACAATGTTCCTTTTGATGTTTTAGGTTTTAATATAGAAAATTGAGTAACCTTCATTTGTATCAAATCTAGAAATGTAATGAATTTGATTTTAGAACCGGATCTGGGAGTACAATTATAGAGATGTTATAGTTGGTGTCTGAGTATAGTTAAGATAAATTTGGATATTAGGATGTATTCATGTGATGTTATAATAAGGGCTTTAGATACCATCATAGGATTATGATTTTCTGTATGGTAAAAAATTTAAAGGTTCTAAGATAAATTATGGTTTATATCTTATTTAATTATTATTGTTTTTAGGGTGTTCATCATATTTCTAAGAACATTATAATGATATAATTTTAGGAAAAAGGACAACACAATGGTCGAGTGTCAACAAATCGCTTAAGACAATCCTATGGGTCTTGATCCCAAAATTGAAGGGTCACAATGGTGAAATTCATACCACTATCCTACGACATATCATTGTTAGTACATAATTGTTTACTTAAATTGACTGAATTGTACCAATAATATTGATATAAAAAAAATATTCTTTATCATATAGAGAAACATAGTATTGAAATGTGATTTAGTGATTTGGTTATTATTGTTATATAAAAAACATTCCCTACATTTTGGGCTTGTAAGATAAGAGTGTTGAGATAAATATAGAGGTTAAAACACTCTTTAATGTTGATTTTATGGATGATATTTACTATAGTGTCCAAGACATGGCTAGGTACCACTAAGAGGGAGGTGATGAATCAATGTAACATTATTTTTGAAAATTCATCTAATTTAGATACGACCTCTATCATTGATTAAAATATTGATCCCTTTTATTTAACCATCATCATCATCCTGAATGATGTAATATCAAAAGTATAAAAACTCTTAGGGATTTACATGGTTGGGTACAAACACATACTCCATAACATGTTTGTTAGACCCCCACCCCAACAGTGATTATCCACTATAAGATAAGTTTATTACAATAGTTAATAGTTATCCCCAAATCCCTATTGTAATATTGTTACATACCCCATCTTGAATCATACATCAAAAGTTTTTTAGACACCCCAACTATTACTTCTATATAGTGATTGGAAATAACTCCAAATCAAAAAATTTCATCAATTGGATAGACCCCCATCTACTATTTTCTTCTTTAAGATTCTTGATCCACTAAAAAATCTATTTAAGATCCTCCACTATGATCTTCTTTGGATCAAACATACTCATTTACATCTTTATGTAACTTTTAACTGATCTTGGTCTGGAATAAACTATTTGATATCACAGTATATAAGCAGCTTCTTTAAAAAAAGACTACTTAGGAAAATATTTTTTCTTCTACCGAAGACCCAACCTCACTAATAAATAAAAAATGAATATAAAATTAATTTTAAATAATAATCCATCTTTAGTCTATACACACATCAATCGAATCGTGAAATGATTATTTCATCTACATTTCTCAGTCCTTATGCACGTACAATACATTACATGGCCTTCTCACATTGTTTAATAATGAAAAATTGCAATATTCTTAGTATTCCATTTTTTATTTCATGTGAATGAAAATGTTGTATAATTCAAACAAAAACATACACTACAACGGATGAATCTTACTGCATTTGTAGATTTTATATGTCATCACTTGGTTTACTACTTCTTTATTTCTTTTTCATGAAGATATTGTACTACCTTCATTAATGAATTTAAATCACACCATATTCTATCCATGTATCTCAACATAATAACAACAATTAACTATTATTTTGAAAAAAATATATCTTAGGCTACCATATTGTGTTGAAAGACCCACTCTATCACAAGAACTCAAATATATGTACAATTTCATTCATCCTTGAGACATATATGTGAAACTCCCATTATGAATTATCATTTCATCAATGAATATCATACTATTATCATATTATATATATTCACTTCCTTATTATTATTCATATAACTATATAAATGAATTATTTTTTAGAATCATGTGAAACAATTTGTTCATTTAATCAAATTTACAAAACTAGATCACATAATTAGACCATATTCATGCGATCTCTATGGTAAATTATTGACATGAAAGAATTAAAATCTTGTGTGAATGTAGAGCTATTAGTTTTCTATGTTTTTTTATCAAAAATCCCTCTAAAATATGAAATAATCTCAAAAAATTGACATCCTTTCGATATTTATAGAAAAATACCCACCGATTTATATCTTGTGATCCACCGCAGACATTCATTTCCACTGCCTCATCCATGGATACATGAATATGATAATCACTATCATCATAAATATATATTCTTCATTTATAATTTATTTGGTTTCATGTTTTTTAATTGTAGAAAATAATATTTCATGATGATTTAATCCTATTAGAAACACCAGAATGATCACATGGTTCTCAAATACATAAGCTAGATCATTTGATCATCACTACATGATGATCTCCCAAATAATGGAACTCATGGATGAAGGATGGAGGTAGAATATAACCCTAGAACATATAAAATGTAATAGATAAAGAGAATAAGATGGATACTATGATTTACCTATGTCTAATAGTAGATGAAAATTGATTGTTACCACACACACACATCGATTATAAATTCATTTAGCCACTTCATTTTATATCAATGTGCCTCTTATAATGGATATTTTTGAGTAGATGGTCCACTTAAATTACATGTTTCCACAAACCCATTCAAGAACCCACTTCCACCACCTTTCATCCCCACATAGTGGATCACCTCTGATCCCTTGGGCCTCTTTGTGGTCACTCTATACACACTGGGTGCCTCCACTACCCATGATGCCTAGCTAGGGTGGTTACTGCCCACCTAAGTAGTTGTTTTGGTCATCCATGGATGGATAGTGTGTGATAAGATAATATTTTGGATAAAAAACATTAGAAAATACTTTTCCATTTCTAATATAGTAAATTTATTAAATTAATTTTAATATAAATAGTTGATCTACACTTCCTCAAACATTATTCATGTAAAATTTTCATACCATTAACAATAGCTATCCATTTCTTGTTTAGACCAATGTGTCATCATCAATCATAATTGAAACTTGTATTTTAAACATAAGAATTTTTCCAAAATTTTCACAATTATAAATGTCAACACATATTTATATCTTCTCCCAAACCCTAATTGATATAAAATGTTATTCACCCAATGGGAACTACAATCACCCCATTTTTATTTATTGACAATACTTATGTGTCAATATGTTTTCTTTTATGTCTCCCAATTTTTTCAAAAGAATAAAAATAAATATTATGGAGTTCTTTCCACAACCAAATTCACCTCCAATTTATTTTGTTCTAAAAGAATAAAACTACACTCAACAAAATAAATGATCTTTTATTTACTCAAATATATGAATAAATGGTCATTCGCAGTGTAGAAAACCAGATATATGTTACCAACGAATCAAGGCTATTAAAATTCTATAATGTGGTACTATTAATTAACATGTTTTAGAAACATTATAACGGGAGATATTTGAGTAAAATTGTTAATATATTTCCTACACACCTCTCAAAACACATATTAAAATGTTCAAGTGTACGAAAAATATAACTCCCCGATAGATTAAAATCATCTATGCTACCCCTAAAGGGATGAATTTGTCTTATTCAATTCATTTCATGTTAGTAAAAATTCATTTATAAAAGGGAATATGGAGGGTCCTATTTGTTAATCCGAAATAGACATCTTGGAGTGATTTTACTCACAATCATGATGCTTTATTCTTTATTTTGACATCAAACATTTAAGGGTTCTCCTATATCTCTTTCACTATTAGGATTGTCATGAAATGTTTTAGTCCATTAGAAATATGTTCCAACATTCACATATCCAAAATTTAAAGTCATAATTTATAGATGAATCATAAAATTTTTAAATTCTAAAACTATCACATATTTATTTTCTTTTACTTTGAAAATATTGTAATCCTTTTCAAATTGTTTTAGATTCTCACCAAAGGCATTGGGGATTATAGAATTATTTAATATCTAACAACATTTATAATTTTTCTTTTGTGAAATATCACATGAGAAACAGACTATGTGTTTATCATAATTATTTCCTTCATGATCACATTTACAAAAATACATCATTCATCAATTTATTTAAGTTAATCATTGACAATTCAGATGATGTTATGGTCACATGATTTTGATAATATGATCTCATCTTCTTATCATTTATCCACCTGATTCCTACATTGTTCTTGGTGGTGACAATTTGTACCATCATTAATAAGATTTATAAACAAACCCTACACAACACAAATAGTAGACTCTAATACCTTATCTTCGACACTAATAGTATTTCTACTTTAATGATTGTATTTGATGATTTTTGACAGATTTTGGATGTGTCTTCTTAGATTGAAACCTTTTGGTTGAATTAGTCCTCTCTTCCTTTATGGAAGATATCTTATCCTATTTTATTTATTTCTAATAGTTTCTTGTCTATCCTTTCAGTCCTTTATTGTTAGAAATAACAAATATACATTAAGATTAATTTTTCTAGAATCTATCTTTTTCTGTTCACCCTTTTTCTGAACAGATTTAGAAAATTCAACCTTATTCTCAATATATTTGGTGAATTATTCATTCATGTCCTCGAAATCACATTAAGAAACAAGAAAAATAGATTATTTCTCAGATAATTCTTTCTATTTGTTAATAAGAAATTTTTAAATATCTTTAAATATGTTCTTAAATTCATCCAATTTTTATTGGTTTTGTTTATTATCTTTAATAAGTGTTTATTCTTACTTTTGAAACTCTATATTTCCAATAGTATTCATCTTTATTTATAAATCATCTCTCTTTATATTATTTTCTATTATTTCATTAAATAAATCTCTTCTTTCATGACCAGTAAATTATTCCCAGAATAGATATTTTCAATTTATTTCATCAACTTATTCTTTTCCTTGTTGAGTTTCATATTTTCCACAATAATGGATTCTATATTTTCTTTCAAAATCCAATTTCATTATGTTCCCTCATCACATTCATCACCCTCAAATAAAACTGTAGATTTCTTGTATTTTTCAATAAAGAACAGATGATTCATAGAATATCTTCAATATTATAAATCGTAACTCTATGATGAAAATTTATCCATTTATAAACTCATCATATTGAACTTCATGGAATAAAACCTCTTTGTTTCCCTATTCCACTTCCTTTTTTGGAACTTCTTGTCCAGTTTATCTAAGTCAATGGTTTTTGCATTCTTCTTTAGAACGTAACCAGAAAAATTGAAACTCTTTTGACAATTCCAGAAAGTTTGTTTTTTTATTTATATTCCTTCTTCAACCTTTGAAAAATCTTTTAAATATGGCCATAATTTGACTAAATTCTTATTCATCTTACTGATCCTTAGAATAAAATTCTTCCTATTATTATTTGATTTTTGTTTTCCCTTTTATCAAAATTTTAAATCCCATCTCATCTATAGGATTATTCTTAAATGATGAAAATTTTCTCATTTCATATGTTATGAGAATATTATGAAGTTAAACCAATGATTCATCTTATCTATCTTCTAGAGCTGAAATATTTTATTCTAATATATCTATGAAATTTCCCATAAAATTCTTCACAATAGTATAATCATCCATCTTCTCACTAAAACCACATATATTCTGAATAATCTCATTTAATATTGAATAGTCTACATCAATAGATTTTTCATCAACCAAATTTATATCCTAAAACATGATTCTCTAGATGTTCAACTTGAATTCTTTAACTTTATTATTTCTTTCATAACTACTTCTCTGTTTATCCCAAATCTCCTTGGATTTTTACAGACTGATCACTTTAATGGATAACTTTTCTGATAAAACCTTAAAGATTGAATTTTGAATTTTTCCATCAACATCCATATTTATATTTTCATCTTTAGTCTTATAAAATCATAATAATAGTTGGGAATCCCATTCTAGTTTCATCTCCAACTTCCATGCTCGGATATTGAAGGTACGAAATAATCATATTCCTCCATCTATGGTAGTTCAGGCCAACAAAATTTTAAATTCTAAATTGTTCACTGAATTCAATTTACACAATACTCCAAATTTCATCAAGATCTATTGAGGGGAAATTTTACTAATACCAATTTCTGTGTCCAGAGATTGGTTTTGTACCACTATGAAGGGGGGGGGGAATCTGTGGTCTATAATTTTTACAAATTACATTACTTTTAATTTATACTCTATGACTAATTAAATTCTTGATAGATTATCTTTAATACTCAAACTAATCATTCAAGTAGTAATAACAATGAAGACCTAGAACACATGGATTTAAAAGGTTCTCCAAAAATATGTAATAATTTTCATGTTGGTTAGACCCCCAAATGTGTATTATCCACTATAAAATATGTTTATTATATTAGTATCTTTTTGGAACCCCCCCCCCAAATTTAAATCTATTTATACCCTAATATACAATCATCCTTCAACAGTATGTTATAACCCCTAACTACACCTTATTCATCATTATTGAATAGACTCTCAATGAACATTTTCCAACAACATGTTAGACCCCCTACCTTCAGCCTTCTTCTTTAGATGGATCAATCCACTATAGAATGGATTATTAATGATACACTTCTATGAGCTATATAGATCATAATAAATTTAGTTATTATTCATGTAACTTTTCACAAAAGATTTTAATAGTAAAAAATCATCATAGTATATAATCAACCTCCTCAGTTAAACACAACTGAGGAAAATATTATTTCTTCGGCTGAATACCCGACCTTACTAATCACTTAAAAACATAGAAGTAATTTTTTTGAAATAATTTCCCATTATCAATCTAAATAGTGTAAAAATGGATTAAGAATTGAATATTTCATTTACATTTCTCAATCATCACACATGAATAATACAATGAATGATCTTCTTACGATGTGTAATAATGAAAATTCACAATCTTTCAATTATTCCAAGGGTTATTTTATGTGAATTAAAATGTTCTTTAATTCACACACACAATCTTTCAATTATGTTTTACCTTCATAATGAATGTGTAGATTTCATATTTCCACACTAGGTTTACTACATATGAATTTGTTTTTCATAAATATCTTGTATTCCCTTCATGAAAGCATTTCACTCACTTACATTTATTCTACATGTATCTCTACTCAAGAACACCCCATGACTATTCATTTACATAAAAAATATCATATAATACCATTGTGTATTATACACCCCACACTTTTGATATATCACAAACACAATTACTGTTTCATTAAACCTTAATACATACACATGAATCTCCAATTATTCATTATCATTTCATACGCGATTCTCATGCTTTTCCTCTATTCAGAATACACACTACCTTATTCTTCATCATGTAACTATAAAAATACATTATTTTTTTCCATCACATATAATAGTTATTTTATGTAATCATAATTTCATAATAGGATAATGGAATCAAATCATCTTTATGTGATATTATAGGAAAAAGACTATCATGAAATAATAGAAAATATTGTGTTAATTTCGGGCTCTTCATTTCCTCCATTTCAATCTAAAACATCTTTATAAAATATGCATTAAGATAATAGAAAACAATGAACTCATAAATTGAGAGTTTTTATTGAAAAATTACCAAAATCATAATTCTTTTAAACCTACCCAAACGTCATGAACACCTCTTCCTCCCATATTATGTGAATATGATAATCAATGTCATTGTAAATATATTTGATTCATTTATTTTTTATTCGGTTTGATCATTTCTTAATCATGAAAATAAAATTTAATGATTATTATATCTTATTAGAAACATTAAGATGCAAAATGGGTTCTCAAATTCATTTGATGGATCAATATATCATTGCTTCATGAAGAACATCCAATGAACAATACTCCTGAATGAAGGAAGGAGGTAAAAGATAACCCTGGAACTGATAAACGATTTAGATCAAGTGGAACGATTTTCTGGTGTTCATTACATATGATTAATAGACAATAAATAGTGATAGATAACATAATTCAAAATTGATTATCTATTCATTTAGGTGAATACTACTATAATAATGAACCTCCTAGTTCATGCAGTTGTGATTATGTTGTTCAATACCATTACACACTGGAACAACCCCATGGAGACACACTCTTTCATTAGGGTTCCACACCACATAGTGGCTCTCCTTTGCTCCCTTGTGCCTCTATATCAGAATGTTATGAACACATACATCCTTTACCACCAATTGAGGTTGTCTATGGAGTTGAATTCCTACAGAAGTAGTGGTTGCGAGACTCCTTTATCAGATGGTGTTTGGTAGTCTATAGTTTTTGTTTGACAACATTAAAAAAAATACTTTTCCACTTCCCATATAGTGAAATTATCAAATACAATTATATGTAAATAATGAATCTACAAATACAAAAACATAATTCATGTAAAATTTTCATACATTTTCATGTACTTTTCCATTTATTGTTGACACCAATGTGTCATTCTCATTAATAATTTAAATATTTCTTTTGAACATCAGAATGGTTCCACCATCATCCCAATTAAAAACCTCAAAAAAATTGATATATAGCCAGAAAAACATAGTGACAAAAAATATAATTCACTCAAAGGAAACCTTATTTAAGATATAGGTTTATTCAATTATTTAATGTTTTAGTTTGATATTTATGCATTAAAATTGAATTAATGAGGTTTATTCATTTTGAGAAACATATTTCTAAATTATAACCATCGTGGTTATGGTTAATATTAAATGATTGGTGGAATATAATGATAATACATTTTATGGTAATGTGGTCATTGAAACTAGATTTTAATGCTTCAAGAATGAAAAATTCATCTTGGTTTTTCGTTATTTTGATAAATATATGATATTTTGGTCGAAATTGATTAGAGGATGAAATTCAACTTATCAAGTAAGTATATTTCATTAATTGTAATTACTAGGTGCTATGTAATTCATTAACAATTGGAAAATGATCATGAAAAATGTAATTTTATCCTTTTATGTTCATTTTTGATTAAACAACGGTCTTTTCAAACATCTTGGGTTTATGGTTATGTGGATGTTGAATTTAGCCTGATCATTCAATTTCTTTTGATCAATTTCCTATGTTACTATATCTTATTTTTTGTGCATTATGATTTTTTTCCAATACCAAATATTCACTTAAACTATTTTACTCTTATTAGTGAACCTATTATATGTTATTTCAAATGAAATTTATACTTCCTTTTTCATCTTATCAAGAGGATATTTTATTGACCATTTTTACGATGTGGTACTTCAATGATCATATATTCAAATTTACATCCATTAATTACAGAGATAAAGTTAAAATAATGAAGACACAATTTATTAAATGTTTGAAAATGTAACACCCTAATATTTAAAAAATGGGAACTATACACTATAATATATAAGTCCTGCAATACAGATTGAAAACAATCCCTGAAATAATATTATCTTAAATATGATCATTATAACCGAGGTATTGAATATCATCGTATGAATTATATTAATTAATTTAAGAAATATATATATATTTATGTAAGTCTTAGTAAATATAAAATTTATAATATTTCCTTAGTAAATTGTCAATCAAATTTATGTAAAGTCATTTTATTTTTTAAAAATATGTTTAATTAAAAAAACATTTTACTTATTATAATGATATATTATTATTATTTTTCAGAAATTTTAGAATTTTTTTTGATACAATGAACGTTATTTTTGGAAAATTTAATGTTAAAAATTATCTTAGGGTTGATCTAGTGATTTCTCTAAAATACTTATTTTTTTAGTGAATGGTGAAAATGGTGATTTTTGTAAATCAGTTATTTCTATCAAATAAATTAAGTGATTTAGAAGTCCTATTATTATTTGAGATTTATTTAAATTTAAATAACATTATTTAGTTATATTTTTTAAATTAGTTACTTTATAATCATACTTATACTATAATTTTTGATAATTTAATGTTTTTGTTTAAAAACATGGGTTTCATAAAACTATTTTCAAGTGTATAATGTTTCCTAATTATAATTAATTATAATCAAATATAATGATGACTTATATAAATTAAATTTATATATAAGATATAGGTAAATATTAAATTAAAATCATTATATAATGATTTATAGTAATAAATATTATGTAAAAAAATATTATTCATGAAAAATACATTTCTCCATAACCCACTTGTTCATTGAATCCACTGATTCTTTAATTTAAATTATACCACTTCTATGAATTAAATTTGTTAAAATTTATTTAATATTTTGAATAATATAAATATTTATTATCTAATTATTTTAACTTATTTGGTTTTGTGTCATAATAAATTGTGAACATTGTAAAAATCTGTTACCATGGTTATGGTCAAAAGGGGAATACTAGTGGGATAAAGTAAAATATAAGGGATAAAATGACCTAAAAAATTGTCTAAAATATATTTTATGGTCATATGTAGAATTTATAACTTTTCATACTAAATAATTTTTCATTTTGGAACTTGTGACATGTGAAAAACATGGTTACATATTTTTCATTTAAAAAAATACATGTGTTTCACGCAAATCTAATATTAAAGGCCTCCCCTGTCCTATCAACATCACACATTAAAACAAAATTGTCTTGGAAAATTCATAATAAAGAAAATTTTATTAATTCTCTTAAAATGACCTAGTGGCCATAGTTTTTTTTTGAAATTCTCTCATATGAAGTACTTTTGTTCTATCTTGAAGAAGTTGTATAGAGTAGAGATATTGTTCATAACCATCCATTTTTATTTTACTTATTCTTCTAACTCTGTAAAATTTTAATCATTTATTATAATATAATAACAATAGTACATCCAATATACTGATATTTTATTTTTATAATGTAATAAATTAAATTCTTCTCAATGTCCATCAAATGGGAAATGAATCCATCATTCTTTTGTACAGTGGAATACGTCCTCACGAATAGATTAAATTCGTTTGACATCACCACATATTATGGATTTCTATAACTCTGTATTGAATGTATATATAAAAAATGTAAAGTAATTATACTATTTTTTAAATATTTTATATACCTTTTCACTGTCTATTTTGTGTGGGATATGATAACATCACTCGTGTGTACGATGGAATACCCTCTCACGAAGCATTATGATTCATTTTTCACAAATGTTTTACATGGATGGTAATAAAAATAATATTACGGAATATAAGTGATATATATGAAATAATTATGATATTACTGAAATATTAATCAATCTTAAAAGATAATTTATAATTTCCTTTGTTTCCATTCCACTAATTGAAAAATTACAAATCCATTCATCTGTTTGTGTGGACGACCACCTCCACGAAGCGATGTGATGATTTTTTCATCACCACATATCATGAATAATATATATGAGTCTATTTAAATAAATAAACTGATATTTACGATATTATTATTGTTCTACATCATTAAAATAATACTTACCTTCCTTTAGTAATGATCATTGAAATATAGAAATATTACTCATGAAAAAGTATTACCTACCATCTCCATGATTGCATCATAGTTTATTTTTCACAACCCTTATCATTAACTCATTTAAAAAAATTATTATTTTTATTAAAATGAACATACTTGTCATGAATATTATTATAGATATGATGTAACAATGGGTTCATTAACCTCTTTCAACACAATGAATCTGTTTTGATATTATGAATCAAACATCCTCAAAACACAAGACATAGACAAAAATGATTACTTAATTAAATGATCTAATTAAATAAATAATTTATGAACAAGTTATTAAACTTGGAAAATGATCTTAAGAAATCAAATAATTGATATAATCTTATTATACAGGATTTAAAGGACATACATGGAATGTCATGACTCAAGGTAAGTGGATTCATCTAAATTTTCCTCCATTAATACATATTTTAGTTTAATGAGAATAATTTATTTTAAATTTTCTATATACTATCCCTTTTAAAATTAATGTGATGAACAATTCATACTACATTTTATTTTATGTTTTGATTTTAATTATTTAATCAATGAGGATTTGACATTAATGTTACCAAGTAGTAAATACTTTCATATCTCAATTTATATTCATTGAGTTATATTTCATCTGTGTGAATTTTTTGCGTTTTTATTTTGTTATTTTTTATTATAGTGCTGATACATTGGTCAGTCGCTTATGTGTTGGTAAAAAATTCATATTTTGGTCTTGAAATTGGTGGCACATAGTTTGTACAAGTGTATATTAAATTGTGCACCTTACCGAGGAAATCCAGTGGCTAAGTGTCATTTTTTGATAGTGTCAAACCAAATGATTTTTAAAACATATGGGATAACCATGAGGAATGTCTCTTTTGGATAGCAAGGGGTGCACAGTTGCGTCAAGAGTTGGAAAACTGTGCGGGAAAATCATTCACCAAGTATATTTCATTAAAAAAATAGATTATTGCCTTTGTGTCCTTTTTTTATTTAACAATAGTTCTCCTCCCATCCTCCCATTGTTATATTTTCCTCCACTGTAACTCCATCAAATCATCCATGTATATTTTGGGAATCACTCATTGGTTGGATTTGACCTCAGAACTCTAAGAAATCATCAATTATATTTCTTCTTCATTGGATTCTCCCCATTTTAGGGAACTTACTTCTATTTTATTGAATTTTTATTTTACAGCATTGTGTTTGAACTATACAAGGATTGATCTTTGGTTTTTTAGGGAATTATGTATTACGATGGTCTAATATTTCTTTTATAGGGTATTATGGTTGTGTGGTGTCTATTTCACACATATTCTAGGAAGTTTCTGAGTGTGATGTAGGTGGTACCATGCTCTATTATTTTTAGATGCTTTTTATATGCTTGGTTGGATTTATAAATGTGTTATATTAGTTTTTTGTGTGGTGAGAAGTATATTTTGAAATCATTTAGGCATGAATATATTATGAATGTGGATTTTATAAAGGATATTGGTTTTATTTTGTGAATACTTTGTTGTGATATTTATTGAATGTTTTTGTGACTTGTTTGGAAGGTGTGAAATTGGTTTTCCGGGGGATTAAAAGATAAAATTCGTTAATAGTGGGTTTTACAAAAAAAATGTGAAATGATTCAGTTTTGTTTTCTGTGTTTTACAACCTAAGATGACTTGTGAATTCTGTAAATTATGAGAAACATGTATTCCGGATTAATTGGTTAATTTATATATATCAAAGGGGCATGGCCCATTGAAATGAATAAATTTATTTTTTATTATAATGTTTTCAAATGGGATTCATGTATTTTTAATGTTGTTCGAAATGGGGTTTAAACTGGTTTTTGTGTGTGTAGAATTTGATAGTGTATTTTTTATGAAATATGGTGGTTTCCATGTGATGATTTATGAATGTAGTGATTTCTAAATTTTTTATATGGCTTTGTATATTTATATGAAAGTGGTAATTTGTGTGCATATAAAATGAGGGATTGATCAGAAAGGGTATATTAGGTATCTAGGTGGGAAAACTAGAACTATTCTGTTAGTGATTGGGATGTGTCCAGACTCGATTCTTCTTCTGGATTTAATCAACTTAACTAAGAAGTGGAACATACCAGATTCACTTAGCATGATTGAATTATACAACACTAACTAAATTATAATGATTATTGGAGACCACAAGACTTTGAGATGCATTACCCAATAGTGTCTCATGCATGAGGAAGCTCTTGTTTATGGTTTTTACACCTTGTTTCACTTAGGTACAAGGTTTTTAGAGATCCAATTATTATAGTTACCTTTAGAAATTTTCCCATGGTACTCTAATATGAAATTATTCTTATGGTATGTGGTTCCATCCATCGTCATGATGTGGGACTGGTGAAAATTTCATTTTGAAGATAGGTTGTTGAGATATGGGCTTCCATGAAAAAGTATCCATGATAATTGTTTTTCATAAAATTATTTCTAAATATCATTCAATGAATATTGTATAAATGTTAATGTTAATTTTTATTATAATTTTCAATCCTGGAATATTTTCTTTTGGGTGGAATACTACTTGGATTTTTCCCATACCCTACATAACCCTTTGGGTGTACAAAGCATTTTTCTTAATAGTTAGAGAAGCATCCAGAATTTTTTTAAAAAAGAAAAGGTCTCAATTTTGATTGGGTAGTGGTGGAACCATTACATAGCCTCAAGGCCATACGGAATGAAAACCCAATTACAAGGCCTGAAAACCAATTTTTTACCCAATGGGGCCTCCATTGAATATTACTTCTACAGTACCCGGGCTGCTAGAGTGCCTGAAATAGTATTGTCACCACTACATTTCCTGTTACACCGCCTCCACCTCTAAAGTGTCACTGCTTCTATTTAGCACCATTTATATAGTGATGTTATAGTTCGCTACTATAGTAATACTATTTTACCCCCTAGAAATTCATCCCTACTCATATTTTTTCCTTGGTATTTTGGATGCCAAACAAGAGCCATTAACCCTTAGGTACAAGATCTTTTGAAATGTTGACATCATTCTGAATGACCTAAGTAATGGACAGATGTGTGGTGGTGATGATGGTGTATCGGGAATCTAGTGTTCCTATTATATCAGGTGTTTTTGGTTGCTTGAGGGTGATGAAAAACATGTTTCACTATGTATTGTTGAGTCGTTTTGTGGTTTCCCTTCAATTTTAGTGTTTTTTTGGTTCATGTTGTAAAACCTTGATTCAAAAAACTATTGTACATGTTTGGTTATATTGTCAAATATGGATGATTGTTATAAATATTTTATTGATTATTTTTATTATCATGGGTGAAATTGATCTAAATTTGTAATTTTTACCCCAGGAACAACTTTCTTGCTCGTGGTGAACGGGAATGCCCTTTGGTCCATGTTTTGCAACGAGTCAAGTGCTAGTTTGATTGAATCTCATCCTGGTTCATGAAAAGGTTTCAGAGTAGTTGGTTCTCTATATGACCTAGCTTATGGAGTGCCCTATGTTATTTATGATGTCAAGGTTGATGGAGTAGGACTGTTTTAGTGTGGGGTGTATGTCTGAGAAAACATATTTCCAACACTTTCTAGACTAATCCTTGAGAGTCCATGGTAAGTTAGGGTTATTTTTTTTCTTTGTTTCTTAAGAGTTTTTTGTGTTTCAGAAATGAAAATAGAGTTGGATCGATGGTCCCAATGATCTTGAAAGGCCCCACAAGCCATGTGGAGTTTGGGACATGGTCAAAGAGGACTCTATGTGATAGTGGTGTGATGTCCTGTGGCAACTAACCATTTTTTCAAGTCACCCATCGATACTAGTTCCCCTTGTGAGTTTTTTTAGGTCTTTCTTGATATTGAAATGTGTTTTGAAAAATATATTTTTTATATTTTTAAAAATTGTACTTAAAGTGGTAATGTTTTGGTTTTGGGATGGTGTAAAATTTATAATTAAAAGCATTTTAACGAAATATATAGAAAGCCATTTTTTAATTTAAAATGATTTTTGTGGTCATAATATCATTGGTATATAGATATTGTATTTCTATAATTAAAGCCTAAAAGATATGAAAAACAATTTTTTCGGGAAATGGTATTATAATTTATATAAGGTTCTGTAATTTTTTAAAATGAAAATACATGTCATTAACAAAATTGTTTTTGCTGGAAGGGGATTTATTTAAAAAATAATTTTTTTTCAATTGGATGAATTAGAATTTGGAAAATGTTATAACGGGGATGAAATGGTTTTTATTTATGTGTGGGGTTTGAATATAGTTTGTGATAAGGTTTTTAATGATATTTTGAAAATATTGATTAATTTTTAATTGGGATGTAAACTTATATGATGATGATGTAGGACGAATGTTGTGTTTTTAATGTAGAATTTTTTTGACCTTTATTATTTCCATGGGTGACTATATTCTTGGATATTTGTGTAAATGAAGATTAGTTCCTCTATTGGGATGAATGGATGAGTGCTCAGATTTGAATGAGTGGATTAGTGCCTAGATTGACATGAGTGGATGAGTGCCCTATTTGGCCGAGGGATATGCATGTGTGAAGATCTATTTAATATCATTGGTTATTGTGTAACCCACCTTACTTTTATTCTTTTGTAAAGTGATTTTAATAGAATATGTGATGTTTTTATAACCTGTAGTTTATGATGTGTCTCCATGTGATTTTGGAATGTTTCTTACGAGGTGTTTTGAGTTTAGGAATTATTTTGTTTTATTGGTGTTTCAATTTTGAGATATCAAGGATGAGTTGGTTTGAATTGTTAATTAGTGGATTATTTGGAAAAATGTTATGGAATGCCTTTGAAATATTTCCATTTTTTTGTTCTTTGTTTTTCTATTTTGTGTTTTGGCTGATGGATTAGTTTCATTGGGTTCTTAGTTCCATTTTATTGACTGATGTATTTCCCAACAATATTTTATTAGTATTCAAAGTGATGAGACATCTAGTTCACCATTGGATGACCATCCATTTAATCAACCTATATAATTCATTCTTTTTTTTTGAAGTTTAACCCTCATATCATTTAAGGTCTAGAGGATCCTACCAATTAGGAAGATATGATGTGAATAAATACATAGAAACATCAATTTCATTAATTTACTGAGTCTTTAAAGATAATGTTATCAAACATTTTTCATGGAGGTGTGGGAGTTATATTTTAGATAATTTAACAATATGGTAAAAAATGTGGTTTGTGTTGAATATGTATTATAAGGTAAATTTCAAGGAAACTGGTTTTTATCTAGTTGGTGGAAGTGGTGAATCGAGTGTCGTTAAATAGATGGGGAGTGGCCCTACTATGTTAGTGTTGTTTGTGAGATTAAAAAAGGATCTCAATGTTTCATCAATACCATTGAGAAATAATATCATGTTGTACCATCAATGTGTCATGTAATATTATTATCCCCTACCAGTTTGCATGAGTAGTATGCTGAATGGTGCTCAGTTTAATGTATCTTACTTTGTAATGCTTCTCTGGTTGTGTATAGTGGTGTTTTTGGTGTTTCTATTTTGTATTGAAATATAATAGTTGGATTTTGAATATTTTGAGTAATCCTGTTTTAATGGAAGCGTGAGTTTCTTACAAATATTCTCAATTTTTATATTCAAAATGAAGTTGTCTTCTATGGGTTCTTTTTATCCTATTGTTTCTGGGTAGGATGAAAGGGGATGTTACATTTTTTTCCAGAATCCCCATTTCAGTGATGTTCCATATTGAGTAAATTTGAGTTCAATGGTGTGTTGTGTTCTATTGGTTATTCATAAATTGATGTGTGGATTCTTCTAGGACCATGAGATAGAATTATAACTGGGGACTATGAAGTTCAAACTATGGGGAAACATATACTTCATGAAATCTGGGATCTAACCATATGTCTCAAAGTGAGTCTATTCACACAGTCAGAAAACCATCAATGATGTGGGAAACATTGATAAAGAACATGTATCAACCGTTTGAGTATTGACAATCTAAGGGTTCATTCTGTGGGGTTCCATGTTGTTGTATGTTCCACCTTGATGTAAAAATCATTGTGGTTTTGTCTTCATGTATTCCTAGTGGTTGAGCCTTTTGTGTATGAATCACCATTTTAGTTTATTTGTTTGGTAATTCTTGTGAATTTGGTTTAGTTTTGGAATGTACTCGTATAGAGACGGTTGTATCCCATGGGGATGGTAATTATGAAGTTATTTCCCCATGGTTTGGAGTTTCATTCATCGGACACCTTATGGTGGGGGTTTGGTCTATATTGGGTTTCCTTGGATTTTTCCAATATAGATGCTGTATTCTAGATATTATTTTGAATAGTGGAAATACCCACACTAGATATCCTTATGGTTTTTTCAAGTAAACTTCAACGTTAGTCTATTTTAATGGTGGGAAATCTATTCGAGCCTCTTGTTTTTTAATCTGGTTAAGTCTATAATGTATCTTGTCATTGATAAGTTTTCATTGAATATGTTGGATTTAATTTTCCCATTAATGTAAATGTATCGATTTTAGAGTTCTTCCAACGACCTTATTTTAATCATGAATTGATAAATTTGAGGGTTGAATTCTTTAACCCACTTTGAGAAGCGTTTGAGGATCATTTGTTCATTTCACCTAAGAGATGGGATTTTTGTTTGGTAATGTCTACAGATTTATTTGATTGATATGTTAGATTTGATATTTGTTTGGATTCCACTTCTTTTGATCGATCCAATGATGGTTTTTGGGATTTCCTAAGGTATAAGGCTCATGGTAGGGAGTCAATTCTTACCTTGTGAGTTAATACTATGAAATCTCTATTTCTATTTAGTTGTGGAGGAGTATCAATTTTTGTTTTCGAATCAAACCATGGAATGACAATCTTATAGTGGAATGTTTTCATGGTGAGGATAATTTTCTCATTCATAACTATTTTTTGAGGTATTATTTTTTTTATTCTTATTCTAGAGATTATAAATGGGGTTTTCCTTGATTTTTGGTGTATATTTTATAATTTGGTCTAAAAAGCAGGTGGAACATGGTTTACGCATGGTCAGGGTAAATCAAGTGACTTACCTAGGAAATTGTGTGGCTAAGTTTCATTTATATACAATGGATAAACACATAGTTAGTGCACTATTTTTAAACTATGTGGGATAATCATGAAATTTTTTGTCTTGGACAGTGGGGGGGGGGGGATGCACACTTGCCTAACGATTTGTAAAATCATATGGGAAAACTGTGCACCATGTCTAGTTCATTATGAAAGGGAAGATTACATTTATTTCCTTTTAGGGTTTTACCCTAATTATCCTCCCATATTCCCCACACAAGGTTTTCATCCATTGGAGAACCTTCTAAGATTCATTGGACCTATTTGGCATCACTCCTTGGTCGGTTTTTACTCATAACTCCAGGGAATCATCATGTACGTTTCTTCCCCAATGGATTCTCCATCTTTTTAGGGTTCTTCCTTCTATATTATATGGTTATTATATAACAGAAGGGTGTTTTGGATAAAGACAGTTCAATCATTGGTTTATGAGGGAAATATTTAGAACAGTTGTATAATATTTACATTATAGAGTCTTTTGGTGGTGTGGTTGGGGTTTCACATTTATTTCATGAAGTTTTCCAAGTGTGAGAAAGGGGATACATGCTCTAACCTTTTTATATGCTTTTAATATTCGTGGCTGGATTTATAAATGTATTCTATAAATATATTGTTTCATGATAAATATATTTTGGATGTTTTTTGGCTTTTATATATGTTTAATTTGGGTTTTATATAGGAAAATATTTATGATTTGTGAATGAATTATTGTGGTGTTTCGTGAAAGTGTTTTATGCCTAGTATAGAATGTGAAAAATTGGTATTTAAATGGGTTTAAAGGTGAAAATGTCTTTAAATTGAGTTTTATAGAAATAAATTTGAAAATTTTCATGTTGGATTTTTTTATACACCCCAAATATGACTACTGATTTGGTAAACGATGAGAAGCATGCTTTAATATGGTATTTTTATCAATATATTTGAATTGTGCATGGCCAATGAAAATAGTTAAATTGATTATTTTTTTCTTGTAATTTATATAAATGGGTTTTATAGATTGTTAATGTATATAGGAATGTGTTTTCAACTATTTTTGGTATGTCATTAAATGGAATATTGATCGTTTATGGAAAATGTTGGTTCCAATGTGATGATTTGTGAATGTGGTGATTTCCCAAGGTGTATATAATGCTTTGAATGTTAATGTGAAATTGATGATTTATGTGACTTATTAAATGAGGAATTTAAATCAATGTGAATACTAGGTATATAAGTAGGAAAACTAAAACTGTTACTCTAGATATTTGGATGTGGAAAGCCTATATTTTTATATTGGATTGAAACTAGTTGACATAGAATTGGAAAGGCCCAGATCCACATACCTAGATTTACGAATACAAAACTAAAAAAATTATTATGAAGATTTGAGACCACTAGACTTTTGTATTCATTCCCCTATAGAGTCTTTTGAATGCGTATGTTGCGGATTAGGGTTTTGATACATGGTTTCACCATAGATCAAGGTCTCTAGAGTTCCACTTCTGATGGTTACACTTAAGGATTTTCCAATTGTGCACTATTGTTATATGATGATTATGAAATTTTGGTCCATATGTCAGTATGTGGTTGACATTAAGTATTTTTCATTTTAAATTAATATTGTTGAGAAATGGTTTTACTTGAAAATATTTCCATGAGAATGGTATTTCATCAATTGTTTTATTGGAAATGATTCAATGGATTTTATAAAAATGTGAATGTCAATTTTTCTTCTCATGATATATCATGTAATTTATACTTTTGGAGGAATCCTAATGGGATTTGGATCACAACCTAGATAAACCATTGAGTGTATGTAGTCAATATTATGTATGACTGAGGTAAAGGAATGAAGTGTCATGATGATGGTGGTTGGTCGAGTTTATAGTGTTCCTATTTTTGTAGGTGTTGGTGGTGGATTTAGGGTGATGCACCTCATGTTGCATTATGTTTTTGAGTTTTTTTATTATTCCCTTATGATGTAGTTTTTTGGTTCTGGTTAAAGTTATTAAAACATGAATTTGATGATAGTTTGTACCTTGACTGGTTATGTTATTAATTATAAATTATTATTCTATTTTGTTGATGGATTATGGTGATACTCATGGGGAACATTTTTCCCAATGTGAACTCTTCATAACCAAGAAGTAGTTTCCATATCATGGGGATCAAAAATGACATTCCTTCCATGTTTTAGACCAAGTTGTGTGTCAGTTGGATGGAATCCTGGCTTGGTTCATAACATTATATTACTTATTAGTTATCTTTTATATTAAAAGTCTATGTGAATAATTAATTGTGATTATCATATGTTGTATTTACACTTGTTTTATGTTGATTTAAATTTTTATATAAAAAATTGATTCATGGATTAATTCCAACTTAAACATTATGATCATTGTTAGGGTTTCTCATCAATGATTGTATTCTTTGGGATATATGTTACATTATATATAGAAATTCATTAAAATGTGTATCTACATCACCTTTGATATTTTATATCACGAATATATTTATTTTCTTGAAATTTATATTTCATCTGATAATTTTGTTTCATGGGGATTACGATTGAAGATTACCAAATTCGAAAAAGATTTATGTTTCAATATCCTTTATTTAGGGATTTTTTTATGTCTGGATATCCTATGGAGGAATTCATATGATCTTATTTTCTTGAAATAAATATATATTAATTTACTCCATTTAATAATGATGATAACATGTTTAATTTAAATTTCATCCATTATTGTTTGAATAAATATCAAGAAATTTATTTTTTAGTGATACCAATCTTGTATTTTATTTGATATTTAGAATCATTCTCTTCCATATCAATGTTTTCTAAAATGTTTTCAAAATTTTATTTTTTAGAACATAAATCATTTCTGAATTTTATTTTTCATGAAATCTGAAATTCTTTTAAAAGGTTTTAAAATTGAAATTTCTTAAATAATTACAAATAGATCACATTCATTCCATTTAGAAAATGATTGAAAATAATATTTATTTTTAACATTTACAAAAGAACAAATTTTTCTTTAATGATGATGAAGAAATGTTTTAATGGTTCCTTTTCAGGTTTCAAATGTTTTTTGAAGAATTATTTTTAATGGTTTAGAATGTTTTAGATTTTAAATAATTTTTTTAAAAATGGAATGTATATTTCCCAAATAAATGTTCCACAATATCTTTCTTGTGGTTGGAGGTAACCCATGAGGTCACCTGGAGGTATGTGTAGTAGTTTATATGTTTTTACTATTTTTGTTCATTTCTATTGTCTAGTTTAATTTTAATTATTTCTCTGTTTTTTATGGGATAAATCATTCCCAATTATATATTCATTATGTCCCAAACTAGTTTCCAACTAGGGAGGATAAGGAATTCCTTTCAATCCTTGTTGCAGAATTTATTAGATAACCAGGTTATAGCTGACCATGGTTGGTTCATGACACTTAATGTGAAATAATATAAGATGGGTTAAGTTACAGAAATTATAATTTAAATACATATATATAGTTTATGTAAGAGTCATTCTTAATCCTATAAAACTATAAATATAAACGTTCCTTGTGAATATAAGAAATTCAAAAATTTCCTTAGTATTTTGTATGTTTTAGATGGAAAAAAATGGGTCACCTTCATCAAAAATAATTATAGAAATGTAAATGTCCTTAATTTTTTAAAAAGATACAAAAAATGAGGGTTTGGGGCTATTACTGATGGAATTAGAGGAGGGTTTAGATAAATTTGGTTATTTTGATCCTTTTGATGAGTGGTTTTATTAACTTTTATGGATACTAATATAAATCTAAAATATTATGGATGATCATAATTTCATAATCTTAGGCACCCTTTTGGGATTTTATGTGACAATATCTTAACATTATTATTAAAAATTATGATATTTTTTATTTTGTTGAAGTATATGAAAATATTTAGTTTAACACGACTTAAGAATATACTTTTTTTATAATACTTATGTTATTTATAAATTTTAGTTTTTATAGGATCTTTAATATTGAGAACAAATTTTTTATTTTTAATATAACCATGGAATTGAAAAGTGATTTAAACACTAAGTGATTAATGTAATTACAAAACATGTTCACTATTATTTTTGAAAATATAAGCTGAAATGTATGATATAACCTCTAAGTTTCAAACACTCTTTAATTTCAAGGTAAATAATGTTACATGTGATATATGGTTATTTATTTATAGAATAATTTATTTTGAACATTTTGTATTATTGTCTAATTTTGGAGAGTAATATATTATATCGTATACAAAGGAATATTCATTTTGGGAAACATCTTACCATATGAAAATCATTGTTTGTTTTGGATAATGTTTAATGATAAGTGGAATTTATATAATATCACATTTATGGTTATTTAGACATTTAAATGTTGATTTTAGTGATTAAGGCATGAAAAAAATTAAATAATCATCGTATGGAGTAGAAGATTAGATTGTGGGAGAAATTGATAACATATATTACACTTAACACATAAAGAATTTTAATTTCATTATATTCATAGTCTATATGGAAAATTAATTCATGAACTATATTAAAATGATATTTAAATAAAATTATATCCAATTCCCATTATTTCAAATGATAATAATGACCTTCTTCACCCCTATTTGGTTTATCCCTTCGTGGTTGTTTATATTCTCATGATCATTAAATTTCATGTGATTAATGATATATATAAATCTCCATATTTATATGGAAATTATTGTTTTCTTCCATGCCCAAATATTCACTACCCACATATTTAATCCCATTTATAAAAATATTATTTGTTTTTTCAGATGATCCTATTACATGTTTTTCTCTATTTTCAAGGGGATTTTGAGTTAACCGTTTTTATTAAATGGGTTTCCAAAATTTGTATTTTCTCAAATTTTAAAAACTTTATTACTGATTGAAGGTTCAAATTATAAAGATTTATCTTATTAAAGGGGGATTGAGCTAAACTCTATAGTTTTAGAAAAGAAAACTATTTTTGATATCATATTCGATATACAACATCTTGCATAAATGACCTATGAAATATATAAATGTTATAAAATATCCATTAAATTTGAGGGAATAATTAGTATTAACTAAATTAAAATATATATATTTCCTCCAAAACATAGATTAGTGTAAAAATTTAGTAAATAATTAGACACTTCTTTGTAAACTAATTCTTTACATTAAGAATATTTTTTATGAACCCTTTATTTATATTTGGGAAAATATAATATAATTATTTTTTGAATTTTTATAATTTTTTTTTTGAATAATGAAATTAATTTTTAAAATCATGATACCAAAATTTAAGTTGGTGAATTTTTTTGATTTCTATTGAAAATATTGATTTTTCAGTGAATACTGAAAAATATCAATTCTTTTTAAAATGTTATTCTTTTTCAACATATTAATTACATTAAAAAACTACCCCATATGGGTTTAATATTATTTAAAATTAATTAAGTATTTTTTATTTATATTTCATCAACTTAATTACAATTGAATAATATTAATATTGGATTTTAGTATAAGTAAAATTTATTCCATATTTTGAATCATCATAATTTATATTCTTTAATAAGGTCTACATAATTTTTAACGTTAATGAATAGTAAAAATAATTAAATTTCATTACTACAGTTATGGTAAAAATGGGTTTATTGGGGTGTTAGAATAAAAAAATAAGGTTCCAAATAACCTAATACTTATCTAAAATCTATTTTATAAACATATTTTGTCCTTATCATATATAAGATTCAATAAGGACTATTTTGGATCCTTATGGAATCTGAAAAACGTGGGTACACCTTTTTCATTTCAAGAAAATACAAGTGTGACACACATCTCACTTATAAAAGGCCTCTCCATCTCCTCTCCTTTTCATACCTTCACAAAAAAATGGATCAAAAAATCCTTACAAAAATTTAATCATAAATTGACCATGAAACTATGCCCATTTTTAATGCAATGTCACATTATGAGGGTTTTTTGGTGCTAACAAAAGTAGTTTTTCCGAATAAGAGGTATTGTTCTTAAATGTGCATTTTAATTGTATTTATCCTTCCAACAAGATTTCATCAATTATACTAATATTATAGAAACAATATATCACATACACTTAGATGTTATTAATTTAATTTCATAACCTAAATATATTTCCTCTTCTATAAAATGTGATATGAAATCTCTATTTGTGTGTACGGAGGGCTACTACCTCGTGAACTGATGTCATTTAATATCCACCATCATCTCTAACAGATTATAAAAAATGGATTTAAATCAGATATATAAATATATATATGATTATGTATCATAATTATACTTTTAGATTTATTATATTATATATTTTTATTTTCTTCCCATTCTAGGGGATATGATAATTTTTCATGTGTGTATAAGGGACTACTACCTCACGAAGCAATGCGATTCATTTTTCATTAAAACATAACACGGAAGGTAATATTGATATATTTTATGAAAATTTTTGATATATATGAAAAAACTATCATATCAATGTCACAGTCATCATTCCACAAATATAATATATAATTTTTCTTCATACACTAAAAAATGATAACGTCGTTCGTGCGGACGTGTGGACTACCACCTCAACCAATCGATATAACCCATTTCTCATCACCGAATCATATAGATGAAATATATTTCTATATATATATATATTTAAAGAAATAATATTTTATTTATGATATTATTACCATTATATAATGATAAAATAACACATACCTTGTTTTAGTTATGGTAATTGTAAAATAGAAACGTTACTCATGCGTGCGTATGGCCTAAAGTCACATTGATGGTAACATTGTTCATTTTCTATAACCATAACTCTTGATTGGTTTTATCTGTATAATTTATAAATAAATTTTATAATTATTTATTTATTATGAATGTGGATATCTTTATATAATGACATATTTTACCACAATCCACACACCTAAGCCATTTTGAAATAATGAACAGAACGTCCAAAAAAGACCTAGTGTGGAGTAAAATGATTAAGAATTTTAACAAGTGATTAAAAATAAATAAAATGTATAATTTAATTTTTTTTATTTATATTAATAAATTTTATTAATAAAATAAATAATTTATTTAAGAATATTATATAGGAGTTAGAGGACATACAAGGAAATTATGGACTCGGGTTAAGGGGTTTATCATTTCAATTTTTTATTTTTGTGAGAAATATGAAATATTAATGAAATGTATTTATTATGTGGTATATATAATTTCTATTTCCATTTAATAAAATAATTCCATTAGAAATCATGTTATTTATATTTATTTTTTAATTTTTTCATTCAATGGTAATTGACTTGATATTTACAAAGTAGTAAACAATTTATGAACCCAATTTCATTTCACTGGGTTATATTACTTATTCATTTATAGTATTATGAAATGATATTTTGTGTAATGATTTTTGATAATATAATGTTTCATTTACACTAATTTTATAGTGTTTTACATTTTATACACATAATATATTGACTAATTAATTCTCAAATTCCATGGTATAAGTTTTGTAAGGATTATTCATCTCAAATTCCATTTCTGTGAGACATACATTTATGATATGAACATATATTCATTTTTTAGGTGTACATAATTAACTTTAAAATTTAATATATTCAATGTTTTTTAGTATATCTAAATTATAAATTTTTTTTCTTCATTAATGGGGATTAATATTGAAGAGTTACCAAAGTTGAAAATTCTTTCTGTTACAATCTTCTTTCTTTTGGGACTGTTTATGTTCAAGGTTATTTTGGAAGATAAAATATGATATTATTTTCATAAAAATCATATAATTTATTATATTATTTTAATAAATTTGGTTCCTATGTTTAATTTGTATTTACGGCAGTATTTATTTCAGAAACTTCTAGAAAGTAATTTTTATGTGATAGAAATTTTTTATTTTATATGAGATCGGGCATCTTTCTCTTCAATATCTATGTTATAGAAATATTTTAAAAATTATTAAATTATTAAAATTAATTATTTTATAACAACATTTTACAAGATTCTTTACATTCATCTAAAAGGTTTAGATGGATATTTCTTAATGTTTTTCAAATTAGTCACTTTTGACACTCATTATCTAAATGATTTGAAAAGAGTGATCATTTTTAACATTAATGTCATGAATGGCTTTTTACACTATCATGTAAATTATTTTCTTTGAATAATGATTTATAATATTACATGGTTGTTTTCAAATAATATTATATTCAGAAAATTTTTTGAATTTTTATTTTTTAAAATTGATTTATATAGTAAAAATTTTTAATTTTACTAAGGAATGTTTTTAATAATAGTTTAATGGAATTTCCATTCATCAATGTCAATGACCATTATTATTAATTTCAATCCATTGGGATATTTTAAGATGATTCTATCCATAATTTTTCTCAGTATAGATTAATATTGTTTTAATATATTTTTATAGAACTCATTTTTTCTAGGGGTTAATAATGTTTCAATGAGATTTTATCTGAACTAGTTTCTTTTACAACAGTTAATCATATTTCTATGGTATTTTTATAGAACCAGTTTATTTTCCATGGGTTAATCATGTTTCAAAGTTATTTTTTTGGTACGCATTTATTTTTAACTGGTTAATCGCGTTTCAAAGTTATTTTTATCTAACCCATTTCTTTTCCATGGGGTAATCACGTTTCAAAGAAATTTTTATGGGGCCCTTTTATTTTACATGGTTCATTCAGGTTCTAAAAAAATAAAAGGTTGTTTTAATGAGTTTATGATGAAATTATCATTATATGAACTTTATTACCGATACAATTCTTATACATTATATACGATTGGTTCACCCATAAATCATTAGGTGATATCAGTTTATTTTATACAATTGGTGTACCTATAGAGTGTATGATGAACCAAATATTTCTTATATGATTGGTGAACCCCAATATAACATCAATTAATTTGTTAATTTTCTTTATAGTTAAAAGAAATAATGAGTTAGTTAATTGTAGGGTTTCAACAATGGATATAATTGGGCCACATTTATTTCTAACATGGGTTTAAATGGTTTTTTAATATAATGTTTTAATGATTCCAACATGTGTTTATTATGATTTATTTTTTTTTCAAAATGATTAATTTCAAAAAATTGAAATCACAATGTTCAGGATAATTTTTTATGACTATTTTTTTACTAAATCCTTATGCCATGATTTCATTTATTTTGACCAGTGTATTGATGGTTTGGATTTCTCTGATGATATGCTCATGAAATTTTATTATATCATCATACCTTTATTCTTATCTTAATCTCAATGATAAAATTCAATAATTATTGATTATTTTTACACATATTGATCATTTGAGCTCAACCTAAGTATGATTATTTTACCCCATGGTATCAATAATTATTTTTAATGATTTATTTATTGAATGGATTCAAATGGATGATGATGATTACTTAATTTGAAATAATAAAATATGGGTTAATTTAGAGAAATGGTATTTTTAAGACATGAGTATTGTTTATGAATGAATTTTTCCTATTTTTATAAATCTATAAAACTAAAAGATACTTGGGTTTCAATGTGATACAATATTTTCCAATGATGTTTTAATATTTATATTGAAAAATTTGGGTCACCGTCATGAGAATCAAAACATGAAATGTAAATTTTCATTATTTTAGCATCGGATCCAGGAGTGCATGTTCAGGTCTGTTATAGTCAGTATTAGAGGAGGGTTTAGATAAAATTGCAGATTATTATATTTTCATGTGATGTTATCTTATGTTTTATGGATTCCATCATAGACATATAATATTATGGATGATTATAATTTCAATGTATTAGGCACCCACTAGAGGTTTTAAGTGATGGGATATTAAATTTGTTAATAAACTTTTATGAGATGTTTGATTCGGTTTAAGTGTATGTAATGATTTTGTTTAACTTGATGTTTGAATTTAAATTTAATTGAAATTTTATTTAAGGTATTCATAACCTTTTGTTGTTATATGATCATGGATATCGAGAAAAAATGTGTCATTATATAGGTAACCATGGTATTGAAAAGTGATTTGGGGACTAATTCGGTTAGCTAATTTCAAAATAATTTCACTATAATATTTTGGAATATAAGACGAAATGTGTGAGATAACCTATGAGGTAGGAAACTGTTGAGTTATGTAGTTATTTAAGTCATTTCAGATATATGGTTATTTATTTATAGAATGATTTAGTTTGAAATTTGGGTATTACCGTTGAATTTTGTTATAAGTGTATTATTTCATCATATGGATGCTTATTAATTTTGGGAAACTTATTACCATATTTTAACAATTTTCTACTTGGGATAATGCCTAAATATATGAGGAATATCTTGATTATCCTTTTAGGGTTATGTGGCCCTTTAAATAATGATTTAAGAGCTTACGGACTGAAAAAATATATTAAATACCCATCATTAAGAGGAAAAAATGTAACAGCCCGAGATTTTATGAAAAATATTCTTTTTAATTTTATTAATGTCTTGTGTTGTACGCTACAACAAAAGGAGCTTGCACAACACGCATCTTTGACTTGCCTTGCATTACACGCAATCACGACCTTCCTCGATAGCTTGCGTCGTACACAATAAAGAGTTTCACTAAACAACGATATGCTATTAAAATATTATTAAAACTAGCCGTTATGAATAGTAATAACCACTTTTTGAAATTTATAAATTTTATTTTTCAAAATGGATTTCATTTTTGGATTCGGAATACTGAAATTAGCCTAGGGTAAAATTTTGGTATTTTTCTGAAAACTTTCAATTTTTGATGAATAGTGAAACCACTAAGCGGTAGGTTAAAAACTGAATTTTGCATAAAACTTAATTTTACCGCTTCTGTAAATGGAATTTAAAAAATCCGACAGACACGGTTGATATCAGTAAGTAAAATGTGGTTCAATGAGATAAAAATAATTTTTGGTGAATAGTAACTTTTTACTTTTTTTTACCGCGGTTAATAGTAAATAGGGTAACTAAGGGTAAAAATGATATTACTATTACCCTAACACATGTCCTAATTCTATTGGATAAGTTTAATTCGACCAAAAACAAACTTAGGAATAAAATATGACCATTTAGGCCCACTTGGGTTAGATTAGGACATTTATTATTAATTTATTTAAAGAAGGGTTAAAATAGTTAAAATCAATGTTTAATAAGTAAATCATTTTTAATATGGGGTTATACATAAGATAAATTAGACTATAAATATTCCTTAGAAAGATAAAAAGATTTCATACATAATTATATTTTATTTATAATTTTTATACTTTAAATAAATTAATTTATTTATGACACAACGATGATGCAGTAATTACCCTTTTAAGGAAATATTAACATAATTGATGTTATAAATGCTCAAATGAATGTAATTTGAGACTTTTTATGAATTAAACTAATTTTATAGGTTACTATGATATATGAGTGTTGATTTAATCAACTTGGTTCGAACATATAAATCTGTTATGACTTTCACAAAAATAATATATCAAATAGTGTCAAAATTGACACAAAATAGTTTTTAAATCAAATATTATATTATTAATTGTTATTTTATTCCTAAAAATCTAAGGTTCGTCCAAATGACTTAGATAAGGATATATAAATTAATAATAAACAATTTAGGGTTCGTTTGGCATGTTATAGTAAGTGTATTAACCATATAGTGAAAGAAAACAAAAAGACACGGTAAAAGTTAAATTATTTAACTTAGAGTTAAATCTAATTGATAAGGTTAAAATAATACCCCAAACTTGTCTAAATCCTATTGGTTTATAGGATTTCGACCCTTCCCCACTTTATCTTCGAAATAAGACCCTTTGGAACCATTATAAACCGATTTTGACATTAATATAAAATAATATTTTGAGGTATTCCTAAGGTGCCCCTCTCCTCCCTTATAAAAGGACACCTCCTCCCCCTCCTCCTCACAGCAATTTGAGCACTCAAGCTCGGCCAACCCCTGAAAAAATCTCTTCTCCACTTCCCTAGAAACATCCTAGAGGTTCTGTTCTTCCTCAAAGACCAATTTTAGTTCCCTAAGATGAGGTCTCCAAAAGGCGCTTCAAAGAAGAGGTAATTACCGTTACCAATTCTTTCATCTTTATTTCTTCTTCCACTTCTTCTTCTTAGGTTGTTTCATTATGAAGTAATAAAATAAGTATCACTCATATACTGATATGTTATTATAAGTATGAAACAACCCTATTTCACCATCTATCCATCCTACGGATAAAGAAATCACTGCGCGTGCGTACGTACGGAATACCGTCTCCACGCCGTGGTGTAATCTATTTTCCACCACCACCTTACATGGATGGGTATAATGGTGTAAAGAATAACTATACATAGTTATTACAAAATCATATTGATTCTGATATATTGTATAATCCACTCTAATTCAATTCAATATTTATGGAAATGATATCTTCGCTCATGCGTACGTACGGACTACCGTCTCCATGAACGGTGTTTTTCATTTCATTTATCTATCTATTATATATATATATATACTAAATATATATGATATATAAATCATATTTTATATTCTGGAAGTAAGTAAATCATGATATAAGTAATAATAATTTCAAGAACAACAAGTCAAAACACCTACGATAAATGAAACGATTTTACCCAAAACCCTTCTTTAACATGGAATTTACAAAAGAACAGGAAATATAATGTCATAAGTGAACCATATATGATATCATAACAATGAATATGATTCTGTAATAAGTCAATGACATTATTTAAACCATTATACAGGAGCTTCAGACACGTACAAAGAAAATCGGACCTAAGGTAAGGGAAATATCACAATCTCATTTTTATCCGAGATTGTTTATACTTAAGTATTTACTGGGGTGTATTTTATCATCCACATCCATATTTCCTCAATATGTAATATTATTTCCATCCACCTACAATTGTTTAAATCCAATTTTACCCTTCAGTGAGTTTTTAGTAAAAGATATGAAAGGAATCTTTTGTCATTTTTCGTACGAGGTACTTTTTTGACTTTTCCGACAAAAGTACGAGAAGAATGTTTTTTTAAATTATATGGCATGAATGGATTTTTAAAACATTATTTCCAAGAAACTTCCTTTACAAGTTTTCAAGTTTATTTTTTTTCAACTTCTTTTATTTTAAAGTCGTATGACATGTTATGAAAGGAAAAATGTTTTTTTAGAAGAAAGGATATTTTCCTCAAGAATGGAGTTCAAGTGTTTTATCAAAATTATTTTCCATCTAAGATAATAAAGGGTTCTGTTTTTATCCCTATTATTAAATTGATTTGATCATGTTGTCATGGAATTATTTTTATGAATTCCTTTATCTTATATGAATTGTTTTATGATGTCACAATGTTTAAGATTCCCATTTTTTATTTACATGGGTTATGCAATGATGTATGTTTTAAGATTTTGTGGCACACATAAGAATGGTATCATTATGAGATGGGTGGGACCTATATCTCCCTCCAATGCATTGGGTAAAGATTTTATATCTCATGAGATAGACAGGGCTGGAATGGTAGGTTATACTGGTTCAGTGAAACAGGACTGAAATGAGGGTTACTCGATTCAGAAAGGGACTTTGTCCACTAAGATAGTCTTGGAAATGAGTCTTGACTAACAAGAAATGATTCTCTATGATTATGTGTGAATGCCACAAAGTTTCATGTTTTAAGTTATGATTATTGTGATTACATTTCACTGCCATGATATACCCCATGTTATGAAATTATGATCTCTTTTGCAGGTTAAGATTTCCAAAAGTTATGTGCTTATGTATATGATGTGATTTATATTTCTTTTGTTTACCCTTACTAAGCATTTGAGCTCAACATTTTATGTTTTCTTTTCCCCAGGATATAAGGAATGATTTTAGTTAAAAAAAGGGAAGATCTTTAAGGGAGATATTGAGGATCTTTCACCACGATTAGAAGATTACGTTCCGAGTTTCCAAAGACACTAAACTATTACGGTCCTTGTGTGTGTGTTTTTGTTATGTACTAAGTATTCTGCAAAAGTAATGTAATGTCCATGTATGATAAGCTACGGGTCTCTACAGTTGGTATCAGAGGAAAGGTTTAGTCAACCTTTGGAAACTAGGATGCGAAAACGTTAGTGAGATCCCTAGAGATATTTCTACGGTATGTCTAGGGATGTCCCTAAGGTTAAGTATACGTATAGGTTATAGTATTAGAACTACGCTAAAGATCATAGAATTAAACCTAATATGTTAGATATTGAAGGTACTCCCCCTTTATTATGTTGTTTTCCCTAGCATGATTTTTTCCTCTCACACTATTTTTTTTTTGGTTTTAGAAAATGGCTGGAAACAAGATGATTCACGATAATGGAGGATATGATGGACAATGGAATGATATTCTTCATAATGAAATGGGATTTGGAAGTCCAAACATCATTATTATGCCGAATCAGCAATCTCATAATATGATCAATAATGTAAAATTTGGTAAGTTTCCTGACTCGGCTAATAAGAGAAAGATGGAGTTTCATGATGATCATAGAGGAAAGAAAGTTCAATTTCCCCTATGTAAATCATGTGGGAAGAGGCATCAAGTAGAATGTTTCAAAGGAACTGGAAGATGCTTTGGGTGTGGAAAAGAAGGACACAAATCAAGTAAATGAAAAGGAAAAGGTTCAGTTAACAACATGGATGAGGATAATGGAATTGCTACGACATCAACAATGGTTAAATGTTTTAAATGTGGAATGTGCGGGCATTATGCAAACCAATTCCCAAAGGGAAAGTCTCAGGAAGATAATCAGTATGGTCGTATGGGAAGTATTTATGTGGATGATGATGAAGAGACTACAAATGATATGTGAGATGAAAGAATTGTTGAAGCTCGGTCAATGGTTTAAGAAGGTAGTGGAATGATTACATGTTTATCAAGTGTAATGTTGTACTATAGAATAAAAAGACATCTAAGGATTGTTACACTGTTGTCTTTACTTGAGTTATGAAAGTGTATGATTAATGGTACCACTATCCATTAAAGGTTATTCAGATATTTTTGGAATTTAGATGATACGCGCATAATGAAGGGATAAGGAGAAAATTAAATGTTTAACAGTATTCATGAGCTCATGATTGATATAAGGACTAAGTGATATCATGGTTTGAGTATATAGAATTTTGAGGATTTTGGTATGTGGAAAGAGTTAACTTTTAATAGAATTCATGTTTTCAATAAGGTTCAATGGGTATTCAAGAGAGTACAAGATTAAGGCCTTTGAATGTTTGGAATGTGACCAACATGATATATCTTATGATATATGGGGATCAAAGATGGTATTAAATCTCTGGTAATCGTTTTCACTATGTTATGAGAGTGGACTGCAGTATTATGGATAAGCCTAAAGATTGGAATGGATTATGTTGGACATAAGTTAGTATTGTTTAAGGATAGAAGTTTTTTTGATATTATTGATGGGATGTTATAGTAATATAGTTTTAGAAAAAGGACAACCTGCAGGGTGGGCGACAACCCATCGCTTCGGACAAGGCTGTGGGAATCGAACCCACAACTGAAGTGCGACTGGCCTTTATCGCCTACCACTGGCCTACATGAAGTCCTTGTTTAGTAGAAACTAGTTTTATTATATTAAGCAGTATGTTATATGAAGTATAAGCCCATTTTAGGAACCATATATGATTAATCCCACTATAGATCGACTTATGTATATAAATTTTGGTAACCTTTTGAGACAGATGGAATGGCCCGTCATTCTATCACATGATCTGCTAACACTTCACGAATAACAAATTCAACTTCATTTATTTAAGAGATGAAGTAGAAATTGTTCAAGGCACAAACAACAGTGAGATTGTACCAAAATAAAGTAAATATTTATTCTAATTCAAACTCTTCAACTTTAGGGAAATGATCTTGAAAACCAAAAATGTTGTCCTAGTGCCCTTATATCCGATGAATCAGATGGTACCCTAGATCGTCACAAATTTATGGCTTTGTGATTGCTGGCTTTTCCATAGCCATGTTCTCTACCACTCTCCATCAAAATATGATGGTTAGATTTCTCTTCCATATCCATATTTTCACCTATGTGGAAACCCAGTGATTATTTTATTTGGGTAACCGTTATGTTTCATACTTTTGTTTTTAAAGATTGGTTTTGATATTCCTTTTTACGATGTGGGTTTCTATTAAAGAAACTTTCGAATAGTAAACCATTTATAACCCCGACGAATTTCGAGGGTGAAATTCATTTTAAGGGGGGTAGAATGTAACAGCACGAGATTTTATGAAAAATATTGTTTTTAATTTTATTAATGTCTTTTGTTGTGATGGAATTATTTTTATGAATTCCTTTATCTTATATGAATTGTTTTATGATGTCACAATGTTTAAGATTCCCATTTTTATTTACATGGGTTATGCAATGATGTATGTTTTAAGATTTTGTGGCACACATAATAATGGTATCATTATGAGATGGGTGGGACCTATATCTCCCTCCAATGCATTAGGTAAAGATTTTATATCTCATGAGATAGACAGGGCTGGAACGGTAGGTTATACCGGTTCAGTGAAACAGGACTGAAACGAGGGTTACTCGATTCAGAAAGGGACTTTGTCCACTAAGATAGTCTTGGCAATGAGTCTTGACTAACTAGAAATGATTCTCTATGATTATGTGTGAATGCCACAATGTTTCATGTTTTAAGTTATGATTATTGTGATTACATTTCACTGCCATGATTTACCCCATGTTATGAAATTATGATCTCTCTTGCAGGTTAAGATTTCCAAAAGTTATGTGCTTATGTATATGATGTGATTGATATTTCTTTTGTTTACCCTTACTGAGCATTTGAGCTCACCATTTTATGTTTTCTTTTCCCCAGGATATAAGGAATGGTTTTAGGTAAAAAAAAGGGAAGATCTTTATGGGAGATATTGAGGATCTTTCACCACGATTAGAAGATTACGTTCCGAGTTTCCAAAGACACTAAACTATTACGGTCCTTGTGTGTGTGTTTTTGTTATGTTCTAAGTATTCCGCAAAAGTAATGTAATGTCCATGTACGATAAGCTTCGGGTCTCTACAAAATAAGATAATGTAGTGGAAATTGATAAAAAGATTAAATTATAATTGCCAACTAAGTACATTTTATTATTCTCATGGTCTATATGAAAAATTAATTCGTCAACTTTAGGAAAAGGATATTGTAACAAATTTTTTTCTTATTACCATTACTTTAGATGATATCAATGACTTTCTCACAACCCGTGGGTTTAAGTATTTTTAATTTTTGAAATTAACATGGTAATTCAGTTTCTTATGATCAACAACCTCTATAACTCTCCATAATGTTTTGGAAATTATAGTTTTCCTCCACGTCAAAATTTCACTTCCCACCTATGTTATGTTATTTGGAAACCCAGTATGTGTTATTCTAGAAGACCCTCCTACATACTTTTCTTTATTACCAAGAAAATTTTTAATTAAAAAAGATTACGATGTGGGTTAAAAATAGATTTTTTTTGAAAGTCATTCTTTTGATTACAAATTTCATGATCAAAATTTTAAGATGTAATTTATTGAAGGAGGGAGGATGTAACACCAAGAGATTTTAGAAAGGAAGAACATGTTTGATAAGTTATTTTACATGAAAAATATATATTAAAATACCAATTAAATATATAAAAATAATAAACTATCTGTTAATTTTGTGGGTATGAACAATATTAACTACTTAATGATATATAAATTTATAGAAATGTACAAAATGAATATAAATTAGTAATTTATTTATAAATAATTATTAACATTTTAGTAAATTTATTTATTTTAAAAAATAATTTAACTCAAAAAATGATTTAATTTTTATTTATAATATCTAAATTTATATTAGGAAAATTTTTGGGATTTATTAAAAATTATTGACTTTTCGGTAAATAGTAAAAATACAATTTTTTGTTAAGATTTTCATTATTTTCAATAAATTAAGTAAATTTCAAATGAAACATTTTTTTATTATGATTTCACATGAAATAATTATTTTCTTATATTCAATCAACTTTATTACATTTTAATCATTATTATATAGAATTTTACTATTAGAAGATTTTTGATTTTAAAAACATTTTTTTCTAAAAACTATTTTAAATTCCATAATGTTACTCCAATAAAATTTATTAAGAAAACCATAATAAGGAATTTTTTAAATTAAATTTATATATTAAATATTAATATAGTTTATTTTTTCTTCAAAAAATGTTTTTTATTAGTCATTAAGGGAATATTAAATCTTGTTTTTCATGAAAAGTACACTTCATAGAAAGATTCTTTTTTATCATGTCTATAGGTTTACGAGTAAATTAATTCATTCAAATTATTTTAATTAAATTTGGGAAAATTCATCCAATTTTAGGAAATAGAATAATTTATATTTTCTAATAATTTTAACTAAATTTTTTACCATAATGAATATGGAAAAATATAAAAATAATTATCATGGTTAATGTAAAAATTGGTATATAAGTTTGATAAAATAAAATGAAAAGGGTGAAAATGAACTTAAATTTTTATTAAATTATATTTTATGTCTATAGTTTTACCTTATAGTATCTAATTAATAATAATTGTCCATTTTGGAGCCTTATGGCAAGTAAAAATATGGGTATAACGTTTTCTTTCAAAAATATTACAAATGAGACACTAACCTCACCTATAAAAGGCCACCCCTCTCCTATCCTCTTAAAACATTCAAAACCATTAGATTATCCAATACCTTCTCAAATTCATTCAAAAATTCCATCCCTATAACCTAGATTTGTTTTCTTAAAACAAATCCATTCAATGAATTATTTTGGTGAAAACCTAAGGAGTTTGTCCTAAGAAGAGGTATTATTCCTAAACAAACATTTTTATTTTATTTATTCTTACAACACCTTAATATATTATTATATTAATATGTTATAATAAAAATACTATATAAAATATAATTTTGATTTATTATTTTAATGTCATGACGTAATTCAATCTCTTCTTCCTTCTAATGTGATACAAAATCATCATTCAAGTGTACCGTGAACTACCGCTTCGCGAACTGATGTCATTTTTTCTCCATCAACACCAATCATTGAATTTTATAATGATGTATTTAAATTAAATATATTTGAAAATTGAAATATATATTGAATAAGACAGTTATCATATCCCTCATACCTTCTTACATTCGATTATGTGTGGGATGTTATAATGTTTCTCATGTGTATGATAGACTACGGCCTCACGAAGTGATGTGATTAATTTTTCAATAACTCTTTACAAAGATGGATATAACAATATATTATTGAATATATGAGATATAAATGAAATAAATATGTTATTATTGACATATTTATCATTATTATATTATTATATATAAATTTATTTATTACACTATAAAATTGTAACATTGTTCATGCGTAAGTGTGGATTACCACCTCCATGACACAATATGACTATTTTTACAACACTGAATATCATAGATGATATATATAAGTTTATTTAAATAAATTAAATTTTATTTATTATATTAAAATCATTATTTAAACAAAAAACAATACATATCTTTTTTCTATAATGATCATTGAAAAAAGAAAACATTACTCTTGAGTACAAACAAACAACAATCTCTGAGATCATAAAATAGTAAATTATTTAATACCATATTTATTGATATGTTTGATTATTATTATTTATGAATAAATACAATAATTATTTCATGAATATTATTTTGGATATTTTGAAACAATTATTTCATTTACATAGTAAACACAGATAAGACATTTTGAAATAATCAAACCAACATCCTAAAAACACCTTATGTGGACTTCACTGATTAAGTCTTTGAATGTGTCATTAAAAAGAATTTAAATAATTTATTTAATTATAAGTAATTAATCCTGGAAATTTTTTTATAAATAAACAAATTTATTTAATCTTATTATATTCGATTTAATGTAAATACATGGAAATTCTAAACTCAAGGTAATGGTTTTATCACCTCACTTTTTATTTAAATAATACATATTCCATGTTACCCAATTATTTCAACTATGTGGTGTATAAACATCCCAATTTAATATAATAACCTAAATCCTTAATATGGAATGGAATTATATATTTCTATTTTAATTATTTCATTCACTGGGAATTGAATTTAAATTTTACAAGTGGTAAAAAATTTCATAACTCAATTTCATTGAATGGGTTATATTACTTGATATCTCAAATTATTCTAACATGATTATCTTTGTAATGAATTTTCATAATAGAATTTTAAATTACAACTTATATAATGTTTTTTTATATTTTATACACACAATCAATTCGTTGATTAATTCTCGGATTCGATTGTATTATTTTTATAAGGGTTGTTCATCTCAATTTCTCATTCCTCGTATCATATGTTTATGATACACACCCATATTAATTTGAGAGCTTTATATTATGAAAATTCATATTTTATATCATAAAAATATATGTTTCAATGTTATTTATTGTATCATTTAATGTTATTTATTCACGTTGTTTATCATTGAAGAGTTACCAATGTGGGAAAGATATTTGTTACAATCTACAATATTTCGAGATTGTTTATATTCAAGGTTCTTTAAGAGGTAATAATATAATATTATTTTTTTGAACCAGATCATTTTTTTATGAATGTGGATTACATGTTTCATTTTAATTTTCTATGTTTTTATTTGAATAAACATCATGAAAATCATTTTTTGGTGATACTGATCTTGTATTTCCTTATAGATTGATTATCTTTCTCTTCTATATCAATTTTTCAAAAATAAAATAAAATATATTCTAATATAACAATAAGATTTATTTATTAAAACATTTTACAAAATCGTTTTCTATATTTTGATGTTTTTTAATATGAAATTTCATAATGTTTCAAAATCAGTCACTTTTGACGACCTTTTTAAAATGTTTTAATAATGAATGTTTTTTTATAATTTTTGACATGGTAGGATTTTCCAGACATATTTTCCATTAATATCCTAAAATTTTCATTTATACATTTTCATGGTTTTTTTCATTTATTTGTTTTTTCAGAATATTTCTTAATTTTATTATTTTTTAGAAGAGATTTCTAAAGTAAAAAAAATTATTTTTCTCTAGAAATTTTATTAATAACCATTTAAAGGAATTTTCATTAATTTCCATCATCAAACCATATTTTAATTATTATCTACAGGGATATTTTTTATAGATACCATCTCTAATATTTATCTAGATGGGTTAATATTGTTTTATGATATTTTAATGGAATCCATTTCACTTTAACGTGTTAATCATGTTTCAGAGAGATTTTCTTTGAACACATTTATTTTTTATAGGTTAATCATGTATAAAATATAATTTTTATGTCACCAATTTATTTTCAAATTTTTAATAATTTTTCTAATTGATATTTATAGAACCCATATTTTTCAATTGGTAATCATGTTTTGAAGAGATTGTAATAGAATATTTTTCTTTTCCATTGGTTAATCATGTTCTGAAATGAATAATGGTCATTTCAAAATGTTTTTAATTGAATTAATGATCAATTTACTTTATTCATTATACGATTATTTGAAATTATATATGATGGGTTCACCTATATAGTTAATGATTATCCCAATATCGATTATATTATAGGTATACCAAGAGAGTGTCGGTGAGGTCGATATATCTCATGTGATAGATGTTCCCAAATAGCAATGGGTGAGCCTGATAAAGCATATAAGATGGGTGTGACTAGATATAACTCCAATTCATTGAATAATTATCATTTTATTTCAAGTTAATAAGTATGTACTTATTAGAGGATTTCTCTAATTTATTTGACAATGATGCAGTTATTTTTAACAAGGGTTTAGAATGGATTTTAATAAAAAAAATGTTCCAATGATACCAATGGGTTTTAATTATGATTTATATGGTTTTTATAATGATTCTTTTGAAAAATACTGAAATAATATGGCTCATGATGGTCAATTTTGAAGACTATGGTCTTTGTTGAAGTCATATTCCATGTTTTCATTTTTGATGATCAATGTTTCATTGGTATGAGTTCTCTTATGTTAAGCACAAAACTTTAGGTAGTTCATTGTAACCTTATTCTCGTATTAATCTCACTGATTACATTCAATTATTATTTTTTATATTTACACATAATAATCATTTTATCTAACCCTTTTTATGTATCATCATCCCCATATTTTCAAAAAAAACTCATGAATGAATTTTTTCAAAAAGGGTCTCATATGGATGGTGATGATGAATTAATGTGAAATATGAAAAGGTGGGTTCTATAGGAGAAATGATCCTTTGAATTCATGTGTATTGATTATGTAAAATATTTTGATAATTTGTTAAGAATCTAGTCCTTAAAGGTACTTGGGTATAAATGTGATCCAATATTTCCCTTTAAACTCTTAGGTTTTAGATGGTGAAAATTTGGTCACGTTCATCAATATCAAATTAAGAAATGTAAAAATTCATGATTTCAGCACCAGATTCGGGAGTGTCGATTCAGGTCTATTATTTTTCGTATAAGAGTTGGGTTTAGATAATAGTGGAAAATATGATGTTATCATTTCACATTTCCTTAAGAGTTTTAGATACAATTATACGTCAAAAATGTTAAGGATGATCATATATTAAAATTTTTAGACACCCCTTAGAGGTTTTATGTGATGAGAAAATAAAGTGATTAATGACATTTTATGTGAAATTTTATTCTATTGAAGTAAATGTAAAGCCTTAGTTTATAATGAATTATGAATTAAAATTTAGTGGAATATTATTTCTGTTCATTATAACCTTTAGGTTTTATATGATCTTGGTTAGTGATAACATAAGTTTTATCATATATATTACCATGTGATTGATAAGTTATTTAGTCACTAAGTGATTAAAATTATTTAAAAAGAAGTTCACTATTTTTTGAAAATATTAGATGAAATGTAGAACGTAAAATTGTAGTTTATGTAATTATTTTATGTTCCTTTTTTGAGGTTATTTGGGATATATGGTTATTTATTTATGGAACAATTTAGTTCAAACTTTGGGTATTATTGATGAATTTTGGATATTAATATACTATTTAATCATATGAAGGTTTATTCATTTTGGAAAACCTCTCCCCATATGCTAACAATATTTTTTGGTTAATTTATTATGATATATAATATAGATTGATTATAAATTTTATAGCTATTTTGTCCTTTAAAATCAGAATTTAGTTCATAAGGTATGGAAAAAGATTTTTTATACTCTTTTTTTGGACAAGAAGATGAGCTTATGGTGGAAATTGATAAAAGGATGAAATTACACTCATGAATTAAGTAGATATACTTGTATTCCTAGTATAGATCAAAAATAAATTCCTCAAATAATGTAAATGCATATTGAAACAAATTTTTTTCTTATTAATGTTATTTCTGATGATATCAATAATTTTTATCTTACTACCTTGGTTTATGTTACTGTGGGTGTTGATTTTCCTATGATCATTCACTTTCATGTAATCAATGACCTATTACACTCTCTATAATTATTTAGATATTATGAATTTCTTCCAGGTCCAAATATTAATTTCTAGACTATGTTCTTCCATTCGAAAACCTAATATGGGTTATTCCAGATAACATCATAACATCTTTTTCTAGTGTCAAGAGGATATTTAATTAACCCTTTATATGACGTAGTTTTCCAAAATACATATCATTATTAATCAAATTTAAATACTTTTATTACTGAGTTAAAGATAAAATTTCAATGAAAATAATTATTAAATGTGGTAGGATGTAACACCCCAATATTTTAAGAAATTAATCTATGTTCAACAGTCTATTTGACATGCAACAATGATCATAAACAACCCAAAAAATATATAACCATTATAACCTATCCATTAAATTGTATGGTATTAATATTATTAAATACCTTATATAATATATTTACATAAATTTGTAAATAAATATGAATTATTTAAAAATGGTTACTTAATAATCAATCAATTTGTTGTAATGTATTTTCATTCTTAAAAAATAAGATTTCTTTAAAAAGGATTTTTATTTATTTTCATGAAAAATATTATAAATGATTTTTCAATTTTTCATAATTGTATTTGATAAAATGATATTTTTTGGAAATATGAATATTTTAATTTACATAGGGTGAACTATTTTGATTTTTTAGAAAATATGGATTTTATATTAAAAAGTAAAAAATAGTGTTTTGGTAAAATTTCATTTCATTTTAACAAATTAAGTAAATTTAAAAAGTATTTTTTTGTTTATAATATTATTAAAAATAATATATGTATTATTTATTTATATTTTATCTAATTAATTAAATTTTATTTATCTTTATATCTTTTTTTAGTATAATAATGGTTTTGGGTTTTTAAATGGGTTTTTCATAAAACTGTTTTAAGGTGCACAATGGTTCTCCATGTTAAATAACTAAAAAATCCCCAATGAGGAGTTCATTCAATTGAATTTATATATAATATATCAATATATATTAATTTATATTATTAAAATTTTTATTATTACTCATATAGTAAATATAAAACCATCTTTTTCCTACTACAAATTACACTTCCTTAAAATCCATTTTTTTCGTCACATTTGCGGGTTTAATTTTTAATTATCATTTTAAACATATTTAAAGTGAATTAGTTAAAAATTATTAAATATTTTGAATCATAATAATTTATATTATCTAATAATCTCTAATTAATTATTGATCATAATTAAGAGTGAAAACTATAAAAATTAATGATCGTAGTTAATTAAAAAACATGTTTATGAAGGGATAAATAAAAAGATAAGGGTAATAAGAAAATAATTTTTTTAAATATATTTTAAGGAAATATTGTTACCTTATAATATATTATTTTTATAATAATTTATTTATTATCCTTGTTTCGTGTGAAAATTTTGGGCACACCTTTTTAATTTTCAAAAATTACAATTGTGAAACTCATCTCAATTATAAAAGGCCACCCCCTCCTATAAACATCATAACATAACAATCCTTTTTGGTAGGAAACCCGTATAAAAATTCCTTCTTATATTGCATCCTCATAACCTATATCCATTTTGTGGTACGAAATCCATTCTAAAAATAATTACTCGGTCACCTAAGGATGTTGTCTGAAAAAGAGGCATCATGCTTAAATTTTCATTTTTAGTTTTTTATTTTTCCACTTAAAAATAGTTTTTAGTTATTATGATATAATTAAAATTTTAACATATATAAACATTAATATTGTGGTGTTAATTTTTTAACATAAATCCATCACTTCTTCTATTAAATGAAGAAGAAAACATTATTCAAGTGTACAACAGACTACCTCCTAACAAAACGATGATATTTTTTTCTAACATCGCTTCTCACGTATTGTTATAAGGACAGATTTTAAATTTTAGGTATATATATATATATATAATATTTTTTACTCAATTACACTTATGTAGTAATGATATAAAATATTCCTTATTCATTTCCATTTTGTGGGTGATACATTAATGTTGCCTGTGTGTATGGAGGACTACCACCTTATAAATTGATTTGATTCTTCTTTAATAACACTTCACATGGATGGTAATATAGATATATTGAATTAATATATGTATCATAAAATAAAAAACTATGGTACTCATGAAATATTTATCATATTTAAGAATAATATATCATAATCTTTTTCACGCTGAAAAATGATAATGTCGTTTGTCTGTTTGTGTAGACTACCACCTCCACGAAGTAATGGGTCACTTTTTTCATTAATGAATCACATGGAATATTTATATATAAGTAGAAAAAATAAAAAATATGTATCTATTATATTGTTATAAATATTTAAATATAAAATAATACATATCTTATTTCAATAATAATCCTTCAAAAATTGAAACGTTGCTCATGCATATGTATGACCTACCACTTCCATGATTGTAACATAGTTCATTTTAAATTAACAATATTTCATGATTAGATTTAAAAGTACAAAGATGAATAAATATAATAATAATTTATTTAAAATTATAATTTATATATTTAAATAGTGATCTCTTTGACCATATTCAACACACTAAAGTTGTTTTGAAATAATGAAACTAATATCCCTAAAAAACCTGATGTGGACATAAGTGATTAAGTCTAATAATATATCAATAAAAAGAAATAAAATAATTTACATAAGTATAATGATTAAAAACTATAAAATTTCCTAATGAAATCAAATAATCTATGTTATCTTTTTACAGTGGAGTGAAAGAACATATAGGGAAATTCTGCACTCAATGTAAGGGTTTTCACATCTTAATTTTTATTTCTGCAATACATATGCCATATTAACTACTTATTTTTATAATTTTTTATATATACTATCCCTTAATATTTAATAACATTCATCATAAATAATTGTATTTTAATATTTATTTGAATTATTTCATTTAATGGGAATTGACTTGAAATTTACCAAGTGGTAATGTATTTCTTTACTTAAGTCATTAGGATATATTACATCTCCGACGGAATTATTATGTCATGATTTTTTGTATAATGAAATTTTATTATAATAATTTTTTTAAACTTCCTTTATTTTTTTTATTTTTATACAAATAATCAAATCATTGGTTAACTCTCAAATTTAATGGTATTATTTTTAAGGGTTATTCGTCTAAAATTTTATTTCTTTGAGACATCAGTTTTTTATATAAAATTATATTCATTTCTTAGGTGTATATACTATATTTTGACCTTTTATGTCACAAAACTACCAATTTTCAGGATATTTAATGTATCATTTTATAGTATTATTTCATGTATCGTATGATTTAAGAGTTACTAAAGTGGAAATTACTTTTTCATACAATCCCATTTGTTCAGATTATTTATGTTCAAGGATATTTTAGTGAAAATAACAATATAATATTTTATCTAACTCCATTTATTTCATCATCCTCTCGAAATTAGACAATTTCATATGTTTAATTTCTATTTTATTAGATAATTATTAAAGATAGATCATGATTATCATTTGTAAGTGATACCGATCTTGTATTTTATTTTAAATCCATCGTCGTTCCCTTCTATGTACATGTGGTTTAAAATGGTTCCTAAAATGTGATTTTCATAAAATAAATAAATTCTAAAATCTATTTTACTTGATTAGTTACCTTAAATAGCATGTTTTTAACATTAATTTCCAATTTTTTTCCAAATAAGTGATTTTTAACTCCCTTTTTCAAAATGTTTTAAAAAGAATACATATTTTTATCCTTTATAACATGAACGGATTTTACCGCCATCATGACCACTATTTTTATTAATTCTACATTATATGACCCCATGGTTTTGTATTCAAATAAAAATAATTTCAAAATATTCTATGATTTTTTATTTAATAAAAGTGATTCTCAATGTAAAAAAGTGTTATTTTTCTTATCAATTGTTATAATAATATTTTATTAGTATTTCATTTCATAATCATCAACAACACTTGTTGATTAATATTCTCAATTTGTATATTTTGTAATGATTTTATCATCATTCCTTCTCTAGATGGATTATGAAATTTCCTAATGTTGTTTTGGAACATTTTTTTTAATAGGTTAATCAGGTTTCAAATAAATTTTTATGGAGCATGTTATTTTTAATGGGATAATAATGTTTCAACGTGATTGTTATGGATCCTTTTTTATTTACACAAATTAATCATGTTTCATGTATATTTTTATATATAATTTTTCTTTTCCACATGGTAATCTTGTTTCAAATATATTGTTATGGAACCTGTTTCTTTTCCATGAGTTAATCATGTTCTGAAAATCATAATGGTTCTTTTATTTAGTTTATAATGTAATTATTTCTCTATATAATTTATTCATTGTAATTTTATTGGAAATTATATTTTATGCATGTACCTAGATAGCACTACCTAAACCTAAGATACCATAAATGATGGGTTCAATAATATAACATTGGGTGAGCCTAATATAGCCTATATAATAGGTGCATCCAAAGAGCATCGGGTGGGCCTGATATAACTTATTTGATCGGTGTTTGCAGATAGTAATATAATTCATTGTTTAATGTTCCTTGAATTAATAGGTAATAAGGAGGGAGTTACTATAGGGTTTCTCCAATGGATTTAATTTGGATACATTTTTTTATAAAAAATGATTAAAATGGGTTATGATGATATTTTTCCTATGATGATAACAAATTTAAATTTTAATTGATATATGATTCTAATGATTCATTTGATTTTTATTGAAATCACATGGCTCGTGATGAATGATTTTGATGAATATTTTATTTTTTAATGCCTTATTCCTTTTTTTCATTGTTGATCATCCATGTATTTATGGGTATCAATTCTCTTATATTATGCTCATGCACATTGATGGTTTCATCAGACTATTATGATAATCCTAATATAACCGATTACTGTCAATTGTTAAGGCTTACTTTTACACATACCATGAATTGTAGTGTACCCTTATTTTTTTTATTTCTCCCTTAGTTATCAAGATTGTTTTTGAAATAATTATTTCAATAATGTTTTTGTATGGATGATGATGATAACATAATGTGAAATTGCAAAATATGGGTTAGTTATGAGAAATTATCATTTAGAAACAAATGTATTGGTTATGTAATATTTTTTTTAATTCTCTAAAAATATAAACCTAAAATGTCGTTGTGTTTGTAAGTGATCCAATAATTACTTTTGATGATGTAATTTTTTTTGTAGATAAAATTACTTCACCTTCATCTGAATCATATTTAGAAATGTAATTTTATATGATTTTAGCACTCAATCCCAGTGTGCAGGTTCATGGCTATTATACATTGATGGATAATTATCACATCCAATTTTAAAATTAGTTTTATTTATTTATTTTGAGTCGTTATTTAATTCATTTTATTTATGGATAAAATTTTGTTCTTAAAAAATATCAATTTTGTCCATGAAATTAATGTTGACTGGTGGTGGAATATGATTTTCTAAACTATGTGGAAACCATGTAACAAACTTTGTGTTTTTTTACAAATCGAAACATCATTGTTAGGACATAGTATTACAAATAATTGTGCAACCTATTTATATGGCCCCCGAAGCTGAGTAGATTATGTAGGGTTTGTGAATAGTTTTGTTAATTGTATGACCTAAATGTGATTCATGTCCAGTTTTTTAAAAAAATTGAAATTTCCATTTTTCCCTTGATAAAATAAAACAGTCAAAGGGGATACTTCCAAAATCCCACACCCATATCCCTATTATCATGAACCGACCCCATACCCTCTATCTTGGCTACACACTCCACCACCTCTCCTGCCTCTATTCGTCAGCATTTCAACTATCAGATCTGGTTCTTATAATATCTTATTAGAAATTCCCCTTCCCAATCACAACCTTTTACATTCTTATCATTCTCATCACAACATCATAAGGTCGACCAAACCCTAGGGTTTTCTTATAGTCTTATTTTTATGTTTTTTAGTATATCTAGTATTTTCTTTAATCATTTTTGGCTTTAGACTCTGTTCTTATGGGAATGAGTCTCATGCATCAAAGAAAGTGTGCTTCCATTAGGTTTGAGGTAGGTTACCCTATTTTCAATGTCTATAAATTGAAAACTATAATTTATTAATTATGTTACTATGTGTTTTCATAATTATATAATGTTTATATATTATGTAGAGTGGTTTCAATGATTCGAAATGGGATTCCACTAGTTTTACACATTTTATAGAAACATTCAGCATTATATTCCATAGTTATGTCATGTTTCCAAGTGGTATTAGAAATGTAATTCATCATAAATGTTTAATTGTATTTTCAAATAAATTATACTATGAGAATAAAAAATTGAAATTGTGTTTTGTTTTTTGAAATAAATTTATAAAGGCCCAATGTCATGTTTTTAATACCTAATGATCCTTTATGTGATTTTTATTCCTTAAATGTATAAAATGTGACATCTTTAACTATACATACATATATATATATTTATATATATAAGTGAATTATTTTAATATATTCACACAAGGAGTTGGGAATATGTGAATTAGGACTATGGTTATTTATATTTATCTTTATATCATGTTCTATATGAGTCTAATATTGAAGTGAGGTTTGGAAAATGAATGGTTGATATGAATAGTTGTTTTTCTAAATAAAAATTGTTTCCATTTTTATATGATGATTCCTAGTTGGTACATTGAAATATTTTAAGGAAATGAAAACCTCTCTTATGAAATTCCATTTTATTGGAAATGTGTTGTGTGCTTAATGTATAATGTATTATTTTTGTATCATGTAATTGGAAAAGGGGGTGTCCTTAAAAGGGTGATGAAAGGAAAAAAATATGAATGATTATAAAAAATTTGTGATATGTATGTATATGCTAGCTTGATAAAAATCAAATGAATTTATCAATCATTAGATCCTAAGAATATTTATGGAAGTTGAAAAACATTTTCTATCTTGTCCCAATTTGACAAAAATCATCCTCATTGTTTGGAAAATCTATCTTATCTCTATAACCATTGTGGCTAATTTAGAGGACAAGGTCTCGTTATTGACAATGGATTGCATATATCAGTTGGAAGATGATTCTGAACTAATTATTATTATTTTATCTTCACACGATGTCTATGTATATCACATGAAATCTATTTTACAAATTCTTTTTTTCAAATATTTTATGTCACTTTTTAAAATTATTACACTATTAAACATTATGGATTGTAACATTTACTAAACTACCAATTTATAATATGATATAATTTTCTTAATCTTGTAGGACTCATAAAATAATTTTTTATATTATGTATTCCAATTGAAATGCTTCTTTCATCACATTCTCTTTATTAATGGGGTTTCATAAAGTCATTCATTTTATGGATAATATCATGGATCAAAAAATGGAATTTGTTTGAGATGCATCATCAGAATATAAGTTTTAAATTTAATTGAAATACATATTTTTATATAATTAAAGCATCATACTAGAATGAAATGGTTTTCTCTTTAAATATATGGTATAAAGCATGGTTTTTATTTTCTAATACCTACGGATCATCACAAATATCATGACCAAATTATCAATTTCATTTTTAGGTTGTTCATGGATGGTTTTTCTCTTGGATAAATTTTGGCACCATGGTTGCTTGATACCTATAGGGTCACATAGAGGTATGTATTGTTTTATTTATTTTCCACAACATGTTTATATTTTATTTTATTACTATTATATTTATTAGTATGTTCATGTGTTAAATAATTCATAAATTAGTTAATAAATATGTGTGAAACATGTTTCCATCCTATGAGGATCATGAATGCCTATCAGACCCACCCGTAGAGTGGATCGAGTGATCAGTTTGGGGTCTTATTGTGGGGATCATGACATTTATTAATTAAATTCAAACATTCCTTATATAATCCTCAATAATTGATAAAAATTAAGGTGAACATATAAGTTATTTTAGATGGTTATGTCCCTAAAAATGTGTGTTAAATTTTTTAGACATCTAAAAGCTGGCTTTCAACTAATCTATGTTAATGGAAACCCTTCTCTATATCCTATAGACATATATTTCACACCATCCAATGTATGTTTGATTATTATTCAATATTCATTTTATTTTTATAAATTTCATGTTATTTCATTGATATGATCAATCATTCAATTCCATAATACCAAATTTTATGACGATGAACTCTATACAAATGCAATTATGCTTCTTCTTATTGTCAAATCCAACATCCCATCCTTTATGCATTTGGAATACACCATGGATCCTTGAGTAAATTTATAGACATCATTCAAAATGTTAGTTCAATATTATACTTTATATAGTTGTCTGTATGAAATTTTGTTCTTTCTAAACCAAAAAATATGACTAAATTCTATTAGATTCCAGTCTCTCTTATTCTATGTCAATACATTCACTTCTTAATTTTCTATGATCTTAAAATATTAATCCTCAATAAAATATTTTTTTTTTAAAATTTGGAATCATAAAATTCAATGCATCTCTGATCCCTTTTTGAATGAAATAGTTCTCCTAATATATCCACTCATGACCCCATCAGAATATCGATCCTGCGTAATAGTTTACTACTTGTTTTTATATTACCAATAGAACATGAGTTTATAGATGTTGATTTTATTATACATATTTCTTTGTGACTTCATCATTACATCATGAAGCATCATTTCTACATAGAATTCTAAGAGATGGGGTCAAGAGTGAAACATTATCCTTGCCACTTCTCGCCAATGTGGTCTCCAAATTTCATATTGTAATTTATTTTATTCTATTATAGCGAACATTCTCATCCATAAACATTGAGAAAATAACTAGAAGGTCCTTATACTTTTTTCTTCGTATTCTACTCATTAAGGACCATGTTCATCAAATACTCAACTACTGAATCCTATTTCAACATAAATTACATACCAAAGTCACTCTCACATCCTAGATCTATAGAAGTAATGATAATATAATTATTACTCATACTTCATCTATTATTGTTTCCATCATTTATTCAAACAACCCATAGTTCAAGATGAAGTCATTCACATGATTTTCTAATGTTATTTCTTTTAATAATGCTAGGGTAAGCAATAACCTCATCACGAATATTTTTTTATCTTTGTTTGTTTCTCATATATATTTTTCAACACCTTTATAATTTTTTTTAATTTCATACATGTCGATATAATCATTCTTTTCCATAGACACCCTCACATGTTCTAGTTATTTTAATACTTTCATTCTTATTAAAATTACTCTATTTTATCTAAAAATTAAATAATAAGTGGAATATCTAGGTATTTTTGAATAAGATGATATTATATATATAAATATATTCTAAAATTCAAAATACGTTCATAAAAACCTATCTCTCATATACTTACTATTATCTGGCACTATATATTTTGATGAGAGGGAACTTCAACTAGGATTGAGATATCATCATGTAATTTGTGAGAAAATAGATTAGAACTAATAGAAATATGGGACTGAATAATAAATCATTGAAATAAAACATGGACACAAATAATTCTAGTAAAACCATTGAAATAATGATCCTTAGTCTACCAAAACATCTCTTGATAAATAATGCATCAGTGTACCCAAAGTTGGTAGAATTTATAGCCGACTCACCACACAAAGTCATTTGTTACTCACATAAGAAACCCCACACACATTAAAATAATCAAAAATACATTCAATGAGAATACATAATGTCTAAAAACGTAGTTGCTTAACATTATTCATATAATGAGTCTTATGTTAATAGGATAAACCCTAGCGGTTTCATTATATTCACAGGTAGATCTATGAGATTACAATTATATTACTAAGTACATATTTTATAAACTATCTCTAATATCACCATAATAATTTATCCTCTTTATCTTCATACCTTAATCTCTTCATCAATATAGAATTTCAATGAATGTCCAACTAAAATTAGCTATATGTGCTACTAGGATTACAAGTTTATCTTGTTCTGGTAAAAAGCTTGATCAATAATATCTAGCCACCTTTTTGTTGTGAAAACCTAGTAACCCTAATACTTATTGAAATTTTAGACCTTCATGATGGTTTTGTGCATAGAGAAAGACACTATTGGGAATGTCCTATATGAATATTTTATAATCTATGATTAATACATGTTTTACATGATGAAAAATCTTCATAACAAATGAAATTTTCTGGAAGATTATTTTACTGCAACCTGGAAACATTACGAGGGGTTATTTTCAAAAAAAATATTATAATGAATTTATTCAATTAAATAACTCCATTTTTGTGAAATTTTTCCTTTATTGATGAATTGGTATAAAAGTTTTTCGATAACAACATTTTATTATAAGTATCAATGGAATATACCCTATAGTGGTGATCAACACTTGATTCATGAATATATGATCCTCATTATAGAATCTTCTGGATTCTAACATGTATGAATGTTAAGAATTTTATTATCATCATTGATCAGAGAAAAATCCATGATGGGTAGAAGAATTTTATCAGGTGTAGATGAAAAAAATAATATGCCTACATCTAAGGATTCAATGGGGAGATGTCTCTAGGTCTTGAGATAATCCACACTAGAATTAACTATAAATAACCAAAAAATAAGGGCTATAGATTGTAAAAAAAATACTATACCTGATAATATATTGTGTAGGGGATATGAAATAATGATTGTGAAGGGGTCCTTGTTATTTTATAAATTTAAACGCACTACATATCTAATTATAACTATTATTATTATTATTTACATTACATGTGGTAAACTCAGAGATAAATATATTATTATTTTCTTGAATAAATAAATTTTTATTTAATATGAAATTTCTCATAGGACCATCAAACATGATACCCCAATCATAATTGATTCTTGAATAATGAAAACTTATTTAATTAAATAAACAAGACTTTATTATTTGACAATAAATATATAAATATAAAATTCACATAATTGGTGAATAAATATTTAATTAATTTTAACTTAACTAATTTTGAAATTATTTTTTTACATTGCGAATGAACTAGAATAAATAAATATTATGTATTCCTATAATTAAATAGATAATTATAGAGTAAATAAATATTTACTATATATTAAAATAAAAAACACATACATTATCATGAATAATTATTGGCTAAATATTTGTGATCAAAATTACATGGATAATTTTTAAATCATTTACACGAATAATATTTATTAAGCATGTTGAATTAATATAGAAATAAACCCATGTTTTGAATATGCTAGTGTGTGACCCTTAAGGAATATTTCCCAACGGTAATAGGTTACACTATCTAAATCCTAATGTTAGAATATAGTAACACACAAAATCTCCCATAGAGACTAAATTTAATGTTAAGAATGTTTTGAAATACATTTTTAAGAAACATGGATGTGGATGATAAAGAGGTCCCAGTAGATAATTACGTATAAACAACCTCGGATAATGAAGAGACTGTGAAGTAACCCTTACCAATTTGATAACATACGAAAAATACACCCCATGAAAGAGGTATCATTCAATTAATATGTAAATACACATAAATTAAAGTGTATAACAAAAAGAATACAATTATGGGTAGTACATACACCACAGAAAAGGTAATAGTGGCAATATGGTACGAATCTCACGAGAATAAGGAGTGAGATGAAAACCCCTTACCTTGTACTTTTCCTTAGTCGATGGTATGTTAACCTCTTGTATAATAGTTAAAAAATTTCTATTAAATTATACGAGAATCATATACATAATTATGATATTATATATGATCTTCTAATAATGCTTTGTTAATAATAATTTAGTATTATCATCGTTTCAAGTGTTAAATTACTCATTTTATTTTATATGTTTTGTTACATAAGTCATGTTTGTTATGGATAGGTTGTATCTTATTCATATCGAGAATGATACAATTTTCTTAGACATTACTTTTAATCATCAAATGAGAATTATTCTTGAATGGATACGATTGGGATTGAATCTCATCACGTTCGTGGAGACGGTAGTCCGTATGTACGCACGAGAGACAATATCATTCTTGAAATCATGTAAACTCCTATGAATTTAAACTACCTAATATAATCACTTTATCTCTATATCACTAATCAAGATGGATTCATACTATTGTAATTTAACTATGTTCTCTATGTCTAATCAATTTTTTTAGAAATGAAATTTCTAATAAAATACCAAGATTATGGACATAATTAAATACTCATACTCCCATAATAGGTATTAATATTTGTACATTTACTCTTTAAAAGATGAAATAAATCATATCATTCATTATTTATTAATGAAATATCACCAATGATGCACCAAAGAAACCCTACATCCCTAAATCACATAACATCACAGTTTTGTTCAGTTCATCAATGTAAGTCAATCATTAAATCCATTAATGATAATAAGAAAATATAAATATCTTTGGACATATTTATATATATAAATATCCAATTAATAAAATAAATGTGTATTTTATAACAAGTGGGTAATTTTTTCAGAATCCCATGTACTAAATATTACCTAGGGGTAAAATATGTGAATGTTTTTGAATGTTCTTTAAGTCTCCACCCCTGATAGACTATATCATTTTTCTCATGAAGTGATATATTTTGGATATAGAACACATATTTAATAATACTTTCATGGTTCTTCTACATTCTCATCGTAGAGGGGAACTTCTATGACCTTTCGGTGTGATAAGTACACTTATAACATTATTATATAATATGTAACACAAAGGAAGAATCATGATGAGATAATAAAATTTTATTAATAATAAAATAAATGAATATAGGTAATAATAAAGAATATATATGTTGGTTATAGGGATCTAAATACAAATATTTACTACCTCATCTTAACTCCATATAAAGATTCCAACATCAAATGGGCATGATGCACATGGACTGGTTCTCATACCATTCACTATACACAACAACCATCCATCATCTAATGCATCCAATTATAGTCACCATAATTTTGATGAATGATAATCATGTGAACTATAATATGACCTCACCTCCAAATAGTAATCCCATGCCCAAATGGTTGTGCTATATTGTGGATAAGACTAAGACCATATAGTTGTGGTACATGGGTGGTTTTCCTAAACCAAAATGGTACATGAATGGTTATCTCATGTGTATAATTTTATAGTCTTATAGTTATTATATATCATTATATAAATAATATTATTGTTGTTTTTATCCATTAATCAAGTTCTATAATCATGTTGAATACATATTCATATTCTATGAATAATTCCTATGTAATGTCCAAATATTATTGACAAATATCTTGACACCCCTATCGAGCATTAATAATGTTTTTCTCTATAAATTATACCATGATTTCTGATCCTTGTTTTTTTTTGTGTTTGATTCAATTAATTTATTCTCACAAACCTTTACTATGTTATCATATCCAAAATCTCATTTTCTTCTCTCTTATTGTATTTGATTATTTTTTCTTATGTTTACCCCTTGTGATTATCAAAGATAACACCTTCTATGTTTTTATATTCCCCTGGTAGTGTATAAAAGTGTTATGTATTATTTATATAAAGGTATCATATGAGAAAAATGTTTTAAGTATATATTGATGTCTTATTTTAAAATAATAATATCATGTATATAATCTCTAACAACACTAAACCTTTATGATTTGGGATTGTGGGAATTTGTGAGATGTATTGTTAAAATTAAAGATATTTTTTGAAATATATGTTTATTATTCTCATGTTATATCACTTGGTACCAAAAAATATTTTTTAGTTTATATTTAATTCACCTATTATAGGATTATGGGTCTACAGAATCTATGATTAGTAGGATAATTTTACTTGTTGTCATGTAGTTTCACAATTTTCACTCTTCCTCCTTAGTGCTATGAATTTTGATCTCGTTGTTATCAATGAGGTAAAAAATTTATATTCATTAAGAAAATATTTCAATAAAGGCTTATAACATGGGTAGTTTGAGGAAGTCAATATGATCATCCCTCTTGTGGATGTTTCCTTAATCCAATTTTAATTTAGAAAAAATTAAATTAAAATAGTGTGAAAATGTTGTACATCATTTAATATAAAATAGAATAATATAATTGAATATTTAAATGTCAAAAAAAGACCATAATTGGCCAACATATGATATACTCACAATCAACAGTCAATATTCAACGATGATATATGGATGATGATTCATGTTAGTGATAGAGCTATAAAACTCAATCTTGAGTAAAATTGTGTGATATTATTCAAAAAAATAATGTACGATAGAATCCTTAGTTGAACTAAACTTTTTTCAATTTAATAAATCTCCTTTTAGATCAATTTTTAGTAATTTTTGGACCCATTTAATTATCTCGACATGATTTTTGAAAAATTTCATTCTAAAAATAAATTTTACCGGAATTAGTTTTTTTTATCATTGCAAAAAATCCTCTTCTGATCATCCTTTTAACACTAATGACTTAGATAACACTTTTTATTCTATAATCAGTAAGATAGATAACTGATAACAAAAATATGATAACATGAACTTTATTTTATCTAGAACTATTATTTAGAAAATTCCATCAATAATACCATTTATTTCCCCCATCTCGAAGATCTCAAAGCATTCTCATATGATGGAGATCTCTACCTAGTGACTAGATGCATTGAAGGAATCCCCATTACCACCATAATTAGCTATTGGGGATGGTGTAAATTTTAACAAAAAAACCCACCTAAAGAAAAATGCAACTATATATCATGGTATTCTCCCATGGATTTCAATATAATTATAAAATCGAAGTCATTTTTTGTTGGTGGTAACTACAGGATCCGACCAAACGTTGAATAATATGTGGTGTGTGGCTAGAGAATACATTATTTTTTATTGAAGATATATATACTTGATTCATAGTTTGGAATATATAATTTAACTAGAAAATATATTATTATATAGAAGTTAATTAGTTTTCTTAATTTGGTTACCATAATTTAGGCTTAGAGATTTCAAACGATGAGAAATAATGAGATTCATTTTTCAATCCCACTGCTATTTTTAAATAAACTCAAAATATGGATTCTTTGGAAGGAAATTGTGTTAGAGGTTTAATGTTTTAAATTTATTATATACTCATTATTTTCATGGTATATTATAAAATAAGAAGATTTTATTATTCTGAAAAAAATTTAACATCCCAGAAGAAACATCCCAATGAAAGAATTTTATAATGGATCAGTGGATTGTGATTTTAAAAGTTGACAAAGATCTCAATATTCTAGATATCAGAAGGAAAAATGGTGGGGATAATGTATTACCCTAGTTCAATGTATGTTTTCATTTTAGACATCTTCTTTTATGTTTGGATAATATTGAATAAATTTTTGGATGATTTTGTATAAATTTAGATAAGGGACATTTCTATCTAGATAGAGGAATTATTCGCAACATAAATCGTAATTAAAAAGGTGAATGTGTTCTATTCAGATATTGTGAGTTCATTCATTTTGTGAAATGGTTTCATTATAGTGATGGCTAAGATCATTCACAATGTGAGACATATTAACAAACATTACTTGATTATTATGTTTTTAATATGAGGTGAGGTGTTTTCTAATATAAATGGAAATATGAAAATTCAAACGTGAATCCAAAATTCACCTCCTGAGTGGGGTTAGGTCTAGACTATTTTAATCCTTCTTGAACTTTTAATACAACATTCAGTTATAATTCTATTTCTCTCAACTTTTAGTGTCCCATAATACATTTTTTGGTGAACTGTGATGTCTGTTCCTTAATTCCAACGAATCATTGACCATTCTATAATGGAAATATTTATAAAATGCAATGAAAGGATTAGAAATTTGGATTCATCTATGATCCATCACCACATAGAATCACATTGTCAACCAATTTTCTCTCATTCAACATTTATTAGTTTAAAAATGTTCTTCTTATATTAGATTTTGAATGATTTCACTAGGAGAAATATTAATTTAATGATCTCTTATTAGTTATAAATTAAATATGGGTTATAGGTGTAGCCACAATGTGTGTGAAAAAATGTAAAAATTATATCTTAAAAGAAAAAAATATATTTTTTATGTGATCATGGCATAAATAGTATGTGGGTGCCATAATGAAAGTCACATGGTTGGATTGTGTTCATGATTTCGTTGTATGAGGGTTTTTTAAGAAAAAATCTCTCCTTGGTGTCCACATGAAAGGATTAAGAAACAATTGAATCAATGTGATGGTTTGGAGGAGGAGGAATCACCACTCATGATTATATGTAAGCTTTTTATCATGCATGGGTGTGTAAGAAATAAAGCATGGATGAATTTGAAAAAAATTTAAATTAGTAACTAGTTTTGATTCTTGAAGGGGATATTATGTTTGGTTTCACTGTTTTTAGAAAACATTCCTTCAAGATTTAGCTCGGTATTAGATTCCTCTATGGGTCTCATTGAGGTCTTGAGTTTATGTATCGCTATGTAATTTCAGGAATTTTTTGTTGTATTTTTATATTTGTACTATAATATATTTCCAAATATCATTTTTTGAATACATGTTCACCAATTAAATTAAATATTGTGAAAACTATTTTAATTGAATTGTATATTCTTCTTGCCTATTAAATACACTTGTGAGATAACATCTTTCCTGTCTCAGTGGAATGTGGGAAATGTTATATAGGCGTTTTGTAAATGGTATTATTTATTACCCCATTCATATGAATTGTTTTTTGAACACAGATGTTGTTTTCATGATACAAAAAAGGTTCTAGTTTATAACATCTTGAATGGTTCTCCCTAATGTCATGGTCATAGATTCCACAGGTGAAGCTTGGAGTAGTTCATGTCTTGTTTAAGAGTGGATTCACATTGCTTCCTGAGCCATTTCTTCATTGAATTTTTAATTTTCTATTTTATACCAATTTGTTCACATATTATATTTGTGTTTAATCCCATTAAATTTTTTTTCAAGACTTTTGTGTCTAGATACTATCACCTAGGAATTGTTTCACCACCTAACCCATCCAAACCAATGAGTTTAGAGGGCATGTAATAGTGGGGAAGGTGTCATGATTGAAACAACTCCTCCACATAAACAAAAATACACCCACATATCATTGGATTATCCCATGGGTTCTAAATGAATAAAAAATTGAAGTCCATGTTTATTAGGGGTTGCAAACACCATCCAAAAAAAACATTGATCATTGGGTGGGAATATTGATTTGAAGAGAATATATATATATACATATATATCTATGTGAGTGGGTGCGTGTGTGTATTTTTTCACACTTGTGAGTAGAATTAGTTACCTTAATTTTGTAACATTAAATGCAGTTGAGAGAAATCATTGGAGGAGAAATTAGGAGTTATAATTTTCTCTCCAATTATATTCTATAAATATTATTAAAATTGGGATATATTGGATTGAAATTTTTGTAGAGGTTACTGTTTTTTTTTAATTTCTAATATGTTCCATATTTTCATCATTTATCATAAAATAGTTCAATTCGCTACTTTTAAAAATCTCAACCAAATACGATGAAGAGTAATTATAATCATTTCTTTTAATACACAAACACACACACTCACACACACACACACAGATATATATATATATATATATAAACAAAATAATATAATTATTGAGCATGAATAATTAGTCTACCTTCGATATGTGACTTATCTACCCTTCTTATGAGCCCAACTGTTATAAAATAAATTGTGGATTTAATTTTATTTTCATAAAATGTTTCACTGATGGACATCCCATTGTATAATTGTTCTCCATGAATTCTTGGAAAATGGTGTATTTTACCATGATCATGTGAATTTCTTCCCATTTTTCTTCACATTGTACACCAATGCATCACAGGGTTGCAGTTCTACATTACTTTAGTGGATTTGAGTATGATCTAATCTGGGGATTCATGGTTGATTGGTGAGGAATGGGTAGGATGAAGGTTTAAATATGCTTCAGGATGTTTCATGGGATTAGGTGATACATACATTTTTTGACATATAAATAAGGAAAGACAATGATGTAGAGTGATGGGAAAGGCCTTACTCGATTCTGGTTGTCGGAATCCTTCCACCGGTGACATATCTTGCATTTATATCCCTAGATCTGAGAACCCAAGTGTATTTCTTGAAGGAAATTATGATTATTGATACAAGGCGATAATGCTTGAGGGAACACAGGTTTCTATGGAAAACCAGAATACCATATATATAGTCTAGAAACACACGAAGTGTATCCCCTAGCTAAAGTGATAGGGTTTCAGGGAATATAAGGATCACATGTCATGTGACATATCCCATGTGTCGTGTAACCCTCCAAGAGTGCCCAGTCCATGTGCTAGATGTCCCACACCTAGGACCCCATATTGGAGGGAATTCCATGTATTCTGGGAGTACAAAGGCACACCCATGGGTACACAGAAACAACCTGGTACTCGGGCATGGTCATATACATGTTTATGTACACATGATCAACCTGAAGTACAAGGAAACGACTAGAGTGCAGGTCCCCAATATCCTTGAACTGGTTGAGTGGAGCCCCCTTATTATCCTAGAGCATGGCTCCTCAATCCATTAAGTGGGACCCCCTAGTTCACTAGGTAATCAACTACTTATCTATATCTACAAAATTTCACTTGATATGTTATTAGGGAGAGGGTCCTAAATACATTTTGTTTCACCCCCTAATGCACATTAGGGTAATTCCTCTACATATCTACTAATTTTCATCCCCTTATCATACTTGAATGTGGGCCCTCAATGTACTAAGTGTAATATCTATATTATACTACATCGTGGTTCTTATTTCTATTGTGTGCAATCCCCAAATCATACTAGTTTGTGGATCCTCTCAATACTGTGTAACATCCCCCTATCATACTAGGGCGTGGTTCCTATATTTATTGAGTGGAATCCCCTGTTATAATAGGGTGTGGGTTATCTATATACTATGAGGAACCTATCTATAATACTATGGAATGATTAATCTATATACTATGTGAAATCCCCAATCATAATAGGGTTTGGTTCCTCTCTTGGAGATTGTTCTCCATTAGGATATGGAGAAATTTTGTGATGTGGGTCCTCCACAAGGATTTCTCAAGAAGACACATGAGATTCTAGGCATTTATGATATAACATTGAAATTTCCATTAGACTCATCATCCATAGATGGTCTAGGAGATGTATATCCCTATTCTCTATCAATTGTGTATCATTTTGATAATATGCCTATAAATTGGTGGGTTTTTTATCCCTCTTTGTTTCAGTTGAGATGACTTGTTTGATCATATCTTCTGTTTCCCCCCCCCCCATCAGTTTTGGTGTGTCCTACTATGTATGTATATAATCACCTCTATATGGAACATTACCTCATGTATTGTTTCGTCTATAAAAATTGATATATTTAGTGGTGACATCGATAGAGCATTGTGATTCTATAGTGCATAGGCCATGTATGGTGGTTGGGCTTTGAGACATGGAGTCAAGAACTCTTAACTATTTCCTAATCCCCTTGTTTTCTGGATGGGTATTCATTTCTATTTTGGCATGTATTTGGTCCATTTAGACTTGGGTATTATCCTTTAATACCTGGATGTATTCCCTTGAGTAATTTCATGTATGATTTACTATAGATGTTTCAGTCTTTTCTTATTATTCCTCTTTAATGATTCAAGGTGATAGTTAGGTTTGGATGTACATGTACACTAGGAAAAGGCCTCTCATTAACATTTTTACTTCTTACTTCTTATCACTATCCTCAAGCCTAATGTGTCTGACTTGGGGTTGCGATGACTCACCATCCACTGACCAGGTGGGCCCCAGTGTACTGGGACATTACAAAGTTGTATTTGAGAAGTTCATTCCTCAGGACTGTGCTTAGATTTTTCCCTTCTGAATATTGGTTCGAACATAGGGAAATGATGTTGAAGTTCATAGAGTGTGTATTTCAGTCTTTGGGACCAAGTGTTAGTGTGGTGACTAACATATCCATACACTATGAATTTGAATACCCACTAGTCGACTTGTCATACCAATACAATAGTAGTAAGGATCAATAATACATGCATCATATATGACCGAGTCCATTTACAATCCTTCTTGAGTCACCTCCCCTTATATTTATTCTGATATAACTATGGAATTTCATTATCATTTTCAGGATTCTTCTATGAAGACAGTCATATAGGTTACTGATTTATGATTGTGTGATGAAATATTTAATAAAGTAGCCTCAATTTAGGGTCCATATCCGGAATATCTACCTCAAGGAGATTAGGGACATTGACCCATGATTGTATATAAGAACATATTACTAGTAGTATATGATAATTGTCACACATGATAATGATTCTATGTGATTTCTAACACTATAGGCCACCGAGGTTAGATAGTGAGATATATCTCCATGCAGCGGAGGATTGGATTGAGTAAGTAATCCTAGTGTTTAGGCTTCTACAGACCCCGACTGATCAGATGGTTTTACTAGCATTAAGTATTTTACATGTTGTAGTAAGGAAAATAAAGAGTGTATTTATTAAAACTCATGATGAGATGATGGTCTCACGGTATGGAATCCCGTAGTCATTTTTTGATAAGTATTTCAACTTGTGCATGGAATTTATATAGAACTATGATATAATTGATCTATTCAAGGGGTTTGAGATGGTTATTAATTACCCTGCGAGGTTTTCTAACCTTACATGGTCCTCCATCTCTATAGTGAAATATGGGTACTTTCATGCATGGAAATTTGATATAGTTCACCACATAGGCATTAGTGACAATGTTTCTCCCCTTAGAATTATCACCAATGTTAGAGTTCTATAGTGGGTTCTGATAATAGATATATTCTATTTAGAGGGAGGCCAGGCAGCTAGAGCTAGAATTAGGAATCATGTGGTTGAGTCGTCTACATTAGCAATTGAGAACCAATCGTTAGGATCTTAATAAAAAAGACATCCTCATTAATGGTATTCGTCACGTCGACATGAAAATAATTGTTTTTATGGTGTTTCTAGTTACCAATGATATGGGAGGTGCTCGGTGTGTGATGGAATAGGTCACGTGTAATGTGATTCCCCACCTGATATGTTGTGTAGGTAAATAGGTAGCTCATAGACCATTACGGAAGAAGAATCACCATGATCATGGTTCCCCTATGCATGGATAGGTAACCCCTAGGTATGTGCTTCTAGTATAGGATAAGGTTGGGATCCAGGACGGTGGTGGAGGTTGAGGTTAATGAAATAAGCTATATACACAACCTCCACCAAGCATCACATTTTAAGCTTAGGGAGTTAGTGCTCGAGGATTCAAGATACTTCAATCCATTGAGTCTTATGTTATAATATCCCAGGAGAAAATATATGTTATGATCTATGGATTTTATAAACTTATGGCTATACCTATAGGAATTGGTGTGAGCTACTACTTCTTTTACATAATCATTTTTTCAGTACTATAGCTCCTAGTTGACACTATATCCCAAAATATTTTTCTAAATGTTCTGATTGGGTGTGATTCGTTGATATTGTTTATATAATTAAAGTGTATGTTTTTACTCAATGAATATTGTTTCCTGTGCGACCTTCTTGTTTCGTGATGAATCCTTATGATGTAATATTTTCTATAGACTAGTGTTCCACAGTTTTGTCCCAAATTTACTATCATTATAGAAGGGTTAGATGAATTTAGACAGATTTGATGATATTATCCTTTTTAGGAAAGTGAAATCTCATAGTTAAGAAAGTGGGTCTTGCCATTATGGGGATATATCCTATCACCCAAAAGTGTTTGTGTTTTTCCCAAGTCATATAATGCACCCCATATATCTGAAGTCCTCGAATAGTGGATGAATTTATGGATTTCTTTTTCATTGATGTTTTGGGACTACATATTATATGGGATATGGACATCTACATTGACATTCACCCAGATACCACATCGATATCTTCTTTGTAATATAAAAAAAATTATCAAGCTCCAATAGCTATAGGTGTAGTTGAAGAACTTCAAGAAAATGTCTTTATTAGACCTTGTCTATTCCCATGGGAAGCTCATGTTTTTTAATGGAAAATGATTGTGGGATCTTGTAACGTTATTATGATTATCATTGGTTGAAATATGGAATGATAAAAAAGAAGTACCTCTTGTTTGGGGTTACCAATCTCTTTGACCAATTGTGAGGCTTGATTCTGTTCTGGAAGATCGATATTCAGTCCATCTACCATTGGTTAATGGTTCATGAGAATGGTATTCAAAATATGGAATTCTAATGCCACTAAGGACACTATGGGTTCTTGGTGATGAATTTTGGTGAAATTAATGCCACTGTTGTGTTTTTGGATTTGATAAATCTGATATTCGAGCACATATTAGAGAAAATTTTGATTAACATCAATAAAGAAATACTCATTTACTCTATGTCATAATATTAACATGCTGAGAATCCAGGGATGTTCTTAGAATTACTCTAGGATAACTAGATTTATTATATTTAATTTATTTCCCATTTATAGATTCAAAATGGTCAGTTTTTGGGGAATTTAGTTACCGATAAATGATTAGTAATGGGTCAAGTGAATATTGATGTAGTACCTTCGAGGGAGCCACCCAAGAGCATGTTAGAGGATTCATATATTCTTAACTTGGTGGGGGTGATATAGGATGTTCATGGTAGACTTCTATAAGATTTTATCCCCTTTTATCAACATGATATTGAATGTAAATCTATTTACATGGACCAAAAGTGTCATAAATACTTCATGGAGTTGAGGTTGAGGATGTCTAGTGTACCTATGCTGAGACTACAAGAGTAAGGCATGAATGTTTTAGTGTATTTTGATTGATGTAGATTTATAAATGATAGAAATTTTATGTAGAGGTTGAACTCATCCCATATGGGTCTAGGTAGTGGAGAACCAATGAGAAGAACTATGTAGATCACCACACGGAGTTGGCAGTGTTATCATTCACTTTGAATATGTGGAGTGACTATCTTCTAAGAGAGTTCATTTGGTTTACTCAAACAATCAAAGCCTTAGTAAAATATTCAATTAGAAATATCTAAACTAGAGACTAAGGATTTGGTTGGAGTTATTATATGACAATTACATTGAGATAACCTATACTCCGTCAAAGGGGAAACATGGTGCCAAATGCACTTAGAAAAAAGTCATGTTCTCACATACTGGAGTTGGTATCTGAGAATTTGGATTATTTTCATTTTACCCAGGAAGAGGAATGGGGTGAATGTTTTCTTTAGTCATTGTTGGTGACTCCTACACTTCTTCAACATGTGAGATAATCTCAGTTGGGAGACATCGACCATGAGGTTCTTTGTGAACATATGTCCTCAGGGGATGCACGAAATGGATTTATTAAAGGAGGTATCAAATCATTCTTTTACTAGGAAGGAAAGTGGTTCCAATTATATTTTTTGAGAAGTTGATGAGTGTGTTTTAAAATTATTCTTTTGTCTGACATTTTAGTGTGAAAAATATGTATAAGTACCATTAATAGTAGTTTTGGGGGGCTAGCATGAGGTGGAGTGAAACCATGTTTTTATCTAGGATTCTCACATGTCATTTGGTAATGACTTTGAACAAATTTTTAGTGGATAATATTTAATACAAAGGTGTTTTTCTTTTATGAATAGAAATACCAAGAAAACAAACCATTTTACGAAGAAAATATTTTTTTACATTGGATATCACTTCTAGAACCAAAAAATTTATTGAATATTAAGAAACATATTTTCCTAAAATTATCTTTGTATGATTGTAAATGAATATTCCATTTAATGAGTGGCCATGGAGACAAGTAATTCTGTACCATCGATAAATTTAAATAATATCCCTTTCACATTATTCTAAAATGGTTAAAAATTTCTTCATTTGAAACATCATTGAAGATTACATTAATTTTTTAAAAAAATAATAAAACATTATTAAATATTTCATGTAAAAAATTTTGTATAATCTTAAAATATTCTTGAATGCATTTTTATAAAATATGTATATTGAAGAAAAATTGTTTTGACTGAAGAGGGAAATGAAGCATGTTTTATTTAATAACGATATTTAGATCAATTTTTTTCATTGATAGAGGAATAAAATATCATTAAATTTATTCATTAAAAATAAAGAATTTATAATAATATTCTTGAGTTTCTTATCATAAGATTTATTCATTGCAAACCTAATCCTGTATAATCTCAATAAAAAAAGTGATTGTAACATATACCCTTAGTTGTTTGGTATCTCCTAAATTATATGATCATGATAGATATAACTTCAAATAAAACATCAAATATCATGAATATTAATGTATTAAGATATATTATATCGAATGGGTAGTATATACACAAATTACTAAATAGTGTATTTGGTATACATCTCATGGTAGTAAATGTGAGAAGACAAACAGTTTCCTCAAGACCAAATTTAGTCATTCATACACATAATTATAGTATAATAAATATCTATTAATTAAAAATATATTAAAGATAAATTATCATATATATCGTAAACTATTTTATTTTATTTTAGTCCTTTATGACAGGTTAATTAACAATTCATTGTCAAAATCAGAGTTTCAGGTGATAATGTATTGATTTTGTATTTTGTTTTAGATACATAATTTGGAATATTGTAATATTATCATGATTAAATAATCAATAAAATGGTAATAATGATATAAATTTAATATAACATCATTATTTAAGTTCTTATAATATTTTATAATAGTTAAAATTCGAAAATGAGTTGCACAATTCATGAAGATTGTACGTCGTACGTACACATAAACACAATTTCTAATTTTCAAAAAGATAGAATGTAATAATTTTAAAAAATATTTAATTTTTCAAAAAATAATTATCATATCAAATATTTCATTAATATTCATTAAAAGACATCCTTATTTCGATATATTTCAAAATAAAATTTAAAATATTTCACATTGCTACGTAGAGGCGGTAGTCCAAATATTTGCATGAGTGATAAAACTATTTTCCAAAAAATTGGTTGGTAATAACATATATCTGATATTATAAATATATAATTATATTAATATCATAAATATATTATTAATATTTTGAATTCCTCATTATTTCCATCCATGAGAGGCAGTTATGGAAATCAAATTACATCAGTTTGTGAGGCCGCAATATGTCATAGACGTGATCAATATTTTTTTTCCAATTTGATGGAAGGGGTTATGGATAAAATAGTATAAAATAAAGATAATAACATATAAGAATATATAATATTATTATTTTATTATTTTATCACATTTGGAGAATATTCCAATGAGATAGATGATGTAGTTAAATAATCCAGGGTAAATAAATTTTCATCCTCTTCGAACAACCTCTTCCTATTTATAGTTGAAGAATTTTGAGATTGACTTTAATGTCAAACCAGGTACTACATAAAATGTAGAAAGTTTTATGAGAAATATTTGGTAATAAATATTTAGTAATAAAATTTAGATTGTAAATAGGAGAGGATAGGTGGTGGCCTCTTATAAACTGGGGAGAGGACAAGCATAGAATTTTCAAAAAGAAAAAGCGATAACCACATTTTTAAAATTCAAAAAGGTGCCAAAATGTCTCATTACTGAAATATTTATGAGATAATGTTGAAATATTCCAATAAATAAGGAATTTTAAAAATATCTTGGTTATTTTAACCCTTATATTATTAGTTTAACCCATAATAAACCTGTTTTTTAACTTTAACCGTGATAATTGGTTACTTCTATTTTTAATATCCATTAATAAAAAATAATGAATAACTTATTTAACAATATTAATAATTATTATTCAAAATAATTTTTAAATTTATTCAAATTTAATTGATTGTTTTGGAAAGTTTTAATTTATATTTCATCCCGTATATAGGATGAAACATTATTTATCCAAAGAAAAATACATCCAAAAATATAGAATGTTTTATTATAAACATTCAATATGAAATTAATAACAATTAACTAAATTTTATTTATTTTAATATTATCGAACTAATTTTACTTTTAAATCATTTTTCAAAAAAAATAAAACTTTATATTATTTAAACAAAAAAGAAATTTGTAATAAAATGATGTTTTTCACAATTCAATAACAAATTAATCTTTTAAATTTTTTTTAGAAAAGTAAGTTGAAGATAATTTTTTAATGATGATTTAATTTTTATAATTTTTTATAATAAATTTTCTATAATTTTAATTAATGTTTGAAAGTTGCAACTTAACTGACTTTTATAATAATGAAGTATTTCAAAAACAATTCTTTTTCAGTCAAATGGTTCTTATTTCTATTCTAATTAATCGATAACCATTAAATATATTTTATAAATCATTATATTATACAATTTATATAATATATTTATCCCTCTCCATAACTATATATTTCATAGCTATAAAATAATGGTATATTATATTAAAGTTCATTTAGACATAGGGTTGTGTGTATCACAATCTAACAAAAAATTATATTTAAAGAAATATATTTGGTTGGTTTTTAAAGGTCCATGTTTGATATTTCACACATTACCATGAATAATTTTCTTAATTTAAAAAATTGGGGAGTTACACTCTCCCCACCCTCAATAGATAATGTCCATGAAATTTGAACAATAGCTTAGAAATCAAGGGTTTTCTTTCTAAATATACCATTGTTATTAACCTGCTTCCTAAAAAGGGTTAACAAAAATTAATAATAAAATAGGGAAATAGAAATATTAATGTCATCCCAAATAACACCTAAATTTTAATTACAATGAGAAATCATTAGTGGGACTTGTAATAAATGTTTAAATAATTATGAAGAGGGATATAGATAATTTATAAAAAGAATGTGAATGATAAAGTGAAAACTAACGACCAAAATTCCCTAAATCTGTGATTTAAATGATGGTAAGAAGATTCAATTATCATTTCATGATACTTTTAAAAACTTATGGACTCTTCTACTAGAATTATAATTATCACACTAAAATATTACCACTTGTTATGTTTTTATTTCACAATCATAACTTCAACCTTGGGTTTTTCAATGAATAATTTCCACATCATTTCTTAATCCGCAAAATGAATATTTGAGATGAATTTTTTTTATTTTTGAATGTTAAAATTTAAATTTAATCGATCATAATATCTATAAAATGGTGATAATTTCTCCACTATTTATCTAAATATATACCAAAACCAAAATTAGTTTCATGAGTTATCTAATATAAAACATTATTCCTTTAACCTGAACTCTAAAACCAAAATTTCTAATTAATACATTCTATATTTATTTATCCATAAAATATTATATTTAAATATAATTTCATATCAATATGAAAATCACATTGGCCACTGGTAGGTGTTTCTCCCTTTTCACCCTTCAGTTGTGGGATCAAACCCCACGACCTTGCTATATGTGACATGTTGTCACCAAGAATGTAGGTTTTCCTTTATCTAAAATAATATTAATAATTTTCCTATAATGTTCTTGAAAGTATGAAAAATATCCTTCAAATTACATTGGTAGTCAAAAAAATTTTAACCACAAGGGTTTTCTATAAGAATTATTATGTTTGTACACAATCAAAAAATCTTAATTGACTACTATTACCTTAACATCAACGTTCATGATAACCCCAATGTTATCAATGCCGTTAATCTTATTTCCAAAAAAACATAATGGAATTATTGCTTAAATGTTTTTTTACTAAATCATATCCTAATACAATTGGTTGTATTTCCCTATGTTTCTCCAAAAATATCAATAATACTTATAAAACTCTAACCACATAAAGTGTATTAAATGGGTTTTCATGAAATTGAACTTATGAACAATCATAAAATCATAAAACAATGATTGTATTCATAAATCTTAATTCAATATTATAATAGGAGATATAGTTTTATAAAATTAAAAAAATACTTATATGTTTCTTGATTCCATTAACTAGAATAACATTGGTAAAAATATGTCTGCAATGTAATTATTGAATACAAATATATATGCACTATAATAATTCTATTTCAGCTATATTAAGAGTATATGTTTGATATTGTTTCCTTAACTTCGACTATGGTATATTCCATTAAATCTTGGGGAATTATATAGTGTCCTGTCCTGTCCCATTATATTTCAAAGACTAAACATTAGAATCATATTTCTTGGCCTTACAATCATGGGCCTGATGTTATTTCTCTCAACACTTGAAATAAATTCTCAATCCCATTTATACACTCACTAGGGTGTTTTATTACAAAATTATCACATGTAGGAAAATCCTTATTCCCCTTCTACAAAAATTCTATTTTTCTATACCTTCATCATCATCTCTTGATTTCTATAGAATCCATAAGAACAATATAATTATTTCAACATATTTTTAGAACATAGTTTTATGTCATTATATGATTAGAAGTCTTGGGAGACTAGTTCACTTTGATTTATTAGCCTAATCATGATTAATAATTGGTCAATCATGATTTTTTTATTTTTTATTTATTTCTAAATATACCTTTATATCCTTGTAATGGTTCCATTATAATTAGAAACATTTTCTTCTTCCATTGATCTCAGAATTAATAATTTTCTCTCCATATCGACTCATTTATCATGAAAGAAATATTTTCCAATCCATGTTCTTTAAAATCATTGCACTATATGTTTACTATTTATTCTTAATCCACATTTATTTGTATGAATGAAAAAGATTTATCTATAAATCCCATGAGATAATAAATAGACATGAAAACGTTTACCCTTTCATTACTTCTTAAATTGTGAAATATTTTGTCTAAATAAATTGAACATTTCTCAGTAATAAATGAAATTATAGTCCCATTGAGTGATGGTGTTTTCTAACACTTGAGGTGTGATAACATTGTTACACAGTATAGTGTATCAACATGCTTCTCCACACGGGAATGGTAATTACTCATAACTAATGTCAACTACCCCAATATGGTTATAATAGGATCAGTTCCAACGATATGTCTAGCTACATGTTCATTATAATTCTTAAGAAGTAAATCTCTACAAGGAGTGCACAGATTGATACTATTCCCAATTCTTGTATTATGCGTCATTTATAAATAACGGAATACAATAGATTATATCATAATATTATGTAAAAAAATTCACAATAACAAATCTAGTGACATACTTAACAAAAATTGAAAAATTATACACATCTAATATCAGAATCATAAACATGGTTTTTTGGAAACTTTTTAAAATCATAAAAATATTTTCAAATAATTAATAATGGTTTTTAACAAAACATACAATTAGCCCAAGATTATTCCATGGAATATCAAACTAGTTGCATAATAATTATTTTTTTTTTGTACTAGGTGATGATCATGTCAAAGCCTAATTCACCCTTTTCAGAGTTATTACTCCTAGGTACATCTATGTTACAACCAAGACCATATGTTATATTTATATAGGGATGAATTTATAGAAAAAACAAATAACATCTTTCTGAAAAAAACATTTGTATTTTCTTATATACATATCCTACAATTCATCCATAGATTTATTTTCCATAATATATGTTTTCCTAATTAGTTTTCCTATTATGTCTACTAAAATTGCTATGAATCCAATTATAATGACCCTAGACCTAGTATTACAGAGTTTGTGGTTAGATTTTTTACATTGGTATAAGATACAAGGAATCACCTCCCAAATGACCGAATAATACAGTAGTGTAGGAAAAATAGATACATAGTCAAATCTCACATTATATTTGTAAATATAAAATACAATATAATATTTCATTTGAATACACTATTATTCCATTTATTATATGCCTTCATATCAATCATGTTACACTTCCTAACATCATAGTGGAAGGAAACACAAGAAATGGGTGATCTCAGATGCTAAGTAAAGGTATGAATATAGTGGAATCTACCATAATAAAATTATAAATAATAAATATTAAAAGGAAAATAACTAAAACATATAACATTTAATCAATATCATAAACATTAGGATTAATATAATAGTAATAAATGATGACCATATAATTTCATATAAATGAAATCATAAACATGAAACCTTACTATTGATATTCTAACTAATAGAATAATGACATGGACATCAATAACTATTCTCATAATGGGGGAATTTCTAATTCTGGACATCATAATCATACCATCAAGACTTTGTTCTAGTACATGTTTTATAAATTCTTTAGGTCACGACAAAATAACCAAGCAAGTTTTTATCATGAGCCCTACAAAATCATCAGGGGATAGTGTTGGCCCCACATATCAGTTACTAATTCCAATGAATTACCAATGTGAATTTGGGGATACATAATCATTGTAAACATAATCATTAAAAAACTAGCATATGAAATGTTAATAACACCTCCAATTAATAAACATATTCACAAACCATCTATAGTAATATCGAAAATGATATCTAAATACAAAATCCCTAGCCAAAAAATTCATAAATCATGGAGAGAAATAATAAGGATGGTATCACTACAACATATCCCCACTAAAGAAAATTTAAGACAAGGTTTGTTGTTGATGATGAATAATGATATGATAATAAATGAAATTTAAACATTTATATGGAAAGATAATTTTCACTTTGAAAATAACCATAACAAAATTCCAAAAATATTATGAAAAGTTTCCTTACAAATATCATATTAAAAACATAAATGAATATTCAATGTAATTTGTGGTCATGATGGTGTGAAATTTTGTACACAATGTATAAGTTAAAAAACAATTTTGTAACAAGATTTTAAAAGGATAAAAGTGCCTCATTTTTAAAATTACATGATGATAACTTTTTAATTATTTTGTAAAATTGTAAAACATGGGTAAAATTTATTTAATAAGTTATTTTAATAATTTTAATTTAATATTTATTTGTTAGAAATCTTCGATATGGGAGATAATGGGTTTTCGACCAAAGAGTGAAATGAAGACAGTTTTCATTAAAAATATTTTTTTGATATAAATTTTTCATAAATTTTTTTTACTGATAATAAAAAATATATTTTATAGAAATATATATGTGAGAATAAATTTCATTTTTTTGATAAATATACTATAATATTATTTCATTGTAAACATAATCATCAACAATCTAGATAAACAGTGAGATTGCAGCATAAACCTTTACCACTTTGGTAAATTATGAATTATAAGTCAGATGAGTTCAATAAAATACAATGAAAATTTAAATTCCATGAAAATAAATATATTAATCATATAACATATAAAAATATAATTAAATACACCATATAAAAGAACAATGTTGTGAAAATGGGATATGTCTAATAGAAGTTAAAGTTATATCATAATCTCTTACCTCGGGACAGATTCCCTTGGTACATGTCCTTAATTCTTATATAATAAATACATATTTATTATAAATGTATTATATAAACAAAAAAATTTATATAATACCATATATTTATTAATTATTGTTTTTTATAACCAATTAATAAAAAAATCATTGAAAACTTCACTATTTCATGTCATAATAGCTTCATTTTTCATATATATTTTTGATCAGTAATTTCATTCCTTTTACATTGATAATGGATTCATAATATAAATAATTTCAAAAATGATATATAGATCATATATAATTATTATATAGATATTTATAACATCATATAAAATTTAAATATGTGAAAATGAGGTATACCCATCATAGAGATGGTAGGTCATTTGTACGCATGAACATCGTTTCTATTTTTCTAATATTCTAAACGTAATAATCTTAAATAACATTTAAAATTTATTTTACAAATTATTCCATGAAATTTCATTAAATAAAACTTTATTAAAATCCATATCTAAATAAAATTTAAAACATTTAACATTACTATGTGGGGGAGTTAGTCCACACACACCCATAAGTGAAATTATTATGTTGAAATAGATTGTAAGGTATGAAGTTATATGTGATATTGTAATTCCCGAAGTATATAAATGACCTAAATATCATATGAATATTTTAAATACATCATCATACCTAGATGTTAGAACAGGTGATGGAAAAAATGTATATCGTTTTGTGAGATGATAATCCTCTGTAAAAATGATCGACAGCTTTTTCCCATTTTATGGAAGGGAGATGGATATAGGTCATTAAAATAACATGATAATTTTTTTTCATAAATTATATAATGTTGTTATTATTTTATCACTTTTTGATATTATATTAATGATTTATAAGAAGTAAGAAAAATGAATTGTAAGAAACATTACCTCTTCTACGAAAAACCTCTTTAGGTTTTTAACAAATTCCTTCTTAGATTTGATTTACAATCAATCCATGTACTATAGGATGTGGATAGGGATTTCAGTAATATAATTATAATTTTATGTGGACATCCAAAATGATTTTTAACTCTGAATATGATAGGATATGGGTGTCCTTTTATAATTGGGGAAGAGGACACACTATGAATTTTTGAAATTAAAGATTAATAACCATGTATTTTACATATAAAAAGGATATAAAAAAGAAACATCTCAAAACATGGATGATATTCGATCTAAATTTGTCCAAAAAATATTAATTAGTAACGTTTATGGGTTATTTTAATCTTTATATTCATTTTTTAAACCACGTTAAAACTGGTTTACCCCTAATTTTTTTTAATTATTACTATGTTTAATATTAATTTTAAAAAAAATTAGTTGTTATTATTATATAATATTAAATGTTATTATTAAAAATAAGGAATCCAATTTTTTAAGTGAAATTCAGAAGATAAAAATTTTTAATTTAAAAATATCTCTACAAACATGATGATAAAGCATTTTTCTAATGGAAAAGATATTGAATGTATAGATTGTTTTAATATTGAAATAAGATATGAAATTGATTAGAATGAAATAAATTGAGTATAGTGGTAATTTATGTTTTTGGTTGATATATGAATGGATCATGAAGACACATATAGTAAAAGTTTTCATTTATAGTGTATGAATATATTATTGAGGTGAAAAATAATTCACAAAAAATAGTAGGCTTTCTGTGAAGGGGATGATCCTTGTTAAATTGACTTTTACAGATTGCTTTTATTTCCTATAATTTTCTTCTAAGGATGAGGAACAATTTAAGAGATGATAAAACACAATCCAATCATCACTATTGATGAAAAATGGAATCTAAAAAATAATATCGTTGATTCAAGCTCACCAATATCATTGATATAACTGTACCCTGGGATTCACGTTGTATGAGAGAAAACAAGGTTCCCTCTAATAATATCACATGTTGAATGCTGATTAAGACAGATAACATAAATTTAGTAAATAACAATGATTTTTATACATTAGATATAAATAATTCTCATGATCGGAAGAATATGATGTGGCCTTATATTCTATCTCCTTATTTGTATATTTGATATTAAATTATTATATCACATAAATTTTGATACATCCTATGAGGGTGGGGTGAATGAGTTAGAATAGTTTTATCAATCCCTTTTGAAAAATCAACTTTATTCAACAAATTTATCTCAAAATAATCACCACTTATGAATTGAGGTAATCACATTACATTTGATAATGATTTTAATCTATATAAATGATGAATATATCCCCTATTTTTAGTGATTATTATCATATTAATAGATATCTTTTATTATTTTAGAAAGGAACTACATCATGATAATGTCATTGAACTCATCACAAAGGATGAAATTGACCAGTTACCATATTGAGTTAATAGAACATTATAATTATCCTTGAGTAAATATCCTAAATAATGATTATGAACTTTAAATAGACTCTATTAATGTTAATAATATTACTTCTATCATTAAATAAGTCTTATATAGTTTTTATCAATACTCAAGGGGCATATCTAACCTGATAATCATCCCCATTTTAATTTATCTATTTTTTTATATTCAAATGATATTTCTATGAATATTTCTATGAATATTTCTTCTATTTTCTAATTAGACTCTATAAATTTAATATTTTTTCCTTGAGATGATACATCATTCAATTCCAAAATGCCGAATTTTATGATCATGAACATCATAAAAATGAAATTAAGATTTTTCTATAGTAAAATCCAACACACCATCGTTTACTCATTTGGATTCCCCCATGGATCCTTGAGTAACTTTCCAGAGATCATTCCAAAAACTAGTTCAATGTTATACTTCATAGAGTTTTCTGTATGAAATTTTGTTCTTTCTCAACCATGAAATAAGAAATAGTTATACTAGATTCAAGGATCCCATATTCTATATGAATATATTAACTTGTCAATTTCATATGTTCTTCAAATATTAATCATCAATAAAATATAAATATTAAATCATTGGAATCATAACATTAAATGCATCTCTGATCCCTTGTTGAATGAAATGGTTCTCCTAATTTATCCACTCATGACCCCATCAGAAAATCAATGATATTTAATATTTTAAAACTTATTTTTATATTACCATATAACATGAGTTTGTAGATGTTCATGTTCTTATAGAAATTTCATTGTGACTTATTCACTAGTTCATGAAGAATCATTTCTTCATATATTTCTATCACATAATGTCAAGACGGAAACATTTTTTGTGCCACTTCTCTCCAATGATATCCTAAAAATTCATAATATAATTTATTTTATTGAATTTTTGTTATCATTTTCATCCATAAAAAATGAGATAATAACTATAATGTTCTTATAGTTTTTTCTTATTATGCTCGTCATTAAGGGTCATGTTCTTCAAATCCTGAACTACTAAATCTCTATTATTACTTCAATTACATACCAAAGTCATTATCAAATCCTATCTCTCTAGAAGTAAATATAATATAATTATAACCCATACATCATCTTTTAATGTTACTTTCATTGATTCAAAATACTTATAGATCAAGATTAAGTCAGTCAAATGATTTTATAATGGCTTTCATTTTGTTAATTCTATGTTAAGCAATTACCTCATCACGTAAATTTTTTTATTATTGTCCAATTGTAATATATATAATTCAACAACATTATCAGTTTTTTAATTTTTTTCATTTCATACATGTTAAAGAAATAATTATTTTCCAAAGACACCCGCATAAGTTCCAGTTCTTTATAGTACATTCATTCCTAACCCTATTACTATATTTTCTCTATGAATTCAACAATAAGTGGAATATCCATGTTTGTTTTTGAAAAAGATGATATTCTATATATATATATATAATAAAATTGAAAATACATTCCATCAAACATGTCTATTATATACTTACTATTATCCGACACTATGTATTTTGACTATAGGGAACTGTAACTAGTATTGAGATATCATCATGTAATTTTTGTGAAAATAAATAAGAGCTTATAGAACGATTGGATTTTAATACCAATTGATTGAAATAAAACATGGCCACTTATAATTATAGTAAAACCAATTAACTAATGATCCTTAGTCTACCAAAACATCTAATGAAATACAATTAATGAGTGTACCCAATATTGGTTGAATTTATAGCCAACTCCCCACATAAATTCATTGGTTACTCACATAAGAAATCCCACACACATTTAATGAATCAAAAATTCATTAAATGATATTATATAATGACTAAAAACATAGTATATTAACATTCTGTATTCAATGAGTCCTATGTGCATAGGATAAACCCTAGTGGTCTCTTTAGATTCACCGACAGATATATGAGATTACCATTATATTACTAAGTATATATTCAAAAAAAATATCTAATCTCACCATAAAAATTTCTTCTCATTATCTTCATGCATTTATATAATCATAAATATCACATTTCCTTGAATGTCCATCCAAAATTAATTCTATGTGCTAATAGGATAAAATGTTATTCATTGTCTGGTAAAAACCTTGATCAATACTACCTAGCCACCATAGTTGTTATGAAAACATGGTAACCCCAATACATATAGAAATTTTACACCTCCAAGAAGGTTATGTGCATAGAATAAAATCCTATTGGGAATGTCCTGTTTGTATTTTTTGGTAATATACTATTAATACATGATGTACATTATGGAAAATAATCATACAAAATAAAATTTTCTGGAAGATTAATTTAACGCAACCCGAAAAATTACGATGGGATCTTTTCATAGAAAAAATTATCACTAATTTATTCAATTATATAAATCCACTGAAGTGAAATTTTTTCTTTTTTGATTAATTGGTATACCAATATTTCTATACAATCATTTTATTATAGGAATCAAGGGAATATATCCTCTAGCGGTGATCCAAACACGCTTCATGAACCTATGATCCTCGTCATAGAATCCTCTATGTTCTAACATGTATTAATGTTATGAATTTGATAATCACCATTGATTAGAGCAAAACCCATGATGGGTAGATGAATTGTTTTTAGGTGGAGAGGAAAACAATTATAGGCTTTCTTCAACGGATTCTTAGGGGAGATATCTCTAGGGCTTGAGAAAATCCACTCTATAATTTACTATAAATAACTAAATAATAAGGGCTAGGGATTTTAAAAAGTTATCATACCCAATAATATATTGTATTGGGATATGAAATAATAATTTTGACGGGGTCCTTATTATTTTATTAATTTAAACGAACTTCATATCAAAATATTATTATTATTATTATTATTATTAATATTTTCATTACATGTGGTAAATTGAGAGATAATTTTTTTTTGAGTAAATAAATTAGTATTTAATATAACATTTTTCATAGGATCGTCAATAATGATAATCCAATCATAATTTATCCTTGAATAATGACAACTTATTTAATTAAATATACACAACATTATTATTTTACAATAAATATAAAAATATAAAATTTTCTTAATTTGTGATTAAATATTTAATTAATTATAACTTATCTAAATAATTAATTATATGTTACACTGTGAATAAACTAGAATAAATAAATATAACGTATTTTTGCAATTAAATAAATAATTACAGAGTAAATAAATATTTACTATATATTCAACTAACACATATATAAATTCTCATGAAAAATTATTAGACAAATATTTGTGATCAAAATTACATGAATAAATTTTAAACCATGAAGAAGAATTGTATTTATCATGCATATTAAATTTATATGGATTTAAACTAGTGTTTTGAATATGCTTAGTGTGTGACTTTTTAGGCATCTTTCCCAATGGGATTAGGAAACAATACCTAAAGCCTATGGTTAGAATATATTATCATACCAAGTCTCCCATAGAGAATAAAGTTATATTTCCTGAAATCATTTAACCTCCTATAAATTTAAACAAGGAAATATAATCTCTTTATCACTAATCAAGATGGTTTCATAATATTGTAATTAAACTATGTTCTCAATATCACTTCTCCTTTTTTAGAAATGTACATTCCAATAAAATGCCATGACCATGGACATAATTAAATAGTCATTCTCCCATAATATGTATTAATATGTCAACATTTATTCTTTAAAAGATGTAATAAATACAATCATTAATTATTCATTAATAAAATCTCACCCATGATGCACCCAACTAACCCCACTTACCATAGTCACATGACATCATAGTTTTGTTTTTTTCGTCAATATACATGAATCATGAAATACATTAATAATAATAATAAATTAAAAATATAATTACAAAAATTTATATATAGAAATGTCCTATTAATCATATAAATGGGGATATTATAACATGTGGGTCTTGTTTTCATAATCTCATGTACTAATATTACCAAGGGGGTACATTATATGAATATTCTCAATGACCAATAAATCTCCACCCCTAATATCATATACCATTTTTTCTCATAAAATTATATCATTTAGATATATAACAAATATTTAATAATACGATCATGGTTCTTCTACGTTCTCGTCATAGAGGGAAACATCTATGACCTTTCGATGTGATAAGTACTCTTATAAAATTATTATATACCCTGTAACGCATAAGAAGAATCATGATGTGATAGAAAATATAATTGATAATACAATAAATGAATATAGGTAATCATAAAGTACATAGATGATGGTTATTGGGAACAAACTAAAACACTTCACTAACTCATTTTTACTCCATCGAAAGATTCCAACATCGGATGGTCATGATTCACTTGGAGTTGTTATCGTACCATTCACTAGACACATCAACCATCCACAATCTTAAGGATGAAATTATATTAACCCTAATTTTGATGATTTATAATCATATGAACTGGATTATTAAATCACCTTCCAATAGTATTATCATGCCCTAATTATTGTTGTATATTATGGATTCGACCAGGACCATATGGTTGTGGTACGTGGGTGGTTTTCCCAAGAACAAAAGGTACATGCATAGTTATCTCATGCTTACAATATTATAGGAAGAAAGTTATTATAGATAATTATATAAATAATTTTTTAGTTTTTATCCCTTAACCATGTTCTATAATCCTGTTCAATAAATATTCATTTTCTACGCAACATTTGTGTGTAATGTTCAAATATTATTGACTCATATCCTGAGACCACTGTTGAACAGTACTGATGTTTTTCTCTATAAATTATATCCTTATTTTTTATTTATTATCCATGTTTTGTTGTTTATTATTCAATTAATTTATTATCAATCACCTTTATCAAGTTCTCATATTCGTATTCACATCTTATGCTCACTTAGGGTTTTTGATTATCATCTATTATGTTTACCCCTAGTGATTATGAAATAAAACACCTTCCATGTTTTTATATTCCCTTGGTAATTCATAAAATTATAATGTATGATATGTATAATGTTATAATATGATAAGAATGTTTGATGTATATATTTATGACTTATTGTAAAATAATAAAAACATTTATCTAATCTACAACTACAATAAAACGTTGTGTTTTGGGATTATATTGATTTGTGAGATTTATTGTTAAAATTAAAGATATATTTTTAAATGTTGGTCAATTATACTCATGTTATCTCACTTTTTATCAAATAATATTTTTTGGTTTATATTTCATGCACCCAATATAGGATTATTGGTCAGGATAATCTATGATTAGTAGGATAATATTACTTGTTGTCCTATTGTTTCGCATCTTCCACTCTGCCTCTGTAGTGCTATCATGGTTGAAACCCTTGTTATCAACGGTGTAAAAATGATTATATTCATTTTGAATATATTTCAATAAATACATATAATTTGGGTTGTTTGAGGAAGTCAGTTTGATCATCCCTCTTTTGGATGATCCCCAAATCCAATTTTTTTTATAAAAAAATAAATAAAAATTGTGTGAAAATGGAGCACATCATTTCATATAAAATAGAATAATATAATTGACTATTTAATTTTCAAAAAAATGACTATATTTGACCATGATATTATAAAATCACTGTCAACAGACAGTACTGAATAATGATATGTGGATGATGTTTCATGTTATTGGTAAAGCTGTAAAACTCTCTATTAATGTAAACTGTGTGATTTTCCCCAAAAATGACGAACTATAGTACCTTGAGATGAACTAAAATTTTTCATATTAATAAAAATCATTTTGATAAATTTTTAATGACTTTTTCACTATTTAATAATCTCTAAATTATTTTTTAAAAATATCCTTCATAAATTAAATTTGACTAGATTTATTTTTTTATCCTTGCAAAAAAATCATCTAGAGACCATCATTTTAACACAAGTGACTCAAATACCACTTTTTTCTATAATAACTAAGATATATAATAGATAAAATAAATAGGATTACCTTAATTTTATTTTAACTAGAATAATAGTTTACAACTTCAATTAATAATAGCATTTATTTCTCCCTCTCGAAGCTCCAGAAGCATTCTCATGGGAAGGAGATCTCTACCATGTGACTAGATGCAATTAATGGATCCCCATAACCCCCATAATTAATTATTGGGTATGGTGAAAATTTTAAAAAAAGTCCCCACCATATCAATACTACAATTATATATCATGAGATTCTCCCATGGCTTTCGATATAATAAGAAAATGGGAGTCCATGTTTGTTGGGGGTAACTACAAGATCCGCCCAAATGTTGAATAACAAGTGGTGTGTAGATGGAGAATAATGTATTTTTTATTGAGGATAAATATATTTCATTTTTAGTTTGGAATAAATTATTTAAAAATAAAATAGATTATTTCTTAGAAGGGAATTAGTTTCTTTATTTTGGTTACCAGAAATTGCGTTTAGAGATATCAAAGAATGATAAATAAGTAGATACGAGTTTTTATCCGATTTTTATTTTTAAATAACCTGATAATATGGATTCGTTGGAAGGAAATTGTGGCCGAGGTTAAAATTTTTTAATTTCTTATATTTTCATTATTTTCAACATATATCATAAAATATAGAGAGTTTAGTAATATGAAAACATTGTAATATCCAAGAAAAAACATCATGAAGAGATAATTTTATCTTGGATCAGTGGATTGAGATTTAAAAAGATAAAAAAGAACTCTATATTACAGAGATCAGAATGAAAAATGGTGGGGAGAATGTGACACCCTACTTTGAGTTATGTTTTCATTTTATACTTCTTCTTTTATATTTGGAAAAATTTTCATAAATTGTTTGGAGGATTTTTTAGAAATTCAGAGAATGTAATTAATTATCTGGATAGAGGAATTATTCATAACATTAATTTTAATTCAAAAGGAGAAATTATTCAATGAATATATTGGGAGTTCTTTCTTGTTGTGAAATGGTTTCATTAATATTATGGCTAATATCATTCACAATGTGAGACATATTCACAACATAACTTTATTATTACACTTTTAAGATGAGGTGACGTGTTTTCCAATATATATAGAAACATGAAAATTTATATTGTGATTACCAAATTCACATCATGAGTGGGGTCAGTTCTAGACTATTTTAATCCTTCGTGAAATTTTAATCCCTCATTCAGTTTGAATTAATTTTATCTCAACTTGTAGTGCCCCTTAATGCATTTTTTTGGTGAACATTGATGCCTATTCTCTAATTCCAATGAATCATTGACCATTATATCATGGAAATATTTATAAAATGTACTGAAGATATCAGATATGTGGAATCATCTATGATCTATCATCCCATAGAATCACAAGGTTAGTCATTTTTCTCTCATTAAAAATTTATTGGATTAAAAAGGTTTTTTTCTTCTTATATTTTAAATTATTTGACTATATAAAACATTTTTGGAAATACCTCTTATTTGTTGGAAATTTAATTTGGGTTATTGTTGTTACCCACAATGTGTTTGAAAATTTGAAAAATTACTTTCTTAAAAAAATGGATTTGTTATGTGATCATGGAATAACTGGGTTGTGGGTGCCACTATGAAAGTCTCTTGGTTGTATTTTCATCATGTTTTCATTATATGATGGTTCTTAAAAAAATATTATGTCCTCGGTGTCGACATTAAAGGATCACAAAATAATTGACTCAATTCAATGATTTGGAGGGGGATAATTACCACTCAATAGTATATGCATGTATTTTTTCAGGAATCAGGATGATTGAAATAAAGAAAAAGTGATTATGCCAATTTTTAAACTAGTAACTAGTTTTGATTCTTGTATGGGAAACTGGTTTTGATTTTACTACTTTTGGAAACATTTCCCACAAGATTTAGCTTAGTGGTAGATTCCCCTATGGGTCTCGGTGAGGTCTTGAGTTCATGTATCGCTAATTACATTCCATCATTGTGTGTTTTGTTTTTATATTTTTATTATATCCCCTTTCCCTATGTCAATGTAATTTTTTTTGTTAAACATGTTCATTTACAAAATTTTATATTGTAAAAACATTTTTGTATGAATTGGATATTCTTATTCCCAATTATATAAAATTGTGAGCTAACTTCATTCTGGTCTCATTGGAATGTGGAAAATTTTACATAGGGGTTTCCTACTAGGTATGATTTATCACACCATTCATATGAATTTTGATTTGTATGAAGATGTTGTTTTTCATGATAGAAAAAAGGTATAGATTATTACTTCTCGAATGGTTCTCCATGATTTTGCAGTCTGAGATTCCATAGGTATAGAATGGAGTGGTTCATGTCTTATTTTTGAGTGCTGTCACATTGTTTGTTGAGTCTTTTCTTCTTTGAAGTTTTAGTTTTCTACTTTATACCGATCTATTTTTACTATAATATTGGACTTTTTTTTGTTTTTTATTGGGAGGTTTGTCACCTTTATTGCTATTTGGTTTTGGTGCATTCATCATTTATACAGATATATTTAGTTTTTTACTATCTAATTATGTATTTTTTGAGGTCATATGTATTAAATGGTAATATGTTCACAAATTTTATATGTGTTTAATCCCTTAATATTTTTTTCAAGACTTTGGTGTCCTGATAAGTTCACCTAGGATTAGTTTCACCACTGAACCTATCTAAACCAATGAGTTGAGAGGTCATGTTAATGTGGGGAAGGTGTCATGTTTGACCTAATTCCTCCACCTAAACTAAAATAAACCCATATATCATTGGATTATCCCATGGGTTATAAATGAATATGAAAATGGAAGTCCATGTTTATTTGGGGTAGCAACACTATCCAAAAAAAAATTGATCAATGGGTGGAAATAATTACTTCGAGAGAATATATATATGTGTGTTTGAGTGTGTGTGTATTTGTGCGCACATGTGTATAGAATTAGTTTCCTTACATTGTTAACCTTAAATTCAGTTGAGAGAAATTATTTTACGAGAAATAAGGGGGAAAATTTCTCTCCAATTGTAGTTTTTAAATAATCTTAATATTGGGATACTTTGAAAGGAAATGGTGGTAGAGATTACTATTTTTTTAATTTCTAAAATTATCATTATAAAATAGTTCAATTATCTACTTTTAAAAATTTCAACCAAATATGATGAAGAGGAATAATAATCATTTAATTTTTTACATATATATATATATACAATAATATAAATTTTGAGCATGAATAATTAATATTCCTTTTATCTGTGACTTATATACCCTTCTCATGAGCCAAATTATGATAATTAAATTTCTAATTTAATTTTATTTTCATAACATGTTTCACCCCTGGATATCATATTATATAACAGTTTTCCAAGAATGATTTTCCAATGGTGTATTTTACAACATTCATTTGAATGTTTCCCCAATTGTCTTCAGATTATTCACAATTGTAACACATGGTTGCAGATCTACATTACATGGGTGGGTTTGAGTATGATCTAATCCTCGGATTCAAGGTGGATTTGTGAAAAATGAGTTTAATGATGATTTACATATGAATCAACTAGTTTCATGGGATACATGTGATTCATCCATGGTTTTGACATCAATAGAAGAAAAAAATCATGATGCAGAGCAATGGGAAAGGACATACTAAATTCTAGTGGTTGGAATCCTTTCACCAGTGACAAATTGGGCATAGATAGACATGGATCTGAGAAACCTAGTGTTATTCGCAATGAAAATTTAGATGATGGATACAAAATGATGATGTGTGAAGTAACACAAGATTCTATGGAAAACCAGAATACACTATATATAGTCTAGGAACACATGCAGTGTATCTTCTTGATATAGTGATAGGATTTCAAGGAATATAATGATCACATGTCGTGTGACACATCCCACATGTCTCGTAAACCTCCACAGGGGCCCATTCTATGTGCTAGATGTTCCAAAACTAGGACTCCAAATAAGTGGACATTCCATTTAATATGGGATTACACAAGAAAAACCAATGCTATACAGGCACAACCTGTTACTCGATCATGGACATATACATGTTTATGTACAATTGCAAAACCTAATGTATAAGGAAATGACTAGAGTGCAGGTCCCCATACTCCTTTCACTGGTTGAGTGGATCCCCTTATTGTCCATGGGTATGGGTCCTCTATCCATTTAGTGGGAACTGTTGATTCACTAGTGAATCATTCAGATATCGATATCTACAAAATGGTTGCCCACTTATTATAAGGTATCGGGTCCTACATGCTTTTAGTGGCACCCGCTAATGCACGTTGGTGTAATTCCTCTATCTACCTACTTATTTTTCGTACCTCTATCATACATGGACGTAATAACTCTATGTTCAATTTGTAATCTTCATATTATACTACATCTTGGTTTCTATTTCTATTGTGTGCAACCCCCTATCTTAATAGTTTGTGGAGCCTCCCAATACTTTGTCACATCCCCCTATCATACCAGGGAATGGTTCATCTATCAACTGAGTGGAATCCCCCTATTATACTAGTGTTTGGGTCCTCTATATACTACCTGTAATGTATCTATATTACTATGGAATGAGTAAAAAATATACTAAGTGGAATCCCTTATCATAATATGGTTTGGTTCCTCTTTGGGAGATTTTTCTCCTTCAGGATATTGTGAAATTGTGTGGTGTGGGTCCTCAAAAAGGATTTCTCAAGCAGACACATGAGTTTCTAGGCATTGATGATAGAACATTGGAATTTGTTGTAGACTCATCATCCAAGGATGGGATATGATAGGAATATATCCCTTCTATATCATATTTGAATCATTTTGATAATATGTATATAAATGTTTGTGGGTTTTATCCCTCTTTATTTGGATTGTGCTGACTTGTTCTATCATATCTTATGTTCCTATCCCATCAGTTGTTGGGGTGTCCAATTAGGTATGTATATAATCACCCATATAAGGGAATTTACCACATGTGTTTTGTATTCTATATAAATTGATATATTCAGTGGTGACATCGATAGAGCATTGTGATACTATAGTGAATAGGCAATTTATGGTGGTTGGGTTATGAGATCAGGAGTGGAGCGTTCTCAAATATTTTCTTATCCACTTGTTTTTAGGATGACTATTCATTACTATTTTTACATGTATTTTTACCATTTAAACATGGGGATTATCCTTTAATACCTAGATTTATTCCCTTGAGTAATTTCATGCATGATTTACTCTAGATGTTTCTATCTTTTCTTATTATACCTCTTTAGTTTTTCAAGGTGATGGTTGGGTGTCTGAGTACATGTAAACTAGGAAAAATACTATCGTTTACATTATGAATTCTTAATTCTTATCACTTTCCCCAAGCCAATTGAGCCACGTTTGGGATTGCGAGGACTCACCATCCCCTTGCCAGGCGGGCCCTAGTGGACTAGTTCATTACAACGTTGTATTAGAGAAGTCTATTCCTTGGGATAGTGCATTTATTTTTTTCTTATATAGATTGGTTGGAATATTGGGAAATTGATCTGATGTTTCATGAGTGTGTATTTTATTCTAGGGAACCTAGTGTCTGTGTGGTGACTAAAATAACCATACACTACAACTTTTTCAATCGACTAGACAACTTTTCATACCAAGACATTAGTTGTAGAGATCAATAGTACATGCATCATATATGACTAGGTCCTTCGACTCTCCTTATTATGTGACATCCGCTTACATATATTTTAAAATAACTATTTTATTTCAATAAAATTTTCATGATTCTTCTTTGAAGACAGTCATCGGGGTTACTGATTTATGATTCTGTGATGATGCATTAAATGAAGAGGCCCTAGTTTAGGTTCCACATCATGATTATATCCCTCTAAAAGAATAGGCACCTAGACCCATTATGTTATATAAGAAGATAGTAACAATATGGTAAACTAATTATGAACACATTCTATGCATTCTATGTGATTTCTAACACTAGAAGTCCCCGAGGTTCCACAGTGAGCTAGATCCCAAAGAAGTGTAGTATTGTCTTCAGTTTGTGATCAAAGTGTTAAGGATTCTACAGACCCAAACTGATCACATGGTATCACTGCCATCAAGTATTTTACATGGAGTAGTAAGGCCCAAACATAGTGTATTTATGAAAATTCATGATGAGATGACGGTCTCATGGTCTGAAAACCATTAATCATTTTTTGAGAATTATTTCAGCTTGTTCTTGTAGTATATTCAGAACTAGGATATTATTTAGTTGTTAAAAGGATTTTTGATTTTTATTGAGTATCCTGTGATGTTTTCTAAACTTACATGGTCCTCCATCGATATAGTTCAATAGGGATACTTCCATGCTTGAAAATTTGAGAAAGGTCACCACATAATCATTGGTGACAAGGTTTCTCCCCTCGGAATTCCCACCTATGTTAGAGTGCTATAGTGGGTTCTGATAATAGAGAGATTCCTTTTAGAGGGATGCAGGTATTTGGAGCTCAATGTGGGAATCATGGGGTTGAGTTTTCTGCAGTAGCTATCATGAACAAGTCGTTAGGATCTTAAAATAGGATACATCCCCATGGATGGTCTCATTCATGTTGACATGATAATCATGGATTTTATGGAGTTTATAGTTACCCTAGATATTGTAGGTTCAATTTGTGTGATGTTAGAGGTCACATGTACTGTGATTTCCCAACCTGATATGTTATGGAGGGAAAATATGTAACTTGTGGACCATTATGGAAGAATAATCACTATAATCATGGTTCCCCTATACATGTCCAGGTGACCCCATAGGGATATGCTTCTAGTATAGGATAGGGTGGGGCTCTAGGAGGAGGTGTAGGTCCAGACTGATATTATGAGATGTATCCACCACCTCAACCAAGAATCCAATGATATGATTAGGGAGTTAGCAGTCGAGGCTTCAAGAAACTCAAAGATATGGAGTCTTGTTACATAATATCTTATGAGATATTATATGGTATGATCTGTGTCATTAAAAAACATACTTCAATACTTATAGACATTATTGTTAGCTACTACTTCATTTACATATACCTTTTTCGAGTACTATAGCTCCCCATTGACACTATAGATCAAAATCATTTGCGAGATATTCTGACTGGGTGTGATTCTTCAATATTGATTATATAATTAATGTGAATTTCGGAACATAAGGAAGATAGATTATTGTGTTACCTTCTAGTTTCATGATGAAAACATAGGATTTAATATTGTCTGCGGACTAGTGTTCCACAGTTTGATCACTAATTAACTATTATCATAGATGAGTTAGATTAATTTAGACATATTAGATGAGATATCCATTCTGGGTATGTGAAACTTCATTGTTATGCAAGTGGGTATTTCCTTTAATAGGATATATCCCATCACCCATAAGTTTCTAATTTTATCCCATGGCATCGCATGAACCTCATATATATGAATTCCTCCAATTATGAACGAATTTATGGATTCCTTTGTCAATGTGTTTTGGGACTACCTATTAGTTGGGAGATGGTCTTCTAAATTGACCTTCACCCAGATACCACATCAATATATTCATATGAATATCAAATAGCCATTACCATGATCTAGGAGCTATATGTGAAGTTGGAAGAACCTCAAGAAAATGGTTATATCAGACTCAGTGTGTTCCCTTGGAGAGGTCTGGAATTGTTCATGAAAAAGGAAGATGGGATCTTACAACTTTATTTTGATTATCATTGGATGAACTAGGGAATGATAAAGAACAAGTACCACTTGTGGGAGGGTTACTGATCTATTTTACAAATTTTGAGGCATGATTTTGTTCCAGAAGATCGATCTCTAGTCCAACTACCATTGGTTAAGGGTTCATGAGGATGATATTCCAAATATGGAATTTTTTTCCACTAAGGAAACTATGGGTTATTAGTGATGAAATTTGGTGAAATGAATGCCATTGTTGTGTTTATGGATTAGATAAACTAGATATTCCAGTATTTATTGTACCAAATTTTTATTTACATCAATTATGAAATATTCATTTACTCTGTGTCATAGGATGGACAAATAAATAATCCAATTATGCTCCTAGAATTACACTAGGATAACTATATTTATTGTAAGAACTTGTTGTTCCCTTTCTATATATGCAAGGGTCAATTTTTGGGGAGTTTAGTTTCCAAGAAAGGATTAGCTATGGGTCTAGGGAATATTGATGTAGTACCCTCTTGGGAGCCACCCAAGATCATGTTGGAGGTTTAACAATTTATTATCCTACTACGGTGATATAGGATGTTCATGGAAGACTTCTCCAATATTGTAGACCCTATGATCAACATTATATAGAAAGGAAATATATTTACTTAGACATAAAAATGTCATAAATCCTCCATGGAGTTGTGGTCAAGGATGAATGATGTACCTACTTTGAGAATACTAGTGTAATGATGGTAATTTGTAGTTTATTGTGATTGATCTAGATTTTGCATCAGCATCATTTTGATGTAGAGGTGGAACTCATCACATATGGGTTTAGGTAGTGGAGAACCAATGAGTAGATCTTTCTCAATCACCATATGTAGTTGATAGTGGTTGTATTCAGTTTGAATATGTAGAGTAAATATCTCATAATTGTGTGATTTTTGTTTACTCAATCAATCAATGTCATAGTAAAATATTCACTAATAGATATCTAAACTAGAGAGTAAGGATTTGGTTGGATTTCTTATAGAACTATGAAGTTGAGATAACCTCTACTCCTTGTTGACGCTCCTTTCGTCACAGAATCTAAAAATCGGAAAAGGGGAATATCTGAGCTCAAAGTGACTCAACCTTTGAAGAAAATATCAAAAATCGACAAAGGCATGAACAAAGGATCAAAGGCAACCTCACCGCGCAAGTTATATCACTGTCACGCAAGTCCACTTGCGCGACGCCCTTGGTCGCGCAAGTGACTTGCGCAACCTAAGTGGTAACCGCCCGGTAACCGCCCGAGGTCTTCTCCTGCCTATAAATAGACCCTGTGGGCGCCCCATTCAGAGGATCTTTTTCCAGAAACTCGGATTGAAGCTCCCGACGCCCAAGTCTCTCCTCAAAGCATCCGGAACACTTCTAAGGTAATTTCTTACCTAGAACGGAAGATCTAAAGAGAGGGAAGAAGTCCTAATTGTTGAAACTCATCAACACTTGCGTGCCTGAGTGGCCAACCCTTAAGGGAAGTGGACCTACTTGCGCGCCGCCTTATTCCTTCGATATAACTTGCGCGTCCCTTTTCTGGAAGAACCTCAAGAAGATTCTAAAGGTTTTAAGAAAGAGTCGCCCAAGTATTCTAATGCTGGTTGAAAATCGCGCAAGTACCCCACATGCCGCGCAGGTATACTTGCGCGACCAATACTTTCACGCCCACGCAGACTTGCGCGCCTTTCAAGACTTGCGCGCTCCTACCTTTTTGGGTGCCCATCTTGCCCATTTTACCCCTCTTAAGCCATTTCACCTCTCATATTCAAGATTTAGTCTTCAAGATATTCTTTAAAGCCATTTATGGCATGATTTCTTGATTTGACTTCCTTATTTGAAAGGAATTATGTGGAATATCTCTCAAAACATAGTGATTTATACATCATTATGTCACCAAATATTGAGAGTTCATTCATTCAACCTCATCCTTTAAGATGAGAGAATCCTTAACCTGGGTCTCCTTTTTAGGAATAATCCCCAGTTATAAGTCCTTTAATCTGGGCATTTTCCTTAGGAGTAAGCCCCAAATTCTTAAGGTTCCCAAACATGGGCATCCTCCTTAGGAGTAAGCCCCAAACCTTAATTCCTTAACTTGGGCATCCTTCTCAGGAGTAAGCCCCAATCATAATCCTTAAATATAGGAATCCTTCTTAGGAGTAAGCCCCAAGTCCTCTAATATGGGAATCCTTCTTAGGAGTAAGCCCCAATCTCAAATATGGGCATCCTTCTGAGGAGTAATCCTCGGGTCCCTTAATTTGGGCATCCTTCTTAGGAGTAAGCCCCAATCTCAAATATGGGCATCCTCCTCAGGAGTAAGCCCCAAACCTAAACCCCTAACCAGGGTTTCCTTTTCAGGAATAAGTCCCAGTTATAATCTTGGGCTTCCTTTTCAGGAATAAGCCCCAAGTCCCCTAACCTGGGCTTCCTTTTCAGGAATAAGTCCCATTTATAATCTTGGGCTTCCTTTTCAGGAATAAGCCCCAAGTCCCCTAATTTCTCTTTAACCAGTCCTAATTTACCCTTGATTTGGGTTTCCATTTCAGGAGTAAAACCAAATCATAAGTCCCCTCCTAACTTGGGCATCCTCCTTAGGAGTAAGCCCCAAGATTAGAGTATTCAAATCTCCATGAAGCACATATACCTTTATGGACCCTGTTCATGGATTTTCTCCCTAAAAGTGAATCCTAAACCTTCATCTATCTAGGCAGTCATACATACATAAGCCCCAAACCATTTCTTATGATTGCATCTTTCATGGCACAATTGTCTAATTTTTTACCAATACCTCTTGTTTCTCACACCGATCATGATGCACGTGAGCTTAGAGTGTAAAAGTAATTATGACATCCTTCTTTGAGCCATCAATCATAAACGTCATACTCCCTTACTCGAACTACGTGGGTTCTGATTCCTTTTCCAAAACAAAGGATACGTAGGTAGCCCATTTATGGGTTCGATTCCAACTTTTAAAAAATCCATGTCCTTCTGAATGACGATAAACTTCAAGTGCCTCACTGAGTGGCTTTAAAACCAGCCTGGTCATCATAATGAACAAGAGACATTTATAAATGTTTTTGAAGGATACCATTTACTAAGAATCTCTAAATAGATATAGATGATTCTATATTGATGAAGAACCTCGAATACATATAAAAGATCCTCTGAATTTCTTACATATTTAATCATTGATTGTTAAACTGAAGGAAAGCTCATTTTATACTTGGTAATGTAATAAGGATTCACGAACATAACTTAAATCTATAAAGAGGGTCCCGGAGTAGACAATAATTCCCCTCAAAAAGGTGTGATGAGTCCGACCTCCCATTCTCTCGACCAATGCAAATTCCTAAGCCTCATTAGCCCACAAGCTAATGAGCGCCTACCTTTGGAAAGTAGGTCCACACGGATGTGGAATCATTGGATGTTTCCAGTTCTACGAACAAACCCATTAGAAACCGATCGGAATGTTTGAATCTCCCATCCAAGAGGTCATCCCCGAATTCCGTGCGAAACAAAAATGGTGAACCCGACGTGAATCCTTAACCAAGTTAAAATGATGTTTTACCTATTTGTTAAGCCCCTATTTAAAACTCAATAAGATGGCTAACAAAAACAATCATTGAAATATGTTCTCATCCAAAGGATGAAGTAGCTGAGTTTATCTTGATTACATCTGTTATATCAAACAGGCACTCTTTTCCAAGATTTTCTGTATTTTCATAATGGATGCTCTCAAATTCACATCTGTGAATACTGCTGGTGCAAATACCACTGCTGCAATTCCTACTGGATCGTCATCCTCTCTGAGGATGACATCACCTACTCAGAATCTTCAATGCTGGGTATCAAATGCGCTGGTTAAGAAGTACCATCAACACGGTACCATCCCAACTCTGGAGGCTTCCCGATAGGCCCTCCAAGTAAATAACTCACACAGGTCATCTGGAAAACGACGACCAGTGATCAAGAAGCAGGCGATGCTGACTACCATCTCCAACCGTTTTGGGTCGTTATCCCCAGAACGCAATTTCCATTCACTCCCTTACTCTGAGGAAGTGAATGAGCAGGTCCCTCAGGGCCTTAATTCAAAAAGACAAGAGTCCTTCCCGAGGGCTCCCATCAACAATCGCCGCCAGACTCGTGCGGTAGTGCTCCCTCAACATGATGAGGGTACCGACTCCAGGCATTCAGCTTAGGTTCCTCGAACCCGAGCAGGCAAGATGAACTGCCAGAGACGGAATCCGGTTAATAATGGGCAGGTTATCATCCCTGCCATCTCCGGAGAAGTCCACCAACCTAACGTGGTGGAAAACAACGAACATGCACACACACCTGTCCTTTTTAATTCCGCTGTCTAGCAGACTCGTCTGGCAGCATCAATCCAATCCCGCCAGGCAATTCCGGCGGAGTACTATAGGCAGGAACATGCACCTGCTTATGCATCATCAGTTAGTCAGCAGGCTCACCTGAATACATATGATGGATTCCACCACCCTAACATTGTGGCGAACTACGAACAGGCACACACACCTTTCCGTTTTAATTCCGCTGTCCAGCAGACTCGTCTGGCAGCATCAAGCCAATCCCGCCAGGCAATTCCGGCGGGGTACAATAGACAGGAACAAGCACCTGCTTATGCATCATCAATTAGTCAGCAGGCTCGCCTGACTACATATGATGGATTCCACCAACCTAACTTGGTGGTGAACAACGAACAGACACACACACCTGTCCGTTTTAATTCCACTTTCCAGAAGACTCGTCTGGAAGCATCAAGCCAATCCAGCCAGGAAATTCTGGCAGAGTCCTATAGGCAGGAACATGCACCTGCTTATGCATCATCAGTTAGCTAGCAGGCTCTCCTGACTACATATGATGGATTCCACCAACCTAACTTGGTGGCAGACAACGAACAGACACACACACCTGTCCGTTTTAATTCCGCTGTCCAGCAGACTCGTCTGGCAGCATCAAGCCAATCCCTCCAGGCAATTCCGGCGGAGTACTATAGGCAGGAACATGCACCTGCTTATGCATCACCAGTTAGTCAGTAGGCTCATCTGACTACATATGATGGATCTCGTCAACCGTGTTTGGCGAAGTGTAATCAGCAGGCACATACACCTGCTAATACTAATCAAGCCTACCAACAGTCTCGCTTCGTAGCGCACGGAGAAGTCAGTTGGAAAGCCTCAACGACAAATAGGAGGCAGACTCAACTCTCTGCCTCCACACATGAGTACTTTCAGGATTCACTAACAGGAAAAGGAGGACAAGAGCAGGCACATACACCTACTCCAAACCCGGAATGGACGCATATCCCCGTTCCGGTGGCTGAAGTCACCAAACATATTTTGTCAATGGTGAAAGAGCAGAAACAAATTCCTGCTCATATTCTGGATGCTTGCCAGGATATCATAACAGCTTCAGCATCATCTCAGGGACAGACACATAAATCTATCCCTAGCAGTGGAGTGACACATCAACGATTCACTCTGGAACAGACACACACATCTGTTCTAGTCCAAGATGGTTATGGGGCATACTCCCCCATATCATACGGACAACCAAGTCAGGCACAAACACCTGATTTGAGTGGAGATCGTCAGCCTAACCTGACCATCTTTCCTGATCAGGCACATACACCTGCTCAGAGTAACCACTTTGGTTAACAAGTGGTTTCCAAAGCGAGTAAGAAGGCATCTAAGAAAAAGATCCGCCCAACACAGTCAGGAGATCAAAGGCCAATCTGCAACAAGGACTTGCTCGATGCTGGAGTTCTTGAAGCCCTCAGACATTTATCTGTCGGAATTCAAGATTCTACTCCCTCAGTTCCCAATAACAGGAACATTAATTCTGAAGGTCTTCAACAAACACTTCCTCATGAAGGCTTGCTTCATGAAAATTCGGTCAATCTTGAAGTTTCTTATTCAGATGAGAGCCACAGGAACCCTCTGTGTGGTCAGAAGACCAAGGAGCAAGATATCTCATCTTTTGCTGTAACCCATTATGGTGGTCCTCCCCATGATGATGAATTTTGCTACGAAAGTCCTCTCCGCAGTAGTGATTCACATTGCCTGGAATATACTCCAGTGGACAATGTAGTGCCGAGAAAGCCCTCTTATCTTGAGGCACTTCCAAATGTGAAACTAGTCATGTCTGATGCTTTATCGCTAACAAGTGAAATACTTTCTCAATCAGAAGATAGACTAGGGTGTAGGTCATTCTTCGAACCACCCCTAAGTCATGCATCTTCTAGTTTGATCAATGATATCTCTACCAATCTTGTTGAATCCGATGAAGCAACAAGGAAACACCAACTCTGGTCAAAACAGGTAGAAAAATATTAATTTAATGATAAAGAGGAAATGCTAAACATAAGAAAGAAACTGGAAAAAGGTGAGGTACCAGTCGTGTTTTGGCCTTTGGCTGACTCCCAGTACGACATTCCAAAAATGTTGACGGATGATGGAATCCATGATATTCGTCTCAACATATGGAAAAATTTTTGTCAATTAAAGAAGAAGGTATTATCTTATGATGAATATGAACATCATCTTAAGATAATAGATGGGCTACAATGTCAGATTGATTTGGCATCTCTATCAGTCTCTCGGTATCCGAAGGCTGAAAAGCAATAGAGAACCCTTCAACGTTCATTCCTTGGCGCACTAAGAAAATTGCGTCAGTTAACTAACAATTCTCCATATAATGTTCATATCAGAGGATGGGATGTTCACGGAGAACTACATTTCACAGTGATTTCCAGTCAGCAAAGCCCGACGAAAATGGTCTCATGCAATGTTATTGCCCATGGCCTGCCACAGTCAATGGGCTTTGTTCATAATCAAAAGCTTGCTCAAGAACAGGCTTCTACTAGTTCCTCTCAAAATCAAGCATATAGAGAACATGTTGTTGAATTACTCCTACATCATGCAGGGAAGAATATTGCACAAGCCTCTCGTATGGAGCAAACAAATCATCAAATGACAGAAGTCTCGGAAATCATCCAACGGTCTGTTGAACCAGGTGATAAAAGTGGATACAGTTTAATGAATCCAGCTAATTTCCGAACTAAGATTCGCAAGATCAAGAGATTTTTTAAGAAGATATAAGACATAGCATGTCAAGAGCCACCCCAGCTTGTTAGACTGGGGACTTCTCTAACCCAACCCTCAGAGTCAACAAATGGGATTCATGGAGTTGAGCGGAAGCAGCAGGAACATTCCCAGTTCTTGAGACTGGGGACTCTTTCAAATCATCAATCCCCTCCTCAGATAAAGACGGTCTTTTCTCATTTGGGGAAGAATCCCCAAGAGGAACGAAGAGCCAAATTATCAAGAGATTCCCTCCAAGTTATAGCTCGTCAAGATGTTCCTAAAATATTGAATCAACAAAAGGCAATGTCTCATCAAAGACATGAAAGAAGACAATATCACAGAAATGTTGATAGAAGAGATGCGATGAATTATGCATCAATCAATGTCATCAATGTCGTTGTTGTTAATCCACCAGAGGAGACTCACTCAGGGGACTCAAATGAAGAGCGTCCTGCTCAAGAAAATGTACGCACCAATACAAATGAAGAAGGTGTGCATACACGAAGTCAAAATATTACTCAGAACCTAGGTAATCCACTTCCATCTCTCCCAAAAGTATCCAACAAAGGGAGGGGAACGAATCAGGTTACATATCCTTCCTCTGGAGAAGGTCAATCTCTCTCATTAGAGCAAAGGTTTGCACAATAGGAGGAAGAAATGAAAGAATTAAGAATAATGAATGCAGAACTACTTCAGAGTAGTCTTCTTCTTAAGAATGCTGAAGTCCGACAGTCGAAGGAATTTGTTGTAACTACTGAGATGGATCAAGAATATCCTCCTTTATCAGTACACCCTCAGAGGTCTAATCCCGTGGGTCAAGCGCTACAACGGTTGGCAGTGCTACCATCAGTTGCAGCACCAACCACCACGTCTGTCCATGCTCCATTCATTCCACCTACTCATGACCAGGTTCAACTGGATGTTTCTCAAAAGTTAATAACTACTATTGAGTCATTAACAGCTCGGTTAGAAACTATGGAAGTAAAACGGGTGCAAGTTCAACCAGAAAAGAAAGTTTACCCTGAATGGGTAGATTCAATTTCTCCTCCATCTAGTTTTGGAAACCCTGTTTTCCCTACTTTCAATGGATCAGGTGACCCTGAACAACATTTGACGCATTGCGTGTCTTGTTGTGATCCTATGATGGGAACTCCAGTGCAGCAAGTAGCAGTGAAACTCAGATGCTTCATGCGAACCTTGCAAGGACCAGCTTTTGTTTGGTATACAAGCTTGCAATCCCGGTCAATCATCGGATGGGAGGATCTTCGTCAAAAATTCATTCTTCAGTTTAGCTCAACTTTTCCAAAAACGACAGTTTTTGATCTTACAAACTGCAAGAAAAGGGAGAATGAAAGAGTATTTGATTTCATTGCTCGCTGGAAGGGATTAATGTATTCCCTGAGTTTAGCAATCCCTCAGGAAGAGCTGTTGCCAATCTGTGTGGCAAATTTTAGTGATGAATTACGCACGCCATTAATCCCTGTGAAATACACAGGAGGGTTTCGAGACCTTACTTCAATCGCTCAGCAGATTGAAGATTCCCTTATACAGGCTAAGGTTAAATCTCGTGTAATTCCATCAGCGACAGGAAGGAGAATGGGTAAAGCAGAAACTGCTACAGTTATGCTTAAACAAGCACCTATACCTATTTCTACTTCAAAACCTTCATCTTCTTGAAGGGATGCACCTCCTGAACACCAACAACAAAGACCATTTCGTCCAAATGATCAAAGAGATCAACGACGAAAACAATTTGAGGATTTGAAGAGTAAAACATACTCTTTACGAAGTGAGCAAGTTCCTGGTTACTTCATTTCAGCTCTGGAAAATAATTTGGTTCAATTACCAGTGCCCAAGAGGCCAAACAAGGAAGAAGATGAAGACCGTCCCAATTATTGTCCCTTTCATCAAATGTTGGGGCATCCCATCCATGAGTTTTTTGTCTTTAAAGACCTCCTGCAAAAGATGGTCGACTTGGGAGAAGTCAAATTGAAGGGTTCTTCAGCTCATGTAGCGTGTGTTACTGCTACAGATCCAGAGGAAGGAGGCGAGTGGCAGGAAGTCAAAAGAAAAACTATGCAAAAATATGATGATTGGATGGTCAGAAAGACAATCAATCGGACCCATGCCATTTTTCGAACACAATTGAAGAAGCCAATTGTGTCTTCTACAAAAGCTACAGTGAAGCCTCCATCAAAAAACAAATCCTCAAAAGGGGAGCGCAATTCAAAGAAGAAAGAGGAATCAGAAGAAGATGAGTATGTATCGAGGCCTAAGTTGTCTTTGACTCTAGAAGATTTCATGCCATCTACTTCAAAGCCACGGGAACCGCCCCATCAAACGGCACAACCTAAACTGGCTACTCAGAAAGGGTCTTTATCAGACGAAGAGTTAATCTTCGGTTATGTTAATATGATTCAATTAACAGATCCATATTCCAGTTTGGATGAGCCTGAATTCTCTGTATCAAATAAGGGAATCCGAGGAAGTTTTAGAGGTTCAGAATACAGGGGAAGACGTGGATCTTTCCGAAGCCACTTCTCCAATTCTACCCCTGCTAGCACTGTGTATGCAGCAGAAACTCGTGGTAGAGCCCTTCAGCGAGCTCAAAAAGAACAAGCAAGTTCTTCTGCCAATAGTCAACTCAGTCTTGGCACAGTTATTATAGAAGACCGATTGAAAATTCCATATTCTTTATCTCAGCAAGTAAATGGACCTAATCGGTCTAATCTTCCAAAACCAAGGATTTTGCCAACTTCTATCCCTATATAAGATGCATCAGCTTTCAAAGCATCTGCTTCCAAGGTACCTGCAAAACCACATATTCTTGTTGGGAAACGCAGACCTTTAGATCAAAAGTATGATATATTGAAACACTTGGCCCAAGTACCAGCCAAGTTATCAATTTTGGATGCTTTGAATCTATCAAAAGATCTTCGGGAAGCACTCATCGAAGCTTTGTCAAGTCCTCAAGAGTATGAAGCTGAAATTGATGCAGCTGAAGTCTATCACATAGAGAATAATCCTGCCGAATGCCATGCAGTGATATCTTTTACTGATAAAGATGAAGATGATTTTGTGTATGGAAACATAAAACCTTTGTATTTATCTGGAAAATTAAATGGTGTAGATATTCGAAGAGCTTTCATTGACAATGGTTTAAGAGTCATCCTGATTCCCATTCGTACACTTCATCGATTGGGCCTCACGGAATCGGATTTATCTCCTTCTACCATGATGTTATAAGGATATGATAAAAATGAACAAGAACCACTGGGCGAAGTTACACTCAGAACCCAGTTTGGAGATCTTGTATCCAATTCGGATTTCATGATTGTTGATCAAGACTCAGCATTCAACGTCATGCTTGGAAGACCCTAGCTACATCATCATGCAACTATTCCTTCATCATACCATCAATGTCTCAAATACTGTTTCAATGGTCATGTTGGAACATTGTATGGTGATAAGGCCCCGTTCAAGACATGTGAGTCTCAATACATTGAGGCAGAATTTTATCACAAAAAGGGAAGAGAAAAATCTACAATGATGGAAATTACCAAAGTTAATGCTCCATATAGTTTGGAGAAAATTCCAATAAATCCATTTACACATGTGAGTACAGATTATGTGTTACCTATCAGTCAAATTGACAAAATAGGCCCAAATAAAAATACTTTTATGGAAAGATCCATAATTTCAATTACGGAAATCGAGCCAGACAACATGGGAGAAATTGGTAACCTACCAAACAGTGATGAAAGCCTAAGTGGTGACATTTTCATTTCATCTGCTGAAGTCCAACAAGTCTATACATCGCCAATCAGGACAGAAGAAGTTATAGCAACACCAGAGATGAATAATGATGTCGATTCTCGATCCATCATCTCCTCCTTATTTCCCAAAGAAGGCCCTTTATCATCAATAGAGTCGGAAATGGAAGCTTCTTCTTCAAAATGTGAAAATTTTGACATCTCTTATGGTCATGAGAATTTCGTTTTTTCATCTACTATGCAAGTAAAAACGGAAGAAATAGCACATGATGAAGAGGAAGAGGAAGATCTTTGAGATGCTCCTCCAGCATTTGAAGAGGGTATGTCTACCACTGTGGATGAACTCAAGGAAATAAATCTTGGTACAGATAAAGATCCACTCCCAACTTTAATTAGTGCGGCCATGACCCTTCAAGAGCAAGAGATGTATATTTCTTTTCTAAAGAAAAATGAAGATATTTTTTCTTGGAACTATACAGAAATGCCTGGGCTTGATCCTGATTTTTCTACTCATCATTTGGGTTTACCAAAAGAACATCGAGGATTTAAACAAGCCGCGAGAAGAACACACCCAGCCTATGCTTCCAAAACTGAAGCTGAAGTGGATAAGCTGATCAAAGCTAACTTCGTCAGAGAAGTTCAATATCCCAAGTGGTTGTCTAATATTGTCCCTGTAAAGAAGAAGAACGGACAAATTTGGGTTTGCATCGATTTCAGAGATCTTAATTGGTATTGTCCTAAAGATGATTTCCCAGTTCTGATTACAGAACTCTTAATTGATACGACGGCTGGCTATGAAGTACTTTCCTTCATGGATGGATATTATGGATATAATCAGATCCAAATGGCCCTAGAAGATGAGGAATCTACAGCCTTCAGATCCCCTCAAGGTGTGTTTTGTTACCGGGTGATGCCCTTTGGTTTAAAGAATGCAGGTGAAACATATCAATGCACCATGCATCGTATCTTCAAACCTTTCTTAGGGAAGTTTGTTGAATGATATGTATGATGATTTGGTGGTTAAATCCAAACAACGTTCTAATCACTTGGCTGATTTGGAAGTCATATTCCACAAACTTCGACAACATAATTTGAAGATGAACCCCCTAAAATGTGCTTTTGGGGTAACCTCAGGAAAATTTCTCGGCTTTGTTGTACTCCATCGTGGTATTGAAGTCGATCCTGAGAAGACCAAATCAATCCTTGGTATGTCACCTCCTCAGAATTTGAATGAATTAAGAGGACTTCAAGGAAACTTAGCCAATATTCGGCGTTTCATCTCCAATTTGGCAGGCAAAAGTTTACCCTTTACCAAATTATTGAAAAAAGGAGTCACTTACCAGTGGACTGAAGAATGTGAAGAAGCATTTGATGTTCTCAAGAAATACCTCTTGAGTCCACCAGTACTCATGAAACCTGTTGAAGGTAGACCACTTATCCTCTATGTGACAGCTCTAGAGTGATCATTGGGTGCCTTTCTCACTCAAAAGAATGATGCTGGGAATGAAAATAGCCTCTACTATCTCAGTAGAACTATGCTTGAAGCAGAAACCCGGTATTCAAGTATTGAGAAGTGCTACCTAGCATTAATCTTTGCAGTCTAGAAACTGAGACACTAATTGAAACATCACGAGGTCCAATTGGTATCTCGCAATAAACCGCTCAAATTCATCCTTAGTCATCCAATACTTACAGGACGTCTAGCAAGGTGGGTAGTTATTTTGCAGCAGTTCGATATTCAGTATATATCTCAAAAGGCAATTAAGGGCCAAGCTCTCGCTGATTTCCTGGCTGAACATCCTTCAGTGGAAGACACGTCTTCATATATTGAACTCCCTGATGAGGAAGTTTTCTCTATTCAAGAGAGTCCTCAAACATGGGAAATGTTTTTTGATGGTGCTTCCAGAAGTCCAACAGGGAGGAAAATGGAAAATCCTAAATTCAACAAAGTGGGTTTAGGAATTTTGCTCATTTCTCCAGATAGGGCAGTGTTACCTTATTCCTTTTTATTGTGGTAAGGTGGTACCAATAATGAAGTCGAATACCAAGCTCTTATTACAGGCTTGGAGTTAGCGCTTCAAGCACAAGTAAATCACTTAAAAGTGAAAGGTGATTCAGACTTGGTAATCAAACAAGTCAATGGGGATTATGCCATCAGAAAAGAAGAATTAATCCCTTTGTATGATTAGGTCAGAGAGTTAATGGCGGAATTCCCTTCATAACCAACATTTTCATATGTCCCAAGATCAAAAAATGCTCAAGCTGATGCACTGGATAATATAGCCACAGCTCTAGCAGATCCAAATCGGGACGAGACAACCATCAGTATTGCCCACCGTCGTGAAATTTCACCTTATGTTCAATCCAAAACAGAGGAAATTAATGAAATTAGTCCCATTCCTGAACCATATGGTTATACTACAGGATGGATGTCACCTATCAGGGAATACCTTCAAAATGGAACACTTCCACCTGATAGAGCCGAGAAATAACAAATACGGCGACGTGTGGTCAATTTTACTCTTTATGATAGCCCAAACCACCTAGAGGAAATTATCTACAAACGTGGTTTTGATGGAGTTCTCTTCAGATGCATTGATGGTGAAGAGACAATGGCTGTCATGAAAGAAGTGCATGTAGGAGTCTGTGGTGCCCACCAGTCTGGACATAGATTGTCTGATCAAATTCGAAGGCTTGGAAACTTTTGGCCTTCAATGATACAAGATTGTGTTGATTTCACAATGAAGTGTCATTCATGTCAAGTACATGCCAACTTCATTCATCAACCTCCAGAGTTGCTTCATATAGCTAAATACTCATGGCCATTTTCCACATGGGGAATGGATGTGGTGGGACCTTACCCTTCAGCTACGGCCAAGAAGTTTAAGTACATTCTTACTGCTACTGATTTCTTTTCCAAATGGGCAGAGGTAGTACCTCTCAAAGAATTTAGTTCTAAATGCATTGTTAGATTCATCAAGTCTAACATCATTACTAGATTTGGTGTCCCTCATACTATATCTACGGAAAACGGCACCAACTTCTGTTCTTCTGAGGTGAAGAAATTGTATCAAGAATACAACATTAAATCCAACCATTCATCTCGGTATCATGCGGCAGCCAATGGCAAAGTAGAAGCCTTTAACAAGACTCCTTCAAATATACTGCAAAAGATGGTAGATAAAGATAAGAGGTCATGGCCTGATAAACTCTTTCATGCTTTATGGGCTTATTGGACTACCACCCGCAATGCAACGCGGTCAACTCCATATTCGTTGGTATATGGAACAGAAGCAGTCTTGCCAATTGAAGTTCAATTGCCCTCACTCAGAGAAGCCATTTGTGATCAGTTATCTACAGATTAGCAATCCCAAAAGCGATTGAATGAATTGGAACAGTTAGATGAGAAAAGATTGTGCACTTTTCACCACTTGGAAATCTATTAGAATCGAATAGCACGAGCTTTTAACAAAAAAGTTCGTCTTCATTCATTCATTCAGGGAGAATTGGTATTAGTTCTCAGAACACCAATGATACTAGGAAAGAAGCCTCCCAAGCATGAACCAAAATGGGAAGGACCTTATTCAATACATAGGGTCTACTCCAATGGAGCTTATTAATTAATCTCGATGGATGGAGAACTCATTACTACTCCAACTAATGCCAGATTTTTGAAGAAATATTTTTTATAAAATACAAAGTATTCATATTTTGTCCCCGCAACATGACCCTAAACTGTGAAGCACCGTTTCATCCTTGCTATATGACGTTAAACTATACAGCAATGGTCCAGTATGACCTTAAACTGCAACTTTGTCCAACATGACATTAAACTGTAGAAAAACGAACTTGTCCCCGCAACATGACACTAAACTATGAAGCACCATTTCTTCCTTGATATATGACGTTAAAATATACAGCAATGGTCCATTATGACCTTAAACTACAACTTCGTCCAACATGACGTTAAACTGTAGAAAAAAGAACTTGTCCCCGCAACTTGACACTAAACTGTGCCGCACCATTTCGTCCTTGCTATATGATGTTAAACTATACAACAATGGTCCAGTATGACCATAAACTGCAATTACGTCCAACATGACGTTAAACTGTAGGAAAGTCACTTATGTGAAGCAAGATGTTAAACTATGACGTCCTAACTACATGACTCTAAACTGTATAAAAGTCCCTTACGTCCGGAAAGACGTTAAACTACATAATCATAAAAGGTCCTGTATGACCTTAAACTACACCACCGTCCAGCATGACATTAAACTAGACCATCCATGGTCCATGCATATGACCTTAAACTATTCGCACTTTCATCCAACATGACGTTAAACTGTGGAAAAAAATCCCCAATGCGTCCAACATGACGTAAATGGTGTGTTATTTTGTCCTTACTGCATGACATTAAACTGCGCAGTCCCCCTTTCGTCCAACATGACGTTAAACTCAATTGTCCTTATCGTCCTAACTACATGATGCTAAAATGTACCGAAAATTCATGATACGTCCTACATGACATTAAACTTTATTTTGTCCCTGCTACATGACACTAAACTGCGCAGCACCAATAGTCCTAACTACAAGACTTTAAACTGCATAGTCCCTTTATATGTCCTACATGACATTAAACTATGCATCGTTAAAGTTGTTGTTACCTCTTGTTTCTCACACCGAGTATGACTCACGTGAGCTTAGAGAAAACCTCAACCATAACACTCTCTTTGGGCCGCTAACCATTTATAAGTCCCAACAACATTTTTTTTAAGATCGTTGTCCCCAAGAACAACTTGATCATTAATTCATTCTTTAATTGAACTGCACGGACATTGATCCTTGCCCTCCAGGCTGGGTATGATGGAAACCTCCCAAGGTTCAAGCCCAAAAACAATCTCTTCACATCGGTTCACCACCATCTCATATGATGTTGATTCGTGAAACCGCCCCTAGAATCAATATCTTTACATTGACTCCCTCTCGTCCTTGTTATATGATGTTAAACTATGAAACACTTTTGTTCGGTACGGCAATAAACTACAATACTCTTCGATTCCATCATTTGAGAGAGAACTATTATTGACATTGATTCTTCAATCATGTTTCATTTCAAAAGACTACGTGCATACATGGTAATGCCTAAACTTTTTCTCTCGGGTTAAACCATCATTGCACTAAAGTCCCCTTTCACCCTTCACATGTATGAAGCAAATTTGTACAAAGGGTAGTTCTAGAACTACGTGGGCTTGATTCCCATCCTTATGGGATACGTAGGAACGTTCGAGTATCCCTTGAATCCAGCCCCAAGTCTCTTGGGCCTAACCCCAAATTTCACTTTCAGTCCCTTGGCTAAAAAGTCCTCATGAAAACACACACTGTGTATTCATTATTATGGTCCGAATTCTATGACCCTAAACTAAGATCTCTAATACTTCCGTCCTGCACGATGTTAAACTGCATTTCAAGAACTACGTATGGCTTGATTCTCATTCTTATGAGATACGTAGTGAAGTCCAAAATTTCAATTCACGACCCAGCAACAACATGATTATGGTTATCATTGACCTATGTATCTCTATATATATTAGACAATACCCATATTTATTTGTTATAATCCTAACCTTAAATATTTTCAGATCCTAATAACCCTTTTCATGACTTCTAGTCACAAAAATGTCATACTTCTGAGAATGATATTGCTTGACTATGCAGCACGTGCCCATAGGTGGCCTTGCATAAACAGTCCACATAACAGACTTGTCAGCCAAAAGATGCTATTTATTTGACCATGCAGCCAATGCCCTTAGGTGGCCCTGCATATTTCAACCCCCTAACGGGTTTGTTAAATAATGGTATCTTCATTCATGGGAAGAATGCCTCTTTTTTCCTTATTTGTCTTAAACGACAGTATGTAGGGATCCGCAAAAAATATCCATCCTTAACATATTTGTCCCATATCCTTTTTCATGATCTAAAAGTATTCAAGTCTATGGTTTATTCATCTTCCCTACGTTTGGGTCAGACCTTCGTAGGATTGATATTCATCCAGTTCTTCGATAATCTTGTCTGAAAATATCTTCTCCATATTCAAGTACCTCTTTCCATACAACAAACTCTATACTTTAGAAAATTTGAATCTCCATAAACTTTCACTGGATTTTAGCACTAGGAAAGTAAATTTCTGAGAGTTCTTTTTCCTGACTATGCAGCACGTGCCCATAGGTGGACTTGCATAAACAGTCCACATAATAGACTTGTCAGCCGAAAGATGCTATTTATTTGACCATGCAGCCAATGCCCTTAGGTGGCCCTACATATTTCAACCCCCTAACGGGTTTTGTTAAATAATAGTAACTTCATTCTTGGAAACTAGTTCTTCTAATCCCTTTTAGCTCTTTTTCATATCATTATTCAGATTCAAATATTCTTAAGCCATAGTTTACATATTTTCTCTCATACTTGAGTATGGTAATATGTTTTCAAATAAATTTTCAAGGAATTGAATCAATTTTAATCCATTTTGGTCAAAGCTATTTAGACCTTAAACATTAGCCCCTTTATGTCCGGCATGCATGACTTTAAACTGCCCACAAAAGACAAAGGAACTCTGAATAAAAGTCAATTTCCAGCTCACTAAATATACATTTTCATATGATTTAGGTAATATTGAGCAATTAAAAGATTCAAAGTTTGTAGGGTTATTTGTAATAATCCTAGTAAAAATCAAACTATGCTTACTAGGCCCATTGGCTTAAGTAAATTTGAAGCAGTTAGTGAGAGAATGCTGGTACAAATAAGTGAATGTGAAAGTGTTTCTCATTGATACACAAGATATAGAAGGACATCCACAGACTGGAGTCTCTTCTCTTTTTCAAGAATTACAGGAGGCTTTCAACATAACTCTTCATTTGATTTACGGCATCCCGAGCATCATCAGAAACCACCTCGAATTCATTCATTAAACTGGATACAATAAGAGATGTAGTGATACCAGCTCTTCTTGGAACAATTGTAAAAGGATGTTCTTGACTGCGGTTTGAGAAAATTTTCTTCTGATCAAACAGTGACTCTGTTTCTGTCCAAGAGACTTGGAATATGGATACATGGATTTGAGAATGGAGCATTGGAAGTAAAGAGCCATTTGGAGAGAGTACTCTTTTCAGATATTGCTCTAATACCATGTTTGTCTTCTCTCCACCAACCAGTAGTGGAAAACATTTCAGCCCATGGGTTTTCCATTTTCATATCTGCAAGGAAATGACATGGAGGAAGAATTTGAAAGTTCACACCATTGTTGTTGCTCTTAATGAACAGCATAACCGAAATGAAGGAGTAGCAGCCCAGCTGCATTTCAGTTGTATAGTTCATTGCATCTGGAACATTGACTCCTTGCAGGTGACCATGACCATATAGAGGTAGGTAGATGCTCTGTGGGAAATTAAGATGATATTTCTTCAAGTAATTAGCCAAATCTGGGAGAGTGCTGTCACAGATATCATAGTAATCGTGGCCAATGATGTACATCATGTCATCAATCCGCTTTCTAGCTAGTTCATCAGACGTTTTAATTCCCTTAGGAGCCATTGAATCTGCACAAAATTTGAATAAATTAAACTCTTAAATGGGTTTATTTTTCATAAAATTTGTGAAAGAATTCGGAAAAAATGGCTAAGGAATAAAGGCGTGAAAGTATAAAAAATGGCGCGCAAGTATTCATGTGACGCACTAGTTTTTGACGCGCAAGTATAAACCGCGCAAGTACAAATGCCTTTACATTAGCGCGACATCAAGGAAAACTCTGGAAAACAGAACAACCTGCGCGGCTAAGGTGACCTGCGCGGCGAGAGCTCGAAGGTATGAAGTCCGGAAATCCGGATGCTTGTACGGAAGTGAGTCCCTCTATTTATAGACACAGCTGGGGCTCTGTGCGCCATACCCAGTGTGCTTAAGGCCTGCACGGAGAGAACTCGCGCGCCACCCTCTATGCCCTGAAGACTTTCGCAACCCCTTTTCCTTGGGATGGATTCTATTTCCTCAGAGTCAAATCCTCATTTCTCTCCGGATCCAACTCTGAGGGGGGACTTTTGTTGACGCTCCTTTCGTCACAGAATCTAAAAACCAGAAAAGGGGAATATCTGAGATCAAAGTGATTCAACCTTTGAAGAAAATATCAAAAATCGTCAAAGGCATGAACAATGGATCAAAGGAAACCTCACCGCGCAAGTTATATCATTGTCGCACAAGTCCACTTGCGCGACGCCCTTGGCCGCGCATGTGACTTGGGCGACCTAAGTGGTAACCGCCCGGTAACCACCCGGGGTCTTCTCCTGCCTATAAATAGACCCTGTGGGCCCCCCCATTCAGAGGATCTTTTTCTAGAAACTCGGATTGAAGCTCCCGACGCCCAAGTATCTTCTCAAAGCTTCCAGAACACTTCTAAGGTAATTTCATACCTAGAACGGAAGATCTAAAGAGAGGGAGGAAGGCCTATGTGTTGAAACTCATCAACACTTGTGCGCCTGAGTGGCCAACCCTTAAGGGAAGTGGTCCTAATTGGGCGCCGCCTTATTCCTTCGATATAACTTGCATGTCCCTTTTCTGGAAGAACCTCAAGAGGATTCTAAAGGGTTTAAGAAAGAGTCTCCCAAGTATTCTAATGCTGGTTGAAAATTGCGCAAGTACCCCACATGTCGCGCATGTATACCTGTGCGACCAATACTTGCGCACCCACAAAGACTTGCACGCCATTCAAGACATGCGCGATCCTACCTTTTTGGGTGCCCATCTTGCCCATTTTACCCCACTTAAGCCATTTCACCTCTCATATTCAAGATTTAGTCTTCAAGATATTCTTTAAAGACATTTATGGCATGATTTCATGATTTTACATCCTTATTTGAAAGGAATTCTGTGGAATATGTCTCAAAACATAGTGATTTATACATCTTTATGTCACCAAAGATTGAGAGTTCATTCATTCAACCTCATCCTTTAAGATGAGAGAATCCTTAACCTGGGTATCCTTTTTAGGAATAATCCCCAGTTATAAGACCTTTAATATGGGCATCTTCCTTATAAGTAAGCCCCAAATTCTTAAGGTTCCCAAACTTGGGCATCCTCCTCAGGAGTAAGCCCCAAACCTTAATTCCTTAACTTGGGCATCCTCCTCGGGAGTAAGCCCCAATCATAATCCTTTAATCTGGGCGTCCTTCTTAGGAGTAAGCCCCAAGTCCTCTAATATGGGCATCCTTCTTAGGAGTAAGCCCCAATATCAAATATGGGCATACTTCTTAGGAGTAAGCCCTGTGTCCCTTAATTTGGGCATCCTTCTTAGGAGTAAGCCCCAATCTCAAATATGGGCATCCTCCTCAGGAGTAAGCCCCAAACCTTAACCCCTAACCTAGGATTCCTTTTCAGGAATAAGTCCCAGTTATAATCTTGGGCTTCCTTTTCAGGAATAAGCCCCAAGTCCCCTAACCTGGGCTTCCTTTTCAGGAATAAGTCCCAATTATAATCTTGGGCTTCCTTTTCAGGAATAAGCCCCAAGTCCCCTAATATCTCTTTAACCATTCCTAATTTATCCTTGATTTGGTTTTCCTTTTCAGGAGTAAAACCGAATCATAAGTCCCCTCCAAGCTTGGGCATCCTCCTTAGGAGTAATCCCCAAGATTAGAGTATTCAAATCTCTATGAAGCACATATACCTTTATGGAACCTGTTCATGGATTTTCTCCCTAAAAGTGAATCCTAAACCTTCATCTATCTGGGCAGTCATACATACATAAGCCCCAAACCATTTCTTATGATTGCATCTTTCATGGAACAATTGTCTAGTTTTTTACCAATACCTCTTGTTTCTCACACCGAGCATGACTCACGTGAGCTTAGAGTATAAAAATAATTATGACATCCTTCTTTGAGCCATCAATCATAAACGTCATACTCCCTTACTCGAACTACGTGGGTTCTGATTCCTTTTCCAATACAAAGGATACGTAGGTATCCCATTTATGGGTTCGATCCCAACTTTGAAATAATCCATGTCCTTCTGAATGATGATAAACTTCAAGTGACACACTGAGTGGCTTTAAAACCAGCCTGGTCATCATAATGACCAAGAGACTTTTATAAATGTTTTTGAAGGATACCGTTGACTAAGAATCTCTAAATAGATATAGATGATTCTCTGTTGATGAAGAACCTCGAATACATATAAAATATCCTCTAAATTTCTTACATATTTAATCATTTATTGTTAAACTGAAGGAAAGATCATTTTATACTTGGTAATGTAATAAGGATTCACAAACATAACTTAAATCTATAGAGAGAGTCCCGGAGTAGACAATAATTCCCCTAAAAAGGTGTGATGAGTCCGACCTCCCATCCTCTCGACCAATGAAAATTCCTAAGACTCATTAGCCCACAAGCTAATGAGCGCCTACCTTTGGAAAGTAGGTCCAAACGGATGTGGAATCATTGGATGTTTCCAGTTCTACGAACAAACCCGTTAGAAACCAATCGGAACGTTTGAATCTCCCATCCAGGAGGTCATCCCCAAATTCCGTGTGAAACACTCCTTCAAAGGGAAAACATGGTACCATATGATCTTAGTATAAAGTCGTGTTCTCGCTTAGTGGATGTGGAATCTATGAATTTGGATTTTTTTTCAACATTCACTAGAAGTGGAATGGGGTGAATGTTTTCTTCAGTCAATGATAGTGACTCCTCTAATTCTACAATTCGTGAGATAGTCTTAGTTAGGATACATTGATTGTGAGGTTATTTGTAAAAATATATCCTAAGGGGATGCACCATTAGGATTCATTGAAGGAGGGATCACGGCCAACATTTACTAGAAACGAAAGTGGTTCCTTTCATGTTGTGAGAAAAGTTGATGAGGGTGTTTTTGAATTACTAATTTTTAACATCCTTGTGTGAAAAATAGGTATAATTACCATTAAAAGTAGTTTTTCTTGGATATACAGAGGTGGAGTGAAGGAATGATTGTCTCTCAGTTCCTCACATGTAATTTGGTAATGACTGAGAACATATATCCTGTAGGGCATATTTTAGATAAGGCAATTTTTCTTTTAGGAATACAAATTCCAAAAAAACAAAACATTTCACAAGGAAAAAATACTTTTCACATTAGATATCACATTTAAAAACAAATCCTTTTAGGTATATTATGATAATTAATCTCCAAAAAATATCCTTTAAAGATTGTAATGTAATATTACAGGTAATCAGTGGTCATAGAGACATGTAATTTTGTACAAGCCATAAATTTAAATAATATCCCTTTCACATTATTCTAAAAAGGATAAACAGTTTCCCAATCAAAAAATGATAGATGATTCCATTAAAATATTTAAAATGAATAAAACATCAGTAAAAATTTCATAAAAAATACTTTTGATAATAGTAAAACATTTTTCAAATTTTTTTTAGAAGACATGTATACTGAATTAAAATTGTTTTTGACTAAAGAGAGAAATAAATCTAGTTTTATTTAAAAAAAAAAATTTTGGTCACTATTGTTCATTAATAGATGAAGAGAAGTGTATTAGATGTATTATATATAAATAAAAATAGGAGAAGAATATTCATCAGTTTCGTATCATAATATTTCTTCATTGGAAACCTAATCATGAAATATATCAATAAACTATGAGATTGTAACATATAACCTTATCAGTTTGGTAACTTCTAAATTATAAGCCAATGAGAGAAATAACATCAAATAAAACATTAAATATCAAGAATATAATTTTATTAAGTATATATCATATCATATTGGATGTATAGAAAATAAACAAAACTAAATTGTGTATATGACATACATCTCATGGTTGTGAATGTGAGAAGACAAACAGTTGCCTCAAGACCAATTTCAGTCATCCAAAACCATAATTATAGTATAATAAATATATATTAATTATAAATTTAAAAATTATACATTATCATATATATCATAACATATATTATTTTATTATGGTAATTTATGACATGTCAATTAATAATTCTTTGTGAATATCACAGTTCAATGTGACAATTGTTAGATATATTATTTTGTTTTAGATATGTAATTTGGAATATTTTACTTTTATCATGATGAACTAATCTAAAAAATGTTAATAATGATATAAATTTAATATATAGTAATTATATAAGTGATTTTAATATTTAAGAATATTTAAAATTGGAAAATGAGTTACACTATTCATGGAGATGGTACATCCTACACACACGTAAACACTGTTTCGTTTTTAAAAAAAGATGGAATTGAATAATGGAAAAAAATATTTAATTTTTTGAAATAAAATTATAATATCAGAAATTTTATTTATATTCATTAAGTATATCCTTTTTTCTATACATTTCAAAAATAAAATTTAAAACATTTCACATCGTTACGTCGAAGTGGTAGTACAAATATGTGCATGAGTGATGATACTATTTTCCAAATGATTGGATGGTAATAATTTATATCTGATATTATAATTATATAATTATATTTATATCATAAATATATTAAATATTACTTAAAAGTTTCATTATATCCATTCATGAGAGGTAGTGATGGAAAAAGAATTACATTAGTATATATAATATTTTTTTTTTTATTATTTTATCTCATTTGGATAATAATATAAGGAGTTAAAAGATGTTGTAAAACAAAAATCTAGGGTTGAGAAATTTACCACTTCTTCGAACAACCTCTTCATGTTTATACCCGAAGCCTTCCTAGAATGATTTTAAGATCAAAATCGGTACAAAAGGTCATGTAGGGGGATTTATGAGAAATATTTTGTAAATAAAACATTTTTTATTGTAAATAGGAGAGGATGGGAGGTGAGCTCTTATAAGCTGGGGAGAGGACACACTTTGAAATTATGAAAAGAAAAAGTGATAACCACATTTTTAAAATTCCATAAAGCACAAAAATGTCTCGTTATTTACATATTGATGAGATAATGTTGAAATGTTCATATAAATTAGGGATTTTGAAAATATCATGGTCATTAGAACCCTTATCTTCTATGTTTAAACCCTAATAAAATAGTTTTTAACCATAACCAAGATAAATGTTTTCTTCTATTTTAAATATCCATTTTGAAAAAAACAATGCATAATTAATTTATAAATATTAATAATTATTATTTAAAATAATGTATCAGTTTATTCAAATTAAATTTATAGGTTTAGAAAATATTAATTTAAAAATAATCCTTCAGACATGATGAAAAATTATTTTTTCAAAGAAAAATATTTCATAAAATAGAGAATTTTTTATTATCAAAATTAAATAATAAATTAATTAAAATTATTAAAATATTATTTATTAGAATATTATCAAAATAATTTTACTTTTAAAACATTTATTAATTAAATAAAAACTTTTATAATCTTTAAATTGCTTTGAATAAAACCTTGTTTTTTCTCTATTCATCAACAAATTACTGTTTTAAAAAAATAATCCAAAATTAAATAGAAGATAATTTTCTCATGGTGATTTCATTTTTATCATTTTTTATAAAAACTTTTCTTATATTGGAATAATGAATTTTAATTTATGTTTGTAATGTGAAACTTATCTTCCATTTAGAATTATGAAGTATTTCAAAAACAATTATTTTTCATACAAATGATTCTTATTTCTATTCTAATTAATAGATAACAATTGAATTTATTTTATTTATGTGTGTATAATTTAATTTTCCTAATATAGTTATCCCTATTCATAAATATAATTTTCATAACTATATAATAATAGTATAGTATATTACATTTCATTTAGACTTGGGGTTGCGTGTATCAAAAGCTAGCAAAGTGATTAAATTTATAGGAATGTATTTTGTGGGATTTTAAAGGTCCATGTTTCATGATGTATTAATTATCAATAATTATTTTATTATATTAAAATGTTGTGGTGAAAAATTCTCCCCTCTCTCAGTAAATAATGTCCTTGGAATTTGAACATTAGCGTAGAAATCAAGGGTTTTTTAGAATATACTATTGATATAAACCTGCTTCCTAAAATGGGTTAACAAAAATTCCTTTTAAAATTGGGAAAGAAAAATATTATGGTCATCCAAAATGACACCTAAATGTATATAATAATAATATAACATTTTTGGGAAATGTAATAAATGGTTAAATAATTATGAAGAGTGATAGAGATCATTTATCTTAAGGAAGTGAATGATGAAGTGAAAAATAATGACCTAAAATCCATAAATAAGTAATGTAAGTTATGGTAATATGATTCAATTCAAATTTATTGATTCTTTTAAAAACATTATGGGCACTTATACTAGATTTATAAATAACACTATAAAATATGTCCACTAGTTATGTTTTTATTTCAAAAGCATAATGTATTCCTTTGTTTGTTCTTTGATTAATTTCCACTTCATTTATTACTCCAATAAATAAATATTATAGATGAATTTTCCTATTCATGAATCATTAAAATTAACTTTTAATATATCATAATATATATATAAGGGTTATAATACCTTTACAATGTCTCTAAATATATACCAAAACCAAACATATTTTCATGGGTTATCTAATATAAAACATTATTCCTTTAACCTCAATTGTAAGTCCAAAATTTATACTGAAATAATTCCATATGTATTAATCTTTAAAATATTTTATGAAAAAATAATTTCATATCAATAGGAACAACACATTGGCCACTGGTAGGTGTTTCACCATTTTAATCCTTTAGTTACAGGTTCTAAACCCACTACATTTCTATATATGACATGTTGTCAACTGACATGTGGGTTGTCCTTTATCTAAAATAATATTAATATTTTTTCTATAATGTTCCTAAAAATAATAAAAATATTCTTCAAAATACATTGGAACTCAAATAAATATTTAACCATAAGTGTTTTCTATAAGAATTATATTTTTTTACACCTAAAAAATAATCATAATTGACTAATATTTCATTATCATCAATGTTCATGTTGACCATAATAGTTATCAATTCCTTTAATTTTATTTAAAACAAATATGGAATTTTTCCTTAAATAGATTTTTTACTAAATCATATGCTAAACCAATTGGTTGTATTTCCCTAACTGTCTCAAAAAATATCAACAATACTGATAAAATTCCAACCACATAAAGACTATAAAATGGGTTTTCAAGACATTGAACATACAAAAAAAACATAAAATCATAAAACCATGATGGTATTCATAACTCATTATTCAATATTATAATAATAGGTATAGTTTTATAAAATTTACAAAAACATTATATTTTTCTTGATTCATTTAACTAGAATACCATTGGTAAAAATACGTCTACAATGTAATTATTCAATCCAAATATAGAAGAACAATAATAATTCTACTTCTGTTATATTAATATAATATGTTTGATATTGTTTCATTAACTTATACAAAGGTATATTCCATAACACTTGGGGAATTATATAGTGTAGTTCCCTATCCCATTATAGTTGAAAAACTAAACAATATGATCTTATATATTTGAATTAAATTCATGATCCTGATGTCCTTTCTCTCAAAACATGATGTAAATTATTCTTCCCTTTTATACATGCACTAGGGTGTTTCATTCCAAAATTATAACATGTAGGAAAATCCATCTTTTTGATCCCTACCTTGTATGTTTTTTCTATACCCTCCTCATCTTCTCTAGCTTTCTATAAAATTTATAAGAACTATATAATTATTTCTCTATATTGGTAGAACATAGTACTATGTCATTATATGATGTTAAGGTTTGGGGGACTAGTTACCTTTGATTGATTAGCTAAATCCCATTGAATAATTTCGCAATAATGATCTTTGTATTTTGTATTTATTCCTAAACAAAACATTCTATCCTTGTAATGGTACCCTCATAATTGGAAACATTTTATTCAACCATTGGTCTTAGAAATAGGAATTTTACCTCCATATCAACTCATTTCTCAGGAAAGAAATATTTTCCAAGACAATTTTTTTAAAATCATTTCAATCCATGTTTAATATTTATTCATAATCCTTAGTATTTTCTACCAATGAAAATATTGATCTATAAATACTGAGAGATGAAAAACGTTCATGCAAATATTTCCCCTTTAATTACTTTATACATTGAGAAATATTTTCTATAAATAACAAGTCTATTTATCAGTAATAAGTGGATTTATAGTCCCATTGAATGATAGTGTTCTCTAATACTTAATGTGGGATAATATTTTTACACCGCATAGTGGATCAACATGATTCTCCATACGGGGATAGTAATTACTCATAACTTATGTCAACTACCCCAATATGGTTATAATTGGATCAGTTCCAAATACATATCTAGCTATATGTTCATTATAAATCCTAATAGGTAAATCCCTATATGGAATACGTAGAATGATACAGTTACCATTTCTTCTATTAGGCAACATTTCTAAATAATGGAATACTATATATTATATCATAATATTATGAAACAGAATGAATAATAACAAATATTCTGACATAATTTACACAACTTGAAAAATTATATACATCGAATATCATTATCATAAAAATGGTTTCATTATGAACGTTTTAAAATAATTAAAATATTCCCAAACCATTATAATGGTTATTAAATAAAATGAGCGTTAGCCCAAGAATATACCATGCAATATCAAACTAGGTGTACAATAATTATAGTTGTTATATACAATGTGAGAATAAAGTCAAATCCTCTTGAACCATTTTCATACTTATCACTCCTTAGTATAAATATGCTACAACCAAGTCCATATGTTATATTTTTGTAGGGTTGAATTTATTGTAAAAACAATTAATATCTTTCCCACAAAAAATTTAATTATTCTTATATACATATCATTAAATTCTTCAATAAATATATTTTCTATAATCTATGATTTCCTAACTCTTGTTCATATTATTTCTCCAAAAGTTGTTATGATTCCAATTATAATTACCCTGGACCTAGTATTCCAAAGTTAGTGGATAAATTTTGTACATTGGTATAAGATATAAGGAATCACATATTGAATGAATGAATAGATTAATAGTATAGGAAAAATAAATACATAGTCGAATCTCACATGATAATTGAAAACATAAAATAAAATATACTATTTTACATGAATACACCAGTATTCCCTTTATTATATCCCTTTGTATTAATTCGGAATCACTTTCTAACATCATGTTGGAAGGAAACAGAGGAAATCACTGAGCTTAGTTTCTATGTAAAGGTATGTATATATTAGAATCTATAATAATAAAATTATAAATAATAAATATGAAAAACAAAATAAATAAAAAAGATAACATTTATCAATATCTTATACATTAATAATAATATAAAAGTAATAAATGACGATCAAATAATTCCATATAAATATTAACATAAGCTTGAATCATTACCAAAGATATTCTAACTAATAAAATAATGACATGGACCTCAACAACTAATCTCATAATGGGGGAATTTCTAATTCTGGACATCATAATCATACCATCAAGACCTTGTGCCAAGACATGTTACAAAAATGCTTTAGTTCATGACCAAATACCCAAGCCAGTTTGCCTCATGAGGCATACCAATGCATCGATGGGCTACTGTGGTCCCCACCAATTTGTTTCTAATTCCAATGAATTCCTTATAAGAATGGGGAGAAAAATAATCATTGTAAATACTATCATTAAAAAACTAGCATATGAAATGTTATTAAATCCTCCAATTAATAAACATAGTCATAAACTATCAAGAGTAATATAGAAAATGATATCTAAATAGAAAATCTTCAGTCAAACAAATCGTAAATCATGGAGAGAAATAATAATGATAATATCACAACAATATATCACCGCTGATGAAAATTTAACAAATGTCTTTTTGTTGATGATAAATAAAGACATGATAATAAATTAAATTAAAACATTCTTATAGAAAACATAATTTTCCCATTAAAATCACCTTTAAAAAATTTGGGTAATTTTATGAACAAAATTTCATTACAAATATCCTATTAAAAACAAAAAGTAATCTTAAATGTAATGAGTTTTCATGAATGTGTGTAATTTCTTACACACCATATAAGTGAAAAAACATTTTTTAACACTATATTTAAATGTTTAAAAATGCCTCATTTAGAAAATGGCAAGAAGATTCATTTTTAACTATTTTGTAAAAATTTAAACCATGGGTAAAATGTATTTAATAATTAATTTTTATAATCTTGAAATACTAATTTTTTTTGAAATCTTTGATATGGGAAAAAAAGGGTTTTCGACCGAATTGTGTAATAAATCCATTTTACATTGAAAATATTATTTTGGTATAATTTTTACATAAACCAATTTAATTGATAATAAAACATATATTATCTAGAAATTTATAAAATAGAATAAAATTCATTTTTTTGAAATATATATCATCAAATTTCTTTATATTAAACATAATCATCAACAATCTGGATAAGCAATGAGATTGTATCATAAACATATACCACATCGGTAAATTATGAATTATAAGCCTAATGACATAAATAAAATAGTATTAAACATTATATTACATAAAAATAAATATATTTGTGATATAATATATAAAAAGTTATTCATATATATCTTACAAAAGAACTATTTTGTGAACATGGCATATGTCTAATAGAAGTAAAAGTGTGATGTGAATATCTTAGCTTTGGCTAGATTACCTTTTTACATGTCCTTAATTCATATATAATAAATAAATATTCAATAGAAATGTTTTATAGAAAAAAAATTATATAATACTATATATTATTTAATTAGTCTTTTATAGCCTGTTAATTAAAAATTCATTGTTAATATTACTATTTCCGGTGATAATAGCTTCATTTTCCATGTATATTTTTGTTCAGTATTTTCAGCCCTTTTACCTTGATAATGATTACATAATATAAATAATTTTAAAAATTATATAAATATCATATATATTTATTATAAAATTATTTATAATAGAATATAAAATGTATATATTAAAAAACGAGTTATACCGTTCATGGAGAAGGTAGGTCATACGTGCGCATGAACACAGATTATATTATTCTACATGACTAAATCTAATAAAGTTAAATAACATTGAAAATTTATTTTAATGCAATTTAATAAATTAGTCCATGTAATTACATTAAATATATCTATATTAGAATCCATATCTAATAAAAATGATAAAAATTTAACATTTTTATGTGTGGGAAGTAGTCCACACCACACACAAGTGAATTTATTATATTCCTATAGATTGTAAGGTATGAAGGTATATTAGATATGTAATTATAGAATTATATAAATTTCCTAAATATCATATGAATATTTTAAATACATCATCATATCTACCTGTGAGAGTTATTGATGGAAAAAAATGTGTATCGTTTTATGAGGCGATAATCCTCCGTACCCATGATCTATAGTTTTGTTTCCAATTTTATTAAAGGGAGATGGATATAGGTTATTTCATTAACATTATAAAATATTGTTATAAAGTATATAATTTTGTTGTTATTTTATCAATTTTTTAGTTTAATTTAATGATTTATAAAAAGAAGTAAAACAAAAATGCATGGTTAAAAACATTTCCTCTTCTATGAAAATCGACATAAAGTTTTTACCTAATGCCTTGTTAGACTTGATTTAAGATCAAACTTTGTACACTAGAATTGGGGAGGGATTTCAAAAAGATATTTTTGAATTTATGAGTACATCCAAAATGATTTTGGTTTGTGAATAGGATAGGATAGGGGTGTCCTTTTATATGTGGGGAAGATAACACACTATGATGTTTTGAAAATAAAGAGTAATAACCATGTATATAACATGTAAAAAAGGATAAAAAATGGAACATTATTAATCCATGGTTGATATAAGGTCTAAATATGTCCACAAAATATTAATTAGAAACAATTATGGCTGATTTTTATCATTGTATTCATTTTTAAACACTAGTTAAACCATTTTGACCCTAACTGCAGTCATTAATTTTTACTAAATTTAATATTAATTTGTAAAAAAAATTATTTTATATTATTATATAATATTAAATATTATTTTTAAATATATCGAATCCATCTTTTTTAAATCAATTCATAATATAAAAAAAATTATTTAAAAATATCCATGAAAACATGATGATAAATAATTTTTCTAAAAGAAACTTTTTTAAATATATAGAATGTTTTAATATTGAAATTTGATATGGAATTTATTCAAATGAAATAAATTTTTTACTATTATAATTTAATATATATTATTACATTAAAAATGGATTTAAATAAAAAAATGATGTTTTAAATTCATCAAATGAAAAAAAAATTAGATAAATCATCTATTTTTCACTATTCAATGAATGATAAATCATTTCATAATTTTTTCTAAAATTATATATAAGATAATTATTTAATGATGATTTAAATTTAAATTTTATATTAGTATAACAAATTTTCTGAATTTTTTAAAAATTAATTTTAAATTATGTGAACAATGAACAATAAAGACCTATTACAAAAATATAGTTTTTCATAAAATATTTCATTTTTTTGATGATTATTATTATTTTTATAATCATTATGTAAACATTGATTTTATTTTAAACACTTTTATACCAAATAATTTTCATTATCTGTTAATCAATTTTCATATACACTAATATAACAAATAGTTTATAATGTTATACAAATATAATGGTTCTTTTAGACTCAGGATTGCATGTACCGAAAGCTGTCGACGAGTATAAATTTAAAGAAATATATTTTCCAGTACATTGAAGCTTAGTGTTTCATTTCAAATAATAAATAATCCACAATTTTCTTCTTTTAGAATATTATGGTGTTACACTAGGCCCTTATATCCATAATTGTGCGTGTCTATCATAGAGGTGGAGAAGTGTACAAAAACACATTAAGGCCATTTAGGAGATAATTTTTAGTGATAGAAACAACAAAAAACTAAATTGATGATCAATTTAATATAATATATTTTTTAATCATACATCAAAAATCCTGATTAAAACATTATTTCATCATCCTATATTACATTATTTATACTATAAATGGGAATAAAAGATGTAATTAATGTATTCTACAATAAAAATTTATTTAATAAAGTAAATACCATCCTAGACAACCAAGAATATGATATATCCTCATTTACTCAAAAAAATATTGTCTTGATAACTAAACCTAATCCGTATTAATTATAATGTACCAAATAAAAGCTACATCACCCCAAACAAAAATGTAATAGTTTTTATCTTACAAAAAATTATGTGATAAAATTAAAAAAACTAATAATAATATTAAGGAGATACAAAAATATAGATTCACATAGATATGAATATTTAATAACACAAAAATCATATGGTGTCCCTATTAGTGTGTCAGTCATCATGATTTCATTACCTCGAATCTCCATATGGGAAAAATATGCGAATAATATTCAATGATTATGATCCACCATCCCTAAAGTTCAAACATCATCCATGTCTCATCTGAATGTTATATCTTAACTATATGACATATTTTTTTATTAAACTCATATAGGTTTTCATTATCTTGAGAAACTACTATAACCATTTTTTTATTATTAATCAAATTAAATTACAATGAAAATAGTTCTACAGAAGTAAAAACAATATATTATGTTACATTTACACAATGTATAACTATCCAAATACATGAATTATTAATTTAAAAGTACATATTATGTTTTTTAGGGAACCCACGTTTAAAACCAGAAGGATTGATCCCATTGTGATTTTATGGTATCAACGTCCTTGATAATGTGAGTACATGAAAATATGCTGATCTTTAAGGATTTATGAGGAATATATTAAGAATATATTTCCAAATTAACAAATAGTTTTATGTGATCATTGACATTTATTTATATAATTATAGTACTAGATTTCATAAGTTATTATTCCAAGTGAATTCTAGAGAGCATAGTGCTAATCTATGTAGATGGATGATTTGTGAAGGGTTCTTGAAGATTACTATAGTAAAAATTATCATTTACAGTTTATGAATATATTATTGAGGTGAAAAATCATTCACAACAAATAGTAGGATTTATTTAAAGGGTTTGATCGTTGAAAAAATTGACTTTTACTTATCGCTATTATTTCTTATAAGTTTTTTTAAGGGTGATGGGGATTTGAATGGACGATAAAACATTATCCAATCAACATGATTCTTATAAAAAATGGAATCTCAAAAATAATATTGTTGATTCAATCTATCCAATATCATTGATATAACTATACATTGGTATTTATGTTGTTTCATAGAAAACAAGATTCCGTCTAAAAATATCCCATGATGACTGATTATTAAGACATAAAACATGAATTTACTAAATAATAAATATTTATCTACATTAGATATAAGTTATTATCATTACTGTAAGGATATGATGTGGCCTTATATTTTATTTCGTTGTCTGTATGTTTGATATTTACATAATTTATTACAAAAAAATGATACAACCTATAAGGGTGGGGTGAATGTGTTGGAATAGTTTTATCAAGCCCCTTTGAAAAATCATTCTTATTCAACACATTTCTCTCAATTTACTAACCACTTATGAATTGAGGTAGCCACCTTAAATTTTTTAATGATCATCATCTATATAAAGGATGACTATATCCCATGTGCGTTGTGGTTATTATCACAAACATATAACTCTCTTATTATTTTAGAAAGGAACTGCATCATGATAATCTCAATAAACACATCACTATGGATTACTCCAACTAGTTACCATATTGAATTAATAGAACATAATGATTCTCCATGAGTAATGATCCTAAATAATTATTATGGCCCCTAAATAGACTATAGGAATCATATTAATATTACTCCTATCATTAAAGAAGTCTTATATGGTTATTCTCAATACTCAATGGACATATCTAATCTTCACAATCATCGTCTTTATAATTTATGTATTTTTTATATTCAAATGATATTTCAATGAATATTTCTTTTATTTCTAATTCTATAATTATTCCTTATGTTGCGGCAGTAATAATATCTCATTAAAAATAATTTAAAAAGAATAAAGGTATGTATTTAATTACTCCTTCAAACATATCCAATTATTATTCTCTATAATACTAGAGTAATATCTTAGCTCTAATTTTTCACAAAATCAACAAGACATAATTCCTTTTATATTTCAACCTAATTATGACTATTTTAATAAAATGTGATATATAATATCTTTATAGTGTATACGAACCATCATGTATGTTAGTTGAATGATGATACACTTATTTAATCATGATATATAAATCCATTATATGATAAAAAAAATAATTATGTGATATTAATTTATTTTTACCCAATATATTTATTTTCTTATTCTAATTTATTCTAATCCTCCACAAAGTAAAATTTTATTTGTAGAGAAACCTATTAAAATGATATAAAAATGTTAGGATATTCATGTATTATATGTGATTAATTTTATTTATCAAAATCTTAGACATCTAATTAAGAAACAACTATTTCAAAAATAAATAATATCTTATGAAATTTTCAAACAGTATATATAGTTTTCGAAATGAAACATGCTCTATGAAAATTCATTTTCTACATCCAATGTATTACAAGATTGTGTAAATATAAATACATTATAATTTCTCATTTTCTTATAAGATTTTTTGAATGTCATATGTGATATTAAAATTTTTGATGTTTCTTGGGAAATTTATATATGTAAAAGTCATTATAGTTTTTTACCCCAAATTGACAGAAAAAACATATTAAATACAAACATTAGATTAAATTCATATGAGATCCTTATGCTCTTTTTTCTCTACCAGTATAATATGGGTTCTCTATGAATGTCTAATGGAATTCGATAAATTAATCAAATTTCGTTAGTACCTATATCTACCAACTCAGAGACTTCATAAAACATACCAAACTCCTACAAATTATTATAGATAGTGTCTCGACATAATTCAACACAATACATTGATTCTTATTAAAAAACAAAAAACTTCCCAAATAAATTAGTAAAATATAATTTATAACATCCTTATCTAATGGTTTCAACAATATCCCCATTTATATTCCGTATCAATACTACATATTTATATCTAAATTATTGATAATAAAACCATAATTGAAAAATACAAGGGACCCACTTCAATTCCCAAATTAAAATAATCATGAATTAAGCATCTCTTATTCTATACAAGGTATTATGATATTAAAGTTAAGATTTATAAAGACAATCATCAATATCTTCCTAAAAAATCACATCTCAAAACTTTCATATCATAAATATTACACAAAAAAACTAGTAGTAAATTATTTTATATATTCTTTCCTAAAAAATTAACACAGATATTAAAAAAATACATAATATGGAGAAATGTTTCTCCCCAAAGAGAGATAACCATCTCAATAATTTTTGAATGAATTAATATAGGAGGAATCTAAATAAGTTTCATATCTCAGTGTTGGATATTGGGATGCATTCAATTTTTCATCCATAACATATGAATTTTCTCAATTGAGAAGTTGTTTGTGATAATATTATTCATGATACACGTTGGTTCATATTAATTGAGAAAATGATAATTTATGTCAATATTATTTGACCTATAATTCTTCACAGGATATTTTGACATATGAATTAAACATTGATTAAAACTACCTATATATAGAGAATATTAATCTTTAAAATCCAATTTATGAAGTCATGTTATCATCCACATAATCTATGTAACTTAATATGACGTAAATACATAATCATCCTTAGTTTTACTCAAGTTAAATGATGTAGACTTTTTCAAATAACATGAAACAATACTTTTTGTAAACACTCCATCAGATTTGTTTTTTACATCACCCACTACTCTATTCTAGACTTCATCAGTGTACCATTATAGATGTAACTCTTTATTATTCTTTTACTTAATCCCAAAATTGAACATTATAGATATATCATAGAATAATCTATATTTAAAATCTACATATTTCATTGTTATTCAATTAAAACCTATAAAAATGAGTGGAAATATATGAGATATCTATTCCTGTGCCTATGAAATACAGAAGTCATCCAATTAAGCTTCTTAAATAACTCACATTTACTTATTTTCCTTCATGATACTTAATCAATTTTATGGCCTCTTAAATTAGTGAGGGAATAGTTCTGGATTAATATAAGTAAAACATCTACAAGATCTCTATAGTATAATTGTCTTGTTAAAATAATATTTTTTCAAACTAAAAGGGTAACCAATAAATGTAATATTTATTCCATCTATCCAAATATTAAAATATTAAATCATTTTGTTTATCACTTGATAACTCCTCACACAATATATTTAATTTCTAGAGAAAAATCATTCATAAATGAACAAAATCAAAAATAGTGTTTTGTTGTTGGTTCAATTTACATGTAATCTGTTGTCCACATTCCCTTTCTTTAACTTCAAGAACTTCATGATCTTTATATGTTCATATATTCTGAAATACCAAGACCTTGGATATTATTTTAATTGATGAATTTAAATTTTAGATGAAATACAATACCTCTATCATAATCAATTAAAAATACCTTAGGTCGTTACCCTTACATTTCTTCATTAAGATCTTTATTTAAAAATTAGGATTTAACATCCATTTGGAACACATTAAATCTTATTTTAGATAAAGTATCTACAAATATGATTTCTTGAGACTAGATAAAATTATTATTGAAAGTTAACTCCTAGAATTTCAAAAAACAAAATTCTTACAAACCCAGACTTGTTTCTAGAAACTATACCATTTTCATCCATTTGTTTTCTAAAAACTTATTTTCACCTACAAAAAGTTTTTTCCATACATCATGGGATAAGATCCCATGTTTCATTGATATTAATCTATGTTAACTATTCAATAATATCCAATATATATTATTTATTATTAAATTATTCTATAAATATGTACTAATCAATTCATGACAGGGAGATATTTTGACATGTTACTATAATCATTCTCCTCATATAAACTCCTCAATCATGGATTATAATATATTTTAAATATCTTATATTTTCCTAGGTTCGGTGTTTTCTCCATACAAAATCTCATTCTAAACAGTATAATAGAAATAAGTTTATTTTACCACATCAATCTAAATTTGTGTTCTTAAAACAAGTGGAAAATGTTAAACATCATTAAAAATTAATTTTCTTAAATTTATACCTCATTTTAAATAACAATAATATCATCAAAGTTAACAATTCATTAAAAACATGGGATATATAATATGTAAGAGCATTCCATAGATGTATAACCATGGATGACTCTTTGATCATCTAAATTAATATTTCTTCTAATTCAATAATTCCTCATAATCAAGCATTGGATCCCAAACAACCTAAAGTGTTTAACACATGGATTTGTGTTGAACTAAATATCATAGGGTTCAGGTATTACTTTAATCGTAATAGAAACCTGTTTTTAATTATACCTATACTTTTTGTATCTTGTATCCAATTAAACCATGGGATGTCACATTATTACAGCATAGTCAGAGCCAAATAATATAAAATCATGTTGTATATTTTATCTAATCTATTATGTTATAGAGTATATAGATAATAGAAATCATGTATTATTACATTTTTAACATGATTTTCATTAAATTACGTCTTTCATTACTCACTCCCGTTGCATGTTCTAGATACCTTCTTAATATATGTTCTTCTATCATTGAATTTCTTCTTGTATTTCTTAATATATCTAAGGCTTGTGATTTTTATTTCATAATCATTTTGTTTTTAATCTTGTGAAGTCATATAAGAAATTGATTAACTCCCATTCCACTATTTTGTAATTCTTTATAATATGTCCTAACAAAAAATATTATATTAGTTCAAGAATTTTTATTATGGGAATATATATTCATGTATGTGTTTTGGTCACCCATTTTCCATTTATATAGACATTAAAAATAGTGGAAGAATATACTATCAGTATAGGAATATTCATCACAACCTTCTCATTTATAATATTATTTAAATTCATTTTTCCATGGTCGACATTTCTTATAAACCAAAAAAAAATCTCACTTGACTAGATTAAGAAATAGTTTTTACATGGTTCCCCAAAAGGATAAAAATTACCTGGGTTTCTAAATATTCTTAATGAAATATATTTATCATTACGTTTTTTGAAAATAAACTCATTTCCAAAAAAAGTAATTCATTTCTTTAATATTATACTATTTATACAATCAAGAAATTTTTATTTTTTCTACAAAAAAATAAAACATTATCTTTGATAATTTTAATTGAGTAAAAATTTTATATTTCAACAGCTCTAATATTTAGAGATCTATCATTTATTAATGTATCATATCCTTATTCAGAATTCATTAGATTTTTGGATATTGTTTAGATCTCCTATCGTGTGAGATAAACAACTATTTCCCACAATACATGGGTTTTTTAGAGTACTAACCATTAAATTATACTTCAACTACATTGACATATTTTTTAATCTGGATTTGATTATTAAATTTTCTAAACCACTGATATATATTTAATCATGATGAATAAATTCTATACATACATATGATGTGTATTTTTCTTTAACACAACTTTGACACAACTGTTGAAAACGTCCAAAACTATTTTTCACATCCAAATTATCGTCAATATACAGATGTTTCTTTTGAGTTCCCATTTGTGGAAACAATATCCAACATGATTCCTAATATATTCTCAGCCTATGTGAAGAAACGTTTGTCTAATAGTTGGATCCCTTATTACCGAACACACTATAACACTATTAATTACCATGAAATTTTATTTTTTGATATATATTTTATTGTTTCCATTGTTATATTCATGTTTTTTATTATCCCTTAAATGAGCATTCCACATATATCCCTTTTATATTATTCTTACTTAAATATTTTTTATCAACGATGTCAGAATCATGAATCTTTCCCCATTAATATTTTTTAATATAGTTCATTGAAATTTCAATTTTTAGACAATATGTATTGGAATTTTAAATTTGAATCTCTTACATAAATTATATTATTTTGAGATAAAACTGTATTATAAATTCCAATTTTGTAACTTGTATATTGTTTATAATGTATGATTAATGTAGGTTTCTTAAAATTTTAACTTTTTTCTTTAACAGTTCTTTCAAGCCACTAATATATATTCCTTCTCATACAATAATTTTGGATATTTAGTTACTTAGTTTATATTGTTAGTTATCCATAAGGTCAATGGTTAAGTCTGATTAATTATTATCACTCCCCTTTTAGTAATTTCTAGATTCATCCTTTTAATTTCCTGGAAAGGTGATATTTTTTATCCTATAATTGATCTTTTTTATAAAAATAATTTTAGGTTAGTATTTTCTTCCAAAATATTTCCATTTTATTTTCAGAAAATTTTTTATTTCCTTTGTCATAGTATATTTTTTAACAGTCTCCCCTTCTTCTACAACATTCTTGTCCTGATCAGATCTACTAAGACAGTCTTGGTAATTTGTAAGAATAGTTTTAAACACTGATCCCACTTCCAATATTATTAGGTTAAGAGAAAAATGATGAGTAAAAATAACATTCCGAGACCTATTTTTCTCTTGGTGTGACTTTGAAATATTTCTATATTTATTTTAAAAGCTAATAACTATTATTGTGTGAGAATCTAAATCTCGATGATCCGAGAATTAATTTTATAAAAACACTAAATGTTTTATTATTATGCGTATAGGTTTTCTTAAAGAAAAAAGATTAACTCTTTAAAATTATATTGTATAAGTAATTTGAGACCATAGTTGAGCCCATAATTTTCTTTTTACCCTTGGCGTGTCATAAAATAGGTCGGCATGGGGAATTTAGATATCTCTCACGTTAGTGGAACATTAAGTGGATTATTTAATCATTAAATTAATTTATTGATTCATTTGATCCTAAATAGACATTATATTATAATACTTCTATGTATGTTTTCCAAAGGATAGCCTCGTAATCCAAGTATCTATTGAGAGATCCCCCATTCACCATCTATAAGCAAATCACACCTGACGATGACAAAACTCCATATCAGAGCAGATTAGGATGTTGAAAGTGCATTAAAATACTTTAATAATTACTGATAAAATTCACCAAAGAACAATACAATATCTTTAATGGAATTTCTATTATCTATTTTACTCTTTTATATTTAAATTTATTTATCACATCAATCCATTTCATGGATCTGTGCCAACTATAGTGCTTTCATACCCAATTACATTGATTAAATTCGTTTATATCAATATTTTTCTGACCCCAGATATCCAGGTTCTTGATCATTTTCCATGAAATATTGGAAATAATCTTTAAACCATGTGTATTGTGTACTTCGCCACCTCAATTTCTTCACGACCATCATCATTTGGACCCCATTGTTCTAATTAGATGCTGTCAGGTGGTAGTGAGTATGATCGGACCCCTAAAATCATGAATAATTCACGAGGGAGGAATATATTGTTGCAATGTTGATATATATGGAATTATTTTGGGGTTTTTTTGATCGTTTAGATGATATTTAGATAAATCATCAATGACAGAACGATTAGGTGAATGTAGGAATTTTTACGGGCCTCCAATAAAGGATGTATTTAGATTTTCAGCCACTAGATGAGAAAATGAAAAATTGTTCTTAGATTTTAAAATATTGTGTGAGAGAAATTCATTATTTAATGGTGGAATGAATAATTTACTGCACAAAGAGACGATTTGAGATTCTATGAACATCTCTACTACACACATTGTATCATGATGTACACATGGCATGTAGCCCCCTGGCTGCGGGGGAAATGGGGTTTGAAGTTAATATAGAGGATAGAGTGTATAGAAATTCCACATTCTGTATACCTCATCCTAGGGTGGATGAGTCATGTGATGGTTCACATATGAAGAACCTAGTGTAAGATAACTTGACCAAGCACATTGTAGTGTACTGATGTACACATGCCTGGCCTGGTGTGAGATAGTTTGGACCCACCCTGTAGTCCACCTACATGGTGTGTAGTTCTAAATGGATTATAAGCATGTACCTCTATGGATAGGGCTATGTGGTGGAGTGTACCACGTGTCATGTGGGTACCCTAAAATGATGTGTACAACTAGGTTCCCTTTGAGGAAATGTCAAGGTTATATATCTCCTTCATTTGTAATTTTGTTTTAGACTATGGGTTTCCTATGTTGGTTATTTTTCTACATAGAACATGATGATGCCCTCCATAGTGGGTTTCATGATGCAATATTCAATTTTATAGAAATGAATATTACTTAATTGATACTTGTACATGGTAGTGATCATTTATAGGTTCCTAAAAGCTATTATTGTGGATCCCCCACAAGTTTTGGTGTGGGTACTCTACAACTACTTACCAAGATTAACCTATATCAGGTGTCATCAATCCCTAACATGGAACCCCAAATTCACAAGAAGGTGTGGGTCCATGACCTATAGATTAGAACCCCATATCATCTTTCATGTGGGTCCTATAAAGCTACATACCAAGTGGAATGTCGTACCAGATTGGGTGAAGACCCTTGATAACTAAAGTGGAACCCACTATTGCACCAGGGAGGGGGTCCTTGACCTATTTAGTGGAACCCCCCATAATCCTAGGTGTGATTAATTTATAGATACTTACTGAGTGGAACCACCAAACTCCCAGATAGGGTGTAAGTTCTCAATGATAGGAGTGGTACCCCTATCACCTTATGGAATGGGTGATGGACCTATATAGTGGAACCCCCATCAGTATGGGCATGGGTCCTTTATATACCGAGTGGAGACACATATCGTTTTGGGTGTGACACCTTGTGATAAAAGATGGTAACCCCCCATCATCATGGGAGTAGGTGTTCTATGGATAATTACAGAGTGGAACCCCCTGAGACAATAGATAATAGTTCATCTACTTTGATTTTGTGACCCCTTAAGTCTATGGAATATTGGTTAGGCATGGACCTTCAGATTTTTATTTTTGGAAATACAAGTGAGATATTGGGAATCATTTTTGGAATTTTAGAACATTTGTTAAATCTTATTCCTAGGATGATTTGTGGGATGGAATTCCCATTACACTCTCATTTTCACTTCTTTTTACTGATTATATATATATTCATCTATATGCATACCATTTGGATTTGGTTACTCTCCTTCTATGGGTTGAAAACACATGCAGGGTATTCCTTGTGCTTTCTATGTTTGACTTGTTATAGTTTGATGAGTATAATCTCCTTCTATAGGTTGGAAAAAATAGATGTGTAGTTTATATACAAACCATGTTGATATTCATGTTACTGGAAAGGGTTTTTCTTTCTTGGTTTGGGTTGATCTCTTATATTTTATTGTATCAAGCGTCTTTTGTACTCTCTACTGGCTTTTTATTCCCGTTGTATCTCTTATTTCTCCCCCTTCAACTTTTTGTCCATCTTACTATGTACACATATACTAACCCCAAAACTGGATTTCCCACACATGTCTTATTTTATGAAGATGATAGATAGGTCAGCAGTGATTTCATAGGATCTTACGGACACCGCATACTTTGTACCTTGTATGATGGGATAATCGTGTTATTCTAGAGAAACACTCTCTCATTAGTTTACTCTTCCATTTTTGGATAGTTTGGGAAAATTTTATTTTGGGGAAAGTATTTCCCTCCATTAATTTTAATTTTCACTTTCAAACTCTTTTACACCCTAGTGGTTATTCATGATTCGTATACTTTTCAGCAGTTTTGCCTTTTTATTAATATTCATTTGCACTTATGCATTGAGATGAGCCGTTTTGTGCATATTGGTACTTTGGAAAAGACCTCCCATTTAGGATATGGCTTTAGTTTCTTACCATAATCCCCTAGAAAATGGATTTGGGATTGTGTTCAGTGTGGATCGAGCTCCGACTTAGGGTGGGTCATAATAGTTTAGAGTTAGAGAAGTTCACTCATCAGTTCTTTGTATGGAGTAGTCAGCTTAGGAGGGTTTAGTTAGGATTTGGGAAATGGTGTCAGACTATTTCAATTGAGTCTCTCAGGACAGAGAATCCATTGATGTTGTGGAATACTAACACATACATTCACCATAATCGTGAATACTATCTTGTCGACTCAACATACTGGTACATTAGTTATAGGGATCAACGGTACATGAAACATATAGGATGGATTAATTTACTATCCTTCTTGATTCATATTTCCATTTTTTATACACACACACACACACACACACACACAAACTCATCTTAATATGATACGTCTTGATAAATATCAGGATTCCTCTGTGATGATAACCATACAAGATACCAGTTACAGAAGTTGAAGAATATCAGATGAGGTATGAGGACTCGATTTATGGTCCATCCTATGAGAATCTTCATCTAGGTGGGAAGGTGGAAGCACCTACACCATTCTAGCAGAAAACTATCCGATTATTACAAGATAATGATGTTCATAGGATTAGCACACTACACGAGTTAGAAATCCAAAGGCCTATAAGGTTCTATAGTGCAACAATTCATCATGCAGTATAGGATTGGATAGAGATGGTGGTAAGTGTTTTCATAATTATCTATACATTGAAAAATTAGGTGGAATTAATTGAAGCAATAAATTTCCATGTATAATATATGTGGTGGTGTATCCTTGTTAAACAGGTGCATGGTGATTTTATACCCACATGAAACAACTTATAAAAGTTTTTTCTTGAGAAGTAATACCCCTCATGTTTTTACAAAGTTTGGATCCTGGAGGTTATGGAGCTGTATAAGGGAGGGGTGATAGTAGATGAATATACCCTGAGGATTATAAAACTCACACATTACTACAAGGAAATGATCTAATATTGATATATCTGTGCACGAATATTTATATGGCACTCAAAATATATATATTTTCCAATGGGGTTTCCACGAACCAACCTAGGGTGACCCTGAACCGGTCGCCCAAGCTGGTCCACGACATGACCGGAGAGGCATTCCCGATCCTCCCGAGATGGAGACAGGTTCCAGGTCATCAACAGAGGCTGTGGGAATGATTTTCCTAGTAAAAATAAATAAATAAAGATGCATAAATAGAACAGAGCAGCGTAAAAGAAATAAATAGAGTAAAGTAACTAAACAAAAACAATTGAAAATAAAACTAATAGAATGAGACAACCACTATCTTTGTGTGACCTCACTGGTCACTCTTCAACTCACGACCAAACATCGCCCAAGGAGAACTCACCCAAGCTACTTGCCTAATTTTCCGGTGACCACATCTCTCAGCTGCGGCCCGAACCCCACTACGCACGACCGTATCTTTTGTGGCCTCCGACTCTTGTTCGACCAGCACCGCACAACCCTTCTTCGGCTTTATTCTATCCTTCATGGTGTGCGACCAGCCAACCCGAACCCTGGCCTGCACCCTATTTTGGTGCGACCCAAACCATATTTCATTTCATTATAATTTTGGTTTTTCCTTCAATTTAACTAAACATTTATTCCTCGTTTTGTGTTTCAAACATTAAATTTTATGACATAGTGGTGTTATGAAGTCCTGATATTTTATTGGTAGTGCAGATAATTATTTGAATGGGATATTGTCTTACCTCATGTTTTCTAAGTTCGCAGCCACCATAAAAAGTGAGTTTTAGTATCGCGCGAGTTTATTTTATTGTTGTTATCATGTTTTGAATACCTTATATTTTATTTGTAGTACAAATAATTATTTTTTTGTGAAATTTTTCCTTACCATGTTCCCATGATCACCGTCGTTGTCTGAGTTGATGTTTTCAATCCCTCACTATGATGCACCCTTTATTTTCGGGTCGTGTTAATATCTTTGAGTTCATGGATTTCATTGAGAGGTGCATCTTTTTGTGCCACATTATGCTAGGTGTCAGAAATTTTTACATGGAGTCATGATCATTTCTGAGTGAGAACACACATTTTCCTAGGTATGAATATATATATATATACACACACGTGCCATCTGAGTGTGTATTCCCTCACGACATGGGGAAGATGTGCATCAGTTTAATGGTGTATATATATACATATGGATGTGTGTGAACACGTGAAAGCACGGTTTTTCATGAGTTATAATGTTTCGACTGGACTTCCTTGAGGTAGGAAAATCCATGCATTTACATTTCATTGGATGTCCATAATGCTTGAGGTTTTCATTATATTTTTATCTTTCTATTCATATTCATGGTACTTATTTAAATCTTCTTGTGTTGTTCTAAAATTATTTTGGGTGGTTAAGGATCAGGTTTACAAGAATCATGGTTTAGGCCTAATATATAATACCTATTGTTGTTTGTCAATTTCAACTTGTTCTTTTGAGTGAGTTTTGACGTAAAAAACATTGTTGTGTTATTTAAAATTGTATTATAAACATTTAATTGGTTAATTAAATATTATATGTGGTGTGAATTATGTTTTGGAAATATATTTTAGGTGCGATGGGTTTAAAAATTGATTTTTTCATGTGTTTATTTGGTTATGTTGTGTAGTTTGTTATTTTAACTGTGCAAGTGGTGTGCATTATGATTTGGTGTGGTGCGAGTTGTGTTTTGAAAGCATGTGAAGGTGGTGTTTGCACCATTTGTTCCTTTGAATTATTTTGAGTCTGTGTTTATGTGTTTTATTTGGGCGATTGTTGCAGCTTTTTGGTGAGGAATACCCACGATACTGCGTTCATTGTCCTGCACATGTTTGTGCGTCTGTGCGAGACGTGACGTGTCATTGTGTTTAGACTGCGATCCGAGGTAGGTTCCCATTGCACTAATCATTAAAATTTATGTTTCATTATTTCCAACCGTTTTCGCATACTATTTGTTCAAATTAAATATTTTATTAATTTTTATAAATGTGAGATAATATAAAAAAATTAATTTTTTAAAATTATCATTTGGTGTAAAAAGTGAAGTTTATATTATACATGACACATGAAATATTTTCCTGATGAACGAACATCCAGTAGTGAAAGAATGAAAGTTTAGATTTTAAACATAATTCATGGAATTTCAATTATAGGTCTGGTTTTAATGATAAATGATTTATTCTGAAGCATGAACAATAATTTTGGTCCTTTTTAAAGTGGTGATTGTGATATTTATTTAATGCTCGTTTGGAACTTTATGGAAAAAAATGAAAATGTTTTGATGAAAACCCTCCGAGGATAACAGTTCCTTCCTTGGTTGTGATTGATTGTTTGGGAGGCCGTTCTTAGAGGATCTCGGGTGCTTGAGTAGTTTAAAAAAATAGGTTGTTCCATGGAGTGGCCCGAGGTGATGCATGTTTTTCTTTATATATATATATTTGATTGAATTCTCGGTTGGAATCGGTTGGCTCACCCCCTTTCCAAACATTTGATACATGGGAATCTGGCATATTGAGATAATATTATATGAATGATTGCTGCACTTGTAGGTTATGGTACTGACCATTGGACCATAGTAGGTGGATATATTGTGTTTATTATTATGGGATTTTCACTCGGCCTTCCTGAGAAAGGATGGTTGAGCATAATGGGCATTTTGATTTCATCATGTCTGACATGTCAATGAGGATTATATCTCATGTATTGGTTTCTTCTGGATTATTCTGGATCTCCTTGGTTCACCCATGTCTCTTGACTTTTCAGTTACTTGTAGTGATGATTTGATACCTGGATGTATTTCTACATTTCCTTTGTTGTGTACTTACTCTTGTTCATTTTTGAATATCATTTTCTTTAGAAATTGATAAATTTGATTTGACATGGCTTCTTGAAAAGGGTTTCAAATGAAAGTGTTTAATCGTCTTTGTACATATTTTAAAATATAAACATCACTTTCCCTTTCTAAAATCCCATTGACACTTGAGAAATGTAACCAATTTTTGAAATGGTCAAGCTTGATGGTTCTTACTTTGTTTTTAAGTAAAATATTAAGAAAAACATTATTTTATAAATTGTAGTTCAAACATGACTTGATGTTTCTTTTATTTTAAAGGTAGTGCATTGGTAATAGATATCAGGCAAGCCTACCGAGTTTTAATAATCACACCTATAGATCATTCCTATTCTTAGTGTTTGTGCAGGCTATATCTTGGGTACATTTTCCTTGGGCGACATTTGGTCTTGAGTTGGAGAGTAACCTGCGAGGTCATACAGAGATAATGGTTGTCTCTATCGGTTAGTTTTATATTCTTTTTCTCTTGTTTTGTTACTTTACTCTATTTATTTATTTTGCGTTACTCTATTATATTTATTCTACTTTATTTTTTTTTTACTATGCGAGATCGTTCCCACGGCCTCTGTTGATGCCCTGGCACATGTTGCCAGCCAGGGAGTATTGGGAACGCCTCTCGGGCCATGTCTCGGACCGGCTCAGGTGACCGGTTCTGGGTCAACCCGGGGTGGTTCATGATAGGGGTTCCCTTGTGTTTCACCACCTATATCAGGGTGCTAGAGTGAGAACAAGTAAAAGTGATCTCTATGTAAGAGGGGCACCTTACATATGTATTTGGTAGTGGGTGTCCAACACTGGGTGATCTTCAATATATAGACAACTCTAGATGATTGGATCTCGACCTTGGATACCTCCATATGATCCAGATTTGGACCAACTTAAGGGGAATTTTAGTTCACCAGGACATTCTAGAGAGGGTTAGTGTTATTATTGTGATGGGTGTGGTCACATCAACTAAGACTTTCCAACCAGATGTTCCATGTAATGCAGGCAGATAACTAATAGACTTCCCTAGAAGAGGCAGGTCCATGATCAGGGATCTCCCATGCGATGGTTAGGTAGCCCCTAGAGAGGTGGGGCTAGAAGATAATGAAGAGATATGGGAGGTGGGTGATTATATTATATAAAGCCACCAGAACAACCAAAAAATACACATCATGCTATGGAAGTTTGCTGCTGGGGCCATTGACAGTTGTAGTCTTTGGTGTCTTATAACCCAAAACACATGAGATTATTCGAGCTATAATATGTGTTTTTTTAATATTTCTTCTATATCAGTAGAAATAATAACCAATAATTCCTTCATCAATATAATCATGGTTATGTTGGTTCAAATCTCAATTGAGGTTCTATCCCAGCTAATTTGTCATGAGGTTCTTATATGGAATGATTCTTCTGTGTATTTTTTCAGTAGTAAGAGAAATTGCTTTGTAGTGCAAGGTTCATGAGACAACTTTTGGTCATCATGATGGAATACCATGATTCGATCTTACATATGGTATTTTTGTCCACGGTATACCCCATATTGTTTTTTATCACCGATTAGTCTGATTCTTTCTCACTGATGGGGTGAGATTCACCATTATGGGAATGAGAGATCTTGTGGTAGGATGAATGAGTTCATTGAGAAGTAGACGTCAAACTATCAACCATTAGATAGAAAGTATATCCTTGGATACAGTAGTCTATTCAAGAATCTATAGTCCTTTAGTTTTACAGGATTATAACAATGTCTTCCCTAAGGACATTTCGGGACTACCACTAAGGTGGGATATGGAGTTCTTCATTGAGTTCCATCTTGCCACTATTCTGATATCTTATATATAATTTTCAGATGACCCCTACAAAACTCCAAGACCTACAGTTGATGTTGGAGGACCATTGAGAGAAGGATTTCCTCAAACCCAGTGTACCCCCTTAGGGAATCCCTAGTGTGGTTTGTGAAAAAGGAATAGAGGATATATTGACTCTGGGGGGATTACCATAACCAGAACTAGGCCATGGTAAAGAATAAGAATCCCTTACAAAGGATTTATGACCTCTTTAATCATTTGAGATGTGTGATATGGTTCTCGAATTCCAATATCTGGTTCGACTACCACCATTTGAGTGTTCTAAAGGTTGATACTCTTATGTTGGAATTCTAATGTCTCTATAGACACTATGAGTTACTAATGACTCCCATTAGTGTGAAAAGTTCCACCATCGTGTTTATGGTGTTGATGATTCTGGTCATCTAGCCATAGATGGACCAATTTTTGGTCATATTCCTCAAATATATACTCATCTACACTACATTAAAGGATGATCATGTAGAGAACTTGACCATGGTTATAGATTTCTTTTTCTAGAGGACCAACATTATAGGAAACACTTGAAGTGAAAGTTCAAGATTCATGAAGTTAACGTTGTATCATATTAGAAAATGGTTTATTCATTGACCAAGGGAATATATATTAATATATTTCATTGGATCCACCAAGGAAAATGATATAGGTTCATAGATTTCATGGATTAATAGTTTACTAAATGAGGTTTGTGGAAAACATATTTAGAATTTCAACTCCTTCGACCATCCTAACGCTAAAAGGGAAACCATTTACATAGAATGAGTACTGCCATAGGGACTTAAATGAGTTGAGTTTGAGGTTTATTAGTTCTATAAAGGTAATAATACCAAAGGGGGGTATGGAGAATGTTTTCTATTTTGATTTCTAGTTGATGATCTCAGCTACGTGCTGATGCATCATCAAATAGTAATCACATAGAGGTCGAGATAGTTGAGACCTCATGAGAAATACTACATGAATTAAGAACTAGAGTTTGTATTGGTAATCTTAACTGTTAGTATTTGAATGCAGTACTTTATGGGGGATCGCATTTTAGTTTACTCAGAACATTAGAATCTAATGTATGTCTTCATTAAGAGAGACTTGATCCTCTAAAAGCAATGCTGGTCGGAGTTCCTGTAGGACTATGACTTTGAGATAGTCAAAACTATATATATGGGAAACATAGTTTCATATTCCCATTTTGGAACTCTCATTATTTCATAGTAACATTGGCTTCAAATTAGTTTTCCCCATTTCATTTCACCTTTGTGGAGCTAGAGGGTACAATGTTTCTAGCGTTAATGGTATTAAGTCCCTCGTATCTCAAGAATGTGAGAGAGTCCCAATTTAGAGACATCAACATTGACGTATTTCATAACAATATATCCATATATGACTCAATATAATGATATTATAAAGGATGTAATCACATAAAATTTTTACTGGGACGTACAGTGGTTCCAATGATGATGCGGGAGGAGGTGATGTGAGAGTTACAGACTTCTCGCCGACATATATATCCATATGTGGGGAATATGTATAGAGAAAATCAAATGTAGTTTTGGTGTTCAAGAATGAGATGAATCATCGCATAGTTATTCTCTCTATGTCTCCCATGTGATCAGGTTAATTATGACTACAATGTTCTAATAGGTTTTTCCACACTTGGAGATATTATATTGGACATGGGATAGAATATTGATGGACTATGTGATAAGGATTAATTAAAAAGTGAAGTTACATGATTCCATATATGTGATACTTGAAAAATTCATGAAGTTGGAATACTTTCTTTCTATCATGTAGTATATTTTGATGGGGAGTTTTCGGAAGTTGTATTTACGAGTGATCATTTGTCTTCATGGGGCACCCTCAATGATTTTGTGCAATCATAATGTCTAGTTTACATAATGATTGTAAATTCCTACATGATTAATTCTAGACCAAAATTAAGAAGAGTAAAAAATTTCACCCTCATTCCAATGGGTAGATATAGCACAATATCCATGTATTGGACGATATTATTAGGGCATTCATGTTAGACATTGGCTGGAGTAGGGAGCATCACCTTATATTGGTAGAGATTTCATGAAACAACAAATACCATTCTACTGTCAGTATGGTACCATTTTTTCCCATATTGGAGTCCTTAGAGGTCATAATTTTGATGGATAGATATTAGTGGTACATCTCTTGTTGGACCTGAGATGGTGTAGGTGATGATTGAGAAGCTCTATGTAATATGTGAGAGGAAAAAGATGTCCTAGAATAGATATAAATCTTATATAGATCATTGTAGTTGGACTTGTATTTCGTTCCCGGTGACCATGTGTTCATAAAATCGTACATGTTTAGATTATTGGGGAGGTTCAGTTGGGGAGTCATGTTGTCCCCGAGCTTTATAAAGCTATTCAAGAACATGATGTGGGTTGGTGTGGTTTCTTTTGACATCACCCTAATCCCACACTAGAGTATCTAGAAGACATATTCCATGTATCTTAACTGAGGAGATACATGCATGACCATATTCGTGTCATAAAATAGGGAGATCTGGAAACCGAGGATGGATCCACCTATACAGAGTACCCTATGGTGATCGAGTATCTATAGGAGATGACCATATGTGCATGGACCATCCCCTTCGTTCACATGTTGTTGAGACCTAGTAATGTGTAGGAAAGATCCTTTGAGTGGGAGTTCTTGATGCAGGCTAAGTATTATGAGTTTCTTCTTTAGTTTATCATTTTAGGTATGAAAATAAGGAATAAGGGAATTAGGATGAGACGTTATTTCTCATAAGACTTTGAAATACTTCTATATAAATATAGATTTAGGAGCTGATATGGCATGCGATTTCAATGACCGATATACCCAAAATTAATTTTATAAAAATGTCACATATATTTCATATTCCTTGTGCTTGGTTTTTTAAATAAAATAGATTAACTCTTAAAAAAACTCAAATAAAAAATCAGATACCACGGTTGTGTCCGGAACACATGTTTTACCCAAGGCCTAACCTCAAATAGGTCGGTGTGGGGACTTTAGATACCTCTCTTGTCAGTGGTATGTTTGATGGATTATTTAGTTATGTAATTCATTCATTCATTCAATATAACTGAATAATAAATTATAAAACAATAATACAATGGTCATATTTCTAGGGTTAGCCTCATAACCCATGGATCATTTGATAGTTTCTATTTTTTTACTTCAATTTTAAAATCACATTAGAGAACGATGAAAATTTAGATCATTGAAGATTCAAATGCAGTAAACCCAATGAAATCCTTAAATAATTTTAAGGAGTGTTATTCAATGAATTATGATATAATATCTAGGTATTTCTCATCAATTTTTGTTTTACACCCTTATCGAGTAAATTATTTGAGAAAATAAATCCATTTCCTAGATGTACTAGAATTGTAGCCTTTTCAAGTGACCATGTATCTAATATATTTGATTATTTCAATTTTAATCTTACCCCATATATCAATGTTCTTCAGCATTTTCCACGAACTCATGGAAATTTATTTTAAACCATTTTTATTATGGAAGTTTTCATTAATTTCATTGTATTATTCACAAGATCGGCCACACAGTCTATGTTTGACATTGTTGAGAAGTACTGAGGCCGATCAGATCCCTAGAATAATGAAAGTATCTTTACTGAGGCACATATTTTTGAAATGGGGATGATGGTTCGATGGTTTCATGTTTTGGATGATCATTTGGATGCTCAATAGTAATATCATCGGTGACAGAATGATTTGGGGCATAATGGATGTCTGATAGGCCTCCTATGAGTGGTGAGATTGGATTATCAACCACCAGATAGCCATAAATGACAAATGGTGCCTAGATACACTAATTTTAGATGATAATGAATCTAAATATGAATTTTTAATGATAGATATATCATGTGCAGAGTTGATATGAGATTTTATAAAATCCATGACTATATTCCATACATCACGATAAAAACACGACATGTATCTCCATTGTGATGGTTGCTAGGATTATTAATTATTATAAATATATAATGGTACGAACCCTCCTACATGTTGTATGCCTCATCCATTATTGTATGATCTATTTATTGGTTAAAATTGTTAGTACCCTATGTGTGAGTACATGGCCAGGTACATAGCCATGTACAACAGTACATGGACACAACCAGACGGACATGACCCAGTCCCATATAATTTGTACTTGTTTTTCGTACACATGGAAAGTGGGTACTTCAATATGGGTTGGGACCCATTTACCCCTTGGGAAATGTCCATACACCTGAGTTTTCCCAACTATCATATGGGTCCCCTCACATGTTGTGTACTACTTTATTCCCTCTAATGAAACTTAAAGGTTCCATATCTCCTTCATTTGGAATCAAATTTTGGCTCATGAGTATCCTATCATGATTATTTTTCTACATAGGACATGATTATTCTGTCAGTTTTGTCCTTAAAAATGAAATATAATTATTATGGGTAGGAAACTTATTTTTGTGATCCCAATAAAGACCATGATTACGAAGAGAATAATAAAAGATACTAGAGTAGAACCCCATCATCTTAGGTGATGGTCATCATTAGCTAAAAACTGAGTGTAACACCTTTCAGATATGGTGAGGGTCCTCGATGACCATAGTGTAACCCCCATGTCATAATAGGGAACAAGACATCGACCTATGTTGTAGCACCCCCCATAAGCTTGGGCGGGGGTCCTCTACTGCTAAATACCCAGTATAACCCGTCTATCAGTTATGGAGTGGGGCCTCAGTGACCAGAGTGGAATTCCCTACAACACCAAGGTGTGGCTCCTCAACCTATAGAGTGAATCCCACCCACATCAGCCTTGGTGTGGTTCTTCTATAGCTACCTAAAAAGTGAAACCCCATATCAGATGGGGAATGGGTCCTCGAGGACTGTAGTGAAACCCCATATTGATCCCTAGTATGGGTGCTCAAACTATATAGTGGAACCCCCATCCACATGGGTGTAGGTCCTCTACATACTAAGTGGAACCCCTATCAGATAGGTTGTGAGACCACATGAAACAGTAGTGGAACTCCCCATTAGCTTTTGTGAGGCTCGTCTATAGATACATAAAGAGTGGAACCCCCCTCATGCACTAGGGTGTGAGTCCTCAAATTCGAGTTTGTTCACCCTAGATATTGATGGACACTGGAGAGGTGTGTTTCTTATCATAGTTACATCTAAGAAGATACACAGGATACGGGGCATCGTTGATGAAATTTTGTAACTATTAGTGATTATTCTTCATAAGAATATCTATGAGACAAAGATACACTTAGTCTCTTGTTTAGGATTATTTTTACCAAGAATTTATATAAATATATTCAGAATCCAAACATTTTAGATTTGGTTACCCTACTTCCATAGGGTTTGAATACATTTAAGTTATTCCATATGGTATTAGTTTTTATATTATTGTGTTTGGATGAGTATTTTATCCTTCTATCGGTGGAAAAGACTCGATATGTAATCCATCTAATGACTATGACGATAATCTTGTGTTTGGATGGGGTTCTTCTATCTTGGTTTGGATTAATCTATTCTATTTCACAATATCGTTCATCATGTGTACTATCTAATATCTCTATATTCCTTTTATATCTCTTACTACTCCCCCTTAAGATTTAATGGGATCCTACTGGCTATGTATATACTCAACCCATCTGGGGATTTTCATACATGTGTAATGTCATATTCAGATGATGGACAAGTCAAAAATGAGTTAGAGGAGCTTAGGGATACCTTGTACATTGGAAAACATGCATTTGTTGAATCATGGAGATTAGGAAATGGGCTTTCTCAGTTGTTTAATTTTCCAAATTTAGTTGGGATGGAGTATATTTCTAGTTGTGTTTATATTTTCCCCTTTAATTTTTATGTTTCACAATATTACTCTTTCACACACTAGTAGTTATGCATTCTTGGATTAAATTATAGCTATTTCACCTTTTTATTATTATTCCTCTCTAATTATTCATTGAGATGGTAAGTTATGTTCCTACATGTACATTGAAAATGGTATCCTATTTAGGATGTTCCTTTTGGTGCTTGTCTCGATCACTTATCTTATAGAGGTGGGAGTAGGGTAGTTGTATCTCAATCCATATTGTATGTTGGGATATGACATAACACAAATGGGAGTCCTTAAGCTACGGTACTTGTACACCTGCACACATCTCCAATAACCAATTCAATTATGAAATATATGACACAAATGATACCAAAATTCATGAATACATCAATATAACACTATATATTATGAAAAAAGTATAGTAAATCAGAATGGGAAAAATATTATCCCACCAAAAATGTAAAAATGTCCAATATCATATTAAGGAGGGAACTAATATCTACAGAACATATTAGAACCCACCCTGGAATTTCAATCTGAATTATTCTCCATTTGATCATAGTCCACCAAGGAGTCCATAATAATTATTCTCATCTACATTAGACATGTCATGTGTTGGAAGATCCCATGAAGGGGTTTTTATAACATACCCAATAAGAAGAACCATAATCACCAATATAAAACATTAAAATAATATTTGGATTATCATCATGATGTTTTTTCAGTCATAATATTAGAAAATAATAATAACAACCCCAATATAATCATGATTACCATCAAGTCTCAATGTATGGTCATAACTATACTATCATCCTAATATTTTAATCGATGGTTCAATGTAAGGCTCATCTATTAGAACTCACTCCTTGGTTATGATATCACTTGATACTTTTATCTAGTAGGTCATGTTAATTGATCAATTCCATGATGAAGTAATCATAGTAACATAGAAGATACTACTACATAGACAGAGAATGACACACATAGTTGATGGGGGACACCAGACCCAATTCGCAGTAAGCCAACTGTGATGCAGATCACATTCCTAGATAGTTAAAAACACAATACCCAAAAAATCATAGGGATTAAATGATATAGGATCACACCATAGTACTTATGGAGGTGTACATTAATCTATATACGAATAACCTATAATGGGGATCACATCGTATTCTCATGACGTGTTGCGTCATTATAGTATTTTATGGATAGACCATGGGAACACATCCAAAAAATATACTAGTATATATTGAAGAGAATAAGTGCCTCAGCCTTCCCTAAAAAATTACACAACATGCAATAGGGATACATGGTGTTCCATGGATTCCCTAATTATGCATTTGAAGTTCAGCCCATTCCCAAGTACTTTTTCCAATGCCCCATGTACTCTAGTTGTGCATATGTACATTTTTATTTCATGGAATCCCATTACATATATGATTATTCAAGCCATGTGTGAGCTCATGAAAACTGGTTCCACCTATGTAACAATACATTTACATACATATACATGCCTGGAGCTTATAAGAGGCCCCTAACATTGAGAAAAAATGGCATTTTTTTAGACCAGACAGTTTGAGATGTTTATCTCTAAGTGTAAACCCTAGTGATCATATAAAGGAAACCTAATATATGGGTTTTACAGTCTACACGATGTGTTTTTTAATAAATTTCCATACATTATAGGCTATTCTAAAATTTGGGCCCACAACACCAATCCTACGAATTCCACTTTTAATAACACCTATTAAGCATATATTTATGTTTGAATGTGTCTGAGACATCATCAGTTGCCAGATCCTAGCCACCAAATCCCTTTGGATGATGATTCCTATTCCACCCTGTCGTTTGATCAACAAATTGTAGATGAGAGATATGGATCCATTCCTTGATCATCCATCATCGTCACGTCACACCAATTGTTCCCTAAATCATGTTCTAAATCTTGAATCTGATTCTATATAAATGATCCATCATGCCATAGATCGAGTGTTCAATGATCAGGTTCTTGGTATTAATGAATTGTCATCAAAATAAAATACTGGAACTCTTTGTATGAAGAACATGGGTAGAAAATCCCGAATCATCAATTTGAGGAACAAAAATTGTCCATTTTATGGAAAAATCTATTTTTAAAGAATAAATCGGAAATCACAACGGATTATAATAAACAATTATTAAAACAAATTCATATTTCTATGAAGATATATAAAATTTCTTATTTGAATAATATACTTGTAAATTAATTTTTTTAAGGACTCATTTTCATTCAATATGGGATAAAAAATGATTATTAAATAAAATTATACAAACATCCTACATTGTGGATCGATCGATATTATACAAATAGTAGTATTGCATATCTATCGTTTGGGAGATCTACAAATTCTTTTTCATAAAGATCACCAATCCATGTCCTATTGGCATCTGGAAACTTTTTTCCACACATATCCACACTCAAATACCACAATTTTTATAGACATCCCTAAGTATTTTCTACAAGGGGGGTTATATAGAAGATGATTAGGTATATCTGTTAAATAAACAATAAATTTATTTATATATTTTATTTAATTTATTTATTTACTAATCCTCACATGAGCACTCTTAACAAAAAACCCGACACACATAGATATTATGTTATAACTAAGGTAAAACTCATATTAAATATCTAATGGTTGTCTCATATTTCTCATCGAGGACTTTTTATGTGTTATTACATTATTTCATAAAAACTACATGCATATGATATAATATATTTAATATTTTTATTATATTAACATCGAGGCACTCTGGGCCATGGAATACTATATTGACTGAGTGAATAACTAGAAAAATATTCCTTAAAATATTCAATTGTTTTAATTAGAATAAATAGATCCATTTAGTTATCCCAACCTTATAGATTTCAATCTTCAAAATAAAAAATATTTCTAGAAAATATGAAGACATTGAGCTCGCAACTAGTTCCCCCACTCATAGGTTATTTCTTAAATATTCCCAAAATCCCTTTGGATATAAAGTAAAAGAATCACTCAAATATTAAGGATCATCTCCAAAAAATCACCAATCTCGATAAGGAACTATGAGAAGGTATCTCTATCATCGATCTCTAGCTCAACCAAATCGATAACATTAGATCGGTCGGCACATTACCTCATAGGTTCAACACATTAAAGATGTCATGAACCAAGTATAAATAAAACTGTATGACTATATGGTATGCCACATCTCCAACCCTAAACGGTATTTGGAAATACATAATGAATCTTGGAGATAACATTCTTCCCCAAAAATATACGTAATCCATGATGAGGAAAGGCCTTTTAAAAGACATGGTTTACCTCTTCAATCTCTAAATGCCTTCATCATCGGTCTTCATATGACATCTAATGGATTTTTCTAGACATTTTCTACTCCTATAATGTCTATAAGATATTTTCTATCACTCAAACCATCTTTTATCATATGAGTGATGACATCCTTATATCATTCCAACTTAGTGGTGACCTATATGCTCTCCCATACAAGGCCTAAAATGTTTTCTTCCCGATAGTAGATTCATAATAGTTGATATATTCATACTCCACCAAGGTTATATGGTCCAACCAACTATGGAAAAAGTCCAACATCCATGCATGATTCATGTACTCTGGAACATGAGTAGTTCACATTGTTTGATAATATTTATGTTGGTGAAATTTTGTAATCAACTAAAAATGGGACGCATAAGAATCCTAAAATCCAATTAATAAATATTATGTAATGTAATAATGTTGTTCTGAACTAATCATCAAAGGATGTTTGTGAAACCAGGATATCTTCTTCATCTAAATGTATCACAAACACTCTACATAACATTTACCTCATCAAGATAAGAAGCGTGATAACATGTTGAGTTGATCTATGATCACCAATATAGTGTCATGTCATCTATCCGATCATAGAAGCCCCATCATTAAGTCCATTTAGAGAACATCCCACTTATACTCCATCACCTCAATGGGTTGAGTGAAATCCTCAACAACCTGGTTCTCTACCATCAATTGCTGACAATTGAGGCCTCAAGAGACAGAATCAAATGCACACTACTTTATCCTAGGACACTAGAAATGATGTTGAATGTCTGAAGAAATAGATTCAACAACATAATGAACTGATAAGGGGAATATATTAATCTCTATTTGTACCTCCTCACCTAGTGTCAGTAGTATAATAGTTTTTCCCTAGAGAAGGATGACATGCTCTTCAACTATATAAAATCCATCAAGATCATGTATAATGGATATTTTAACATTAGGTTCTCATAATCTGAATCTCTAAGATGAGACTTCCTAACATCATGGACGGTTAGTGGAGTAATATCCCTTGATTGGAGGGAAGTTTCACCAACCATTTCCTCTAAGAACAATTTAAGTGAGGCTATCTTCACTAATTATTCCCTCATGAACTACAAAAATGATCTGTTACTGATAGAATATCCCACAACGTAACACATACTTTGAGTATAGATGGTATCCAATTCATAATCCTTGAGTAACTCTTATATAAATCAGATTTTCTTTTGTTTTATTTTTATAAATTAATTTGGAAAATTTTAAGACCAGGTATTGAGACGGAATATGATTATGAGTCCCACTATTCCAAGGATTGTTCATTGAAAAAATGTTATATTTTTTATAGTGTGTGCGATCGGGTTTCATTAAAGAGTTTAATAACTCTTAAACAACCACCTAGATTAGAAATTTAAGGTCATCATTGCATTATATGGTGCAACATTACCTTAGGAGGGGGAATATATCGACTATTATAGGTCGACTGTGATGGTTATAATATGAACATAACCATCAATAATATATTTTAACCAAAATACATTAGTATATTCAATGGAGTTTTTATATTTAATGAATCCTTTTTCATGAATTTATAGTTATCACCATATCCCTAAAATTCCATTGAGGCATGGAAGGAAACTCCTGATGATGATGAATGGCAGTGGATCTGAGATTCACAATGACACAAACATCCGTTAAATAACAAAAAAGTATCCAACCACATAGAAATATGTTGATATCTTAATGATTTACTCTTTACCTTCGTTGATTTAATTGTTAATGTGGACTAACAAAATAATAGGTTATTCTGATGTTTGGTCGTTCATATAGGATGGTTAAATTGTAGGGTTTTTTAAAAGGGGGAAATAATCTTAATGATTGATGATTCTTCATTATCCATTCAACCTTTTTAACAATAATTAATTTACGTAGACATGAATAAATGCCAATAATCATTCTTCATGCATTCATGGTTCCTTTCCTTGTACATTTTTCTTCACTATTTCACTACTGAACCCCTGTGGTCATTTCATGACATTGTTGGGTAGATCAATGTACGATCAGGCCTATGGATCAATGGAAAATTGACCACAGAGGCTGATGAAATGTAGATCCAAAATCGATGAATCAAAATTGATGACTACACGATTTTCTAGGCATTAGAGGACCCCAATGATCTGCAGAATGGACCACCGGTGTGAGTTAGGTGTGGCGGTCCATTGAAGTGCAATGACAGAAAAGGTTTCATAAGGTAGAGGCTTGACTAGACAGAGGTGGTGGCTACATCAGTGTGTCATGGTTGTTGGAGCTTGGGCGGGATGCTGCATGTAGGATATGTGAGATCCGCATTGATTTGAGGCGAAGAATGTGTGGGGGCCACGAGCCTGTAGGGTATGACGCTGGGGACCTCGTGAAACAATGGGAGAAACGCAATTAGGGCGGACCATGTAGACTAAGGGGCGTGACTGGGCATGCCATTTTATGATGGACCAGACCAAACCAAGTCAGGTCGGTCGAGTCTAATCGGTTCGGGGTCAGCGGGTTGGGTTGGACCTGAGTTATATTGTTCTAAAAAAACTGACATATTATTCAAATCATGGGTCCATTTGATGATCCATTTTGGGGGTTGGGACCCTAACAACAAGGAATTCCTTCTACAATAATCCAAGTGAGATTTTCTAGAAATTGGTTTATGAACAATTGAAATGAGGATTAGGATATCTCATAACAAGTGTTCTAATAGTGGAATCATGAATATGACTACGACTTGGTGACTATATGAATTGGGGGATAAAATACCCACAAGTGATCCTTTTTCCATTGATTCTCTATGCTGCATCGATGATCCATACACCCTTGATGCTCTATGTGTAGTCTATTATCCATTTAGCATAAATTCTCCATCCGCCATCGACACTCTATGCTTAATCAATTCTCCATGCAGCATCAATGCTCTGTTGATCATTGACACTCCATGGGTCAGGGAAACTGGAAGGTCAATGGACTACAATAAAAAATCATTATCTTCATGATTTAGATTTAGACCTGTGTGTGATGATTATACTACGTGTGTTTCTTTTGTGAAATACAGTGTATTTATTAGCGGTTTACTTCATGTATTTATTTTTTGTATTACTTTGTGGATTTGGGGTGTACTACTGAGTATTGTTTTACTCATCCATGTATGGGATCTCCATGTATGTGTCATGCCTTGTGCACATGATTGATACTTTGAAGAATCTCTAGGTGGACTAGGACTAGTAGGTTATTAGAGTACTCTGATAGCTGGGGTGTACTCTAATGGATTCAGATAGCTGTCATACACCTACCCCTTAGGTAGGATTTTCTACGGACAAGTTTCATGAACTTTTGTATTATCTGTTGCTGACTCCTATTTGGATAGTCTTTTATAATGGATTTTTTTCTTTCCAGTTTTCATAGTATTGTACACTGTGGTTGTTATCTTAGTGTATTTTTTCGTTGCCTGCATAGTGTTGTTAAATTTCATCATTTCTGTCTTAGAGATGTGTTATTTTATATAGGTACTTTAAAAAATGCCTCACATTTGTGGTATATGACTACATGGGGATAGTTTCCATACATTGGCATATTAGAGGTGGGCATTGGTTATTCATGAAATGTGAACCTCTAGGATATGTCATGAATGAGTTATATCAGAGTTATATGTTCTACGTACGGATTGGGAGTCCTCATGCTTGGTTTGGGGAAACATTTTCAAGTGTTTTGAGTTCTGTTTTGAGGCATGGAAATCTAGTGTTTCTACAATGGTTGAAAAATCCAAACAATAGGACATTGAATTATTTTTTTTCAACTCAGTACATGAAAAAACTAGTTTCAGAAAATGTTACAGTACATGCATGCAACAGGATTTGGGTGTGTTCTCATGTGCTTCTTGATTCAGCTCTCAAGGTATACTCTATTGACTATGGTGCATCTTGATTCTTTTCAATACTCCTCCATGTAGACATCTAGCCATCATTATGATGTGTGATCATGAGGATGATCCTCTTAAAAATGAGGCATCATTGTAACGCCGTGACCCCATTTACCCAGAGTTGGTGCATTTTTATATAACTTGGCATGATCACAAAATATCATGTCTCAAAATACATATTAGTTTAGTAGCATTGGAAACACTAGATAAATTCATAAAGTTTACATTATATCATAAAATGAAATACAAAAAAAATATTGTCTTCATTAACCACATTCATATCCCATTGACTATCCCTGCAGGTAAATCATAATAAACTTCATCACATCCTGTAAAAAATAAAACATAGAAAGGGGTGATCTTAGATGCTCTGTAAGGATAACAATATAGCAGAAACATTCATAAATAATCATAAACATTTAAGGAAATGTATAAGACTAAAACAAATTCCTTTTAAACTTGAACGTCAGCTTAATATGGAAAAGGTAAAATCAAATAATGTCCTTTACTTATTAACATGGATATTATACTATTTGAATAATCAAATGCAATATCAAATAGCCACTTTCATAATGATGGAATGAATAATGGAGGACATTCTGAAACATTTTGTCAAGGCATCATCCAAGCCATCCAAAAATGATTTAGGCCTCGTCCAAAATCATATATCAAATTGGGAAAGGAATCATCCAATTCCATGTATTATTTTCTAATAAGACCTACCGATGCCTCGAGGAGCTATAGAGGGATCCACCCGTCACATACTAAGTCCAATGCATTATTCATATAAAAAGGATTGAACATTACATAATCATTCATATTAAAACTATCATATGAAATGTCAATACTTTATCCATAAACCATGAATAGTGTAAAAATAACACATCCAAAATCAAACATATCACTAAACCTTTAATAAAATATGGATGTTTTTTATCATAATAAATCAACTTCAAATAAGCTTAAAATACATCGAAGTATGTTGACATAGATTAAATCAAAACTATTTGAGAGAAATATCTATTTTTGAAATAATTTAAAAGTCAAATAATTATAAAATATATCCTTTACATTGAAAATATTTTTATAATATTTTAATGGAATCTTCGACGATTTTATAATGGCGTAAAATAGCCGCAGCCGATGTATAAGTTAAAAAATAGACATGCTTACCTTAATTTTTTTGAAAAGTTTATAAAGTACCTTGTTTGGAAAACAATAGAAATATTTCTTTATAAACATATTAATAATTGTAAAATAATGGTATAAATAACTTTAACCCATAGTCTATTAAATAGTAAAAATGTTTTGAAATACATTTTTAGAAACATGGATGTGGATGATAAAGAGGTCCCAGTAGATAATTACATATAAACAACCTCAGATAATGAATAGATTGTGAAATATACCCTTACCTTGTACTTTTACTTAGTCAAGGATAGGTTAATCTCTTGTATAATGGTGAAATAATTTTTATTAAATTATACAAGAATCATATACATTATTATGATATCATATATGATCTTTTAACACTGATTTGTTAAGAATATCTTAGTATTATCGTTGTTTCGGGTGTTAACTGAATCTTTTTCCTTTATATGATTTGTTACGTAAGCCGTGATTATTATGTATATGTTGTATATTATTCATATCCAGAATGATATCAAGTATTTAAAAATTATTTTTAACCATAAAATGAAAATTAGTCTTGAATGGATACGATTGGGAATGAATCTCATCACGTTCATGGAGATAGTATTATGTACGTACGCACGAGCGACAATATCATTATTTTGATATTAAAATAGTATATAGTTGGATGGTATATCATATATAAAGAATCATTGTAATGATATATCTATTATTCACATCATTTATACCCATTATTATACCTATCCAAATAATAATGTTTTGAATTACAATTATCCCATGATGTGGACATGGTATGTCGTACGTACGAACGAATGGTGGCAGGTCATTCATTGGATGGATAGAACTTTGAATATGGTTGTACCATATTTATAATTACATCACAATATATATTATATAATATAGTTTTTATTTTAAAATTGAAATATCAAAGAATGATGAAGTGGACGATGAATGGAACATGAAATAGGTGATAAAATATTTACCTTTTCCTCGGTTTCTTCCATTGGATTTGATCAAAAATGGCTCTTTAAGTTGAAATTATGACAAAATGACGGCCTCTAGGATGAAGGTAGGACAATTGAGAGGGTATTTAGTCAGGGGTTGGCTAGCCAAATGGATTTGAAGTTGTGAATTATAGAGAATGGTGAGTTCCCTATTATAAGTGGGGTGAGGGGCACCTTAGGAAAAACATAAAATATTATTTTATAATAAATTCATATTCGGTTTATAATGGAAGAAATTTGATTTATTTTGAGTATAATGTGGGGATGAGTCGAATTCCACTCATAAAATAGGTTTTAGACAGGTTTGGATCACTATATTAACCTAATCATTTATATTTAACCCTTAGTTAAATAGATTGACATTTACCATTTATCTTTGTATTTTTATAATATATGGTTAATAAATATACTACAGACATCCAAGAGAACCCCAACTAGATCATTAATGATACAATTATCATTATAGAATTCTTTTGGCCGAACCTTACATTTTTAGGAATATAATATCAATTAATAATATAATATTTGTTTTAAGAACTCTTTTATGTCAATTTTGACAATATTTTCAATTTGATTTTTTTTGAAACTCTTAACAACTTGATTAATTCAAAAATATCTAATTAAATAAATCCTACCATGTAATATTATCCTATAAAATTATTTTAATTCATTAAAAGTCTCAAATTACATTTATTTGGGTATTTATAATATCAATTATCTTAATATATCATTAATATGGTAATTAATGAATCCTCATTATGTCATTAATAAATTAACTTATTTAATGTCTAAAAATTATAAATAAAATACCATTATGTAGGAATTTGTCATAGATTAATAATGAATATTTATAATGAAATTTATCTTATGTATAACCCTATATTAAAAATGTTTTAGTTATTAAAAATTTATTTTAACTCTTTTAAATCTTCTTTGAATAAAATAATAATAAATGTCATAATCTAATCAAAATGGAACTAAATGTTAATATTTTATTCCTATGGTTGTTTTTGGTCAATATAAACGTGTCCAATAAAATTAGGACATGTGTTTTGATAGTATTAATATCATTTTTACCCTTAATTACCATATTTACTTTTAACCGTGCTAATTAAAAGTAAAAAGTTACTATTCACCAAAAATTATTTTTATCTCATTGAACCAAATTTTACTTAATGATATAAACTCTTTCTATCCATGTTTTGAAATTACACTCACAGAAATGGTAAAATTATGTTTTATGAAAATTTGCAAAAGCTCCTAGGAGGTGTGTAAAAGACGGTAAAAAGTTAAATAAAATTTTGCATATCTAAAATTAAAAAAAATTGACCCAAATGAATTACATTGATATTATATAGGTATTATGTATCTATTTTGACTTAAAATAAATTTAAATAAAATGAATAATTATTTAAATAAAAAGTCTCTTTTAACCAATAACACAATGTTTTCACTATTTATCAAAAACTGAAAGATTTCATAAAAATTACAACAATTCACCAAATGATAATTTTGATGTTCCGAATCGAAAAATTAGGTATATTTTACCAAATTCAATATATAGAAGTTTCATTAATTAATTTAAAATTAATTCTCGTTTTTAAAACCAAAAAGTGGGGTTTTTTATTAAATAATAACTATCAAAAGATTGACAATTGTTTTTGTGCAATTTCAAAGTGAAATTACTCCCAATGAACAATATTTAATTAAATGGTAAAAATATAATCTAATTATAATTTAAAACAACTCAAATGTATAATTTTACACTATAAATTATTTGGATTAAAAATGTTTTTTTTTAATTTAGTATTTTTTACTATTCACTCAAATATGAATGTTATCTGAAAAACATCAAAAATTCCTAGAAACTAAATTTTTATATCGATATTATAAAGAATAAGTTTCATTTGAAAATTGAATATATAAAAGTGTCAAATATTTTATTTTAATAAGGTTCTCCATTAAAAGGCTGTAAAATTGCATTTTTAAGACTTCTTTTAATTGAAAAAAATTAGTTTGTTCTTATATTATGTCAATGAAACTCATTATATAGATTCTAAAATTATAAATATTTTATAAAATTCAATATTTAGTTAATAATATTCATAACCACTTTTTAACGGATAGTTTGGTAAGTCATGAGGCACTTGAACTCGGTGTTGCGTGTAGTGGAAGTTATAGTATTTCATTGAACAAATTACGTACTATGAAATCTTGGGGTGTTACATTCACCCCTCCTTCAATAAATTGTGTCCTCGCAATTTGAAATTGTTCTTTGAAAATAAAATGTTGATAATAGAAAACACCTTTGTGGAAAACCCACACCAAAAATAGGGTTTATAAAATTTAGTTTTAATAAGAGGGAAAGGGAAATGAGAAAGTCACCACCATGTTAGTGTTTCAGATAGGGGAACATTGATGAAAATTATAGACATGTAATTAGGGGAAAAACATAAATATTTATATTGACTGATTAAGGTCATCAATCACAAACAAGTGTAAAATTAAGGCCATCAAAGACATCAATCTATGATGAATTAAAATATCATCGATTCAACAAAACATAAGGTATTAATATAACACATTTTTGGTTTTTATATTCGTTCCCTAATGTTTAAGAATTAATTCCTTCATTGGACAAAAAAATTACACATGACAAGTAGAGTTAAATCCTTTAACTAATTTCTACCATAAACTCCTCATTCACTCTAATAGATAATAGAACATAATAGTATTATAATTATCCTAATCGTATAGGGTTCCAAAAAAATAAATTTATAATTCAACTATAAGACCTTTTTAAGAAATCTACATTATACAATCCAGGACATCTCATAGGCCAGTGGTAGGTGAATCACCCTTATCGCCCTTCGATTGTGAGTTCCAATTTTGATGCCTTCCCAGATGCAGCAGGTTGTCGCCCGACCTCCAGGTTATCATTTTTATAATAATCCAAAAATAATCTTTAGAAATGGTTTAAACATAACAATAGTATCCAATTTCAAATATAATACATTACAACCTTTTTTCTTATACAAAATAATTCTATCCAAAATCAAAGTCCAAAATTTATAAGTAAGGTAAGCATAATGAAGATGTTTTTTCCATGTAATAACATGTGAATACATTCATCATGTATTCTTTTAAAAAATGGTAACATACTGAATTACCATAAAACAATATTGATTACATTCATGCTCCCTTATTCCTTATAGAAAACTTGATATATTCCTTGTATCCAAAAATGTTTTAAACTCCAACAATGAGGGAATATACAAATCATTAATTAGTTCAAAGGTATTCAAGAATATACAATATAATTTTTCAAAATCAACCATCTCTTATTCCTAAATTACATCCTTAGTATCAGGACCATATTAAGGTCTATTTTTCCTTCAAACATGTATTTTCAAAAAAATTAACTTGTTGTTGAGTCACTTTTCATTGTACCATATATTCTCAAATCATCAATGAAATAGTACTACAGTACAATCCTTATTTATTTTTATAATTCATATAATTGGTACATCATCTATACGACACTGAAATGACATAATTATTTAATAAAAACATAAGAAATCATGTCATTCTTCTTCATCTGTTTTAGTATCATAACATTATTATTATCCAATAGAATCATTTGAAGCATACTTTTCTGACTGGGACATTGATTTGTGTAGTGTCCCAACTCCTTGCAGATGAAGCACTGTACATTTGAAACATTTTTATTACCCTTGCAATCACATACTTTGTGTCCTTTTTCTCCACACATATAACAAAATTTCATCCCCTTAAAGCATTTACCAAGGTGATTCCTTCCACAGTTATCACATATGAGAAAATTATTATTTCCCCTCTACCCTTTATCCATCATTCTCTCAACGTTCTTTTTTCTTCTCTGAATTTTCTTCAAATCCATAGGACTCAGAGAATTCTTTACTTATCTTATTAACACATTATACTATTTCTTCATATTATGATAATTCATGGGAGTCTATTTCCCTTATAAATGTTGTAATAATACCAAGAAATATATTATCCTTCTTACTCTTTGGATTATACGTATTGCAGGAGTTATCGTTCCTTATACTGGGCTCTATTTCTAAAAATGGCATACACTAGTTCAATTTATGAATCGAAATACATAATTCCAAACTTTTAAATCATGTAACATAAATTTAATAGTTGATGGATATAATCCATAATCATAAAAAGGATTTGTTTGAGAATTATATACTCATAAACCCTTCATAATGGTTTGTAAAGAAGAAGAGAATTATCCTAAGCATATCCACAAGGACTGTCATAACCAAATGTACAGCAAGGACCGTTGTCATGCACCAGTTCCTGATCGAGTCTATCTTGAAGTGGTGTTTTTGGGATTTACTCCTAGGAACATCTATTCTAGAGCGACCTCTACCTGCTCGTATCCAGACAAGGATTTATTGCTTGGAAAACTCACAAATTCTCTACAATACCAAAATTCTAAGATGTTCCTCTATACTAATTCTCAACGTCTATCTTGGGGGTAATGTGCTCTAATAAGAGTTTATCTAAATATAGTTTCCCATGTTTGTATTAAACTTTCTCTAAAACCAACTGTAATGCCTCGACCCAAGTTACCCAGAGTCGGTGCATTCTTACATATCATTGGCATGATAACGAAAGATCATGTCCCGAAAGACCAATCTGTTTAGTAGACTTGGAAACACTAGATACATTAATATGGTTTACATTATAACATAAAATGAAATACAACATCATATTGTCTTCATTAACCACATTCTTATCCCATTGACTATCCATATAGGTCAATCAGAATAAACTTCATAACATATTGGGAACAATAAAACACAGAAAGGTGTGAGCTTAGACGCTCAGTATGGATAACAATATAGAAGAAACATTCATATATAAGCACAAACATTTAAGGCAATGCATACAAATAAAAAATCCATTTAAACTTGATCATTAGCATAATATGGAAAAGATAAAATCAAATAATTCCATTTACTTATTCACATGGATATTCTACTTGTCGAATAACCACATGCAATATCAAATAACCACTTTCATAATGATGGAATTCATAATGTGAGACATTCTAAAACATATTTTAAATGCCTCATCCAAGAAGTTTAAAAATGATTTAGGCCTCGGAAAAAACCATATATAAAATTGGGAAAGGACTCATCTAATTCCTCATCTAATTATCTCATGAGACCTACTGATGCATCAGGGAGCTATAGCGGGCTCCACCCATCACTTTCTAAGTCCACTGCATTCCTCATATGGAATGTTATAAACATAACATAAACATTGGAATTAAAAATAGCATATAAAAGTTCAATTCTTTATCCATAAACCATGAATGGTGTAAAAATAACACATCCATAGTCAAAAATATCACCAAAACTAAAAAAATATGGATGTTTTGTATCAGTATAAATCAACATCAAATAAACTTAAAATAAATCAAAGGATGTTGAAATAGATGAAATCAAAACTATTTGAGAGAAATTTTCTCTTTTTGAAGTCATTTAAATGTCACATTATTATAAAAGAAAACCTTTAAATTGAAAATATTCTTATATTCTTGTAATGGAAGATTTGACGATTTTATAATGATGTAAAATATCCTCACCCACCGTATAAGTTAGAAAAAATACATTCTTACCTTAATATTGTTGAAAATGATATAAATGACCTTCATTTTAAAACGACAGAAAGATTCTTTTATAAAAATCATAAAATATTTCAACTAAGGGTATACATGACTTTAACCCTGTAGAGACCCCATCTTGACGTACATGGACATTACATTACTTGTGTGGAATAATTAATACATAATAAAAAAAGACACACAAGGACCGTAATAGTTTATTTTCATTGGAATCATGGAACACAATTTTCTAATCATGGTGAAAGATCTTCAAAATCTCCCATAAAGATTTTTCCCTTTTGTTTTATTTCCTAAAAACCGTTCTTTAAATCCTACGGAAAAAAATATAAAAAGGGTGAGCTCAAATTCTCAGTAAGGGTAAACATTGAGAACATAAAACAATCCATAAAAATTTGAATGTAAAAACATATGCATAAAATCTAAACATCAAAATCATGAGCAATGAAATAAATCATTGCAGTATGTAAGGAAGAGATCATAAAGGAACATTAATCATGATAAACTAGCATGAGAAGAAAACATAAAATTATGGAAAACCATTAATAACATGTTATGATTTCCATAGCAGCCAAGGAATTGTTTCCAAGACCATCATAGTGGAAAAAGTCCATTACTGAACTGGGTTTACTTGTCGTTCCATCCCTGTATTACTGAACATGATTCATTTTCCGTTCAAGCCATGTCTATCTCATAAGATATAAATCTTTACCCAATGCATTGGAGGGAGATATAGGTCCCACCCATCTCATATTGAAATCATTCTTACTTGTGCCAAAAAATAAACCTAAATCATTCATCATAACACAACGAATAAAATTGGTTATCATGAATATCATTCAATCATAATATAATCCATATAAAACAAATGGATATCATTTAATCATAAAAAAAATAAAACCATGTAAATAAAAGAGACATTTTTCTTGAAGAATAATCATACTAAATAATTTCATCTTAGATGGGAAATAGTTTTGAATAAAAACGTGAAATGAATTCTTGAGGAAAATATCCTTTCTTTTTCAAAATAATTTTCTTTTCTCAAAATGTCATGCGATTTGAAAAGAAAAGAATATTGTGGAAAATAATCATGATATTATTTAAAGTACGCTTTATGTAAATAATCCATTATGAAATCTTAAAAATATGTTCATGCCGTATAAGTTAAAAAAACATTTTCCTCATACTTTTAATGGAAATGTCAAAAAGTACAATGAATGGTAATGAAAATAAAGATTCCATCAAAAACGAAAAGTAAAAGTAAAAGAGTGGTAAACATGACTTGAAACATACATTGAAGAATATTATAAACTTTATGAAAACCATTTTATTCTCATGGATGAATAATATACCCCAGTAAATACTTACGTTTAAGAAATCTCGGATAAAAATGAGATTGCAAAATTATCCCCTACCATAGGTCCAATTTCTTTCATACGTGTCCAAAACTATTTGATTGTGGGTTTAAACATATTATTAACTTTTAACAGAACCATAATAATATTTATAATATCATATAATATTCACTTATGATATTATATTACCTGTTTATTTGTCAATTCCATGTTAAAGCAACGTTTTGGGTAAAATTGTTTCATTTATCGTAAGTGTTTGGACTTGTTGTTCTTGATATTATTATTACTTATATCATGATTTACTTTCTTAAATAATGTAAAACATGATTTATATATCATATATATTCAGAATATATATATATATATATATATATATATATAATAGATATATAGATGAAATGAAACACACCGTCCATGGAGATGGTAGGATGTACGTAAGCATAAACGTTGTTTTCCTTTCCTTATTGACTTGAATTGAAGTTAGTAGATGACATATACATGTATAAATATATCCAGTAGAAATATTATGTCATATATATCATTATTATTCTATATATATACTTTATAATCATTCTTGAATGGTTATCATGGAAAATGAATCTCATCGCGCTGTGGAGATGGTAATTCGTACGTATGCACGAGCGATGATATTGTTTCCATAATTATTTAATGGAATTGGAGTGGATGATATAATACCTCAAATAAGAACGATGATAACAATATTTAGTTATTATTTACACCATTATACCCATCCATTTAAGGTGGTGGTGAAAAAACAGATTACACCACGATGTGGAGATGGTATTCCGTATGTACGCACGCGCGGTGATTTCATTTTTTCATAGGATGGATAGAAGGTGAAATGTGGTTGTTTCATATTTATAATTATATATCTGTATATTAGTTATACCGATTTTATTAATTTATAATGAATCAACAAAAGAAGAGTAAGTATAAGAATAAATAAACTTGAATGAATCGGTAGAAGAGATTACTTCTTTTTCGATGTGCCTCATCTTAAACTCCTATTACGGCACTAAAGTTAGTATTTAAAGAAGACCAGGGCCTCTAGTAGGTTTCTATAAAATTGGAGAAGAGAAATGGTCAGGTTTTGGACCATATTGAAGGCTCAAATATGTGTGAAGAGGAGAGGGAGGAGGTGCCCTTTTATAATGGAGGAGAGGGGCACCTTTGGAAACATCAAAAATATTAATTTAAAATAAATTCAATCCCAACATAAAAACATCCAAAATGAATCCAATTCAATGAATAAATGTGATAGGATTCTAATCTCATAAATTAATTAAATTTAGACATGTTTTAAATTTATTTTAAATCTTATCAACATTATTTATCCATATTTAATATATTTAATTTTATTTGTGGTAATAAAATTTGAAATTTGAAATTGTTATAAATAATTACATATGTTTTGTGAATTATCCATAATTGGGTAATTTATGATATTTATGACCATATAAATTTCAATTTATATTTTTTAAATATTTATGTGATTTTTAAACAATTTAATAATATATTATGTTTATAAAATAACAATAGTGTTAATTTTGACACTATTCATTTATTTGAATTTAAATAAAATCCAAATAGAGGATATATTCGACCCAAAATGTTTAATTGATTTCTAACATGTCCTATTCATCTATAAAATTTGTGGAGAACATTAATTACTTCATATAAAATTTACTTTAATATTTATAAAACCATTTATTTGAAATTTCTTTGAATAAAACAATCACTGCATCATTTTTGTATAATCATTTAATATACATATTTATTGAATGAAAATTATAAATAAAATACTATGATGATGATAAATATAATATATTTCAAAATAATACTTTTACTCGAATTTATCATCTTAAAATCAGAACATGTAAATTGTTATATTTGTTAAATTATGAAGGAGACGACATTGACATCATTTAAAATAATGTAACATTACTGTCATATTCACTTTTATAAATCTCAAAATGGTCAAAAATTAAACCATTGGATTTTTATGGTTTAGTTATATAATACCAATAAGTTTTGGTTAGGTTTTTGGGACTTATAATGTGTATTATAATCTTAATAAAAACTATATTACAGATTTTTCTCTAAATAAATATTTTCTGCACCAATAATGTATAATCTATTAAGGTAATTAAATATATCTTAAGAATTACAAATAAATTACCATAACAAAGAAAATAATTTTATATTTCAAATGAGTATTTATAATCAAAAATTATACTCTGTATAACCTTATAATAAAAATACATAAATTATTAAAGTATAAGTGAGTCATATTTCAATTTCATTAATATAAAATAAATTAATGGTCATAATCACATCCAATTGGGTTCCAATGGATTCCATTTCGTACCTAATATGCCTTAGGACAAAATATAATCATCAAATTATATTAAGACAAGTGTTAGGGTAATTTTTTAATATTATATTTACCCTTAATTACCCAATTTTCCATTAACTGTGGTAAATAAAATTTACCGTAGTAACTATTCATAGTGCACAAAAATAAAAAGTTTCCTATTAACATTATTTGGACCTAAAAATTCCAAATATGGAATCCATTTTTCCAAATTCAAATCAAATAAGTTTCATAAATTCAATTAAATTTAATCCAATTGTTAAGAAAACGTGTTTTAAATGTTAAAACATTGCAAAATGTTGAAATGATTTTCCCTTTGAATTCAAGGTAAAATCAATGTTAATGAAATAAATTATATTAAATGGTGAAAATATATTATATTAATACTTTAAAACTATTAAATATTATAATTTAACCATATAAATTATTATGATGAAAAAAGATGTTTTTAATTAAAAAATATCATGTTTCTACTATTCATTAAAATATGAAAATTATCTAAATAATATGAAAGTTTTATCCAAATTAAATTTTTATTTTCTAATTCCAAATAATAATTTTATTTTTTTATATTTAACATATAAACATGTCAAAACTAGATATAAATAGGGTGCACCATCAAAAGGCAGTAAAACTGAATTTTTTTAATAGTACTTATTTTACACGAAAATTTTATTTTGTTCTCATACCATGTTCTAGAAAATGTGTAAGATGAATAATAATGTTATAATATTAATAATTTAGTTAATACTATTCGTAATGGCTAGTTGATAATAATATTATAACAATATATCGTTGTTTAGTGAAACCCGATATTGCGTACTACACACACTATCGAGGAAAGTCATGATTGCGTGTAATGAAAGCTAAGACATGGTTGCGTGTTGTGAAATATCCCTTTGGTGTTGAGTATGAAATAATCAAAACTTATTTCATTTATAAATTAAACAAAATATATACTTAATGTTGCGTATAATAATTTCTACAAAATGAACTTGAAATTGTGTGTAACACGAGGCAGGAATAGTGTTGCGTATACTGCAAGAAAACACGGTGTTGCGTATAGAACAAGGAAATTTTTTCGTAGCGTACGACACAATAAATCAATGAAATTAAAGAATATTTTTCATTAAACCTTAGGTTGTTACATTATACCGCCCTTAAAAATTAATTTCTTCATCAAAATTCATCGGGGTTAAATATGTTTTACTACTTGAAAGTTTCATTAATAGAAACCCACATCTTAAAAAGGAATATCAAAATATAACGTTAAAAACTAATGTATAAAACATAAAGGTTTCCCAAATTAACTAATCACTAGTTTTGAACATAGGAGAACATAGATGAAATTATGGATATGGAAGAGAAATCTAACTATCAATATCTGATGGAGAGTGGTAGAGAACATGGCTATAAAAAATTCAACAATCACAAAGCCATAAATTTGTGATGATCTATGTTATTATATGATTCATCAGAAATGAGGGTATAAGGACAACATTTTTGGTCTTCAAGATCATTTCCCTAAAGTTGATCAATTTTTTTCATAAGGTTAAATACTTACATAATTACTATGTAAAATCATCATTTTTCAGACCATAAATATTTTCCACTTCATCTCTATTTAACGAAATGAAGTTGTATTTGTCATTCATGAGATATTATCAAATCATGAAATAAAATTATAAGTCACCCCATCTAATTCTATAACAAAAAGTTTAGCATAAGTTATTTAATATACATAAGTCCATCTATGGTGATATTAATCATATATAGTTCCTAAAATGGACTTATACATCATATATCATACCACATAAAAAAATAAAACTAGTTTTTACTGGATAGGGGCTTATTGTAGGCCAATGGTAGGTGATAAAGGCATGTCGCACTTCGGTTGTGGGTTCGATTACCATAGCCATGTCCGACGCGATGGGTTTTCACCCGTCCTACGTGTTGTCATTTTTCTAAAACTATACTCCTATAACATTCCTGGAATAATATCGAAATACACATTCTATCGTTAAATAATAATTTTTGATTCCTTACTTAATCTGTTACAACGTTTAGGCTTATCAAAAATACTTTTGTACAATCTCATTGTAAAAATACAATTAATAGAAAGGTCATATAACAAGCATGTGAATACCATCATTTATCCCCCATATATCATAAGATATATCTTGTTGGTCACATTAAAAACATGTGAATACCTTAATCATGTATTCTCTTGAAACATTAATTTCCATAGGACCATAGTGAAATCATGAATTCTGTCAAAAGATAACTCTTTCCACATACAAAAATCCAAAAAATTCGATATATTCAAACCATTACATCACTTTTTCCTTATATCAGTCATGTGCTCAGGAATAATATAATACATATTATTTTCTCATTATCCCTTAATTATGTTCATATTATGTGCATTCCAAAAATATTTCAATCACTTTTCATGGTTACCATTACGAAAACAAACCAATAGATAAATATTCAAATATTCCACGATACTATAAATGAGATTCCACAACACTATTTTGGAATCTTGTTACATAAACACTAAATCATTCAACCACTTCGTTGTCATACTCAACATCACTAATAGTGATTGCATATGAATTCCCTTCATCCTTTTCTTTAAGTGTTTGTTGAGGACGATCATTATTAACCCTTGGATTAGAGCATTGATTAGCATAATGCCCCATTTCCATGCACATGTAACATTTAAGTGTAGGAGGTGAATTTTGTGTATCCCTTTCTTTGTTCTCATCACTAGAAATCTTCTCCCATTACATGGACATTCAATTTCCCGATGGAATTCTCTTCCACACTGAAAACATTTTCTATTCTCTTTAAGACAATCTCCACAATGCTTCTTTCCACACTTTGAGCATAACTAATCATTTTTCTTCTTTTCACTATATTTTATAGAATTTCCTTAAAATTCGTCATTCATTTCTTATCAAAACCATGAGATGGATATGTAACACCAATTTCCAATTATACATTGATAGCCCAAATCCCAATTTCTTCAATGATTTTGAAGTCTCTTATAGCTAATTCCCTTCGAATACTTGGTTTTAAGACACTGAAGAATCGATCAACTTTACTTTCTAGGTTAGATGATAAATCCAGATGGAAAACATTCATGCCTTGGAAAATTTGACTCGTATATATCATCAGATTCATTACCCTTTTTCCTAAGCTCAAAGTACTCCTTTTCCATACTTTTTTGAAGAATATGAGGGATGTACTTTTTGAAAAACATTTTCTGAACTCATCCAATTCCATGGGTTCAATTTCTTCTTATGGCCGTTTATTCCAATTTAGAGTCCACCACAGGTCTACTTCTCCTTCTAAATGGTAAACATCCAAATAACTTTTTCATGTTATGAATAGAGAAGTATGGAAAATATTGTTTCAACGGTACTGATCCATTGTTCAGAAACAAGTGGGTCAGAAGACCCACTGAAAGGAGAGGGACGTTGCCTCATGTAGGACTAAATATAATATTATTCCCTTCTATGATCATTTGGAAGTCCAGAATGATTCATAGAATGTGTAAGTATAATAATAAGATATTTCAATCCACCTCCCATAACATTGGTTTGTTTGGGAGTAAAATAATTGCATTTTCCATTACATTGATCAACACGGTTCAATCAGGTTCTAGCCATCATCTAAAACCCAAAAAGAATAATGTGAGAGGAAAAAATCATTCTAGGAAAACAACATAATAAAGGGGAAGTGCCTTCAATATATATTATCTCAGATTTATTTATAAGATCATTACCATAATTCTAGGACTATAATCTATTCTTATACTTAACCTTAGAGACATTCCTAGACATACCATAGAAATATCTCTAGGGATTTCACTAAAATTTAAGCATCCTAGTTTCAAAAGGTTAATTAAACCTTTCCTCTAATACCAACTGTAGAGACCCAAGATTGATGTACATGGAAATTACATTTATTTTGAGTAATACTTCATGCATAAAGAAAATGGACACCCAAGGATTGTAATAGTTTAGTGTCTTTGGAAACTTGGAGCACTATCTTCTAATCATGGTGAATGATCATCAACATCTCCCATTAAGATTTTCCCTTTTGTTCTTTTACCTTAAAACCGTTCAATATATCCTGGGGAGAAGATAAAATAAACAGGAGGACCTCAAATACACATTACGAGATAACATTGAGAACCTAAATGAATCCATAAAAATTTGAACAAAAAAACTTGAGCATGAAATATAAACATCAAAATCTTGTGCAATGACATAAAACATTTTACTATATAAGGCATAGATCATAAAGGAACATTAGTCATGATAAACAAGCATGGGAATAAAACATGTAATTTTGTAAAACCATTAAGGAAATGTTATATTTTCTATTGTAGCCATGGTGTTTTTTCCAGGACCATCATAATGGAAAAATTCCATTTCTGAACTGGGTTTACTTGCATTTCCAGCCCTATATTACTGAACCAGATTCACTTTCTGTTCCAACCATGTCAATCTCATGAGATATAAATCTGTATCCAATTCATTGGATGGAGATATAGTTCCCACCCATCTCATATTCAAATCATTCTTACGTGTACCACAATATAAACATAAATCATTCACATAACCCAACGAATAAAATGGGTTTCATAAACTTCATTCCATCATAACATAGTCCATATAGAAAAAATGGATATCATTTCATCATAAAAAAAATCAAACAATGTAAATAAAAGATATATTATACTTTAAACATAATCATACTAAATGATTTCACCTTAGATGAGAAATAGTTTTGTATAAAAACTTGAAATGAATTCTGGAGGAAAATATCCTTTTATTCTTCAAAATCATTTTCTTTTCTCAAAATACCATGGAATTTTAGAAGAAAAGAATTTTTTTGAAAATAATCATGAAATTTGGTAATGTTAGCTTCATGAAAATAAGGCATTAGGAAACCGTAAAAACTCGTTCATGCCGTATAAGTTAAAAAAACATTCTCCTCATACTTTTAACAGAACGGTAAAAAAGTACCACATATGGTAAAAAAAGAATGATTCCTTCCATGACACAAAGTAAAAGTAAAATAGGGGTAAACATGACGTTAAAAATACATTTAAGAATATTTAAAACTTTATGGAAAACATTTTATGGACATGGACGAAAAATATACCCCAGTAAATAATTACGTATAAGCAATATCGAATAAAATTGAGATTGCAAAATTATCCCTTACCTTATGTCCAGTTTCTTTTGTACGTGCATGAAAATCTTGTATTGTGGGATTAAATATACTATTAACCTGTAACAGAACCATAATTATATTTATGTTATCATATATGATTCACTTATGACTTTATATTACCTTTTATTTTGTCAATTCAATGTCAATGCAACGTTTTGGATAAAAGCATTTCATTTCTCTTACGTGTTTGGACTTGTTGTTCTTGATATAATTTTTTTTAATATTATGATTTACTTACATCAAGAATGTAAAACACGATTTATATGTCATATATATTAGTTATATATATTTATAATAGATAGATAAATAAAATGAAACACACCGTTCATGGAGAATGTAGGCTTTACATACGCATGAACGCAGTTTTCCTATCCTTATAGACTTAAATGGAAGTAAGTAGATGACATATACATATATAGATAAATCCAGCGGCATTATTATGTTATATATATCATTATTATTTATATATATTCATTATAATCAGTCTTGAATTGTTAACATGGAGAATGAATCTCATTGCGTCGTGGAGACGGTAATCCTTACGTACGCACGAGCGATAATATCGTTCCCATAATTATTGAATGGAATAGGAGTGGATGATATAATATCTCAGAATCAGTATGATTATATAATAACCATATATATTTATTCTTTTCATGATTATACCCATCCAAGTAAGGTGGTGGTGGAAAAATAGATTACACCAAGGCATGGAGATGGTACTCCGTACATACGCACGCGCGGTGATTTCATTTTTCGTAGGATGGATAGAAGGTGAAATGATGTTATTTCATATTTATAATGATATATCAGTATATTATTTATAATTATGTTATTAAACTATAATGAAACAACTAATGAATATGAATTAGAAGAATAAAGAAACCTTAATGAATCGGTAGAAGAAATTACCTCTTCTTCGACGCGCCTCCTCTTAACCTCCTCTTAGGGCACTAAAGATAGTCTTTGTAGAATTCCATGACCTCTAGTATATTTCTATGGATGTGGAGAAGTGAAATATACCAGGTTTGGCCGAGAATTAAGGATCAAATTTGTGTGAAGAGGAGATGGAGGAGGTTCCCTTTCACAAGGGAGTAGAGGGGCACCTTTGGAAACCTCAAAAATATTAATTTTAAATAAATTGAAAACCCACATAAAAAATACCAAAATTTCTCAAATCCAAATCATAGTTTAGATAGTATTCTAATCTCATCAACCAAATTTTTTTTGACATGTTGGAAATTTATTTTAAACCTTATCAACATTATTTATCCTTATTTAATCTATTCGATTTTAATTGAGGTAATAATATTCTAAATTTTAAATTGTTATAAATAATTACATATGTGTTATTAATTATCCATAACTAGTTACTTTATGATATTTTAGACCATATAAATTTCCAATTATAATTTTTAAATATTATTGTGATTTTTAAACAATTTAATAATATGTTATTTTTTATAAAATAACAATACTGTTAATTTTGAAAGTATTCATTTATTTGAATTTAAATAAAATACACACAAATGATATATTCAATACAAATGTTTAATATATTCCAAACATGTCATATGCGTCTAGAAAATTTGTGGAGAACATTAATTAGTTCATATAATATTTATTATAATATTTATAAAACCATTTATTTGATATTTCTTTTAATAAAAAAATTACTACACCATTGTGGTATAATCATTTAATTTACTTATTAGCTGCATAAAAATTAAAAATAAAATTCTATTAGGATGATATATCTAATATCATTCAAAATAATACTTTTAAACTAATTTATCATCTGGTGAGTAGGGAGTTTTGGAATATCATTCAAGAAGGAAAGGACGTGTGAATTGGCCGTTTAAGGGTCTATTAAAGCATCTTAATCATGGGGTTGGCGTTTTGGAGATTCATACAGGATAGAATAAATGGTCGAAGTAAAATGAGAATATCACTCAGAATACTTGTCCAATTCCACTAAGATTTTTAGGCAAAACTCCCAAGGGTATTATGAACAACATTCTAGAATAAAGGAACCTATGAAGATGTCATTTATGGGGTTACAACACATCAATATTATGGGGACAAATTCTGGCTATAAAAGGAGGAGAGATCCTCTCGTTCAAAGTAGCACTCATTCCATCCAATTCCTTCTGGAACACCAAGGCGGAGAACATTTCAGATTTACCTTTTTTTTCTTTTCAATAGTTTTGTAATGCCTTCTTCTTCCCCATTCATCTCGATTACCTTTACCAAGGAATGGTAAACATTTTGAATTATTGAGGTAGGGTTGGATTTCTACATTTTAATTCTTGAGTTCTTGGAAATAATTAAATGAAATTTCTTTCTTCTTTAAATATGTTTTCAATTTCACATAGCGGATATTATTCTCATGTGAAATCATTCTTGAATTTTAATTCCATTAATGATTTTTTCTGTGGTTAAATAATCATTATCTATTTCCACTAAATTCTCATTTATATAAGATGGAAAAACTGGGATTATTAGTGATGTACTAGATGATCATCAATACGTGTAAAAGGTGTAGTGAATGATCATGATTGTTTGGGATAATTAAAACACGACTGGGTATTTCCCATTTTAATTAAGGATATTCAATACAACTATTTTACACATGGATGGAGAGTTTACCAAACCAAGATCTTGGTAATGTTTTCTCTCACCATCATTATTTCACCAAATAAATGAGTCGAAACGATTGTGGAAACTCACTTTAATCAACTATGAAAAAGAGGTTTGAATTTAATTGAACAACGATAGTATTACAATTAGGAAACCGACCTCAACCTAATAACACTTTTTAATATCATAGTTCTTCAATAATTTTAATTTCATCTTTCAATTCCAAAAAACAAAATTTTTACCCTCGTTTAAAAGTGACAAACTAATTTTGTGTTCACTCCTCTTAAAAGTACTTCCCAAGGATATTCACTAGACTACACTTAGGTAATTTAAAAATTGTTTTGCCACACCCTAAAAAAGGTGTGCATCAATCATCATGGAATGAAGCAATCACATAATTCTCTTGGAATAAAATCATACCATATTATGGGCTACACACATATATCACATCATCATAAGAAAGGTAAAAAAATGCATGTGATAAATATCAAACATGGATAATAAGCTATAATTTTCTCAAGGAAAAAAGTGTCATATATGCTTATCAGGGCTACCCACACACCCACATTCATCATAATCTAGAACGGTCAACAAATTAGTCTACACATAAATCATATTAAGGAAACATAAGTAATGAATCCGAAAAAGGTAAGGAACTTCCATCCTCAAAATCATCGTCATTAGGGGTTAGGACAAACCACCTCGTATGGTTCGGTATAAATCCTCTGGGCCCAATCATTTACTTCATTGAAACATAAAAGCCTGACATTCATCATTTTTTCCTTGTAACAATACCAGTTATTTTAATTTAAAATGAAATAAAATACCACATGTCATAATAATTTCCATCTTCAGGATAATTTCCAAATTTTCATTTTATAATAATATTTTGACAATTTAATACAAATTATCTTTATATAATACTTTTTATTTAGTAATTTCACTGTGATTATTCATTTGAAAACACTAAATTATTTATTGATAATTTATAATAATTAGTCAACAATATTTCAGACTAATTATCATCAAGAAATTATATAATTTATTTTTAGATAAAACCAAGCAATTATACTCTGATAAATTTTATTCCAAAAGTTATCCTTTGACATTCTAGAAATTATCGTGTGATAATTTAACTAGATTCCCTTGATAATTCAATGTTTTATCCTTTCATAATTTTTATAAATTATCATTTGATTATTTATTTAAATTATCATTTGATAATTTCTTACAATATCATTTCATAATTTATTTAAAAATTATCTTTGATAAGAACAATAATTATGACTTGATAATTTAAAAAAATCATTGAACATTAGATGTGAATTTCACATAATTAAACAAAAATTGTCATTTGATAAATTCTAGTATACCTTTCTTATTAATATTATGTTTATTTATTATTTTTCTCTTCTAAGGATATAGTCAGTTAAATTAAATAAATTAAAAATATTAATAAGGAAAACTCACCCAATACTTATGGAAGAAGAAGAAGAAGAACTATTCACCAGATATGAATGCAATCAGGATACTTCCTCAAATGCATCCAAGTATGTATTGATATTTTTTACAATCAATGGAATGCACAAACATCAATATCATAATGGGTTCGGTTATAAGAAGAAAACTATTGTCGATGTGGTTGAACCCCAAAATTCAATATCCTATTTTACCAAGTATTTCAATAGAATCTTAATTATGGAGTTAATAATCTACCCATATATATTTGTTTCGAGCTCAAAAAAGAAAAAACGTGTTAAGACCCTAATTTTTTGATAAAAAGTAGTCTACATAGGGTTCCTTCTTGGGTATGATGGTGAATAAAGAATAAAAAGTTATTTTAATAAATCAAAATTCGAAATAACTATTATGCAAATATTAAACACTTATTATCACATGTGATCATCCAAAATATCTGATCCATACTAATTTTATACCCCTATTAGTGTAAACCACATATTATGAACATAGGGGTTCTCTCTAATTTTTCATATGACTCAACATTTGGGATATAGTAATTATTAATTAATTAAAAATGCAATAAATAATTAATTAAAAATAAAATTAGTGTTTTTTCGCGAGTGATCTATCCAAATGTCTGATGCATAAATATTTTACACCACATCTAGGGTAAGAACCAAATTTTAGACCTAATGTTGGTATTATATTTCTCATAAAATGCACCATTTTGGAGTTATTAAATAATTTTTAATCAATTTCTTGTGTTTAATAAAATATATTAAATATTTTTATTCTCTCTTATTTGTTGATTTATGAGCCTTATAATCTTTCAAAAAATTATTCTATTACTCCGAATATATTATATTGAATATTAAAATGAGTTAACTATTATTTTACCCTTATGAAAAAGAAATAACACATTTAGGTTATTTTTCACTAATTAATCATTTTTACATATGTAATTTATAATTTATAAAAAATAGTGATTTTATTCTCATTGTAAAAATCAGGATATTGCAGGGTCTTAGAAAATAGGAACCATATGAAATCATTGGAATCATATACCATAGAACGCATCCACGTTAATTTCTAGAGTCATTTCGAAACATCACATACTCAACACCCTCCTCTATTTGTGTAAAGATGCGGCTACTCATAAACCTCTACCGCAACTCCTTGAAATCCTACTAGAACAACTCCATCCAAAATAAGGGCTATACCTTTTGGGTAAATATTGTCATGGGTGTCGATATCCTATAGAAATTAGTAAAAAATATCTTCATGTAGCTTTATAAACCAATGAAGCTCATTAACACGGTCACACTCTTGGGTGGCTTCTATGCTAGCATGTCCTTAACCTTTTCCATAACCAATGCTACTCCATCATTCAAAATGACATGTCCCTGAAAGTGGTCCAATATAATAAAACACTAACACTTCAAAAGGATCCCAAAAATCCATTTTTTATATAGTAAATTTGTAACCATCGTTAAATGTATTGTATGCTCCTCCTCAGACATCAAGTATAGTAGGATGTCATTGATGAAGACTCCCAAGAATCGATCGTAGAAGGGATGAATGATACAATTCATAAGTCCCATGAACACTTATAAGGTACTAATCACACTAATGGAAATAACCATGTATATTGATACCATAGAGACATCAAATAAATTTCTTTGGAATATCTTTATACCAAACCTAGAGCTAGTTATTTCCTGACTTAAGATCAATCATCGAGAACCACCTCATCCATTTGAACTAATCACTTATGTCAAAAATTATTAACAGAATATATTTATTGGATGGTCAGAAGATTCCAGAAATGTAAATCCTTTCATAACCTCTTGTTCTAGTCTACATTATTATTGAAAAATACAAGGTCGACATAGGGAGACACATTGTATCTGACAAAGGCATTCCTTCAAAAAAAATCAACTCCACCTTAATATCTAAATTCCATTTGGGATCCATTAAATATTGCATAATAGTTGAAATTATACACAGAAGTAAATATCTTAGTTGGGAGGTTTGCTTGACACATCGTTAGGGAAGGCATCCTCATACACTTCTATAACTATAGGAAACAACAATATCATAGTATCTCATACTCCACATGTATTTTTATCTAATTGATGAGTAATAAATTATCCCCTTTTATATACGAGACCATAAATCCCTATATAGGTTTCTTTATCACTGATGAAGGAACAAATTCATCTCGTCAATGTGAACACGTCACATCTCCTACTTAAAATAGTCAATACATGCATGAAATTTGGAAATCCACCCCATTCATCGAATGATGTCATATGGACTCATCAGGGCTATAAAAGATCCAAATATAATATCTCTCCTATTCGAGTCATGTCAGACTGTTGTAAGAGGTATAGGATTATAGAATATCATCTAATAGGATTCTCCAAACACAAGGGTTTAGAAAATGGAACAACTAGAAAATATGGATCTGGAACAAGGGATGTGGAAAGAAAATGGTATCTTATAGGCATGTCTATCAATATTACAGTTAAAGTAAGAATTATATAGACCATAAATCAAATAATAATAGGATCATATAGGTCAACATAATCTAATTCCAATATCCACCATCACCCCTAACTAGTATTTACAGAGCTTAATATGGACCACATCAGGGTGTTGGTGGAAAATGACCAAAATATTGTTCATCAGCTGCATCCAAACTAGCTACACTACCATGTTTGACGCCCTTTTCAACTCCCTAATCTAGGAATTACCTATACCAAGGTGGTGCATCAAATGTCTTCCTATTAGCCGCTTTTAGATATAGATAATATCATTTATGATGTACCTACCCATCACATGTGAAAAATAATCTATCTCTGTTGACTAAAACCATTTTGAGATCCCTGAATCATAGACTAGATTTCCATCAATTATATATAAGAACTCCTAGTAGGATTATATCCCAACATCTTCCATCAGTTACCAGATATTGAAGTCTCAACTCCATGTTTCCCCCTATCTTTACCATCACCGGAGACTGCTCTACGAAGAATCTCTCCACCACCACGGGTTCTTGAGCACTCGAGAAGAAGTAAAAATTAACAGATATATGAAACCAAAACTGATACCTCATAATATTCCATGATCAAAGATCAATTCATGAATGAAAACATCCTGGATTATATCCATGGAGTATCATATGTGTTCGGTAAACCTCAACAAATACTCTTCCAATATCAAGATACATAGATGGATCACTTGATGCTCTGAGATATGTATTTCACTATATGTAGTTGGGGTGGACTCATCTCATATGAGATGATCAAAATATTTCCATGAGAGAGTTCCCTCATTATTAGTATGAGTTATTAGACTCCATTATCACCCTATAGTGCTTGGTTGCAACATATCCACTAGAACCACCATCTAAATGGGTGGGGTCACAACATGATGGGAAACTCACCTAACTACCTCATGATAGTCCTATGCATTATAGTGGTCTATATGGACCCAAAACCTAAGAAGTTACTACCTCTAAATCTATAATGTGATCTCAAGATTATAATATCCATAGATATCACTAATGGAGAAAAATGTTGATCAATGAGTTGAGGTAGGATCTGAAAACCACATGGATTCACTGTCCCATATATATAACCTATAACTAAAGCATTGTCATGAGGGGGATCATACTAATTATCTATCTATTGAATGAAAATTATCTATTTTCATGGAGGCATCATGAAATATACAATAGTTTCCACCATAAAAATGTATATCTATAGAGTTGACTCATTAAGGATACAGAAAACCATAACCCCTTCCTATATATTTCATGTAAAAATTATTTTATCCCTATACAAAAGTCTATATGTTCTGGAAAAAAATAGATTATAAACATTAGAGTTAATGGATACATCATCCATCACAATAAAAATGGGTTCCCTAGTATGAGAGAAACAATTAAGACACATAAGAATTTTTTCCTTTATTTCAAAACCATACTTCAGAATAAAAAAATCACTAAAACATGATAATAAGATAACCCCACTATGATACCACACTATCATGAAATGACCCACCAAAGGACCACCCAGATGGTGGAAAGTTGATAGTGACCCCCCAAACCACCTCTAATTGGATAGGGGATAGAGAAAAGTGTTGAGTTGGTATAGAACACACGTGGAAGGCCTTATCCTCTGATACATGCACCCAACCATAAATATCTCTTACAACCAAGAAAATTAAGAATGGTAAGATACAAATGATACCAAAATTCATACATACGTCTATTTCCCATATTAGAGGATGAAAATTTCACATGAATGAATAAAACTAAAAATACAAGACCACAAAAATAGTAAAAGAGCCCAACTTTCTTATAATGAGGTAACTACTATCAAATAAAACTCGTGGAACCTTCCATGTTCAATCTATTAGTTATATTATTATCTTACTAAAAGTCTATATAAAACACTATTGTATGTACTATCATTTGAATAAATAATGACAAGTGCGAGAAGGGTCCATGTAGGGGTGAGTATAACATACCCAATATGACACCCTAAATACCAAAAACCAATTCATCCAGATAGTAGTCTACATATCCTCAAGAATTTAATTCTATTAGAAATTATACAATAATAATAATAACCAAGATATACTCTAGATAGATAAACAATTTCAAATTAAGGTTAAAACAATACTAAAATCCTAGGATTCACCTCGATGAGTCAGGGTAATTCTTGTTCGGTAAAACTCACTCCTCAAGTCTGATATCACTGATGGTTCTCATTCGATAGGTCATTATCAATTTGAATTCACATGAATATGTTCTCATTGTAACCCTAAATATAATTTTACATAGACGGGGGATCACACCAAGAGACTATGGGGGATATATTTCCCAAACCAAATAAATCCTACTAGGATGGGGATCACACAACTTGATTGTCATTAATGGGATAAATGACCCAACCTAATTAAAGAAAGATAGGGGATCACTCTATGGACTACACAGAGGGTTGAATAAATCTATATGATAATAATATATAGATTAAATGAAATATTATTCTCTATATGTGATGCCTCACTGTACCATCATGTGCATGGAGAAAATGAATTGACACCATAGATATTGTTCTACACTGAAGTGAAAAAAGACCTCAACTTACCGCAAGAAGTACAGAAGATGTACTATATATAAACAAAATGTCTTTAATTCCTTGATAATGATTGTTTCTCTTAGATCAATCCCATTTACTTTATTTGTTTCACATATAATATGGTTATTCCAGTGCACATTGGCTATTTCTAGGTTCCCTAGCAATGTATATATATTTTTTCCATGTTTGTTCATGTGTAAAATATTTATGACAGTGTGCCTCGGACTTGTTTGTACCACGGTACCCCTCGGGTAAAAATCATTCCAAACAAATTGAGTCATATACCATTTTGAAATATAAAAAGGATAGTTATATTTATTTTTATGAATTAATAATATACCCCCATAAAAGAGGAACACACAATGTCTATTCTTTGATATATAAATCATGTAGTTATAAAATTTAAATAAGTTCCTTATTATTATGCACATAAAACCCAAACATCTAACTCCAAATATTTATCCCTGATTCACGACTATAGAAAAGAAATATGGAGTTTACTGCACATGAGATGTCATCGGTTTTGGAATCCTGACCACCCAATCATCCTACAAGAAAATTCATATTGCACCATGACACAACTTTATTCAACTATGGATGATTACTCTTGGTATCCTCATTGATTGTAAGTTATAATTAGAAAACATAATTTCACTAATTAATTAACCTATATATCCTAAAGATTAATACACATGAATGATATGTTATTCCGAAAATCGTCTAGACAATGATCAAGTTTCATGTATTGTTGAACTGCTAGCCAAATGGATTACAGATGAGGATTGTATAACTGAAATGAGGAGAAAATCATGAAACAAAAAATTTGGAATGGACATTGGACATTTTTTATGTTGGAATACATTTTTTATGAAGATATCCCAATCACATGGGATAATCATAAAAAATTGACAAGATCAATTCATAATTCTAGGATGATTATTTAAAATGTTTAAATCAATAATTGACCTAAAAATGAATAACATAGAAGGATAAATTTGTGTTAGACATGGGATTAAAAACGAATTATGTATAATGAATAAAATTTAGTACATGATGTTTGGATTAGTCACTGATGAATAATATTTCTACATTTCTATCATTTAAAAGATCTATGAGCTCTATTTTACACCGATCACCAATCCGTGAACTTTTTTTATTCACCAAATGTTTTTCTACATGGATCCACTCAAAAATACATAGGTTAATCTGGATAAACCTAGGTAATTTACATTAGATACATTATATAAAAGGGGATTAGGTTTGGATATTAATTAATTGATTAATTAATTTGTTTATTTATCATCCCATTAACTCTTTTAAAAAATACCTACCACACAAAAAGGTAATGTTGTGCCTAGGGAAAACCTACATATTGGATCAAAAGGAAGTGTTAGATTTACCATTTGAGAATAATTATTATATTTTCTAAAATAATTACGAAACAATACATGAACATGATATAATGTATTTTAATTTATTATTATATCAACATTGAGGCTTCACAAGACCTAGAACTCTTTGTTGACTTAGCACACAACATTGAATATATTATAATATTTTACAATGAAAACATTATTACTTATAATAACTAGTATTTAATTCTAATTTATTATTTTGTGAGTCCACAACATCTTATTTTTGTTCTATATGTTCAGGATAAAAGGAACCTCTAGTAGGTTCCTCATTATCATCACATTCATCAACTCCAGACACCACATTTTTTCAAAAAACATATTCCTTTAAAAATATTGGTGGTGAAATATTCTTCATTACCATTCATTGATGTTGTATGGAATATCCCCCATTGGTGGTCTTTATGATAGTTTCATTTTCCATATTTTCACTTATGAACTATATGGAATGGATGATAGATTAATTTCTAACATTCCCACTATTTAAAATTTTGAATGAAAATTTTCCTCTAATCTATCATCTATATCTTGTGAATATTCTAGGCATATGAGATATGGAGAGTTTTTTTAAACACATTGGAACCACTATGAAAATTTTATTTATCCTTATCTTTTTCAGTTTTGTAGTTTTATAGGGATTTGGTGGTGATTTCTGAATCCTTTACCCTCTATTTTTAGAGATTATCCCCTTCTAAACTCAGAACAGATGAGGCTATAATGTATTTTGTCAATAATGTAGTAATAATGCCAGTAAATTAATGTTCACAGATATTATAATCCAATTTTTCTTGAGACATTATTCTTAGTTCCTTCCGAACCATGTAATCCTAAAGGGTTTATATAATTGATCTTATAGTACTGATAATCATATTTACACTATTAAATAATTAATCATCATTATTTCCTATTGTATGATAAATTAATAAAATAATAAAATAGTTGTTTTATAATATAGTGTTTAGATTATTTTACCTTTTTATTTACATCATAATGTTTTTGAATATTTTCCAAAATAACATTATATTTTTTGAATCCAATAACATTTTTCATCACCTTCACTGATTGAAATTATAATACTGAAATCCTTGAATTACCATCAATTTAAATGTTTTTTTTCTGAGAGGCCATCAAAGATATTAGTTGGCACTCGTTAACCATAATGTATAGGGTCATGCACATCATTTCCAAGAGATATAATATAGGGATCCATTATAATTTACCAAGTATGAAGGCCTTTACTATCAAAAAGTGGGATATAATTTTTATTCATAGAGTTTTGTTGATCTATATTAAACGATTAAGAGAGACAATAGAGATTATACCTATTATTTTATACCAATTATTGTATAACCCAAAGGGTTATACAAAATATAGGGTGGGATTCAGTGATTAAATTTTTAGTGTATTATCAAACACCTTTAACACTTATTCTTACTTAACCCATTTATCTCAAGATACCTATTGATGATAAAAATATACATACAAAAATATTTGTTAATGATATTTTCCCCTATCATATATTAGAAAATCCTTTGTGTTTAAATTAAACTGAATAAATAGTATTCCATTGAACACATTACAATTGATGGATTCAACAAGTTTCAAAAACACATCAACAAGAACTAAATGAGTCTCCTTCATGAATGTTGCCATGTAAATATTTGAGCCTCTATATGAAATTCATATTTGCTGATCTTCCTCATCATATCTCTAGGCTAGTCATCTTATTCAATTCTAAATATTTAGTGGAAATATACTCTCTTGATCATATTTACCTTTCAATGTTTTCTAAATTTATATTATGATGTCATTTATTTGAATTTTATTTGCATTTTTAATTTTATAAATCAACATTTCTTATTTGGTATTGATAATGACTCATTGAAATTCATTTGAATTGATTCATGGTATTATTCTAGTTTTCCATCATGAATCATCTTGTTTCCATTATACATGAGATTATTGAAATATCACATCACTAATTTCCCACAAAAAATAACACATTATTCAATTTAAATTTAACTCAATGTTTTTGAGAATTCATACACATTTATATTGAAAACACAAGCACCACGGAATAACCATATTATCTATTTATGGAATCTATATCCACATGATCAATCATGATATTTTATTCATAAAACATTGACAATATAATCTTATGATACTATTATATGTTTTATTGAGAATGTTTATTATGAAATGCTATGGTTTTTTGGTTAACACAAAATTACAATACCATATGATGTTTTATTTCATATAAAGATATCAAAAATCATAAGATAATCATGTCTCATAATAGAACTTATAATATCTCATGATACTCTCTACAATATAACAGGTTGGGGAAAAGTCATATAAAAACCCCAAATTTCCAAAAACAAATATCTAATAGTATATGTGTTTCAACACATCGTATTCAATACATGGAATATCGTACACCACATAATATGTCTTTTTAAATCAACTATAATTTATTACACAATAAAATTTTAATGTATTATACTAGAATTCATGAACAAACATTATTTTTTTTTGAAAAAACTTCAGAATGCAAAACATGAAAATTCCTTTTCAATTTTTCTCCCCCAACTCAAATACATATGAATAGGAAAATATATACATATAAAATGTCCCAAAATCATTCTAAATGCATTCATACCTAACCAATTTCATACGGGTAATCTATTAAAGTCACAATGAATTATATAATTCACATGAATATCTTTATTAACTCCCCAGCAAAGATATATACTTCTTAATACATAAAAAATATCTATGATTTTTTAGATAATTTTTCTACATCCATCAACACTTTCCTTTGATAACATTTATGAGACACACAATATTCATAATAATTAAATAAGTATTCATAGCACATACTAATTCATGCTCCAAATGCATCAATAGTTGAAACAGTTGGATTTAACCCATTGAGAAGAATACACCAACATATTTTCTTACAATAGAAATATGAATGTTGATGGAAAATCTCAAAATACTACTCATATAACAATATAAAAAAAATTTACACTAATTTCAGGGGGCCTAAAACCACATTGCAAATATGTTATACACTTGAGAGTAGTTGTAATGGGAAGTGAATGTTGAGGTTGAAAAAATAAAAGTGTCGGTTTTTGTATATAAGGACGTCCATGTGGATGATAATGAAAAAATTGTCAAATAGTTTATAATAATCTATGAATGTTTTGTCAATATTTGAGAGCATAGAGTAATTTTTGATGATTCAATTATTTAAAAAAAATGGTGAAAACCTTTCTAACCAGTATCGATCCTAATATTTCAACCATGTAAGGTAGAGAGGACCACACCTTCAATGAATTTAAAAATGTTTTGATTAATTATTAAATGAGAAAAATTCCTACCTTAAAAAATAATATCAAATATGAAATGGATTTACTAAAAATTGAAATAATATAAATTAAAAAAGTTAAATATTTAAATTCATATAAATATAGTGATGAAGAATAATATTAATACCATTAAAAAGTTAATTATATTATATTTAGAATATTATTAAAGTAAAGGAGACAAAATGTAGGTACAATATCATCAAGGAAATACATGTTTAATGTGATTGGACACATTATAAATTTTCCAAAAAAAGAATTGTACTTTATATGAATCTTACTGACATGACAAGAATCCTCAAGAAAATAATTAGGTTAAATGCTCAACATATTTAACCAATTTAGGTTGAATAAAAAAATAAGGCTTATAGAAGAAAAATATGTTGTTATAAGACTAATAAGATGTTGTTTAATCATCATAAAACTAAAAAAAATTTAAATTTATTGAAGAGGGCATTGATTTTTTGTATCTTGTTGAAAAACGTCTTTAAATATCATGTAATAACGATTATTAATGTGATCCAATATATATAGAACACATGATGAATGATGAATTAAAGTGAAGTTGTTTTTGATGAATGAATCATAAAATATGACTAAATAAAAGATGGTTTATATTAATATGGGTGGTGAAATATTTCAATGAAGTCAAAAATAATAAAATTGATGGTGTATGAGAATGATAATTCCATTAGGATAAATTTGTTTTGTGAAAATATTATATATGTAAGATAAAATAAAAGTATCTTAAAACCCATAATAACTAAATATATATATGAGATGACATACAAAATGTAGTTGTGTTCAAGGATGAATCAACATAATATGGTGTAAAGAATGTTATATTGAGGTATGTTAAATTATATATTAGTAAAACAAAAAATAAAAATTTTTCCTACAAGAGTAAAAATTCTAAAAAATATATTTACCCATGAAGACTAAGACTACCAATGAAATACTATCTTCTACATCAAAATATGGTACTGAGGAAACAATAAGACCACATACGTTTTAGAAAATTATCTTTCATATATTATAATTACATCATTTATAATATCATTAATTTAATGTTAATAAAATCTAAAATAGAATGGTTTTATATTTTTGGAAAATTATGTGTTTACGACATAATCATAAATAAAAAAATAAATTTTATTTAATTATCTTAAAAAATTCCATCTATTAACATTTATATTCCCCCTATTATATATAGTTTCTTGAGGATATACATTTTGTAATGTGTGATAGCATAACTAGGAATGGAGAGGAATATTTGTAAATTAACATTACATGTGAGTCAACATAGTACACGGGTGCACAGAATAATAAAAATAATCATATGAGACGAATAATTTCAACATCATAAACATGATGGAATAATTTGAAAAATCCATGGAATATTTAAAATGAATTATTATTATGTTTTATAATATATTTTCAAAACACAAAAAAAATGTTCTTAACCTAGATATCTTCATATTCATGTATAACATATGTGTACAAAAAACATTTGATAAAATATTTAAGTTCCTATGGATCATTGTATCCAATGATAGGGGGAGGGGTGAATTAGTGGTGAATGTTTACAATCTCAATTATCTAAAATTATCCCTTATAACATGTTAGGTATTTTGACACAGCCATCGTTTTTTAAAAAACTAAAAAATTAATAATATGAATGAAATGAAAGGAATGAATTATTTACAAGGTTTTACCTTAATCTATAAACCCAAATACATTACAAGGAGACTCTTATTTTTTTTTAATTTAATTTAAAAATTTGATGAATTGAATAAAACATTATCTAAATTCCCATAAATGCCTCACATATCTGGAAAAGAGTAACCACACATACTTCTTTTAGTTTAAAAAAGAATTTAATATTAAATTTATCCACCAAAATTAAATGAAAAATTATAAATCACCTCCCATAAAGTCTTTTTGGAAAACACCAAATGATTTTATTTATCTGATAAGTGTTTATCTATTAGCCCTGCCTCTATCTTGTATTTTCCATCTGATTCACATCATTGAAATTGTACCAAATTTCTTGAATTGTTGTTTACCCATTTAAGAAAATTTTATTTCTATAAACTCTATTAAAAAAATAGTTTTTTTATTTGAATTCTTTGTTTGGTTCCATTGAAGTGAATCTCGATGTAGTAGTTTTATAAAACATGAAAAAAGTGATGGTCAGTAACTCATTATAAAAAATTATCATTATCATTTCATATTTTTGTCCATATAAATAGTGCTATGTATATTTGAAATTTTCAAGCCTCTATATATGTTCTCCTGTAGTAAAAAATTTTGGAGTAATTTTTTTCCCACTCCAATAAAATTCTCCAAACCCTTCTCAAGAATTCATGAGTCTTTAATATTCTTCGTGAAACTTGAGGACACCAAATGATCTATCCTTCTTCGAATTCCCATATATTCAGATTTTAAGGAATTAATACAAACATCATTAGCTCAATAAGTAAATAAATCAGTTTAATTATAAAAATTAAATATTCATTGTAAAAAAGAAAGTTACCAATATTCTATAATATTTTCATAATACTTTTTCATAATTTTTGTTTCATATATTTTTTAGTATCTCTTCTAATATGTCAAAAAACATAACTTCTCTACTTTTATTCTTCTAGATGACTCTATCCAGTCTTTTTGTATCCTCTTAAATGTATACATAAAAAACATCTCTAAAACATTTATCTAATTGTTTGTCATTATATGGGTCTTTTTCGAATGGACTCGACCCATTTTACATCCTTTATAAACTCACCTTATAAATATACAACCCCAAACTTTATTTATCCTTTAATAAAAATTCTTTTCAGCATCACAGTTCATAAAATTTTTATATCTATAAATTCTATTAGATTATATTCGATAAACATGAGCCCTTAAAAAAAGAGGTCTATTTGATGAAACTTCTAAAGTCTCCTATCAAATTCATCTTATCTATTTTGTTATCTACCTGGATTTCCTCTAATTGTTTAAATAGACTAACACATTATTATACCCCTTTATTTTTTCCCAGATAAAAACTCAAACTCTAAATTTCTATTTTTGGAAAAATCCCCATTTTTACTACTCATATTGCGTAAAAAATATAAAAATATAAATTTCAATATATCGTTAATTAGGAATTTTTTAACATTTATCCACTTGGATTTCATTCACCACTAAATTTCTATACACTTCCATCATTCTGGTTTTCTATTTCAAGTGATTTGTGTTCAGAAATGTGCACCAGGTAACAATGTTGTAATTCCATAACATTATAAATTATTCACAAAATTACCTTCTATATAGGAAAATTTTATATTCTACTTTATTCAACCTTAAAATAATTATCTTCCTTTAAATATAATCTCTGAATCATCAGGAATGATACACCCAATTCTCTGCATCTAGAAGACATCATCAGGTAACACAGATGAACATCTCTCCCACTATATAAATTATTGGATAATGATATTTCCATGAGGTTATGAACATGTCTTACAACATACCATCATCTTCCATTATAGGAAATCATAACAATGTTAAGGAAATTTCTAAACCTCCTCCTGAAAAATGATAACCAATCACTCTTTACAAACATTCAGAAACTTATTTCTCACCATTTCACAAAATAATTCTAAATTATTTTTTTTCAATATTTCAATAAAATTATTATAAAATAGTCACCAATTGTCTTTAATCTCCCAGGTGAATGTTTTGTAAACATTCATAAAAATAGTGAAAAAATTAATATTTTTGATAACTATTTTTTAACAAAACTTTTATTAACATTTTCTCTATAATTTTTTTAACATTTATCAAATCAAATTCATTATCATTAATAATATTTTTACTCCACACGGAAGGAATTACTAGTGTTTTTAAAGTAATTAAATATCTCAATGAAATGAATTCTTTACCCTAGTAAATTAAATTCTTATGCCCTTTTATATATCTTGATATCTCCTCAATTTTATGTTATCAATAACACTTGATTCATATTTTAATGATTTTCACATGATCTCCCCTTTCAAATAGTTATACTTTATCATCTCCCTTTTACAACAAAATACAATGAACATTTGGGGTCTTTTCCTTAAAAATTTTGAGAAGCCATCATTGAAGGCTAAACATGTAGTTGTAGCCTCAATTCTAAAATTCCTTCTTTTAGAATAGATTTTTTGAAAACCTAAAAAATTATCTATTTTATAGAAATGTTTCCAAGAAACAATATCAACTATATACATTCCAATCAATGAAATAACACTTTATATTAATGTTTTTTGATCTTTAATGTTTTACATGATTGTTTAAAATATCAACAACACTTTTATTATCCTAATGAATAATCAATATTTTAGAATCATTAACTCTAAAATAATATAATTATACATTACCCCAAATAATTATTGTACATGAACTGGTGGTGGGAAAATATTCTACTTCCATTGGAATCAATTTGAATGACCATTGTTTATTACTATTCCTGGTCACAAAATATTCACCCAAGAAAAACATTAATCCAAATATAGGCACCAAAATAATGATAACTCTCAAATAATTCAAATTTTAATGTTTTCATTAATTTTATATGAAAAACCTATACCAAATTTAATCATACCACATGTAAAAATTATGTCATAAACCTAAGAAATAGAAACTAGGGTGACTTAGTTCATTTCATACACATATAAGTTATTGTCAACAATACATTTAGAAAAATTGAAAATTTTCAAGAAACCATTACGTTTTGAGTACCTATAATGTGGAAATTGTTTTGAATCATACAAATACTTTTTTGAAATATATACCTTGGTTCCAAATTTATCTAGTAAATATGTAAAATGTATCTCAATGAAAAATATTTAATCAATTTATTAATATATGAAAAAAAACATAACATCAATTTGATTATATTTTCTTCATCGATGTAAAAAAACAACCATGAATATTCTTATAGTATCTACTCTCACAATGGGTGAAATATTTTCCTCAACTTCCAGCTATGAGTAACCTTTTCAAACAATTTTTACATTGTTTCTTTTAATTTATCCATGTTAATTCATATTGTGTTTTTATCTAATTTTTCCTAATAATATTGTTTCCTATTGGTCGTAAAATATGTTTGTATTTGTAATTATTATTAATCCGATAATAATCATCATTAATATAATTAATAGACTATTTTTTCCCAATTACATTTGAAACTGATTCTGGTTGAATATATAAGACATGCGATGTCTGGTTTTATAATCTCCCCTTTGTTCTGGCTAAACTGGAGCTTTCAGTATTAGGTCCCAGCCTTAATCAATACCAAATATTTAGTTAAGTCAATCATATTATTATAAATAATACTGAGGATCCATTCAAGTTTGGAATTTTATGCAATTGGACCATAACTCATACATTACAACATAAATATTAAAAATTATAAACATATACTCACTACATATTTTTTAACAAAAAAATAATTGAAAAGAAACATGGTTTAGTTTCATGTTTAAGCATCATAAATTTTCCATGATACCATCCATGAATATTTTCTATATTAAATCATGGGAAATGTTTTTTAAAATTTTCAATGATCATTAAAATATTAGTAATGGATACATATAGAAATAAAATTATTATACTTGCGAAAACATGTATACCATGAATACTATATCACGAAGTAATTATTTTCACCTTTAAGAAGTACTAATTTCACTTCACTAAATATATTCAAATTGATTAACATTTTTGTAATCATAATATTACCTTAAATCCCATATAAAGAATCATAAAACATATGAAGTTAGCTTTGGATATAATTTTACCTAAATGGAATAACCATATGGTTGTCTTCCACACATATCACTCTTTTAAATAGAAAAACCATAAAGTCAGCTTCCATACCCAATGCAGTAAAGTTTAAAATGTTACATCCCATCCTTGATTTATCATGTAACCAACAATATTTTCTTTATCTTGTAACCACCTTTCTTTGGTTTATCATGTAACCATCAGTAAAATGTACAAATACAATGATATGATCATAGCATATTTAAGATATCAATTATCTACATTTCACTCATAAAATTTTATTTGCAATAAAAAGAAATAAATTCTAGATTCTGAAATTTTCAATCCATTTTCAAAATCATTTTCAATACCGAAATACAGAAAATTTAAAATGTGACTTCATTAACATTAAAAAACATTAAATCTTATAGAGAATTCAAAATATCAAATAACAGTTATGACGATAAAGAAGTCATTATCTCTGCATATGTTAAAAAATATTCCTTTTTCATTTTGTAAATATATTAAAAGGATTAATATTAAAATATTCCTATTGAAAACCATTTAATTAATTAAAATTAAAAGAGTTTTATTATATACCATATAAAATAAGGTGGAGTATTACATCAATATATGCCTTAATGAAATGAGATTGAGACGAAGTGCCTCACATTGAGAGTGATTCATCATGTGTGTTCCTTGTTCTTTCAAAATAAAAAGATAAAGTTAATTTATACATGATTGAAGAAACTTTTATTTTTTGTATTTTCTTTTATATCATTAAGTACCAATTTATAATAATTAGTTATTTATTTTAGTTCTAGTTAGATGTTTGGTCGATATTCAGTATTTGAGTCGAAAACGAACATGGTATGATGTCAATAGTCCATGAGACCGTTGTTCCATCATCTATAGAATAATATCCATGACATTATTATAATTTTTATACATTAATTATAATTTTAATTAAAAAAACTAAATATGGTTAGGAAAAATTAACAATTTTATATTTAGAGATATGGTAAGATGTGTGTACGATTGAGTGACATTTTTTATTTTTCATTATAAATTATAGAAAGAATGTAAGTATTATCTCAGATTTATAGAATTATAATAATGTCAATAAAATCATATTATTCATTAAAATATAATTATATATATCTTATAAGTGTTTAAATGAATAAAAACGATTCACATTGCTTCATGGAGGTGATAGTTCACACGTATGCACAAACGATGATATCATTTTTATAAGCATGGAATGTAAGAAAATAATTGATAAATTACTATACTATAATGAATAATATATTAGTAATATCACATACAAACCATAATTCTATTATTATAACCACTTATGAGAGATGATTATGGAAGGAAAATTAGATCGGTTTGTGGAGGTGATAGCTCACATGTATGCACAAATTAGATTAAAAGTAGTTTGAATTAAATTGCAGTTTTTTTCCACTATTCATTAAAATATGAATTTAATCAGAAAAATAAAAAAAATTCAACCAATGAAAATATTTATTTCCCTATTCAAAATATAAAGATCATTTTTTATAAAAGAACATATAAAAGTGACAAAAACTTGATTATAAAATGTTAATCTATTAAAAGGATGTAAAACTACATTTTGAAAATATTAGAGTATTTTATGCTTAATAATAGATTTATTCTCATTTTAGGCCTCTAAAATTTATTGGAAGAATTTTAAAATACTAAATAAACTTGTGTAAATATAATATAGGTAATGTTGTTTTTTCCAACCAATACAAAGGATTATTGATAACTACTAGTTAAAATAACAATAATAACATGTTATTTTTTTCTATAACACAGTTTGGGTGAAACATAGGATTTTGGAGAAACCCATATGTTTCGAACCATTTCTCTTCGAGAGATGGAGGACCGACCTGCTCGACTGTCAATCTCATGGAGGTCTGGGCCCTGTTCAATCGCTAAGGTCGGGTACACCGGTCTTCGCTTCGAAAAAGCCAATGGTTCCATATCCAATGATACGTGGACCTTCTTTCCAAAGGCAGACGTTTGCTGGGTGGTTTGTCTAGCAATGATAAAGAAATCACATTGGTTGAGAGGATGGGAAGTCGGTCTCATCGCTCCATTTTTAGGGGAATTATTGCTTATTCCGAGACTCTATTATAGATTTAAGACATATTCATATGTTCGCGAATCTTTAGATTATACCCAAGAATAGTATCCACAGATTTCACCTGGTTAGAAATGGTCAGCTGAATGCAGGGACTCAGAATCATTTATTATAGAGGCTTACCATCCCTCGTGGGATTAATGACTCCGAGGAGTCTGGAATCATTGAGGCAGCACAAGGAGTGGTGCGGTGAACTGACATGATGACAGTCATATCGATCAGTTGTAGGCCTTGATCCTCATGGAGACTTACTATGTACCCTCCCAAGGAGACAGGGATCAAAATACACATAGTTCTAAAGGCTGTGTCAGAGAACTGATGTGAATGTAGACCTAGGGGTCCGACGGGAATCGGGCATGAACCTCAAGGAGGCTTCCTACGTATCCCTGTGGTAGGGAATCATAGTCCTCATAGTTCGCATGGCTTGGGGCTTTCACTCTAAGAAGGCCCAGAGTAATGGATTGGGGATTAAACTCTGAGGAGGCCCATAGAAATGGATTGGGGATTACACTATGAGGAGTTCCATAAGAGTATGTCATGATCGATGCTTTCTCTCAGCTCACGGGAGCCATTCCTGGTGTGAGAAACCAGAGGCAGTAGAGACCAGACGATCACGTCACAAAAGGTGCATCTGTGGGAAGTGGAGTGGGGCTTACGCATGGAGTGGCCCATAAGGTCGAGGCTTACTCTAAGGAGGATACCCAGTGTGACAAATCGCAACGAGAGAAGGACTTGACCCCAAAGAAGGGTAGGGTATCACTCTTCCTCGCTACGCCTCTCATTTGGCATGGTCGTGGGGAAGTACAGAGGTTGTAACAACCCAATATTTTTGAGGTGTATATTAACTTAAACATAAGGATTTAATAGAGATGAAAATGGTTAATGCAAAAAGAGGAGTCGATGGCTTCATCCAGTAGACTCGAACCTTATGAATCCCACTTATCAGAGCTTGGGAAGGAGGTGCCATCTTTGGGCTTCTCTTTGGACCAAGCCCAAGACGAACTCCAGTGTGTCAAGCATGAACGGAAATTCCTACGGGAGAAGTTCAAGTTAGTTGAGATTTCTACTAGGGAAATGTCATCTAATCCTCCCTCAGATTCTATCACCATAGCACACCTTACACTTAGGTCATGTGCCAGTGTTATAAGGGGCTATGTGACGAGACCCTAGCTTCTTTGTGCAATCCTTTGGGATGACTGAATTGAGATTTCTTCCTTTAGTGATGTTTGTGAAATTTCAAATGTCCGGATAATTTTAGGATGTATTTTATTGATGAATTTTGAAAAAAGGATATTTTAAAATTTTTATGTAAACCTTAAATAATTAATGATGGGTAATGATTTTCAAAAAATGGTCTTCTGGAAAAGTGTTCAGTAAGGAATTTGGAGTCTAATAAGATCAACCTAATTTTTGATGAATAATAAATTATTAATTGTAATTTTATGCTTAGGATTAGAAATGTGACCAAATGGATTATTAATTTCACTCAATGAAAGCGTTAGTATAATTTAGACACCTAGATTAAGTAATGAGATTCAATAAAATGGGTAAATAACAGTTTCATAAATTATTATTCAAGTATTAGTTATTTTGGGGTGAATAGTGTTTTTTTAATTAAAAATTAAATTAAAAATATTTTAGAAAAATATTTTATAAAATGGACTTTATTTTTGAACTCAGAGAAACGATATTATGTTATTGTAATTTTTGGGGTTTTTTCTGAAAAAAGAATTTTCGGTGAATAGTGTTTTTATTTAAAAAATTAAATTACAAATATTTCGAAATTTATTTTTATAAAATGGAGTTCATATTTTTAATAAGAACATAGATATTTGGTTAAGGTGAAATTTTGGGAATTTTCTGAGAAAAATTAATTTTCAGTGAATAGTAAAAAAAGCAGTTTTAGGGTTTCAGTATGTTTAATGACATCATAGATGTGTCATGGTAATTTCAAAGATATTTTAAGCGTTGGCGGACCAAAGGTGATGGGTTATTGTATTGGGGGCCCCATGCGGCCTATCTTCATGGAAAATATCTTGGGAGAGCACATGGTTTTGAGAAACCCACTTATGAGGTGTCCCTTGGCCATTAATGCCTTGTCCCCTCACTTTCCCTATAAATACCAAGCCATTCTCTCATAATTTGGACTACAAAATCATTCTCAACGATTTTATAGTCTCCTTACCTCTCATGGAGTCCTCCCAAGGTGCCCTCAAGCCCCTCAACATCCCAACATTTGAGTTTTAAGAGTTACGTTTAAGGTAAGAGATCTGACCTCTCTCTTTCTTTTCATGTAATCTCTTTTATGTCATTCCTTTTATGCTCCATGTTATTATGTGAGAGGATGTTCTTTTATATTCCTCTTACTTCAATTTTCATGTTTATATTATTATATATCCCCTCTTACTCTCATCATTTAGTTTTATGAAAGTTTAATTGACGCCGTTAGGCTGCCGAATTTATAAGGGATTCTTTCACCCTTCTCATTTTCAAGTTCTATTTTCATGTCAAATCTTTAAAGTTCCTTTTTTATGTTGGGGTATGATCTCTATACCTATCATACTGATATTTTATGATCATATGATGAGAGACCCTATTTTATCTCGTCAATTCATTTTTATTGAAGTTTAAGTGACGTCGTTAAGCTGCCGAATTCTCATAAGAGAAATCTTATTTTAGTCTCACTTCCATGTTTTTCATTTCATATGGTATATATTTAAAATTTATTACCATGTTCTTAAATCCCTTATATTCTGTCCCCCTACTGTTTTATGGATCATTTATGAGTGGGTGACCCATGTCCCCTCTCTTTTCAATGTTTTCTAAAACCTTGTAACATATCTGTTATGCTGCAGGATTTTCGTCTCAAAATGCCTCTCTCTTTTTTTTTCAAAATTATTTTATGTTATTAAGTGAATACTCAAAGCTCTTATTTCTACAGGGGTATTCACATATATATCAAAATGTTCTATTTTAAAATATGGGATTTACATACATGAAACCCGCTTTCCCTTTCCGTGGGTTTGAAGTGACATAATGATCATGTCATTAAAGCAGTTTTTAAAACGTTATGAAATGAATCCCATTTATTTTATGATATATGGGTTGTTTATGAAATGATTGATGATGATATATGTGGATCAGATGATAATTAAGACATGTCAAGGGTGCGCCCAGATATCACTCCAATGCATTGGGTAAAGACTTAATCTCTAGAGATGACTTTTTAGACTAATACCTTGGTGAATAACCTTGGTAATTTATGACACCATGGGGATGGACCTTGGTGAAACGAAATGATTTTCAATATTAAATGTTGCAGCCACATATTCAAGTTATAAAAAAATGTTATTTTTATTATGATATATCACTTGGTTTCTTTCTCATGCCTTAATGTTTTTTTTTCATGTCCTTATTGAAGTATCTCAAGTTCACATGTAAAATGTTTCTCTTGTTTCCCTTACTAGGCCTTCTGCTCACCCTTTCTTTTGATATATATCCCCAGGTTATGAGATGCAGTAATGAACCTAGGATTAACTTAAGTAGAATCCTTTAAAGTGTTTAAGAAGAATGTTTTATGTTGTTTTCATGTATTATGTTCCTTGTTTCCAAGACACTTAACCTTAAAGATCCCCAGTTCCGTGTAATGAAATGAATGTTTATGTTATAAAAAGATGGGATTCTATAGTTTGTATCAGAGGATGGTTTAGTTATATGTGGAAATTAGGATATAAAAACATTAGGAAGAACCCTATATAAAATATTAAATATAGGAAAACTTCTTGGTATTTTGGTAAGTATTGAGTAAGTGGTTTATCAATCAAATACATCCATGTCTGGATATGAGCAGGTAGAGGTAGCTCTGGCACAGATGTACATAGGGGTAAAACCCGAAAACACTGCTTTGAGCTCGACTCGAATGGGAACTATTGCATGATAACAGGCCTTGCTGCACTCTTGGTTACGAAACTCCCGGGGGATATGTTTGGTTAATCACAAGCTTTTTATGAATCATTATGAAGGAATTATTGAGTAATGTAATTGTCAAAGAATGAAGTCTTAGTTAAAATATTCATAAATGAAATAAGTTTCTCACTAAATTTTTATTCTTTTAGAAAATGGCGGGAAATAGGAGGAATCGTGCAGATGGTGACCGCAATGCACCATGTGCTGACGACCCTCCGATGGAAGCCGGAATGGAAACATTCATGCGAATGATGAACCAACTGACTCAAGTTATGAGTAAAATGAATATGAGAGGCCGATATCACCTCTAAGGGAATAACATTTTGTTGAGTACTTTATGCGTCAATGACCACCATCATTCAGTGGATCTACTGACCCATTGGTTGAAGAACAATGGATATGCTCCATTGAAAAGATGGTTTCTGTACTCCTTTGATCGGAACAAGAAAAAGTCACCCTTGCTGTTTATCGCCTAGAGGGAGAAGCTGATTAGTGGTGGTCACTGGTCAAAAACACAAATCCTTGAGGAGAGATGGAATCTATGGAGTGGGAGGAATCCCGGGGATTATTATTTAACAAGTATTTCCCTCGTTCCATGAGAACGATAATGGAGAAAGAGTTTCTTGACCTGAAGCAGAAGGAGAACGAATCCTTCAGAAGATATGAGATGAACTTCACCTGAATTTCACGATATACCTCTAGCTTTTTCCTGGATCCAAGTGGGAAGGTTGATAGATTTTTCCGTGGACTAATACATCATCTGTGGAAGAATTTAGCCAACCGGGACTACGATAGATACGAGGAGATCGTGCGGAGTGCAATGAAAGTCGAGCTAGAGTTTGGCGAGACACAGTGGTCTCATAAATCAAATGACAAGAAGAGATCGTTGGATCCCAGTTTAGGGATGACTATTGATCAGGGAAGAGGTGGAACGCAAATGAAACTTACCACATGCAATAAATGTGGGAAGAAGCATCCGGGGAACTACTTGGTTGGAAGTGGCATGTGCTAAAAATGTAGAATTGGAGGCCATATTGCTCGGAATTGTTGTAGTGAGGTGAATCCTCAACTCCCCAACACTAACAATAGAGGAAAGATGGTTCTGGCCTTACACGAAGTCCATTTCTTCATGTGTGGACAGCTTGGGAACTATTCTAATCTATGTCCAAATCCAAGGGCAGTAGAGGTGAATCACCATCAACCTCAGCAAAATCCAGGGGAGCAAGGTCGTGCTTTTTATATCACAACAACTGAAGTTGAAGCTTCAAATGACATGGTAGCAGTTACTCTTGTTGTCCTCTCAATACTAGAAACTACTTTGTTTGATTCTAGTTCTATGCATTCCTTTATTTCTTCCAAGTTTGCAATGAATATAGAATCAATCCCCGAATTTCTTGAGGTAGAGTTGTCAGTCAAGACTCTAAGTGGGATTATCCATGCATCAACAGTGTCTAGAGACTCTAGTGTTTACTTTAGTGAGCACAATCTTATCGCAAATAATGTAGTCATTCCCATGTTGGAATTCGACGTTATACTAGGGATGGACTGGCTCTCAAAGTATAATGCTAAGATCAAATGAAGAAGTAAGGAAATCTCAGTAGTCTTGAATAAACGACCTGTAGTTATCTTCCAAGAAGAGATATCCCGAACTGATCCCTATCTAGAAGCACCTCCTATAGCTTTCTTTATGGATTTAATCGGTGATTATGAAGAAAGAAATGGCAGCATACAAATAGAAGATGTTCCAATTGTTCATGAATACATGGATGTATTTCCTGAGAAGTTAGCTGGACCTCCCCTAGAAAGAGAGGTAGAGTTCTCCATTAAACTCGTACCTGGATCTCAACAGATATCAAAGACCCCATATAGAATGGAATATATGGAGCTAGAAGAGTTAAAGAAACAACTATAAGACTTGTTGGAGAAGGGGTTTATCCGACTGAGTGTGTCTCCTTGGGGGCACCAGTTCTCTTTGCGAAGAAGAAGGACAGATCAATGCAGCTATGCATTGATTATAGAGAACTGAACGGGATCATAGTGAAGAACAGATATCCTCTTCCAAGAATTGATGATTTATTTGACCAACTTCGTGGGGCTCAATTCTTCTCTAAGATTGACCTTCGATCTGGTTATCATCAACTGAGGGTGAAGAAAGAAGATATTCCATAGACTACCTTCCGATCAAGATATGGGCATTATGAGTTTACTGTTATGACCTTATGCTTGACTAATTATCCTGCTATTTTCATGTATTTGATGAATAGAGTCTTTAAGGACTACCTTGATAACTTTGTGGTAGTTTTTATTGATGATATTTTGATATATTCAAAAAGTCGTGAGGAGCATGAAGATCATCTGAGGGTTATTTTGAAAACACTATGGAAGGAGAGGCTCTTTGGAAAGTTCAGCAAGTGTGAGTTTTGGTTACAAGAAGTGGCTTTCTTAGGGCACATCGTAACCAATGAAGGAATATCAGTTGACCCTGCAAAGATAATGGTTGTGGAAGAGTGGCCTCAACCCACCACAGTAACTGAGATTCGTAGTTTCCGTGGTTTAGCGGGATATTATATGAGGTTTCTGAAAAACGTTTCACAGATTTCTAATCCACTAACCAAGTTGACTCGAAAAGGGGTTGAGATCATATGGACAAAGGAATGCGAGGAAAGATTCCAAGAGCTCAAGAAGAGATTGGTTACTACACCTGTGTTAACACTACCCTCTATTGGAGAAGGATTCGTTATTTTTAACGATGCATCTCTGAAAGGGATTGGGTGCATCCTCATGCAAAATGACAAGTTAATTGCATATTCATCATGACAGTTGAAGATTCATGAGAAGAATTATCCTACGCATGATCTAGATCTAGCGGTAGTTGTTTTTGCTCTAAAGATATGGAGGCACTATCTTTATGGGGAGAAATGTGATATATACACTGACCACCAAAGTCTAAAGTATATTTTCACACAGAAAGAATTGAACACGAGACAAAGGAGATGGTTGGAGCTTATAAAAGACTATGATTGTTCAATTCATTATCACCCTGGAAGAGAAAATAAAGTCGTGGATGCGTTAGGCAGGAAAGACCATGTTTTTCTCGCAACAATGAGAATCCTAGGAGATCCCTTCATTAATGATCTAGTAGAACTGGACATGGGAATTATAAGGAATGGGACATCGTCAACCCTATCCCAAATGATTTCTCAACCTTCATTACTACAGAAGATCAGGAAGGATCAAAAAGAATATCCCTTGTTGCAGGAGAAGTTGGAGGCTGTAGAAGATGGGAAGTTCCCTAATTTCAATATTGATCAAGAAGGTGTATTGAAATTTCGTACAAGACTATGTGTTCCACATATTCAAGATATAAATAAAGAACTGATGGATGAAGCTCATATCTCTACTTTCTCTATACATCCAAGAAGCACTAAAACGTATAGAGACCTTCATGATCATTATTTGTGGGATAACATGAAGAGGGAGATTTCTGATTACACTACATGGTGCCTGGTGTGTCAACAAGTAAAGGCAGAACGACAACTTCCTAAGGGGGTATTACAACCGCTACCCATACCGGTATGGAAGTGGGATAATATCACTATGGACTTTGTAACTGGTCTCCCAAAAACATCCAATGGAAACAATGTGATATGGGTTATTGTGGACCGTCTCACCAAGACCGCCCATTTTATCTCTATTCGGGAAGATTTCTCTCTGGATCAATTTTCCACGATATACGTAAAGTAAGTGGTGAGGCTGTATGGGGTAACACTATCCATCGTATCTCATCATGATCCAAGATTCACATCAAAATTCTGGAGAAGTATTCAACATGCTCTGAATACTGAATTGAATTTTAGTACGACCTATCATCCTCAAACTGATTGACAATCTGAAAGGACTATTCAGACACTCGAAGACATACTGAGATTATGCTCAATGGAATTTAAAGGTGGATGGGATCAACACCTCCCATTATTTGAGTTCTCCTATAACAACAGCTTCCATTCGAGTATTCAGATGGCACCCTATGAAGCTCTGTATGGAAAGGGATGTAGAACTCCTACTTGTTGGGATGAAACTAGTGAGAGAATGCTTCTTGGTCCTGATCTCGTGCAAGAGATGATAGAACAGGTTCATGCCATCCAACAACACATAAAGGCTTCTCAGAGTCGGCAGAAGAGCTATGGTGACAATTGTCAAAGGGACTAGGAGTTTGGTGTTGGGAACAAAGTCTTCCTTCGAATTTATCCATGGAATAGAGTCATGCATTTTGGGAAGAAAGGGAAGCTCAGCCCTAGGTACATTGGCCCCTATGAAATCCTTGATCACATAGGAGCAGTGGCCTATCATCTAGCACTTCCACTGAACCTAGCTCAAGTTCACAATGTCTTCCATGTATCTCTCTTGAGGAAGTACATACCCGACCCTTCGCATGTACTGAACCCAGAGGTGGTACAACTAGAACATGACCTCTCTTATGAGGACCGACCAGTGGAGATATTAGACCGTAGATACAAGGTTCTATGAAACAATACTACCCACCTTATGAAAGTGTTGTGGAGGAAGAATAAATATGATGAAGTGACTTGGGAGCCTGAGGAAACGATGAAGCAAAAGTACCCTCACCTTTTCAACTAGGCCTCAAGTATAAATTTCGGGGACGAAATTTCTTACGGGGGGAAGAATGTAACGACCCAATATTGTTGAGTAGTATATTAAAATACTCTTAATGATTTAATAGAGATGTTAATGGTTAATGTAGAAAGAGGAGTCGATGGATTCATCCAGTAGACTTGAACCTTATGAAGCCCACTTATCAGAGCACGGGAAGGAGGTGGCATCTTTGGGCTTCGCTTTAGACCCAGCCCAAGCTGAACCCCAGCGTGTCAAGCTTGAACGAAAATGCCTACGGGAGAAGTTCAAGTTAGTAGAGATTACTACAAGGGAATTGTAATCTGAGCCTCCCTCAGATTCTCTCACCATAGCACACCTTACACTTAGGTCATATGTCAGTGTTATAAGGGGCTATGTGACAAGACCCTAGCTTCTTTGTGTAATCCTTTGGGACGAATGAATTGATATTTCTTCCTTTAGTGATGTTTGTGAAATTTCAAATTTCCGGATAATTTTAGGATGTATTTTATTGATGAATTTCTTAAAAAGTATATTTTAAAATATTTATGTAAACCTTTAATAATTAATGATATGTAATGACTTTCAAAAAATGGTCTTCTGTAAAAGTGTTTAGTAATGAATTTGGAGTCTAAGATGATCAACCTAATTTTCGATTAATAGTAAATTATGAATAGTGATTTTACGCTTAGGATTAGTAATGTGACCAAATGGATTAGTAATTTCACTCAATGAAAGTTTTCATATAATTTAGACACCTAGATTAATTAATGAGATTCAATAAAATGGGTAAATAACAATTTCATAAATTATTAGTCAAGTATTAGGTGTTTTTGGGTGAATAGTGTTTTATTAATTCAAAATTAAATTAAAAATATTTAGAAAAATATTTTTATAAAATGGAATTTATTTTTGAACTCAGAGCACCGATATTATTTTATGGTAATTTTTGGGGTTTTTTCTGAAAAAAAGAATTTTTAGTGAATAGTGTTTTTATTTAAAAATTAAATTAAAAATATTTATAAAAATATTTTTATAAAATGGTGTTCATATTTTTAACAAGATAATCAATATTTGGTTAAGGTTAAATTTTGGGATTTTTCTGAGAAAGATTAATTTTCAGTGAATAGTAAAAAAAGCAGTTTTAGGGTTTCAGTATGTTTAATGACATCATAGCTATGTCATGGTGATTTCATGAGATATTTTTAGGGTTGGCCGACCAAAGGTGATGAATTATTGTATTGGGGGCCCCATGTGTCCTAAATTCCTGGGAAATATGTTGGGAGAGTACATGGTTTTGAGAAACCCACTTATGAGGTGTCCCTTGGCCATTAATGCCTTGTCCCCTCACTTTCCCTATAAATACCAAGACATTATCTCATCCTTTGGACTACAAAATCATTCTCAACGATTTTATTGTCTCCTTACCTCCAAATGAGTCCTCCCAAGGTGCCCTCAATCCTATAAAGGTCCCAACCATTTATTTCTAAGAGTTACGTTTAAGGTAAGGGATCTGACCTCTCTCTCTCTTTTCATGTAATCTCTTTTATGTCATTCCTTTTCTGCTCCATGTTCTTATGTGATAGGATGTTCTTTTATATTCCTATTTCTTCCCATTTCATGATTATATGATTATAGATCCCCTCTTACTCTCATCATTTCGTTTTATGAATGTTTAAGTGACGACGTTAGGCTGCCGAATTTATAAGGGATTCATTCACCCTTCTCATTTTCAAGTTCTACTTTCATGTCAAATCATTAAAGTTTATTTTTTATGTTGGGTAATGATCTCTATACCTATCATACTTATCTTATATGATCATATGATGAGAGACCTCCTCAATTCATTTTTATTTATGTTTAAGTGACGCCGTTAGGCTGCCGAATTTTCATAAGAGAAATCTTATTTTTGTCTCACTTCCATGTTTTTAATTTCATATGGTATATCTTTCAAATTTTATCACCATGTTATTAAATCCCTTATATTCTGTCCCCTACTGTTTTATGTATCATTTATGAGTGGGTTACCCATGTCCTCTCTATATTCAATGTTTTCTAAAACCTTGTAACATAGTCGTTATGCTGTAGGATTTTCGTCTCAAAATGCAACTCTCTTTTTTTTCAAAATTATTTTTTGTTATTAAGTGGATACTCAAAGCTCTTATTTCTATAGGGGTATTCACATATATATCAGAATTTTCTATTTTAAATTCTGGGATTTACATACATGAAACCCGCTTTCCCTTTCCGAGGGTTTAAAGTGACATAATAATCATGTCATTAAAGCTGTTTTTAAAACGTTATGAAATGAAACCCATTTATTTTATGCTCTATGGGTTGTTTATGAATTGATTGATGATGATATATGTGGCTCACATGATAATAATGACATCTCCAGGGTGCTCCTAGATAGCACTCCAATTAATTGGGTAAAGACTTAATCTCTAGAGATGACTTTTTAGACTAATACCTTGGTGAATAACCATGGTAATTTATGACACCTTGGGGATGGAACTTGGTGAAACGAAATGATTTTCAATATTAAATGTTGCATCCACATCTTCATGTTATGAAAAAAATTATTTTTATTATGATATATCTCTTGGTTTCTTTCTCATGCCTTAAATTTCTTTTCATGTTCTTATTGAAGTATCTCAAGTTCACATGTAAAATGTATCTCTTGTTTCCCTTACTGGGCCTTCTACTCACCCTTTCTTTTGATGTATATCCCCAGGTTATGAGATGTAGTAATGAACCTAGGATGAACTTCAGGAGAAGCCTTTCAAGTGTTTAAGAAGAATGTTTTATTTTGTTTTCATTTATTATGATCATTTTTTCCAAGACACTAATCCTTAAAGATCCTGAGTTCTGTGTAATGAAATGAATGTTTATGTTATAAAAAGACGAGATGCTATAGAGGTGCATGGGGGATTCCTTATGATGGTTATTTTACTACCTCCTGAAGAATGAAGAAGTTCCCAACACCAACAACTGGAGGGGCAGAAAGGGGGACTCCCGGTCTGAGACTCCACATTACCGTGGGAATGTGAACCCATGAATGCTTCGAAATACGCTCAAGGTTCGGGGAAACCACTTCGCCCATTCTTACTATGGGTATGTGAACTCAAAATGGCGCGCAGATTCGTCTGAATGTTACATCACACTGGTCTGGTGGCTATGGTGGAGGCCTCAGCTCAGGGCTTATAAATGGGCCGACGAGGGAGCTGCGAGGGATCAGGACGAATCGATAGGATTTTATCTGGCTTGAGGAATGGGATCTCCAATGGATCTGGTGGGCCACACATGTGTATGAGTTGTGGCCCCGTTCACATAGGGAGGTGCTACAAGGCTGGAGAGGCCATCCGTGAACCAGTTTTGTTCACAGAATAATGGGCACCCCGCGAACCAGGGTGGTTTGTGGCTTCGTGTTCGGTCCACGTACTAGGGTAGTACGCAGAGAGATCCATGCGAGGAATGGTGGCCGAGGGCGGCGCCTGTCGGTGGTTCGTCAGTCGGGGCTTTGCCCACATAGGAGGGTGCTACGCGGTGTGACGGATCATAAAAGAGGCATAAACTCCCAGCTCAATTGGGAGTACATCCACGGAGGGGCCATGGTTCATGGTCTTCTCTTCTTTGTGATTTTATGTTAGTGGTTTACCAAGTTATGATGCATTTTCGATTCCTTATTAATTTGCTTCCAACATCATGCATGTGCTGGTTCGCGAAATGAAACTTTCCATTTTGTGACATCCTAATCTCCTTCCTTCGAAATCCTTCCTCCCGAATCTGTTCTATCTCTCTGAATCCTGCCTTCTCTTCCACCCTCAGTCTCCTTTTATAGAGTGGGGAAAGAGATGTATCTGTGGTCATGCAGCACCTTTTGTGGAGGCCCATGATAGGAAAATCAGTTTATGGTTGAATTAGTCAATACGCAACTCACGGGGTCATTGAACACACCCCTCTCGCGAAACAAACGAGCTCAAGGAGTGATTCGTGGTCATGCAGGGTTCCCCCTCCATCCCGCAAACTACAGCGGATGCGGCTTTGGCCGGTCGACGTGGTCCGTGGCTAGGGAGGTTCGTGACGGTGGACCAGTTCGGCACATGTCCTGATTTGTGCCCGCGGAGGACCTCTGCCTCCATTCTGCGAATGAAAAAGGTTTATGTAGGGGGTGTTTCGCAAAGCCGTGTAGCATTATCGCTGGACCGATCCGTAGACCGGTTCACCTTGTTCCTTCCTTTAAAGATTCTTCATTCTTACCCCAATTTTTTTGGGGGATTTGAGAAGAATCTCCTTTGAGGATTTTTCAGGACCCTACAAATTCCACCCATTGGAATGGGGTCAGATCGGAATGAAGAGGAGGCCATTCTGATGTAGAGTTGTCCTAAAACATGAATGGTTAGCAGTAGGGGAGTGGACCCGGTAGGGGACCACACCTATAAATACGGGGGGGGATTCATTTTTCCATTACTGGATTCATTGTGAAACCAGAGTTTTCTCGCTTTTCTGTCTCTGCGTGCTCATTCCATCCTGAAACTCCTCACCTGCGAATGAGCTGCCACATCCGTGAACCATTCCTCCCTCACGGTCTCCTCCCTCCATGGATCATCCTCAAGCTGGGAACTAACAATTTTAATTAATTATAAAGTAAGTCACGACAGACCGCAGAAGAACTCACTTTGTGAACTGAAACCTTCTGGATTTTTGAAATTTCTTAATGTCCCCCGAAAATAATCATTTTAATCCAAGATTAGGTTTCTGTGAAGCAACTTGGTTTGCAATTTTTTGGCCAACACTCTGTGGGCCAGGGTACTGCGGACCTCTTCTGTGTAGGGTTGGATCGTGGGATACAGTCATCATGAACCACCTTATGAGGCCTGTTTTTGGAACTCTGCCATATGCTTGTATTTATTTCTATATATGATTATTCCAGACTAACCATTTTACTGGTTTCTATAATGTAGGGAGAAAACATGGTTCCTCCTCTCCTTGCACCCAGACCAGCTACCGAGCCTCTCCCAAATGGTTCAGGGAGACGTCTTGCCATGATTCGTACAGTGTAGAGCATCAAAGAGGACCCTAGTTGGTCCCTCATTCCTGACGATGGTGTCTTGAAGGACTTTCTCTCTCTTGAGCTCCTGGGTAATCCTTTATCTAATTGACTTCCACTTTATAGCTTCGGTCTTCAAGATGACCTCCCTATCCCCCAACTTTCTCATGTATTCCGTCTCATTTCCTATAGGTGTTACCAAAGTGTATTCAGGTGAACCTCGCCCAATCGGGGGAGATAATATCTAATCCTAACCCGAAAGATTCCTTCATTTTTAGGGGATCTGTCTAGACCCATAGTGATCAGTACACACATTACTTCTTTCAAGAGGCTTTCCTCAATAGTCACTCCTCCATAATCAACCGGACTCGAGTGGATCCTGATGCAGGGTGGATTCCTAGGTGGGATCTTCGGTCTGGTGGGCTTTTCTCAAATGACTGGGCTTGAGCCTTCTGGGTCCATCATCATTGTCAGGAATCTTCTGAGTTACTAGAAGCAGTCAATTTGTACTCTGTAGTGTGGGATTCCAAATTTTCTATTTACCCACCCTCTCTAATCCTACCTGACCTTCTCAGTCACTATTGTTCACGCACTAATACATTCAACCATTCTCACGGTTATGTTGGAATTTTTCTGTGGTATATCTATTAATCAGGAGGGCTCCCGATTATCGATGAGATGTATGATGATTTTCTTCCCACTCCTGGTGCATGGGACGACGTCAAACAAGTGCCTTCGTTGGTGAGGGATCTACTGGTCATGGCGGAGTAGTCACTAGGTCAGGTCTTGCATGCCCTCTCTCTTATTCCATATGGCACCTGGATAGGGTTATTTCATAACACCACTGGTCTTGTGTCGAAGATCAAGCGCCACGGGGATCATCCTTCTCAATAGTCATGAACCATCCCAGGTTCCTACTGGGTGGTTCTGGAGTCGGGCGACTGCCTTTCATAGGGTTACAAGGTGCACGCCGGTGTGCAACCTATGCTCCGGCTAGAAGATCTATTTGCTATGTTTTTGAGAGGGTGGATAATCTCTTCTCGAGATATCAACCCAGGTGTCAGGGCTTGCACCTTGATGATGGCAGTTGAGTTGGCAGAGGGTCGTTCGGTGAATTTGTCCATGAGCACATTGTCTTGTATTTAAGAATTACTGAGCCACATGTAGAAGGGCAGGTCACCCAACCGTCTGAGTAGGACATTTCATTTCTTATATGGCTGGATAGAAAATCATTTCTACTGTTATGAGTATTCTCATAACATGGTAATCCCACTTCCTACCTTCCGGCCTACTCTGCATGATATAACTAGGTTCCATCTGAAGTCCTTCAATTTTGATGAAATCATCAAGCTTCTGAGTGACTTATCCTATTTTTCCTTCTCTCCCTACCCCACTATTTCTAGCTACGTGGTTGACTACCATAGGGGGATCCTTGAGGAACTATCTTACACAATTTCGCTACGGGAAGGGTTTTTGGCCGCGCAGATTCACGGGGTTTCTCTATGAATGTTTTATGCCCCCCATCGTTTCTCTAGTCAGTTTGTCTGTATGAAACTCCATGTTTCCATTCCCCCACCTTGGGCTCGGGGACTTCACCTGGAAAATCTCCGTCAATGGTGGTTGATGCTGATGCGGGAGGGATCTGACCCAAGCATTCTCTTTCATGGAATAGGAGCGGCTACTAGGCTCGCCTTGGAGTATGAAAGAATGTGGATAAAATATTATACTAATGGGATCCTAGGGAATGATGTCTGCCATATTCCCAAATCAGAAGTAATTGTTGCTTTTGTGCCTACCGCACCTTCCTCATCAGATCTGAGGGAGGACCGATTGATGGCTCGTCGGTCAAAGTGACTCAGGGGATTTTCCTCTCCCATCCCCTATGCGGCCGAAGTTCAGATGGACCCAATCTTCCTGGACATATATACGGATGACCCTATGGCTTCGAGTCCTAACGAGACAATTGGTGAAGTTTTACTGGCCGATACCACACTTGAAAACTTCACTCCCAAGCCTGAAGCTTCCAACCCTCCAGCTTTGGAACCGTCTTCAGGAGTGCACATGTCTTTGCTGACCACAATGCCAAACTTCGTTCCCGTGCTATCTAGCGAGGATACCAAAGATCCTCGCTTCATGGCAGACCATTGAGCATTGCAAAGGTGGGCCATGCCCCAGATTTGCGAGATTTTTGACGATACTCCTCTAGATGAGATGACAACTAAAACTGATACTCTCTGACAACACTTCATGGGTTTGGGGTCAAGAGGTTTTGACTATCGGCAGTTCCATTCTCTCGATTTCTATGTTGTCATGGCCCATGTGGATGTTGCCTCTAATAAACGCAAACTTTCTCACCTCGCTGCCTCTCATTGCGGGACCCGAACCCTAGAGGAAGTCACGATGAAGCTCCATCAGCTGCTAGCACAGGAGGCATGCTATCGAGATCAGGCAGCCGTCCTATCCTTCGAGTTGCATGAATGTGATGAATGGGCGTTGATGTTGAGCGATCAGTTGTCAGCTTTGACTGGTAACCATGAAGCCACCAAGAAAGGTATCAATGATCTCCAAACAACAATGGAGCATACTTATTTGGTGACTTAGGTTGAGGCCATGGAGAAGGCCGTGGCAGAGCAGTCTTGCAAAAAACTTTTCCGCACGGTTTTTGATCTATTGGAGAGAGCGATTCCGGATCTTTTTTGACTATCAGATCCATTATTGTACTCTCTGTTTTTCTTACCTCTCCACTTTTTTTGAGGGAGAGTCCCCAGCTTGTAAACGTCCCCCTTCAAACAGAATACATCCTATGACAATATTTTATTGCTGTCAAGTTTGATTGTTTCTGGAACAATTGTTGCATAAATAACAACTCATTGAATCGGAATTAATCATACCTTAGGAAAATAGAAACAAACTCTAACTTTTTCTTAGATCATGGGATCCAATGAGTATAGTTTGAGTATTGTTAGGGTTTTATAGAAAACCCCCACAAACATTTTTTCTTTTCTATTAATTCCCTGATTTTGCCTAGGCCAATTTGTTGTTGACGTAGTGGGTATGAACCGACTTTTTCTTAGGTCTCCCATTGCAGGTTTTCATCCTAACAGGCATTGTGCTTCTTTTTGTAAGCAGTTTAAAGTTTGGCCGACAAGACTATCATTACTGATGTTTTAGGTCGAACATCTTTGACCATATATGGTGGGGTGAGGTCCCCAATGAGGTTTGTTTGATCAAAATACATATCAATAACTTTCAGACGCATTTGGGGGACTTTTTTTAGATTTCAACGACATGTAGGGCATGTGTAAAAGCATGGGAGCCGTATTGGTATTCATAGGTGGGAACATCATTTCCTAAGAAAATCATTCCTTTGGTAGATGGGCCAGGGGGTGATCATTTTGCAGAGTCACTGAAGGCATGGTATTCCTAGTCGTTCAAAGGTGTCCTTAAGTCAATGACTCTCCATTTCTGATGGCCTCATGACTTCATGGAATTCCGGCTTATGGAAACCACCATGGGTGGATTGGATAATTATGAAATCCACTAGGGGTGGCTTGGAAAGGATATGTGATGTCTGAATGGTTTTGAGAACATCTGTACCAATAAGGACTGTGGAAAAAAGTTTCCATTCCTACACATTTATCTAGCGTGAAGGATGATTGGAGCTTGGTGACGTTTAAAGTCATGCAGATGGGACATCATTAAAATAGAATGGATCATCCTAGTTATTGGTAATATTTCCAGAGACGTTCAACCATATTCAGGCAGGGTCGTGGAAGAGGCTGGTAAACTGTAGCTCAGAGGGTTTTCGAATCCCAGGATGGACATGAGGGATTCGGGGCCGAGAGGCGTATGGAGAGAAGAATTTCATAAGGAAATCATGCCTTTGGTCGATGGGCCAGGTTCCATCAATATGTAGAGCCGTTGGGGGCATGGTATGCATAGTTGTGCATAGGTGTCCTTAGGTCAATGATTGTATTCTCCCTATAGACGAGTAACTCGAGAGAAGTTGAGATTCGGGACCACCAGGGGTGGCTTATGAGTGACCAGCTTTTTCTAGGTACAAATTATGGTTTATGAGGAGAGGGTGCCTGGATATACAAAAACAATCTAGGCTAAATTTCCCTAGAAAGGGTGAAGTCATCCCTTCTCACGCTGGTGCGAGACAGTGGTTTGCGCAGGTCTACCTCGTGCACTGAGGGAAAGAGAAAATCCTTCATTCCTTACTGAACCCATGACATTATTGTCCATGAATATTAACGTCATGAGGTAAGTACAAGGAGCATGATTAAAGTATGTTGTGTAGATTAACATCATGTATTGAGGACGGGTGGAATTCTTGCTAATGCTATGCAGTTTAACATCGTGCAGCGAGGAACTAGTTAAAATGCTTGTAGATGGAGGCATTTCCTGGGATGTTTAATGATTGGTCTTTGCGGATTTATTCCAAGCATCCAAGATGTTCCGTTTAGTATAACTTCATATGGTAAGGATGTAGTTGCATAGGTATCTCTTGATTTGGATGTAACTGGGCTTAAACACTTCGGCATCCCCCAGACGTGGAGAGTGGTTGATTTGTGTAAATCGTGGTTCCAAAGAATTCTTGGATCAGGAGAGATGATATGGAGGCTCTGAGGCCGATAAGCGTATAGTGCTAGGAAGAGTTCCACATGAGGAACTCATGCTTTTGGTAGACAGGCCAGGGGCTATCAATATGCAGAGCCGCTGAGGGCATGGTATGCATATTCATGAAAAGGTGTCCACAGGTCGATAACATTCCACTACTGATGGTCATGAATGTTTATGAGGATCCGCGATTGACCGGGCCACTAAGTCTTTCATTCGGTAGGAAAATATCTCAACATGTCAAGCGTATTCATCCTTGGTTGTTGTTAATGTTTAGAGAGCTCCCTGTGCTGATTTATATTGTGTGTGAGGGTGTACCTTCTCTCCATGCAGTTTATCATCGTGCGAAAAGGATGAAGTACTGCTAGTTTAATAGTCATAGAGCTCGGACCACTAGGTGACTATTTCTGCAGTCACATGAAGGATAACTAAGTTAACATGCTCTGATATACTCTGAATATGGTGGGGGATGAAGGTTGTAAACTAAAACTCTAAGGATTCCCGGATCAGGAGATGTGGTGTGGGGGCACTGAGGCTGGTAAGCGTATGGATCTTGGAAGAGTGATGGACGAGGAAATCATTCCTTTGGAAGACGGGCCAGGGGCTATCAATACTGAGTGCCACTGAAGGATTGGTATGCATAGTCATGAAAATGTGTCCACGGGTTGATAACTTCCCATATTTGATGGCCATGAAATATTATGAAAATCCGAGATCGCTCACAGTATATAGTTCGGCATGTGGGGATAATGGTGCCCGAGCATACAAGTAACATCTTCACTGTAATTGTCCACTAAGTCAGAGTAGCCTAGTCCTGGCTTGATGTTCATAGATGCAGGTCATCAAGTGAACCACGAGCGGATACATAGGCAAACCGGGTAGGCATACCCTAGCAACATTTTGATGTGAAAAGGGGAGATCTTATAAACCACTGAGCCATAGATTTTTCAATCATGAGGTATGGTATCGGGGCTCTGAGGCTGGTAAGCGTACAGAGCTAGGAAGAGTGTCACCTATGGAAATATTTCCATTGTTAGACGGTCCAAGGGATATTAGTATGCAGAGCCACTAAGGGAATGGTATTCATAGTCCCGCAAAGGTGTCCACGGGTCGATAAAATTCCACTCCCGATGGCCATTAATGGTTATGAGGATCCATAATTTTCCGTGCGGTGCAGTATGATGTATAGAGACGATGCGTACAAATGCGCAAGGATTATTTCCATCTCGTTTTTTCATATATATTAGGTGGGTCGTGGTGAAATCCATGTAGTTTAACATCGTGAAGTGAGGACACGGTCCGTCCAGTTTAACGTAGTGTGGTAAGGATGAGGGGTACACCCCATGCAGGTATGGTCCGTACACAAGGGAATGAGGGCATTTTTAAAATCAATTTGGGGGTGGATGGGCCAAGACAGGGAACCTTGGTGTTTCTACGTATCTTGCGAGGACAAGAATCAATCCTTATGTAGTTCTCTGAAAGAAGTACACCCTGTGCAGGGCTGCTCCATACATGGGGGAAGGGGGAATTTTTAAATCTTATTCGGGGAAGGCTGGTCCATGGTGGGGAACCCTGGCATCACTACGTATCCTTCGAGGGAAGGAATCAAGTCGTACGTAGTTCTATTCTATATACACCTCTTGCAGGTCTGGTCCGTACACGAGGGAAAAGGGGCATTTTAACTTTTATTATCCGTGCAGTTTAACGTCATGCGGTAAGGACGAGGAGTACGCCCCGTGCAGGTCTGGTCCATACATGGGGGAAAGATAATTTTTACTTTTATTTCAGAATGGCTGGGCCAGGGTGGGGAACCCTCGCGTCATACGTATCCTGGGAGGGTAGGAATCAAGCTGTACATAGTTCTCTACTAAATACACCACGTGCAGGTATGGTCTGTACACTGGGGGAAATGCATTTTTAATTTCATTTGAGGAAGGTTGGACCATGGTGGGGAACCCTGGAGTCACAAAGTATCCTGTGAGGGCCGGAATCAAGCAGTATGTAGTTCTCGGAAAGAAGTACACCCTGTTCAGGGTTGGTCCATACACGGGGGATGTGGGAATTTTAAAATAGTAATCCATTTGGGAGTGGCTGGGCCAGCGTAGGGGTTCCCGGCATCGCTACGTATTATCCGAAGGCATAAATAAAACCATAAGTAGTTCTATTAAAGGCAATACACCCCGTGTAGGTCTGGGCCATACATGATGGGAGAGGGAATTTTGGAAACATCTTGTCCATGGAGTTAAAAGTCGTGCAGTGAGGATGAAATACTCACAGTTTACAGTCATAGAGTTTGACCATTGGGTGCTTGGCAGTTTAACATCCTACATCTCAGAGGATAACTGATTTTAGTTATGCTAGTGAGGACAAAATACTCTTAGTTTAGGGTCCGAGAGTTTGGATCGTTGGGTGTGTGACAGTTTAACATCATGCAGCTCATACGATATCTTCTTTTAGTTATGCCGGTGAGGACACAATACTCTTACTTTAGGGTCATAGAGTTTGTACCGTTGGGTGCATGGCATTTTAACGTCCTGCAGCTCAGAGAATAACTTCTTTTAGTTATTATTTGAAATACTTCTTTAGGAATCTCACATATTTAGGAGCGGTGGTGAACTGCCTGTCGATTGAGATCTGGAAATACACTCTGTGGGAGTAGACCTTGGGTATAACATAACATCCCTCCCACATGGGTTCCGGTTTTGGAGGTTTCCTTTTACGTATCATCGGGGTCCGGAGGACCAGGACCAATTCTCCTTCAATGAAAGACTGAAGACATGCCTTTTTATTTAAGGCTCATGCAATTTGATTCTGGTATACTTCTAGGTGGTTCAATGTTTGCAACTGCTTCTCGTCCAACTGCTCCAATTCACCTAGCTGCTTTTCTGATCACTCATCATTGGATAATTGATCACAAATGGCAACGCAGAAAGAGGGAAATTGGATCTCAATAGGCAGGACTGATTTTTTTCTGTATACTAATGAGTATGGAGTGGCCTGAGTAACGGTGCAGATCGTGGATCAATAATCCCACAATGCATGGATGAGTTTATCTGGCCATGACATCCTGTCTTTTTCCACCAATTTCTAGAGAATTTTGGACAGGGTCTTGTTGAATAACTATATTTGTCTGCTAGCCGCTGCATGGTAGCGGGATGAGTGGTTATCCTTAATACCATATTCTTGGTATAGTTTCTCCAATTATGTGGAGCATATGATGGTGTCGTTATCCGTCAGTATGGTAAGAGGGACACCAAATATAGTGATGATATTGGTTTTCACAAAGCTGACGATGCTTCTTGCCCCGACTTCCTCAAGGGGTACAGCTTCTTCCCATTTCGAAAAGAAGATGGATGCTGTGAAGATATACATCAGCTGTTTGGATGTGGTGGGAGGATACGGTCCCATGACATCCATTCCCCAGACGTCAAATGGTCAGGAGTACTTGTCTTGATGAAGTAACTTCGGGGGCTAGTGAATGAAGTTGGCATGAATTTGGCATCTGTGTAATTTTGCGGTAAAACGCTCATAATCTCATGCAAATGTGGGGAAATAGTACCCAAGCCTTCGAACCTGATGGAAATCTTGGACCTTGACTCGTGTGATCCACATACACCAGCATGCACTTTAGCCATGACGATAGTGGTTTCTTCTCCATCAATGCATCTGATGAGGACTCCATCGAGGCCTCATTTGTAGAGGACCTTTTACTGACCAGCACCGCCTTATAGGAAAAAGTTGATTTCCCTTCTCTGTATATTCTCTCGTTCAGCCTTGTCTGATGGATGTTCTCCCCATTGATGGTAGTTTGCAATGAGGATCATCCAACCGGTGGCAGGAGCATATGGCTCAGGGACATGACCGACTTCATGGATTTCCTCTATCATGGTCTAGATATATGGAAAGACCATTCGACGATAAGCAATATTGATGATTGTTTCATCCCGGTCTAGGACAACTAAGGTCATGGCCGCATTAGCTAATGCGTCAGCCTGGTCATTCTGAGACCAGGGAATATCGGTCAATGTCAGTTCTGTGGAGAATTCTACCATTAACCCTCGGACGTGTCCAAACAAGGGAAGTAGCTCCTCCTTTTTAATAGCGTAGTCACCATTGAATTGCTTGATGACCAGTTCTGAGTCACCTTTTACCTTAAGTGGTTGTACTAGTTCCTGGAGTGAGAGATCCCGACCTACAATAGGGGATTGGTATTCTCATTCATTATTCTCACATCCTTCTGATAAGAGGAAGTAATATGGAAAGAATTCCTTTTCTGGTGACATGAGTACTATCCCCAAGCCCACCTAGTTAAATCTTGGATCTTCCATCCTTTTCCCAGTTCGGCTTCGAGATGCGCCGTTGAAGTATATTTCCCATGTTGGGAACTCCTTTTGAACCGAGAAGATGTCTTCATCCGGTAGCTCGCTGTCTGGTGCGGCAGTCCTTGTTGAAGGGTGATCTGCCAAAAAAGTTGATAATGCCTAGCCTTTTATGGCCATCTGAGGCACAAACTGGATGTCAAACTGCTGCAGGATGACTGCCCAACGGGATAGGCACTAAGTCAGCATCAGGTGATAGAGGATGTATTTGAGTGGGTTATTACGAGAGACCAATTGGACTTCATGATGCTAAAGATAATGTCACAACTTTTGAACTGCGAAGACAAAGGCCAAATAGCCCTTCTCAATGTTTTAGTATCGACTCTCAGCATCAATCATTGGTCGATTGAGGTAATATAGACTGTTCTCACTGCCGGCGTCAATCTTTTGCGCGAGGAAGGCTCCCAGTGACCTATCTAGGGCCATCTTGTATAGGATGAGAGGTCTTCCTTCAACCAAGGGAATGAGCTCCAGTGGGCATAAAAGGTACCTCTTTAGGCTGTCAAACACCTCTTGGAAGACATCTGTTCATCGGTACGTGACTCTCTTATTCATTAACCTAGTAAAGGGAAAACATTTGTCTTCCATGTTTGCTATGAAATTTCTAATATAGGCTAGGTTCCCTTAGAGTCCCCTAAACTCTGTGAGATTACGGGGAGGTTGTAGGCCGAGGATGGACTTTTTCTTTTATGGGGAGACCTTGATTCCATGATGGTGTACAAAGAAGCCAAGGATTTCCCCTGAGGTAACCTCGAAGGCTCACTTCAAGGGTTTCATCTTCAGGCTATGATTTCGATGTTTGTTGAAGACGGTCTCTAGGTCTAACAGGTGATCTGAGCGCTGTCTTGATTTGACCACCATGTCATCTACGTAACACTCGACAAATCGCCCTAGGAATGGTTTGAATATAGGATGCATGGAATGATGAAATGTGGTACCAGCGTTCTTGAGACCAAACGACATGACCTGTAATAAAATATTCCTTGAGGGTCCCTGAAGGCAGTGTGTTCTTCGTCTTCTCTGGCCATACTAATTTTATTATACCCAATATAACCGTCCATGAAGGATAGGGCCCCATACCCAGCCATCAAATCGATTTATAACTCTGTGATCAAAACCAGGAAATCGTATTTTAGACAATGCCAATTGAGATCTCTGAAATCAATGCTGATGTGGATTTTCCCATTATTTTTCTTGACAGGGACAATTTTTTCCAACCAGATGGGGTATTGTACATCCCTAATGATTCCTTCTGTAATGAGATTATCGACTTCAGCCTCTATCTTGGAAGCATGTGAGGGGTGTGTCCTTTTGGAGGCCTTTTTGTAGCCTCGGTGGCCTTCTAGAAGACGCAAGTGTTGCGTCACCACTTCATGATCGAGTCCCGGAATATCCATGTAATTCTAGGCAAATACATCCCGATGTTTCCTTAGGACGGATGTATATACCGAGTGTTCCTCGAGGGACGTGGCTGCACTAAAAAGAGTGTGCCTTGGGTCTTCCTTGGTACCCAGGTTTATTTCCCTAATCTCGTCCACTGTGGTGGTGATTCCCTCCTATAATGTGGGAGGTTCATCCTTGAGGTCTTCCTCCTCTTCCTCTCCCAAATACTCATATTCTTGATCTGACGGGTGGAGAGATTCTGGCCCGGGTTACTAGGAGTTTGAGGGTGAGGCATCGTGGGCATCATCACTCATGTTTTCGCCCCCTAACTGAGGGTTGGTGGACGTTCCCACATTGTCACGCCCGACCATTATGTTTGAAGTCATGAAGACATCAGTGTGTGTGTCTGATCTTGAATCCCTTATCTCAACATGGTTGATGGGCAATACGTAGTCTTAGCCATGATTTCTGATGGGGTCGTCAGGAACCATTTCGAGACCATTTGGGGTGGGGATCCAATCGACACCATCAAACATAGGCTTATCCTTCTTTTTCTATTAAAATATGGAGTTAGTGTAGTGTGACTCGGAGAGCTCGAAAGGGGCCTTGTCGGTGTACAATGTCTCCCATTTCCCATTGACGAAGTACTTAATACACTGGTGGTATGACGAAGGAACGACCATGTGCTTATGGAGCCACGACCACCCCAATAGGGCATTGAACGTTGTGTTCTGTCGGACAACCAGGAATTCCATGTAGGCCACGAGGTCCAAAAAATGGGTTGTTAGCTTAATTACTCCCATTGTCTTCTGCTCACTCTTGTTGTAACCTATTAGGGATGTGGCTGAGGGTATTAAATCATCCTCATTGTATCCCAACATACTAAGTGTTCATAGGATAAGGAGGTTAACTCTTGAGCCATTGTCGATGAAAAATTTGTGGATCTTAACATCATTCAATGTGTCGGACACATATAGTGGTTTGATGTATCCTTGAATGATGGCATCATCAACCTGATCAGTGAAGGAAATCACCGCACTACATTCAACTGGGCCAGTTTCCATCTGGTAAGTCTTGGTGGCAGCTACCTTGGCTTCAAACTCTTGGGGCCGATCAAAGATTTTATAACAGCCTCCCTTTGGTCGGTTGACAAACTCAGGGAATCCAGGATCGACATCATGGCTAATACCGATGCCAACTTCTTAAGGATTTAGTACTTTTGTTCTAGTAGCTGACGCTTCTCCGTCTGTGGGAGAGTTTTAGCATTTAGCATGGGAGTTGGAATACGTGACAAGGAGGGACCAGCTGCGGGGTCATATGCCGATGATGTCCCCAGGTTATGGGGACTTGGTCTGGCTGGTCTGACTGTGCGCACTAAGTGGATAGACAATTGTTCCTCCTCTGATGTGTACCGCAGAATGATGAGGGCAATGTGGCCGCATGTGGAGGTGGAGGGATATCCTTTCTGCTATTCGGTCTATTGAAGGGCTCTCCTGCGGGTTTTCGCAATATTGACGCTTCGGGTCGGGGTCCAACCATAGGGGTGGTTCCGGTAGTGACTGCGCATTCCTTGATATCCCATGACTCTGTGATTCCTTTCCCCAGCTCCACGTGTTAGGGACTCAGATTCATAACCACAACCTTCATCAACGAACCGTTCCATTAGATGGATTATGTTAATGGAACCAATGATTAGCTCATCATCCACTGACAGGTCAACCTGGTCGGTTTTCCCTAATGATCTCGTTTTGTGGGTCGGTGCCTGTGGCGCAAATTTCGAGGGCATGAAATCTGACAGCGTCAGGGATAACTTTGGCCACGTCACGGACTGCTCCTCTTGCGCTTGTCTCCTCCCTCTTGTATTACTCCTAGATGAACGGCTTGTGGTGGGATGTGAGGTCGATACTGTCGGTAGTGCGGAATCAGGGGCTGTTGGTGGAAACACCATCTCTTGTAGTTGAGCTCGGAGTATGACCTAGGCTCGATTGATAGTCTTCTGAGTCATCTAGTTATCAAACTTATGCTCCATCTTTCTGGTGACTTCCTTCCACCCCTCCCCTTTGTCAGAGTCAGTGGTAGAAATATACGTCACATTTGAGGGGGTGGTCCCAGATTGTCCTGCCCAGAGTCTACCATCCTTTGCAGGAGGTCTTTGAAGAAAAATCATTCTCAAATACTGTGCCCCAACAATCGATGGTAGGGATAGTAGTTTGGTCTGTCATCACGGCCTACTTATTCAGGATTCCTCGGCTCCGGGAGGTGGAGTACGTTTCAATTCATGGTGGCGATGAAGTTTCCACGGACATGGTCTTCTCGGAACGTGTATGCTTTATGTCTTCGTTCATCAGACTGGTTCCACTTCGCCCCTTTCAGATATTCCCACCTGGGAGAAGGCGGCCGTTGATATAGAGGGGGCCCTTGACGATTTGGTGGAGGCATGAGCGGTGGAGCAGGCACATGGGCTAGCTTGAGAGTGACAGAGGATGCTTCATCTCTTGTCGCTCTCTTTACAGGAGCCTGTGAGGCCACTCGAGACTTCAAATTGGTCCGCTGCAGGGAGTCCTCAATTCTCTGGGTGATAGCAGAGAGATGGAAGAAGCTAGTGGTGCACTCCACTAGTATGGGTGGTGTTCACAGTTCATCATGAAGATTTTAGATGCATATGGGGATCAACTCATCTCGAGGCATTGGCATGTTTAGAGAGTAGGTCACACCATTCCATATAGTGATGAAATTTGAGACCCTATCGTTCACCCTCTGCTTGTAGTTCATGATGTCGATGACCATTGTCTTAGGCAACGTAGAGCTGAAGTGGAACAAGAACTGCTACCAAAGGTCTTACCCGCTTTTTATGGACTGGACTGGCATAATCGTATACCAGATGATGGAGGATCCTTGCAATGTCCGTATGAAGAATCGGAGTTTCATTGCTTCTTGTTGTTTCAGATTCCCCATCCTAGGGTCGCAATAGGATGCGTAATGCATCAGATACTGTTTTGGATCATCTGATCCATTGAAGACAGGGAATACAGGGCTCCCAAAATTAGGTGAAGGAGGCATGTTTCTCACCCAATCTAGGAAGGGCTTCCACTCTGGATTTATCAAAGCACACCGACCTTCCATTGTTTCCAATCGAGCCGTTATTGCCTCGATGGTGCTGGCGAGACCCTAGTTTACATCCTGTTGGGCCCCAGTCCTGGGCAGGTTTAGAGTGAGGAATTTCATGAGGACCTATCCCGGTTGACACCAAGGGTGCATGTTCCGTTTGTGACACCTTCGAAGGGTTTAGACGTACGTGATCCGGTTGCTGCCTGAGTGCAGGGAAGTCTTGGTATTCGTCCAAATCCATATTTAGGCAGTTGGATGGGCCGGGCACCTCGTTGGATGGGAGCCCTGACCATGCTTCATTTTTCGGGGCAACCCGTGGTCTTTGATGTTCACTTACTGGTAGTTCATGATTTGGCTCTCCTTGGGATGTGCTTTCAATGAGATGGTTCCTCAGGAGCAGCTCAGTGTTAAGCCACCTCAATTCTTTCATCTCCTCTTCTTGTCGAGTGAACCTGTCTTCGAGCCTGACTGGCTCGTTTTTGTCTGGAGAAGGAGGCAGGTTAAGGGTAACAAGTACTTTATTCTTATCCTTGTTGGATGTTCGCAGGGTAGTAGGAGGTGGGTTGGCTTGAAGGAGGACCATATTTAGGGAGACCCTCTATTTATAGGTGTGCACACCCGTTGGTTCGTTGTGAGTCATAGCATGTCTGGAATCGTTGAATCCTGATCCAAAAGAATTTGCATCATCTCCGGTGTCACCCATGGGGTTAGCCTCTATGGCGTTGATGGATTCATATCACGGAGAGGAGAAGATGTCATATTCCAAATGGGAAGAGGATATATCTCGTATCTTACTGGACTTCCTTTTCATGTCCCGGGATGGCCTTTGGACCCCTTGACGAAGGGTGACATGGAGAGTTCATTGATGAGACCTTATGGTGCGCCTCCCTCTTGGAGAGGATGATGATTCAAATGACAGGATAGGGTAGAAACCTCCTCTTCTGACAATCCTCCCAAGATTAGAGAATATTGATTCTCATGGGGGAGGTTGTTTTTGAGGAGGTAAAAATTCCCCCAGCCCTTAGGCCAGGGGTTGGCTCCGTTCGTTAGACGTCGAGTCTCTTCATTTTTTTATTGGTCTTACGGGGGAATTTGTTGTTAATAATGCCCCCAGCCCAGCAGGATGAGGTTGGACTAGGATTACGGCAGTGGATACTACTATCACTACCTACCTAATATTACTTCCCCCAACTGGGGTGAACTCGGTTTTGTTCCGCGTTCTTCTGTAAATCATCCCATTCTAAGGAGGCAGGCGATGACCGCTGCTTGGACTCTCTTAGGAAAGAGGCCTATTGTATGCTCTTGGTAGCTGGATTCAGGAGTATTTAAAGGGCTTGTTCCCATCAGGCCTGATGCTTCTAGGACATACTCAAGGCCTGACTCTGTTGGGTGTGTTGCCTCTCCTGAGTAGGGACCCCACTCGATTGTTGTCTTATTGTAATGACATTGCAGGACACCATGCCGAACGAGTTCTCCTAGGAGGGGAGTGGAGTGAAATGCATAGCTTTGTGTTCCCCCCACCCTCTGACATGGACTCCTGTTGGAGTGTCCCCGATGAGGGGACGCAGCTGGTGCAGCGCATAGAGGAAGGCTATCTCCATGATTCCTTTACGCCTCTCGGGTCGCTGTTGTCATGCCGACCGAAGAGCTTCCAGGTCAATGTGACGTAGGAGGTCTCATATTTGCTTGACGCTGTCCACATACACATATTAGGGAAGAAAGATTGATTTCATCTAGTGGAGGGTTGCCCATATATTATGGAAGATTCTGTGCATGCATTCATATGACAACTCTCTTGGTTTGTCGAACTGAGAGGTGGCTGTGGGCGAAAACATAAATTGTATATCATTTCTGGCCAATCATTTCCTCATATGCAACATGTCGGAATGCTCCTTCGCTAGTGACTCTTCTACTTGGTCAGCCCAACTGAGACGCTCAATGATAGTGGGGTAGGAGGCAGTGGGACCGGTAGGTATCATATTGTCATGTGGGTGGTTCCGAGGTAGTTCAGAAGATGAAAACAGCCCTGGAACATCTCCTGGTCGAAGAAGAGTGTCATTGGAGACTAGCTGGGAATCTGACATGCTTTTATTCCATTCTTCTGAGTGCCTCATCATATGAGGGATTTTCTAGGCTTGATTCTACAGTGGGAGGAACATCATGTCGATATGATATGTCACAGCGGGGAGGACCTCCACAATGACGACCGTGAAGGCGAGGGCTACCATCACAGCTGGACGCCTCACTACATAGAGGATGTTGGCAGTGGATACCCTGGGGCGGACCTCCAGGGCGTGTCGTAGTAAGCGGAGGACCTTCTGGCTATGTACCATTGTTATGAGGAGGGATTCACAACAACTTCCATCATGGTGTGGATGACCATCATGTTGTGACGTATGGTGTGTATCCTGGGGAGGACCTTCAAGACACACTGCGACAAGGGGAGGACCTTCTTGTTTCTTGGGGCCACTACGGGGAGGACCTTTGCAATGGAGGTTGTGGTGGTGAGGACTACCATCACAGTTGCTAAAATGGTGAGTACTACCATTATAGCTACCATAGGGAGAATATCTGTTGGGTACACCCAGGGGAGGGCCTTCAGAATGTATTTCAATGAGGGGAGGGCCTTCTCATTGCTTGACGTCTCTATGGGGAGGGCCTCCGTTATCAGGGTGGTCAGTACTACCACCGTGATTTGATAACCGGTTGCACGGAATTTCATTTCAATATAACCCCTATGGAGGACCTACAAGGTTGGCCATGACAAGGGGAGGGCCTTTTTGTCATGATGAGAAGTCATTGTGGGGAGGGACTCCATAGTGGCGAATATGATATCGAGGACTACTATCATAATCAACGGTCCCACTGCATGGAGAGTTCTTACAGTGTATACCCCTAGGAGGACCTTCATGGTGGTTAGCAGCAAGTGGAGGACCTTCTTGCTACTCTATCTTCTAGTCACGTTGAGGATTTTCGTGACTCGCATCAAAAGAGGAGCTCTCATGATTGATCATTACATACCCATGGGGGAGGCCCCCACGGGTGCTCTGGGGAGGACCTTCAGAGCTGCTGGTAGTGACATTGTGGGGAGGACCCTCGTAACTACTACTGTCGCTCCCATAATATGATGATGGGTTGGAAGGGTTCTGAGCCTTCGATATGCACTTAGCGGCGTTGGGAACCCCAACTTCTAGTAGAGCAGCGTCATGAACCCACTCTTTATTTTCGGGCCTCCTTCGGCACGTTCGGGGTGCTTTCTTGCAGGCAGCAGGGACTGTCTTCTGTTGACAATGGCCATTACATTTGGGTCCCTATCTAATTGGGTCCTGTTATTTTGCCAGGATACTCCGACGAACATATTGACTTTTAGCAGTGATAAATTATTGCTCTGGAGCATCCACCATGATGGACGGGTGTCCCCCAGTTGTAACAAGTGAAGCTACTCGATCTGGTTACCCTTGCATCATAGAATATAGCGGGTGTCCCTCCTGGGCAGAAGTAGGGATGCAGATCTGCTCCGAGGTGGCTATCTCGTCTCTTAGATGAGTCGCCTCAATTGGGGAGACGGGATCTCGGGCCTGAGTCCTTGTTGTTGTTGCTGATGCAATTACACTCTGTTAAGTCGGCATGGTATGATCTGGGATTGATACCTGCTCCTCCATTAGTTCCATGATATGTAGAGAGACATCATAGGCTAGAACGAGTGTAAAGGCCCATTTCGGTATCAGAGTAGGAATATCCAGCTCCGATCCACTGGTAGTCAGTGGGTACTGACAATTCTCCAGTGTCGGGGTAGGTGAACGAATCTGCCCCTATAACAAGATATGCCAGTTTATCTCTTTGTTTGGCTCCACATCAGGATGGTGGAATTTACTTGCATCCACTAGGATCTGGACCTCCATATATTGGTTTCCCACTGTATCGAGTCAGTGGCCTTTTTTGGTAGAGAGACGTGCCTGTCTATGAGTTGCTGCCATATATGGGTGGTGGGATTTTTTGATCGCCACCATGATAGGATAGTAGGTGTCAAGAGGTCCTGCTATAAGCTGTTACTACAGAAATTGGGTCCCCACCACATCGGGTTGGTGGGTTTCATGACCATAGGCAGGGAGAGGTTCCTGCCTGGTAAGTGCCATCTAGTGTGAGTGACAGGCTTGAAAGGGCTCGGTGGGGACACGCGCCTAATAATATGATGGCGCCATGTCTGGATGGAGGGATTTGGAAGAGCGAACAGGTGTATGTACCTATTCGTGATGCGTCTCTATGACTGGGTAGTGGAGCTCCTACTCGGGGCAAGGGTGATGACCGGTCCCCGGTTGAATGTTTGTCTCCCTTGTCGGGTGATCCGAGGGGCCGGTGCTTGGTGATTGTGGGCCTGGATCTTCTAGGCTACATCCTCTTGAGTGTGAGGATGACGAGTCGCGGCGTGACCGCAAAGACGTCATCCGGTGGTGGCCTTGGACTGGAACCCCCGTTCAGCAGGGATGAAGTCCTCAGCGTTGACCTCATCTGCCACTCTAAGATAAGGGAGGTACGCATTGTCTCGTTCCAGGGATAGACTCCCGAAATAGTTTGAGACAGAAACAGGAGCCGTCTAGATCTGCCTTTGCGGCCGCTGCTAGGTAGGTGACCAACGAGTCCTGGTAGATTGGAGGGCGTGCATGGATGCCACCACCGTTTGAAGAGTACCATTCATGTGGTAATCTTGGATCGACACATCTGAGACCGAGCGTCAAAGATGCTGGGTGGGTGACGGGGTCATCCGTTCGTGAGGAAGTCTAGTCACTACGTAGTTGGAATCACGTGCCTGTATGTTTTTTCGGGATTCCATTGGATCGAAGGGAGCTCTGAATGGTACCTGTAAAATATTTTAACAAATACAAATAGCAAACCCGTCAAGGAAGAATTTCATGACCCCATGCGTAATTAACGACCATGATTTCCCTTACTTGTGTGTATAAAGGGGGAAAAGAGCGAGATTAGGTTAAATCTGTCATGATTTGTTAAATATTCGTGTCGGTTTTACCATTTCATTGTTTCAAATCGTTTCTCTTCGGGAGATGGAGGACCAATGTGCCCGACAGTTGATCTCATGGAGGGCTGGTCCCCGTTCAATTTCTACGGTCGGGTACACCGGTCTTTGCTTCAAAACGCCCAATAGTTCCATATCCAATGATACATGGAAAATCATTCCAAAGGCAGGCATTCGCTGGGTGGTTTGTCCAGCAATGCTTAAGAACCCACATTGGTCGAGAGGATGGGAAGTCGGGCTCATCACACCCTTTGGGGGAAATTATTGCCCGTTCTTGGACTCTTTTATAGATTTAAGACATATTCATATGTTTTCAAATATTTTGTTTATATCCAATCATAGTATCCACGAATTTCTCCTAGTTGGCAATGGTCATCTGAACACAGGGACTCAGAATCATTTATTCTTGAGGATTACCATCCATCATGGGATTAATGACCCTAAGGAGTCTCGACTCATTGAGGCGGCACTAGGAGTGGTCCGGTGAACGGACGTGACGACAGTAAGATTGACCGGTTGTTGGGCCTGAAACTCATGGAGGATTCATACATACCATTCCTAGGAGATAGGGATCAATTTCTATATACTTCGAAATACTGTTTCAGAGAACCGATGTGAATGTGGACCCGGGGGTCCGACGGGGATCATGATTGAACCTCAAGGAGGCTTCATACGTATCCCTGTGTTAGGGAATCAAAGACCTCGTAGTTATCATGGATTGGGGCATATGATCTGAGGATTCCCATAATAATGTATTTGGGATTACACTCTGAGGAGTCCCCTAAGAGGATGTCATGATCGATGCTTTCTTTTTGCTCACGGGATCCTTGCTCGGTGTGAGAAACAAGAGGTAGCAGGGACCGGACGATCACATCGGGAAAGGTGCGTCCATGGGTAGTGGAGTGGGGCTTACGCTTGGAGTGGCCCATAAGGTTGGGGCTTACTCTGAGGTGGATTCCTAGGGTGACAAAGCATAGAGGGAGAGGGACACGACCCAAAATAAGGGCAGGGTATCGCTCTTCCTCGCTACGCCCCTCCTTAGGCATGGCAATGGGGAAGTACGGAGGTGCATGGGGGATTCCTTATTATGGGTATTTTACTACCTCCCGAAGAAGGGAGAAGTGCCCCTACCCCAACAAGTGGAGTGCAAAAAGGGGACTCTCGATCTCAGACTCCACATTACCGTGGGAATGTGAACCCTGGAATGCTTCCTAAATCCGCTCAAGGGTTAGGGAAAACCCCTTCTCACCAGCTTACTGTGGGTATGTGAAATCAAAACAGCACGCTGATGCACCTGAAAGTTACATCACATGAGTCTGGTGGCTCTGGTGGAGGCCTTAGCTCAAGGCTGATGAATTGTCCAATGAGGGAGCTACAGAGGATCAGGCCTGATCTGTAGGGTTTTATCTGGCTCGGGGAATGGGAACTCCGAATGATCTGGCAGGCCACACACGTGTATAAGTGGTGGATCCCTTCGCGTAGGGAGGTGCTACATGGCAGGAGAGGTCGTCCGCGAACCAGTGTGGTTCTAGGACTGATGGGCACCCCACAAACCAGGGTGGTTCACGACTTCGGGTTTGGCCCGCGTACTGGGGTGGTATGCGGAGGGATCCATGTGAGCAATGGTGGCTGAGGGTGGCGCCGGTCAGGGGTTCATCCATCAGGTATTTGCTCACGTAGATGGGTGATATGCGGTGAGACAGATCATAAAAGAGGCATAAACTCTCTGGTCCTTGGGGAGTACATCTGCGGATGGGCCATGGTTCTCGGTCTTCTCTTCATTGTTTTTTTAGGTTCGCATTTTACCAAGTTATTATGCGTTTTTGTTTCCTTATTAATTCGCCTCAAGCTTCATACCTGTACTGGTTCATGGAATGAAACATCGCATTTGGTGAAATCCTAAGCTCCTTACTTTGAAATCCTTCCGCTTGGATATGGTCGATCTCTTCGAATCCTACCTTTTCTTCCCCCTCTGTCTCCTTTTATAGAGTGTGGAAAGAGATGTATATGTTGTCCTGTGGAACCTTTTGTGGAGGCCCATAATCAAAAACCTAGTTTACGGATGACTCAGACAATCCAAAATTCAAAGGGACATTTAACACACCCCCCCTAGGGAACAAAAAGAGCTCGGGGAGTTCTTTGTGGTCGCGCAGGGTGCTGCCTCCATTCCGTGAACATCAGTGGATGTATCATGGGCCGGTCTACATGGTCGGTGGCTGGGGTGGTTCGTGACGGTGGACCAGTTCGTCACCTATCCTTCTCTATGCCCGCGGAGGACCTCCGCCTCCATTCCGAGAAAAACATCAGTCTACAGAGGGGGTGTTTCGCAGAGTCGCCCACGTAGCATTATCGCTGGACCGGTCCGTGGACCGGTTCATCTTGTGCCTTCCTTTAAATTTTCTTCATACTTTACCAAATTCTTTTGGGGATTTTCATTGAATCTTCCTTGTAGATTTTTTATGACCCTACACCATTGTTGCGTGTCGAGTATGATATTAGTCATATCAACCCCTATAATGTAAAATTAATATCTATTTTATAAATATTAATAGATATGAAAATGTTTTATTCTATAATTACATGGGATGTTACATCCTTCCACCATTTTGGAAACTTTGTCCATGAAATTTTATTTTCATATCAAATAACTGTGGTATTTCTCCCTCATTGAATTTTCATATTCTCATGTATCCATTACAAAATTATGAATTTTCAGTAAAACCATATCTGAATAATCACCTTATTCTGAAACACTTGATCTATGTGGTCAAGAATCTGGACTAACTATTAATTATAAGAAATATTCTCTCCCAAATCAAATACTTCTAGACTCAAAACAAAGATAGATCTGGAATATATATTCATAACATTAAGACATAAAAATAATTGTGTACCTGGGATCAATGTGGATGTATATCATGTCCGTTGGAAACTCATCCAACATTCTCTAAAATTGCATATGGCCCAATTAACTATAGACTCGGTATCCCCATCTTAAGGAAATTCACCACACTTTTCCCTAGGAAATGATTTGTAAAGACCTGATCTCCAACATAAAATGAAAGATAATTCTTCTAATTATCCACATAACCTTCCTATCTGCTATATTCTATCCTTATGTGTCTCTGAGGAAATTAAAATTTCTCTAGAATTTCTTCTGCCAATTATAGTACCATCAACTTCCTTTCACCCACTTTATCCGAAAATGAGTGAGTTCGAGACCTTTTTCCACTCAATGCCTCAAATGGTGCCATATGTATACTAGAATATAATTTTTTATATAAGAAAACTCCACAAAAAAATGATTTCGATACCAATTTCTTGTTAATCCATTAGACATGCATGTATCATATCATCCAATATCTAAATTGTTCGTTCTAATAGCCCATATAATTGAGGATGAAAATATATAATGAAATTTAATTCAGTACCCAATGACATCTAATGGCATTTCCAAAAGTTTAGAGTAATCTTTGAATCATGATTAGATACAATTGTTAGGGTAACTCATTTTAATCTCAATATCACCCTAATATTCAAAAGATAAAGTTGATATAGAGATTATGTATCTTTAATAGGGATAAATTTCAGATTTAGTTAATCGGTCAACAATAACCCAGATCACATTTTTACGCTGAGATGTATTTGGTAATCCAGTTATAAAATCCATGTATATATTTTTACATTTCTACTATCGCATTGAAAATGGATGAAGCATCACATTCGGTAACTTCTTGTCTACATTCACCTGTTGAAAACTCTGGAATTTTGGGGTAAATTTAGCAATATATATTTTCATTCCAACCAAAAAGTTATACTCCTAAAGGGATATGTACTTCTTAGGGCTTCCCAGATGAACTAAAAACATAGAACAATTACCATCAACAAATATTTATTCATATATGAATCAAATGGCCCACAAAAATATCTTTCCAAAACTCAAGATCCAATCTTTATCATTGTTATATTTTGGTATCTTACCTTTCATAACCAATTCAACCTTTTTATGCACTTCAATGTCTTCCTACTATGTTGTCATAACTATATATAATGGAGACGATTTCATATACACCAGGAAAAAAACAGAGGAATTTACTACACCAACTACTTCCTAGAAAAATTCATCAAATCATTAAAAATGATATTGTTCCAAATGTAGAACAGTTAATGTATGATTAATTTTGAATCAAAAAATTGGAATCATTATTTTCAATTTTTTTGGAATGGTAATTAATCATGGACTTCTAATCCTTTATTAATTACATCCATATCCTATGTATCATAATAAATTATTTATGATTAAATATATTCTTAAATATTTATTGATCAGTTTAAATTCCTCAATTTATTCCATAAAAATAATGCCTCGAAATGTTTCTTGAAGAAACAATAGAACCTGATTCCAAATCATGTGCATAGTAGTATAACCCATGAGGATTCAATTAACCTTAATAATAAGAAAATATTTGATCATTCTGTATTATGACATATCAAGTCCTTTCAATGAAGCATCACTGTAGATAAAAAATTCACCATTTCCTGAAGGAATGGCCAAAACTAGAGCATTTACCTATGTTCTTTTCAGTTCTTGAGAATAACCATCACATTCATTTCACGAGATGATCTTAACTCTATTATGTGTTAAAATATTTTTTGTTCCATATAAAGATGAATTTTTTTTTCAACAAACCATTTGTAATGACCCAATAATCTAATAAAAAAACCAATTTATGTGATATTTGTAGGTATTGGTCACTCTTCGAAACAAAAAATTTACATGGTTCAATATTTATTCCATCTTTGGAAATAATATTTCCAAGGAATGAATTTATTTTCAACCAAACCTCACAGTTACTAAATATTCCATATATTTTATTTTAAATTAATGTTTTAAAAGCAATACTTAAGTGACATTCATGTACCTATTTAATTTTTTTATATACCAAAATATCATCAATACACAGAACCACAAACTGATCTAAAAACTGATGAAATACTTCATTCATGAGATTCTTAAATACAATAAGGGAATTATATAAACTAATAGACTAACTACAAACTCATAGTTCCTATATATCATTCATAATACTATCTTCAGAATGTCAACCTCCTTTACCTACAACCAATGGTATCTGGACCTCAAATCAATATTTGAAGAAAATTGTACTCCCTACATCGGATAAAAAAAATCAATGATATGAGGAAACATATTATTCTTTCTAAGAGTTATTTCATTCAAGGATCTCTAATGTATACAATGTATCATAGATACATCTTTATTTTTCAGAAATAAAATCCGAGCACCCCATAGTGAAGTGCTTGGTTGAATGGAACCTCTATAAATTAATTATCACATATATTTTATCTATTTCTCCAATTCAACTTGAGCCATTCAATAAGGGTTGTTAATAATTAGGATTATAATCTGGAATTAAATTAATATTAAAGTAAACCTCATAATAAAGAACAATACTTGGAAATTAATCAGGAAAAACATATGTAAATTCATTCACTACTAAAATGTTACTAATAAAAAATAATCCATTCTTTTCTAAAATAAGTCCTGTATAATTTTCTACTCCATCTTTAATCAATTTATATGCTTCTTCCATTGAATAAAACATTATTGTATTTCTAATCTATTTAATCTTGATAAACTGAATGTCAATCCATACTCAAAATGATATCAAGTCACACTATGAATGTTCAACATGATTTACAATAAAAACCATCCGAATAATGATAATAGGAATTTTCCATAAATCATTGTTTCTTTAATACTTCTAGTTAGAGTTTTAATGAAATGTTTTGTATTACATTCATGAGTTGATATTCCTAATTTAAATGAAAATATCTCAGAAAAGAATGAAAATGAAGATATAGAGTCAAATGTAGTATTGGAATATTGGGAGAAACCCATAATATAAATGTCACCACTTCAGTTGTTGGTCCCACATCAACTGTAGTTGTATAAAATGTATCTTCCATGCGCTAATGCATTTAATCATTGTAGTTTCCACCTTGGGTAATCAACTTTGGACACACTGTGGCATAATTATCTTCCTCATTACTACAATAACATCATACCATCGAATTTTCATTATTTGATAATTCATATCCCTTATAGTCACATGAAATATGAAATGTCATACCACATCGGATGCACTTCAAAGTCATTTAGATAAATTCCCCAGGATGATTCTTACCACACTTATCACATGATGTAAATTTAGTTTTATTACCTCTAAACTTCATTGATGAATTCCTTCCAACTTCCTGCTAACTAGATCACATATTGTTTTGCTATCATGAAATACGTAATCATTATAAACCTATAGTTCTACCTTCACATCACATTAGAAAAGGTTCTAGTAGCTTTTGATCTCATGAGAGGATAATGACTTTTTATATTTCAGCTTAAATCCTAAGAAAAATTGATTTATCATTTAATCAATATCCTAGATAAAATTAGGGATGTACATTGACCAATGGATGAATGTTTATTCATATGTAGCCATAAAATCTTCCTTATATTATATCAATTCTATGAATTTGTTTTCCATCCTTCGTCAAATAGCAATAGGAAAAAAAATTCAAGGAAGATATTCTTAAATTCATCTCATTATATGTAATCAATATCATTCCTTCCTCTTATATTTTTAATCATTGACCTACACTGATCAAATGAAACTTAAAAATGATAAATATCAAGAATAACATTTTGATTTTCTTGAACACCCCATTACATAATAACAGATTCAATTTCTCTAATCCAACCTTCATTTTTCACATGGTTTGATGATCTTCTGAATGATGGGGGTTATTGACTCTTAAAATCATCCACTACCAACATATTATTCTAAAGTTGATCAAGTTGATCTTGTGCATGGGAACTACCACCATTTATCTTCTATGTCATCTGATATGTCACCACAACAAACTATTCAGTTATGATTCTAACCATATCATGTTTCTGATTTGGAAGGTTGTTTCCCTTTGTATACCTTCCATGCACAGGTACCTTGTCTCCTCTATGGAAAACAATTTTGAACAGACATATCATATACCAAGAAACATGGTAATCTTAAAATTATATTTCAGTTCAATTTTACCATCGATTAAAAATCTTATATGGATATTCAATAAACGATTTTAAAACTCCTAAAGTTAACTAAGATGACCTTTGATACCATCTTTAAGGTCCCATCCACAAACATTACCTAATCATGAGTTATGTCATTAATTTGACCTTCATTCACATGAAGGATATTTTTAGTTTTATAGATTAATTGAATTAGGCCATAAATTATACATTACAACTTAAATATTATAAAGTAGACACCTCTATTCATTATGCATTTTTTTACAGAAAAGAAAAACTTTTAAAAAGAAACACGGTTCTGCTTCATGTTTAAACATCATAACTGTTCAATGATCACATCCATGACATTATTCTCATTTTAATCATGTGAAAAAATTTCAAAATTATGGATGAGAATAAAAAGATCAGTAAGGGATACAAAAATAAGGAAAACTATTAGTCTTGTGAAAACATATAAAGCATGAATTCATTATAATAAATTAATACTTTTCACCATTAAGAAGTCGAAAATACACTTCACTAAATGTATGCTCATTGAATACCCATTTTGAAATAAAAATATTACCATAAAACCCATATAAAGAAACATATAACAAATAAATGTTACTTCAGATATAATCATACATAAATGGAATAACAATATATTCGACTTCAACACATATCACTCACACATACAGAATAACCATATGACTTACTTCCATACAAAATGAATTAGAGTTTATAATGTAACCACTCATCCTTGGTTTGTTAATGAACCTACCATATTTGGTTTATCATGTAACAACCCAACATTGGTTTATCATGTAACCACCCATAAAATGTTCATGTACTATGATATAATCATAACACATAAAAGATTACAGTTATCTAAATTTAACTCATAAAATATCATTTACCGTCACAGGAAAAAATATCACGATATTGAAATATTAAATCTAATTTCAAAATAAATTTAAATATGAAAAAATAACAAAAGGGAATAAGTGATTTTATTTCCATGAAAATCATTAATTCATATAGAGGATGTAAAATTTCAAATCAATGTTATGGTGTTAGAGATGATGTTCTCCCTGCATATGTTAAAATAATTTTTTTTCATTTTTTAAAAATATAAAACACTTCATTTAAAAAAACATTTCAAAAACCACAAAATGAATTAAAATTAAATGGGGTTTATTATACAACTAATAAGATAAGGTGGTTTATAACATCCAAATATACCTTAATGAATGGATATTGAAACAAAGTCCCTTACCATCAGTATGATTCATCCTGTATGTTTCTTTTTCCTCCTGAATAATAAACCGAGATTAATTTATAATTTCTTTAGAGTATATTAATTTTTATTATTCATTTTATATTACTAATTACCATGTTATAATATTAATCAAATTATTTGAGTTTATGTTGGATGTTTTGTCGATATTTGGTACTCGTATCGGGACTGAACATTGTTTGATTTCATTGGTCCATGAGGTCTTAAGTCCATCCAATATAGATTAATATTCATGAAATTATTATCATTTTTAAATATAAATTATACTTTTAAATCAAACCATCATGTATAGTTATGAAAAATGAGAAATGTTATATTCAAGGAGATGGTAATTTCTGCATACACATGAGTAACGTTTTTCATTTTCAATGATCATTATAGAAATAAGGTAAGTATTTTTTAACATTATAGAATTATAATAACATCATTTTTATATTATTAATAATTTAAATTTACTTATATATTTATATATATCATTCAATTGATGTAATAAATAAAAATGAGTCACAACGCTTCGTAGAGGTGATCATTCACACATATGCATGAACATTGTTGTCATTTTTATACACATGGAATGTAGGAATGTAAATTGATATATTAATATATTATAATAATAAATATGTAATTATTATCATATATTAACTTTAATTCCAATATTATAACCAGTCAGGAGAGGTAATTATGGAAAACGAATTAGAACGGTTTGTGGAGGTGATAGTTCACACGTACAGATAAATGATTAATTCTTTTACTATTTAATGTCAGTGTAGATGGATTTATGTGATGAAATTGTAATAGTAAAATCTATTTATATTTAGGATACTGTAGTTATTGTTTCAACAATAATGAAGAATATTTTAAGGTAGTGGTAGAAAAAAACATTGGATCACTCCATTCTTTTCAAAAATACCATGTATGCCATCTCCACCATTTATAAAAGTCCACCCCCTTTATTTTCAAATTGACACCTTCAAAATAATTTTTATTGGAAAATAATTGCATAGATAAGTTCCCAAATTCTCATTCATTATCCTATAAGAATCAATTTTTATATAAATTGAACCTCTAAAGGCTTTAGTGCAAACCTAAGGAGCATACCCAATTAAGTGATAAAGTTTTTCAAATTTAATCATTAATTTAATTATTTGTCCACCTACATAGATTTTTATTAAAACATGATGTTATAATAAACCCATTATTTTACATATAGAAGTATATTTTTAAAATAAATTTATTACCTAAAACCATTTCCAAGTCCATATAATAGGATATGAGATCATTGTTTGCATGTATGGAGGACGACCGCCTTATGAACCAAGTTCGTTCATTTTCCTATTACCCCTATAAAGGATTGTTTTGAAAATGGATATAAAACACATATATATATATTATATTTCAAACATATATATAAAAATTTAGTAATTATATCATATATTAAGATTTACCTTCTTTTTCCTAGGAGATACGATAGTGTCACTCTTGTGTGCGAGAGACTACCACCATGTGAAGTGATGTGATTCGTTGTTAAATAATGCTTCACATGGAATGTGATATTGATATATTTAATGAATATATGTGATAAAAATGAAATAAATTTAATATTAATGAGGTATTTATGTTTTTAAAAACTAACACATATCATTTTCTCTCTTTTCATTTCACTCACATAAAGATGATTTCATTATTTTTATACGTGTAGACTATTGCCTTCGCGAAGTGATGTGACTCTATTTTCATAACCACTTCATATTTATGATATATATAAGCATACTATATGGTATATATTATGTTAAATATGATTTTATTATCATTATATAATGATTATATATTACTTACCTTCTTTCCATAATGATCATTTGAATAAGAAAACATTACTCATGTCAACATACGATGTACCATCTCTATGACCATAATATACATCATTCTCCATAACCATCATTCATTATTGGTTATAAAAGTAAAATTGATTTAAAAAGATGATAATTATTTAATTATATTTATTCTTTTTAAGATTAAATGATATAATATTAAGAAGAACCATGAAGTTCATAATAAATAATGAATGAGAAAACTAGATAACTAATACTTAAAATAATCAAAATAATGAAATAGTTTTAACGAAAAGGAGATTAGATGTTATAAAAGGATCATATATGATATCATACATAATAATTTGATTTTTATATAAGTCAATAACATGTTTAAAACCACAATAAATGATTTTAAATCATGTTATCCCAAAATAACATTTGAGGTAAGGGATTTCAACTCAATTTTAATTTTATTAAAGAATATTGAATTGTTATAAAAGTAATTTATTTTATATGGTGTATATACTATCAAGTTGAAATATTATATAAAGATTAATTCAATTTTATTGTTTTTTATATTTCAATTTGATATATTTTATCCTAGGGTTTTTGACATGAATTTTACTATGTGGTAAAATTTAGTGTGAAAATCACATTCATCTGTAGTTGCTAACTTCTTCGTCAAATAATCACATTATCGTAATCATCTTTCCTTGGACATTACATTCCACATAAACATGAATATTATTTTTTTCGATATTATTGATTCCTAAAGTGAATAAAATTTTTATATATAGTGTTTAATTTGAATTTTATTTGATTTACTGGGGATGTATTGATAAATTTGTCTCCACTACTCAGTAAAAATACTTTATGATAATTAAAATTATATAAGAATTAAATTTATTGTTGTATTTATGAGGTATTATTTTTTCATGCATGATATTGGTTGGGGAAAAATTATATAAATCACATTGATTCACATGTAGTTTTATGACACAAATCAATAGGGTAAATCCTATGAATTTTTACAGAGTATGTTTTAAACCGTTTTGTGAATTTTTTTTACAGTAATGGTATCATGTGTATAGAAAACATGAAATCTAATATTTTTGATTTATAGTCCTTTATAATTTAGTTATTATTTTATATGGTATTTACTCAATGATATTATATTTTTATGCCTATTGTTCTTAGTTAATGATTAAATGTCATGTGTTTTCAGTAATTTACATTTCCATATGGATTATAACTTATCTATTCATGATGTCAATGTATTGAAATGGAAAGTGTGTTAAGTTATTTACATTTTTATATTGATTATTCTAATTTATTCTTAATTTATTTCACTATAAATATCCCAAATTGAGCATTTGAAGTCACCCTTATTTTGATTTTTTTCCAAGATTCCATGAATCCTACGAGGAATGATATGGTGCAATACTTTTTATTGAATAAATTTATTCATGGAAAAGAATATATTTTGAATTTTTTTAATTCCAATGTAATATATATATCATGTATATATCATGTTAACTAATAATAGTAATCAATTCAATCCTTCGATATGAAATTAATTATATCTTATAGAAATGTAATAATGTATTCACTGACACGAAGCTACTGTGGACGAGGTATGTACATAATACTCTTGTTAAGGGATACTTTTACATAAAACATTCCATAGAATTTTTTCTAGATATATATTATAAATATTTTTCTTCCATGTATATGTTCAAAAATTATTATATATATGTTTTTATATGGACATAAAGCAATTATAAATGATATTTTATGTCACTATTTTCATTTATTCAATAGTTTTTAAAAGGGAATCATTTAATATAAATTATTGAACAAAGTAAAAAAAATGTAATTTTGTTATTTTAATATATATAGAATCAATGGTTTTTCTTGCCACTGTAAATATAGTTTGATGCTTTTAAAATTTTGAAATATTTTTTGTTTTCATAAAAAAAAATCATAAATTAGTTCAGGGTATTTTGGTTTTGAAAATATTTTTTATGTTGAAATGGTCTTTTGATATCTTATTTTTTATATATGGCTTTAAAATAGTTTTCAATGAGTTTTATGATTAATATGAACAAACCTAAAATGTTTTATCAATATATGTTACTTAAAAATTATATATGATAAACAAGTGCAGTTGATAATTCTTATTTGGTGGGTGATCCCCATTATAACAATTGAATTCATTGAGTAATGTTCCTTATCATCCAAGTCAAGAAGAAGAGAGTTAAACATGATGGTTTATCATATGGATTTAATTGGGAAACATTTATTTCTATTATAATTTGATCATTGGTTATAAATATGATGCTCAAGGTAACATAAAATTGGGTTTGTTTATTTTGTGGGTCTTAAGGTTTTTCATTTCCAGAATTGTTTGTGTTTTTCATGTGGGTAGGATTTATATCATATGATCAAATAATATTGTGATAAAGGAAATATTTTTAGAGGTATTAAATTTTTTCACTTTTCTAGTGGAATATTTATTACTATGCCCCATTCAAATATTTTTATCACATCCAATATTTTTAAAATTCTTTTCACAGTGTATACGACTGGGTAAAAATAGAATAGGTGAAGATAAATGTCATGAATATTTTTAATGAAAATAAAACATGATTCATTATTAAAATTTCAAATTGTGGTTAAAATAGATATTGATTAAACATGTACAATATTTCATATTCACGATTTTTATTTCATATTTATGAACAAATACACTAAAACCATCAATCGTAATGATCCTAGAAATGTAAGAATGAAAAATATGGATTTATGAATCAATAATATGTAACAATTTAAGGCTGATTCCTTATATTTGGTTTAATAGGAATGGTTTAGATAAATTTATATTATTATACAATATTAATAGAATAACTCTGATATTTTCATCATTATAGTTATATTTAAATGATATAGAACTTGAATAATGCTATGTTTCTTGGTCTTATATTTTTCTGTTCAAAATGGTTTCCCCTTTTGTAATTTTGTATGCGAATGTATTATGGTATTAGGTGGAAAATACCCTTAAAAAACATTAAAATAAAATGGTTGTTATTTGTAAAAATTAATTTATTATAGTGGTGTATTTTTTTACATACTCTACAAATGGTGGTGGAATCCATTTCAGAGATAAAAAGGATTTTACATTGAGGAACATTCTGATAGTTGCGTATTTTATAAAATAACACCCTAAAATAATCCTTGAAACATAGATTATGTTCGGGTAGAAGGATAAATCAATGATATGGGAAATATTTTTTATTTCATGGGATAATTAAATTAACAAAAGGTAACTCTTTCCATTTAGTCTTTTAAAGGTGACGTTCATCGAGGGTGCTCTTTAGATAAGAATACTAGATAGATAAAATATAATGATTCTATGGAATGTGATATAATTAAGAATCCTTTTAATAAAGAAATATTTTCTTAGGGTTGTTTATATCAATATGGAGAAAAAATTATTCGAATTTATGTACAAAATATTATGATTCTGTATCATTTAAAAAATAATAATATAAAAGATCGGCTAGGCCAGTTCCAAATTTTATTTCATATCATGATAGTAAAATTAAAAAAATTTATGGACGAATTAAACCATGTTATGTAATATCATTAGAGACATGATAATTTAAATTCTATGTTAATTTTTTCAATTTCCCAAGAAATTTTAGATTTAGTTGACCGATTATTATGTTACTAGAGAGGAAAAAATTAAAAAAATGGACAATGTGATATGAAAAAAAGGATGTAGTACCCTAAGATGTTTGGAGGTAAACTACTTATAGGCATTAAGTGTTCGAGATGAAATTAAAAGGAATGTTTACATGATCTAGAATGTATTATTTGTGTGATAAGTTTTTTTACATGATACATCAGTTTAATGAAATGTAACGTGATCAATTTAATAACAGGGAAATAGATATCCAGTAAACATTTAGATATTAAAATTTCAATGATATGGGGAATTATGATAATGTGTGTATGAATATAGTTACTCATGGTGGAAATCATCAAGATCAAAAGAAGAAATTTTTTAAAAAACATTTCCTACTTCGACAATTTATTTTTTTTCCATTTAATAATGAGGGAACATATATATTACTTGTTTACTCAGCATTAGAATTGATCTGTTTTAATCTGGATCTTCATATTCCCTTATGTTCAAAAACATTTTATGTAAAATTTGAATATCAACTATTGTGAAGAAGAAAAAACATGTAGTGAAAACACTACGTGGAAAAATTAAGGCAAGCATGACTTATAAGAATACTTATATTATTATTAGTGGTATGGTGTTTCCGGAAAATCCATTTAACCTATAAATATTTTAGATCACTATTATATTTTGGTATTGATTCACTTAGATTTTATCATTATAAACTGATTTTTAAGATAATAATGTTTCATAAAATAATTTATCATATTCGATGAAATACAACGATGTTGAGAAATTAAATAGATATGGAAGTGAACATTACGAGAAACATTTAGTTTTAAAATAATTAAATTGTTCAAATTAGTGATTTTCCGGTAGTTATTAAATATATGTATGTATTTCATTTTAAATTTCTTGTGAGTTATTCCAGGATGGGAGGATGATTTTACTTTTTATTTATTTCATAATGCTAAGACTATTTAAGAACTCACATATCAAATATGACAAGTAGAATATTGTGGACTAAATAAATAGTTTCTAGAGGTTTTATAAAATCGTTTAATTAATTCATGAAATTCACCTCAGCTGCTCCTATTTTATTTTTCAAAAATTTAATTTGTATTAATAAGAATTTTAATTGATTAAAAATATATAAATAATATCAATATTGAGAATTATTATCATTTTACTCATATTGATGATTTATTTCATTACCACCTAGGAGGGTAGTAATTTTCAAAGAATGATCTCAGATCTGGGTACCCTTATTTAATATGAAAAGAATAATATATACCTAGTAAAGTGTTTTAGACATTATACATGCATTATGAGTTTGTAGTTATGCACTTTGAGTTGTATAATGCACTACCATTATTTATAAATCATATGAATATAGTTTTATATGAATATATATATATATATATATATATATATATTTTTATTGATAATATATTGGTATTTTTCTAAAATTCATGAGGATCATTAATGAATACTATGAATTGTTTTTCAAAACATAGATAAAGTAAAAAATAATTTTTTTTAGTTATTTTCAATTTTGGTTGAAATTAATTTCTTTCCTTGGGTATAGTAATTCTAATAATAAAATAATTATTATCTTATTAGAAAAAATTTAATTTAAGAATAGTCATGTAACAAAATAGGATTACAATACATAGATATTACACCATTTTATACTAATATTCATTACATTACAAAAATTCATGCTTTTAGACCATAATAGTTCAGTGCCTTTGGAAACATGGAATCATAAACATTAGTTCATAAGTGAGTAGCGATATCTACCCCTATGTTCTTCTTAAAAATCAACCTACTAAGACATAATAAACACAATACTTTTCATTATAACTTGGTGAAACCAAACAAAAGAAATGTTGTTCTCCAATTATTAGTAATGTTAAAATAAGGATATACATAAAACTATCATAAACATAAGGGTATTATAACATGATTGTAGAATTTGAAAACCATTACCTACATTTAAATGATAAAAAAATCAATTTAATAAATAATGAATTTTATTTCATAATACACGAATCATCTGGAAATCAATGAAACGATCCTTGATAGAATAACATTGTCGTATCACACAGAATTTTTGGCATACACATAAACATAGAATGTAATTTCTATATTATCCAAGGCTCACTACCAATGTTATTATAGTGGAATGGGTTAAATCCATAACATATCGCAGTATTAATGGTTCACTATCATGTTTATCATAGCGGCAAAAATACCTTACTGAATCGGGTTCACACCAAATTCTAGAAATTTTATCTCATTAGATATAAATCATTACCGAATGCATTAGAGGAAGATGTAGGACACACACGTCTCATAATGAAAGACATATATATGTGTTCCACAAGATATTAAAAATTAATCATATCATAAAACAAAAAATCAAATAGTTATATTAGAAATTTCTTCATATAATAACATATAGAAAGGATATCATTTTCTTAATGATTTCGCAATTCCATAATCTATGAAAAGAAGCATGTTTCATAGGCATTTCTTTATAGTATAACCTATTGAAGTGAATCTGGTTTTATAAACATCATGACATAAAAAATATGAAAAATATAGATAAATAACAAGAATGATGTGGTAGGATAATATCCCCAGTAAGTCACAAGTGACATCAATAGATTTCATCTATGATTGAAAATTATTTTTGAACAATCATTCAAAACATTCATTGATGAAAATATCCATTCTGCTTAAAATAACTTTTCAAATACTAAATAATTTTCAAAATATTTTATTTGGATATAAACATGAAATCCAATGATGTATGCTTAGAATAAAGAATGTTTCATGATTATTGGATGTTTTTTTCATATCGTATATGTTTAAAAAAAATTCATTTCACATTTTTAGTAAAATCCAAAAGGGAACTGTCTAGAAAATGATGTGAAGATTCAGTTATATTTTTTTATAAATAGTAAAAACATTGTTAAATTGAATGCTCATAATACAAGGATATCAAAAATATATTTTTTAAAACATTTTAGAAAACATATTTTTGGAAGAAAACAAATTTCTGACCAAAGAGGGAAAAAAGTATTGAATTTTCCAAAAAAACATTTGGTCAATTAATTGTAGTAAAAAAAATAAAATTCGGGATCTATTAATTCAAAATATTACAAATAATAAATGGTGAATAAATTTTATGATTTTCAATAGAGATGGATCAGAGGATTTCATTATCAGAAACATCATTATAAACTATAATGCTAAATGATGAGATTGTAATATAAAATCATTAAATCTTTGGTAACAATGAATCATAAGACACATGAAGGAATGAAATAATTTGGAATTAACAATTTAATATGAATAAAAAATTCATTTTATTTCATTTCAAAGTGGCATCATATACATATCGTAAAATAAAATAGGTTCATCACATAACTTACATCACAAAAAAATAAAATTTAGGCAAAAATCCCATACAAAGTCTGGACTTTCTTCGCACACATTCAAACCACATTTATATTTAATATAACATAATTATTAACATATAAAAAAACCGAATATATATATATATATATTTCAAAAAATATATGATTTAACTATTACCTTTTGTTTCCTGTTTATTAACAATTCCATGTTAAAGTTACATTTTGATTAACAATAACTATGTTATTCGAAGAAGTTAGGATTTATTATTTTTTTGGTCATCTTAATATGATCATTGTTTCATCATATAAAAAATATTCACCATTATATAAATAATATATATATATAATTATTTTATATTTATTTATATCACATCATAAAATTTACTGATAGAAAATAAAATACACTATTCATGGAGATAGTAGATCATACGTTTGCGTGAATGATATTTCCATTTTTCTATTGGATTAAATGAAATAGAATTAAATGATATATTATAATTAACTAATAATTTTCTTGTCATATATATTAAATATGTTCATTAAATACATCATTAAATCATTTGTCATAATGCCTAAACGAATCACATCACTTCACGAGGTGGAAGTTCACAACACAGACGAGCGACATTATCATATTCCCACAAAATGGGGATTATGAATATATGTGTTATATAATAATTTCATAATCTAAATAACATAAATAAATATCATATATATATATATATCTTAATCCCATTATTGTAACCATCCTCGAGATATGATAATGGAAAAATGAATGACATCAGTTTGCAAGGTGGTAGTTCTTTAATCACATGAACAATGATTTCATAATCAATTTTATAGAATTTTATATTTTTTAGGCCATTCCCAAAAGTTTAAAACATAAAGTTATATTTAGGATATTAATTTTATTATATCATCATGTTATAATTAGAATCGAAGGAGGTGTAGGAAGATATAATACAAAAATTCTCATTAATAAGCATTACATATTCATTAGGTTTCCCCTTTAATATTTCACTAAAATACTTATTATAATGGGTTTATCCAAAAAAATATTTATTCTAGGATGATATATGGGAATTTTTGATGTAATTTGTGTAGGAAATATCCTAACCAATTAGGTTATAATATGTGAATATGAGGGGAGAATGGGTAGACTTTTTTAAGTGAGATTATTGGTATACATGTAATTTTATGGATGGAATAATTGAACCAATGTTTTTATAGTGTAAAATTTCTTAAAATGTACTATTATAAATGGTGTTTCCAATTTTTTTCATTTTTTTTAATTCTAGTATTTTTAGATTGACCACCAATCGGTAAACCCATATGTACATTAATTGAGGTAAATATTTTTTACTATCTTTAATTTTCATTTTGGTAAAAATTTAATTAAAGTGATTATAAAATAATAATTATCTCAATTATAAATATGTATCAATTTAATTTTAAATTAACCTCTTATACGTGAAGAAAAAAAGATGTTTCAGAATGAAAATGTTAAAATATTTACTAAGATTTTATACCAAAATACAATTTGAAATTTATTTAAGTGGCATAAATTGGATTAATGGATGCATAAATGAAATAATTTGACTTTTAATAAAATTAAAATAATGTTTATGTTTATAAATAAATTAAATTAAATAAAAATGTTTCCATTAAAATTCTGTATTTTTTACAATTCATTTTGAAATAAAACATTTTAGAAAAATCCCACAATTTCATCCCAATTAGATTCATATATTATGATTTAAAAATTGATTTTTTTATAAAAATTTGTTTATAAAAGTGTCTGAAAATAATTTTATTATTATTTATAACTGGTATAGAAAATATTTTTTTTATAAAATAGTATTTTTTAACCATATAACAACTTTACCAAAAATTGTGTATCATTATCAATATGTTTTATTTATATAAAATCATAATGATTATTATTTGATAACTATTTATTAATAATAATATTACTAATTTTAATATATATTTATTAGTATTATGGTTTATATAAATATATTAATAATATATAGTGGTTTTGTTAAAACTCTATGTTGTTAGTAACACAAGTGTTGTTTTGGGTCTTCCATTCGGTTAATGAAACCCATCATACATTATCTAAACCCTAATTTAAGTATAGATATACCCCATTTTATGTGTTGTGTAGTTTATTTGGAGAAGGTAAGTCTCACAATGGTTGTGGTGGGTTTTAGATGGTGGTTTGATCAAGCTGATATCTAATGATGACATGGTCGGTGGAGGTGATGGTGGTACTCTGATGGTGAAGAATGCAATACATAGTGACGTACACGGTGGAAATAGTCTCTGGGATTTGATGTTGACTGGTAGTGGCATGCGGCTTAAATGACCATGGTTTCATCAGGATAGTGAGGGTGCTCTGTTGGAGACTTGGTGGGGGGATCCTGACATCATTAAAAGAAATTATAATCGATAGTTGTGAAAGAAGAATGAAGAGAAAATAAATATAAAAAATTAAAGAGGGGGAAAATAAGTGTTTGAATCCCAGGTGAAATCTTAAATGGATTTAGTAATGAATTTATTCACGGTTAATGAAAATTATTTTGGAAGAATTTTTGGGTATGAATATTCCATCTGTACTAGGTCCTGCATAGTTTTACATGGGGATTGGTTGTTGAGCATCATTGGAGGTCGAGAACCATAGAGCATAATAAATTAAACAACAACTGTGTGGGATTTATGTTGGTTGTCTGGTATATGGACCTTCAATGGACCTCTATTAGGCTTTGTTTGTTGGGCCTTCAAGTCAAGTAATATTACACATAAACCAATTGAAATTGGTAGTTATAAAAATGTTATTAAATATAAGGCCTTTGGAATTTTAGGAAGCTAACACAAGCTAAACCAGTGTTACTTATGACACAATATTAACTTTGGGGTATGTGTAACACATGCTATAAAGGATATTCAGTTTATTAAAATAATATTAATTCATAAAAACTCTATGTTTTAAATAATACCATAGTTGAAATGAATTTCTCCATTGAAATAATCTAATCCAATACAAACAGATGAGGATACTTCTTCCTCATCATATCCTAAGGTTCCCACAAGACTTTATCAAATAGGTTGTGTCACCTAAAAATGTTAACAAACTGAGTGGTCTTATTTAATATAACATTCTGTAAATGATCCATAATCTATTATGGTTGTTTCTCATAAGATATATATTCCTCCAATGATATGGACTCTGAGTTTATTATATCTGAAGGGAATGGAATGTACTTCCATAGAAGAGATACCTTGAACACATCATGGACTCGATAGTTGTTTAGTGTAAGTACCATCCAAAAGGCTGCCATTCCAATAAGATCAAGAATTTAATAGGGACATATATATCAAATTATTAGTTTCTCCATCTTACTGAATCTCATAATATATTTCTATGGAAATTTTATAGAAAATCCCCATCACCTCCAAATATCATTTTAGGTATTTTCATATAAAACCACAATATGGTTTAGTGGGAAACTCATACATGTATAAAAAAAATAGGGATCACATAACAATTAACAATCCACAGAAAATCATGGAAAAACCAAAACCACTAGAAATAACCAAATATAATTGAAATTTCAAATATATATCCTTAAATCACCACTACACCATGAGACTCCACAACAACATATCTAAATTAAAAATTCAAAAACCTAAAAGATAAATTATTACCTACATTGATGTGTTTCTAAATTACATTAACATTTTATACCATTTCATCAACTATCTCAGGTCCCACTTTCTTTAATTATTCAATTACATTCTAGCACGTTGGATTTATACATTTTTTCCATCAAGGGATTCATAAGGATACACTTGAATTATTGAGTTAAAGATATAATTATATGAAATCTCAAATAATGGAAGGGGTTGATCCCAACCAATATTGAAATATAATGAATGGGATTTGACCATATCATATAATGTATGAATTGTTCTCCCAGAATAAAAAATTTCTAGAGGATGATACATAGTGTAGAAACTCAAATCTATATCATGATATTTACGAAGACTTTTCCAGAATATTGAGGTAAACCTCATATCTTCATATAACCAAATCATATGTGGTAATCCCTAAAACCTTACCACATCCATAATATATATCCCACAAATATGAACTAGAGATAAGTCTTCTCTAATAGTTATAGAGTGTGCTGATTTAGTAAGGATATCATTTACAACCCATATAGAATTATTCAATTTAAGTGTTTGGGTAGTCCCACTACTAAATCCATGGTCATGTTCTCCCATTTTCATTATGGTATGGGTAGTGGATGAAACATCCCCATAAAAATTTATATTTCATCCTAAACCTACTTACATGACAAGCATCGACATACAAAATCTATGATATATCTCTTCATTCCATCCGAAAAGAAGTATTTTTTAAAATATATATACAAATTCGTACATCTATGAATGATATAGAATGAATAACTATGAGATTTCTCAAAAAAAAATCCTTCATTAACTCTACTTAAGAAGGAACACATAAATAATTATTGAACCTTATCATTCCATTAGGACCAAGGTTAAACTCAATAATATTTATTACTTACTTTTTCAACTCTACTTATTCCTTATCAACATATCTCATATTAACAAGGATAAATGGTTGAGAATTCAATTCAGAAAGTTAAAATGTTTCCCCATCCTTAATTATTTCCGGATCTATATTTTAAAAATCTAGAAATCTTGGTTATTTTAAGTCCTCATCATGGATATGTTAGTACGATACATTCGACTCAAAGCATTTAACACTTTCTTTTCTTTCACAATATGGAATGTTATTGAGTATTCATAATCATTAATCAGATAAAACCTACTTCATTAGAACATGTTCGACTCCTTCTATGTGAATATATACTTTAATTTTTTCTGATTGTTATATATATAAATCTTTTATCCATATGGTTAATGCCTCAAGATATTAAATTTTTCCATAGAGAAATATAAATCAAGTGTTGGGTGATTTTTATCATGAAACTTCAATTTTATTGAGGAAAAATTTATAAACAAGTCATTATACATAAGAACACATCCCAATGCCATCAAGGATTCATATTTATAGAAAAAAAATCGATTTTCCACTATATAGTAATGTAAGAACATGTGAGTTATCTGATCTAATCATCTATTCCTTGAAATTATCCTCACATTCAATTTTCCAGAGGAACATGGATCCTTTTCTAGTAAACATGTTGAGTGGATAATATAGTTATAATAAATTATCTACAAATCACAGATAATATCTAGCTAAACTAGGAAAACAAAAGATCTTATCCAACTTGGTTTTTCTAGGGTATCATTTAATATCCTCTATCATTGATAGATCTAATGATAAACCCTCTCTTAAGATTATATAAAACAAAAATTTAAACTTTTTTAACAAAAATTAAAACAATGTAAATTTTTCATTTAGTTTCTCCTTCCTATGGGTGTTTTTTTCAATTCTAATGTGTAATTTATTATCTTCCATTATATTTTAATAGATCAAAATATCATCAATAATTACCACCAAAAACCTATCAAAATAACCTCCAAGGTCTATATTTATTATATCCATGAAGATAATATGGGAATTAGTTAGTCTGAATACAATAACAATATATTACTAATGTTCATACCTTGTAAATAGTGTTGTCTTGGGTGAATGCTATTTTTTATCACATAATAGATTATATAAAAAAATGAAGGTTAATCTCAGAAAACTATCCATATCAACCTAGTTGATCAAATAGGTCATCAATACAGGGAATATTATATTTTTTTCTTTATCATGATCTAGTTCAACTCCAATTAATCAACACAAATTCACGTTAATCCATAATTATTTTAACCAAAAAAATAGGCACATCCTAAGGTGGAATATTTTATGAATGAATCCATTTTCACTTTTTAGTGTATTTTTATCATCAATTCATAGATGTCTAATGGGGCCATTATATAGGGAGTCCTTGAAATTGTAATGACACTAGGTATGAATAATGTGGTGAAATCAACATCATGTTTTGGTTTAAGGTCATGAAACACTTCTAGAGAGAAATAAATAAATTCCCTCATAATATCGATATCATTGATGTTGATTTAATCCAAAACCATTTGAGATAAATACCCCTATTCAATGTGGATTAATACCAAATCAATGGATGTAATCACAATATAATGTTTGTACATATCATCACATTGGTAGATGATCATAGAGAAGTTTGGAATATCAAAGCTGAATTCCATTCTTCAATAATTGATGTGGGATTTATAATGAGAAAGCCACTTTATGCCTTTGATGACATCAAATTCTACTATTGGATGAATTAAAAGATTTTTATGAAACACATTCCCACAATCATCATCTAAAGGGGAATCATATACCTAATATGTGATCATCAAACCATTGGGGGTTTATAATTCTAATTAAAGATCTAATAATTTGGTTGGAATCTTGTTACCCTTTGAGAATTATTCATATAGGACTGAATGAGTAGATCTAGATTCAAATAATATATTTACAGTTCTAGGGTGTATGGAATGTGTACCTTTCACCAGATCATTATTTCACCCCACATCAGAAAAACTGATCAAATTAGATTTACCCTTTTCCCATAGCCCAGGTGTTTGATCACATCAATCATCATCATTAACCTTTTTTTTGGGAACTGGTTAGCATAGTTTTTTTTCTCCTTGAATTTGAAATACAGGAGTGTGGGTAGTACATTATATGTATCTCTCTATCCATTTGTATCATTAGACAAATTATTTTGATAACTTCAACAATAAATTGACCAATGACATGCCCTTACACACATAAAACATTTAATAGTCCAATTAATACAATTTCAACTTATTTGCTTCCATCACATTGATCATATATGAAATCTAATCTTCTTTACTCGAGGGTTATTTTTTCCTTTAAATTTTATTTTCCTTTTTATCAAAATCACAATATTGATACGTAAATCCAAAATTTATTTCCACCTTGATAGAACATTGGAAAATATCTTCTAATATACTATTTTATCATATGGAAGACTCCCACCAAATAATTGGTTTTAGGCTACCAATGAATCGATCGATCTTAATTTTATGTTGGATGATAATACCATATACATACCATACATGTATTTTAAAATTTTCCTCATTAGTACCAATGAATTAAAAAACCATTTTAATTAACTCAAGGACCTCCTTCTCAAAATTCATACGAATAATAAAATGAAAGGACTTATAAATATATTTACCTAAACTCATCCCAGCCCATGGAGTCAATATCGTTATGATACCACATATTATTGGTAATATACTTCCATTGATCAACATCTCCTTAAAAATTATAGAAAAATAATATGACATTTTCTTCTTCTAAACATTGGAGAATATAAAATTTATTTGTAGACGTAATGATCCATTAAACAGTAACTAGAGAATCAAGAGTTCCACTGAACGATGATTGGTGTTTCCTCAAAACGGACTGAATATAAGTTTTCCCTCCATTTTTTTGGAAGTCCACCATGATTCATAGCGTGAGAATGTTATGTGATCATACAAATGGGATTTTTTATTCCATATCACCTAACCTATCAATGCTGAGGAGTATATTATTTACACTATACGTCACACTCATCATTAATACAATTCATAAAAGGTTTGTCCATTGACAAAGACCAATAATATAGTGTAAGAAATCATAATCATAGTGGGGAACCACATAATTATGAAGAATCAGTTATAGGATATACAAATCATGAAACCTTATTTTTTGTATCACATTATAATTAACCTTGTTCATTCAGAGTAATTATATACTTCAAAAAATTATTATGGATTATAAAAATATTGTGATTTTCTAATGCGTATCACTCAGAAGTGTAAAAATAAGTGTGCAACAACAACCATATTCTGCCTTAGGTAAAAATTGAGATTATATCAATGAACCCTTTTTATAGTTATTACCCCTAGGAAACTCAATTCCAAAGACATATCCACCCATAATAACAAAATAGAGACCTAAAAACTTGGAAATCACTCACTCTATCCTTTAAAAAAATTCTACAACATTTTCCATTATATTGACTCATCCGTAGACTTATCCCTAGTAATGATCTTAGGGATATCAGTAGTGTTTTCTCATATTAGTTTCCAAAGGATAACTAAAACCATCCCCTAATACTAAAAATAGATATCCATACATATCTTTTATAGATATTACATCATTTTGGATGAATTTTAATTAAAATACACAAACACATGCATGGTGATCGTAATAGATTAGTCCCTTCGAAAACATGGAAACCTAAACAATGGTTCATAAGTGATCATAATAAAATCCCAATACATTTTTATTAACTATATCCCATCATTTAAATATCATAAAATTTCATTACTTCTTAACATGTGGAATGGGAACATAGTAAATGGAACGATCATAATCTTAGTTATGGTGAACAAGGGAGATATATAAGTATAACATGAAAATAACGGTATAAAATTAGGATCATAACATTCAAAAATCATACTCCGCATTCCAAATATCATTAAATACTGTTATTTAAAAAACATTGGATGTTCATAAGGTATATATATTTTTAAAACAGAAAACATGATCCCTGGAGCATAAAATTGGCATAGAAATGGGATTTTTTGCGTAAGCATAATCATAGAAAATAATTTTCATACTAGCCAAGGATAACATCAAAATCCATCATTTTGGAATGTGTTCACACTCCAGACCATCAAAGTAGTCATGGTTAATTACTAAAACCATCATACCAGAAAAATTAACTAACTCAACTAGGTTCTCTCTCCATTCCATTCCTATTTATATTGGTATATGTAAATCATAACCCAATACATTGGAGGGAGATATTTATCCGAACTAACTCATGATGAAAACATATTTATGTATCCCAAAAGATCCTAAAAATTCATCATATCAGAACTAATGATATGAATTAGGTATAATAAACATTTCACCATTTCACAATCTATGGAAAATAGTTAGGTGTAACCAACATTTCATCATATAATAATCCTTGAAGAGAAGTAGGCATCATAAGAATTTACTCATACTATAACCCATGGAAGAGAAAAAAGATTCATTAACATCATCAAATAATAAAAATTAATCATTATGAGAAATAATAATAATGTTATATGTGGATCATATCCCTATAAAATCATAGGTAGCATCAATATATGCCTTCTTTGATGTAAAATTATTTTAAATGATTATTTAAAACATTTCATGAAAAAAATATCCACGCAGATTTAAAAATAATTTTTTAAAAAATAATTTTTTTATAAATTTTTATTTGAATATGAACTTCAAAATATATAAAGGTTTCATTTGATAAATTATTGATCATGGAGAAAAGATGTTTTATTCATGTTGTCCTCATTAAAATAAAGATTCCATTCCCATTTTCTATAAAATATATTATGGAATTGTTTGGATAATGATGTGAATATTCCATTAAAAAATATTCTAAAAATTAAAACATGGGTAAAAATGTTTAATAAAATCATAATAGAACAATAAATTATTTTTTGAAACATTGTTTTATTACATGGTTTTGGAATAAAATATATGTTTGACTAAAGATATAATTTAAACCATATTTTCTTAAAAAAATTTCAATAATTTTATATACCATCGAATAAAAATGGTAAAATAAATTTAAAATATCCTAAATAAATATAGTATAATAACATTAATTATTTTATTTAGAAAAGAATCAAAATAAATTTTCAACAAAAAATTCATCATAAACAATCCCAATACATGACGAGATTGTAACATAAAGTCAATACAAATTTGTTAATGTTTAATAATAATACCCATTAAGGAATAAAATAACCAATAACATAAATTATCATGATTATAAATAAATATTTGATATTACATGTTAAAGGGTCAATATATAAACATTGTTAATGAATATAGGTTCAAAACATAATGTACGTCTCAAGAAAATAAAATTGATAAAAAAAATCCCTTACCTTAAGTCTTGAATTCCTTCAATCATGTTCAATACTCATATATAAAAACTATTAGTATATTATAAATATATTAAAGGAAAATAATATATATATATATATATATATATATTACCATATATGATTTACTTATTCTATTTTATTACCCATTTATTATCAATTCAATGTTGACGTTATGTTTTTTGTAATAACCACTTTGTTTTCATATATATGATTAGATTTGTCATTATTTTGGCCCTATTATGTAGATAATTATTTCCACATAAATATAATTTTCACCATGATACAAATATAATACATATTCATTATTTTTTTGTATACTAAATTATAAAATTTAGTGGTATAAAATGAAATATCCCGTTCATAGACACTATATATTTTATGTGCACAAGAACAATATTTTGATTTTCTTTTCAAATTGAAGGAAAGAAAATTAAATTATATGAAATAGTTAAAGAATATATTTAATTTCAAATATATAAAATATTTTTATGAATAAATTCTTTAATAAATTGCATGTAAATATTAATCAAATCACATCGCTTTGAATAATGTGAGCTTTCAGTACACACGAGTGACGTTATCATATTCCCAAAAAATGGAGAGTGTAATGGTATATGTGATATAATAATTATAGAATCAAAATAAAATATTAATTATCATATATATATATATATATAATTAATAAATTCAACATTATATCCATCCTTGATTTATTTTAATGTAAAAAATGAATGACAGATGTTCATGAGGTGGTAGTCCACCGTACATACAATTAATGATTTCTTAACCCTTTTTATAGAATTGTGGATATTTTTAGTTCATCAAATAAATATAAAAACTTATATATATATATATATATATATATATATGTAAAATATGATAGATAATATATTATAACGTTATAATGATAATTTTAGGAGTTTGATAAGAAAATAAAACAAAAAAAATTTGTTGAAGATTGTTACCTCTTATTGGGGTATCCTCTATAGGTATTCATTAAAACCCTTACTATATTAGAATTTATTCCTAATGTATAGATTATTATATGATATGTGGAATTCTAGAATTGATTGTGTTATGGGTTGTATGAACCAAATTGTATAATGGTATGAAGTGGAGTAGAGAAGGGGTGGCCATTATAAGTTAGGAGAGTGGCATACATGTAATGTTTTGAAAATAAATAATTATACAAAAAAATTAATATTTAAATAATACATAATGGATTATAATCGATCATAGAAGGTATAAGGTTGAAATATTTATATAAAACTGGTGTTAAACAAGTTTTTTGTTATGATTATCCCATATAATTTTAGTTTAAGCCCCAATAAATCCATTTATACCCCAACCATGCTAAATATTGTCAGAATTTTTACTATTAAATTTATCATGAATTTTATTTACTTTATTAGATAATATGTATTTTAATAATTATAACTAATTAATATATCCTTACGAATTCCATTATAATTATTACCAAAATTTTATTTAAAATTAATCTCGTTGAACAAAAGAGAAAGTAGTTTTTTAAAAGGAAAATGTATAAATATTTTAAATGATTTTATATCAAAATTCAATATTAAATTGACTATAATTACAAAAATAGGATTAATGGATTCAAAATTAAAATATTATAACTTTGAAAATATTTTTAAATATAATTTAACATAAAAAAATAAATCAAAAATGAAATTTTCAGTTAAAATTTGGTATTTTTCAATATAAATTAAAACATGAGGATTTATATAAAAAATACCTTGAATTAACCGAAATTTAATTTTGAAATTATGATTCAAAAAATTAATATTATTTTATAAAATCAATTTTTTAAAAGAATATAAAAATCTAATTTTATTATTTTTTAAAAAATTTATAATAAACCTTTTTTTAGAAAATATTATTTTGGTAACATATGAATACATTACCAAATATAATATATTTCTTTTTAAATAGTTTTAAAATATATTATAAATTATAATTAATATATTAAAAATAATATTTATTATTCATATTAATATTTATAATGATTAATTTATAATATCCACGTTCAAATAAATATATTAATAATATTTCATAGTGGTGTAAAAATTCAGATTCCTATATAATGCAAGGTATCACAATATTGTGTTTGTAAAAAGATTAAATTAATGTTGAATTTAAAAAATATATAATTAAAATTAATTTATATGAGAAATGATGCCAAAAATTTCATGGTATAAAAGGAAAAGACCTAATAAAATTAGCATACATTCATAGACTTCATGGATTAGTGGGTTATTAATTTTGGTTTGTTGAACGATTTCCTCAGTTGTGTTGACAATTGAATAGTTAACCGAAATTAGTTAAATACATCAACAAAATTATTTTGATGTTTTTTTAAATAAATTGAAAAGAATATTCATTAGTACTATAGTCTTGTCCTTTACCTATAGAAATGGAGAATTTTTCATCTACAATTATGCTGCATTGAAGGTTCTTGGTTGTGTTCATACACTGAATGGTTAGGAAATTGACAATGATTTACATCTATTGAAACCTCATGAGTTAAATTATCTTACACATGATATATAATTATATTAAATAAATTTTTTTATTTTAAAATTTATATTAAATCATTTACATTGAGTAAAGTGTGATATATATAATGATATTATAATTTTTATTTATATATTCATTAAAACATATTTTAACACGGGGCATAATATGATGAATTGAACTGATTGAGGATGATAACTATATAATTCATTAACATTTGAGAAAAGAAAATTGTATAAGTGATTCTTTGAGTTAATTATATTATTCTATAATAACTATGATACATTTAAAACACAACCCTATAGTAAATGTTTGGATGAATTTTATCATATAAATTGAGTATACAAGAATTTACTCTATTTTTAGGTGTCGGTATAATATTTGTTGGAAGGAATTTAAAATATTATAATGATATTCAAGATTCACTAGAAATGGTATAATATTTTATGTATGTTATGTTTTAAAATATTAAAAGTGATGAATAATATGATTTCAAATTTGTAAATATATTATCAGTACCTTGTGATTCTCATTTGAAGAGAGAATTATTTAGTGAATATCTTAGTTACATGTTTTCCATTCATCCTGGAAGGACTATGATGTATAGATTCCTATAAAAGTATTATTAGTGTGATCGAATTAAATAATTTATTGTCGTTTTTTCCACAAAATGTTTCACTTATAAACTGGTTAAACCCAATCAGAAAGATCAAAAGGGTAAATCATAGCCTTGTCGAGTTCTGGATTGGAATTGGTAAAATGTATTTATATATATTGTTGTGGGATTAAAAAAATTCATATGTATTTAATCTTATAGTTTATGATAAAATTAATTTACTAACAAAATATTCACACTTCCCACGGATCTAAAATAATATGTATTTTGATCATATTTATCGACTAACTCAAATGGAGATAGTTAGGTCACATAGAGTTCATCTATCCATTGTTTCAAACCTTATACCCATGTCCACTTATTATTTTTATAATGGACATAATAATTGGTTGTGTTCAGAATTAAATTATACAAAAAAAATTCGTCCTCAATTTAATAGACATAAAAAGCCAATTATTTTTACCTTCTATAATATGATTCCTTTTAATTAAATAGATTAGAATTTATGTTGGGATAAAAAACATCCATTGGATGAGTTTTAATCATAAAAATATTCATTCTATTATACATATTTTACCTTTTGATTCATTATATTAAAAATCATGTTAGAGAGTAGCTTGATGGTAGGAAGTATGTGAAAATAATATTTTTGACCATAGTTTGTAGGGTAAATGATTGATAAGGTAAATATTATGAAACAACATATGAGGATGGCTCATAGTAGGAGTAAAATTATCGTGGATAACCAAAAAAACATGATTTCCTTTGAGGTGGGTGATCATGTTTCTCTTAACATGTATCCTTAGAAAATTTTGTATCCTATTGGTAAAAATTGGAATTTATGTTCACAATAATTTGGAAAATTTAAAATCCAGGAGAAAGATGGACTACATTCCTACTGAGTGGGATTATATTCAATTTTATCTTATACACATAACATATTTGATGTTTCATCATTATTAAAATATATGATATATGCATCTAATGTTCTATTCATTGTATTAGTAAAATTGTTAGAGAAATTTTATTTTAAATAAATACCTATTCATTTTGTTAAATGTAGAGACAAAGCATTGTAGAATAAGGTGATTCACTATGTTAAGGTTTTGTCTAAGAAAATAGTTTTGAATAAGTAACATGGGGATCTAAAAAATCTAAGATGGAATGATATCCACACTTGTTTAAGAAATGAATATAATTTTGAGGGTGTGATTCTAAAAAGATGGATATAATGAAACAAACCTAGTAAAGATAATAAATTTAATTCCATATTATTTTTCATGGATTAGATAGTTATTGATCATATTAATATTATGTAAATTTTAAATTGAAAAAGAAATAGTTGTATTCTTGTTAAATTCTATTTCATATGTGGATTTATGTAAAAGATTATTTTCAATTTCATATAATTTGAATTCGAAAAAGTGAATTCCATTTTTAAAATCATCATATCAAAATTATCTTAAGTTATTATTTTTTAATTTCATTAAAAATATTTATTTTTTATTATATAGTTAAAAGACCAATTATTTTAAACTGTAATTTCATTTCAATAAATAAATTAATTTAAATGTTTTATTATACATTGAAAATGATATAAATTTAACACAAGTATTATTTATTTATATATATTCTAATTATATGCATTTTAATAAGTTTTATACATTTTTTGTAAGCTCATTTCCATTATAAAAACAAATATATCTTTTTAAAACAAAAATTATTGAGTTTTCTGTTTTAATATTAAATTAATTCTATCCAATTCAAGAAAATGATTCCTAATAAATAGACTCCATAATTTGAATATTGAGTTCAATATTTGGAAAATCTTCCACTTTAATTTTTAGTAATTATAAATCGTAACATTATTAAATATTTCTTACTTATATAAGGATATATCGAGTAATTTGGGTTAAAAATAATATGATAAAGAATAAAATAATTACACTAAAACTGGTATTTAATCAATTATATGAGTTTTTTTAGAACATCCTAATTTAAGTTCTATGTTTTGTGAATTTTTTGACATGTTTCATTGAAAATAAAAAATATATTATGTTATTTAAATAAAAATAAAAAAAACTCTCATGCTATTAATATTTTAAAAAAAATTGTTACTATGATAAAAACAATTTCTCTTAGTTTCCATATCATAATTTAAAATATAACTAATTTCTTATAAAAATAATTTGTTTTTATTTTCTAGTTATTAAATAATTACATTGAAAGAATTCATAATTCCGACCTAGATCTTCTAAAAATAGTATAAAATCATTTAATAAATTTTATAAAAATCTTAAAAAAATATCATTTGATTGAATTTTACTGTCCCATGAATTTTAAAGCAATATATATCTTTGTATGTAATTTTTAATTGATTTTATTAAAATAAATTTATTGTCATGTTGTTTTCTATTTCATTTTAAATTAATTATTCCAAAAATCAATCATTAATAAATTATAATAAATACTATATTTTTAAATGAATTATAATTCATAAAAATTATATCTTCATTAAATTGAATGGAATGTGGTATAAAATATCTTACATTTCAATTTAATGGTAAACTATTCCTTTTTTAGTATAGATACCCAAACTAGACATACATGGAAATTACATTACTTTTTGTGAAATACTTAATACATAATAAGAAACAACACTCAAGGACCGTAACAGTTTAGTGTCTTTGGTAACTCTGAATATAGTCTTCTAATCAGGGTGATATATCTTCAACATCTCCCATAAAGAACTTCCCCTTTTGTTTTCTTACATAAAACCATTATTTATATCATGGGAAAAGATAACCTAAAAAGGGTGAGCTCAAATTCTCAGTAAGGGTAAACATATTAAACATAACAAAATCCATAAACATTTGAATGAAAAAACATGAACATAAAATCTAAACATCAAAATCATGAGTAATGACATAAATCTTGGAATTAAATAAGTCATAGATCATAAAGGAACATTAATCATGATAAAATAGAATAGGAATAAAACATGTAATTTTTTCATCCATTACGCACATGTTATGATTTCCATAGTAGTGAAGGCATTGCTGCCAAGACCATCTTAGTGGACGATGTCCATTACTGAATCGGGTTAACATATCGTTCCAGCCCTATATTACTAAACTGGATTCACTTGTCATTCCATCCATATCAATCACTTGAGATATAAATCCTTACCCAATGTGTTAGAGGGAGATATAGGTCCCACCCATCTCATAATTAAATCATTCTTACTTGTGCCACCAAATTAACATAATTTATTCTTCATAACTCAAAGAATAAAATGGGTTTCATAAACATCATCGCATCAAAATGTAAAACATATAAAACAAATGGATATCATTTTATCAGGAGAATAATTAAACCATGTAAATAATAGATACATTATACCCTAAACATAAACATACTAAATTATGTCATCATATATGGAAAATAGTTTAGATAAAACACTTGAAATAGATTCTTGAGGAAAATATCCTTTCTTTTCAAAATAAATTTCTTTTCACAAAATACCATGTTATTTTAAAAGAAAAGGAATTTTTTTGAAAATAATCAGGAAATATTTTAAAGGAATATTTATTAAAATTAGTTGTTATGAAACCAAAAAAAATCATTTCATGCCGTATAAGTTAAAAAAACCTTCTCCTTGTACTTTTGCAGGAAAAGTCAAAAAAGTTCTTCTTATGGTAAAAACATAATGATTCCTTCCATATCACAAAGTAAAAGTCAAATAAGTGTAATCATGACTTTAAACATACATGGAAAATATTAAACACTTTTTTAAAAACATTTTGTGGCCATGGACGAAATATATACCCCAGTAAATACTTAGGTATAAGCAATCTCGGATAAAAATTAGATTGCAAAATTATCCCTTACCATAGGTCCAATTTCTTCCGTATGTGTCTGAAATGACTGTATAGTTGGTTTGTACATATAATTAACTTTTAACTGAATCATAATAATATTTATTATATCATATATGATTCACTTATGACTTTATATTACCCGTTCATTTGACAATTTTCATTTTAAAGAAACGTTTTGGGTAAAATCATTTCATTTACCGTACGTGTTTCGACTTTTTTCTTGATATTGATACTTATTTCATGATATAATTACTTATATACTATTAAAAAGGGTTTATATATCATAGATATTCTGTATATTAATGTATAAAATATACAGATAAATGAAATGAAATACACTATACATGGAGACGGTAGACCGTACATACACAGGAACACTGTTTTCATTTAATTATTGAATTGAATGGAAGTAAGTAGAGTAATTATATATATATATAAATCTATTAGGTTTATTATGACATATATTTAATCATTAAGTATTATATATATACTTTATAATCATTCTTGAATGGATAACATGTAGAATGGATCTCATCGCGTTCGTGGAGATGGTAGTCCGTATGTTCGCACGAGCTATGATATCATTCTCTTTATATTAACATCATATATAATTTGATGGTATATCATATATACATAATCATAAAAATATTATATTTATTATTTACTTCATTTATACTTATTATTATACCCATCCAAATGATGAAATGTTTAAATAACAAACTACACCACGACGTGGAGACGGTAAGCCGTACGTACGCACGTGAGGTGACTATTTCATTAATAGGATGGTTAACATAACTAATATGGTTGCACCATTTATATAATAATATCACAGTATATAAAATATACTGGTGTTATTATTTTTGAATGGAAACAATATTGTAGGAGGATGTGGAAGAAGAATGAAACTTGAAATAGTTGGTGAGACATTTACCTCTTCATCATGCCCTTCCTTTTGATTTGATTAAAAGGGATACTTACGTTGGATTTATGAGTAAAGAAAGGCCTCAAGTATTACGGGAGGATAGTTTATAGGGTATTTGGGAAGATTTTGGCCTATTAAAATGGCTTTTGATATGTGAATTTGAGAGAAGAGGGATTGCCCTTTTATAAGAGGGGTGAGGGGCACATTAAAAAACCTTAAAATCTTATTTTATAATACTTTAATTTTCGGTTCATAATGGCTTCAATGTGACTTATTTAGAGGATACGGTGGTGATGGGTCGCAAGCCACTCTACCAATAAGTTTTTGACCAGTTTAGGTTACCAATGTAACCTTATCATTTAGATTTAACTCTAAGTTAAATAATTTAACTTTTACTTTGTCTTCTTGTATTCTTACATTATATGGTTCATAAACATAATATAAACTTCCATTAGAACCCCAATTGGTTAATTAATTTCATATATATTAATATATAAGTATTTTGGATGATACTTATATTTTTAGGACTCTTATATCAATTAATAATATAATATTTGTTTTATAAACTATTTTATTTGAATTTGGACACTATTTGGTATTTTGTTTTTCATAAGATTAAAAAAGAATTATTAATTCGAAGAAAATTCATATAACCAACCCCAGTATATTATATTAACCTATAAAATTGTTTTAATTCATAAAAATTCTCAAATTACATTTTTTTGGCTATTGATAGTATCAATTATGTTAATATTTCTTTAATAAGGTAATTAATGCATCATCATTTTGTCATCAATAAATGAAATTATTTAATGTCTAAAAATTATAAATAAAATATCATTATTTAGGAAATATTTTTATCTTTATAATTAATATTTATAGTCAAATTTATATTGTGTTTAACCCTATATTAAAGGTGTTTTAGTTATTAAACTATGATTTTAACTCTTTTAAATATTCTTTCAATTAAATACTAATAAATGTACTAATCTAATCCAAGCGGACATAAATGGTCATATTTTATTCCTAAGTTTGTTTTAGGTCGAATTACATTTATCCAATAGATTTTGGACATGTGTTAGGTATTAATAATATCATTTTTAACCTTAATTACCCTATTTACTTATAACCGTGGTAAATAAAAGTACAAAGTTTTTATTCACCAAATATTGTTTTCATCTCATTTAACCACATTTTACTTACGGATATAATCCATGCCTCTAAAATATTTTAAATTCAACTCACAGATGCGGTAAAATTAAGTTTTATGTAAATTTTCAAATGCTCCTATGAGGTGTGTAAAAGACGGTAAACAGTTTAATAAAATTTATATATATATAAAATTATTATAAAATGACTCCAATGAATTACATTGAACTTATTTAGGAATTATGTATCAATTTTGACCTAAAATAAATTTAAATAAAATAAATGATTATTAAAATAAAAAGTCTTTTTTAACTAATATCTTAGTGTTTTCACTATTCATCAAAAATTGAATGTTTTCAGAAAAATAGTAAAAATTTACTCTAGGATAATTTCGATATTCTGAATCTAAAAATTAAGTATATTTTGAATGATAAAACTTATAAAATTTTAAAATGTGTATATTATTATTCATAAAGGCTAGATAATATAATATTTTAATAATATATCATTTTTTCGTGAAACTCGGTATTGCGTACAACACAAGATATCGAGGAAGGCTGATCTTGCGGGAAACACAATCCTAGAATAATGTTTTTGTATAATGTAAACTAATATAGTGATTCGTATAGCACATGCTAATATTGGTGTAGCGTACAACACAAGACATCAACGAAATTAAAAAGAATATATCTCATAAAATCTAGGTGTGTTACATTCTACCCTCGTTAAAATGAATTTCTCCCTCGAAATTCGTCAGGGTTATAAATGCTTTACTAATTAAATGTTTCTTTAATAGAAACCCACATCATAAAAAGGAATACCAAAACTGAACATAAAAATCTATGTATAAAACGTAATGGTTACCCAAAGTAACTCGTCACTGGGTTTCCACATATGAGAACATAGCTGAAAATATGGATATGGAAGAAAAATCTAACCATCATGTTCTGATGGAGAGTGGTAGAGAACATGGCTATGAAAAATCCAACAATCACAAAGACATAAACTTGTGTTGATCAAAGGAACTATCTGAATTATTAGATATAAGGGAAACATGACAACATTTTTTGTTTTCAAAATCTTTTCAATAATGTTGAAGAATTTTTTAATTAAAAGAAATAGTTACATGATTTTGGTTCTATCTCACTATTTTTTGTGCCTTTAACAATTTCCACTTCATCTCATAAATAAATAAAGTTGAATTTTTCTCTCGTGATGTGTTAGAGGATCATGCGATAGAATGATAGGTCATTCCAATTGACTCAAAAATAAGGTTAGCAAAAGTTATTAAATATACATAAGTTCATCTAAGGTGAAATTAATCGCATATAGTTCCTAAAATGGACTTATACATCATATAACATACCACTAATTTATACTAACCAGGGACTTCATGTAGGCCAGTAGTAGGTGATAAAGGCATGTTGCACTTTGGTTGTGGGTTGGATTTCCGCAATCTTGTCTAACGCAATGGGTTGTTTCCCATCCTACAGGTTGTCCTTTTTTTAAAACTACACTATTATAACATTCCAGAAATAATATCGAAAAAGGTTCTATCCTTGAACAATATTATCTTATGTCCAACATAATCCATTTTAAATCATTAGAATTGTTCAAAATACTTCTATCCAAACTCATAGTATAAAGAAAATGATAACTAGAAATGTCATGAACCAGGAATGTGAATACCATCATTTATCCCCCATATATAATAAGATACATATTTTTGGTCACATTAAAAACATGTGAATACCTTAATAATGCATTCTCTTGAAAAATGAATACCCATTGAACTTTAGAAAAACATGAATGTTGTCAAAGGATAACTCTTTGCACATACCAAAATTCCAAAACTTCTATATAATCAAACCATGATATCACTTTGTCCTCATATCAATCATGAGATCATGAATACTACCAAACATATTATTTTATCCTTATCCATTAATTATTCACATATAATCTAATTTACAAAATTATTTCAATATAATTATTGAAAACTAGAATAAACTAATACATGGGTATTCTAATATTCCACAATATTATAAATGAGATTCCATGATACTTTTTTGAAATACCATTACATAATCACTTAATCATTCCACCACATCATTGGAATACTCAACATCACAAATATTGATCACATGTGACTTCCCATATTCCTTTTACTTAAGTGGTTGTTGATGTCGATCATCATTAACCCTTGGATTAGGGCATTGGTTTACATAATGGCCCATTTCCTTGAAATTGTTTCATTGAAGTGTTGGTGGTGCGTTCTCTGTAGTCTTTTCCCTACTCACATTAGTAGCTACCCTTTTTTCATTACTTCACCACTCAACTGTTCAACGAACTTTGTTTCCACACTTAAAACATCTTCCATTTCCTTTTAGATAATCTACATGATGCTTCTTTCCAAAAATTGAGCATAAAGAAATAATAATCTTCTTTTCACCATTGTTCTGAGATTTCTCCTTGAACTCCATCATTCACAACATGTAAAAACCATGAGATGGATATGTAACACCAACTTCCAGTTATACCTTGATTGCACAACACAGAATTTATTCATAGCTACCTATGTCTCTTATTGATAATGTCATTCGATGACTTGGTTTTAATCCACTATAGAATCGATCAACTTTACTTTTAGGTTGGATGATAAATCCAGATGAATACCATTTCAAGCCATGTAAAATTCTCCTTGTTCATACCAACAGATTCAAAATCCTTTTTATTAAGCTCAAGGAACTCATTTTCCTTCTTGTTTTGACGAATACGAGGGAAATAATTATTGAAAAACAAGTTCTTGAACTCATCATTTTCAATGGATTCAATTTCATCATGGGGCCTTGTATTCTTAATTAGAGTCCACCAATGGAATGATACACCTTTTAAATGGTAAATATCCACAATTACTTTTTCATGCTCTGATCAGTGAAGTATTTAAAATATCTTATCAATGGTACTAATCTATTGTTGAAAAATAAGTGGATCGGAAGACCCATTGAAAGAAGGTGGACGTTACCTCATGAAGGACTCAATAGAATATTGTTCCCTTATTTTCTCATTTGGAATTCCATAATGATTCATATATTAAGTAAGTATAATAATATGATTTTTCACTCCATATCCCATAACATTGGTTTTTTCAGGGGATAATCATTAGATCTTCTATTATGTTGATCAACACGATTCCTTCTGGTTCTAGCCATCGTCTAAAACACAGAAAGAATAGTGTGAGAGGGAAAAATAATCATAGGAAAACTACATAATAAAGGTTAATTACCTTCAATATCTAAAATCATTTGTTTAATTCTAATATCATTAATCTAATTCTAGTACTATAACCTATACTTATACTTAACCTTAGAGATCCCTCGACATACCATAGAAATATCTTTTGGGATTTCACTAATGTTTTCGCATCCTAGTTTACAAAGGTTAACTAAAAAATTACTATAATACCAAATGTAGAGACCCACACTTGATGTACATGGACAATAAATTACTTGTGTGGAATACTTAATACATAACATGAACCAACACTCTCAAGGACCGTAATAGTTTAGTGTCTTTGGGAACTCGGAATATAATCTTCTAATCATGACGAAAGATCTTCAACATCTTCCATAAAGAACATACCATTTAGTTTTCTTACCTAAAAAAATATTTATATCCTGGGGAAAATAAAACATGAAAATGGTGAGTTCAAATGCTCAGTAAGTGTAAACATAAAGAACATAAAATAATCTATAAACATTTGAATGAAAAAACATGAACATAAAATCTAAACAACAAAATCAGGAGCAATGACATAAATCTTGGTAGTACATAAGGTATAGATCATAAAGGAACATTAATCATGATAAACTACCATTAAAATAAAACATGTAATTGTGTCATCCATTAAGCACATGTTATTATTTACATAGTAGCCAAGGCATTGCATCCAAGACCATCATAGGGGACAAAGTCCATTATTGAATCAGGTTCACCTGCCGTTCCAACCCTGTATTACTCAAAATGATTCACTTTCCGTTCTAGACATGTCTATCTACTTCTATATAAATCATTAACAATTGAATTAGAGGGAGATATAGGTTCCACCCATCTCATAATGAAATAATTCTTACTTGTGCCACAAAATCAACAAAATTCATTCATCATAACCCAAATAATAAAATGTGTTTCATAAACTTCATCCCACCATAACGTAATCCATATAAAACAATTGGATATCATTTCATCATAAGAATAATAAAAACATGTAAATAATAGATACATTATACATGAAACATAAACAAACTAATTAACGTCATCTTAGATGTAAAATAGTTTTGATAAAACACTTGAAATGAATTCTTGTTGAAAATAACCTTTGTTTTCAAAATAATTTTCTTTTCACAAAATGCCATATAATTTTAAAAGAAAAGAATTTTTTTTTGAAAAAAATAATGAAATATTTTAATGGAAGATTTATGAAAATTAGTTGTTATGAAACCGTAAAAATCAGTTCTCACCGTATATGTTAAAAAAACATTCTCCTCGTACATTTGCTGGAAAAGTCAAAAAGTTCCACTTATGGTAAACAAAAGAAAGATTCCTTCCATTACACAAAGTAAAAGTAAAAGAGGGGTAAACATGAATTTAAACATACATTGAAGAATATTAAACAAATTATTAAAATAAATTGTTGACTTGGACGAAATATATACCACAGTAAATACTTACGTATAAGCAATCTCAGATAAAAATGAGATTTCAAAATTATCCCTTACCGTAGGTCCAATTTCTTCCATATGTGTCCGAAACACTTTTATAGTGGGTTTGAACATATTATTAACTTGTTACAGAATCATAAAAAAATTTATGATATCATATATGATTCACTTATGACTTTATATTAACAGTTCTTTTGTCAATTCAATGTTAAATTAGCATTTTAGATAAAAAATTCATTTATCGTACATTTTTGGACTTTTGGTTCTTAATATTGTTACTTATTTCATGATATAATTTATTACAGAATGTAAAATATTATTTATATATCATATATATTCAGGATATATATGTATTTAATAGATAGATAAATGAAATTAAATACACCATTAATGGAGATAGTAGACCGTACGTACTCATGAATGATGTTTTCATTTCCTAATTGAATTGAATGGAAGTATGTCGAGTAAATATATATATATAAATCCAGTAGAATTATTATTTCAAAAATTTATTCATTATTTATTATATATATACTTTATAGTAATTCTTGAATTTCTAACACGGAGAATGAATCTAATCGCTTTCGTGGAGACTGTAGTCCGTACGCACGCACGAACAACGATATCATTCTTTTGATATTAAAATCATATATAATTGGTTGGTATATCATATATACAGAATTATGAAAATTTTATATTTATTATTTACATCATTTATACTCATTATTATACCCATCCAATTGATGATATGTTTGAATAACAAACTACACTACGACGTGGAGACAGTAAATAGTACATACACACACGTGGTGACTTTTTCATTCATAGGATGGATAAAATAACTAATATGGTTATATAATTTATATAATAACATTAAATTATATTACATATACTGGATTTAATATTTTAGAATGTAAACAACAAACAATGAGGAAGTGGAAGATGAAAGGAACTTGAAATAGTTGGTGAGAGATTTACCTCTTTTTCGGGTACTTCCTTTTGATGTTACATAAAGGGCTACTTAGGATGGATTTATGACTAATGTAAGACCTCTAGGAAGAAGGGTGGATAGTTTTGAGGTTATTTGGGAGGACTTTGGCCACGAAAAATGGCTTTGGAGGTCTGAATATTAGAGAATAGGGAGTTCCCTTTTATAAGAGGGGTGAGGGGCACCATAGGGAAAACATAAAATATTATTTTATAATAAATTCAGTTTCGGTTTCTAATGGATCCAAAGTGAATTATTTCGAGGATAGGGTGGGTATAGGTCTCACTCCTCTCAACCAATAAGTTTTAGACAAGTATAGCATACCGTTTTAACCTTATCATATAGATTTAACTCTAATATAAATAATTTAACGTTTATAGAGTCTTCTTGTATTCTTAAACTATATGGTTAATAAACATACTATAAACTGACAATCAGAACCCAATTTGTTCATTAATGTCATATATATTATTATATATTTTTTTCGGTCAAACCATTGATTTTTAGGACAACTATATCAATTAATAATATAATATTTTTTTTAAAAACTATTTTATAACAATTTTGACACTATTTTGTATTTTGTTTTGGATAAAATCATAACAAGATTATTACATCACAAGAAATTCATAAAACCAACCCTATTATATTATATTAACCTATAAAATTATTTTAATTCATAAAAAGTCTCAAATTACATTTTTTGTCTATTTAAAATATAAATTATGTTAATATTTCATTAATAAAGTAATTATTGCATCATCATTGTGTCAAAAATAAATTAAATTATTTAATATCTAAAAATTAGAGAAAAAATTTCATCATGTAAGAAATATTTTTATATTTCTAATGAATATTTATAGTCGAATTTATATTGTTTTTAACCCTATATTAAACGTATTTTAGTTATTAAACATTGATTTTTACTCTTTTAACTATTCTTTGAATTAGATAATAATAAATGTCCTAATCTCATACATTTGGACATAAATGGTCATATTTTATTCCTAAGTTTGTTTTTGGTCTAATTACACATATACAATAGAAATAGGACAAGTGTTAGGGTATTAATAATATCATTTTTACACTAAATTACCATATTTACTTTTAACCGTGGTAAATAAAACAAAGCAGGTACTATTCACCAAAAATTATTTTCAACTCATTGAACCAAATTTTACTTAATGATATAAATTGTGTCTCTCAAATATTTGAAATTCCACTCATAGAAGCAGTAAAATAATTTTTTCTGTAAATTTGCAAATGCCACTAAGAGGTGGGTAAAAGACAGTAAAAAGTTCAATAAAATTTGTATATATCTAAAATTATTATAAAATGACTCCAATGAATTACATATAAATTATATAATAGTTATGTATCTATTTTATCCTAAAATAAATTTAAATAAAAATGTTCATTTTTATATAAAAAGTCGTTTTTTTACAAATAACTCAGTGTTGTCACTATTCATCAAAAATTGAATGTTTTCAAAAATATACAAAAAATTCACCATAGGAAAATTTTGATATTTCGAATCCAAAAATAAACTCCATTTTGAAAGGAAAAAATTATAAAATTTCAAAAAGTTGGTATTAATTTTCATAATGGCTAGTATATATAATATTTTAATAATATATCATTGTTTAGTAAAACTCGGTATTGCGTTCAATGCAAGCTATCGAATAAGGTTTATCTTGTGTGAAACACAAGCCTAGAATAGTGTTTGTGTATATTAAGAAGCTAATAAAGTGTTTCATATAGTGCAAGAAAATCTTGGTGTAGCGTACACTCTAAGAAATCAAAAGTAATTAAAAATAATATTTCGCATAAAATCTCAGGGTGTTACAATCAGTATCTTTCCCGGCTGCTTTAGTGAAGAAACCATTTATGCCATGTGAATAGATAAATTAGTAAATAGGGGGATAAAACCAAATGATAATGGTGAAAATATCACCTAAGCATGTCCAATTTAAATTGTATGAGAATATTTCAACTTTTCATCATCTACTATTTGAAATATATGAAATTTGATTCATTTTTCTATGTAAATAAATTTTTATTAATTTAATATTTTAATCAATTCCATGAATGCTCATCCCCACAATTATAAGAGGGATCCTCCACTCATATTTTCCTCACACCATTATAGCACCCAGGTTATGAAAATAATGGTTAATATCTCTCCATAAGGTAACTCCTCAAGCCTTAGAGTCCTTGTATTTATTATAAAGCCATCCAAATAAGGGTTTTGGTGTAAAATAAAAGTGGTTATCGAAATAAGAGGTAAAACGTTTGTTTTTGATTTGTTTCCTCTTCTACCTCTATTAAATCTTCTTTAACCATGATAAAGTAATAACATAAGTATCTATCACGTAAAACGATGTTATTAAGCTAATTTAATAATATATATCCATCTATACTTCCACCAAATGGTAAACAGAACTAATGTTCATACATACCATGGACTACTATGTAGTGAACTGATATAATTTTTCTTTATTCAACAACTATCATGGATTATTATAATGATGGATGTAATGTGTGTGTGTGTATATATATATATTAACTTTATGACATATTAATCATTTTTGGAAGAAAATATATTATATATATTTTTAGTTTTCTATTAATTAAATAATGATAATATCATTCATGAATTTGTGTTGTTCCCCACCTCAACAAAGCGACGTGATTATTTTTTCCTGACCACATCAAATGAATATTATAGATATCTATATTTAAAGAAATAATATGATATTTATTATATATTTATCATTTTGTAATGATGAAATGAAACATAAATTTCTTCCATTAAGATGGTTCAAAATTTGAAACAATGCACATGATCATATTTTAATAGGTGTGTGGAGTCATAAGTCAATAATCAGGATACATGAAAAAATAACATAAGAAAAAAATTGATATATTTTAGTATTGAATAAACATATATATAAAATATAAATTTCTTTTTGAAGGATTATTTCCATGACCATCATTACTCTATGGATGAAGTCCCTTTATAGTTTGGGTACCCTCACAATTTCCATTAAATGTCAACAGAAGGATTCCCATAGTGGATTAGATTCACTCCCAAGTCCATTATATATAATACCAAGAAATATTAATCCAATTAAAATGACATATAGGGCTATAATAGACTCAAACATCACATTATAATAAACCATATATATATACGTGACACATTGATATGAAAATATTTATAAATCCATTATAACTTAATTAACCCTTGAAAAAATAAATATGTTTCTTGAAATCATGCACATATCATTATCATAAGACACAATGAGAAATAATTTTTATATTTTTTTAGTGGATATCACTACTGATTAATAATGACGAAGAAATGATTTTATAACAATAGAAAAACACTTTTATAAGAATATTATAAAATTATTTTGAATAAATTAAATTCTCTTTTCCATTGATAAAATTTATTTTAAAATAAAAAAATTAGAAAAAATGAGAATTGGAATTACCTAGAAAAAACATTAGAACATGGAAATGAGAATAATAAATAAGAATTGATATAATGGTGGGAAATTTTTTTCATGTTGTAAGTGTTAAAAAGGAGGATTCATTTAACACTTTTACCATCAAATATAAAGAAAATTAAAATTACCCATAGAGAAAATATTAAAAAGTTTTCCATTCTCACAAATATATTAAATTTAATGATAATAGAAAAAGTACATAATGTTTTATATAAGAATAGATATGTTATATATAAAATATTTAATTTAATATGGATATGGGGGAAAATTATTACCAAATATATTTACTTAATAAGGTATGTTCCACTTACAGGAAACCATTAGGTTGTATTTTAAACTAAAGGGATGTGAAATTTTAAGAGGATATATAAATAATTGAAAATAACAAGAGTATATAGAACAATTTTTTGATATATTTAATATAAAATTATATAAAATTGTAATTTTTAAGTAATCAATCTCGAATTCAATGTGAGATTATAAAATAGAAAATGAAAAAAAACTTATACTTGGTCAGACATACTACTAATTGATGTTCAATGAATTTTGAATTATTTTTAATATATATATATATATAAGAACCTTATTCATAGATATGAAGTTTATATGATTCCATTATAACTTCTCATTACAGATTTATGAAATTTTTATTATTGTAATAAGTCTTTTGTTGTCATCTTTATATTATCCCAGGCATGTTCCAGTTTTCAATTCAGATCCCTATTACCTGTTCATGACTTAATCACCTCTATGATTTTACATAATTTGTATCACATATGTTTCATATGGTTATGGTGTTCCATGGTCACTTTATTAAAATCATGGTATCATATTTCATGAAATTGCTAAAAATATCTTTTTTGTAAAGTTGGATTTTATAAAATAACATTTATATTGTTTAATAAAATATATATTACTATTTTTGACGTTCTTGTTTTAAGGGTCTCAAGATTATTCTTACAATAATATTTATGAGTTTCAGTTCTACTATAAATATATTATAATATAAGAGAGGTGATGAAATTTTTCATAAGTATGAGTCACAGATGATGTTGAGTCGGTGCTAACGATGAGTCTCTATTAAGGACAACTAACCACCAGAGAGGATCTCACCATCATGATGTCATACCGTTAGAATGAAAAATTGGAAAAGTATGAGACAAAACTAGAATAAGACATCACCATAATATAATCCACCATCAATTGTGTCATACTACTAAATCATAATATTCATAAATTATGAGGCATTTCTATCCTAACCTACCGTCAGTGGAGTCACATATAGAATGATGTCTCACCATCCGCTGACCTAGCTCAAGCATACAATTTTTCAAAATTATACCAATGTAATAATGCTAGTCTCAAACCACTAACATTTTTACATTGTTCCATAGAATCACCACTAGACATATGTACCACTACAGGGGGACACCATTCCAAAGACACACTTCCAGAATCTTATCACCAATCTATAACTCACTGTCATTGTTTTCTACTAATACTTTTTTCATTAAATATCCCTAATAGATAACTTATTTAATTTAATGAGGAGTGTTATTTTAATTATTATTTATTAGTAGATCAACATAACGCACTAAGGAATGTGTCATAAAAAAATATACGAGGAAGAATAGGATCTGGATATTCCTAACCACTGTATGCTTCTAATAAAAATGGATGCATAATCCCACACCCATATAGTGTGAAATACACTAAAGAAGGATGATACATAAATGTGTACATGAAACAATATATGTAGATCATTACAAGAAGATACACTACAATACACATATAATGAATATTATAAACAATATAAATATAACGGATTACTGTAGTCGTGAGTAGAAGTCATCTTTGATATTCAGTTTTATTGATGTATTCATGAGAACCTCTCTCGAGCTACACTACAAGTCAAACTCAAGACATAAAAGTTTCACTATTTAATAGACCATGAATTTATATCCCTTTTCAAATTTTATCTTCTCAGTCTATTCATATTTTTTACATTACGAGTAGTGTGTGTGTATTTTTATTTATTTCTCAACACACTATCTCTTACTATAACTAGAAGATACATAGATATATTCCTAACCATTTATATAACTATATCCACTAAAACACTGTGGTAGGGATGTTGTGTGACCTATTGTATTTTAATATTTCATAGATAACAGTGGATGAGGACATGCTTGTTATGTAATATTGTATATTATTGTAAAAACTTGTACAAGGTATGGATAAAACTATTTATTTATAAAAACTACATGGTGTTGAGTGATCAACATGAGGGGGGACTAAGTCTGAGCAAGATACTGAACCTATTATATTCAACATTCTGATGCATGTTTAATTTTCTTATTTTGAATCTATTCCATTGATTATGATAATTGTTTTAAAATATAAAAAATTTAATACTATGTTAGTTAACCTTAATTAGTGTTTTATAAAATTATAAATAATTAAATTTTTTTTCAACTAGTTAATTAATATTTTATATTATTTTGTAAGATACCAAATAAATATTCATAGAAATATAATAAATGATTTAAATTTATATCAATATGTTGTTTTGGTTAATTAGAACAATTTTAAATTAATTTGGGGATTCTATTTAAATCCATTTTAAAAAGAACGTTTTATTGGGTACTCAATTCACCCCCTCGCGAGGTACTAAATAAGAAAAGAAAATCTATAAATGAATATTTACTTTGGTATTAATGTTTTGAAAGCTTTTATACTATGATATTATTTAACCATTAAATGTAATGGCTCAAATCTGGGTGTCACTCAAAGGTGCCCCAAACCCGGTTGGTCAAATTACATCAACCGCATTTCCCAAACTCCAAAGGATTCTTACTATTCGTGAGAGACATGGATTGATAATGGGGACCCTATGCACTCATCGGAAGAGTATACATAGATGAAAAACAATAGTAAACAACAATAAAACATCAATACCATAAAATAAAATAAAATAGTGGAAGACTAATAATAACAAACAACTGGAGAATATATATAAATTATTCTTGTCACATGTGTCTAGGAAAGCATCTAAATAAGTCACAATGCTAGATATACAATTCAGAAACTGATGTATTTAAAAGAAAGTATAATTCAATAGAATCACAAGCCTCAGCATGGTACCATTCTTTCTAGGTCCTATAATAATCAAGTAGCTGATAAAGAATGTCACATTCCCTTATCTGTACCTCCAAAAATGTTATCTGTTTTTGTCCAAATGAAAGACCCAAACCATGTGTTAGATGAATCCTTGTAGGAACCCCAAAAAAGATATGTTCCTAAATATCATCAAGCATATATATTAGGTAATATGTAGAAATGAATAAATAAACTAGAATGTAAATAAAAGTAAAAAATCCTACAGTTTTCAACTATATTAATTTACATTTATTATTAAACCTATGAATCATGTAAACCTAGGATATTGTATAACAACTCTCTCCCCTATGTAATATTAACAAAATAGATGACTCCGAAGATCATCTAAAAAATGTAGTAAGATTGAGTACAATCTTGTGCTTTCGCTTGGAAGACTCGTCCCAATCCACCAATTATTCACAAACAACCCCTTGGGAATGTTCTCATAGTCTAACCCTTTTGGTATAACATTACACCAATTCATTAGATAAAGACCCTATATGATGATCTCACAGTCTATCACCTTTGGTCTAACAAAACATCAATCAATTAAATTATGACCCTATGGGAATCTCTAATGGTCTAACCCCCTTGGTCTAACATAACATCAACAATTATGAACGTACTCCATGGAAAGATCTCATGGTCTCAAACTTTGGATCGAAGATTCATTTAAACAAATATAACAACCACATGGGTAGATCTCCCAGTTTGACACCTTTGGGAATCTCTCACAGTCCAATCCCCCATGGTCAACATTCACAATTCATATCATAGAGATTTCATATAATCAATAACTCCATCCTAACAAACAAATCATGGAAAACAGGGAAAGCCTAAAAGGAATTCTATACCAATGACCATAAACATTCAATCAATTTGAAACACACCCATGGTGTGTTACAATACAAGGCTTATAACTTTACACATATGGAATAACCTATTATCAATCAATCAAACCATATTAGGTAATAAAAATGGATTAAATTATAGTCAAACAATACCCGAAATGTCGTTATGAGGAACTTTTAGCATATATAATCCCTAAAAAACATCAGATGTCACAAACCACTTACCTCAATGTCCTACGATCAATACACATGAACATTAACCCTTGAATTGGACTTTAATGGCATATATCTTTAAAAAGGAGAATAAAGCTCATCATTGAATAACTCACAAGAGATGGGGAATTAAGAAGAAAGGCTCTAGGGGTTTCGGTTAACTCATATGTGGGATTCTAAATCACCCAATGGTATCTCAATTGGAGCTTGGATGGATTATTGGGAGGGGTTAAGAGTATGTCAACGATTTTTTGTGCTCGTATACGAACCACAAGGACAAGAAGGGATTTCTGTAAATGATTCACACCCTCAATCCGATTTAAAAAAAATTAAAACTACAAAACATCATAATTAAATGCACTTGTTGTGTATTAGCCATAACTAGTCCCGACTAAAGAAGTCTACCAGGTCAGCAAACCACTATGAACTTGGACGTTGCACAACTATCACACGGCTATACGTGACATGTTAGGTAAACAACATATACTCATAAGTACAAGGCATGTACATATATTTTTTTTGTCTATTCCCTAAAAAACTACCGGAAAAAAAGATACACATCTGAAATGAAAATTCATATTATTAAAAAATTCCCCCTTTAAAGACATTCATCACTGAACTTCCCTTCCTTGGTTGGTGAAGTAGAATCTGTAAACAACTCCAACCACTGTAATCTTACATCAACCTCCCTCTCCCAAGTCTCATATTTCACTCATCTTTTCTATGATACAACCCATATAAGAGGAACATACCATCCAAGGAGAACCTTTGTGCTATGATTCACAATCTGAATAGGGTGCTTCTTTAAAGATGCATCCACCTCCAACTAAACAACCTTAGGTTAACAAAGCATGAGATGGGTATTAAACGTAACATTGTAGCGGATAAACATGAATGACGTCGTTCATAACATGATATAACTTAGGTAACTGCAACCAATAGGAAACTGTCCTGACTCTTTCCAAAACCTCAGATGACCCAACGTATCTTGGTGAAGGATTACCCTATCTTCTAATCCTCATGTGTCCCGCCCTTGGTGTGACACACAGGAAAACGTTGTCTCTAGGAATGATCTCCAGAGGTCATCTATGTCAATCAAAATATGATTTATACTGAGAATTTATAGTAAAAAAACTATTACGAATCAATTCTACCTGCTTAGTGGTCTCTTGGACAGTACAAAGTCCCAACATAGCTTCCTCGCCTGCCACCAGCCAAAATCGGGGTGATCAGAATTTCTTACTGTACAAAGCCTTATAAGGATCCATCTGAATATTTTCATGAAAATTATTATTGCAGAAAAACTATATTTTGGGTATGTCTCTCTCCTAAGATGCCATAAAATCTAGGATTCATGCTCAAAGCATGTCCTCTAAAACCTAAATTGCAAGATCATACTGTCCATTTGTCTGGGGATTGTAAGATGCACATAGAAGTACCTGTGTACCCAAAGCCTTCTATAGACCCTTCTATAAATGAGTAGTAAACTATACATTCATGTATGAAATTATAGATTATGGAAACCCATGAAAACATTCTATCTAACAAATGTACAACTTTCCATGATGTTCAACACTGAATTTTTACTTAACTGACAAGAAAGGTGAAACCTTCCTTAGTATGTTATCAAAAACCCTTAAAAATATTTTCCATGTGGAAACCTTGGTAAACCCATCATGAAAAAAATAATGACATAATTACTCTTTTACTCAAGAATGGTTAACTAATGTACCAACCATGTCGATCACTAATGCTCCAACTTCACCTGCGGATAGGTGGAACATCTCATAACAAAACCATCTACATTCCTCTTCAAACCTGGTGACCAATACTGATGATGTAAATCTCGATATATCTTTGTGACATCAGGATGATGTGCCCATACCAAAGAATGAAAGTATCACAATAGATCCTACAAATATGTCTGTTGACACCCATACGTGCCCATGGAAACCCAAAACTTCATCCTCACCTATGGTCTTCCCAGGAGTAGGTTCCTCATTGGATACACTCTCTCGTAGTTATAGGCCTTCAGAATCTGATAGATGCCTCATTCCAACTCAATCCTGTAGAGTACAGATCGCCAATATAGAAGAAAGAAATGACATCCCTTTTTTCGTGCACAACAATTTTCATCTTAGTGAATATATCCATAAGCATCCATTCACAACTAGCCTCCTAAAGTACATGTATCTGAGTTCATCTGGTCAATGCATCAGCCAATGCATTGCCTTTCATTGGAATGCATGCATATTTAATGTCAAAAAACTAAAGGTACTCAAACCACCTTCAATTTCTCAAATTCATATCATTCTATGTAAAAATACACATGAGACTTTTTCGGTATGTGTACACCACAAAATGATCTCCCAATAAGTAATGTCTCCAACAGTGTAAAGCATGAACAATTTCTTCTAACTCATGATTTTGCGTAGGGTAGTTCATCTCATTTGGCCACAACTGTTGAGACCTATACATAATTCCTCCTTCCCCCTATATATGCACTACTTCCAACATGATACCTGATGTTTCATAGTAAAAAATGTAAGTCATTACCTTCTCTATAAAATTTACTATTGGTGATGAAATCAATCTCCCGTTCAGCTCCTAAAAGAATGAATCATATGAATCCATCCACAAGTACTTCACACGATTGTTATTCAGGATCATCAGTGGTGCTGATAACCTTGAAAAGTACTGAATATAGTGTCTGTAGTAACCAGCAAGCCTAGAAAACATCACATGTTAATGACGTTCTTTGGCTACGCCTAGGATACTACAATTCCAACCTTCTGTAGGTCTACTGATACTCCTGTCTCTAAGATAACATGACCAATGAAATGAATCTGATCCATCCAAAAGTGGCACATTGAGAGATTAGCATATAATTGAATCTCTCTTAGTGTACTCAATGGGATCTCAAGATGGATGGCATGGTCATTTTGAGTGTGAGTTTACACTAAGATCTCATCCATGAAGACAACTAAAAAAGTATCAATGTAAGTATGGAACACTGGGTTCCTAAGTTCCATGAAAACATTTGGACCGTTTTTTAGATTGAATGGCACAACTAAATACTCATACAGACCATACCTACTCCAAAAGTCCATCATGGTTATATCTGATGGTATAATGTGCATCAAATGATATCCAAATCTTGAGTCAATCTTTGATAACACCTAATATCCTCAAATATGGTCAAAGATATCATCAATCATCAACAAGGGATATTTGTTCTTGACCTTCAACTGGTTCAAATTCTGATATTCCACATAATGTATGAGGGTAGCATACGCCTTATTCGAAAAACGAATAGGTGAACCCCAAGGTGATGTAGTAGGTCAGATGAAAACCTTTTTCTGTAACTCCCCTAACTATTTCTTGAGCACCTATTACTCTGTTTTATCCATCTTATATGGAGTAATGGATACTGGTGCCGATCCTAGAACAAGATCAATAGAGAAACCCACCCCTCTCTCTAGAGGTAAACCTAAAAAATTCAACTAGAAAGACATATCTAAAATGATCCAGAATTGGAGGAAAGTCCATATGTGAACTCCCCTGGACATCCAGATATAAACTACAAATCTATGATGTGATTCATCCCAACCATTATTCTTGGGTCCAACTCTACTCACCTAGACATCCAAAAAATCCTTGTGTCGAAACGATGCCCCTATTAGTGATATGAAACTCACCCTGTGGTGATATAAGTCTACAATGTTTTAAAAGGAGACTAATTGGTCCATCTTGAGAATGATATCAAATCCTAAATCTTTAATACATAGATGTACCATAAGAAGTTACACCCACAAACCTCAATGGGGCACTCCATTCATAGACACAAACTATCTATCCTAATTCAAAATGGAGTTTCTAGCATCATAATATAATCCGACGTAAATATGTAGATCTGAAGACTCTTCATAATAGAATCCTATAAAATATAATTACCGACCCCTATATCAAAAATATCAGAAGCTAAAATTTAGTAAACTATAACTATAACATTTACTGTAGAGTGTCTAAGAACCTCCTCTTGATGGGTCTCTTTTATTACAAAATTCTTACCTATACTGCAACCCAACGATACTGCTTGGCTACCCTGAGGTTATCCAACATATTGTTGATGGAAACATTTCATATGGATAACTCGGATATGAACAACTCCTCGTCCTGAACGTCCTGAAGAACCCCAGTTCCCTTACTAATGAAAAACCGGTGGTCCTTCTCCTGAACGTGGAGTCCTAACAGATCCATTATTACACACTATAGGCATGAACATACTACAAAAACTCTGAATCTACCCCATATTTACACATAATCAATACTGAACTTGTTCCATAGCGAAATGTAGTCTTTTATTCCCACTCTTTCTACAATTTTAGAACACCACATGGATACCTAATGAAACATCCATTAGGCGCTTCATGATATCTATCAAAGGAGTACCATCCATTGATAATGAACCTCCATGGTGTGCATATCCAAACTCCATAAGATTGTGCTTTGTAATCAGTGCCTAGTTTACTATAGCAGTCAACGAAGTCAACAGAAAAACATTCACCTGTGATCAGTTTTGGTATCTGAGACCATCCTCAAATCACCAAGCTAGTTATAATTCATCACCACCAAAAATAGGTGCGAAGGGATAAAGGTCTTTAAAGTGAGAAGAAAACTCCATCCATAAAAGATCACCCTAATAGGAATGTATTAACTCCGGATATCTTTAATCACTCAATATCTCAGGGTAGAAGTAATCATAAAAGGTTCTCTGAAACTATTCAAAATCCATATTATAATGTAGTCCCACCTATGAGATAACATCCCACTATCTCTAGGTGGAATCATGTAGCATGTAAGTCACTAGATTCACCCTCCTTTCAGGTGGTGTATGCAAATGATCAAAGATAGAATTCGTGGCCTCTAACACATACTCTGTATTATGTTGTCCTCCAGCCCCTGAAATGTGGGAGGATGTTGCTGCTATAACATGCACGTAAAGTCTGCCATTGTTGGGGTAGGATGTGGTACTCCCTAAAAGATATGTATCATCCTCATAAATCCTTCACAGAACTATGAATTAACACATGTGTTTGATATAACCATTGGTGCCCAAACGATCATGATGGGAGGATCTTCTGGTAGAAACTAATCTACCATTTCTGGAATCTAATCATTGCCCGACACCTAGAGTATAAAAGAAGGTCATCATGGTGGCATGAATCTACAAGGTCAATCACACACCTTAGTATAATATTATCAAGGACTACAACTTATAAGTGAATGAAAATAATAGGAGAAGGAAAACATTAAATATTAACAAAATAGGGTTACATGAAATATATAAACACTATACGGTGTGTTCTCTTAATAATTAACATGGGATTGAAACTCTTCCAACCTGGTCATATAACACCCCATACACACGAGGTGTTCCTCATGAGACATGCCATGTAATTGAATATCCCATACTACCCAGGTACTTATACATTTCTAGAACTACACGGTTCTACTATTGTAACATTACACAGTGGGTTCACCCTACACATGGAATGTACTTGACTGTTCCATCCACATGTGACGTTAGTCACACGTTCAGATACACCGTCAACTACAGCACACCGTTTCATCTAAATAGACATCATATTCTAAAAACGATTACCAACACCATATCTCTACTCGCACAGTGCGTCGAATAGTCTATCACTTCCTGGAATGTACATATAGTACATGTCGTGTACAAAAATCATTTATTCCAGAACGAAAGAACACATGACATGTGTTCATAACATCACCTATAGTGTTTTATAGTATTTTCAGATATTAAGCCTCTGAAACATCTTCATAACCCCCAAATTCATAAAAATATTCAAAGGAATGACATGTTCCAATACATGAGTGTACATACTCCCTAAGAATCAATGTTTTATATCCATATTCATATCAAATCCTAACCAAATTCAATTAACATTCCATCATGATCCTGAAAATTGCAATCCATGAGGGCCAATAACACCTCAGGAACCAAATCAAGGCAACAAACCAAAGGAAAAATTACATATACTAATACCTTATAAAAATATAAGGTATTTCTATGACAATATTTATCACAATAGAATTCATATCGAGTACAACATCGATCATGACAACATGAAATCAGTAATGCACCCTAAATGGAATGACATGAATACATGACATGTGATATATAGAATGTTATTATATGATGGATGAGATGGAATAACCTCATCTCATTAGGTTTCAATAGATATAGAACCACAATAATATCAATCATAACAAGAAAAAAGAACTGAATCACCCAACTGTAAAATCAAATCAACTACAACAATTGAAAAACTATGAAAATTGTAATTTTCGTGGTAACATGGATTTCCCCAGTACATGGGTTAGCTAATCCCAAGAACAGGTTATTACCGAATATATATTCCTTCATATACCAATCTATTGGCACCAAATAGTATGGAATAGCCAAAAAGAAAACCTCCAATGATTCAAATTTGTAATGTCACATATTTGGGTTACGCCAAAAGGTTCCCCAAACCCAGTTGGTCACATAACCTCAAGAGCATTTCCCCAATTTCTAGATGTTGATTACTAGAAGTGAGGGAAAGGTGTGATAATATGGAAACTATTCATTCATTGGAAGAGTATACATAGTGGAAAAAAATAGTAACCAATAGAGGAAGTAGTAATACCATACAACAAAAGTAAATAGTGGAAGGCTGATAGTTATAAACAAATAAAGCATATATATAAATGATTCATGTCACATGTGTCTAGAAAAGCATGAAAAAAAGTCAAAATGATGAAATTACAATACAGAAACCAAATTACCGAAAATAAAGTAAACTCCAACATCATTTCAGGCCTCATCATAGTCCCATGCTCTTCAGCACCAACAACAATCATGTGTCTGGTAATGAAAATCACTTACCCTTATCTGTACCTACAATCATATAATTTGTCTAGATCCAAAAGAATGAACCAAAACGGATGTGAGATGAATCCATATAGGAAAACAAAAAAATATCAGTGTCTAATTGTCAGTGATTATATATAGAAGGTATTATTCCAGAATAATGTAATAAACAAGGATGTACTCAAGTAAACAATCCTATAGTTTTCAGTTACATTCATTTACATTTATTATTCACACATTGAATCTTGTCCCAATGTGAGTTATCCTAAGCACTATATCCCATGTAAAATTTTAAAAAAACAAATCTCATAGAAGATTATCTAAAAAATAAATAAATATAAACTCCAAGATTGTTCTCACGCTTGGAAAACTCATCACAATCTTTCAATTATTCACAAACAACCCATTAGGAATGTTCTCAAAATCTAACTGATCTGGTGAAACATAACATCAATTCATTAGATAATGACCCTATGAGAATCTCTCACAGTCTATACCCTTTTGTAAAACACATCATAAATAAATTAAATAATAACCCCTAAGATACACTCAAGACCGTTAATTTTACCATTGATAATTCCAAATCACGAGTTAGGTGATTTTTATAATGAACCTTCAATTTTCTTGCGTCATCAGTTATTAACAATTCATTCTTCATAAGAACACATCCCACTAACTTTAATCGTCATTTATAACAACTATTATCATATTAATCATATATTAAAGGACTATAATATATATGTCATAGCATAAATGATTTACTTATTCTTTTTTATTACCATTTTGTTAACAATAAAATGCTAATGTTATGTTTTTGGTAATAACCACTTTGTTTACATATATATTATTTGATTTATTATTATTTTAGGCCTATTATATTGATAATTATTTCACCATAAATATAATTTTCACCATGATTAAAATATAACATATATTCATTATATGTTTTCATATTAATTAATAAAATTTAGTGATAGAAAATGAAATAACCAATTCATGGAGACGGTGTGTTTTATGTGTGGAAGAACAATATTTCAATTTTCTTTTATTATTTAAATAAATAAAATACTATTATATACCATAAATAAAGAATAAATTTAATTTCAAATATATAAAATATTTTTATGAAAATGTTCCTTAATAAATTACATGTAAATATTAAACAAATCACATCGGTATATATAACGTTAGATTTCTATACACGCGAGTGACATTATCATATTACCATAAATTGCAGAGTGTAATGGTATTTGTGATATAATAATTATAGAATCAAAATAAAAAAATAATTATCATATATATATATATATATAATTAATAAATTCATCATTATAACCATCCTTGATTGGTGGTAATGTAAAAAATGAATGACACCGGTTCATGAGGTGGTAGTCCGCCGTACACACAAATAATGATTTCATAACCCATTTTATAGAAGTGTAGATATTTTTATTTCATCAAATAAACATAAAAACATATAGATATATGAAAAATACTATTGATAATATATTATAATGTCATAATGATAATTTTAGGAGTTTGATGATGAAATAAAACCAAAATAATTGTATTGATGTATGTAACCTATTCTTTTGGTATCCTCTATATGTATTCATTAAACCCGTCGTATATTGGATTTACATCTAATATATGGATTATTATATGCAATGGATAATTATTGAAGTTATTTTGGTATGTGTTCTCTCAACCAAATTGTATAATTTTTTTAAGAGGAGTAGAGAACGATAGGCCATTATAAGTAAGGTGAGTGGCATACATGTAATGTTTTGAAAAGAAATAATTCTACCCAACTTTTTACATTTTTAAATGACACATAATGGATTATAATAGATCATATAATGTATATAGTTGAAATATTTCTAGAAAATTGGTGTTATATAAGTTTTATTTTATGTTTATCCCATATCATTTTAGTTTAATCCCCTATAAATGCATTTATACCTTAACAATGCTAAATATTGTAATTATTTTTACTATAAAATTTGATCAAGAATAATGTTGAACTTATTATATCATATGTATTTTAATAATTACTACTAATTTGTATATGGTTACATATTCCATTATAATTATTTGAAAAATTTCCTTTAAAATTAATCTAGTGGAATAGAAGAGAAATCAGTTTTTAAAGGGAAAATGTTCAACTGTTTTCAATGTTTTTATATCAAATTTCAATATGAAATTGAATATAATGACCTAAAGTGGATTAATGGAATCAAAGTTAAACCAATATAACTTTTAAAAATATTTTTAAATATAATTTATCATTAAAAAAATAAATCAAAAATGAACTATTTAGTTAAGATTATGTATTTATCAATATTAATAAAAAAAGAAGATTTATATAAAAATTTCCCTTAAATTAACCCAATGTTAATTTTAAAATTATGAATTCAAAATTGAAGCTTATTTAAAAAAATCATTTTTCTACAAGATTAATAAAATTAATTTTTTTATTGTTATAAAAGTCATAATAACCCTTTTTGGGAAGATATTATTTTTGTAAAATATGAGGACTTTACCAAAAAATTATGTACTTATTTATAAATAGTTTTAAAATATATGAAAAATTATAATTAATAATTGAAACATATTTCTTAATATTCATATTAATATTCTTAATGACTAGTTTATAGTACCCATGTTCAAATAACTATATTAATAATATATCATGGTGGAGTATATACATAGATTCTTGTGTAATGCAGGGTATCAAATTATTGTGTGTAGCAAATGATTAAATTAGTGTTGAATTTGAAAAATATATATCAATGATGACTAATTTATATGAAAATAATGCCTAAAAATTTAGGGTATAAAATTAAAAGACCAAAAAAATTAGAATTATTCGTAGTCTTTAGGGATTTGTGGGTTAATACTATGGGTTTGTTGAAATATTTCCTCAGTTGTCTAGAATACTGAAAAGAAAACCCAAAAATGAGTTAAATACATATAAAAAATTAATTTTTTTATTTTATAATAAAATTGAAAAGAGTATTCGTTAATTTAGATGTTTTGTACTTTCCCTACAGAAATGGTAAATTTTTCATCCACACTGATGCTGCATTTAAGGGTCATGGTTGCATTCTAATGCTAAATGATCAGGAAATTGACTATTATTTACATCAATTGAGACCTCATGAGTTAAAATATCTTACACATGATATATAATTATATTAAATAATTGTTTTCTTTCAAAATTTATATAAATCGTCTACATGGAGTAAAGTGTGATAGATATGATGATATTAAAAATTTTCTTTATATACTCCTCCAAAAATAATTGAACATAGGGCATATAAAATGAATAGAACTGATTGTGGATTATAACTATAAAACTCCTTAACATTAGAAAGAAGAAAATTGTATAGCTGATGGTTTGAGTTAAAAATATATTTCTATAATAACTATGAAACATTTAAAACACAACCATATAGTAAATGTTTTGATGAATTTTTTCCTATAAATTGAACATACTATGATTATCTCTATTTTTTAGGTGTTGGTATAATATCTATTAGAAGGAATTAAAAATATTAAAAAGATATTCAAGAATCACTGGAAAGGGTATAATTTTTTATGTATGTTATGTTTCAAAAGATTAAAAGTGATGAAAAATCTGTTTTCAAATTTGTAAATAGATTATCAGTGCCTTATGATTCCGAGTTGAAGAGAGAATTATTGAGTTAAGATCATAGTTACAAGTTTTTCATTCATCCTGAATGTACTAATATGTATAGAATCATTTAAGAGTATTATTTGTGTGATGGAATGAAATAATTTATTGTTATATTTTCCATGAATTGTATAACTTTTATACTGGTTAAACCCAATCAAAATGTTCTAAAGGGTGTACCTTAGCCTCTTCCAGTGGTGGATCAGAAAGGGTAAAATGTATCTATAGATTTTGTGGTGGGATTACCAAATTAATGTGTAGGTAATATTACAGTTTGTGATATTGTTAATTTACTAACTAAATATTCACATTTCCCTCCAATCTCAAATAATATGTATTTAGATCATCATTATCGACTGAATCCAATGGAGATAGTCAGGTTACATGGAGTTCATCTGTCCATTATGTTAAACCATGTACCTAAGTCCACTTAATATTTTTATAATGGACATAATAATTTGTTACGTTTTGAATTAAATTGTGCTATAAATTTTCTTCCATAATTTGATAGACATACAAAGCTAATGATTTTGACCTTAAATAATACGATTCCTTCAAATTCAATAGATTACCATGTATTTTGGGATAAAAATCATCCATTGGATGAGATTTTTTATAATAATATTCATTCAAGTATATATATTTCAACGTTTGAATCATTATATTAAAAGTCGTGTTAAAGACTATCTTGATGGTAGGATGTAGGTGAAAAGGATATTTTTGACCATTATTTTTAGAAGAAATGGTTGATAAGGTAAATATTATTAAACAACATATTATGATGGATCATAGTAGGAGAAAAATTCATGTCGATAACCCAAGGAACATGATTACCTTTGAGGTGGGTGATTGTGTTTCTCTTAACATATATCCATAGAAAAATGCGATCTCTATTGGTAAAAATGGAAATCTATGTTCACAGTAAATTGGAACATATAAAATCCCAAATAAAGATATACTACATTCCTACTGAGTAGGTTTATCTTCAATTTTATATTATACACATAACAAATTTGATGTTTCGTCATTAATAAAATATATGATAGATACATCTAATATCTAATTCACTAAATTAGTAAAAATTGATGAAAAAATTTATTTTAATGAAATAAATATTCATTTTCATGAATGTAGAGAAAAGGAATTATAGAATATGGTGATTCACTATGTTAAGGTTTTGTGTAAAATAATATTGTCAATGATGTAACATGGGGATCTAAAAATACTAAGAAGGAATGATATCAACACATGTTTAAGAAATGAATATAATTTTGAGGGTGTGATTTCAAAAATATTTGTATAATAAAACAAACCTTTTAAATATAATCATTTTAATTCCTTGTTATTATTCATGGATTATATAGTTATTCATCATATTAATATTATTTAATTTTTAAAATTAAAAAGAAATAGTTTTATTTTAATTAGATTAAATTTCATATGAGGTTTTATGTAAGAGATTATTTTCAGTATCATATAATTTAAATTTGAAAATGTGAATTCCATTTTTTTAATCATCATATCAAAATTATCATAAGGTAGATTTTAATAATTTATTTAAAACGATTGATCTTTTATTAAATATTGGAAATAACAATTATTGTAAAACCGTCATTTCATTTCAATAAATAAATTAATTTAAATGTACCATTATACTTTGAAAATGATCTAAATTTTACATAAGTCTTATTTATTTATATATAGTCTAATTATATAAATTTTAATAAGTATTATACCTTCTTTTATAATCTCATTTCCATCATAAAAACAAATATTTCTTTTTAAAACAACATTTATTATGTTTTGTGTTTTAATATTAAATTAATTCCTTCCAATGAAAGAAAATGTTTCCTGATATATAGATTCCATAATTTGAATATTGAGTTCTATATTTGGAAAATATGACACTTTAATTTTTAGTTATTATTAATTGTAACAATATTAAATATTTCTTACTTCTATATGCATTTATCGAGTAATTAGGGTTAAAAACAAAATTATATGGAATAAAATAATTACACTAAAACTAGTATTTAATAAATTAAATGAGTGGTTTTAGAACATGCTCATTCAAGTTCTAAAGTATTTGAATTTTGTGACATTTATCATTGAAAATAAAAAAAAATTATATTAATTAAATAAAAATAAAAAAAACCACTCTCTTATAGTTAATATTTTAATAAATATTTTCCAGGATAAAAAAATTTCAGTTAGTTTCAATATCATAATTATAAATATAAATAATTTCTTAAAAAACAAACTTGTTTTTAATTTTTAGTGATTAAATAATTACATTTCATTCTTTCATAATGTTGAACTAGATCTCTTAAAAATATTATAAAAATTAACTAATGAATTTTATAAAAATATTAAAAAAATTATTATTAGAGTTAATTTTATTGTTCCATGAATTTTAATGAAATATATATCATAGTAGGTAATTTTTAATGGATTATATTAAAATTCATTTATTGTCATGATGTTTTCAATGTCGATTTAAATTAATTGTTCCAAAAATAAAATCATTAATAATTTATAATAAATAATATCATTTTAAATGAATTATAATTCATAAAAATAATTTCTTCATTAAATTGAATGGGATATGGTTTAAAATATCATAAATTTCAATTTAATGGTCCACTTTACCTTCTTCAGTATCTTTCATGGCTTCTTTGGTGTAGAAACCATTTATGCCCTGGAAATGGATAAATTACTTAAGAGGGGGATAAAAGAAAATAATAATGGTGTAAATATCACCTAACTATGTCTTATTTCTATTGTATGATAATATTTCAACTTTTCATCATCAAATATTTGAATTATATCAATTTTGATTCATTTTTCTATGTAAATTCGTTTTTATTAATTTAATATTTTAATTAATTCCATGAATGCCCATCCCAAGAATTCTAAAAGGGATCCTCCACTCAAATTTTCCACACAACATTTTATCACCCAACTTCTGAAAATAATGGACAATATCTCTCTAAAAAGTCACTCTTAATGCCTTCGAGTTCTTGGAATTTTATAATTCCATCCAAAGAAATGTTTTGGTGAAAACCAAAAGAGGTGATCGAAATAAGAGGTAAACCATGTGTTTTTTATTTGTTTCTTCATCTACCTCCGTTAATTATTCTTTAACCATGATAAAATAAGAACATAATTATCTTACACATACTAAGATTTAATTAATCTATACTAATAATCTATATCCATCAATACTTTAACCAAATGGTAAACAGATCCAATGTTCATATATACCATGGACCACCACGTAGTGAACTTATGAAATTTGTTTTCCATCATCGATTATCATGGATTATTATAATGACGTATGTAATGTATATATATATATATGAAATTTGTGACATATTAATCATTTTTGGAAGAAAATATATTGTCTATTTTTTTACTTTTCCATTCATTTAAAAATGATAATATCATTCATGCATTTTTGTTGTTCAACTCCTCATGTAAGAAATGTGATTCATTTTTCATGACCATATCAACTAAATACTATATATAGCTATATTTAATAAAATAATATGATATTTATTATATAGTAATAATTTTTTAATGATGTATTGAAACTTAATTTCCAACCAATAATATGGTTCAAAAATTGGAACATTTCACACTATCATATTTAATAGGGTTGTGGAGTGAGAAGTCAATAATCATGATACATAAAAAAATAACATAAGAATAAAATTGATATATATGAGTATGGAATAAACATTAGTATAAAAACAAATTTCTTTTTCAAGGATCATTTCCATGACCATCATTACACTATTGTTGGAGTCCCGTTATAGATTCAGATCCCACCAAATTTCAATTAAACGTTAACAGAAGGATTCCCATAGTGGATTGGATTCACTCCCTAGTCCATTACATATCATGGAATGATATATTAATCCATATAAAATGATTTATAGGGCTATAATAGACTCACAAATCACATTATAATAAACCATATATATATGTGACACGTGAATATGAAAAAATTTATATATCCATTATAGTTTAATTACCCCATGAGAAATAAATATAATTTTTTCCTCTTGAAATGGGGATGACCTTGTTGGTTTAAGGTTCAAACAATCCAACTGGTTTCTAATGGGTTTGTTTGTAGAACTGGAAACATCCAATGATTCAATATCCATTTAGACATACATTCAAAAGGTAGGTGCTCATTAGTTGTGGACCAATGAGGCTTAATAATTTGCATTGGTCGAGAGGATGAGAGGTCGGACTCATCACACCTTTTTGAGGGGAATTATTGCCTTCTCGAGGACTCTATTTATAGATTTAGGTTATGTTCATGAATCCCTATTAAATTACCATGTATCATAATGAGATTTCCTTTAGAACATGGAATCAATTAATGATATTTAGGAAATTTTGAGAATATTTTTATATGTATTATAGGCTCTTCATCGATAGAGAATCATCTTTATTTGTTAGTGATTCTTAGTCAATGGTATCCTTCAATACATTATATAAGTCACTTGGTCATTATGATGACCATACCGGTTTTAATGAAACTCTGTGGGGAACTTGAAGTTTATTGTCGTTCATAAGTATGTGAATTATATCAGAGTTGAGATAGTACATGCAGATGGGATACCTACGTATCCTTGTTTAAGAAAGGAATCAGAACATACGTTGTTCGAGTAAGGGAGTATGAGATTTATGAATGATTGATGGCTCAAAGAAATATGTCATAATTACTTTTACACTTTATGCTCACGTTAGTCTTTCTCGGTGTGAGAAACAATATGTATTGGTTAAACCGGACAATTGTGCCACAAAAGATGCAATCATAAGAAATGATGTGGGGATTATGTATGTATGACTACCCAGATATATAAAGATTAGGATTTACATCAAGGAAGAAACCAAAGAATAGGGTTCATAACGGTATATGTTCTTTATGGTGATTTGAATACTCATCTTTGGACTTAATCCTGAGAAGGATCTCAAAATTGGAGGGGTCTTATGATTTGGTTTTTATTCCTAATAAGGATGTCCAAATCAAAATAAATTATGACTGGTTAAGAGAAATTATGACTGGGGCTTACTCCTAAGAAGGATGCCCATATTAAAAAATTTTAGACAGGGGCTAACTCATGAGAAGGAGGCCCAGGTTAAAGGGACTTGAGAAATAGGGCTTATTTTTGAGAAGGAGGCCCAGGTTACGGGGGAATTATTACTTGGGATTACTCTTGAGGAGGAGCCCCAGGTTAAAGGAATTTAGAATCTGGGAACTTGGGGCTTACTCCTAAGGAGAAAACCCAGATTTGGGAAATTATTATTGGGGCTTACTCCTAAGGAGGATTCCCAGATTTGGAAATTTGTGATTGGGACTCACTCCTATGGAGGAGGCCCTTGAATAGGGGACTTGGGGCTTACTCCTAAGGAGGATGCCAAAATTTAGAGAACATGGACTGGGGCTTACTCCTGAAAAGGAGGCCCAGGTTAATGATTCTCTCATCTTTAAAGGATGGGGTTGAATGAATGAAATATCTCACCTTAGTGATATAATGATATGTAAATCACTATGTTTTGAGAGATGTTCCATAGAATTACTTTCAAATAAGGAAGATAACCAAGGAAACATGCCATGAATGGATTTTAAGAGTGTCCTGAAGACTAAATCATGAAGAGGAAATGTGGATAGGCATAGGAGAGGTGAAATAGGCTGGAGGGGCACCCAAAATAAAGTAGGTGTGCAGGTCCTTTGTGGGCGCGCAGGTACTGGTCGCGCAGGTATACCTGCACGACACATGGGTACTTGCACGATGGTCAACCGATGAAGTAATACATGGGCGATACTTGGCTAAATCCTTTTGTATTATCCATAGGGGATTACAGAAGAGTGGCGCACACGTTCTGTTGAAGGGGTAAGGTGGCGCCCAAGTGTCCTCATTTCCCTTAAAGGTTAGACACATAGGCACGCAGGTGTTGATGAATTTCAACACTTCGGCCTTGCGCCCCCCCCCCCCCACCCACTCTATATCTTCCATTATAGGTATGAAATTAACTTAGATGTGTTCGGAAGCTTCCAGAAGAGACTAGGGTGCCGGGAGCTCAAATATTAATTTCTGTAATTTTTCATCCTCGAAATGGGAGGCCCACCGGCGGTATTTATAGGCTGCTAAAGACCCTAAGAGAAAATCAAAGACAGTGTGAATGTCACCTGCGTGACCACTATTCGGCGTGCAAGTATACTTTTGTGACCATGATGAAACTTGCGTGACCAAAGTGGGAAGAAATCCTTTTTCATGCCTTTGTCGATTTTTTGATGTTTTTTCAAAGGATGAATCACCTTGGACTAAGGTTTTCCCTTTTTTAGTCATTTAGAATTTGTGACAAAAAGGTGCATCCACAAAATTCCCACCTAAGAGTTCGATCCGAAGGAAATGTTGATGTGTCTATGAGGTAAAGAAGAATACCAAAGAAAATGTGGCGCACAAGTGTTGAGCGTGAAAATGGCGGCGTGCAAGGGTGAGCCGTGCAAGCTTCAGCACGTAGAGGTGAGGCCTTTCCTGTATATATGCAGTCATTCCTTGCGAAAATCACCAAATGTGAATTCTTCTGATCTCTCATCACCCAATATTCCGTCCCCATGTAGTTACCCAGTTTTATGCGGCTTCCTTTTGTGTCGCGCTGCTGTAGAGGTATTTGGAATTACGAGGTGATACCTACGCATCAAAACATGCGCGACACACTTATACTTGCGTGCCAACAAGGGACTTGCGCGAATTAATTCCTTATCCATTATTCCCACTTTTGTTCACATATTTTATGAAAAAACAAATTACATAAGAGTTAATTGTACAAACATTGTGCACATTAAATGGCTCCCAGAAGGATCGGAATGACCGATGAACTAGCTTGCAAGCGAATTGATGATATAAGGAGCATCATTTGACATAATTATTATACTATCTACAAAAGAACACTTCCAGATTTGGCCAAGTACTCGAAGAAGCATCATCTTGATTTCCCATAGAGAATTTATCTACCTCTATATGGATATGGTCATCTGCAAGAATTCACCATTCCAGAGGCAAAGAACTATCTACCAATTTCATGGTTTCATAATTACACCAATTTTTTTCATCAAATATCTCATGTGTAGGAGAATTTATAAATACTGGAATAGTGGAGAAGGCCTACATATTGAATTATATCCCATGTACCTCAGATCTGAAACCTCACAAACCTGAGCTGCAACCACATTGTTATCCCTCAATTTTATAAAACTCTCAGATGGATCAACCCAAAGGCTGGAAGAAGAGTTGGGACATTCGTCCTGGAGGAGGTGTGAAGCCAACCTAGATTTGGGCATATTTGGTGCGAAAAACATGAACAAAGTTTGTCAAATATTTAAAAGGAGATTAAATATATGAAGTCATATAGGTTGGTCAAGCATAAGTTTACAGGAATGATGACTTAGTGCCGGAGATAATCAGTCACTGGAGACCAGAAACCAATTCCTTCCATCTGAATCATGGATAAATTGGCATCAGTCTGTGGGATGCCCACAAGATCGCAGGGGAACCAATTTTGGGTGATATTTAAGATGAATTCATTCCCCCCAAGGCATCTTGGAATAATTCAGAGAAGACTCCATCATTGGATTTGGAATTATTGAAAATTTTCTAGAAGCTCAAGAGTTTAAAGAACTCCAAAAATCATTCCAGAAAAGATATTCATCATGTGGAATGGATGGATATGTTTCTAACCAAGAAGTAGGAGAAGGAGAGGAAGGAGAAGGGGCGCAAGGAGAAGGGTCCCACCTGTACTCATCCTACGACTTGCCCCAAAATTTAGAAGAGGGGTGCTCCGGGCATATTTTGGCCGACTCTAGAAAGAGGAGAATTTGAGACGTGAGGATATGAAGTGAATCAGAGAATCCCAAAATGGACTCGTCTGGAGGGCTTCGTGGCCTTATGGCTATATGTTTATCTTTTTCCGATCAGGGATTCGAAGGGAGGTGTCCAGCTGGGGACCTTCATTGTTGCAGCCAAGTTGGCTGAGGGTAAAATTTTTGGGTTGGCTGCCCCCATTTTAGAAATGATTCACAGGAGCATACTTCATGTCTTCATGGGTATGTCTCCTTTGAGAATAGTGGTAACATTCCATGTTTTGTGGGGATAGATCTCCACTAACATCAGGGAATATAATGTATAGAACGGAGTACATATCGTCGGATGTTCTTTCAAGCGATCAGTGAAGGCATTCACTCGAATTTCTCCGCTAGCTCTCAATTCTTATCACATAAAGGTGAGGCTGAGCATGTATAAAGAATTAAATTTCTTTCCTTATGGAAACCGGCCAACCAGGCGGTTTGTAGATGATGGAACAACCAGCCTGGGATTGAGGGCATACATACTGGTCTACAGAGATGGTGTACTAGCCACCAGGATTGACAGAGAGATTATATGTGAGGCATATGCTCCATACAGATTTGCACACCAATTCATATATTTGTTGTAGACTTTTGTATCTCCTCCTGTGCATTTCATTTCATAGCAGCATCTGATGGTTTCCCGAACACTATGTTTGTTGACTTCTATGGAGAGGACCAAGGCAGTGTTTGATCTACCAGTTCTACAGCGACATGTAACTTGACTACATGGTATTCTGAGAACTGGATAGCATCCTACCCTGGAGGGGTGCTGAATCAACTGGTTTATCAAGAGGGGAAAAGGAAGATAACTGAAGAGAAAGAAACCCTTCATCTGGAAGGTGATTCTTCTACACCACCCGGAGCTGATTCACTGGGTTCTTCACATAGGGCCGACTCGCCGGATTCCCGGGATGGGGATGATGAGGCACAGCATGTGGCAAAGAGGCCTCGAGTAAGATATAATCCTCATGTCAGAATCAATAGACCAACTACATCAACTACTACTCAGTTACTTAATTGAGGCAATTCCATCACCATTACCTTATAGAGAAACAAGTATTATTTTCTTATTTTCAATCTATAGTTTCAGGACTTGGGAAGAAGCTGATTCCCAAGATTTTATGACTTTCCTCGCAGCCTTAATGTACATATACCGAATATCTACATCCAGAGGCTGTCTAGACAAGGCGAAGTTTATACTGCGATGCTGAAACTGACTGGCTAGATTTGTGCGAGGGGATACACCTCCTTGGAATAGGGAATCTTCTGGCCTCCACCAATATCTGTTTCAAGGATAACCCCGATGAAGTGTGGGCTTACATCAGAGATCTAGAGATGCTCATATATGTCACTGATAATTCCCTTCCTTTCACCAAGAGGGTGAAGGAAATGATAGATCGTGGAACCACTAAGAGGATTGGAGCTTCTGGATATGAGGAGTGGCACGATTAAGTGGCTCCTAAAGATGTATGTCTCTTTACTTATTTTATTTGTAACATGATTCCAATTAAAGAATTGTTACTCAAGGAAATTATTCTCTTCATCCTACAGCATGCAAATAAAGGAACCGCTAAGGTTCCTTAACCACAGTATAGCCCTGGTGGTACTGTCTTTGGGGCTAATGAATCTCCTCACAAGTCGGGCGAGCTATCTCCAGGACAACAATCCATGGATGAGGAGATGTACATGGATTTTCATTCTCCAATTCATGTACCTGTAAAGGAGACAATCAACACTCCCAAAAAACCAAAGAGACAAAGGCAGAGATGGAAGAAGTCCACAACCAAACGTTCCATCAATTGTGGTAAGTCTTGCAGATAGTCATGTGTCTTAACACATGAAAAAGGATGTTCATACTTCTTGGGATTGCAGGGGCTTATTCAATTTCTCCTTTGAGGGAAATTAATGACCCTCATATGAGGACCACAGAGGGTACAGGTGAACAATCACAAATTCATGTTAACATGGATGCTTATGAAGAAGGTCCAGCGTCTGTTCCCAGTATCACTCCTGCTACTACTGCAAGGAGACAAGAACCTACATCTGTTAAGTTAACAATTATTCATAATATGTTGAATGAAACATCAACTGACTTCCATTCTGTGATACATTATGCTCAACCCCTGCACTAGAGATTTTGGCGGCCATTGCATTTGATTCCAAAATTTTAACTGAAGATGTTGTCCAGGGTCAAAGGTTGTAGGACGAATGTATCCAAGATTACATATCAAATGCTCCCACTAGTGAGATTAACCATGATTCTAAGATAACATTGGATGAAATGATGGAAATTGGTGCATATTTTTTAGATTTTTTAGATCAGTTTAAATTACCATGTAATTAATAAGATTAATAATGTGAGTGTTATCCTTCGTCATGTTAAAGAAACATCTTATTACATATCTGATAATGATCAGTTCAAATATACAGTTCCATCTGACCAAGATGCTGAACTGCTAATTCCTGAAGGTGGTATAGAAAACCCTACTATAGAAGAGACATTAACACAAGTGGAGATGAACCCAGTAGAGCTTCCTAAAACTCATCCTGAAAATCCTGTCTAATCTAGGAAAGACGGGGAGGAGCCTCTCAATTTTCTAATCTACCATTGGGTAAGGGATAACAATTTCTGCAACTGCACTTAATTTGAAAGACAACAATTCAACTTTTTTTATCCTTTGACCCAATCCAAAGATTTCAATTGATTATGCAGGGCCATCAATTTCAGTTGCTAGATCTGGAGGTGAATCTTCATCATTCGCCAAACGGCAATAGAAATTGATGTTTCACGGGTCAGGGGGGGAAGGAGTAGAATCGGGAACTTTCCTAAGTGCATTAATCCCAGATTATATTCCCCCCTGCGATAATGATGCTGAGTCAGATCTAGAAGTACAAAAGGTGCTTCAATTTTAACTACGCAAGGCATGGCAGAACATATGAAAAATCATATCTAAAGTGCCTCTAGAACAGCAGACATCGATAATTCCCCAACTATCGTCCTTGTATGACATGTTGGGACTTGGCGGTTTTGGATATCAAAAGATTCATTCATTGATGAAACATGTCATTTTAATGAGGAAGTAGGAGCATAGGTACCATCAATATTTGACCAGGGTGAGGTTGTCAGCGAATAACAGTGAATTTGAGGCTACAATATCTCGAGCTGAAGCTGATTATGATGCCAAGTTAAAGGAGCTGAAGCATAAGATCAAAGAGAAAGTCTTCCAACAGATGCATCTTCAGCAACAGTTATATTTTATTACTAGGGAACTTGACCAACATAATAATTCACTAGAATGATCTCAAACGAATGGTGTGAAATCCATTGAAGATTACAAGAAAGTACTCTATCAAGCTGAAAATAGTGACGTTGGTCGAGTGCATGAGCATCAAGTTGCTGCTGATGAAGCTTGGGATGCCGTAAACCAAATAAAAAATTATGTTGACATCCTTTTGTAATTCTTGTAAATGAGAAGAGACTCTAGTCTATGGATGTCCATCTAACTCTTGGGCCTCAAATGGAAAAAAATTTCATCTTCAATCATTTTTGCATGCCTTCTTTTGCTACGTGATTTAAATTTTACCTAAGCCAATGGGCCTAGTAAGTATAGTTTGATTTTTTCTAGGATTATTATAAATAACCCTACAAACATTGAATTTTTTATTTACTCAATATTACCAAAATCATACGAAATTTATGTTTAGTGAGCTGACACATGACTTTTGTTCAAAGTTACCTTGTCTTTTGTGGGTAGTTTAAAGCCTTGCACATCGAACATAAAAAGGATAATGTTTAATGTCAAAATAACATTGACCGAAATGGATTAAAATTGACTCAATTCCTTGAAATTTTATCTGAAAACATATTACCAAAATCATGTATGAAGGAAAAAATGTAAACTATGACTTAAGAAATATTGAATCTGAGGAACGATATGAAAAAGGGCTAAATTGCATTAAAAGATTTATTTTCCCACGAATGAAGTTACCATCATTTAAAAAACCTGTTAAGGGGTTGAATTATGTAGGGCCACTTAAGGGAATTGTCTGCATAGTCAAATAATAACATCTTTTAGCTGATAGGTCCATTAAGTATACTATTTATGCAAGGCCACCTAAGGGCACGTGCTGCATAGTCATGCAAGAGAACTCTAAGAAATTTACTTTACTTCTTCTAAAAATCTAGTGGAAGTTTATGGAGATTCAAATTTAACAAAGCATAGAGTTTGTTGTATGGAGGTTTGTAATTGAATATGAAGAATATATTTCCAAACAAGATTGTCTAAGAACTGGATGACTGTCACTCCTACGAAGGTCTAACCCAAACGTAGGAAAGGGGAATATAAACCATTGAATTGAATACTTTCAGATCATGAAAAAGGGTATGGGAAAAATATGTTAAGGATGGCTATTTTTGCGGATCCCAACATATTGTCGTTAAGACAAATAAGGATAAAATAGGTCTTCTTCCCAAGAATGAAGTTACTATTATTTAACAAACCCGTTATGGGGTTGAATTATGCAGGGCCACCTATGTGAATTGGCTGCATAGTCAAATAATTGCATCTTTTGTTTGATAGTTCTGTTATGTGGACTGTTTATGCAAGCCCGCCTAAGGGAACGTGCTGCATAGTCAGACAAAAGAACTCTTAGAAATTGAAAATTTGTGAACAGAAATCCAGAAAATGGTTATGGAGATCTGACATTATTTTAGGATAGGAGTATGACACACCAAAACGGGCATTGTCCAATTTTTGTAAAGATACACAGACAAATGCTAACCATAATAATGTTTTGGATGGGTCCTTAATTGAGGTGTTGGACTGCACTACGTATCCCATAAGTATGAGAATCAATCCATACGTAGTTCATGAAATATAGTTTATCATCATGTGGTACGAGATTGATACGAGATCTTAGTTTAGGGTCATAGATCTCAGACCAAAATAATGAATACACAATGTGTGTTTTTTTAATAAACTAAAGTGAATGAAGACCAGGGTTTTCATATCAAATTCATGTTTTCATAAGGGACTTTTCATCCAAGAGACTAAAAGTGGAATTTGGGGATAAGCCAAAAAACGTGGGGTTGGGTTCGAGGGACACTTGAACATTCCTATGTATCCCATTAGGATGGAAATCAAGCCACACATAGTTCATGAAATACCCTTTGTACAGATTTGGTTTGTACATATGAAGGGTGAATGGGGACGTTAGTGCAATGATGGTTTGTCCCAAGATAAAAGGTTTGTGCATTTCCATGTATGCACATAGTCTTTGGAATATAACATGATTGAAAGTCAATGTAAATAATGATTCCCTCTTAGGTTAAAGTATCAAATAATGTTGTAGTTTATTGTCATATAGGAAAAATGTTTTGTACAGTTTAACGTCATCTAGAAATGTAAAATAGTGTACCAATATGAAGATATTGATTCTGGGTGTGGCTTCACAAATCAACATCGTATGAGATGGAGGTGAAACAATGTGAAGAGATTGGTTTTGGGCTGGAACCTTTGGAGATTTCCTACGTACCCATCCTGGAAGGTAAGGATCAAAGTCCGCGTAGTTCAATTGAAGAATGAATTAGCGATCAAGTTGTTCTTGGGGACAACGACATAAAAAATGGTGTTGGGACATATGTATGACAAGAGGCACATAGAAGGAGTTATGGTTGATGTTTACTCTAAGATCACATGAGTCATACTCAGTGTGAGAAACAAGTGGTTGAAACAACCATAACAATGCACAGTTTAACGTCATGTAGGACGTATTAAGGGACTTCTGTATAGTTTAGCATCATGTAGCTAGGAAGATGGGGACAATATAGTTTAATGTCATGTTGGACGAAAGGGGGACTGTGCAGTTTAATGTCATGAAGTAAGGACAAAAGTGGAAATAGTTTAACATCATGTTGGACGTATTAGGGATTTTTTCACAGTGTAATGTCATGTTGGATGAATGGTGAGAATAGTTTAAGGTCATATGAATAGACCAGTGGTTATGAAGTTTAATGTCTTGCTGGATGTAAGGGACTATGCATTTTAATGTCTTGAACCAAGGATGACACAGTTTAATTTCATGTTGGATGAGAGTAATGAAAATAGTTTAAGGTCATAATAATGTACCATGGATGGTCTAGTTTAATTTCATTTTGGATGTAAGGGACTATGCAGTTAAAATTCTTGTATCACAGAAGACATAGTTAAATGACATGTTGGATGAGGGAAATTTAAATAGTTTATGGTAAAATGAATGGACTGTGGATTGTTCAGTTTAATGTCTTGCTGGATGTAAGGGAAATGGAAATAGTTTAATGTTTTAATCAAGGACCATAACTGATGTATTTTGTGTTTATACAAAATACTTCTTCATAAATATGGCATTGGTTGGAGTAGTGAAGAGTTCTCAATCCATTGAGATTAAATAATAAGCTCCATTGGAGTAGACCTTATGTATTGAGTAAGGTCATTCCCATTTTGGCTAAATCATGGGAGGTTTCTTTCCTGGTATCATTGGAGTTCTGAGAACCAATACCAATTCTCCAGGAATAAATTAATGAAGAAAAACTTTTTTTTTTTGAAATCTCGTGCTATTAGATTTTGATAGACTTCCATGTGGTGCAGGGTGCACAATATTTTCTCATCTAATCATTCCAATTCATCCAATCGCTTTTGAGATTGTTCATCAGTAGATGACTGATCACAAATGGCTACTCTGAGTAATGGTAATTTAACTTCAATGGGAAATACCTTTTCCTTTCCATATACTAGTGAATATGGAGTTGACCGCGTTACAGTGCGGGTGGTGGTTTGATAAGCCCATAAAGCATGAAATAGTTTATCAGGCCATGACTTCTTATCTTTATCCACCATCTTTTGAAGTATGATTGAAAGAGACTTTTTGAAGTCTTCTATCTAGCCATTGGCCGCTCCATGATACCGAGATGAATGGTTGGAATTGATGTTGTTTTCATGATTCAACATCCTCACCTCGGATGAACCGAAATTGGTTCTATTGTCTGTCAATATGTTATGAGAGACACCAAATATGGTAATTATGTTAGACTTGATGAAGTTAACAATGATTTTAAAACAAAATTCTTTGAGAGGTATTGCCTCTTCCCATTTGTAATGGAATTTAGTAGCAGTAAAAATATACTTAAACTGCTTTTCTGTAGATAAAGGGTGAGGTCCCACCACATCCATTCCCCATGTGGAAAATGGCCATGAGTATTTAGTTGTATGAAGAAAATATGGGGGTTGATGAATGATGTTGGCATGTAATTGGCATGAATGACACTTCATTGTGAAATCAACAAAATCTTGTATCATTGAAGGCCAAAAGTATACAAACCTTCGAATTTGATCAGATAGTCTATGTCCAGACTAGTGGGCACCACAGACTCCTGCATGTACTTCTCTCATGACATCCATTGTCTCTTCACCATAAATTCATATGAAGAGAATTCCATCAAAACCTCTCCTGTATAGAATTTTCTCTAGGTGATTTGGGCTATCATAAAGAGTAAAATTGACCACTCATCGACAGAGTTATTCTTTCTTGTCTCTATTAGGTGGGAGTGTTCTATTTTGATGTTATTCCCTAATATGTGACATCCATCCTGTAGTATAACCATATGGTTCCGAAATGGGACTAATTACATTTATTTCCTGTGTTCTAGTTTGAAAAAAAGGTGAAATAGTATGATGGTGGGCAATAATGATGGTTGTCTCGTCCCGATTAGGATTTTCCAGAGTTGTGGCTATATTAGCCAGTGCATCATCTTAGGCATTTTTTGATCGCAGGACATATGAAAATGTTAGTTTCGAAGGAAATTCTACCATTAACTATATGACGTACTCATACAAAGGGATTAACACTTCTTTTCTGATGTCATAATCTCCATTGAGTTGTTTGATTACCATGTCTGAATCACCTTTCACATTTAAGTGATTCACCTATGATTGAAGTGCCAACTCCAATCCTATGATGAGAGCTTGGTATTCTGCTTCATTATTGGTACTTCCTTCCCACAATAAGGATTAAGGTAGAACTACCCTTTCCAGTGAAACGAGCACATTTTTTACTCAAATTTGTTGAATTTAGGATCTTACATTTTCTTCCCTTTTGGACTTCTAGAAGCACCATCAAATTACAATTCCCTTGGTTGAAGATTATCTTTAATAGAAAATACTTATTCATTTGGATGTTCAATATCTAAAGATGTATCTTCAACTGAAGGATGGTCAGCAAGTAAATCCGCTAGATCATGTCCCTTTATCCCCTTTTGAGATACATACTAGATATCAAATTGCTGCAAAATAACTTTCCACCTTGCCAGATGTTCTATAAGCATTGGACGACTAAGGATAAATTTGAGTGGGTTATTGCAAGATACCAATTGGACCTCGTGATGTTGCAAGTAGTGTCTCAACTTCTGAACAGCCATGATTAACTCTAGGCTGCGCTTATCAATACTTGAATATTCGGTTTCCGATTCAAGAATAGTCCGACTTATATACTAAAGGCAGTTTTCGTTCCTAGCATTATTCTTCTGATCAAGAAAGACATCCAATGATCGCTCTAAAGTTGTCACATAGAGGATAAGTGGTCTTCCTTCAACAGGTGGAATTAATACCGGTGGACTCAAGAGATATTTCTTGAGAATATCGAATGATTCTTAACATTCTTCATTCCACTGGTAAGTGACTCCCTTCTTCATTAATTTAGTGAAGGGTATACTTTTTCCTGCCAAATTGGCGATGAAATGCCGAATATAGGCTATGTTTCATTAAATTGATCTCTATTCATTAAAATTTAGAGGAGGTGACATACCAAGGATTGACTTTGTATTCTTAGGATCAACTCCGATACCATGATGGCATACAAAAAATCTAAGAAATTTTTCTGAGGTTACCACAAAAGCCCATTTTAAGGGGTTCATCTTCAAATGATGTTGTCGATGTTTGTTGAATATGACTTCCAAATCAGCCACGTGGTTATAATGTTGTTTGTATTAAACTACCAAATTGTCCACATAACATTCAACTAATTTTCCTAAAATGGTTTTGATGATATGTTTCATAGCAAGCTGATATGTTGCGCCCGCATTCATGAGGCCAAAGGGCATTACCTGATAGAAAAACAGACCCTAAGGGGCCCTGAAGGCAGTATATTTTTCATCTTATGGGGCCATTCAGATTTGATTATACCCGGAATATCCATCCAAGAAGGAAAGTGCTTCATAGCCAGTAGTTTCATCAATTAAGTGTTCTGTAATCGGAACTGGAAAATCATCCTTAGGAAAATTCCGATTATGATCTATGAAATCAATGAAAACTCCAATTTGTCCATTATTCTTTTTCACGGGGACAATATTAGCCAACTATTTGGGATATTGAACTTTTCCAATGAATTTATCTTTGATAAGCTTATCCACTTCAGCTTAAATTTGGGAAGCATAAGATGGGTGTGTTCATCTTGTGGCTTGCTTGAATCCTCGATGTTCTTATGGAAAACCCAAATGATTAGTAGAAAAATCAGGATCAAGCCCTAGAATCTCTGTATAGTTCCAAGAAAATATAGCTCTATTTTTCTTTAAAAATGAAACATACATCTCTTTATCTTCAAGAGTAATGGCGTCACTAATTAAAGTGGGGTATGGTCTTCTTTTGTACCCAGATTTATTTCTCTGAGTTCATCCATTGTGGTAGAGATACCCTCTTCAAATGCTGGAGGAGCATCTCGGAGATCTTTCTCTTCTTCTTCAACATGTGTTATTTCTTCTATTTCTACTTTCATAGTGGATGATGAAGTAGAATTTCGAGGATCAAGAGAGATGTTAAAATTTGAACATCTTAAATAAGAATCTTCTATTTCAAACCCGATTGATGATGAAGGGTCTTCTTTGGGTATTAAAGATGAGATGATGGTTTGTGAATCGACATCATCCTTCACCTCTGACATTACTATAACTTCCTCTAACCTAGTTGATGAAGTATAGACTTTCGGGATTTCATAAGATTAAATTAATACATCCCCATTTGAGATTTAATCATTGTTTGGGGAATTACCAATTTCTCCCATAGTGTCTGGCTTGATTTCCGTGATTGACATTATGGTAGTTTCCATAAGAGTATTTTGATTTGGGTCTATCTTGTCAATTTAACTGATATACAACACATAATCTGTACTCACATGTGAGAATGGGTTTACTGGAATCATTTCTAAACCAATTGGAGCATTAACCTTGGTAACATCCCTTGCTGTGGATTTCTCCATACCCTTCATGTGATAGAATTCCGCCTCAATGTATTGAGATTCACATGTCTAGAATGGGGATTTATCACCATACAATGTCCCAATTTGACCATAGAAACAATATTTGGGACATTGATGGTATGATGAAGGGATAACAACATTTTTATGTAGCCATGGTCTTCCATGAAAAATACTGAAGGTTGTATCGTGATCGACAACCATGAAATCTGAATTAGATACAAGGTCTCCAAACTGAGTTCTGAGTGTAATCTTGCCCAGTTGTTCCTGTTAATTTTTATCATACCCTTGTAACATCAAATTAGAAGGAGATAAATCATATTTTGTGAGTCCTAATCAATGAAGTGTAAGAATGGGGATGAGGTCGACTCCTAAACCATTATCAATGAATTCTATTGGGATGTCTACACCATTGAACATTCCATATAAGTACAATGGTATAATATGTCCATGCATGAAATCATCTTCATCTTCATTTGTGAAAGATATAACTGCATGTAATTCTACAGGATTATTCTCTACATGGTAGACTTTAGCCACAACAATTTCCGTTTCAAACACATGAGTACTTCACAAATCCTCAATAAGATCCTCCCAATGATCATTTGATAAATTAAAGGCATCAAAAATTGATATCTTGGCCGGTACGTGGTACAGGTGTTTCAATACATCATACTATTGATCCAAAGGTCTGCATTTACCAACTGAAACATGCGGTTTCGTAGGTGCCTTAGAAGTTGATGCTTTGGATGTAGATGCTTCATGTATCGAGGTAGGAGTAGGAAATACTTCTGCCTTTGGAATATTAGACCGACTACATCTATTTACTTTCTAAGAGGAATAAGTTGGAACCTCTAACCATCCTCTAGAGTAACTGCTCCAGGACTGAATCAGCTATTGGTGGAAGAATTTGATAGTTCTTGTTGAGCCCGCTGAAGGGCTCCGCCACGAGTTTCTGCTGCATACACAGTTTTGGAAAGGGTAGAATTGGAATAGTGGCTTCTGGGATATCTACTTCTTCCTCTGTATCCTATTCCTCTGGAACTCCCTCTAATTCCTCTGTTTGATACATGGATCTCAGGTTCATCGAGATCCAAACTATGACTGGCATAAGGATCTGTTAAGTGAACCATGTTAACAGAACCAAATATCAACTCTTCATCAGAGGAAAGATCTCCCTGATGAACCATTTCAGGTTGTCCCGTTTGGTGGGGCAGTGCCCGTTGCATCGATGTAGATGGAATAAAATCTTCCAGTGTCAAATTGAACTTGGGCATTGACACGATTCCATCATCTTCAGATTTCGTTTCATTCTTTGAATTATGCCGCCACTTTGAAGATTTTTCTTTTTATAATGAGGTTTTGTTGTGGCATTCATAGCAGAATACACAATTGGATTATTCAATTTCGTTCGTAAAATGGAATGATTTCGGTTGATTATTTTTATGACCATCCAATCTTCATATTTCTGCACATTTTTTTTGACTTCATACCACTCTCCTTCTTCCTCTGGTTTTTTAGCAGTAACACATGCTACCTGAGCTAAAAAACCATTCAATTTGACTTGTCCTGAGTCGACCATTTTTTGCAAGAGGTCTTTGAACAGAAAACACTCCTCAATGGGATGCCCCAACATTTGAAGAAAGGGGCAATAGTTGGGAAGATCTTCATATCCATCCTTGTATGGTCGCTTGGGCCTTGGAAATTGAACCAAATTATTCTCTAGAGCTGAAATGAAGTAACCAGGAACATTTTCATTTCAGAAAGAATAAACTTTTCTCTTTAGATCGTCAAATTGTATCCAACTTTGATCTCTTTGATCATCATGACGAAACGGCCTTTGTTGTTGATGCTCAGTAGGTGGAACCCTTCAGAAAGATGATGGTTTTAAAGTAAAAGAAGGTACAGGTGCTTGTTTAATCATAACTGTAGCAGTATCTGCTTTACCCATTCTATTTCCGGGAGATGATGTAATTACACGAGTTTTATCCTAAGTATTCTTAAGAGAATATTCAATCTGTTGAGCCATTGAACTAAGGACTCAAAACCCCCCTGTGTATTTCATAAGGATCAATAGTGTGTGTAATTAATCATGAAAATTTTCTACATGGATTTGAAACAATTCCTCTTGAGGGAGTGCTAATCGTAGCGAATGTGTTAATCCCTTACAACGAGCAATGAATTCTGAAACTCTTTCATTCTCCCTTTTCTTACAATTTGTAAGATAAAAAATTGTTGTCTTTGGAAAATTTGAGCTGAATTGAGGAAGGAATATTTGACGAAGATCTTCCAACCCAGTAATTGATCCGGATTGCAAGCTTGTATACCAGACAAAGGTAGGCCCTTGTAGTGACTGTACAAAACAAATGAGCTTAACTACTTCCTGTTGCTTAGGGGTTCCCATCATGGGATCACAACAGGAATCAAAATGTGTTAAGTGTTTCTATGGATCTCTCGAACCATAAATGATTGGGACTGTGGTACTTTCAAAATTTGTTGGGGGAGGAATCACAACAACCCATTCAGGGAAAGATATATTTTCTGGTTGAATTTGAGCATGATTTCCCTCCATAGATTCCAACCGAGTTTTTAATGACAAAATAGTAGTTATTATGTTTTGAGAAACATTCCGTTGAGGATGGACCTGAGGAGGTGCACTGACTGGAGCTTGGATAGATGTGGTGGCTGGTAATACAACTAATGGTATCACTGCCGATTGTTGTTTCACCTGACCCCTAGGATTAGACTTGTGAGGGTGTACAGGTAAAGGAGGATATTCTTGATCCATCTCAGTAGTCACAAAAAATTCCCTTTGCTGACTGACTCCAGCACGCTTAGGAGTAATACTACATTGAAGTAGTTCTGTATTTATCCTCCTCAATTCCTTAATTTCTTCCTCCTGTAATGAAAATATTTTCTCTAGTGATAGTGATTGGCCTTATCCAGAGGAATGGTATGTAACCTGATTCTTTTCGTTCCCCTTGTTGGATGCCATTCATATTTGGGGAAGTTAGTTATTGGAAGAAACACCCATATTTTGGGTAAGCCATTGATTTTGTGTATGCACACATTCTTCATTTGTGTCTTTGCGTACAACGTCTTGAGAACGAACCTCTTCATCTGATCCCTCTGAGTGTACCTCATCTGGTGGATCAGAAACAACGACATTGATGACATTAATGGATTAATAATGCATTGCATCCCCTATATCAGCATTTCTACGATATTGTATTCTTCAATGCCCCTGATGAGATATTTCCTTTTGTTGATTTTATCCTTCAAGAACTTCTTGATGAACCATAATTTGGAGGGAATATCCTGATAATTTGGATCTTCTATCCTCTAGGGTATTCTTCACTAAACGAGAGAATACTGACTTTCTCTGAGGAAGAGATTGAGGATTTGAAAAAGTCCCCAGTCCAGTGGACTGGGGCTATTCCTGCTTTTCCTGATCAACACCTTGAATCCAATTTGTTGATTCTGATGGTTAGGTTAAAAGACTCACCAGTCTGGAAAATGGGGTGGTTCTTGACATGTAATATCCAAGACATTCTTAAATTATCTCTTGATCTTGTAGACTTTAGTCCGGAAATTGGATGGATGTATTAATCTGTATCCACTTTTATCACCTGCCTCAAAATACCTTTGAATGATATTTGACACTTCTGTCACTTGATGATGTGCTTGCTTTAAACGAGAGGCATGTTCAATACTCTTGTTTTCTTGATGCAGGAGTAATTAAAAAACTTTTTCTTTTTATGCTTTATTTTTAGAAGAACAATTTGAGACATGTTCTTTGTCAATACATTGATTACAAACAAATCCAATAGACTGTGGATGGCCATGGACAATAACATTGAATGAGACCATTTTCGGAGGACTTTGCTAACTGGATAGCATAGTGAAATGTAGTGCTCCCTGAACACCTCATCCTATGATATGAATACCAGATGGGGAATTTGAAATTAATTGGTTAAATCTTCTTAGTGTTCCAAGGAATGAACGCTGAAGGGCTCTCTACTGCTTTTCAGCCTTCGGATATTGAAAAAATTAGAGATATGCCCTGTCAATTTGATATTGTAACAATTCTATTATCTTGATATGATTTTCATATTCATCATAAGAAAATATTTTCTTTTTCAACAGACAAATAGTTTTCCATATGCTGAGACAAATATCATGAATTCCATCTTCTGTCAACATCTCCGGAATGTCATACGGAGGGTCAGCCAAAGGCCATAACATGACTGGTACTTTACCTTTCTCTAGTTGTTTTCTCATATTCATTATTTCCTCTTTATCATTCAATATAAATTTCTTCTACCTGATTAGACCAGAGCTGGTGCTTTTTGGTTGCTTCATCAGATTCAATAATATTGGTAGATAATTCACTGATCAAACTAGAAGATGAACGACCCAAGGGTGGTTCGGAGAATGACCTACACCCCGGATATCATCTGATTGAGAAAGTATTCAACCTTTTATAGGTAAAGCATCAGACATGACTGGATTTACGTTTGCAACTGCCTCAAGATAAGAGGGATTTCTTTTCACTACATAGTCTATTAGAGCATTTTCTAGGCAAAGTGAATTACTACTATAGAAAGGACTTTCATAGCTAAATTCATCATCATGGGGAGGACCTCCCTGGTGGGATATAAAAAAAGATGAAACATTTTTATCGTTGACATTATGGCCACACAGATGGTTCTTGTGGCTCTCATATGAAGATGAAACTTGGAGATCGACCGATCATTCATGAAGAAAACCTTCATATAGATGTTTCTGATAAAGACCATCAGAATTAACATTCGCACTATTGGGAATGAGGGAGTCGAATCTTGAATTCCAACAGATAATTGTCTGAGGGAATCAATAACTCCAGCATCGAGTAGGGCCTTATTACAAATCGGCTCTTGATTTCTTCACAGTTCTGGGCAGGTCTTCCTTTTAGACGCATTTTTACTAACTTTTGGGACTACTTGTTGAAGAAAGTGGTCATAATGGGAATGTGTATGGAACTGTTTAGGATAAATGATCCGTTTAGGATGATTATTTCCACTCAAATCAGGTGTATGTTCCAGACATGGTTGTCCGTATGATATGGGGGTGTATGCCCCACAACCCTCTTGGACTGGAACAGAGGTGTGTGTCTGTTCCGGAGTGACATGCTGATGAGTCTCTCCACTTATGGGGATAGATTTATTTTTCTTTACCAAATATGCTGCTGAAGCTATTATAATATCCTGGAAAGAATCCAAAATATGAGCAGGGATTTGCTTCTTCACTTTCACCATTGACAGAATGTTCTTGGTGACTTCAGTTGCCAGAATTGGGATAGACATCCATTCCGTGCTTGAAATAGGTGTATGTATCTTCTCTTGTCCTCCTTTTCTTGTTAGTGAATTCTGATAGTACTCATGTTTTGGGGTAGAGAGTTGAGTCTACCTCTTGTTTGTCATTGGGGATTTCTAATTGACATCTATGGGTGCTACCAAACGAGACTGTTGGTAGGATTGGTCAATACTAGAATGTGTATGTGCCTACTGATTGAACTCCGCCAAACGTGGTTGATAAACTTCTTCAATACTGACAGACAAGGATGCTGGCAGGATTGATGAGTGTAAGCAGGTGTATGTGCCTATTTACCAGTTGTCAACACATTGGGTTGGCGGGCTACATCATATGTAGTCAGACGATCTTGTGGAATATCTGATGATCTATAAACATGTGTATGTTTCTATCTATAGTAATCCACCAGAATTTCCTAGCGGGAATGGCATGATGCTGACAGATGAGTCTACTGGGTAGCAGAATTAAAACGGACGAGTGTGTGTGCCCGCTCGTTTCCTTCCACCAGGTTAGGTTTGTGGACTTCTCCGGAAATGGAAGATATAAGAAACTGCTCACTGTTCACTGGTCGTCACCTCTGGTGGTTCGTCTTGCATTCTTGGGTTTGAGGAACCTGAGCTAAATTCCTGGAGATGAAACCATCATCTTGTTGAGGGTGCACTGTCGGACGAGTCTGGCAGCAATTGTTGTTGGGATCCATCGGGAAGGACTCTTGTCTCTTTGAATTAAGGCCCTAAGGGACCTTCTCATTCACCTTCCTAGAATATGGTAGGGACAGGTGATTACATTTCAGGGATAACGCCCCGAAACGGTTGGAAACGGTGGTTGGCACCACCAGCTTCTTCATCGCTGGTCGTCACTGTCCAGACGACTAGGGGGAATTATTGACGTGGAGGGCTTGTCGAGATGCATCTAGAGTAGGGATGGTACCATGTTGATGGTACTCCTTAACAAATGCATTTGATACCCAACGTTGATGACGGTGATGTTGTCCTCATAGCGGACGATGATCCAGTAGGGGTAGCAATAGAGGCATTCACAACAGAGTTATTCACAGGTGTGAACTTAGGAGAATCCATTCCTGTAACACATAAGATCATGTAAAATATTTCATGTTTGAATAATAGAAATAATCAATATAAGCTTGGTGAACCCATGGAGTAATACTTGGGTGAGACTTCGCTCAAGCCCTTAGTATTATTTCAGTTGGATTCCAGAAGAGTGGCGCGCATGTTTTGTTGAAGGGGTAAGGCGGCACACAAGTGTCTACATTTCCATTAAGGGTTAGACATTTAGACGCGCAGATGTTGATGAATTTCAACACTTATGCCTTTCCCCCCTCTTTATGTCTTCTTTTCTAGGTAAGAAATTACCTTTGAAGTGTTCAGAAGCTTCATGAAGAGGCTAGGGAACCAGGAGCTCAAATACGAGTTTCTCAAAGTTTTGGTCCTCAAAATGGGGGGGGGGGCACTGGGGGTATTTATTTGCTGCTAAAGACCCTGTGAGAGAATCAAAGAGGGCACGCATGTCCAATGCATGACCACTATTTGGCGCGCAATTATACTTGCACTACCATGATGAAACATACATGACCCACATGGGAAGAAATCCTTTTTTCCCTTTGTCGATTTTTTGATGTTTCTTCAAAGGATGAATCACCATGGACTAAGGTATTCCTCTTTTTCAGTCATTTATACTTAGTGACGAAAAGGAGTTTCTACAATCATTCATGAAATCATCCACATATCATTATCATAAGATGTAATGAAAAATAATTTGTATATTTTTTAGTTAATATCTTTATTGACCAATAATATAGATAAAATGATTGTATAATAATTGAAAATCACTTTTATATGAATATTAGAAAACAAATTTGAATAAATTAAATATTCATTTTCGTTAAAAAAATTATTTTATAATAAAAAAAATAAAAAAATGAGATTTGGAATTATATAGAAAAAACATTAGAACATGGAAAATAGAATCATAAATAAGAATTGATATAATGTTGAGAAACTTTATTCATGCTGTAAGTGTAAAAAATGTGGAATCATTAAACACTTTTACATTCAAATTTATTGAAAATATAAATGACCTATAGATAAAATGATAAAAAGTTTTCCATTCACACAATTATAAGTAAATTAAATTATAACAAGAAATTTTCATAATGTTTTATATAAGTATAGAGGGTAATATATAAAATATTTTAATTAATATGGATATGAGGGAAAAATAATTACCAAATATAATGACTTAATAAGGTATGTTCAACTTACATAAAACCATTAGGTTGTATTAAACACTAAATGGAAGTGAAAATTTAAAAAGATATATAAATCATTAAAAATAATAAGAGTATATAGAACAATTGTTTTGATATAATGAATATAAAAAATCTATAAAATTGGAATTTGGATATAATCAGTCTTTAATTCAATGTCTTCTTAATGAAGAGATACATATCACAAACTTATACTTGGTCAAAAATAATAAAAATTGATGTATAATGAATTTAAGATTATTATTAATATATATATAAACCATTATAATAGTTATGAACTTTATATGATTCCATTATAACTTCTTATTATATATTTATTGAATTTTTAATATTGTAATTAGTCTTTTGATGTCATCTTTCTATTATCCCAAGCATGATCCAGTTTTCCAATTCAGATCCTTATTACATGTTCATGACTTAATCATCTCTATAATTTTACATAATTTGTATCACATATGTTTGATATGGTTATGGTGTTCCATGGTCACTTTATGGAACTCATGGTATCATATTTCCAGGAATTATTAAAAATATATATTTTGTGAAGTAAAATTTAATAAAATAACTTTTTGATTGTTTAATAAAAATATATTTTACAATTCAGAAGTCATTGTTTTAAGGATCTAAAGACTATTCATACAATAATATTAATGAGTTTCATGTCTTCTATAATTATCTTGTAATTTAATTTATGTGATAATTTTTCCTAAGTATGAGTCCCATATGATATTGAGTCAGTGATAAGGATGATTCACTATTTAGGACAACTCACCATAATACAGGGTCTCACCATCTTGATGTCATACCGTTAGAATGAAATTTTGGAAATGTATGAGACAAAACTAGAATAATAAATCACCATAATATAATCCACCATCATATGTGTCATACTACTATATCATAATATTAATAAATTTAGTGACATTTCTATACTAACCTACCGTAAATGGAGTCACCTCTAGAATGATGGCTCACTGTCAGCTGAGACAGCTCCACCATCAAATTTTTCCTAAGTATCCAAATGTAACATCACCAGTATCAGACTGCCAACATTGTGACAATATTCTATTGTCTCACCATTATACATATACACCACTATAGGGGGACACCATTTCAAAGACACACTATCAGAATCTTATCACCATTCTACGACTCACTGTCAGTGTTTTCTACTTATATTTTTGCATTAAATTTCCCTAATTGATATATTTTTTGAATTTATTGATGAGTGTTATTTTAATTATTTTTTCTTATTATATCAACATAACATGCTGAATAATGTTTCATACATAATATACATGGAAGAATAAGATCTGGATATTTCTACCCACTACATGCTGCTGATAAAAAGTGAAGCATAATCCGACCCCCATATTGTGTGCAATAAACTGAAGAAGGACGACACGGAAAATGTGTACACATAGGAAGACATATAGATCATTTCAAGATCATACCCTTCAATACTCATATGAAAAACATGAAAAAAAATCATATCTTCTAGATTACATTAGTCATGAGTATAATTAATCTATGATTTTCAGTTATACTAATGATTGCATGAGAAAATGTCTCGAGCTACACTAAAAATCAAACTGAAGACATAAAAGTTTAACTATATAACAGACCACGAATTTAAATCCCTTTACAAATTTTAGCTTCCTAGTCTATTCATATTTTTTACATTATGAGTTCTGTGAGTGATTTTATATTTATTTCTCAACACACTATCTCCTCATATAACTAGAAGATACATTGATATATTCTTAACTATTTATTTAAAAAATTTCCCTAAAAACCTATTGTTGGTATCCTGTGTGACCAATTTTATTTTATTCTTGCATAGATAATAGTGGAATCGAATATCCATGGTACAGAATATTTTATATTATTGTAAAAACAAGTCTAGGGTGTGGATAAAACTATTTATTTATAAAAATTACATGGTTTCAAGTGATCACTATGTGGGTGGACTAAGTTTGAGCATGATACTAAACCTATTATATTAAAAATTGTGATTCACGTTTAAATTTTTTTTGGATCTATTAATTTGATTATGAATTTTTTTTTAAAATTAGAAAATTTATTCTTTTATAGTTAACATTAATTAGTGTTTTATAATATTTTAAATAATTAAATTGATTTCACCTGATTAATTAATATTGTATATTATTTTTTAAGATACCTAATAAATAATCAAGGATATATTATAAATGACTTTAATTTAAATCATTATGTGGTATTGATTAATTAGAAAAAATTTAAATTAATATTGGGAATCTATTTAAATCCATTTTGAAAAGAACGTTTTATTGGGTACTCAATCGCCCCCATATTGAGATACTCAATAACACAAAAATTTGATATCAATATATATTTACTTTTGTATTAATGTTTTGTAATCTTTTAAACTATGATATTATTTAACCATTAAATGTTACTGCTCAGATCTGGGTGTCACTCAAATGTGCCCCAAACCTGGTTGGTCAGATAACCTCAAGTGCATTTCCAAAACACTAAAGGATACTGACTAATAGTGAAGGAATTGTGATAATTGGGAAACTATGCACTCATTGGAAGAGTATACATAGATGAAAACAAATAGGTAACAATAAAAAAATAAGTAATACAATACAGAAATTAAATAGCGGAAGACTGATAGTAATAAACTACTAGAGAAAATATATAAATGATGCATGTCACATGTGTCAAGGAAAGTAGCTAAATAAGTCACAATGCTAGAAATACAATATAGAAACCAATTTATTGAAACGAAATTATACTTCAATAGCTTCACAAGCCTCTTCTTGGTACCATTATATCTATCTCCAACAACAATCAAGTACCCAATTAAGAAAGGTTCTTTTCCTTAACTAAACCTCCCATCATATAATCTATTTGGGTCCTAAAGAATAACCCAAACCATGTGTGAGATGAATTGTAGTAGGAACCATAAAAAAGTTTTGTTCCCATTTATCCACACATATATATAGTATGTAATATGTAGAAATAAATAAATAAACTAGAATGTTATGAAAAGTAAACAATCCTAAAATTTTCAACTATATTCATTTACATTTATTATTCCAACTTTGAATCATGAAACCCTATGATCTAGCCTAAGAACATAGTCCTCTATGTTATAGTAATAAAATATATGACTAAGAAGATCATCTAAACATTCAAGTAATACTGAGTCCAATCTTGTGCTTTGGATTGGCTGACTCATCACAATCATCCAATTATTCAAAAATAACCCCTCAGGAAAGTTATCATAGTCTAACCCCTTTGGTATAACATAACATCAATTCATTAGTTAAGGAACCTCTAGTAAGATCTCACAGTCAATCCCCTTTGTTATAACACAAAATCAATCAATCAAATAATGACCCTCTGGGAAGCTGTAATGGTCTAACCCCTTTGGTCTAACATAACATCAACAATTTTTAACGAACTCAAAGGAATGATCTTACTGTCTAAACCCATTGTTCACAATTTAATTTAAACAATTATAACAACCACATTGGTAGATATCTCGCTCTGACCCCTTTGGGAATCTCTCACAGTCCAATCCCCCATGGTGAACATTCACAATGCATATCATAGACATTTCTTATAATCAATAACTCCATCCTAACAAAAAATTCAGGGAAAACAAGGAATTCCTAAAAGTCATTATTTACCAATGACCATAAAAAACCAATCAACAGGAAACACACCCATGGTGTGTTATAATAACAAGGTATCTAACCTTAAAAATAATAAATAAACCTTTATCAATCAATCAAACCATATTAAGTAATAAACATGTATAAAATTGAAATAAAAAATTACCCCAAACGTGGGTATGTGGAACTTCTAGCATATATAATTCATGAAAAACATCAGATGTCACAAACCACTTACCTCAATGTCATACGTTCAATATAAATGATCTTCAATCCTTGATTTGTCCTATAATGGAGTAGATCTATAAATAGGTGAAAAAATCTTAACCTTGAATAACTCACAAGAGAGAGGTGGAATTAGGAACAAAGGCTCTAGGGGTTTGGTTAACTCACAGGTGGGATTCTAACTCACCCGATGGTGTCTCAATCGAAGCCTGGATATAGAATAGAGAGGGGTTCAGAGTTCATAGACCATTTTTTTACACTCCTATATTAACCAAATGGACATGAAGGTGTTTCTGTAAATGATACGCAAACACTCTCTGATTTATCAAAAAAAAATAATGCTACAAAATATCTTAATTAAATGTACATGCTATGATGTAGCCTTAACCAGCACCAAAATAAGTGGTCTACCAGGTCAGTATACGACCATGTACTTAACCGTTACACAACCATCACATAGATATATATGAAATGATAGGTAAAAAACATGTAATCATAAGTACACGACGTGTACTTATAAAATTTTCATTTCTTCAATTCCTTAAAAAACTACCTGAAAAAAAGATCCATACCTGAAATGAAGATCCATATTCATAAAAACATCCCCCTTTAAAGCTATTCATCAATGAATATCCCTTCGAAGGGTGGTGAAGAAGAATCTGCGAACTACTCTGACCACTACAATTATACATTAGCCTCCCTCTCCCAAGTCTCATATTTCACTCACCTATGCTATGATATTACCCGTATAAGAGGAACATACCATCCATGGAGAAACTTTTTGCTACAATCCACAATCTGAATAGGGTGCTTCTTGAAAAATGCATCTACCTCCAACTCAACCTCCTAACGTTAAAAAACATGAAATGGATATTAAAAGTAACATTGTAGCTGATAAACATGATTGACATCATGTATATCATGATATATCTGAGGTAACTGCAACCAATAGGCAGCTGGCCTGAAAATTTCCAAAACCACAAATGGCCCATAATATCTCTGGGAAGGTTTCCACTATCTCATAATCCTCATGTGTCCCAACCTCAGTGTCACATTCAAGAAAATGTGATCTCTGGACATGAACTCTAGAGGTCATCTTTGTCAATCAACATAATATTTCTACCGATAATTTATAGTCTCCATCCTATTCTTATTCAACTCAACCTGCTCAGTGGTCTCCTAGAAAGGACAATGTCCCATCATAGCTGCCTTTCCTGCCACCAACCAACATAGGGGGGATCATAATGGATTACTATACAAAACTTCATTAGGTTCAATATGAATAGTTTCATGAAAACTATTATTGTAGAAAAACTAAAGTTTGGGTACGTGTCTCTCCTAAGATCCCATAAAATCTAGGATTCATGCTCGAAGCGTGTCCTCCAAAACCTTAATCATAATCACGTATTTCCCATCTATCTGGGGATGGTATGTGGCACTGTGAAGTAACAATATACCCAAAGACTTCTGTAGTCCCTTCCAGAAAAGATAAGTAAACCATAAATTCTTGTCTGAAATGATAGAGTAAGGAACACCATGAAAACATACAATCTCTCAGATGTACAACATTCCAAGATCACCAACATTGAAGTTTTCCTTGAGAAACAAGAAATCTGAAACCTTACATAGTCTTCTAACAACAACCCATATAGAATAATTTCTATGATGAAACCTTGGTAAACACATCACAAAATACATCATGACATCATTACTCTTCCACTCAAGAATGGTAAACTAATGTATCAACCATATCGGTCACCTATGCTCCACCTTAACCTGCTGATAGATGTAATATATCATAACAAAACCATCAACATCCCACTTCATAACTGGTGACCAATTCTGACGATGTAAATCATGATATATCATTGTGACATCAGGATTATGTGCCCATATCGAGGCATGAAAATATCACAACATCTCCTCATGTATGTCTGTTGACACCCAAACGCGCCCATGGAAACACAATACCTCATCCTTTCCTATGGTCTTCCAAGGAGTAGGTTCTTCAATAGATACACTCTCTCATAGTAATAGGACTTTGGAATCTGATTGATGCCTTATTATGACTCGATCTCGTAGAGTATAGACCACCACTATAGACGAATGAATTTCCATCCTATGTTTGTTGTGCACCACAAAATTCATCTTAGAGAAAATATCCATAAGATTTCATGCACTACTAGCCTTCTGAACTACATGTATCTGAGTTCTTCAGCTCAATGAATCATACATTACATAGTCGTTCCTAGGCATGTAGGCATGTTCAATGTCAAAACACTAAAGGTACTCAAACTACCTTCACATTCTCAAATTCATATCAAACTATGTAAAGATACACATGAGACTTTTTTGGTTTGTGTACACCAAAAAATGATATTATAGTAAGTAATTTCTCTAGTAGTGTAATGTATGAACAATTGTCGGTAACTCGAGATTGTGCACTATGTAGTTCCTCTCATTTGGACTCAACTGTTGAGACCTATACATAATGAATATTACCCCTGTATATGCACTTCTCCAAACACGATACCTAATGTGTCACAGTAAACTGGGTAACTATTTCCCATCTCTATAAAATTTTGTATTGGGGATGAAATAAATCTCCCTTTCAGCTCCTAAAAGGATGAATAATATTGATCCATCCACATGTACTTTCCACCATTCTTATTCAGGATCATCAGTGATGCTGATAACCATGAAAATTACTGAATAAAGTGACTTTAGTAACCAGCCAGCCTAGAAAACATTGTACGTTAAAGACATTCTTCAGCTGCTCCTAGGAAACTATAGCTCCCACCTTCACTAGGTCTTGTGATAATTATATCTCTGAGATTACATGACCCATGAAATTAATCAGATCCATCCAAAACTTTCACTTTGGGAGCGTAGTAGATAATTGAATATCTTATAGTGTACTCAATTAGTTCACAAGATGGATTACATGGTCATTGTTGATTGTGAGTGTATAATAAGATATAATCCATGAATAAAACCACAAAATAATCCATGTAAGTATGGAACACTTGGTTCATCAGTTCCTTGATAACTATTAGTGCATTTTTGAGATCGAATGGCATAACTAAATAATCATATAGACCATACCTTCTCCAAATGGCCATCAGAGGTATATCTAATGCTATAACGTGCAACTGATGATATGTAGATCTGAAGTCATTCATTGATAACACCTAATATCATCAAAGATGGTCAAGGAGACCGTTAATCATAAACAAGGGTTATTTTTTCTTGACCTTCAACTGGTTGAACTTCTGATATTCCACAGAATGTTTTAGGGTACTGTGTGCCTTCTTCGCAAAAATAATAGGTGAACCCCAAGGGGAATTACTAGTTCAAATGAAACCCTTTTCCGGAAAATATGGTAACTACTTCTTGAGATCCTATTACTCTATTTTAGCCATCCTATACGGAGTAATTGAAACGGTTTTCAATCATAGCACAAGATAAATATAGAAATCCACCTCTCTCTATAGAGGTAAACCCGAAAAGACGACTAGAAATACATATATAAAATGATCCACCACTAGAGTAATATCCATATGTGAACTCCCTGGACATCCAGATATAAACTAGAAATCTAGGATGTGATTCCTCCCAACCATGATGCTCGGGTCCATCTCGACTCACCTAGACATCCTAATAATCCTTGTGTAGAAAAGATGCACCCTTTGGAGATATGAGACTCACCCTGTGGTGATAGAAGTCAACAAATTTTTTAAAGGAGACAAATCGGTCCATAAAAAGAATGATATAGAATCCTATCATCATTAAGACATAGAGGTACCATATGAAGTTACACCCAAAAACTTCACTAGGGCACTCCTTTCATAGACATAAACTAGCTATCCTAATCACCTATGTAGTGTCTAGCATCATAAAATAATCAGAAGTAAATATGTAGATCTAAAGACTCATCATAACAGAAACAATTATAATACAATTGCCGAACACCATATCAAAATAAGAATAAGCTATAAATGAGTAAACTAAAACTGTTACTCTATCCGTAGAGGGTCAATGAATCTGTTCATGCTGGGTTTGTTCCATTAAAAAAGTATGACCTATACCGCAACCCAACGACCCTACATGGCTACCTTGAGGTGATCCACCCTACTGTCAATGGAAACCTGTAATTTGGCTACCCCGGCTACGACCACCTCCTTGGCCTGAACGACCAGAAGAACCCTAGTTCCCGGACAGATGAAAAACTGGTGGTCCAGCTCCTGAACATGGAGTCATAACAGATCCTTTCTTACACACTGTAGGTGTGAACATAATACAAAAACCATGAATGTGGCCCATATTTCCACAATATCATATCTCAAATTGTTCCATATAAAAATTTGGTCTTGTACTCCCACACATTTTCAGACCCACACTCCCTCAAATTGCACTCTTTATTCTGTACCTAGTTTACTATAGCATTCATAGATGTCAACCAAAAAACATTCACCTGTGATCAGATGTCATATCTGAGACTATCCTCAAATCACCTAGCTAGTGATAATTCATCACCTCAAAAAATAGGTGTGAAGGGATAAATATTTGTAAAGCGATAAGAAAACTCCATCTATAAAATAACACCCTACTACAAATGCCTTAACTCCTGGGATCGGTCGACCCTCAATGTCTCATGGTAGAAGTAATCATAAAAGGTCATCTAAAACTATAAAAAATCCATTTCACAATGACATCCCCCCTATGAGATAACATCCCACCGTATATGGCTAGAATCGGGTAGAATGTAAGTTGTGATTGTCACCCTTCTCTCAAAGGGTGTCTCCAAATGCTCAAAGATAGAAATCATGGCCTCTAACCAATATATTGCATGATGTTGTCCTCTATCCCTTGAAAATGTAAAAGGATGTTGCTACTAGAACATGCACGTCAACTATGCCATAGTTGGGGTAGGATGTGGTGCTCCCTAAAAGGTCATCATTGTCCTCATAAAGCCTTCACAGAACTATTCATTAACACTTGTGTCTAATATAACAGCTGGAGAACAGATGAGCATGATGGGAGGATCTACTAGTATTACCTGATATACCCATTTCTGGTATCAGATCATCGACCAGTACCTAGTGTATAACCAAAGGTCTTTTTGGTGGCATGACACAATATGGTCAAGCACACGACATTGTATAATATTCTCAAGGGATTCAAAATAGAAGAAAAATAACAAAATAGGCTTGGAAAAAATTTAAATTTTTATAAAATAGTGTTATAAGAAATTTAGAAACACAATATGTTGTGTTCCCTTAAGATTTAACATGGGAGTGTTAGTATGCCAACATGGTCATGTAACACCCCACACACACGAGGTGATCCTTGTGAGACATGACATGTAATTGAATATATCCTCCTACACAAGTACTTCTACTTGTCATGAACTACACGGTTCTACTGGTGTAACATTACACGGTTGGTTTACCCTACACATGGCACGTACTGGAATGTTCCATCCACATGTGTTGTTAGTCCCATAGTCAGATACATGGTCGATTACAACATGTCATGTCATATAAATACACATCATATTCCTATAAAAGCTTACCAACCCCATACCTCTACTCGCAAAATACGTCACATAGTCTACAACTACCTAGAATGTACATATAATACATGGAATATACTTAAAAAATTCAATTATTTTATAACAAAAGAACACATGGCATGTGGTCATAACATCACATGCTATATTTTTAATGTTTTTTAGATAGTATGCCTCTGAAACATCTCCAGAAACTCCATAATCAAAAAACTTGTCAAAGGAATTCCATGTTGCATTCCATGATAGTCTATACTCCCTGAGAATCAATGTTTCATATCCTTGTTCATATCATTTCTTAATCTAATTCAATTAACATTCCAACCTGATCCACCAAATTCCAATCCAAGAGGCCCAATAACACCTTAAGTACCAAATCTTGGCATCCAACCAAATAGAACATTTCTTATACTAATACCCTATAAAAATAGAAGGTATTTCTCTCACAATATCTATCACTATAGAAATCATATCTAGCACGACATCTATAAGAACAACCTGCAATCAGTAATGCACCCTAAATTGAAAGACAAGAATATATGAAATGTTATATATAGAAAGATTTTATATGATGAATGACATGGAACACCCTCATATCATTAGGTTTAAATAGATATAGAACCACAATTATATCATTCATAACAAAAAAATAGAAGTGAATCACCCAACTGTAAAATCAAATCAACTACAACAATTGAAAAACACAGAAAATTTCACTATTCTGGTAACATGGATTTTTCTAGTACTTGGGATAGCTAATCGCAAGCACAAATTATTTACAACTAAATATTCCTTCATATCCCAATCTATTGGCTCCAAATATTAAATAAGAGAAGAATAGAAATCCTCCTATGATAAAAATATTTAATATCTCACATCTAGGTTCCGCCAAAAGGTTCCCCAATCCCAGTTGGTCACATAACCTCCATAGCAATTCCCCAAATTCTAGAGGTTGATGACTATAAGTGAGGGACATGGTGTGATAATAGGGAGTATAATCCCTCAATGGAATAGTATACCTAGTGGAAAACAATTATTAAACAATATGGTAAGTAGTAATAACATTCTTAAAAAAGTAAATAGTTGAGGATTGATTGTATAAAATATTTAATGCATATATATAAATGATTCATGTTACATGTCTCTAGGAAAGAAAGAAAACAAGTCAAAATGATGAAAATACAACATAGAAACCAAAGTACCAAAAAGAACATAAACTCCAACATCATTTCAAGCCTCATCTTGGTCCAGTGCTCTACAGAACATAAAACCATCACGTGTCTCGTGATGAAAGTCACTAACCCTTATCTATACCAACAATCATATAATTTGTCTAGATCCAAAAGAATGAACAAAATTGGATGTGAGATGAATCCATATAGGAAACCACCAATTGATAAACGGCTAACTATCAGTTATTATATATAATAGGTAGTATGCCGAAATGAAGAAAAAAACTAGGAAGTACTCAAGTAAACAACCCAATTGTTTTCAATTACATTCATTTAGATTTATTATTCAAACATTGAATCATGTCCCCATGGAAGCTAGCCTAAGATCTATATCCGATGTATAATAGTATGTATACAAATATCCTAGATGATTATGTAATAAATAAATAAATATCATGTCCCAGCTTATGCTCTCACTTGGAAAAATCATCACAATCATTCAATTATTCAGAAATATCCCACTGGGAATCTTTTCACAATATAAACCATCTGGTAAATCATAACATCAATTCATTAGATAATGACCCTATGAGAAGCTCTCATAGTCTATACCCTTTCTTAAAACACATCATCAATCAATTAAATAATTCCCCTCTGGGAGGCTCTCATGATCTAACCCCTTTGGTATTAAATATGATCAATAATTATAAATGACCACCAGGGAAAGCTCTCATGTTCTAAACCCATTGGTCAAATTGTTTTTATAAAAAAAATCACAATGACCACATGGTTATCTCTCACCATATTACCCCATTGGGAAGATCTCACAGTCCAATCCCCCTTGGTCATCTTTCAAAATGCATATCACATGGGTTTCATATAATCAGTAACTCCATCCTAACAAACATGGCTTGGAAGACAAGGAAACACTAAAAGGAATTCTAGATCAATGACAATAAAAAATAAATCATGGGTAAACACACCCTTGGGGTGTCCAAATAATATAGTATATAATCTTACACATAATAAATTACCCTTTATCAATCAATCAAACCATAGAAAATAATAAAGAGGCTTAATTTCCAAATCAAATAATACCCCAAATGTTGGTGTACCACACTTTTAGCACATATAATACTAGATAAACATTAAAAAAACAAACCACATACCCAAATTCTTCACTATTGATATACTTGAATACCAGCCCATGAATCGGCCTAGAACAAGTAGATCTACATAAAGGTGAAAGGTACTCAACCTTTTTTAAATCACATGAGAATGGGAATAAATAAGAAAGGATAGAGGGGTCTTCATAACTCACTAGTGGGGATCAAAATCATCTAATTGTTTCTCAATCGGTGTATAGATGGAGAATATGGATTTTTTCAGAGTTCTTCTATCGTTCCATAGTACTTCTATACAAACCGTGAGAAGAAGAATGTTTTTCTAGACATGAGACCCGACCCCACTTCAATTTATCAATAAAACTACATTGTGTGTTCATTTAATGTACATGCTACGTAGTAGCCATATCACGCCCCCAACCTAAGTCATCTTCTAGGTCACCAGACGGCCATGTAATTGAATGATAAATAGAAAACACGCAGCTATACGTGGAAAGCTAGGTAAATGGTTTGTACTCATAATTACATGATGTTTTCGTAGAAAATTTCCTTTTATTTCGTTAAATAAAAAAAGCCTAAAAACAAGATCTATGCCTGAAATGATGATCTTGGTTCTTACATCAATGATCTTAAATATCTTTTATTAATAATTTTAGTTCTTTATGTGGATAATTTTGTAGAATGTTCTACTACCAACAAAACATCGTTTTTCAATGTAAACAATTATGGTAAATGAAAAATCAAAATGAAAATACAAATGGAGAGTATGGTTTTCAAAATTTAGACTGCAATAGAATATAAATATTGTATACCTTATACTACAAGAAAATATTCCTATGATTCAAGGAAGCATGCCGACATTAATAATTGTAATGAAATGAATCCCCCTAACTATGAATTATGGGATGAAGAATTTAATAAAATATCTTACTATAAATCATTATATGAAATAAGGGATACCTTATCTATTTCACATGATGGAAAAACTAATGCTAAGGATTTGAGGCTAAAAATATACACTATTAAGTATGATAACTTTATGATGAGTCAAGATAAAACTATTTATGATGTGTACCTCAGGTTCAATGAGAGTTTGGACATAATGAGCTCACATTGTAATCTTTTATTTGACAAGGACCAACATGTGTGACTACCTAGATGTATACATAAAATATGGAGAGGCACATATATGTCAATTAGGGAGTCGTGTGATATCCACAAGATACATATATAATAGTTGATTATTAAACTGATGACGTACTAAGAACCATTAACGGAAATCTATGAATATGATTTATATACAAAAAGAATATTTTTATCCTTTAAGACAAAATCATCTATACAAAAGGAGAAGGAAAAATTCATTCTTCCATTTCAAGTGACAGTGAGTCACTGTCGAATAGTGATGAGGATATGGCCAATCTTTACTAAAATCTAAATATTTTTTATAGAAAAATTAAATTATTCTTTCTTCAAGAGAATTATTAAGGTTTATGGTTTTCATGTCATCCTTGAAGACAATAGTAATGGGAAAATCATTTTCCGTGTCCAAATTCTTAATAAAAATTTATTTTTAAATTCTAAATTATTATTTGTTGATGGTTTGAATAATAACATGATTTCTATTTATCTATTTTGTTATGATGATTTTTATGATAAATTTTTGAATGGTTATTGCAATGTTTATAATTATAATAATTATTTATTTTTTAATATTTTAAGAAATATAAATGTTTTTGTTGTCGATCTGAATTCTCTAATTTTAAAAATTGATTCCTTTTAGATGTCTTAGAAAAAAAATCGATGATTTTTCATAATAGATCGGGCTATTTTAATATTCACTCACATAGGAAGCTTAATAGTAGTGGTTTAGTCATTGATCTTCCTAAAATATAGTTCCCAACTGAAAATTACTTTATACCATGTCAAAATGGAAAAACAATAAATTTTATTTTTAATAAAATAATGAAGGTTCGACTTCTCAACCACTTTAGTTAGTTCATATGGATTTATTTTTACCATCTGGTGTTTCAATTTTAAATGATCATAACTATGTAAATATACTAGTATGTGACCTCTCTAACTATACATGGGTGTCCTTTTTTATCTCACAATGTGATGCATATTCTTATTTCACAATGAATACATTATCTGTTGAAAACCAATTTGGTCTTTGAGTTAAAACAATAAGAAGTGACCATGTTTGTGTTTTTATAAGTAATGAATTTGAATCTTTTTTTAGAGAATTTCGATATAGTCCAAACATTTCTACTCTTATGTCCCATCAACAGAACATATCTATTAAGATATGGAATGAAACTCATCTTGAGATATCATAAACCATGTCAAACGAGTATGAATTACCTATCTATTTTATGGAAGAGGCTATGAATACAACCTGATACATTTATTAATATTGTGTTAATTTGAGATATCATGAAGAAGAATCCTTATGAGTGTTGGAATAATATAAAGAATAAGTTTAATTTACTTATATTCGATTTGTCTAAAATTAATCAATCATAAAATTTTGGAAAATTTTGACCGATTTACCTCAAAAATTGATGAAGTAATTTTCCATGGTTATTCATATTCCATTAAATACATTCAATAAGAGAACTAAAACATTGAAAGAATATTTGAATTTAAAATTCAATGACATAGATCCAAATGGTATTAAAACCTCATTAAAAAAACATGAGGATGATTTATCAACATTGAAATAAATTATAAACATTTAGATTATACTGTTAAACAGCAAGAAAAATCATCTAATTCTCAATAATATCTAGAACTTCTTGAACACAAAATTATAGTAAATACTAAAATGTTCTATATTTTCTATAACTTTTAAAACTCTTATATATCACCCCTTTTATTTTCTCATAGGATATATAGATAATGTTACACATTATATAACTTCTCTTAGAAATCAGGTTTAACATGAAGCATTCTAGTCTCAGATAGAACCTAAAAACAACAATGAATCAAATGATGGTAACTTTTGGGGGGAGTCAATGAAATAATGAAATAAATAAATTTAATAGAAAAATATATGGGAACTTCTTGATAGTCAAAAGTAAAACATTACTATAGGCACTAAATAGGTGTTTAAAAGTACGGTGGATGAGTCGGGAATTGTATTTAGAAATAAGGTAAGAATTGGTGAACATGGTTGTAGTAAATAAGACGGAATAAAATATGAGGAAACCTTTACACCCATATATAGACATTAATATATTAGAATTGTGATTTTATATGTTGTTAATATAGAATTTATAATGTATTAAATGGATGTCAAGAGTGAATTTATGAATGGTTTTATAATCGAGGATGTTTTTTAGAACAATACCTAAATTTTCAAAATCTTCCTTTGGAAAATCATGCTTTCTAATTATCTAAATATTTATATGGTGTAAAAAATTCTCTTAAAGCATGGTATAATATACTCAATAAATTTCTTATTGCAAAATTATTTTCAAATGGTATAGCGGTTACACATTATTTTATAAAATGAAATTTGAAATATTTTTTTGTTGTTCAAATATATATAGATGATATTTTTTAGATCTTGAAGAAATTTTATTTGTACTGATTTTATTAAAGTGATGAAAAGTGATTCTAAAATGATTTTTTATGGGTGAACAAAAATTCTTTCTTTGAAATAAGATAAATTAAAATAAGGAATGAATTATTTTTAATCAATATAAATATACTAATGATATTCTAAAATGTTTTAACATGGATAAAACTAATAGTACTGATAATCCTATGTGTTCAACCTATAAATTGATCATGATGGTGGTGGGAAACCACTTGATAAATCCAGTTACAAAGGTATGATTTCGAGTCTTATTTAATTGAATACTAACGAACCAGATATAATTCTTAGTGTGTATATGTGTCCCCACTTTCATGCTATTCCAAAAGAGTCACACATGGTTGTTGTAAATGAATTTTTAAATACCTAAAATTTAATTCCAATTTAGGATTTTTTTACCCTGGAAGACTATAATTTTATTTTTTTATTTATTCTAAAATACATTTGGGTGGATATATGTTAGATAGAAAAATAACCTCTAGAATATGTCACTTTTTGGAAAGTATCTAGTATCTTGGTGTCGTAAGAAGAAAAATTTTGTTGTATTGCATACAGGTGAATCTAATTGCATAGTTTTAGGTAGATTTTGTGAATAAAATTTCATATGAAACCAAAATTACTAGTCTATGTATATAAATTCTGAGTTTTCACCATAACATGTGACTATAGAAGTTCTATTAATATTTCTGAAAATCATGTTTTTCATTCTAGAACAAGACTTATTGATTTAAGAAATCTATTTTTGAGAGATAATCTTTAAAAGTTTGATATCAATCTTAAATAAATTGGTAAAAAACATCAGTAGGATGATATAATTATACATAATTTGAATTATGAAAGAATGAATTACATTAAACATCATCTAGGTATGATTAATTTTCATTAGGTTTAGTTTAATTGGAACACACTATCAGGTATGACACAATGTTGGGTATGACAAAATTTTGGGTATGGAATACCATTGTGGATTTATCACAGTTTTGTTTCTCACTCTTTTTTAAATTCACACCATTGGTTTTCATGTCTTAAGAATGTTTCCACTTATAAATTATTGAAACAAGTATTTTTAACTCTTATTGTTTTTTTATTTTTAACCCAATTTGATTGTTTCCTTATTTTGAAATTATATTTTCAAGAATTATTTCTATGTCTATTAATAATATATGTAAATTCCAAAAGATATAAAATATGAAGGTTTTCTCTCATTCTTTGGATATTGCATTCATCTTCATAAAACAATAAAATCTCTATATTTGGTTCAAAAAAATTTGGATTCTATGTCAATTTTTAATCCTATTTCCATGATTGAATATATCTATTGATTTATATTAAATCAATCATTTTCATTACCCCATGTGCTGGGTTTTTATTGATTATTAAATGAATACCAGATATTTCATATTTCTCATTGTAGTTACCCCATTTTTTGTCATTATCTATGAATTCTAGGCTAATTATTGCTATAGTTTTTTGCGCTATTTTCCCCAACCTGTTATTAATGTTTATCTATATTGAGCAATGAGGCTATGGCTCAAAACATTTGGGGGAAATTATTCCTCATAAAACTAATAGGTTCACCCTATATTGATATGAGATGATTATAATAGAAAGACGATGACATATTTGGATTATTTTAGGGATGAAGGTGATTTCAATGAGGAATAGAAACCATGTGACGCGAGAATAGATGGATGGAGGTGAGGTGACATGAGGTGGACTTGTAGGGACTTCGTAATGACCAATGAAAATCATATTTTCCATCCAGTGGACTACCAAAAACATTGAAATATTTTTTACCATTTTATTTCAGATGGCATGGAGGTGATATGAGAAGAAGGTGTATCTTGAATACTAGAATAAAATAAGGAATTATTAGATAAAACAAAACATGGAGCCGTGTATTCTGAAGTACCCATGTCGCTTTTCCCTTCGATATGGTAGCAAGGGATTTAGGTTATTTTAACATAAAAATCTAGTTGGGACCCACACAAGTTGTGTATATAGGTAATAGAGACTCTATATATACTCTAGGAGTACATGGACATTGGAAAAACCACATATATGTCATGTACATTAACGTGACTAGGGTACATAGTTATAGTTGGAAGGACATGGGTGGGACCCTGTGTGGGAGGAAACATCATGTACTGGAGTATATACACCACATAAATATACACGCACCTATCCAATAACATTTTAACGACCCTGTGTTGCTGAGGAATGCTATATAGTGACATATGGTTAGTGAGCTATGTACTGCAAGGGACATAACCTGAAAATGGTGTGAGACCGCACATCTAGTGGGGCCCCTTAAAAATCATTTCCCCTACTTCAGTTGTAAGGAAACATAAAAATTTTATATCTTGAAAATTTTTACATTTAATTATCTCCATGACTATCTAATAATATATGGTTTTCCATGTCAAAAACAATGGCATCCATCATGATATATTTTTTAATAGGATGTCGGGTTTTCTGAGTTTGGCACTTCTTTAGGTGATGCTTGACTATTATAGTGATAATAAATGATAATAAATAAAAACTATAGTGTAACACTCTTACTATGTTATGGAAAGGGTCCTCTACCGAAGTTTATAGTGGCACCCAACTAATGTTCAGGGCATGGGTCTAGTATATTCTATCTATGTGGCACCCTAACATTGAGATGGGAATGTGTCTTTGATTGAACATTAGATTATAACCCTACAAATAGTAAGGGAGTGGTTCATCTATCTATTATTATAATGAAACCCTATATATAGGCAAGAAATTGTTCTTGTACTGATTATTAAAGTGGAACCTTCTAACTAGGAATGATCATGGGTCCTCTATTAACTACTGAGAGTCACCCTCCACAGTGTCTGGTATTGGGTCCTCATCCATCAGAGTGACACATTTCTATGGGGTTCAATTATTTTTCCTCTATCGACTACTATTTATCACACTCATGTAATGACATTTCATAGTTAAAAATGCATCTAGTGTGTGACACACTTTTTCTGTTGAGATAGGGCATGTGTCCTCTACCTAGATTGTGTGCCTCTCTACTGTGAGGCAATGTGGTGAGGTATTTCTTGACCTGGATATATATTTCTTCAGTCTCGTGAGATAATGGGTATTTTATATGGACCTTCGGAAGTGATGGAAGTCTTTATTGGGATACGTTTTTTGATAGAGTTCCCCTTTCTCTCTAATTTTCTCCTCTTTTATTGAGAATATATATATGTATATATTTGAATCTATGTAATTGGATGTTTTCACTCTCTTGATTTAGGTCAATATTTTTTACCTATCATGTATCTTACCTTCCCCGATTCAATTTTAGGGGTGTCATATATGGTACCTAAATACTCACCAAAACATGGGCTTTTTCGACACATGTCATGTGTGAAAAAGATGATAGGAAGGTCGGTGATGATTATAGAGGATCATAGGGATACCTAGTTCATTATACCACAGATTAAGGTTGGAGCATTGAGATTCAGATATGCTATCTCACAACATTTTTTTTCTAGTTTTTTAGATTGTCACATCTTTCTAGTTGGATGTGTATTTTTACTTTTTTTTTTGTTTTCTAGTTTAGGATGTCATAATCTTGTATTTCCTAGATGTTTTACATGAATGATTCCAAATCTTGGTGTTTCATATTTCATTACAATTCAATTTTTTCTTGTACATGGATAGGTGTGTGCGTATGGGTACTTATGAAATTGAATCTCATATTAGATATGTCTTTCACCACTTGTCGCCATCCCCAGGCTTATGGGTCTGGGATTGCGGTAGTGGAGTCTCGATTCCCATTGGGCTAGTTCATGACAATCCATCATATAGTTTCCCAATTTTTTATAGGTTTCTATATTATATGATCTCATAATAAGTCATCCAATGTTATATGTCTAATTTAACTTTGTAGGTCTACACTACTTATTCAATACAATGACATTTAGTAAAAAATTATATCTAATGGAACTAATAAAAAAATAATTTTTTATGCCATTGATCATCAAATCCTCTCTAATTATATTACTTAGATACATATATATTTGACATTTTCTCAAAAAAATTTTGATTATTCTCTTTAATGTAATGTATAGTCTTATTTTACTATGTTATAACTGATGTCCAATGCATTTTTTAGATACTTTTGTTTGATACATTTTCCCAGAAGATTTTTTCCGGTGCATCATTAAGTTTAATTTTATATATGGAGATTCTACACCAACATCACAATACGATGATATTCATTGGATTCCTTTATCTGATAAATATGTCAAGAAACCAGTATTTCATTATTCAAAATATAATGTTTGATTAATTTAGAATCCCTTCTCAAATGAAAAAACAATAATTATTTTATCTGAAGAACTCATAAATGATCATTTATCTTTATCCATCTCATATAAAATAATTCTTAACATTTTTGACACTTATATTTTTCAAGGGACAATAGTTACACCAATTTCACTCTTCATTAATAATTATATAGAATATTGAATATCTATATATAAACATCATTTTAAGAAAATTAATGAAAAAAAATATAATAATCAATTTTCTTCGTTCAATGTTCCATTGTAATCATAAGCTTATGGAATTCTAATTATTAATGAATAATTATTACATTAGAAATCATGAACTTACAGAATTTTTCAAGAATACTTACTCTAATGTCCCTGGGAACACTATCAGAAAATAAATTTTCTCCACCTTTCACCTAATCACTATAGTTCATTGAACATCATGGGTTATACACCGTTTCTCTAACATTTCTTCATATACTATTCCATCTAATCAACATATAAATGTATTTAAAAAATTTTATTGTCCAAAAATCATGTACATTTATGATATATTCAGATCATTTCATCAATCGTTAAAAGTAATCTAAATCGTCAAATAAATATTTACATTGATGTATTTGAATATATACCAATTTATTAAAATGTAAGAACCTAATTTATATTCTTCTATGATAAAATAACTAGGTAACTTGTTTAGTTATTCAACATGCATGGAAAATAACATCATTATGTATAAGAAAACATCCATGAAGCTTTTTATTCGAAAAAAATCCAATCATATTTAAATAATTAGAATCCTTATATTTCATTGAGAAAATTTCATAAAAAATGATAGCACTAAAATAATACAACACACGATGTGGGATTTTGAGAGATCACTCATACGATTAATGTTTTATAGTGAAAAAATAAATTTTAGAATAATACACGAAACCCAAATACTTAATGAGAGAGAACTATCCTCACTTTTTCTCAAATTTTCATGTATTCCATTTATAAATTCTTAATAGGGATTATAAAATAACACCCAAAAATTTTATGATATATTTATCTTTAAATAAATTTTATTTATTTGATAAAATTCTGTACACATAATAACATTTTTAGGTAGGTCGAGATATACTATCGAATTATAATTATTATTTATTATAACAGTTATTTCCAAGCCATTGAGTTTGTTTGTGTAAGAATATGATTGTCTAAAATATGGAAATTTTTTTCATATCTATAAAATTAAAAAATTACGATGAAATTTTTATAAATCAAAATAAATGTTTTTTAATGATTAGAGATATGTTATTCTAAATAACTATATTTCTGCGCACAATTTGTTATTATATTTATAAGTTAAATAAATATCTATTGATTTATTATTTTTAATAAAATTTTAATATAATAAATACACAATAAATAATTTTAAAAATCACATAATTGTTTTTTAATGGCAGGAAATTCTTGTAATGTCGGTGGTATTCTTAAATATTCAATTTTATAAAAAATGTTTCGTTATGTTTTACAAACATATTTTAATATGTATTTTAACTAATTATAGAAACTCAATATTCTAAAAAGAATTATATATTTTTAATTAGATTAATTAATAATATTTAAGTAGATAAATTTAAATTTTGGCCATTATAAAAAATCACAAGGGTAATAATGCATCTCTACTATAAAGGTTAAAAGGGGTAAACAAGGGGTTAAAATGAAGAGATAAGGGTTAAATTGAACTGAAAGCTTATATATATACATCAAAATATATGGATATATTATGATTACATATTACCCTATCTTAAAAAGTTATCCAATTTGGCAGCCATTTACCATGATAATTACTTACCTATATTTAAATATTCCTAATAATTACAAGCATGCCTATCCCCTCACATATAAAAGGGAACCCCCTCTCTTCTCTTATGAACACCACATGAGCCCATCATATAGAATTTATCCTATGAAAATATCATATTAAATCACCTATACATGTTTAATTATTTCTTCACTTCTTAGAATATCATCCCAAGGGTCCCTATGAAGAGATTCAAATGAGGTTTCCTAAAGAAGAGGTATATGTTTTAAGAAACTTTTATAATGTTCATATATTTGTATAAATCCAATAAATATGTGGTATCTATACTCACATAATTAAAAAATTATAATAAATATTATGATAATATTGTGATTATGGTAAAACCACTTTCCACCTCCTCTTAATCATATGGGTAATAAAAGTATCTCTTGTAAATAAGTATGGACTACCACCTCTACATATAGGCATGATTCATATTCCCACACCAACATCCATGGTTGGCCATTATGATGGATATAATAATTATATATAATATTTATGAAAAAATTATTCATCATGAATTATAATATATTTTAAGCCTTACCTTTCTATCCTTTTTAGAATGTTGATGTCACACATGCGTACATGTGGACAACCACCTCCACAAAGCGATCAGATTCATTTGTCATCACTAATTTACTGGAATAAATATTTATTTTTATATTATGAAAAAATATGGAAATTTTTACATTATTATTATTATGTAGATGATGAATCAGTGAGCATGGTTCATGTACCAGAATCGTCGAACTAAAACAGCAAGGAAAATGAACAACTATTCACCCAAACAATAATTTTAATTAATAATTATTAACAAATGAAAAATTCAAAATTATAATGGAATAATAAATAATATTATATTTATTAATATGGTTATATATAATTTAAAATTGAGATACATTTATTATATAGGAAATTTTATTGTGTTCAGTTTGATATTTTACTTGAGTCTAGGGTTCATTTTAAAAACTCATTTCATTTTAGGATTATAAATTAAAAAGTTAGATTACGGTAAATTACATGATTATTATCGATTCATAACCTTATATATTGTCCCTATAAATTTATTCATATAATTTTAATATATTATTACCATATTCCTCTCTTTATAAAATAAAATAATAAAAAAATGTATTTACTGAAAAACAGAACATATTTTCTCTTTGGATAGAAATAATTTTCTTCCATGTCAATACTCGATAAAAATTGTTTTTCAAACTTTTTACTCACACTAGAAATATTTTAAAAAGGTAATTTTCAATATGTTTTACTTGTTTTCAAAATCATAAATTTTTTTTTGTAATGAAATGTAATCAAAATAAGTCATTTTTTGACATTTTCTAAATTTGTTATAAGAATGTTATATTTTTTACATATACAATATGAAAATTTTTTACATCGAACATGTATTTTATTTTATATGAAACATCCTTTATATGTTTCTTTTATTAATTTAAGCGAAATTTATTTTTTAAATATTTTAGAAATTTTAGATACAATGTTATAAAAAAGATATTTTTATCTTTTTTTCACATAAATGTTCAAATGTTCTTTTAAATGTATTTTTCACCCATTTCAATATCCTATATCAATTTTTATTTTTTATTAGGGAACTGATATTATTATTCCATCTGCATTAATTAATTGGATGACCTATGATGATGATAATTATTGAATGATTTTTTAAAACATATTTCATTGCTAGAGGGTAATTAAGGTGTGAATACAAATTTATTAAAAACATTTCTTTTTTCCTTAGTTATTCATTGAAAAAATAATGAACAATTTATGAAACCCAGTTATATTCCATGAATTAGTTTATAATGGAAATATAAATGTTTTATAATCTTGTTTCACACAAATTTATGGTTTTCGTTATGTATTTTATAGGATAGAAAGTATATATCCATTAAATTCATTGTGTAAAGATAGATATGTCATAGGATAATAATGACTAACTGGGGAGTGAATGTAGTTCTATAAGGGAATATATCCAATAATATAGTTTTAGGAGTTAAACTAGATAATAGAAATAATGGATTTTAGAGTGAACATAATCCTCTATGATGGTCTCGGTATTGATCCATGAGTCTGGAAATGATTATCTGTGATTTTCTGTATGAAACACACATATAACTTATGATTATGATATGTTCCCATGGGTCGTGGTTTATTTTTTGATTTTTTCAAAAACATATGAGTGTTCTATTTTAGTGGTGATTTTGAAGGTATTTTCATGAAATATGATGATTATGTATCTAGTCACCAAAGGAACTATATGTTTAAATTTTTGGGGCATGAATTTTTATGCGATGTATATAACATTTTTATGATATATATATATATGAAATTATAGGTCCACCTAAGATAGTGAAAAGGATAATTATATTTAAGAAACATCTCTAAAACTAATTAACACACAACATCTTATTGAATCATAATACCTCCTTGCCTCATTAGTGACGACATATTAGCTAGGGTAACCCTAGAGTTAAATAAATAAAAAAACCTATAATATATTAGCCATTATATAGTATAATTCAATCTATAAATAAAAATTTGATTTCAATGACAATTGAAATAGTACTAATATCCCCCGCTTTACAAGGATATATATTGATATTGGAAGACATAACATAAATATGAATTGATTTAGGGAATCCTAATAAAAACATATATAATAGATCTAAAATCATTGTCCCATAATCGATTTAACATGTACATTATATCATGGCCTTATGAATTGATTGATAATCATAAAACATACTACGAAATAAAAAATAATTAGGATGTTCTAATTTGATGATATCCTCAAGAATACATCTATTCCAAATAAATTATCTATTTATTTCATTTATTCATTAATTAATAAACGGTTTGGAGTAGTGTTTTTTATGAGAAAACGTAACCATTACCACACTAAAATAATTTAAATTGGATATCATAAACATATTTCTATTTCTAGATAATGGATAAAGGCATCCCTAAATGAATTTGTTGACTATAACAAGAAACATTAATCAATATTATTTCCCATCTATATAAAATTGGTATAAAAAATAAATGAAATATAAAATTAAAAGACTAAAATGAACCATAAATAGTGGAGGAAATGTTCATAGTACCAATCACTACCTGATTTATTGAAATATAGAAAACATGAAACAATTTAAAGAGAGTAAACAAGGAGAAATTTTTTGTGTAATGTCTTGGACTCTCCTGGTCCATTACCATACCAAATTTCTGGTGTTTGGCATACCCTAGACCCATCAGGTCTGAATCCAAATCGCGGAATATTTATGGATGGATTTCATAGTGGTGTCATCCATTTGTGACACCAATCGTTGGGTCACCGATTACAGTGACACCTATCTGTGTGTGAACTATTGTTGTGACATAGATCTATGTGTCACCGATTGCTATATCACTGATTGGTGTGCTAGCGATCGGTGTGTCACCGATTGGTTCGAGAGGGGCTTGTCGGGTTTTTCTTCCCCGGTTTTCCCAATAACGACACTTTTATTCCCTTTTAACATTTTAAAAGTGGTTCAAGGACATATTTAGGCCCATAAAAAATGTTTTAAATACCTATGTGTGGGGAGTCCATCAACAGACCCAGAATGTGGGTCCCAGTTACATGTTTTCCTCTGTTTAAATGAAATAATTTAACCCATAACCATTAGTGTCACCTCTCAGATGAAAGTTATTAAGTAACAATTAATTCCATCATGTGTAACTACCCAACATCCTGGTGAAACCACGATACGACATTAAATTTACTCAAGATCATGATATTCTGTAACACTAGGATCTCTCCTTAATATCAATCAGGAATTATTTATTACCTTCTTCTTCTTGAGTATCTTTTTTCTTCCCTTGGTTGTTTGGAGTCCCCTTTCTGAAGGTTAGTGGTTTTCCTATGCCAGTGGATTTCCTACTCATTCTTGGAGTCCTCAGAGTTCCTCCCATGAAAGTAACACATCCCACTTGCTGGATCTAGGTGAAAAACATTTATCATTGATCATCTTGGTAGTTTTTTTCCTTTGTCTCTCCTTATGTGTATCATGCGGGGTGGGTATCCTTCTGTTTCTATGGGAACAAATGAAACAAACCTTAATAAAACATAATAAACACACTTTTAATGAATGAAGGGGGTGTTTTTTAATGTTTCTTATGTACACTTTATCCTTGGCTATGTGATGTGAATTATGTGGGCTTATAGGCACTACAAATCATGGTAGTTGGTGGTTATTCCATGCACATTAATGATCACCTATATTTTATGATGTTTGAATGGACGTAACATGGAAACTTGAAAATGTCGTAATATCAGTTGATTAAATGGATTCCAAATGAATAATAAGACTTGTGTGATCACCTTGGTTAAGCAAACTGAAAAATATAACTAAACTAATGGTGTATTCAATTTTTAAAACTTTTTTCTCTATTTTGGTGACATCTGTTGTAATTCTTCTTGATTCTTATGGGGTGATATGGGTGGGGATGAGATTCCCAATATGGATAAATCATTGGTTTAGTAATCTAAGGTCGTGTGGGGCCATACATTGGGGCTCAGTTTGGTTTCAGTACATCGAGTGATCTCACAGATCCATTTTTTTGCTTTTCAAGAGAACCATGTGTGAATACTGAAATTAATGATTGGATGTTTTCCATTCCATGGCATCTAGATATTCTTTCTAGCTTCCCAATAATTCATATTTTTTACTTAAATGGAATAATATGAATATGAAAACATTAAATGGTTCGATGGGGATTTGTTTTCCTAGAGAGTGTTGCGATGTGGTTGGGGAAATGAAGGTTCTTATGAATTAATAGTAATGAGGTTGATTTTGTATGGTCTGGTTTTGAAACCCCTCGGTTGGTATGAGTACTTGTTTACCTATATGTATAATTTAGTTCTTATGATCCTTATTCATGCCCCACCCAATTGGAGAACTTCATGCCGATCACCCCCATTCCTAGAGGAGGGTCTTTTCCCAACACTCCTAAGAGTGGTTGGTTATTAGCTCCTTTTTTTCTCCCATTCCCAAGTAGCCCGAGATTTTTTGGGCATTCTGTGATGGACAGAGGTCCATTATAGTCCAAGATTTATTGGGCAGGGTAGCTGTGGTGGTTGGCCCAGGTGTGTGGGGGCAGGTTGATTCCAAAGTGTCCTTGGGATGATGGCCAGGTGCCTTCGGTCGTGGAAGTGGTTGTTCGGGCCCAAGTGTTTGTGGGTGTGATTACTCTGGTTGTGGTGGCCCAGGTGTTTGCGGGTGGTATATGGTAGTGATAGCCCATGTGTGTGTTGGAGGGATGTGTGGTTTTAGTAACCCAAGGGTGTGCGAGCAGGAAATGGCAGTGGGACTGCAGTGATAATGGAAGGAGTGGTCTGATGCAAAGGATATCCTCAACAACCAGTGGGAAAGTGGCGCATGATAACCAAAATATCGATGTGTTATTCCTATTACATTACCTGAAATGAATTATTTGTATATTGTACCTTGGTGAGGTTGGGTGGATAGTTTCATTGCTAGGTGATTTGGTTATCTCTTTTTCTCATGGGACATTAAAATGCTTCCCCACTTGTGCATGAGAGCTTTTGGTTTTCCCTACTGAGTATACCTATACACTGACCCTACATATATAAACTATTTTTAGGATTCTAGGAGAACATCAAGGATCGTACAAGACCATACTAGTTCGGACCTTGGGATAGTTTTTGTTTATTTTTTTCTTTTTTTTGGTACATTCCTTTGGGGATTCCTTGTACTTCTTTTGCATTTAACTTTGGGCATGCATATGGGAATGGTTTGCTTTTGTCTCTACATTCACCTCTAGTTTTGGTGTTTTGGGATTTACTATCTTATCTCGTGAACCTACTTTATAAAAAGGGTAATGTATTCCAATTTTGGTGTAATTCTATACCCTTGGGGATAGTCGCCACTCTAGGATTTTTGGAAGGTGAGTATCAGGGTGTCATTATCTCTTCTTAAACGTGAAGAAGAAATGGTCTGGAAATATGTTGTCCCTTCCCCCATCTTGGAGAAGGTAGGTACTAACACAATGGTCTCATATGTGAGGTTGAGAGGTAGGATAGAGCTCGGGGTTAGTCACAGTAATGATTTCTTGGGACGGCAGTGCAATAGTGTTAATAAATTGTGGTGTGTGAAATACGCTTGGGAATACCGGCTAGGAAACATGATTTTTGGGCCCCCCGTTATTCAATGCAAGGACTATGGGCCTACCGAATGACCAGGTGAGGCTAAACTAATTGCAGGGTTGAGACCCTAGGAAAGGTACATGCATCATAATAACTTGTGTTCTTGTGATTCAAGCGTATTTTGGGGATTTAAAATGAATAAAAATTCTAATAAAATTTAAAAGAAATCTTATACACTAATCAGGCTTAGCAATTCCTTGTTTACCTTGCAGCTATGGAACCTGGATGATGACCATGAGTAGTGTGGGTGATCGAGGCCTAGGTGGATGGTTTGGCTGATTGGTAGAGGACTGACCGAGAGGAGGATGAATATCAGTGGCAGAGGACGCTTCGTGCCTTTCAGCAGCAGACCCTCTGGGAAGTACGAGGGAATCACCTCAAACATGGAGACCCATGGATGGCCTGAGGAGATAGTGATATATTTCATCTTTATCCGGGATCCAATACCATATTGGTTTCCTCTGGCTATAATCCAAATGCAGGGAGAAGTGCATCAGCGGTGGATCCTCTACCTTGTGGAGAAGAGGGAGGATGAGGTTGTGTGGACTGACTTCGATAAAGAGTTCCGAGAAAAATTCAATTCTTCCATGATGATGTCTAAGAGGAGGCGGGAGTTGCTCTCCCTCCAGTAGGGGAGCATGATTGTCAGAGAGTTGGGGATCATGTTCAATTATCTCCTTCACATTGCTTCAGTCCTCTTTCCAGATGAGGAGTATCATGTGAGAGGTTTTGTGGAGGCACTCTGACTTTCCCTTCTGTATGTTGTCACTCCCTTCTATCTACCGGCGTACATGGAGGTCCAGAAGAAGTATAATGTGGTGGAAAGGATGCACACACATGGAGGTGTATCTTGAGAGGGAATCCATTTGGGCTCGTCGAAGGGTAATGCCCTCTATAGTAGGCATCTATCGTCAGGGTCTTCTAGGATCCGACCAGTTGGAAGAAGGCCTCAACAGATATAGTTTCAATATCCCAATACATGCCCTTTCCTTTCAGGACAAGGATAGATATGAATCGTCTATGGTTTCCATGGGTACCTTTAGAATTAATTCCCAGACCGAGTGCAGTACAGTGGGTGTAGACATGTTCAACACCCACCTCAGCAGCAGCAGTTTCCAACCAGGTCCTTTCACCAGGAGCAACAAGGACAGGGAGCTCCCGCTCCTCCGAGAGTAGACATGGCATGAGGAGGCTGACCCCAAGGTGCCCCTAAAGGAACTCAACCAGGGCATGGTCAAGGAGGTGGCCGACATCCGAGAGGCGGAGGATCTGAGTGTGGGAGTTTCATGTTGTAGAGGTAGTAGTTCCAGTAGGGCCTGAAGTCGTTCGAGGTACGATCCACCTGTTTAGTTCTCTCTTATATGCCTTGTTTGATACAAGATCTTCACACTCCTTTGTTGTACCCATCCTGGACCTTGATATGGGTTTATATGATGAGAGACTTCCAGTGACCATAGTGTTGAGAACTCCAATCAGAAAACATATCGACTTGTTTTATTTTTTTCTCTTGGTGTAGACAGATTATAGGTCCACATCAATCTAGAAGGGATCTTCTACTATTGAAGATACATCTATATGATTTCATCCTAGGAATAGAATTCCTTCTTTTTTTGCACGTTGTTATCAACTGTTTCTGAAGAATAGTCATGTTCTCTGATGAGGATGGCCATCATATGGCTTTTGTTGGCGAAATGTTTTTTAGGTACCGAGATGGCGTGTGGAGCCTCTTCATTCTATTTTGGCCAAGCATTATATAGAATAAGTGGATGCTGGGATGATTTATGTTCTAAGAGTAGTAATAGAGATCCTAGAAATTTTTACTGAGGATGTTATGACTCTACCACTGCAACATGACATTGAGTTTCAGATAGACTTACATCCCGATTTCCATTCGATTTCTTTGGACCCTTATCAGATGTAACCTTCTAAGATTTGGGATTTATAAATCTAGATTGATGTAATTATGAAGAAGGGTTTTTTTACCCAGTGTGTCCCCATGCGGTTCTCTGGTCTTGTTCGCGAAGAAGGTAGATAGTGGTCTCAGAATATGCATAGAATACTGAAGACTGAATCAGGTTACAATGAAGAACCATTACCCTACCCCGAGTATAGATGATCTCTTTGACTAGGTGAGGGGAGCATGTTAGGTCACTAAGATTGATCTGTGTTATGGGTATCACATGTTAAGGGTGAAAGACAGAGATATCCTGAAGACAGCTTTCAGGTGCAGGTATGGGCATGTTGATTTCATAGTCATGTCGTTCGGTGTTACGAATGCACCTGCAGTGTTCATGGGGATCATGAGCTCTGTTTTCCTAGAGTTACTTGACTTGTTCTCCATTTTTTTCATCGATGAAAATTTGATCTACTCAAGATTAGAGTAGGAACATACTATGCCCTTCAAGATGGTCTTATAAATCCTTTGACCTAACCACCTATATGGGAAATTGTATAAGTTTAAGATAATGACACGAGAAGTGCATTTCTGTGGACACGTGGTGTCTCAGCAAGGGGTATTAGTTGATATATCAATGGTTGGAGAAGTTTTTTCTTGGGAATCTCCCAAGAATGTGATGAAATTTCGTAGTTTCCTAGGTCTAGAAGGCTATTATCTGAGGTTCGTAATGGGATTCTATTCAGTTGCATCTCCTTTGACAGCATTGACCACAATGGACCAGGCCTTTGTATAGAGTGAGTAGTTTCGGGCAGCATTCAACTATCTGAAGGAAAGGATGTTAAGCACTCCAGTGTTCAGTTTTACAGAGGAATTGGTGTTGTATGAGATATTTTTTATGCTTGTGGACATGGCCTCTGGTGTGTACTGATGCTGCAATGGGGAATGATCTCTTATGGGACTAGGAAGTTACATCCACATAAGTGTATTTATTCCACCCATGACCATGATCTTGCAGTAGTAGTGTTTGCGTCGATGATTTGGAGGCATTTCCTAATTGGGTATCACTTTGTGATATTCACAGACCACAGGAGATTGAGGAATATCCTTACCCAGCGAGACTTGAACTTGTGACAATTAAGGATGGTGGAGTAACTTCAGGACTAAAACAATGATATCTCTTACAAAATTGTAAGGGAAATGTTTTAGCTGATTATTTCAAAAAGAAGTCACAAAGGGAAGTTGTTCAGGATTTAGTGGATGCTTGGAAGGAAATGGAGGATTTGTCTACCCTACACATTGATGTAATAGAGGTTGGTGGAAGATGTTTTCTATTTCAGATGACAGTGTAGTCATCTCTACTACAGAAGGTGGAGGAGTCTATTTGGGGATACATAGATAGTGAAGTGATGCGTGATCGGGTTATCCAAGTCAATGATCTGGAAGGGTGGTCGAAGGACGGTCTAAATTAGATGATTTTCCGAGGGAAGTTTTTTTTCCAAGAAATGATGCACAACAGTGTTCATTGTGTGTTCCATAACTCAATACTAGATGTACAACCGAGAGTTTCCAAGATGTACTACGACCTAACGGAACAGATTTGGTGGCCCAGGGTGAAAAAGGAAGTTGAAGAGTTCGTGGTAGGGTTCCTGGTGTGTCAGCATGTGAAGGATGAACACCATGTCCTAGCAGGTTTATTGCAGCATTTAGATGTGCCCGAGTGGAAGTGGGAAGATTTCATATTGAATTTCATCATAGGACTACCCAGGTTTTTGGAGGTTGTGATTCTATCTAGGAAGTGCTGGACCAGATGACGAAATCAGCTCAATTTCTGGTGATCAAAGAGTCGAGTGCGGTGGATGCCTTAGCAGAAGGATACATGGATGAGGTTGTGCCATTTCATGGAGTTTCAAGGTCCATAGTCTCAGATCGGGATGCACGGTTTTCCTTATGAGTCTGAAGGGGATTGCAATATTCTTTTGGAACCCAGCAACGCCTCAGCACTACTTTCCAACCCTAGACAGATGAGCGGACATTACAAACCATGCATACACCAGAGGATATGCTACGGGAATGGGTTTTAAACATCAATGGATCATGGTAATGAAGCTTTCCCCTAGAATATTTGTCTTAAAAAACATATATTATTATAGTACTGTAGTGGAACCATTTGATTTCCTGTAATGAATTCCATGTAGTTCTCCTTTCTGCAGACCAAGGTTGGGGAGGCAGGTGTTATTGACTGAGAGGTAGTGTAGAGCACACCGGAGAACATTCAGCTTCTACGTGAGAGGATGAAGGAAGCCCAGAATAGACAGAAGTCATATACAGATCGCAGGAGGAGGCCCTTGGAGTTCGAGGTTGGGGAATATGTGTTCTTGAAGGATTCCCTCGACGTGGGTAGTGAAGGTTCAGCAAGGGGAGAAATCTCTCTCTCAGGATCATTAGGCCTTTCAATGGGTTGGGTTGAGTCAGTTCGATGTCATATCAGCTGTAATTTCCACCACATTTGGAAAGGATCCATTCCATTTTCTACATATCCCATAATCATTGATATCTACATGATGACTCCCATGTCATTGATTGGGGAGAGTTGGATATTGGGGATGATGCCTCATTCATGGTGTGACCAGTGAAATCAATGGTCAAAAACAGAAAATTCTTCGTGGACAAATCATCCCTCTGGTTCATGTGTTGTGGAGACACAGTAGCCTCGACTAGTGTACTTGGGAGCAAGAAGCTCAAAAGCACACCTAGTACCCAAAGATGTTATCTGTTGATGTTCAGAGCCTTCCTTGTTGTTCTTGTTTTTGTGACTTGCTATGATGTAATGATGGTAATTTTAGTTTATGAGATGTTTTGATTTCTTACCTTGTGAATGTTGTGAAAATACTAGATATGTGGGGAAGGGAGGAAGTGATCCCTAATCAATATTCATTAATGTGGATGCGATTAAACCCATGCAGGCTAGTCATTGCTGCCCAAAGTGGATAGTATCTTGACATAATGGAAAGATATCCCCGATCTATGTGTCGGGACAATGTGATCCTTGGGTTTTGGATGGATGTTTGGGGTGGTTTTCCCATGATAGGTATCTTCTAGAGAGTTTTTTTTGGGTTACTCTTGTATTCTAGAGGGTGAGAATAATGTTGAGAGCTATCTAATGTAATGTCCCAGAACATCTTGGTCTATTACCATGCTAATGTGACACTGATCGGTGTGTCACCAATCCGTGCTAGAGGTGCTTTTCGGGTTTCTCATCCACAGTTTTTCCAGTAACACCACTTTTAAGCACTTTTATCATTTTAAATGTGGATCAAGGAAATTTTAGCCCCATAAAAAATGTACTAAATAATTATGAGTGGGAATATCCTCAATAGACCCATACTGTGTGTCCCTGTTGCACGTTTTCCTTCATTTAAATGAATTTCATAAAATCAGAGATGTTAGTGCCACCACTCTGATTGAAATTTTTTAATAAAAATTAATTCCATCATGTGTAACTACCCAACAACATAGTGAAACCATGATATGCCTTTAATTCCATTCTGGATCTTGATATTATGTACCTCCATGATCTCACATTTTTATCGCATGGGAATTCCTTCTTACCTTCTTCTTCATGGATGGATTCTTTTATTCCCTGGTTTGATTGGAGTCACCTTTCCCAAAGCTAGTGATGAACCTGTGATTGAGCCTTTCCTTCTAATTCATGGAGTCCCCAGAGTTTCTCCCCAGCAATTCATGAACCCCACTTGTTGCATCCTAGAGAAAAACATTGATTGCAGATCATCTAGGTAGGGGTTTTCCGTTTTCTCTCCTTCTATGTATCATGCGGGGTGGGTATGCTATTGTTTCTATGGGGATGGATTAAACCAAACCTAAATAATTATAATAAATGGAATTTTAAAAAATTAATGGGGTGTGTTCTATGTTTCTATTGTAAACATTATCCTTGGCTATGTGATGTTAATTATTTGGTATTTTGTCCACTGAAAATCGTGGTTGTTGGTGGTTTTTCCTTGCACAGTAACGACCCCCTGTCTTCTGTGATGTTTGAATGGTTGTAACATGGAAACTAGTAAGTCATGTATAATCGGTTGATTAAATGGATGCCCAATGAATAATAATCCTTGTGTTATCACCCCGGTTAACAAAAAAACAGAACATAACAAATGGCATACACAATTTGGAAAACTCCTTTTCATTGTTTTGGTGACATGTGTGGTCGTTCTGATTATTTCTTGTGGGGGATATGAACGAGGATCAGATACCCACTGTGGTGGAATCATTGGTTTGTGAATTTAATGTCATGCGGGGTGTTATTTTGGGGCTCGGTTTGGTTCTAGTACTTCGAGGGTTTTCCTAGACCCGTTTTGTTTTTGTGGCTTTACAATGAAACTGAGTGTGAATGCTTAAATTACTGTTTGGATGTTTTCATTTCATTGGATTGTGGGTATGATTTTCAGTATCCTAGTAGTGAATATTTTTACTTAAATGGAATAACATGATTTTGAAAACAAGAATCGGTTCAATGGGGATTTGTTTTCTAGGAGTAAGTTGCGACGTGGTTGTGGTTGTGGTGGTTCTTATAAATGAATAATTACGAGGGTGTTTGTGTATGGTCTGGTTTTGGAACCCCTAGTTTGGGATGAGTGCTTGTTTTCCTAAATTTATAATTTATTTCTTATGTTCCTTATTCGCGCCCCAACCAAGTTGAGAACTTCGTGTGAAACAACACCATTCATGGTGGGGGGTGTTTTTCCAATCACTCCTATGAGTGGATAGTTATTAGATCCTTTTCATCTCCCTCTCTAGAGTATCCCAGAATTCATTGGTCATTCTTTGATGGATGATGTTCATTAGAGTCCAAGATTCTTCATGCATGGTAGTTGTGGTTTTTGACCTAGGTGTGTGCGGGAAGGTTGTTTCCCAAGTGTCATCAGGTTTATGCCGAGGTGTCTTCCGGTGTGGGGGTGGTTGTTTTGGAATAGGTGTTTGCGGGTGTGGTTACGTGTGATTACAGTGGCCCCGGTGTTTTCATGTGGGATTTGGTAGTGATAGCCTTGGTGTTTTCTGGCAGGATGTGTTATTGTGGTATCCCAGGGGTGTGCGGGCTAGAAATGGCAGTGGGACTGCAATGATAATCGAGGGAGAGGTCAGATGCATATGATGTATTCAATAACCTGTGGGAAAGTAGAATGGGGTACCCAAAACATATATTTGTTATTACTATTACATTATAGGACTTGCGCTTTCTGGGGAGTGTGCCTCGGTGAGGTTGGGGTGGATATTTTCCTTTCTAAGTTCTTTCGTAATTTCCTTTTCTCAAGGGACGTTAGAATGCCTCCCCACTTGTGCACAAGAGCATTTGGTTTTCCCTACTGAGTATTCCAATATACTCACCCTACATATATAAAGTATTTTCATATTTCTAGGAGAACTTCTAGGATCATGAAGGACCGTACTAGTTTGGAACATAGGATAGTTTTTGTTTTTGTTTTCATTTTCATTGGTACATTCCTTTGGGGTCTCCTTGAAATTTTTTATTATTTAACTTTGGGAATGGATATGGGAATGGTTTTTTTCAATACTTTCACCTCTAGTTTTGGTGTTGTTGGGATTTACTACCCTATCTCTCGAACCAAATAAAAAAATGTTAATGCCTTCATTTTTTTTGTAATTATATACCCTTGGTGCTAGTCGCCACTCTGGGCCCTATTGAAGGCGGGTCTCTAGGGTCATTATCTCATCATATACATTAATAAGGAAGGGTCTGTAAATATTATATCCCTTCCCCCATCTTCATGAAAGCGGGTTGTGACATATTGGGATCTCAAGCAGTGTCAAAGAACATCCAGATAATATTTTTATAAAACAATTGTGGAAGGTAATGAGGACTTAAGAATATATATAAGGTGATGGATGTGACAGTTCAATGATCTATTTTATAAATACCCCATATCATAAGATCATCATTTATCAAATACAATATTATATTATGGATCATTACAATTTCATTTATAAGAAAATTTTAATGAATTAATTATTGGAGAAATTTATTTGATTGTTTAGTGTTTATTACATTTGTAGAAACATAGTTAATTCACGTATTTCAAATACTTTTCCTCATATGATGATAATTCAAAATGAACTATTAATATTACTCGTAGAAACTATTCCATTAACTTATTAATACATATAGAATTAAATAAACCTGATTTAATTATAAGTGTAGTAATTTTGTTAAATTTTATGATAGATAAGTTTGTAACACTTACTATGTCATTATATAGGTTCTTAATAAATCCTTCAACCAACCATTTCATTAGACTCTTCAATGTGATGGTATAACAGATGGGTGGTTTTTTATTTAATATAGTGATAAGTATATTATCATATATTAGGTATAATATTTTATGGAAAATTTATAAATATATTTAATTTTTTTATAAATATAATATAATTATGAATTTATTATATATTATGGTGAGAATAAATTAAAATAAATATCCTCAAAATATTTCATCATACCTGTAAAACAGAATTATTTATGAAGATCATTTATCAAAAAAGAATCTTCTTAAAAATTGATCCTATAAAATTCAATGATACATAACTACTTTTTTTAGAACTGTTTAAAAAAACTCATTTTAAGAATATTATGGGACATTTAATATTATTTTGAAAATTTTATGATCCATACCCATAAAAAAGTATAAAATAAATATCCATTATGAGAATATAAATCCCACACGATGTAGATAAAAAAATATAGTGGAAAAAATATCTCTATTGATTATGGATTAATACAATTTGTATCGTCACATCAAGGGTTTTATAAATCTAAAAAACAAATTCAATACAATAATGTTATCTTTATGTAAATATTATATTATGCAGCATTGGTATGAAAATGTTTTTTTGGTAAGATTCATTCCTGAGTTTTAAAGAATATTTTATGTGGGATTTATTTTTTACATATTCATGACTGAATTTGTATTGTATTTGAGTTCTGTTAGAATAAATATATATAGATTTATTGTGTTTTGTAAAATAAATCCTCGATGTGGTGTTAGTTATACCAAAAATGGATAAATAGTGAATACATATTCCACAAATATATGATTCACTCTACAATGCACAATGGTTTCAAAGTGATTACTTCAACTGTTATTATTAAATAATCCATATTCATTTGAAATGATGAAATTATGTTCCATATATTATATATGTGAAAGAATATTTGTATGGATTAATCAACTTTTTTTGTCTAGTGAATGACAAGATGTATTTTCAGAAATTACAATACAACATTGAATTACTTTCCAAAATTAGAAGGCCACAAATTTTTCATTTTGCAATTAATTTATTTTACCAGTATTTCCGGAGGAAATATTGTTTTTAGGTATGTTTAAATTCGCATAAGGATCGAATATATATAGATGATATAAGGTGAATAATATTTTCTTATTGTTTTTACAAATCCAAATTTTGTCAAGACTATTTTTACTACTTTTGTAATAGAATCATTGTTACCTACTATGGAATCCATAATTATTCATTATATTTTTTCAAATATGAATATACCAAATAAAATATTGGTAATACATGTTAATATGGGACAATCCATTTTTTAGGATTACCCATATCTTAAGAAACAATGGTTTTGTGCTTTCCACACCTGCTATATTATAACTTTAAATACACTTGCAAAAAATTTAACGGACATTCAAAAAATAATCTTTAATATAAAATCATAGTTTAAAAGGTTTTATTCTTACATTATTGGATTTTCATTGGTTCTATATAATTTTAATATATATATAATTTTTTAATTTTATTTTTTCTTGAATATATCATTGATAAGTACAAGGATAAAACTATATCCATATAATAGATGTTATCCCATAAAGAGTAAATCAATTTAATTATGTAATATTTTCACCATCATAATAAGCAATTTGGTCTCTATTTCACCCCATATTAGAAGTTCGTCAATATAATCTACACACATGAATTTATATACTCACACATAAGCTTATACGATATTCATGAATCTAGAATATCCTTAAAATCAAAGGATAGACAAGAAACCATAACATATTTTCACACTTAGTCTCTCCTATGTTTCTACAAATAAAATTAAACAAATGAGGAATGTTATAGGATAATATTACTTATTTAATTCAATATCAATATTTTATTCCCCATAAAATAAAAAAATAATCTTTTTCTTGTAATTTTTCTCCATTGAGAATTCCATTTTCTCCGAAAATATTCTCATTCTCTCAGTTTCCTCATTTCTATATTCTTCCTCTCTTATTAAAATTATATTTTATAAATAGCAGACAATAAAATATTTTCCAAATTAAAAATATTGAAAAATATCTATCACATCTAATTACATGTTCCTCATTTTCCTTTTGTCAATATATATGTACATGGTAATTTTGTTCATGATCTCAATTTTTTATTTTTCCTTATCAATGTTTATCAACTATAAAACCATAAGACCTCCACTCATTTTAATTAATTTCTCATTTTCCAAATCCAACATATCGCCAATATTCATGAATATTACTTGATAATTACTCAATATTCTTCAATTTATTATCTTATTTCCATATATATATATATATGTATTAATAAGAACATTTCAGTGTCAGGTTAAAAATATAGAACACCTAGATTTTTGGATTTGAACCCCTTTTTGAAGAAGTATCAACAATCAATAATTATAATAATAACCTAATTAACAAAATAGTCTAATGAATTAAATAATATACATCATGATAGTGGTGAAACCTAAGGACAGAATGGTATAATATCTTAGAAACCAGTTATAGAAAAATATTATTTTATTACACATGTAATCATTTCACTATAAATGTGATCTTATGGAACCTTTTCTAGATACCCCACATGAAATAATTATCATTATAACATGGGGATTGGAAGTATAAGAATATGGGATCTCAAATTTCTTCTAATTAAAAAAAATATCATAATGTAATAAATGATGAACATGACGGTGAAGATGTGGAATTAGTAAACTATTCTATTAAAATATCATAAGATAATATATTGTAATCATAAAAAATTTAAGGGAAACTTAATATCATAAACTATACATTAAGGTAGTACAAAATAAAAAAATTACATGTTAATAAAAAATGTTTAGTGAAAAATACTTAAAAAAGACATAATTTTGAAAAAACAATTCCCATGGAAATATAATAAATCATGAAAACATGGAATAACATGACAAAAAATCTTAAAAATATTACTAACAAATAATTATATGAATAAATATATAACATATCCACATATTATCACCCTTTTAATTTTATAAACAAATCAACTTTTTTCCATTGTTTAGTTTTGGGCAAAAAATCATGTACATCTACAGTTTTGTTTTTGAACAAGTCATCGTATATACCTAAATCATTACAACATGAGGAAAAAGCATAGAAAAATGGATTTTATAGGGATAAAATACTCCAACCACCTTTATATATATAAATATATCTATTTGTTATGTTATTTATATAATAATAATAATAATCATATATTATATAACAAATTATAAAGAATAGGTTTAATAAATCATAAAAAAAATATCACATACCTAGACCATAAGAAGTCATATTATATCCAAAATATCTTTTTAAAAAATGAATCATATCATATTAAATTATATAGGGTCATTAAAACATAACTTCAATAATGATAAACCTCAGAGGGTAAGTATATTTTAAAATACAATCATTTTTAAAAGAAGATTTTAAAATTGATATAAAAATTACATTCATAATATTATTGTGAATTTAAAAATAAACATTTGAAAAATATATATTTTAAAGAGTATATTTTAAATGTTCCTTTAAATTATATAGAACATTCTTATATAATAAATCAAAATACTTTCAAAATGTTTACTTTTTAATATATCTTTAAAAATAGAGAATTGAAAATGTCTTCAATATTTAAAAAAAATGAAGTGAACATAATTTTACAAACAAACATTAATAATGTATCCTTGAAAATGACATAAAAAATATCAATAGAAAATTTGGTGTTTTTGATAAAACTCTTTATTTAAAAAGTATGGAAAATTGTTTTATGGATTTTTTAATAACATTTTTGAAAACAAGAATCCATTAAAGCATAATGAAAAATTTTCTTAAAATGAATTAAATGGAATTAAAGTTTAATTAGAGATGAAAAAATTATTTTACTATCAGTTAGGTAGAACATTTGTGGGAAATAAAACATAGATATTGAAAAATAAATCCATTCCAAGTACTAGGAATCGAATTAAAAATAATTCATTTCAATTAAATAATATAATAAAAAGGAAGCATAATTTTATATGAAATATAATTTCCCCTAAAAAATATGATTTAAATGAAAAATGATATACCCATTGGATATAAAAAATACTATTGAAAAATAATAATCTATAATAGAGATTATGGGACAAGGAAAATATTTATGTCACAAAATCTTCTTTTGTATTTAATTAATATTTATTCATAACTCATAGAAAAGGTGAAATTATTTTTATATGATAAATTACATTAATTAAATCATATAATACACAAAAATAAATTAATTTGTAGTATAAACACTATATAAATATGAAATTTGTGTGTTGCATTAAAACATGTCACATTTAATAAATATTCAGATTAAAACTTCTTGCGTAGTTTCCATTCATTATTCATGTTACTATTAATTATCTTTAATAAAAAATATCTACATTTATAGCTATTTTATAACATTATTCATATATTTTAACTTTTATATTCAATATTTATTATTATTTATTAGGGTTATATTTGTATGGAAAAACATATTTTAAACCATCAAGTGTCTATAATTTTAAATGATTGTTGCACATTCTATAGTGTGGATATAATTAAAAACTATTTGATAACACGATCATAATTATTTTAAATTTAAATAATCTTTAAAATATAATTTTTAATGATTATTAAGTCTATTAAACCTCTCTATCTGTGTTTTAGTTAGACTGGTTGAAAATTTATTCATTGTTTACTTATTTTGGTGATATTATAGAATAGAAATGATATATTAATAATAATTTAAATACATAATATTTTATTTACATAACTATATTACATTTACAAATTTATTATTATATTATAACGATACTAGATTTCACCTTCAAATTTCCATCCCTAATTTTGTTTTATAGTATCATTCGTGTTGGTGATTAAACCAAGCCAAACGTGAACACCTTTTAGCTTGATTGGTGGGTATGGTTAGAGACGGTTTTATTTTGATGTGATATTAATATAACATATTTTTAATGATATTATTTCTATTTTTTATGATTTTTTACTATATTTTTGAATTTTTTGGAAACATAATTATAAAATAGATAAAAAATAGATTTTGCGTTGAGGAGGTAGTTCACACTCATGCACGATTGAAAATCTATTTTTATTATAAATGGATGGAATCGAATAAATAGTGTTATAACATTAATATATAAAAATAATATTATAATAATTATACTGAAATGATATTATTATTATTGTGATATAATATTTGGAATTGTATAATGAATAATAAATCTTAAGAAGGGGATAATACTTACATATGAGACATGATATTTCCTTGGAAGTACCATTGTAATTAAAATGATTAGGTTAACTATGATAGATTAGAATATTTTTTCAGTTTTATAGGATTATATTTAGATTAATAATGATGTGTTTCATGTATGAATTGTATTGGTAGTTTTATCACTGAAAGAATTTAATTGGCCCCTTCTAAAGAGATGAAAATGGATTTTTTGGAATCACACTTTACACTTTAATAAATACATGACAGTATACAATGGTTATTGGATTTATAGCCTCAATATAATAGATTGTGGGGTTTATTTGGGTTGATAAATTCTTAAAAAAGTGTTTACAAGAATATTTAATCATTTTATTAAATTTTATCATTATATTTTTAAAATTTATTATTTTACATTTAAGATAGGTAAACAGATTTTAACACAGTGATTTTGTGTTTTATTAATCATATAGGATAATACATATAATTGTTTTATGTGATTGAAAACATATCCACAATTTAACATAATTAATTTTAATAGTTTAATAAAATTAAATTTTAAATGAAAATATATATTGTGTAGAAGAACCCTTGTTGTTGAATAATGACATTTTACCCATTATTAATTCATAATTTTATTTAGTATCAATTACCAATTATATTACTATTAATATATTTATTATTCTTTTATATATCATATTATTTTATTTTATTTTCATTTAATTGGTTTGATAATTTATTTGACATTATCATAAGAATAATTTTTAATAATTATTTCACCATTATCAAGCTAATTTACATTAATCCTAACTCTATAAATTTTAAACCCGAATAAATAATTCACCATAAGAAAAAAATATGAAAATTATATTCTAAATAACTGATACATTTTCTCAAGTTAACGTTAAATGTTTAGGGAAATTAATCTTACAGTTATTCGAGACAATACATAATAACCTTTTTTTTAGAAAAGTGTATTTTTAAACATAATGTATATGTTCATGAAAAAAATTAAAATTGAAATGATTAAAATGATATTAATAATATAATATATTTATAAATAATATTTATTATAAATTAAATTAAATAAAAGTGTAACTTTCGTTATGTGTACATTTAATTAATGAAATAGACAATAAATAGTTTCCAACATATATTACATAATTTTCTAAACTGATATTCAAGGGTTTTACAAGTTGACATGTAATTTATAATGATTTAATTTTCATGAAAAATATATATATTTTATATTTAAATGGTTTCAAAAAAAACATAGTCATATAAGAGTGACTATATGAGAAAAATTAGTTTGTTTATATGATTCACAAAAAATGATTATTTTAGAAATGTCTACAAATACATTATAAAAAAAATTTGTTGTAATTAATTAAAAAAAGTATTGTACATAATAAAATTTTAAATAAATTTCATTGAAATTTATCTTCTTAAAAGAAACTATATAATATGTGGAAAATTAAATTGATTGATTATAACATTTTCTATATACAATATATTAATTATTTACCTTCAAAATGTAATAAAAATTAATTGAATACCATCTTAGAGATTAATATTTATTTAATAACAATTTTTTATTAATAGGTTGTGGTTCATTAATGTTGCTTGTAGCACGTAATAATGTTATAGAAAGTTGTATAAACTTTAAATGATCCAAAAAATTTGGTAATTAAAAATTTCCTCCATTATATAAATTACATCAACTATATTTAATTATCATTAACTTATTGGAATAGATAAAGGTTGTGAAAATATTGTCATTCTTTAAGATATTTTCCATTGTAAGATATGATCGTCATTAATAATGGTATTACAATAAATAAATTCTTTTCTTTTCCAATTTTAAGGAAATTTATCTCATTATTAGTTATTAAGGAACATGTGATGTATTCAAATATATTTCAAGGAAATTCATAGTTGGTATTACATTAAAAAATTGTAACAATTAATTTATAATGTGTTTTCACTAATCTTTAAATTAAAATGTAGTAAAAATTACTATAGTTGTTATTTTTAAAAAATATTTTCATTTTTTTCTAATGGGGGGTATTACGTCTTTCACAAAGATAATTTCAAAAGACCATATTAATCACACAAATAAATATTTTCTGGAAAATAAAAACAAATGAGGGTGGTGACATTATGTTCATAATAAACACCCTATATACCATTTTTTGATCGAACAATAATACATCCTGTAATTTGTGGTGGATGGAAATTGAATCCAAACTATCATTGTCCTTTTCATTGATCGTCATTTCATATGTTCTTTCATTATCTATATTTACGAGTGGCTATATATTTCTAGTATCAAAAACAATCTTTGGATTAGTATATTTACTAAAATAATGATTGAGTTCTCCATACATAAGTAATTTAATTGTTATCAGTACCTAAGGATGGTTTTTATCTTATTTACTCAAGTTATATGATCTAAACATTTCTGTCAAAAATTTGATAAAATATGTCCTCCCTTACAATTAGTACACAATATTATAGTCCCCGCGATTTTACCACCTTGGTTCTTCTTAAAATATTTATGACATATCATAAATGAAACTTTTTTTTTCATTCCTCATCTTTATCACTTCATGAATTAAACGAATCCATTTTTTCTTATTTTTTGTTTTAATGTATCCGCCTTTTCAAATTATTAAACATATTTCCCGTTAAATTTTATGGTAACAATAACAAGGATTCTAATTCTATCTCTTATTAAAATGGGTTTTTCATTGGGGTAATATACACATTATCCCTCATACCAATATTCTCATCATGTTTCCACCATTAAAATAACCAAATTAGGTTAACATGAGAGACAAAACATCTAAAATAATTGTATACTATCATAATCATAAAAATGAATTAAACCTCCAAATTAAATATTTTTTTTATATTATCACATAGTCATATTGTCTATCCAGTACAACCTTTATCAATATTATTTGGACCTAGTAATGTTTAATATGTGTTATCTTAAATTTATCAATATAATACCTCAATGTGACAAGGAAATAAATCGTTTTTAGTGTTTTAGAAAGATAATATGATAAACCAAATCATATATCTTAAGGTTTTCTTTCATTGTGTGCGGTCTTAGGCTCTGTCATGGTGCATCTGATTAATGATCATGTAAATACTCAACCAATACCTTTCATGGAGAATACCCCTAGGTACATCTGTTTCAAAAAATTATCTTCTTGGTAAAATCAAGATAAGGATTTATTTTCTAGGAAAACCATATAACATATACTTTACTGAAAAATCAGGATGTAATCCTACACATAGATATATCCCATATATTTTTCCCTATGGGTTTTAGTAATGTTCTCCATTTTTACATCAAAAAATAATTAAGCACTCCCATTAAATTCATCCATAGTGATCCAAGATAAACATATTAAAAATACTACGATAATCACATGAACTAAATAATATAACTCACAAAAATTTCAATATTTTAGGACTTAAAGGATTAGTTTCATGGAAATTTGAAGCATTAACATCTTATTTTACTACAATTGTGAACACCCATCTATAAATATTCTCCCCTGGAAAATTTTCTAGATAACCATATGATATATGCATATATAACCTAGGTATTTGAAAAATAATATTTGGTTGAGATAAAATTATTAATAATAGATGAAATGCCACAGATAAATAAATTATAAACATGAAGGTGAACATGAGGAATCAGATAAATATTATTTTAAAAGATCATAGGAACATGGATATTAATCATAAGACATGATGGAGAAAGATAATATCATAAAATGTTGAATAATTAATCACAATTAAAAACATTTAACATATGAATGTTCCATGAACATGTGTAATGTATACAAAAAAAGTTATAATCTTGATAACATGCAATATTATATAAAATAAAGCATCATGATAATTGGGAAAAAATAAGAGAAGAATAATTAATATTTATCACATCCATACGCATTGGAAAACATTTCAAAAAACAACATGTATATTCAGAATTTATTTTTTGAAACATATTCACATTTTTCCAGATTTTTTTCTTTTGAAAAAATCCATACATGTCCATATGTTAATTTAGGAAAAAAATATAATTATATGAATGCATCAAAAACTCATGTTAAATGAGCTACACCAAATTCATCGTACTATGATATAGGTTTCCACCAATCAATATCTATATATATGCCTTCTAGTTAAAATTTATGATCATCAAATTGTAGATAATATGTGGAAAAAGAATGGGTTTCATAAACTTTTCAAAGACATCAAATAACCTGAACATAATAATTAAAAAAATATAAAAAATATCATTTTCCAAAATAAATCAAAACCTAATTACAAATATTGTGTGTTAAAAAAATAACCTCATGAATAATAAAAACTAACAGTAATTTTATGTCAATGTAAAAATGCTTTCACAAAGCATTTTTTAATCATTTAAGTAAAAATTATGTTAAAAAATATTTTTCAAAGTGAATGATAAAACTTTTTAAAAGCATATTATAAAGTGTTTCTAATAAATTGTTTCATAAAAATACATAAATATTTTTAAGATCATATAAGAAAATGATTTTAATTATTTTACTTTTAAAGGTATATCTTATAATAGAGACATGAATAATACATATTATTTTACAAGGGATGTGAAAAGAAATTAAAAAAATTTTCTTTTAAAAATAATATTTAGTAGTTTATCCATTAAAAAGAAATAAATTTTATCAAAATACGATGATGAGTGGGTGATAACAATTTTTTTTAAAAAGAATCAAAAAAAGGTTAACTATTTTGAAATATCTATTATTAAAATTGTTATCCTTGAATTGATATTAAATCCTTCTCTTAAAATTAATTAAGGGAATAAAAATAACTTTAGAGATAAAAAATTATTTAAAATAGGGAATAGATAAAATTGGTGGGAATTAAAAACATTCATATGGAAAAGAAATTTATTAATAGTAATGAGAATTACCTATAAAAAAATATATTTTAAGTAAAAAAATATAATCACAAATGAAGATACATTTTATGTGTAACATGATTTCTTATATAAAATAATGTTTTATTAAAAAACAATATCTTCATGGGATATAATATATTTATATATAAATTCTATCATCCTAGAAGAGTGATTATGACCTATAGAAAGGATTTGAGCCATAAAATCACCTTACTGAAATCCTAATTTTAGATTCAAAATTTATTGGATGATCTTTTTTTTAATTATTTAACCTGAATTAAATCATTTTGTAAAAAATATTATTTGTTTTTATATACTCCATAAAAATAATAAATTCTTCCATAACATTAAAACATGTCTTAAAGAATAGAGGTTGAGAGGATAAACCATTAATGTGTTTCCTTTATAAGTTACTGAAAATATAACTTCCTATAAAAAGCCACCTTAATAATATATTTCATTACATTAAAAAAATATTTTAATTTTGATATACCACATTTATAATTATGTTTTATGGATTATTTGTTAGCTAAAAATTATTTTCAATAAATCAATTGTTCATAATTTTATTCATTCAAGTAGTTTTTATAATGATGATATGATCACCAATAATTGTTACCACGTTAATAATTAATATACCTTTTAATTTAATTTATATTATAAATAATGTTGATATTTTTATCTATCATAACATTCTACATGTGTTTCTGTTACATTTTATGTTATGGGAATTGGTGTTGGCTTATTTTTGTGATTTTAGGGAAATAAAATGATACTTTTATAATATGTAAAATACTTAATATAATTTTTCCATTTCTTTATAAATATAATAATTTACTTATTATATTATTATGATAATATTTTTTATATTCCTATAGTCAACCACAATTGTGGTATATATTACCATTCAAGTAGGTGATTGAACCGACCAAGACATGAACATGATTTAACTTAATTAGTGAGTATGGTTAATATGGTGTTTCTATTTAAAAATATCAATATAAAATAAACCTGAATATGTTATTAGTATTATTTTACTGTGGTGAATAAAAATTTATTAGGTTTATAAAAATAATGAAAATCTATAATGAAAATTAAAAAATTGATTCTTCATGGAGGTAGACGTCCATACAAAGATTTGATAGAAATTCCCTTATTTTAATGTGAATGGAAATGAATAAAAAATGGTTGTACCATTAATATATAACATTTTGTATAATAATTATACATATGAAATAATATATTTATTTTGATAAGATATATGGAATAGTATGAATAAAAAGAAACAGTAAGAAGGAGATAATACATTGGAAGACATAATAATTTATTGGATGTCCAATTGAAATTGAATTGATTAGGATAAAATGATTTATAATTGGATTTTAATAGGGATAGGGAGTTATAAGGAGAATAATATAGAATAAATTTATATATGAATTTAAATATGAGCGGTATCATTGAATGTTTGTACGTGATACCATTTTATAATAGAGGAAATGAGAACATTTGAAAAAATTATATTTATTTTAATAATTCCATGACCCCATTCCATTGTTAGGTGATCCAACATGTACAAATTATGTATTTTAGGGGTATTTTTGGGTATTTATGTTCTTAACCAAGTGTTTACACAATTTCATTTAACATGATTTAGGGTTTTTACCATCATGTTTTTTACATTTTACTCTTTTACTTTTAAACAAGGTAATTTTTTTCTACTAAGTGATGTTATGAATTATTAAACATGTAAAATAACCTATATAACCATATATTGATTTGATGGGAATAAATTAAAATTTTATTTAATATAATTAAAAATATAAATATTTCATAATTAATTTTTATATTAAAAATGATAATGCGTTGAAAGATCGTTTTAGTAGAAAAATGAAATTTTAACCATTATGTATTCTTAATCGCATTTAAAATTTATTAACCATTAAATTTGTTTTGATACATTTATTTATGCCTATATATGTTATGTTATATTAATATAACTAGATTTCGATTATTTGATATAAATTTCATGATATTTTAAAAATCATTAACAATATAAATATTTTACCTTTATCATGGTAATTAGTATTAATCATAACAATAAAAATTTAATTCCCCGCAATAAAACATAGAATAATAAAATAATTAAAATTATTATCTCAAATATTAAAATAATTTTATAAATTAACTTTCTATGTTTTGGTTAATTAATCATATTGTTTTCTTATGTAATGAGTAAAAACCAATTTTTATGAAAAGTGTATTTTTTTATTATAAAATTATTTTACATGAAGAATTTATGAATGCTATTGATTCTAGTTATATTATAATGAAAGAAATTGTCAATAAAAGAGTTATTTTCCCATAATATTAATGAAAATTCAAATATCTGAATGCATAAATTTTATTAATTAAACTGTTGAGAAAGTGTGTTCATAATAAATTAATTGATTTTATAAAATGATATTGAAGGGTTTTATAAATTAACATAGAAACATTAAATGTATTATATTACTTGATATATATATATATATTTATATTGTATTCAAAAGGTTGAAAAAATGAAAGTTTCCATTAAAATTAGCTATATTAGAACTATCAATGTGGTTTACACTTCAACAACAGATATTAAATTTTCGGAAAATTTAAAAAATGCCTCCTAAACAAATTTTTATTTGAATAATTAAAAAACTGATTTTAATTTATTAAATTTTACTAAATTTATTTAAATTACAGTTTTCAAAATAAAATATATGATATAAAGAAAATAAATTTTAATAATATAACATATTCAAATTTAAATCATCGGAATTATTTACCTTATAAATGTAATTAATATAATTTTTTTCCATTTAGTGTTTATTATAGTTTTATTAATAATGTATTAATGATGTGTTTTGATTTTTTACATTGGTTATAGAGTGTACCAAATGTTATAGATCATAGTATATATTTTAAAGTATCAAAATCAACTAGTTATTACAGTGTGAGTCTCGGGACATATAGTTGAATGATCCTCTTCATGATTAAACATTATATAAATAAAAATATAGATTTACTCATTCTCATATCCATTCATCTTGAATAAAATCATTTTTGTGTTACATAAAACACTAATACAAATTTCACGAACCATAAAAGTCTCGATCATTTAATGATATTTTAAATATGGAAACTTATCGTCTTAGAAACTCATTTTAGTCTAATTTTATCATTCATAGAAAACCATATTGATCAAATTATTTTGATATTTTAAAAAATATTAACAATCCTTCTATCATAAAAAAATATTTTTATAAAAAATAAAAAATTCAAGAAACTTCATTTATATATCTGAAAAAGTCTCTCTTACAACTTATTTCTTTGATATTATACTATACTACATGAATATTAGTCAATTATCATTAAATTATTTTATAAAATTCAATTTGATATGTTTTCATCGATGGAAATTATATTTTTAATCATTTAAAATTATTTTCTTCAGATTATTAAATATTCATAATTTCTCCATTTTCATTACTAAGAAATATCAAAATATTGAAAGGTTTGTACCTTAAGGTGAACCATATTTACCTTGTTGAGTCTATGTATAAACCTTATGAATTAATTTTATGAATAAAAACCACACTTTTATGAACATTATTACATAGGTTTTCTAACCCTTCTTTAAACCACATGAGGTGTCTTTTGAACCATACAATCAACTGTCTAAACATTAAAAAACAATTTACCTCAGCCTTAGGTTCAATTGTGTAAACATGATTCTAGTGGTTGTCTCAAACTGATGATGAATTTTTTTACCATACAATATTTATAGTGACATGACGAACAAAAATATTGCATAGAAAATATAGAAATGTTCATCCCATTTACAGGGATTCTCAATAAATTAAAACCCTTTTATATAATTTCTATCACACAGATTCCATAATTCATTTATATATAGAAATTTTCATGGATTCTCTATTTCTTTGTACATGAATATCTCTATTTAAGAAATATTTTAACGCTATTGATAACATATTCCTATTTTGTATTCAATTTTTCTGGACAAAAACTGCATAATAATTCTTTTCAATCACATGATGACAAGCTCGAACAACTTTTTAAAATATTGGGTTTTTCATAAATCATCAAACTCTTAAAATCATCTTCTCTAATATAATAATCTTGGTACCATTTCTTGTTCAATATTATCTAATAATAAAATCTTTTACCAATACTTAATGGTCGCATTCATGTATTCTTTTTGTTAAATTAATACACACTCTATCGCTCATTATGCTATACTCGATGAAAAAATAATTATTCGCATTATTTATTTACAACATGTACAAAAAAACAATAAAGGAAACCTAAAATAACCTCATTATATATTTTTTTTCAAAAACATAAACTCACTACAATAGTAAATACATGTCAACCAATGTTATTAGTTAAATTTTCCTTTTTGACTTAATTAAAGTATATAAAAGTAAAGAACTTTTTTTTCAATTTCCTTTTGGAAAATATAAATGAAAAGTAATATCTTCCAAGAAACAAAATTATCCTCCACGTTTGTTGTTATTCATTTATTATACTCAAGTAATTACATAAGTAAAATGTGGATCCAAAATATTCTGTGTAAAGATAATAATGTAAGTCAAATAAATATCTATCTTGTCGAACAATGTGTATATTATAAGAGTGATTTTACCAATGAAACACTGCTTACCATACTGTTTCCACATTTTTGTATCCGCATTGAATTCCCAACCTTGGGTTTGTATAAAAATGTACTCAATTTTTTTGATATACTTACACTCCACATGAAAAAATATATAAAGTATTCAATTAATTTTTTTCCTTAACCATAACATTAATTGGAACTCTTCTTTTTACCATAATTTATTATAGATAAGAATAATATTTTTAGGTAGATCATCACACCTTATGAATTAATTTTCTAGTGGGGTTATCCAGATTTCAATATTCATAAGAAAATAATATATATATAATAAATCCATCCTTTTTTTAACTCCCACTGGAGGGATGCTTTCAATTATTCAACATTTCTGATTCATATCGATGATATTATTCTAAAAAAATTTAACACTTGTTTCTCTATTATAGAATTTTTAATAAGTTAGATGATGTGTTAAAATGATTCATCCTTATACCATAGGAATTTATCCATGATTATTTTACATTCATCAAGCATCACATTCAATTACCTATTTCATGTTATACACTGAACCATGTTTCCAAATAAGGGATTCTTCCATAAAATCATTATTTGTCGCACTAGGGTTGAGAATTTCTACTCAATAAATATAATTATTTCATTAATGGAAGAAAATGTTTAAACCAAATCATTCTTACCTTTTCATTATATTTCTTAATCAATCCATATTTAGGCTATATGGTCTACTTATTTTTATGTTTCTTCTTATATATTATAATTTATCAATCATAGAACTTTAATTATTTTCTAGTTTATTTATATTCAAATACACTTAAAACTATATTTGTTTTAGTTTTATCTATTTTGGTTCATAATTTCTATATATATCATATTTTTTGAACCACTCACTATAATATCCCTTTTAATAGGAGGGGTAACATGTAATTACCCTATAATTTTTTTTTGTTCCCATTTCATGGGAATCTGATTCATGTATTTTTTAGCTATTGTGCATACATTATTATACCATTCTCATAAAGCTGTTTCTCTGTTAGCGTTGTCATTTTTTGGAATCCTCTCATCCACATGATAATGGATATATTCCCTCATGCCCATTATATTGTTCCTTTCATTAATATACATTATTTTTTGGATTTTTATTGTTCCCTTGAACATTGATCATCATAGCCATTTCTTAAAATTCAATGATGTGATCATTCCTATCAAAATATAATAATCATATTCCTTATAGTGAGATATTTTTAACTTACATTATAACTGATTTCTTTGTAGTATGAATTTCGTAAGATTTATTCAATTCATTACACTTTAAGAATAACATATATTTCTTTCAATTTTTATCCATTGCATCTCTATTATTTAACTCCCCATTGAATTAGTATAACTGAAATATATAGGTGGAACATTATAGTATGTTGTATTTTTGTGTATTTTTTTTATAATTATATAAATATTTCAAACAATAAAATATATTTATATTAGATATAGTTCTTTTTTTCGACGAACATTGGTCTAGACCAGTATGGGTTTTCTATAATTTATCACTAATCCCCATTTCTTATATTATTTTTTTTATTATTGAAATATTATTCTAACAATCCAATTTTTCATATAGATACATTCAAAGTTTACAACAAAATTTTGAAAATTAATTAATCTTTCCTTTATATATAGGATGTGTATATTTTCTAAATTATTTGGGATCAAACTAAATTTTTTCCAGATTTAATAAGGGGAATTTTTTTTATACTTACACACATAAACCATTTATTAATTAGATGTTCTGAAAAGATTTTTAATCCTCCAAATGTGTCAAGATTTTTTACTTTTCTCATTCATTATTCAGTATGATATGTTTTGTTAAAAAAATTAATTAAGACATTGGGATACCTTTTTCCTTGAGAATTAGTTTGAAACTTTTCCACATGATATCAAAATTTTATTATTACCATAATGAACCTATTTTAAGTGAAAAAATTATTTATGAAATTAGTAATGAACACTAAAATTAAACAACTATGTATATTCCTAGTTTTGTCACTTATATATTCATCAATGTTACACCCATATCTAGCCAAATCATATTGACTAATTATTTATTTCCATAAACCTTCTTCAATCCCTTTTCCAAATATCTTTTTAACATGTGATTTTTTCTTAATTAATTTTAGTAATATCATGTATAAAATAATCATTCTCATTCATTATTTTTAATTTCATGTCTAATTGTGTGTCTTTACATTCTCTATTAGATATGAATATTCTTTAATTTACATATATATTCTATAACAAACCATTGAAACATTTACATCAAAAAAATTAAGAAACATTTTCACAATTTTTAAATTCCTTTAATTGAATATTGATATAGTTTCATCCCCATGTTTCATCAGTCATCAGGGTGTGTTGGATTTTCTATCATTTATATCCAATGACTCATCAGTATATTCATTATCTTCTCTTAGATGTGATTACTAATAAAATATTTATTCGATGAGACCAATTACCTAAGATATTACATCAATAGGAATCATATTTATATTATCTCTATAAAATAATCTAATTACATAACTATTGTGATATGTTCATATTCTCTATATCATATATTTGAGTCACAAAACTAGTCATTATTAGGAATATAATCAAATGAATACATATAAATTTTAAATGATTCTTGTAGTTTTTAAACTTTTTCATTATCTAAATGTTTTTTTCTCAACATTATATAAATGTCTTATAAGACACTTCAATTTCTTTTTTCTGATGGGTGGATTTGTAATTTTCATTATTTGGTGTTTCATTAAACATAAAAAATAATCATAGCATCAAATTAAAATTAAATTTCCTAATCATGTATACATATATATATCATGAGGTAACCATATCTGTAATACTAAATAAAATACCCCTAATGATCTTGTACGAACACTTGAGTAATTTTTGGATTAGGTGCTACCTATATTTTCACAGAATTTGATTTTTTCATGTAATATCCCCTTTGGTAACAAAAGATTTGTTTTTATTTATTGTTTAATGAATATTTTTTAACAGTTACACAATATGAAACATACAAATTTAACGCATGTACATGATTTGAATATGGAAAGAGGTATTTTTATAAGGTCTAACTGTCATATAGGATACCTACTCCTTAACATGATTGGGTTTTCATCCCAATCATTCATTTTTCACATTAACAAATCTTTGAGTATAATGGTTTATTGAATCCCACACTTACAAAGAGTCTCATATGGTATACACTTTCTTTCTTATCAATATATATTCATAGTACTGGCTTCATAATAAATTCACTGCTTTGTACTATGCTATCATTACATACCTATAGATTTAATAGTTCTATAGCTTCCAAACATGTTTATATTAGTGATTCCTTCTAAATAAATTTAATATATCACTGATTATAACTTGTGTTTAACTATATACATCGAATATATCATATAAATATTAGTGATATATCTTAAAATTATAGAAGATATTCACACAAATAGCATAAAAATCGTTCGGTATTCTGGATTATTTTTACAGATATAAAGTAGAATCTTCTCACTTGTATTTCAAAATTAAAAGTAATGATATTAAAATATTCATGAATAAATTAGAACCTTAAAAACTAAAATTATTGATACCTTGATCAATATAGATTAACATAATAATTCCCCACTCTATTTGTTTTTCTCAAAATTATCGAATAATGAATATTATAGGTTCCAGTTATTTATTAATGTTTTACACCATGATTATTTTATCATTTTTAATGTTGGATCAATATTATATTATTATTCTTTTCATTCATGGTTAATAGGTTCTTCTAATTCATTGAATGCTCTCAATTCTCTAGTTTTATATTAATTTCAATCTATTTCATTTTTTCTTTTTATATATAGCTCACTAGAAAATATTTTCAAGGATATAATATAGAATAATTTCCAGAACATATAGTTCCGTTGAATTTGTTTTATTTTCTTCCTCATCTTTTATATATGTGGTGTTATCTACCCAAACCTTAAATTCCTTTTTTTCTTCGTCAAATAACGCCACTCATAATTTTATGGGGGTACTTGTCCATTTATTTTATTCATAATTTCCCTTAAAAACATATATTATAGAATTTTTCTTCTTCTTAATGAAGGAATATAGACTCTATTATTATTTCATAACTCCAATATAATCCCATATATAATATTTTTTCATTAATGTATTGAATATATACTATACATATAATTGTTGATTGACTCAACTCTTTGTTTAAATACTTGTCTCTGAAATCAATGTTGAACCCTCACCTTCCATATTGAACATAATACAATAACATGGATCGATATACTCAATAATATTTCCATTAATCATGAATAATATCAATATTCTATACATAAATCTCAAAAACTAAATGCATACATGCTGATATTTTTCATTACATCTATATTTTATAAATCTAGATGATTAGCATATTAGTGTAGCATCCCAGGTAAATAAAGAATTATAAATATTTCATATTTATTAGTTTTTCTGAATTATATATTAATTTTACTTCAATGGGGTTTCTATGTTCGATAGCATACCCAATACAAAACAACGAGTTTCATTGGAATCTTACGTTTCACACTAATAATATAAAATTATTATTTTAAATAGCAGTTAACTCTTATCCTTTGTATTGTAGGGAATGAAAAAAACTATCTAAAATATGATTATACTTGTTTGTAAAATGTATTTACATTTATCCAATAATATTTAGAGGCTTAAAATGTGAATGAATCTAATTTTAAGCCTAATTTACATTAAAAGGTCGAGTTACCGCCTTTTATTGGCGAAACCTTTTTTAAATCTAGTTTTGGACACTTTAATACATTCTATATGACCAAATAAAATCATTCTTTAGAATGGGTACATCAAAATTTACTTCGTGTAAATTTTTGGAATTTTTCCGAAAAAGTTCAATATTTAATGAATAGTGAACAATATTGTATTTTAATGAAAAAGTGCCTTTTAATCTAATTTATTTATACGGTTAGATTATCTTTTTAATTGGTTTTAAAGTGAAATTAAAATATTTTTTTACCATTTAATCCAATTTTGGACACTGTAATTAATTTCACATTGAATGTGGATATAAACAAGTATCAATATTTTGATAGTTATCGTTTCATAAAAACATGTTGTTTGTTTTGACTGGAATTAATTTTAAAATTAATTAATCCTACTTCAAGGTTTTGAATTTGGAAAAATAGACATAAATTTTTAATTTGGAATATCAAATATAGCTTAGGCTGAATTTTTGGTATTTTTCGGAAAAACATCAATTTTTGATGAATAGTGATACCACTTAGTGGTAGTTAAAAAAACTGACATTTTCATTTTAATGTAATTTTATCCCTTATTTGAGTTGAATTTAGAAAATATGACATATATGGTTGTTATCAAGAAGTAAAATGTGGTTCAATAAGATAAAAATAATTTTTGAGGAATAGTAACTTTTGGCTTTTATTTACCGCAGTTAAAGGTAAATAGGGTAATTCGAGGTTAAAAGAATATTATAATAATTGAAAATTACGGTAACACTTGTATTAACCTTATTGGATGAGTATTTGACGACTATGGACATACCTGGGTCGATTTGGGGACCCAATGAGATAGATATGATATATAATGAGACTTTAAATTAACTAATTTAATGTAAAGACAAAATTGACATTATCAAAAATATTTTAGAAATTAATTTTTTATGGTGTTATATAAGTCCTAATTTCGACATTAAACCTTAATTGGAAACATAAAAAGATTTACTACAAGTTAGTATTTTTTTTATAATTTATAGACATCGAATAAATTAAATTATTTATGACACAATAATGATGCAGTATTTACCTCATTAATAAATAATTTAAATAAATAAGATTATAATGATTAAAATATTATTCAAAACATATCCAATTCTTATTGGATGATTTTATTTAAAATATGATTCATCTTATCTTGGACCATAATGATTTTTGGACCTTTAGAAACAGAATATCATTATATAATTAAATAATATTTTCACACATTCCTAATGAGCCCCTCCTCTCCCTTGTAAAAGGAGACCATTTCTATCCAATTCCTCACACATCTCAAGCCATTTGGATCACAAAAACTCTACCCAATAAAGCTCCCTACATACCATTACTCCTCCTATAAGCCTTACCTTAGGCAGAAGGCACATCAAGAAGTCCTTTGGTTCAAACCAAAAAGATTTACCCAAATTAAAGGTAATGGTTTCTCTTAAATTGTTTTCATTTATTTTACTTCTCCAACCCATAAAATCTTTTTATTTACTTTATTTTGTAACAACACCAGTATCCTCAATATAATAGGATTTTTTTATGGTATGTACTCGATCTACACTTACACACACCTCCATCTAATGGATGAAGAACATAATGTTTATGTGGATGGAAAATTATCGCCTCACAAAACGATGATTGTTCAATTACGTCTTACCACCTCTCATGGTGGCCATTATGATGGAACTATAATTAAATATGATATATATTATGTTAATGATTTCCTTATTCTTCTGTAATTCCCAATTTTATCATGTATTTATGGTTTCCATCCTGGGTAAATACGATAATCTCATTTGCAGAAGTGCGGACTACCGCCCCCTCAATGTGATGTGACTCATTAATTCCTTATGTGGGATGTATAAAGAATATAGTTAATGAAATTATATATGATATTATACTGGAAATATAATATACCTTTGTATAATTATGTTTTAATTCCATTAAAATAAGAAATATAAATGAATGTAGTGTTCATGCCTATGTACGGATTTCCGTCTCCATGAACGGTACATTTAATTTCTGACGTCCAAATGGTAGGTACTATTATCAATACAAGTATATAATGGATATATATGATATATATGATATCAACATCATGATTATCATTCTGGAGATAATGAATATGTTGACTAAATTTACAACATGTAATTATAAGAAGTCCATTTTTGACTCAAGTGCCAAATATCGGCAAAACAAACATTATTAACTTAAATGATTAAAAAATGCTTATAAAATGGTAATGAGTTATATAAAAGGAATAATACACTTGAAAAATGTTCTTATGTAAGTAGAAATTAACTTTACTTTATTGTTTAGGTGATTAAATAATAAACGGGTCAAGTCTGACACGATGTAAGGGACTTCGTCTCAATCTCCTTTCATTGAGGCATTTTTTGTTTTATACATGACTTTATTTTATAGGGTGTCTAATCCCTGTAGACTTTTCATTTTATTCAAATGGAAACTTTTTATACGAATCGTTTTACTAAATGAAAAAAAGGAATGTTTTTTAACGTAAGCGGTGACAACGAGCTTTCTGCCACCATGAGTATTATTTGATCTTTGGAATCCTTAACAAGGTGGAATGTTTTTAAAGGTAAAAACAAATACAATATACTCATTTTATGTATTTTGGTATTAAAAATTATTTTGAGAATGGATTTATCAATTAAATATCTTGAAATGATATTTTATTATTGAAATGTAGAAATGTTATCATTCCTTTATACTTAGGTTATGTGTTATGATCATGTTATGCTTCTTGGGAATTATTTACGTATACGGGTGGTTCCGTGATAAACCTAGTGCGGGTGAGCCCGAGATAGCTCTCCAATAAATTGGGTAAAATGAAGGGGGTAAATGTGAATGTTTTTCCTAATATATTTAGGGAATATACTATGTTGGGTATTCCAAAGTAACTCCATATATAGCTGTGATAGCAACAATGTAAGTATTATATGTATGCCAAAAGTTACCTTTAAGATTTATGATTTCTATGTGTCTTTCATATATCTTATGATTTCACGAGGTATGTAAAATATTTCATGTTTTTTATATATTTATGAACAATTTATTTCATTATTTGTTTTATAACCCTTACTGAGATTTTTATTCTCATCCCATGTTTTGAAATGTTTTCACAGGACTTAAAGATGAATAGGGTCAAAGATGGGATCAAGGAAATGTCATGTTGTCTAAAACATGGAACTAGACATGACTCTTTTTTTCAAGAAATTTTATTTTATGAAAAAAATGGAAACAATGTAGAAGTTTTTACTTTGTAATATTTTGAGACGTAATAGTTATATCCTAATTCTCTAAAACTCTAAACCTGAAAATATCCTCAATGTAAACTATTTATTTCGTTCAATATTATGTAATTTATTAAGACCATGTCCTTATAGTTGGTATCATAGGTCGGTTTAGATAACTTTAGGAGTTATGGTATTGTTAAAGTAATATACATAATGTAATTTATGTTAATATGGACATTATAAAGCATTTCCATATTACCATGTTGCTTCGCCTATGATATTTTTGTGTTCAAAATGGTTTTCCTAAAAGGAAACAGGGCAGCTGTGTTGGGACGACATCATGAGAAAGAAAACATTCCAAATCAGCAACCTGGGATGGTGAGAATCAGAACTAAACAGTTTGTTGCAGTGATGGCATAGTTGATTCAGGCTATAAATGGTGGTTGTATAAATGTACGAGATCAACAAGATCAACCACAGAGGAACATGTCAGTAGTTGAGAATTTCATGAGGCAACATCCCCCATCATTTAGAGGATCATCTGACCTTGTGCTAGCAAAAGGGTGGATTAATGAACTAGAAAAGATTTTTTATGTCATGGGTTATTCAGAACATTAAAAGGGTAGTCTTTATATTTAACATTTTGAAGGTGAAGCTGATCAGTGGTGGTCGATGGTGAAACATATCTGGGATAGTTAAGATATTGATGCTCTCGATTAGGATGAATTTAATGGTATGTTTATTGAGAAATATTTTCCAAATGAGGTTCTTGTTAGGATATAAAATCAATTCCTAGAATTGAGGCAGGAGGATAACTTAGTGGCTACTTATGAACGAAAATTCACTTGACTGGCATGATATGCTCTAAATTTCATACGAGATATTGATATGAAAATAATCCATTTTTACTCTGGATTAAAGCCCATGTATCGAAGGGCTTTAGCTTCTCGTTATTTTGAAAGTTATGAAAAATTTGTTCATTGTGTGGAGATGGTGGAAATGGATTTTTCTATTGATCAGGTATTCTTTGACAAACAACAGAATAAGAGGTCGAGGTGGCAGGCGAAAAGGGAAGCACACTTCAAAAAAGTATTATGGTATAAACATTAAGTTTACAATTTGTAAAAAATCGTGGTAAAAAGCATGATGGGGAATGTCTTTTCAATTATGATAAGTGCGACCGATGTGGTAAAATGGGACAAAAGGCTCGTAAATACACTGATAAAAATCATGGAAATGGTAAGAAAATTTTTTATTTACTATCAGTAAAATTTTTTTAGTGTAATTAAATGGGTCATTTTGCAAATGAGTGTGCAACAAAGAACTCAACGGAAGGAAAGCAGCCTGCCTAAATGCAGAAAGGGGTGGAGAAATCCTTTGCAACCACTTTAGCAGATTTTGGTCCATCAAATGAAGTTGTATCAGGTACACTGTTTATTTGTTCAGATTATTCCAATGTGTTGTTTGATTCAGGGTCTGCACACTATTTCATTTCTGAGAAGTATTTCTAGTAAATTGGTAATTACATCTCATTATATGAATACTGAACATGTGGTAAAAAACCTGGAGGAAATGCTGAGAGAAAAAGAAAACATAAGAACAATCATGTCCTTGTGTGCAGAAAATATCTACATGAAAACCTTATTGTTTTGCCTCTAGTAGAGTTTGAGGTTATTTTGGGCATGGATTGGCTTTCTTTTTATCATGCTATGATTGACTTCAGAGCTGAATAGGTTTCTTTTCTGAAAGATTTACAATTTTTGTACAAGAATGGACCCTTAACTTTGATAAGATATCAGGAAGCTGAGAAATTAGTAAAATATGGAAATGAATGTTACATTGACCATATTGTTGAAAACAAAGGAACTGTTCAGATTAATGATGTGCCAGTGGTAAATGAGTACCTTTATGTTTGTCCTTATGTGATTCCTGGAATTATACCTGATCGAGTAGTTGAATTTACTATAGACTTAGTTCCAGATTCTAATCCAATTTCAAAACCCCCTTTTCGAATGGCTCAAATTGAACATTTAGAGTTAAATAATAAGTTTCATGTGTTATTAGATAAAGGTTTAATTCGACCTAGCACATCACCATGGGGTGCTCCTATATTTTTTGTTAAAATGAAAGACGGTTCAATGAGACTTTGAATTGATTATAGAGCATTGAATAACATCACTGTTAAGAATAAGTGTCCTTTTCCTCATATCGATGATCTTTTTGATCAAATATAGGGAGCTCAGTATTTTTTGAAGATTGAATTGAGACCAAGGTACCATAAGTTGAATATAAATGAAGTAGACGTTCTGAAGACCACCTTTCGTTCTAGATATGGCCATTATGAATTTGTTGTTATGCCTTTTGGGTTAACTAATGCACCTGTTGTATTCATGGATATTATGAATATAATTTTCTGTGAGTCCTTGGATAAGTTTGTGGTTGTGTTAATTGGTGATATTTGTGTTTATTCCAAACGTAAGAAGGAACATGAAATTCATTTAAGGGTTATCTTGCAAACCGCAAATGAAAATAAACTTTATGGGAAATTTAGCAAGTATGAGTTTTGGATACAAAACATTTCATGCCTTGGTCACATTATTTCAAAAAGTGGCATAACTGTTGATCTTTCTAAAACAAATGTTGTTGATGAATGGCCATGTCCATAAAATATAACCAAGATTTGTAGTTTTCCTGGTTTGGGAGGTTCATACCAAAGGTTTTTTGAAATTTTTTACTTTTATCTAGTCCAATGTATAAGTTAACTCTATAAGGTATTAAGTATATATAGACAAATGAATGTGATGACTTTTTTCAGGAATTAAAAAGAAGATTGGTGAATACTCCAATTTTGGGAATGCCTTCCAGAAATGGTGGGTTTTTTATCTACAGTGATGCTTCGTTGAAAGGACTGGGTTGTGTCCTAATGCAAAATTATCAGGTAATTTCTTATGCTTCACATCATTTGAAACCACATGAGTTAAATTACCCTACACATGATTTGGAATTTGCTGATGTTTTTTTCTTTAAAAAATTGGAGGCATCATTTGTATGGAGTCAAGTGTGAAATATATACTGATCAAAAAATATATAAGTATATATTCACTTATAAAGAATTCAACATGAGACCGAGGAAGTGGTTGGAATTAATCACGGATTATGATTGCACGATCCATTACCATCTGGTAAATGAAAATAAAGTTGATGATGCTTTGAGTCGAAAAATTAACACTTGATTAACCATGCTACGTTTGGAACAAGATCCTTTTGTTTTTGATTTGATGAATTATGGAATAGAAGTTCTTGGTGTAGGAAATTCTTCTGTTTTGTTTCAGGTGTCAGTGAGATCATCTCTATTAGACAGAATAAAGCAAACACAGAAGGAAGACAGTGAGTTTCAGAAAAAGGTAGAGTTTGTTTAGAAGGGTATGTTTCATAATTTTAACATTGATAATGATTGTGTTTTGAGATTTAGAAAGATATTATGTATGCCTTGTGATTCTCAGTTGAAGAATAAGTTGTTATGTGGAGCTCATAGTTCTCCGTTTTCTATTCATCCTGGAAGTACTATGATATACAGAGATCTTCGAGAGTATTACTAGTGGGATTGAATGAAAAGGGATATTGCTGATTTTACTATGAAGTGACTGACTTGTCAGCAGGTTAAAGCAGAGCGACAGTTACCGAAAGGAATGTTTCAGCTTTTACCGGTGCCAGATTAGAAATGGGAAAATATATCCATGGACTTCTTTGTAGGATTACCAAATAAATCTCGATGTAATAATGCAATCTGAGTTATAGTTAACCGATTGACTAAATCTTTTTATTTCCTTCCTATTAGAGAAACATTCTCTCCATACAAACTTGCTCGGTTGTATGTTAAAGATATAGTCAGGATGCATAGAGTTCCGCTCTCCAATTTATTTGATCGTGATCCTAGGATCACGTCAAATTATTGGAAAGGCCTTCAAAATTCCTTGGGTACTGAATTAAATTTTAGTACATCTTGTCATCCTCAATCAGATGGGAAGTCAGAATGAACAATTCAGACATTATAAGATATGTTATGTGCTTGTTCGATTGATTTCCAGGGATGTTGGGACCATCATCATTCTTTGGTTGAATTTTCATATAATAACAGTTTTCATTCTAGAATACAGATGGTTCCATTTGAGGCATTATATGGAAAGCATTATCGAACTCCAGCTTTTTGGGATAAAGTAGGTGATAGGAAGCTGATGGGACTAGAATTGGTAGATGAGATGGCAGAGAATGTTGAGTTGATTTGGAAGCACATGAGAATAGCTCAGAGTAGACAAAAATTTATATAGATAATCGGAGGAAAGATCTTTCTTTTGAGGTAGGTGATCATGTCTTTCTCAAAGTTTCTTCATGGAAAAGTGTGATGCGTTTTGGTAAGAAGATAAAGGTGAGTCCAAGGTTCATTGGATCATATGAAATCTTGGAGAAAGTTGGATCAGTTGCGTACAGAGTGGCATTACCTCCAAGTTTATCCCAGGTACACAAGGTTTTTCATGTTTCGATGTTTAGAAAGTATATTGAAAATCCATCTCATGTTTTGAGCCCAGAGGTTGTTCAGTTGGAAGAGAATCTCTCTTATGAAGAATATCTGGTCAAGATTCTTGACTGTAGAGAGCAGGTGTTTTGGAATAAGGTAATTCACCATGTATATAGAAAAACCATATGACTGAAGAGGTAACATGGGAATCTGAGAATGCTATAAGGGATAAATACCCCCACTTATTTTGATTAGTGAAGTCAAATTGTGAGGATGAAATTCCAAAAAGTGGGGAAGGATGTAACATCCCAGGTAAATGAAGAATGAGAAATATATCATATTTATTAATATTTGGGAATTAAATAGTAATTTTACTTCAAAGTGGTTGATATGTTCCATATCTCACCCGATATGCAATAATGGGTTTCATTGGTATCTTACGTTGCACCCTAATAATATAATGTAATTAATTTAAATGGAAGTTAACTCCTAGTAGTTTTATTGACGTGATAGAACAAAACTAACTACAATATGATTATACATGTTTGTTAAATGTATTTACATTTATTCAATAAAAATTAGTGATTTAAAATGTGATTGAATCTAGTTTTAAGGATAATTTACATTAAATGGCTGATTTACCACCTTTTATTAGTGAACCCTTTTTAAATCAAGTTTTGGTCAATTTAATACATTATACATGACCAAAAAAATCCTTCTTTAGAATGGGGACATTAAAATTTACTTTGTTTAATTTTTTGGAATTTTTCCGATAAACTTCATTTTTTAACAAATAGTGAAAAATATTGTATTTTAATTCAAAAGTGTCTTTTAATATAATTTATTTATATGGATAGATTATCATTTTAGTCGATTTTAAAGTGAAATTAAAATATTTTTTCCATTTAATCCTATCACAATCCAGGCTGGGTCGCCATCCGACCCAGCGCTCGACCCGGTCCGCGATATGGCCCGAACAGCATTCCCGATCCCCGCGGGCTGGCACCAGTGCTTGGGTATCAAGAGGAAAATGTGGGAACGGTTTAACCGAAATAAAAGACAGAAAAATAACTAACAAGATAAATAAACTAAAACTACAAATAGACAAACAAACACGCCTTTAAACTATAAACATGTTTAAAGTCTACAACTGGAACCAATAACTAAAAAAAAGATGACAGCAGAAACTAAAACTCGGAATCAAACGTCCCAGAAAAAGAGAGGCCACTTCAACACCACTCTGCATGATTTTACCATCTGCAACATGAACAACCATCACTGAGCATGAAGTCACAACCTGGAATGCAGATGAAATAGAAACTACATACACCCTAGTGTGTATGTAGTGTGTGAGATAAAATCCCAGTAGTATACCACCAATAAAAGGTTCCAAACATAATTATTAAAAGGCAAATACATTTTAAATTTAATAAAATAAAAAAATAAGTAAGGGCTTAAATAATTTTAATGAAAATGGTTTTTTATGGGAAAATTTCTCTAATAGGAAAACATCTTAAATTAACTTACACACACACACACGCGCACACACACACGCACGCACACACACACACACATACGCACACACACACACTTTTCTTGGTAACCCCAATGTCACACCATGTGTCGATGGTGAGCAGAAAGAAAAGAACAACACAATATATGGGAGAGGCCCTAAAGATACTAGTAAGAAGTGGGACCATAGAACCCTGTGTCTCTTTGAACAATGGTACATGAACACAATAATATTAGTTCTCGTGCACGAGAAACTAGATAGGGAAACACATCCACAACCTAGTGGTCTCTGATCATCCAAAAGTTTAGTTAGTGTTGTAGTCCTCTGTCCAGCTATGTGAATCCGGGCCAAAGCCACTTCTGAATCAGTAGCGCACTAGTCCTAGTCCGCCCACCTAGTACCTAGGCTTCCTGTTTGTGCTCAAGTAGTTCAGTGTTCTATTTTTATGCCATTATCACATATTAAACCAAGAAAGACATCACACACACCAAAACCACCATTTGCACTCACAAAATCCATTTGGAATAATACGCACACTGAAATATTTCAATACTAAATCTGCATTTCTTACACAACCAATTAAAACAACATGAATCCTTAATAACTATTTAATAAGACATTTATGATTTTAAATAAACAAATTTTGAAGAGAAAAGCATGAATATACACACAATACCAACCCAACCATCTTTCGCAACCAAACACACACAACGCCACATCAAGAGTTCAATCCACACCACTTACACCAATAAAAACTATTTGGGTAGTTTAACACAAGCGCTAACAAATGATGAAATAATTTTTTCACTAAAAATAAATTTGGTTTTATTTAAAATGCCCTTTAGAACCCAACACATGACTTAATCTTATCAAAACATGATTTGCACCACAAATATCATTTAATTAAATATTTCATAGTTTATAAAACACGAAAAACCATCTTGACATTGGTTTCCATAAAATCACACTAATATCACATAAACACATTAATAACAAATGAAGGCATATGAGGGCTTAAGAGAATAAAATAGAACCACTTCACACCGTGCAAACTAACTAAATAATTCACTGAATTAATTAAACACACAAATAAATTCATCAAACAATAATTATGAGTGTAACCACCTACCTCGATGTGTACAAACATCCGACAACGAAGTGAATCCCATTGGCGCTTCAACCAATTCACCAAAAGACCAAATTGATCCTTAAAACAATAAGATCAAACCAAAAGACCTAAAATTAAACACTAAAACTCTAACTATACCAGTAATAATCTCGATCCCCCCAAAAAAGAAACCAAGCCCTACCCGATGGTAGATCACACCTACAGTAGAGTCGCACGAGGAAAGGCAATTGACACAAGGTCGCTAGAGGGTCTCTGGGGTGGGGGGGCATCAGTGGTCATGTCGGACGGGGAAGGGTGTCGTCTTCCATGAAGAATATGGCGGTTGGGAGAGCGGAAGAGGGTGTAGGAGGCACGAGATGGCCGACAGGGAGGTAGGGGCGGTGATGTGAGCAGTCGGATGGGGGGGGTGAGGGGTGCTAGAGAGTGCTGGTCTGGTGGACGGCGCAGAAGGAGAAGGGCAGGGAGAGAGGTGTGTCTGGCCGGATGGTGTTGGTCTTGCGGACGGCGCGGATGGAGAAGGGCAGGGAGAGAGGTGCAGCGGGGATGGGAGAGGGAGCAGGGGGAGACGCGGTGGATCTGGGAGGCATGTGAGCAGGTGAGAGGCCTGGCCGGGAGAGGAAGGAGGTCGGCTGGTCGATGTGGCATGCGAAGATGCCAGTAGGCCGGCCAGGAGGAGTAGCACGCAAGGGTGGAGCAGCCAACCAGGGGGCGGTGCGCTAGGTTTAGAGAAGGGGGTTGAGATGGGAAAGATATAAGGAATGAAGAAAGGAATAGGAAAAAATGAAAAGAGAAAAGAAAAGGGAAAAAAGAAATGGGGGAAAATAATAATAAAAATAAATAAATAAAAACCTAACACCTAAATATACTTATAATAAAAAACTTATGTATTAATAAAATAAAGATAAAAGTTATAACAATTACAATATTAATGTTAATAATAATAATATCCTCAAATTATAATACATTTATTGTTATCATTAAAAAATCTATTAATCCTTATTAGTTTTTTTGTCTCTTTATTAATTCATTTTATTTAATTAGCTGACATCGGCAGGCCCCCCTGTGGCTTAAGTGAAGCCGTGCGGTATCCAAATCATTATTCGCCTGAGCGTCAGACATTGTCAAGCTGCAAAGACCCATTTATTGTCAAAACCTCAAAATTTAACCGGGACTCTTCTCGTATACCGAAAAAATATTTTAATGCCAAATTAAATAATAATGTGATAGTAATTTATTATTTTATTAAGAGTAATATTAATAATAACATAAGACAATTTATATCATAACACTATTAATTTTATTGTTTTTTTAATTAATCCATTTTATTAAATTAATTAACCATCGAGCAGTGCGTGCGGTGAACCGGGCGAGGTCGCACGGAGACCTAGGCGAGACCGCGCGCCTTCGACCGCAGTGCGCCGAACACGGTCAAGGAAAAACCATTCGATTTTTAAAAATAACTTTGAAATTATATGTCAGGTCTCGACCCGGACTACCCGATGCCCAAGAAAATTATTAAAATAAATAATGGGAGAGAGATGAGTGTGACAATTCTCCCCACCATAAAGCTTTCTGTCCCCGGAAAGCCACAACTAGGACCAAACCCCCACTAGAAAACTGAACTCCCTTAATGTTAAAAGGGGATAACCACTAACATCATGTTAAGAGAGGAAAAATCATCATGCTCATAGAGAGTTTCCCAAAGAAAACATCAAGAAATTCGTAAAAAGACATTCTGATATGTGTCGCCCGTCCCAAAGAGCTAGAACACCTCCAGTTTACTGATCAAGGAAAGCCACTCTCGCACCCGTGGAAACCAACTTCACAAGCTGAAACATCTCAAGCATCAATGAACGAAAATCACACCATTTTACTGGAACGAAGAAACAAGACAACCCCACATCCAATGAATACTCCAATAACCTATCATTGAACCATCTCTAGAAACTAAACTGAAAGGTCAAACACGGGAATGCCCGATGGGCTCCCTGCCATTGAAAATTACTGATTCCTTAGACAAGACTCGAAAATCAAAACGAGGAGGCATGAGTGGACTCCCCAGCATTATGAGAAAGGCCAACACCAACTAATTCTAGAGACACTTGTGCGAGACCCATCGTGGGTCTCCCCGCCATTAGGAATGACAGAGGGTACAAAACTTTGAAAACACTACAATGGTGACCAAACACCCCCCACAAGGGTCGGGGAGGGAGGGGCCCAACTACCGGGGCGTTAAAACCATAACCCAAAACAAACCAGCATCTTCACGTCCCTGGATGAGACCTATTCAAATTTGAGATCGATTTACCTAACATACCCCATAATGACTGCTGAAGCAATTACATCAAGTGGAACGTGACCCCCAAGTCTTTAAGGCAACGAGATGACCATGCCTCCACATGGTCATGAAAACTTTATGAAACAAGATGGTTCGTTCGGAACTGAAAAACCACCGAAAACAATCTAAACAGCCTTTACATTCCGCACTGACGACAGAAATATAGTCGAGATCTCATACACTCCCTGGGTTCGTGACCACGCACCAGCTTCAATCTGAGGCCTATGGCTAGAGCCCTAATGTTTGAAGCATCTCTTGCCTCGCAGCCAGTTATTGAAGACTCCTGAACTGTGCTTGTCCTTTTCGTGTCACACGCAACCACACTACAACCAAGACAGCACTAGAAAACAAAACCCATTACAACCTCGAACTGATCATACATGGAACATTCACCATCAAAATAGTTGAAATGTTTCATGCACATTACCCATTTTCACACTTAATGAGAGAACGACACCACAAATCATCACCAAGAACGATCATTGTTGTCGAGAGAAAAATTATGCTAAGAAAGACTTTAAACCGCGTCTTGAACAACACATGATTCCTACAACCGACTATAGCAGCCTCATACGACTGGGTCTAAAAAAATAGTATCCTAACACAGACCTTTTTTTAAATGCAACAAACCAAAGACCAGAGGTCATTTTGAACAATAGACCGCACCAACTACTTCGGGTTGCTTCCACCATTTCCCCACTATAATCTCCTTCACCGTTTCCAAAAAGAACATTCAAATTAACAAGGTCAATCTTCACCCATGACAATCAAAGAGAACTCACCATACACAATGTCACCGAACATGACCCTTGCAACTGTTGAAAATACTACAAAGCCCTCCAAGACTCTGGTCAACACTAAAAATTATAAACTGCCTTCACCCTTCCCCGCTGGATTTCATTTTTCCGTTTCCAGGGGGAACCATCAAACACGATGACGTCAAACTTCATACCCGACGAGTCAAGAAACTCGAAAGACCAAAACAACCTTAAAATCCCATCGCATTTGTCATCCCGCTGGGAGAGGATTCACTTAGTTGTAAAAATGAGAGGTGGGTTCAATTCTAGAATTCAGGAATAGATTCCTCTGATCAACTGGAGGGTTGACCAACGTTGATTTTCCTGTGGCCGCACTTCAATCACATTTCAACACTTTATGGGGGGGCATACACTAGTTAAGAAATAAAACCATGGAACCAACCGAACTGTTCCAATGGTCAAGGAATACCACATACGAACACCAAACGTGTAGGGGGACCACTATAAGGTCTCCCTGACATATTCTTTAAAAGAATTCACTAACCACATGTTTGCATACCAACATAAATATAAGAATTCAAACTCAGGACACAAATCCTTAAGAAAGGATCCACGACTCAAAATGCCTCACATCCGACATTTCCAAAACCCAAGGACAGACCACACAAAGACCGTTTACCAAAACAGAAAATTTTTATTTAACAATTTTTTTTTGAAATTAAGCGAAGCTAATGGGTTGCACAAACACCAATGGTGTCCCATGAGCATCGCACATGCATGTTCTCATGCCGCACCGGCACCCACCACATGTCCATCCGGGCACTAATCCACTCATGCCATTAACCATTTCTCTTTGTCATATACATTCAGGCACGTGGTTTCCCATTAGAACACCATGAATAAAAACCAAACCTTTCTATTTTATTTTTCCAAAACCAAAACATTCCACCCACAATTTTAAAACCTTACACATCATCATTTTATATTTAAATCAATCCATTTCAAAAAAAATTTAAAGACCAAATCATTTTTTCTTAATAACCAGATTTCCATAATTACCAAGCAGAGGAACGAGGAATGGTGTAGGAGAAAACTCGTGTCTGTGGGTGACTGGAACATATTGTTGGCGGTCATACGCTAATCACGCCACCACCACATAGGGTATTCTAGGATAGCATCTCTGGATCCACATGGCTTTCCAGACCCTGCGAGATCACTGGGACCACTTACCCTACTCCCTTTTCATTCCCCCTAGACAATATTAACCGCAAGGACCAACGACTCAGACAAACCACAACATACATTGGTAACTCGAGTCCTGCCACGAGGTGTGCTGGCCAGGCACCTTACTCGTAGCTAGGAAGTTGAGTCCCGACAACCTTAATTTTGGTCTATACTGACTCTATCCCAAAATAAAATGACCCAAGCTGTAAGAATCCTCTAATACCATTTTGTCAAAAACTAGGTTGGGTCACCATCCGACCTGGCACCCAACCTATTCCGCGACATGGCCCAAAGGGCGTTCCCAATCCCCACAGGCTTGCAGAAGGGCCCGAGTGTTAAGAGTAACATGTCAGAATGGTTTACCCGAAATAAATGACAGAAATATAACTAACAAGATATATAAACGGAGACTGGAAATAGACAAACAAACACACCTTTAAACTATAAACAGGTTTAAAGTCTACAACTCAAAACAATAACTAAAAAGAAAAGACAACAATGTAAAATAAAACTCTAACTAAAACCTCTCGGAAAAATAGAGGCCACATCAACACCACTCTTGATGAGAAGACCAACTGAAACCTGAACCACCATCACTGAGCCCGAAGTCACAACCTGGAATGCAGAAGAAACAAAAATTACATACACCCAAGGGTGTATGTAGGGTGTGAGATAAAAGCCTAGTAGGATGCCACCGAGAAAATGTTCCACAAATAATTATTAAAATACAAATAAATTTTCAACTTAATAGAATAAAAAAAGTAAGTGCTTAATGAATTTTAATGAAACTGTTTTTTTAGGGGAAAATATCTTTAAAAGGGAAACAACTTAAATTAACTTACACACACACACACACACATGCACACACATACGCACGCACACACACTTTTCATGGTATCCCCAACATCACACCATGTACAGATGGTGAGAAGAATGAAAAGAATAGCACAACACATGGGAGAGGCTCTAAAGATACTAGCGAGAAGTGGGACCCTAGAACCTCATGTCTTGGTGAACAATGGTACATAAACACAACAATATACGTTCTCGTGCACGAGACACTAGATAGTGCATCATGTCCATAACCTAGTGTTCTCCGATCATCCAAAAGTTTAGTTAGTGTTTTAGTCGTCAGTCCAGCTAAGTGAATTTGGGCTGAAGCCACTCTTGAATCACTAGCATACTAGTCCTAGTCCGCCCACCTAGTAACCAGGCTTCCCGTTTGTGCTCAAGTAGTTCAATGTTCTAGTTTTATGCCATAATCACATACTCAAACAAACAAAGACATCACGCACACCAAAACCACCGTTTTCACACACAAAATCCATTTGTAATAATATGCACATTGAAAAATTTCAAAACTAAATATGCATTTCTTACACAACCAATTAAAACAACTTACATCATTAATAAATATTTATTAATATAATTATGATTTTTAATAAATAAATTATGAAGATAACAGCATGAATTTACACACAAAACCAACCCAACCCTCTTTCGTAACCAAACACACACAAAGCCACATCAAGAGTTAAATCCACACTACTTACACAATAAAATTGTTTGAGTAGTTTAACACAAGCGCTAACAAACGATGTAAAATGTTTTCATCTAGGATAAATTCTGTTTTGTTTAAAATGCACTTTACAACAAAACACACAACATAATCTGGTCAAAACAGGATTGGCACCACAAATATCATTTAATTAAAAATCTCAATATTTATAAAACTCTAAAAACCAGCTTGACATTGGTTTCCAGAAAATCATACTAATATCACATAAACACATTAATAACAAATCAATCCATATGACATCTCAAGAGAATAAAATAAAACCACTTCGCACCATGAAAAATAACTAAATAATACGCTGAATTAATTAAACACACAAATAAATTTATCAAACAATACTTATGAGTGGAACCACCTACCTCAACATGTACAAGAATCCAACAACGAAGCTCATCCCATTCGCGCTTCAATCGCATCACCAAGATACCAAATTGATCCCTAAAATAAGAAGATCAATCCATAAGACCTAATATTAAAACCTAATACTCTAACTATACCCGATGGAATCTCAAACCCCCCAAAAAAATTAAACCAAGTCCTACCTATTGGTAGATTGCACCTACGGAAGAGTCGTACGAGGAAAGGCGATCTTCACGAGGTCTTTAGAGGGTCTCTGGGGGGGCAACGGTGGTCACGCCGGATGGGGTAGGGGGTCGTCAACCATGGGGAAGATGGAGGTTGGGACAGAAGAAGGGGGGTGCAGGCGGCGTGAGGTGGCCAGCCTGGAGGGAGGGGCAGCGGCGCGATCAGCCTGCTGGGAGGGAGTGTAGGGAGCCGAAGGGTGTTGGTCTGGCGGATGGCGTAGAAGGAGAAGGGCATGGAGGGAGGTGCGGCGTGCCAGAGGGTGTGGGTCCGGAGTACGGCGTGGAAGGAAAATGGTTGAAAGGGAGGTGTGGCGGGGATGAGAGAGGGAGCAGGGGTTGACGCGGTGGATCCAGGTTGAGGGTGAGTAGGCAAGAGGCCTGGCCGGGAGTAGAAGGAGGTCGGTTGGTCGAAGCGACATGCGACGATGCTAGTAGGACAGCCGGGAGGAGCAGTAAACACGGGTGGAGCGTCGAACCATGGGGCGGTGCGCTAGGTTTAAAGAAGGTGGGTGCGACGGGGAAGAGATAAGGGACGAAGAAAGGAAGAGGGAAAAATTAGAAAAGAAATGGAAAAAAATAAAATGGGGAAAAAATAATGAAAAAATAAATAAATAAAAACCTAACCCCTAAATATACATATAACAAAAAACCTTGGTATTAATAAAAAAAGATAAAAGTTATAACAATTATAATTATAATGTTTATAATAATTATATCCTCAAATTATAATATATTTATTTTTATCATTAAAACATTCTATTTATCCTTATTAGTTTTTTTCTCTCTTTTGTAATTCATTTTATTTAATTAACTGACATCGGTAGGTCCACTGGTGGCTCAGGCGAAGCCGCACATTCTCTAAATCATGCTTCATCCAAGTGTCAGAAGTTTTCAAGCCGCAAAGACCCATTTATTGACAAAAACTCAAAATTTAACCGGGACTCATCTCGTATCCCGACAAATTATTTTAAAGACAAATAAAATAATAAAGTGGACGTAATTTATTATTTTATTAGGAGTAATATTAATAACTACATAAGAAAATTTATATTCTTAACACTATTAATTTTTTTAAAAAAATTAATTAATCAATTTTATTTAATTAATTAACCATTGATCAGGGCATGCGGTGAACTGACCGTGGTCTCACAGAGACCCAGGCGAGGCCGCATGCATTCGACAGTAGTGCGCTGAACATAGTCAAGGACAAAACATTCAATTTTTATAAAGAACTCTGAAATTCTAAGTCGGGTCTCGACCCGAACTACCTGATTCCCAAGAAAATTAATAAAATAAATAATGGGAGAGAGACGAGTGTGATAAATCCAATATTGGTCATTTGAATTAATTTTACATTTAAATTGGACATAAACAAGTATCAAACATTTGATAGTTATTGTTTCATAAAAACACGCTATTTTTTTTAACAGTGGGAATCAATTTTAAAATTTATTAATGCCAATTATATGTTTTGAATTTGGGAAAATAGACATAAATTTATAATTTAGAATATCAAATATAGCTTAGGCTGCATTTTTGGTATTTTTATGAAAAATATCAATTTTTGATGAATAGTGAAACCACTTTGTGGTAGTTAAAAAAATAGAATTTTTCATTTAAATTAGATTTTATCACCTCTGTTAGTTGAATTTCGATAATCCGAAATACATGGTTGTTATCAAGAAGTAAAATATGGTTCAATAAGATAATTTTTTTTGATGAATAGTAAATTTTGACTTTTATTTACCGCGTTTAAAGATAATAGGCTAATTCAAAGTTAAAGAATATTATAATAATTCAAAATTACATTAACACGTGTCCTAACCTTATTGGATGAGTAGTGGCCAACCATGGATATCCTTAGGTCTATTTTGGTACCCCATTAACCCACTTATGAATGATAATGACACTTTAGATTAATTAATTTAATGTAATGAAAAAATTGACATTAACTAAACTCTTTTATTAATTAGTTTTTATATGGTGTTATATAAGTCCTATTTTCAATTATAAATATTCATTGGAAATATAAAATGATTTAATATATTTTTTTTATTTTTTGTATAATTTTTTGACATCGAATAAATTAAATTTTTTATGAAACAATAATGTTGTAGTAATTTCTCAGTAATACATGATTTAAATAAATAAGAATATAATGGTTAACATATTATCCAAAACATGTAAAATTATTATTGGATGATTTTATTTTGAATATTTTTCATCTTATATTAGACTGTAATTATTTTTGGACCATTAGAAACTGAATATCATTATATAATAAAATAATATTTTCACACATTCTTAATGATCCCCTCCTCTCCCTTATAAAAGGAGACCATTTCTATCCAATTAATCAAACCTATCAGGCCATTTGTCTCATCCAAACTCTACCCAATTAATCTCCCTACATCCCTTTCATCCTCCTAGAAGCCTTACCATAGGTAGAAGACATTTCAATAAGTCTATTGGTTCAAATCAAAGAGAGTTACCCATATTAAAGGTAACAGTTTCTCTTAAATTGTTTTCTTTTATTTTACATCTACAACCACTAAACTCTTTTTATTTCGTTTCTTTTGTAAAAACACCAGTATCCTTAATATACAATGATGTTTTTATGATAAGTATTCTATCTACACTTAAACACACTTCCATCTAATGGATGAATACAATATTGTTTCTGTGGATGAAAAATTAACGCCTCACGAAATGATGACTGTTCAATTACATCGTACCACTTCTCATGGTGGCCATTATGATGAAAGTACTTATATATGATATATATTATGTTTATTATTTCCTTTTACTTCTATAATTCCAAATTGTATCATGTCTTTATGGTTTCCATAGGGGATAAATATGATAATCTCATTTGAGGAAGTGCGGACTACCGCCCCCTCAAAGTGATGTTACTCATTAATGCCTTATGTGGGATGTATAAAGGATATAGTTAATGATATTATATATGATATTATACAGGAATTATAATATAACTATGTATAATTATGTTTTAATTACATTAAAAAAATAAATAGAAATGAAACTAGCATTCATGCGTATGTACGGCTTACCGTCTCCAAGAAGGTGCATTTCATTTCTTACATCCAAATGTTATGTACTATTATAAATACATTTATATACTGGATATATTTGATATATATGATATCTATATCATGACTATAAACTTGTAGATAATGAATATCTAACTACATTTACAACATGTAATTTTTAGAAGTACATTTTTGACTCAAGTGCCAAATATCGACAAAACGAACGTTATTAACTTAAATGATTCCATAAAGCTTATAACATTGTAATAAGTGATATAAAAGGAATAATAAACTTGATAAAGGTTCTTAAGAAAGTTGAAATTAACATTTGTTTAATATTCAGGAGAATAATGAATGAACGGGTCATATCAGACACAAGGTAAGGGACTTCGTCTCAATCTCCTTTCATTGACGCATTTTTATTTTTATACAAAACATTATTTTATACGTTGTATAATCCCCATTGACATTTCATTTATTTCGAAGGAAATATTTTTATACGTAGCATTTTACTAAATGTTAAAAAGGAATGTTTTTTTAATGTAAGCGGTCTGAATGACCTTTCCGCCACCGCGAGAATTATTTGATCTTTGGCTTCCTTGACAAGCCGGAATGTTTTTAAAAGAAAAATAAATACCATATAATCTTTTTACATATTTGGGTATTGAAAATTATTTTGAGAATGGATTTATTATTTCAATATCTTGTAATTATATTTTATTATTGTAATGTGGAAATGTTATCTTTCCTTTATGATTATGTTATGTGTTGTGATCATGTTATGGTTATTGGGAATTATTTAAGTATACAGGTGGTTCCGTGATAAACCTATGGTGGTTGAGCCCGAGATATCACACCAATGCATTGTGTAACATGACAGAGTAAAATACGATTGTTTCTCCTAAGAGATTTAGCGAATATACTGTGATGGGTATACCAAAGTAACTCCATATGTAACTGTGATAACTACAATGTAAGTATGTTATGGATGCCACAAATTACCTTTATGATTTATGATTTCTATGTGTCCTTCATAAATCTTATTATTTCACGAGGTAAGTAAAATATTTCATGTTTTTTTTGTATTTATGAAAAAATTATTTCATTAATTGTTTTATAACCCTTACTGTGCTTTTTATGCTCATCCCATGTTTTGAAATGGTTTCAAAAGACTTAAAGATAAATATGGTCAAGGATGGGATCAAGGAAAAGTCATGCTATCTAAAACATTGAACTAGACATGACTCTTTTTTTCAAGAGATTTTATTTTATGAATAAAATGGAAACAGTGTAGAAGTGTCTACTTTGTAATATTTTGAGATGTAATAGTTATGTCCTAATTCTCTAAAATTGTAAACCTGAAAAGGTCCTCAATGTGAATTATTCCTTTAATTCAATATTATGTAATGTTTTAAGGTCAGGTCCTTATAATCCGAAAATCTTTTCACATTGAATTTCAAATTCTAGGATAATTATAATGAATTCAAATAATTTTTTGGTGTTTGAAAATATCAATAATAATACCTTCATCTCCCAAATATTTAAATTTTTTAGAAATAAAAATAATGGAAACTCTAATTTCAAATGTTATAAATTTAGTCAACATCCATCATTCTTTGTTCTTTTCAAAAAAATTGAAGTTAAAATTCATAACATTTAGTGAATTTATCAAATTTAATTTTTCAAGTTTTAATCCATAAAAAAAATCATCAAAAGTTATTTTTTTCAGAATATATAATATTCAATAATTCATCATTTTTGTTCTTGATGAATTTCATTATCTAGAAAATCATTTTTTTATTCACTATATTTAGCTTCTAATTTTAGTGTTTCTCCTTACAATAATACCTTAAAAAGAGATAAAACACTTTTCTCAACCTTAGGTTGATGTTTTTCTTAACATTGCAGTATCTAAATGAACTATTTCAACTGTTGTTTAAACATTTCATTCAACAATCTCAACTATTTGATGTTTACTGCCTTAACTATAAAATGAATTTTCTTCTCTAATGTTATTTGTTGTCACCACTTTATGAGGACCGTTCTTTACCATAATACATATCATGTCTCAACCTCCTAATGATAAAACATAGCACCAATTCATTATAACTCTATCAAAATTTCATAACTAAACATAAAGGGACACTTAATCACATAAATCTTTTATCAAAGTGTTGTATGACACTTATTTCAATAATTATGCATTGAAACCCCCCATGTTGTATTTTTTAATGATTTATAAATCATTCTCACAATCTAGGACAAATTTAATATATAATAAAATCTTATTCAACAAGATATTCCCTTTGTTATATACTAAACTCATAATTAGAATATTTTAGACTATTATAATATCATCAATAAATTCATTTCAAATGAGGCATGGCTCAAAAATAGTTTGATTTATTAGGCTACTCATCATGCATCCAGATCATCTGAAATAGATTCCAAAAATAAAATTCATTCTTCAATTTATTGTTCAATGCTATGTAACTATAAACACTTTTACATATGTTGAATAGGTAAATTGGATATATTCCATTTGATGAGTGGATTCAAACTCCATCACCCATTTCATTGAACTCATTCAAAACATACATATTGACCTTATTCTATAACAAAATATTAAACAAGAATCTATAAGAAATACCAGATATTTTAGAGAAATTAGAAATGTTAAAATATTACATCATGGTATGTATCATATTTATATAATAAGGGAAATACCCTTATATATTTTTTTAAATAATTTTTATTATATTAAAGAATTAATTCAATGTTTTTATATATGATTTTATACTCTAATGTTGATAAAATAAAATTATAAAATACCAATTATTACCCCATGATTTATAATAGGAGTTGTTTCCCAAGAATAATAATGTTGATTATTTTTAATAGTATGATAAATAATAAAGTGGGTTTTTTTTTAAATTATTTATGTTGGTTTTGAGATAAATAATTTAAGTTTACGGAAAATCTGTAACATGAGAAACATAAAAAGATTAAATAATATTGATTGAGAAATTAATATTTTTTCCTTATCATTATAATTATCATTATATATCTCAGGACTACATTATTTATTCTATCACCTATTACTTATTGAAAATAGGATAAAAAATTTCTTAATATTATCAAAACCATTAATAACAATAGATTAGATATTCAATAATAAGTTGAAATTAAACTTCTATAATATAAACTGTATTCTGTTTCATTTCATTCTCATCCTTTATTTCTCATCATCATGTTTTTTTTCATAGATGCAACACTCTATCCAATACATTTACATTAATTAGGCATAATGGAAATATTTTTGTTTCTGGTCTCACTAATTCTCCCCTATAAATGCATATAATTATCACTTAATGTGGGACTTCATTTTGTATAAAAGATAAACGTTACTCTCGAGGATATGAGTGGGTTCACTTATGTTAAATCATGTAATTGATGTATTCTATGTATATTATGAAAAAAATAATAACAAGGGTGTTATCAACTTCAGTTGAAACAGTTTCCATATAAAAATGGAATATAGAGTTTAATATATTATATTTCATAACATTAAAATTATTTATATCATTAATATTTGTTTAAACATTCCAAATGATTGTGTAACTAATACTTTTATGGGTGGGAATAATATTAAATAATATGGGAGAGCATAAATCATATTACTATCATCCCCCTATAATAAATAATTGACACATGATAGTGTTTATAAAAATGTGAATTTTATATTAGGAAATTGTTATGCCATTCATTAATAATATAATATAACTATTATTTCATGGTTGTAAACATTAGATGCATAATTTTAAGATATCAAAATAGTTGACCACGATTTTATGGGTGATTTATTTGTGTTAATCAAAATATTTTCTATCGATATGAAGTTACAACGATGTTTTTATAGACGTTACCCATGATGATATCGATTATAAATCTATCATCAATGTTTGGTGGTAAATTTCGATATTTTTTGGTTCAATAATTGGTTCAGTTTAATATTAAAAATATTAAAAATATCTTAATTGAAAATAATATTAGGATGGGGATATACTTCAAAATGTAAGGAAAATATAAAAATTATTTGACAACTTAATCAATATAGGTTATAGGCATAAATGATTCTATGATGCCATATGAGGTTGAATCGAATGGATAAGATGATTCCATGTATTTTTACTAGTTTATATCCTTTTTCACTAAATAAAGAAAAATTAACATATATATATGTATATACGAAAGAATACATTTATTTCTTTTAATATTATAAATATTGGACACACATTATCTAGTTTCCCTAATAAAAAATATTTCATATTAAGTGGTTATTTTAAATGATCATATATGAAAAAAGGGATGCAAGTGGTTGGGGTGGAATAAAATTCATTAATGTATTGTAAAAATCATAAAGTCAAATAAAAATTGCATCTAATCTAATATTGATGTTTTATCTTTTAACAATGAGAATGAAGAGGAATAATGAGACTCTATTATTAATACTGGTCTAGATTTTATTGTTGAAATAAAATATTACAATTAATTATATAGTGAAATGGAATTCAAAAACATGGGCGATATTGGCATTTGAAAGACCCCAAATGAGTTTCTATGTAGAATGGGAATTATGATCTAAATGAAGAAAACTGGGATGTTACTAAGGGATATGGAATCCTTGGATAAGGATAAGGATTCTCCAAATAAGTCTATTCATATGTTAAATGAATATAATCTTTTTGAGATGGAAAATAGATTGTTGAGAAATATTATTGATATTAAAGACATTATTGATCTAAGAGAATTGATGTATGAAATCAATAAATTTAATTTTATATGAAATAATTAATAACATAAATAACATGTGTTGATGTTTAGTAATGCATAAAATTCATTAAAAATATATTATTATGATTAGAAAACAAATTCAATGAATGTTTCTAATACAAAAATGTTGTGGAGAATGTTGTAGAATTCGAAAACCTATGTAATAATATACCTAATATGGAAATCACTATTAATTGAGACACTCATGTAGAATAAAAAATTAGTTTTAGTAATAAAAAAGGAAGGGAATAGTTTTTTTTCATCAAATAAAACAAATAAATAGATTTTTTCATATAAGTATTCAATTATAAATAAATATAATGGTTTGTAGAATGAATTATTGAAAGTCTCATCCTAAGGGAAAAATTAATTTGATGGAGATCTCAAAAAATCATGAAGAGCATTAAGAAAATTATATTATCATTAATCTAAATGTAAATGAAAATATACCTATAGAAAATAAAAATCTTGAATCAATTATGTGAATTTAGTTTGAATAATGTTATTTAAATTTTGGATTTTATATACAAAATTTATACGTTTTTTGGTCTATTATTTCATTATCTGAATAAAAGATATTTTATTATTTTAATGGTAAAAAATTTGAATATATGAGTGATAATCTAAGAAAACATCCCTCAGATAAGTTAAAATTAAATACAGATATGCAAAAACATTTATTAGTGATCCAATAGGAAAAAGAAAAATACGTGTATCAAATTACTATTGATGAAGACTAAGAATAATTAATGATATAAATATATTATGTGGAGTATTGGGAAAAAGAAATATATGATTATTGAGGTTCCATATAAATCATCGAAAGGTGAAAAATCATTGTTATAATATAGTAAATTAGCAACACACATGTCCAAAAAAAAATTCACTCTAGTGATTTTCATAATAATGAGAGAGGGGATATCACAATTGAAAATGGTGGTTTCTTATATGTTAACTGTTTTGGAATCACCAAAAAGTTTGAATAGTATATTGAATATAATGATGTTATTTTTCTTGAGGGATTGTGATAGAATCCCTTTAGTGATTGTTAAAATTTTGATAATGTAGATTTGTAGTTTTCTCAAATAATATGTGGTTCCTATGTTCATATAAGGATTACACTATCATCAAGAATGGTTAATAGAGAATTTTTAATTTCATCCAAATTTGTATTGATCAATAAATTTAATACAAGAGGGTGAAGGATGAAAATATTCTTTTTTATACAATATATCTACATTTTGGTCAAAATATAGATGAAAAACATTTAAATTTCAAATATATGAGAAATATATCAATACTAAATTAATAAATGACAAATCCTTTGATGTTTCCCAAGAAATATTGATGGTAATCAATAATCACAATTTGTTTTAGAAAAAAATAATGATCCCAATTCAATTATACACATAGATGTGTGTAACCTAATGATCATAAAATGAAATATTAAAGATAATTACTTTATAAATGTTTTAGTGGTTTTAATCATTAGAAATATTTTTTGTTTATATAGACTAAATATTAAAATCATACACACTTATTTAATTTATTTCATGTGATACCCATTAAATGGTGAGTTCTGTAAGAAAAATCAGCATTAGTTTTTTTTAAATACATTAATGAATACTTTTAGGTGTATATGGGTGTTCTAGTTTTATTTTTCATTTAAAATCATATTATACCTATATTGTTTACATTATTACTGGTTTGGTGCATAATATAACTTGTTAATATTTTTTCAATATATATTATTATGTTCATTAAATTCATATGTTCAAATATTATATAAAACATAAATTTTTATGTGTATATGTATTTTATGTTCATATTATTTTTTAGATATATATTTTTATATATTTAAATGTTTTAAATATATATGATTTTATAATTTTAGTTTAATGTTTTATAAATATGTTTTGCTTTTTTAATTTATCTACATTTATATGTATATAAATATATTTGTTGATTATGGTTTCAATTTTATTGTTTAATATTTAAATTTATGTGTTCCAAATTTTTATTTCTTTAATTTATATTCCATTATTTTATTTATACTAAATATATTGTATTATTGATATGTTTATATATTGATGATATATAAATATATATACAAACATCTTTATAGGTATACATGTTTTTATTTTATATATGTCATAAATTTATATTTTTGTTTATATTTTTATATATTTATATGTTTGAAAATACCAACATATATTCATTTTTAATTATTTATTTAGGTAATTAATGTATCACGATTAGATAAATGCATGAATAATATGTTTTGATTATTATAAATGAATTTAAAATATCATATAATTTAATAAATGATATCATAAAAATAAAGACATTTTCATATGTTCGTGCATGAAGTATTTGGATAAGTGAAAATTAGGGTCTATAGAAATCAAGGACTGTCTGATTATCTATGGCCGTAATCATAGTTACACGTTTTGTGTGTTGAATTGTCAAATAACAATGATTTCATGATCTATCATTGAGGTCAATTTTTTTTATGATAAAATGAATCATCTTAATAAATTATTTTATGACATAGGAATTGAAATAATAGATATATTAACAATTGTTTTGTAATGGTTTAACATAAAAAAATAGCCTTTGAGATAATCTTTTCAATGAAATTATAATAAATTTTGAATGTGATCTATCTAGAATTAATTGTGTTACCATATTCAAATAATGTTTTAAAAAGGTATTATTTCTATTGGGACTTAGATTATAAAAATGGACACATTTCCCAATGACTATGGTCTGTATTGAAAGGAATATGAAGGTTTATCAAGAATATCAAAATGTTGTATATTGATGCCACTCTTTCATATTCATAAAAATAATAAAAAAATGTCTACAACCCTGAATTGTTGAGGTAGAATATGACTTTGTTTTTTAAATGAAGATGGTTGACCCATTTTAACTTTCAAAAAAAATTATGAATTAATTGTTTTTCAACAATAATATTTCGGAATGAAAGTGGGGGACAGTCCATGTGTGAATGGAATATTTTTGAGAATTAATAAAGTGATGATGATGATGAAATATCTTGACTTCAAATGTTTAATAACCACTAAATAAATTTTCCTTACTCTCTCAATGTGCTTAGAAACCATAGAACCTTGATTGATCCCCCTTATATCCTTTCATCATATGAAATGAAGTGAAATAATGAGGAAGTGTGTGTTAAAACATAGTGTTAAAGATGAAACTGGAAAAAAATTATGATAATAGTGAAAACTATCATTACATAGAAAATTTACATAGTACGTTAAGATACAAACAAAATAAAAAAAAATAATTATATATTAAAATTGAAGAATAGGGGTGTGTGAGCCTAACTATTTTAGCCACTAAAGTCCTATGATATAATAATTAGAATAAAAAAAATTTAGCATATAAAAAATAGCCAATGACATTTATTATGGGTGAAAATTTCTTTGAAATGGTTTATCGAACATTATCACGAATATTTTCTATTTCAATGTGATCTCCTTTTATGTTATCTAGTTTGATGATACACATATATTGATTTCTTTTATACATTCCTTCCTATCTTTAATTCCCATATCAGGGATTTCTGATAACCCCAAGATCATGGGGTGAATTTGATGAGTGACCCATTTGAATATCCCTTTCCAATTTATATATTTACCAGACCAAAAAAAATATTCATTGTGTTTAAAATTTTTGTCCATAACTGACACGAGTTCATTGATCTCGTCCAAATCATTTTATATGTGTCACAATCCTACTTGGATATTTTTCAATGTTCCAAGTAACCCATAAATGGTGATTTTATGTTCTATAATTATATTAGTATTAAAGGTTAATGAAAACAGTATCATAGACCTGTGGTGGAATCATATGTCATATTATTATATTTTAATGAAATAAATAACCTCTTATATTTATATGAAATTGACCTTGGACCTCAGGTTTTAATATAAAATGGTTCAAACATAATTATGCTCACCAATCATATGGCACAAAAGTTTTATATTAATCTCAATTGAGGCATGTTTTTTACTAGTTGAATCATACACAACACATATACCATGGAATTTATTTATATGTGATCTCATTAAATATATATTTATTCATAAGTTGATTATCTCATTCTTTAATGATTCCTCTATCGTTCATATAGATATATGATTCTTATATAGCACATATAGACCTCCTATAATATCACATGTGTACCCAATATCCATATTATCAAAATATGATCCAATTAAATAATCAAAAACATGATATAAAAACTATAGCCTATATTCATTTAAATCCATGAATAAAATAAAACAATGAAAAATCACTTTTTAGGATAATTACCAAATTGATTTTAAATACTACATAAAATGAAGATGCTAAAATTTACATGATTATAATAAAAAATATATATTAAATAAACTAAAAAATATATTAAAAATATCTAAAATTCATTCATTTATTGGAATCCTTAACATAAAAGGGATGGATGATCCAATTGTGATTCATTCCCATGGGAAGTCACCAAACCACCTATTAAGGAAAAATTATATCTTCTAATATTTCCCAAATTGAATAAGTTATTTTAAAATTAAATTTATTTAAAAAGGTTTATATGTCAAAAATATGAGTGATTATATAATGTGAATTTAAATCACCTTATTCAATCATCATAATAAAAGAGATTTGACAAATAATTTTTTTATTTTTAAAATGATGTTTAAAAAAGCATAATAAGACTATACGTAGATATAATTAATCCATATAGAATAGTCAATGGGAAACATTGTTCATGGATTCTTATGTATGCATTTTATAACATTTCCCAAAAAACATTTATGAAACAAAATATTATTATGAGGATATAAAATATTTCTAGAAAAAAAGTGTCTAGAATTTATAAGGATGTTTACATGACACCATTTATTGATTATTTAAAATTTCAATCAGAGGAAAGTGTTAACACTATTGATGTATACTTTTAATAATAGTTTATCTTTTAATATATTTTAACTTTAAATGTGGAAATATTTCTTGAATAAAAAAACATTTCTACAAATACTATTAAGGGACATAAATATTGTATAATATGTTGAAAAATGACTTCATTTCATCAATTTTAAAATGGTAGAAAGTTTGTGTAAATTGTCCATTATATGTTTCTTAATATGTATTAACCACATAAAATATTATATAAGGAATTTAATGGTAGAAAAGTGTAAAATTTCCCTCATAAAACCATTTTCAAGTGAACAATATTACAACATGGCGAAACAAATCATTGTGACATTTGGGAAGGCCAAATGATCATTTCATCAAAATAATACCTATAAGAAATTGTCCTTCTTATTTGAACTTCCTTATTTAATAATTTTAACTGATAAATATGAGTTCAATTTAAACAATTTTTATAGATGAAAAATGTGAGTTTTTTACAAAAAAAAATATATAAATAAAAAAAAGGATTCTACGAAGTATCGAACAGAACATCTGTTGGAATACTTGTGCAGTTATCTCCCACTATTAAAAAAGAAGGTTATTATTTACCTATATAGTTTCCCATATTATACAATATTGAAAAGATAATTTTGTTTAATGTAAACGTGATATTAAATTATCCTTCGAAGTCATTAAAATGTGGAAAATTTTAAATTATTCACATAATTAAAGTAAAGAGACATCTAATCTCATTTCTGAGATATGTTTATGTAATTACTATAAGCAATTACATTTCATGCATTATTTTTTTTAAATTTTGTTAATTTTGTCATCTAGTTGTGATGATTTTTCAATATAATTTGTATCATATTATCTGATCCATGTTATTTAAAGGGGGTAGAGATTAAATCTATCCACATACATTATGAACGTGACATTTATTTTCCCCAATATTTTTTTAATAAATTAGATTAATTGGTGATTCGGTTGGTGAAAAATATAAAGTCTTGTGGGCTTACTTTTTTACATTATTTATATCATTTTAATTTATATATTACAATGATAAAGGTTTATTTTACAAATACGCATCAACTAGAGCACTTTATTTTCAAAAATTATATATCAGAGGAGGTGGTTGAGTTTTTTACTGACTACATGATTGAATTAGATCACATTGTTCACCCTATATCTCTGTATCTGGAGATATAAAGTAATGGTTAGTGGATCTATAGAATAAAAATACTATTAATTTCACATGATGTGATGATGCCATAAAATATTTTTCATTAAAAAAAATTGAGGGTATTGACTATATATCATCAAATATTTTTAGATTGATGGTTTGATATATGAAAATAATTGAATATACGTTGATAAATTAGATTTAAATACATTTGACTCATGGAAAATGTGAAGTATAGATCTAGCTAATCGTAATCAAAAACGTTGAAATGGTTTTCTTGGAGAGCATGTGAAAATGTGATCATATATTTTGAGCAATAAATTATGGTTTCAATATTTTATACAAAAATCCAAAAAAAATAGTATTTTTAAAAATAATGGACTAGTGATCATTGGAGAATAAATTGATTTTTTTTGTAAAAAATATTATAACCCGATTTATACTCTAATAGAATATTTAGAGTTATTAAGGATATATGAAAAATTGATTAAACTGAATTTAAAGTACTGATGTTTATGTTTGATTGGATTGATAATAAAAGTGGCGCGAAACATGATGATCTTGGAGTTAAACATAAGGATTTGAAAAGTTATTGTTCAACAGAATAACTTTTTATCATGGTGATGCATATAGTGTAGATATTTTATGTTATTGGCCCATAAAATGACCAGTGATTTTCCATTTAGAAGAGAAAAAATTCAATTGCGTGAATAGGATATTGATGATGATGTGGAATTATGTACGAATTATTTATTTATTACATGATTTCGTGAGGATATTGACATGGCCCACTCTATATCAATTGGTAATAAAGATGAGATATGAGAATCACTCTATTAAAATAAAATCAATTCTTTCCAATATTTAATTATTTATTTTGTTTTATTAAATTTACGCATATAAAAAAATTTACATGAATATTTAAATCTATTAATATTGATCATTTCTTCTGTTTTTGTATTTTTTAATTTCAAAATATTATTGCACACAATTGTTTAATGAGAAATCTTGACATTATTATTTTACTGGGTATATTTACCTATTTTCATTATCATTAGATATACACTTTTCACATATTGTAATAGATGATAGATAATATGTATTTATTTCTATTATTAATAATAATACTTTTATATACAAAATAATAATAATAATCAAATATTAATACACACAATTTTAGTACAGTAGTGTACATATATTTAAATGAATGACAGGGATGTTGGAGAACACCCACAAATATATGATTTTCTATTTCAAAATAAATTTTATGAAATAATTAAATTATTTATTGTAATTAAACATACATTTTATGAGATTATGTGTTCACAAAATATTTCCCTTGTTAATTTGAATGAGTAGACAGTTCTAATTGAATTTGATGATAATAATACCTAGTATGCCAAAATATGAAGAAGATTATATGTTTCATGGGTATTTTGTGTTGAGGTAATATTAGCATATTATAACCCAATTAGAGAAGTTATTGGACATGCTTTGGAAGATCAGTTGTGGGAGTGCATAATTATAAAATATATTATCAAATTTTTGCTTTATAATGTGAAAATTAATATATATTTCATTTTACCAAAATATTAACCATTTAATAACATATTACATTTGAATTTACTAATATGAGAGTTGTTAAAGAGAGGTGGATATATTTTATAACTATTCAAAAATCATACATTATATTAATGTTTAAATTTATTTATATAATCAAGAGGAAAAAATTGAACATTCATATCTGAAATATTCGTTTAATGATATAGAGATAACAAATAAGACTTCCACCAACTTGAATGGGGAATCCTTTTCAGTATGATAATTTTGATTGATAAAATCAGTTTGTAATTAAATAATAACTTATTAATTTAATCTTATTCAAATAGAACTAGGTGATATAACCTAAACATATAGTTAATGAATATATATCCCCATACTTGTTCACATGGATGGAATCCCTTACGAATGAAGAAATTGATTGCCCGAATGTTTTTTGAATTCAGTGATAAATCTAGGAGCATACTTGAAGTGGTTTAGTTTATTCCTCTATATCATAAAATATTCAACAAAAATTTGAAAATGGTATTAATGATAAAATGATGATGTTTTTCATTAATCAATAAAAACAAGAAGCTGATAAGATTATAATAATATAAATTTTAATATTCATGAATATAAGTATTTTTTAATTCATCATAGTAATATAAAAGTTAAGAATATCAGTTTTGGTCTCCCTTTAGTATAATGTGACATAGGGGTCCATTATCCCTATTGGTTGGTTGGATTTTCTATTTAGTTCTTTAGATAAGAAAGAACACCAGGGATGTATTAAATGATATGAGGATGGTGTCGGTGTGAGAAAGATTTTTATAAATTCTAGTATAACATCAAGGGAAGAACAATATAATGGTGAAATAAAAAAAATGTTTAATATTGATAGACCAATTAGTCAATATAATAGAATAGTAAATAATATATAAAATAAATGATTAATGATATATAAATACATACCTATCTTGTTCAGCCTATTGATTAATATCCCCACCTTCTCATTCCGAGCTGACTATATACTCTAATCATTATGATACAGATAACAATTTTATTTTTTTAACACATTAATATTTTAAAATTTCTATTCCTTCACATCATAATTTTTTTAATTAATATTAATTATACCCTCGTTCTGATATCTTGCCTAAAATAATATTTCCATAAACACTAGAATTCATACAATGTGAGATGATCATAACCATGTTTTAAAAAATTTCCATAGTATATTAAATAAAAATAATAAAACATATATATATCCCCAAAACCTAATGTTTATTGTCATTGAGGATCAACTAAAAATGATACATGTTTTAGGATACATGTCAAAATTTGTCCATATTTGAACTACACTAATCTATTTATAGACATCTCCTAGGTTATAATAATCTTTTAATCCTATGGAATGAAATAATTAGATATGGGTGATACTAAATGCTCAGAAATAGAAATCATATAAATAGTTTAATAAGGACTAGATTATATGAAAATGAGAAAAAATTGACATGCATAAACTTATTATTATAAATAACATTGAAAAATATGATTTTACCCTATGTAATTATAGAATAACATGTTGTCTCAAATGAAAAACATATACCGTCGAAAAAGAGTGTAGAATCCTGATACATTAAACATGATTCCAGGAGCATAATTATATGCATGCGAAAATATTTCATGTCATTTAATCAGAATATAACAATTAGTTATAAAAAATATAAATATATAAATTCTTGTGGATATAAATTCTTATATTATGTTGACACATTAATCTTTTGAAAAATTATTTCCAAATATCATTCACCCAAAAAACATGTGAAATTTTTTTACCACACATATTTCAAAAAATAATCCTGAGAAATAGTATTCCCATATCTCCTTCAGAACAAACGTTCACCCAAATAACCCTAAATCATATCAAATAAATATCTAAAAAAATATTCTCAGTTGTTATTCATTGAAAAACGATCTAAATTAGTTTCCCACATATCATCCACACACTAAATATGTGAACATTGATCCCTAAATTTCATTCAAGTAACCTATAATATTCTAATGTGATATGAAACCATAACCAATTCATTGGATGGATGTATATGAAAACACATATTATCATTTATATGAATGAGTTCAAAATAAAATAAAATCATTCATCTTATCAAAAATTATTTATTGAAATAAAATTATTTTCATATGATTTCCAAAAGGTAGCCAAAAAAATAAAACGTGAACATTTGATTAAATAACACGATTTAAAAAAACGAGTATTTTAATGAATAGGATATCAACTGATTTATCTTCAGTTACGTTACTGGGGAATATCTATTGAAAATGGAATAAATATCAAAAAATAATTTGTTCTTAAAATTATTTTCTTAATAACATATTCAAACGATGTGGCCTTCGAGTCACATTTATAAAAATATTCAGAATGATGAATATAAAACATCATAATACATTAATTAAAAAAATTACAACATATATAGATAGACAAGAGATAAAAAAATAAGTCCAAATATAACATGGAAGGTAAAAATCCAATATTATAGTAAATAAAATTTTAAACATTTTAAAATTCATATACTGAAAACTCACTTCATTAAAAGGTTTATTAAAACATTTTTTCAAAATTATCCAAGGAGAATTAAATTTTAATATTAGGTTGAATAATTATCTTCCATTAAGTAATGTAAAATTTTGGTGGGAAGGGAAAACATGGATATGGAGGAAAAAAATTAAAATAAATTGGAATAAATCTTAATAAAAATTTAATTTCATAAGATAATTGAATTAATAAGGTGGAATAATTTTGTTTGAAGGATTATTTCTCTATATAAGATGTTTTATATTCAATATAACATCATCATGCATTAAAATAAACTAACCGCGAAAGATAATAGTCAAACAGGAGTGATTACGAACAATGGTTATGATTTGAGTCACGAAAACCACTTACAACATGAAAATATTTTTACTCAAATAGTCATGAATGATAGAGAATAAAATTAAGAATCTACAACAAAAAGTTAAATTTAATATTTCATATATTAGAAAAAAAAATTATAATATACTCTACATTAATGGAATTTGGTGTATATTAAAAAAAATCAGCTCAGAGAGAGGAAGTTGATATAAAAACCCATAGCATTTTATAGATTCATTATGTGAACATGATTAACACCAAAAATAATGAAATTAGGTTTATAATATACAATATTAGAAACCATATTCATATATATTATATTTAATATGTTTCATTTATTATCTTTTTATTTGAAAAATTTACAATTTATTCATTCAATTTTTATTAAAACTAAAGCATTTTATGTTTATTTTTTAAATTTTTTTGATTGATGATGATATTTTAATAATAATATTTATAAAAAATATAACCATTAAAACCCAAAAAAAATTAATTAATTTTTAAATATTTACTAGTATATATGTACCTACAGCCAACAATGATAAATTTTTATATCATATATTATTGTAGGCGATCAATCCAACCAAAACATGAACACTATGACCACTCATTTTTTTCGTTGTAATATATTACAATATTTCTATAAATATTTATATATCAAGGCTTTGATTCATCGGGTGATTTCGAGCCCCAATGTACCCATAATTATTATTTTTAACATATTTTATATATTTTATATTACACACTTGCAACATCATAATGAAAATGGGATAACTCTTAATATAAATCTTAGATTGAAAATAGAAGAACATAGTTCATCAAAAAGCACTATTTTTACCTTAGAGGTGACCAAATATCCATCTATGTGGGATGTATGTATATCTCACCTACAAGTGGTGAATTTAGTGAATTATTTAAAAGATAAATTTAGTTAATATAATTGAATGAATTATTTATAATTTTCTTTAAAAATATCTTTATAGATATTTTCCAAGGGTTGGCCTGATAATATTAGGATCATCAAGTGATACATCCTCGTTCCTTCTATTGGAGAATCACATTTGACGATGAAGAATCTCTAGATTGAAGTATGTTGGGATTAAATAAATGAAAAATCTTCTTCCATTCATTGGAGGTCAGGTTTTTCGATGAAGAAATATATAATATCTTCATAGGACTCGCCAATTTGTGGAATTTCCCATTTTTGTTAATTCCATTGAGAAGAATTTTCCCATTTATGATCTTCACCAATTTAAGACACTTATCATGATGAAATTTAAATATTAAATAGATTATTTCACTGTATCATAACTCTAAATATAACCTTTCATTATCATAGACTAGTAAATCATTGCAATGATTGATAGAAATCATTTCTTGTTCCTTCCTCTCACAATAAATTTACCTTCTTCTACGATTTGACACCACAGTCCTGGTTCTAAATTGATGGGATGTACAAAACCGAATAAAACCTTAGATTTCAAGAATAATCGTTTGTGAGGGATGGATTAAAGAATCATAGATAGATCTAGATGGATTATGGGTTTGGGGTGATCATTTTGATGATCATATATCAAATCATCAACATCAGAGTAACTTGAGTTGTGTGGGAAGAACAAACAACTATTTTTAAGATGGGATAACAATTTCTCACCACCAGATGACTAAAAAATTAAATAGTGACTAGATTCATCATTTTCATGTGAATATGGTTACGGTTCTATTGGTGGATACCTCATATCATTCATGTGGAGAGAAGATCTGGATTTTGTTTACAAAAAACCCATGTACCTGCCTTGAAGTTCGAAGAACACACAATGGGTTATGCCCTTGATGTGGAAGCTATGGTTTTAGTATATTATATATATCACGCACCATGTGGGACCCACCAAATTCCATGAGACCACATGATTATGGAATTGGAATATACTCCGAGATTACAATGAAATAGAGATAGCTAACCCTGCCACGTACCATAGTACATGGACATGACATGTATACATAAACAAAATATGTATACACAAATATGACCAAGCACACGGGAGGGGCCCTGAGTGGTATGTGAATGATAATTAGTCCTATTTAATATCATTTATACCTACATTTTTTGAGATCCATGTATAAATAGGGACATCCCCAAGTGATGGAGTGGGACCACATGAGTTGTGGGTCTCCTCATACACAGAGTATCCTTTGGTTCCATTTGAGGAATCATTAATATCCTATATTTATTTCCATTGAACTCATATTTTGGCTAGTGGGTAGCCTATCCTTTGTGTTTTTTCATGTAGAACATGATGGTTCCCCCGATTGTGTCTTTTGGGATATGGTGTGAGATATTATGGGTGTGGCATCTATTGAGGCGAGTCCTGATGATGGGGGTAATTAGGTAGATGATCACTATAGTGAACTATTGAGTAGAATCACATATCAGATATAGTGTTTATCCGCCATGACTAGAGTGGAACTCCCTGCAAGACCAAGGCATGGGTACTCGACTTATAGAGTGGAACCCCCCATTATAATTGTCATGTTCCTCTATCTACTGAGTGGATCCCCTACTAGATCTAGCACGTGACATCATGAAACTATATTGGAAACACCCATTAGCATAGGTGTGGGTCCTCTATAAAGTGAATGGCATCCCCTAGAGGATAGGGTGAGGGACCTCATTGTAATAGTGTGCAACCCTCTATCATATTTGCTATGGATCCTCAAACAACCGAGTGGAAACCCCTTTCAGATATGTCAGGGGTCATCATGATATGAGAGTGGAAACCCCATGACACATTAGAGTGATGGTCCAATACAAATACATAAACAATGGAACCTCTAGACACATTAGGGCACATGTACTAAACTCTTATATTGTTCCCCTTTGATTGTGTAACTTAGTGGAGAGACATGAGCCTCCACATGGTTACTTATGACTATAAGGTTTTTGTTTTGATAATCATTTATGGTCTTTTGGAACTGATAGTGACTCTTTTCATAGGTTGGGATATAAGATGGAGGTCCTCTTTAACTCTCATTTTTTGTCTATATGCTTTGAATATATACATACATATATATATAGCTTTTTATTTGGATAATCTCTTACCAAGGGTTGTGATGTAACACGTTGTATGCCACATGATTTCAATGTTTAGCATCTTGTGGTTATATGAGGTTACTCTTCAACTATGGATGGAAATGACCTGACATGTAGTTCATATACACACTATATTGATCCCCTTATTCATGGATGATGATTATCATTCTCTTTATTTGGGTTGAGTTACATGTGGTTTATTTTTTATATAATTTATATTCATTATGTTTCACCTACATCACCCCATTCTTATTTCAGGGAATCATAATGGGCATGTATATACTCACCTCGATATAGACATTTCCCTTATGTGTCTTGTCTTATGTAGAAGAAAAACAAGACGATGGCGACATACTAGGATTTTAGGGATACATGGTGCTTTAGCATATTATCAATGGTCGAACCTTGTATATTTGATGTTGGGATGTTTCAATAGTTTACTTTCCATTGATTTTAGTTTGGGACATTTTTAGGGCTGGGTGTGTATTTTTCCTATTTACTTTACAGTTTGAACTATCGTACTCTTGTAAACCCTATAGTTTTTTCATGATTATTTTTATTTTTATATATCAAATATTTTCTTATTATTTCATCTAGAATTATTCATGGAGATTGTCATGTGTGTGTGTGTGTATACATGTACATTTGGCAATGGCATCCAATTTTTGACATGTCATTTACTGTTTCTCTCTACCCTTAGACCTATGGAGGTGGTCTTGTTGTAGATTCCGATCGAGCCTTGGTTAGGTTCAGGTTTTGAAAGATTACTATTATACCAGTTCATTCTAGGGAATGTTTTCTTATGTAGTCCACTAACAATGATATGGTTGGGATAATGTAATAGTGTCCCAGTGTCTCGAGTACGACTCTCAGGCTAGGGAATCTAGTGATGGTATGGATGCTTAATGTATCTATTCAAAGGGACAATGACTACACATTTTTAGAATCAGTATAAAAAATGATTGGTTCTGCGGATCATTGATACAAGGATCATATTTGGATGATTATTTTTCTTATCCTTCTTGTGTAATCTCCCCATTGTTATATATATGATTAGCTTAGCATGGTATGTCTTGATTAAAATTTTATGATGCCTCTGCAATGACAGCCATACAGGATACTAGTTCTAGATCATGATGATGATATGATCAGTGATAAGGCCTCAATTAAGATTCTATCTTGTGAGATTATTCCTCTAGGTGGGTAGGTAGTAGCATCACCACCTGTTCAGTAGTAGGTCATCCCCTTATAGAAGTAGGAGGATGAATGCATGCATAGAACACTTTATGAGTTCCAACACCAGAGGCCATCGAGGTTCCACGATAATCCTGATCCTCATATAGTATATGATTTTCTATAGTTACTGGTTATATCATTAGACTCATTTACACGCTGATAGATCACGTGGTTATGCTAGATGCTAGTCTTTTCCATGAAGCATCAGGGTGCTAGTGGATTTGTGTTCTCCATATGCACGATGAGTCGACACCCTCATGGAAATACATCCAGTAGTTGATCAGTAAGGAGTATTACCCCTTATATGTGTCCCCCTTTTGGATTCAAGATCATCTAGAGATAAACCTTAGAGGCTTAAATATGACTGATTATACCTCAATGTTTATAGACCTTACTCAGTGATACCATGATAAGACATGTGATGGTTACATCCGAGAATAGATGTTTTAGCAATGTCAATGCAGATTGATGTATTCAAGTTTGGTTCTGTTGTGTATCCCCACATATAAAGGGATGTTGGAGAAAGAAATGGTGAATGATAGATTCCTATAAAAAATAAATCATGAATCTTGAGATGGTAGTGGATGTTAAAAGGTTGAGTCATCAACATATGCAAGGAGGAGCAGTGTAACGTGATCTCAATGTCGGAGACCTCCCTATGATTAGGCTTAAAAATGTGGTATGGGGATGCTAGAGGACCAGGGTATCCTAGAGAGAAGATATTCTATGCATGTTATGGGAGAGGTCACATTGAACATGACTACTTATCCAACATAATGAAGAGAATAGGAAGGTAGCTGACCGAAGGACACGATAGAGACAACGTAGTGATTAGGGATCAACCAGGACAAGGAATCATGTCCCCTAGGGAGGGAAAACTATCATAGGATAAGGATGATATTTGGGGGTGGATATAGATATGAGTTCCTTCCACCACCACCACTAGGTAGCCCACATCATCCATAGAGAGCTAGCGGGTTGGGACACAAAAAACATTAGGATTTGGTGGTTTTTGACCTTGTGGAACATTATATGATAAATGGGATGATTTGGGTATTTTATTCTCTTGATTCGGTGTTAATATATATAGGTTCTAGTCATTAATTCAACTTTATACTAATGTTATATGTTATAGAGATCCCAAAGGAGGTGCAAGCCTAGTAGATTAGTTTGAGGTTCTTATAGGGAACACTAATTTTACATCTTTTATCATACAAAATATTGAAAAATCACTCAGTTGAGAGAAGTTCACATAGACATTTTTCCCATCAAATTGGAACACTATAATTTCATCTTGGTTATGTATTTGTTTTTCATGGTTCAACCCTAGGTTGAATGTTACTGTAAATGGTCCATATTCATTTTAACTGATGGGATGTGATTCACCTTTATGGGTGGGGGATGTATCATGGTGGGAAGCCTGAGTTCTGAAAGCTGTACAATTATCCCATCAACAATAAGATTGAATTTATAGACATTGGTGTAGTGGTGTCTTCTAGAATTTGGATTCCTTCAATCATGGAAGATTTTATGGACGCCTTCCCTGAGGAAATCACTGTATCAAAACAATCGTGCGAGATATATATTTTTCAACTTTAACCCTCGGACTAGTCTGATATCTTCTTTATCCTATCAGCAATACCCTACAGAGCTCTAGGAGTTGCACCTACAGTTGGAGTACATTCGAGAGATGGTTTCCACCAAGCCCGTTTTGTACCCCTGGGCCACCCAAGTGTTGTTCATGAAAAATTCATATGATATATTTCATCATTGCGTATATTATCGTCACCTGAAAAAGAACTAGATAATGAAAAATTACCCATATACATGGATTTATGAGACATTCGACCAGTTCTGAGGTGTGAGATGGTCCCCAAAGGTTGATATTAAACCCCGCTTCTACCAAATGAGGGTTCACAATGTTGATGTTTCAATGTTGGCCTTCTTATGTCAAAATATACACTATGAGTTCCTGGTGATTCCCATTGGTGTGATGAATTACCCCTCCATGTTTATGGGCATTATGAAACTGATATTAACGATTTTCTAGGACCAGTTTATGGTTTTCTTCATTGGCGACATACCCATCTACTCTGCATCAGAGGAGGATCGTGAGGAGAACATGAGGATTGTAATTAATTTTCATTGAGAGCCCCAACATTATGGTTAACTCTAAAAGTGTAGATTATAGATTTATGAGGTTCACTTTCTATGGAATTTCAATTATAAGCAGGGTTCATCAGTGGACATTGTTATAATCAATGGAGGGATTCTAGGGGTCCCACCTATGATTGGGTGAGAGGTATGAAGATTTCTTGGATTTATGAGGTACTATAGAAGGTTTCCGGCATAGGTGTCCATGATTGTAGCCCCTTTCACCACCCAGATATAGAGAGGGAAGGAAGTTACCATAATTTTACAGTTCCAGATGAATTTCAAGTATTTGATGCTGAGGTTGAAAAGTGATCTAGCATTGATAAAAACATAAGAGGGCATGTAGAATGTAGTGTATTGTGATTCCATTGGAGAATGTATTGATAGCATGTTGATGTAGCAGTACCTAGTTATCACATATGGGTCAAGGGTGTTGGGACATCATGAGAATAAAAACACCACTCATGACCTAGATCTTTAAATGGTATTCTTCGCCCCATGGATGTGGAGGATGTAAATTCTTGCAGACCACTATGTGGTTTACTCAGACCATCACAGTCTCATGTATTTGATCACACAAAAAGACATTAACCTAACATAACACTGTCAGTCTGAGTTTCTATAGAACTGTTATTTTAATAGAGTCTCCACTCATGTAAATGGAAATGTTGTATCAAATGCCATTAGCCGGAAGTCCCAATACCTCTTGGTTTAGGAGGTTTCAAGAAGTCTTATTTCCTTGCAACTGACTATGTTGGATCGTGAGGGTAAAACCTTTCTTCAGTCGATGGGGTTGACTACTTTTCATCTCAAGCATTGAGAGAGTCCTAGCATGTTGAAATCAACTACTAGGTATTTTATGACAACAATATCTATATGAGACTCTTTGGATGGATATACTGATGTAGGATATCACGTTATCCATTTCAAAAGATGGACGATGGTCCCATTCCAAATAAAGGAGGAGGGGATGTTAGAGTTCCACACATCTTTGCTCGTTGTACATCCTAGTCTGGGGAAGATGTGCATTGACCTTTAATAATTGTTTTAGTGGTCCATCCAGATATATAGAATTGATAAGTTTGAATCTTGGGGTGTCACATATCAATTGGTGATGGTGGAGCACCAGGTTCCGACAATTGTTTTGATCACCCATCAGATTTAAAAATATAAGTGGAATGGAATATCCATGAACATTTTGACAGGGTTTTTGTGGATAACAAAGGCCATGATTCCACCTCGGTGATTTTTGACCGACTCGTATAGTCGACACACTTTATTTCTATTAGGGGAGATGAGTTTGGTGGAGATTTTGGGGTATTTTTATGTAATAGTTTCTTCAACTCCATAGGGATCCCTCAATAATTGTATCTAATCCTGACACATGGTTTGAAACACTATTTTAGAGTGGGATACATAAGGAATTATAGAACTAGATAGATGGTCATATAGAGATAACGATCTAGGTTTTGGAGGATATGTTGAGGGATTCCATGATAGACTACATATAGTGTATGGAGGATAAATTTACCTTAGTATATTTTGTGTAAAAAAATTTCTACCACTCTACTATCATCATTGAACCTTTCGTGGCCTTATATGGTAGACACTGTCGGTCACCCTTATATTGGAAAGAGTTTGGAAAGGAATATATTGTGTACTATAGTTGGTGAATGTGAGGATATGGAAAGTCTAATTCATTCATGATAAGATGGGGTTGACCCCGAGCAGTCATAAATCTTATTCAAAATTACATTTTAGGCCCTTGGAGTTCAATGAGGAAGATCAAGTTTTCATAAGAGTCTCATCGTGGAAAATATTCAGTAGATTTTATTATGGATTCAAGCAATCCATGAGGTTCATCAGGCCATTAAGGATAATGATTATGTTTGGGGAGGTTTCTTACAAAATCACCCTACCCCCACAGCTAGAGTGGGTTCATGAAATCTTCCACATGTCACAGTAGGAGAGATTCATGCATGAACCTACACATGTTATCAACTATAGAGAGCTATAAATAGAAGATAGAGCCACATTTGTGGTGTAACTAGTGGTGAATGAGGATCGACAAGAGTGGACCCTAAATGGATGGACCATCCCCTCGGTTCGTATGTTGTGGCATCAGATGATTGTTTTGGACCACACATGTTTGTAATAGAGTTAGATGTTGGCTCTGTGTGAAGAGTTGTTTGTTTAGTTTTTCTTTTTGCAGATGAAAATTTTAAAGGACGGATTGATGAAGGGACATGATTTTTTCCTTTTATTAAATTGATATATATATATATACATATATATTTGTAGATCTAGACTGTCATATGGAATGTGATTGAGAGCCCTAATGTGGTTAAAATTAATTCAATAGAAAAATTAAATTTATTTTATACTACATGCTCGAATTTAATTATTGAAAATTGGATAAAACATGAAATCAGGATTGTATCAAAAATACCATAACACATTTCAGTCTGAAACATGATTTTTACCAAAGGATCAATCTAAAATAGGACATTGTCTGGAATTAAGACATCTCACCCATTTTTGGTATGTTAAATGAATTAATTAAATTAATATATTAATTAGTTTAATTAAAAAACAAATCTCTTGTATCCATTAAAAATATAATTTTGGGGATTTTTTTAGGTCAGCCTCATAATACTAGGACCATCTATATATTCTTCCTCTAATACATATGTTGGTCAATATCATCTGATCGATTCAAATTTCTATATCAAAGTATTTTAAGATGTACTGAATGCAACAACTTCTTCCATTCGTTGGAAGGAATGCTCTATAATGAAGAATGATCCAATATCTTGGTAGGACTCATTAATTCATTTGTTCCACCCATTTTTATTAAATTTATTAATCAGAGTCATCTCATTAATGATCTTTGCTAACTACAGATCCATTATATACTCGTATATACTCGTTAAATTTATTATTCAATTTTTTTAACCCTGAATATCCCCATTCATGATTTCTGACCAAGAATTCTTGGAAAAAATTAATATAACTCTATTCTTGTGCATTAAACACACAATTGTTTCATGTTCGCCCCCAGTTGGACCTCTGGGTCCTGGTACGACATTATTGAGTAGTAAAAACCCTAACAAGACACCTAGATTCATGGTATAATAACCTCATATTGATGGATATAACAATAATGGATATATACGGATTTATTATAGGATGTGGGTTATTATTTCGATGATCATAAATCAAATCATCAATATTGGTTGAACTCAAGTATTTGGGAAGAACAATGAACCTCCACAATAAGTGGGTGATAATGTTTTTCCATGCAATGGGTTGAAACGAAAAATGGCTCCTTGATCCATATTTTTTGAGCGAAGAGTATGATGAATATGAGGAAAGGGAAATCAGATCTTACATGGAGTGAGTGAATCTGTTTTTTTAAATCCCAGCTACATGTTATGTTGTGAAAAGAACACACATCATGCCATGCCCTTGTTGGGGCTCTATGGTTTCATTTTATTATGAGAATAACATGTGATATAGGATCCATACACACCATGATAAATCATGCTGGTGGAATTGAAATGTACTTTGGGAGAACACAAGAAGAAGTAAGGCCATGTACGTCAGATACCAATGTACACAAACACATCATGAGTAAATTGGTAGGGGAGGGATAAACTAACAAGGAAAAGCACACGAACAGGACCCTGAGTGGCATGTGAATGCTATATATCCCCATCCATGTATTTTAAACATACATGGTGGAAAATATATGTTTATCCATATACATTTTCATTTGATGGAGCGGGATCACAAGTCGTGTCGGTCCACTCACACACCATGTACCCTTTACTTCATTTTAATGAAACAACAATCTCTTGTATCTTTTTGTTTTGAAATAATATATTTTATAGAATGATTCTTATCTTTAGTGTTTTCATTTGTAGAATATGATGGTTTTTATAATTTTTTATTTTCTGATACAATGTGAGACTTTATGGGCATGATGCATAATGAGGAGTTGACAAATAACAAAAATGACCAGGTAGCGGATCGCTAGAGACTTACCAAGTGGAAACCTCTATTGGATATATAGTGTGTCCTATTTGACTAGAGTGGAACCACCACCCACACCAGGTTGTGGGTCTTCATCATATATAGTGGAATCCCCCATAATCATGGTTTTTGGTCCTCATTATACTGAATGGAACCCCCTATCATATATAGTGTCGGTCCTCGTGAAACTATAGTGAAACACCCCATCATATTTGTACTAGTTCCACTATCTACCAAGTGGATCCCTCCTATTGGATAGGGAATGAGTCCTTATGACACTAGATTGGACCCCCAATTAACATAGGTAAGATTCATATATTTACCAAGCGGAACCCTTTATCAGATAGGGCACAAGTCCCCGTGAAACAAGAGTCGAACCCCTTTAAACTATTAGGGCATGGATCCTAAATGCATGATTTTAGATTAAAAGCCTCTAACTCAAAGGACATGGATCCTATTCATAGAGATTATGCCTCTAGATTGTGTAGCTTAGTTTTGAGGTGTTGGACTTCGCACAGTTACTTCTTAGTAGATGTGTGAGATTTTGGGCATCATTGTTGGACATTTGGAACTAATGTAGATTATTTTCCATGGATCATATGTTGTATGGAGATCCCCTTTCTCTATCAATTGGTATTATTTTTTATATAATATATATAAATATATCCATATGTATACACACCATTGTATTTTGTTACTCTTCATCCATGGGTTGAGATGACATGTGGGGTATTCAACAAATAATCCATGTTTATATTATAATGGTTGGATATGGTTATCATACTACTATGGGTGTAAATTATTCCACATGTTGATTATCTACAAATAGTGTTGATCCCCTTGTTCTTGTGTGTAATTACTCTTTCTCTTTCACTGACTTCATTTTCGTTTGGTTTACTATCTACTATTTTATATTCATATTGTATCTCTTATTTATCCCCATTCAGCTTTCAGGGAAACTTAATGGGTATGTATATAGTCACCCATGTATGGACTTTTCCCACATGTTTCATGTCTTAAATAGATGAAATACAGCTTTTTAGTGTCTTCATAGAAGTTTAGGGACACATGGGGCGTTGTATCATGTATGGTGGACGAAGATTGAAGACCATGATTTGATCTCTCTCAATGGTTTACATTCTAGTTTTCTTCTAGTTTGGTAATATTTCGGGTTAGGAAAGAATTTTTCCATTTTTATTTTTAATTTTCTATATCATACTCTTGACCACTCAAGAGGTTATTAATTCTTTGTTTACATTATATATATTTCAATTTTTATTAATATTTCCTTGGCACTTCATCAATAAGATGGTCATATGGTTGTATATGGTTACATTAGGAAATGTCATCCAATTTAGGATATACCTTTCAGTACATTTTTCCTAACCCTAGCCTTTGCAGGAGGGCTTGGGGTATTTACGGCTAGTGCCCTGGTTAGAGTTGGGTCATGGAAAACAAACTATTTTTCAATGGATTAGTTTGGTTAAAGATTGATATAATATAATTATAATTGAATAATAATGAAAGTATAAATATTTATTTAATTTTTTGAATTATATTTGGAGTTTGTATAAAAAATATATTCGTGATAAAAAATAAAAAAACTACTTCATGTATGTCGTAGTTCACACTACGCAAATAAAATATTCTATTATTTTTATAAGTGGATTGAATGGAGAAAATAATTTTTATTCAATTGATATAATCAAATTTTAATATAAAATTTGGAAAAAATTAGTTATATTAATATATTTGGAGATTATTTATGAAGTAGAATATTAAAATAATAGACTATGTGAATGTATTACTCAAGTATGAAGCATTATTTGTTTCTAGGAAAACTCATTGTTGATGACCAACACAAAGCATAATGATAACTATAAGCTTATAAAATAATGAGAAGGTACAAATATGAGTAAGGTGGAATGTTTTGAAAAATAAATTTTAAATGAAGGTGAGTCATGATGCTGTGAGGATTTTACAAATTTATATGTAATGTGATGGGTAATTTTGGGAGGAACACATACACATTGAATAATTCAATTCTATTATTCAATGATAAATGACCATAAAATGAGAAAATGTGGTCCATATTTACATTTCTCATTTACACTATCCTAAAACACTCATTTATACATAACATTTATTATTTTAAGGAAATTTTCCTATTTACTTTTTATCATTTACCACAATTTACTTTAATATTAGTAGTTAATTTAATCAAGTAGTAACTAATTTTAGTTAAAATTTTAAAATTGACGCATTTACCTAATTTCATAATTATGATTTCAAATCTAAAAACACATTTTATCAAATAAAATTTATGACATTGTGAATATATAATTTTAAAATAAACACACGTAAAAATGTAAAACTATTTGTAAAAGTGTGTTTTTAATCATGAAATACATTTATAAGCCATTATTTATAAAATTAGAAATTAACATGAAAAAAATAGTTTTATTATATTAAAAATTAAATGTTTGTGGCCGTTGTGAAAATCTTAAATCGATTCTCACCATTAAAATACATTATTCTATAAAAAACCCAAAAAATGATTTCTATTCAAAAAAAATTTATATTAGTTATAATAATGTTAGTCATATGATTTAAATGATCATAAAATATGTTAAAATGTTAAATATAATTCTAGAAATACATATTTTCTTACTTAAATTTTGTTTTAAACATCTAGGATATGATTATGTAAATATGAAATCAGGAAAAATATAATTATTTCAATAATATAATTTTTTTACTAATAATCACCATTCCCAAAGAAAATCAATGATTTATAATAATTGTATTTCATTGTGGGTAATTTAAAAAATTATATCATTTTTTATAAAAAAATTATTAAAATTTATCTTTTAAAAAATCCCGAAATATAATTTAAACGATTTTTTATGAAAATAACACTTCTTAAATAATAACTAATATTAATTATTTACCTTATAAAGATATTAACAATTAATGGTTTATCATATTAATGTTTTTTATATAATTGTCAATAGTGATCTTATATTTTTGTGCGTGGTTATTTTATGTTTGTTGGATCATGTAATTCAAGTTATTGAATTCATTTCTGTTTTTTAAATGTTGTCATATATCAAAATCTCGAGTTTTGGCATTCTCCCCTTTAAATAAATTACGTCCTTTAAATCTTATTTTTCACCTAAAAATATCTCTTTGTTTCTATAAGGTAATAATATAATGAGGTATAAACTATAAAAACATAGGGAATGCTAGGAAACTAACCTATATGAATATCGTCATATTGAACTTCATTCGACAGTTTGAGTAAAATACCACTCATGGTTGGATGATAAAGAATATTTTATTTTTATGTGTGTTTGTAGAAAACTATCTAGTGGTAGATTATGTAATAAGGTATTAAATAAGAATACGTAATTTTTTAATTTGTATGAATATAAATATATATACATAATGTGTCAATCTATCCCTCTTCCCTTGCATTTCATTTACATGGTAACACGATAGGGAAGTTGAGTTCAAGTGAAGATGTCTACTAAGAATTATCTTCCTCCTCATAAGTCCCATTGTGATTCATGTTTATACACCATATGAGGTTTTTAAAATTAACAACCTTCACTACATCGAACTTTTAATTCTCCAAAATATGCTTCTTCTACATTGATATCCTTAATAGATATCCATCCATCTGTTTTCTTTCCCTTTATAGTATTCCCTATAATTCCAATTAAATAATTTACTCTTAGTTGTAGGTTCATGAAGGATGGATTCCAAAACATTTCCACTCACATTGTCTCTTCATTTTCATAAAATAATGATTCCCAATACCTAAACTATTTCATGCACATGTTTTATTGGCTCGCATGCATTGGGGAATAGAACATGATTCTAAAACATTACACAACCTCGGGATCAATACGAGTACTCTCTCATCCCACCTCACTATTGTGTCATGTATCACTATTTTCGGGTGTGTGTGTGTGTGGGGGGGGGGGGGTTATATTCTATACCCCCATTTTAATGGTTATTTTAGAATCTCTGAGATTATCATGGAATGAACATGAAGTTGGTGAATTGGTGGATGATGATGATTATTATTTTTTCTATTGTTTTCATACATTAGAGTGACATTAAGATACCCCCACAATTTATTCTAGCTATTGGTTAACCCTCATAATTTTTTCAAAAATGACGACTTTGTGGGTAATGTGACCAAGATTCAGTGAATATGGATTCTTTGCTAAAATAGCTAACCATTTTGTAGAATGAAACCACTTCCATCTAATTCAATAAAAATAAAACTGATATTTTCCATATATGAACTTTCAGAATAAAATTTATACTATAAGTTTCCTCTTATAATTATTTAATAATTATAGTTATTTAATTTTCATTAAAAACATCCTAGATTCCATAGGGTTGATAGAAAATGAATAAAATAAAGGCATCCAAAACACTTATTTTGAGGACTACTATGCCTTCATCTGTTCATATTCATTTCAAACATCCAGTAGTTAGAGTATCATATTTATTCCCATGTTTCTCTTATCATAGAGGATATATATTTTTGAAATACTTATTATCCCATTATTACATATATTAAATACATATCATTCATATATGATCATATATCATACATAACTCAACCAATATCATTAGAGGATAAATATTGTTAACTAATTATTGAGTTCTCTCATACATATTATTGTCCAATGTAAGTATAAATAAATTGTTTTTAGTTGTTCCTAATGGGTATGTGATCAACCAAAGTATGTACCCTTGTTGTTTAAAACGTGGGTTTTAATTGGGCCTCCATGCCTTTCACCATGTGATGACCCATTTCATAACCAATCCACCCATTTTATCTTATCAGAAGAATATACATTTATTCCAATGCCCACTTCCACTTCTAGTATCCGAACAAGGATTTGTTTCTAGGAAAACCATAAAAAATACATTTACAATATTAAATATTTATTCCAATACTTATACTCATCTTATGGGTTTCTAATAAGATTCTCTAACCCTAACACCAAAGTAAACTCATATGACCTACAAAAATTACTAAACTAATCCTCAAAAAAATCTTAAACTAATAAAATCTATATATCCCAATACCCACACTCTCATATCAAGTGCTAAAAACAATTTATATAAACACTAGATTTAACACAAAGTTAGATGAACCAATAATTATGTTACAATATAACTATAGTATAAAAACTATAACTGCTAAAATGTATAAAAATCTCAAGAATAGAAGGTTTAATGTCTTTGAGGATCATTTAGATAAACAAATTTTTTCATTATACCTGATACATTTATATACATTTGAACCCCACTATATCCACATATCAATATCACATAGGCTATACTCATCTTTATAACTTATCAAAAATGAAACATAATAATGGGTTGGGACCAAAATCTCAGTAATGGATAACATATCAATATGTCATCAAGGTTTATATCATAATTATGTGAGAAAATATGGGTCGGTGAAAAATTTATTATTAAAAAGAACATCAAAAAATATGATTTTATTATAATTCATTATAAAGGGAAAAGTAATCTCAAATAAACCAACATACACCGTGTAAAAATTATAAACTGTCCTAAAAGATTAATCATTGGGGGAGGAGAATAATCAATGGAATATATAAATACGGAATGCCATTGATTTTTTTTAATAATCATTATGGCATAAAATATAACACCCAAAAATTTTATGGAATGTATATTATTAAATAAGTTCAGTTTATTTAATACATTATGTTTCATGAAACAGTCATTTTAAATGAATCGTGATATAGAGTTAAATAATAAAATGACAATTGGAATTATAATGTTGTCATTAGTAATAGTAATTCACCCAATATAATAATAACAACACCTAGGAAAGAATAAATTAAATTTAGGTATCTCATAAATGAATAGTAGATATATTTTTATCAAGGAATAATTAAATAAATTTTTTAAAGAAGAAAAATTTAGTGTTGGTATTTTTTTGATATGAAAATTTTTATTTAGAATTATATAATTAATATAATGATTTATAAAACTATTTTAATAAAATACATTAAAAAATTAGTAATTTATTTTGTTTTATAATTATAATATAATTTTATGAGAGAATAATACAATTTTAAAAGTGTTGTAAAATAGGTAATAATATTAAATTTGTTATTTTTAATATAAGTGATGATTTTTATTTAAAATAAATTTATCATGTTTAGAAAATTAAATTCATAAAATGGATTCAATTTATGAAATAGACGTGTTGAAAATTAATTAATGTGAATGTTTTGGATTTTTCTGAAAGAGTTGAATTTTTGGTAAATAATGAAATACATTAATTTAAAAAATATTACATTATAAGAAAATATATGAATTATTAAGTAAATTATGTTGTATGGATGATGTAATCACACATTATATTGAACTCACATGATATAGAGTTTTTTATTTATTAATGGTATCCAATACTATATATGGTCTTAATCTAAAATCATAAAAAAATTAATAAAATAATGCAGAACACCCCTCTCTTATTCCTATAAATACCACCCCTCACCACCCATTCTCATAAAAACTTATAAAACATTAATATTTTATATATTATTCCCAATTACATTACCAATATTATTTCCCACATCCAATACCTTTCGGTCTTACCAAAATACAAAATCATGGTGTCGTAATTAGGTTCGCAAGGAGATGATATTCGAGGGGTAAAATTATCCTTTCTCCTTTTTTTATTTTATTGTCCTATCCTAACGCCTATTAAAAGTGGGATGGTAATTATATTATCATATATATATAATATATTTTTATTGTGATACTATATTATCCATAATAAAATCCCTTCACCTATACTTTTACACTAAAAATGGAAACATCATCTGCAATGTGTCGATTCCCCACATTTGTGGATGTCGAGTTGTCTTTTTTCCATTACTTCTTCAAGGACAGTAATGAAACCATTATTATGGTTTAATAAAATTTAAATAATCATATTATATGTTATATCATTATCTTGAACTAACATGTAAAAATAAAAAAAATACAATTTTGTGATGGTCTTAAAAACCACCAAAATAAATTAAAACATTTGCAACATCTTTTTATCTAATGATTAATCATCAAATCATATTTAAAAATTATGTATGAGACCATTTAAACTACTTAATTTTAAATAATACTAAAATATTTCACTTCTGGTTTTTTATTCATAGATACAAGAACACCCATAATTTTAAACAATCGAACCGTCCATAAAACCATGAAACAAAAACTCTAGGAACAATGAAATTAAACATTATAACTCATCAGAATGACTATAAAATAACTTAATAATATTATAATAAATCTAATTTATATTAAATATTTTCTATATTATTTAATTAATTAATATAAATATATTATCAAATATATAAATTACATGTTTGGAATTCTTTCTGATATAAGGTAAGGGGTTTCTCATCACACTTTTATTTCTATGAGATATGCCTTATTCAACCCTTATTTATTATGAGTTTTGTATATAAAATTACTTTTGGTATATATTATCATTAATCAGTTTATATTAATGGTATTAGTATCTTAGTATAATTCATATTAATTTTATGGGTCATACAATTCGATTTATTATATGTGGTTCGGGTTTTCTGTCTCACATTAATTTCTATGGGACATATGTCATATTTATCACTTATAACCATGATGTACTACCACTTTTATTTATTATAAAGTATAATTGAATATTTCTTTAAATATAAAAATTTCTTGTATCATGGATATTATTAGTGCATATGTTTTATACAATTTTTAGTTATGGTTGTTACTTTGATGGTTATTTGATTAACTATGTAAAATATGAAAAACAAATTATCCTCTAATAAATATGGATATTTTGAAAAGGAATATTAATCATGAATTAAATATATATGTGAATAATAATTTGTAATTTTAGTGATGGCTGGATCCCGACATTATATGTCCCATTGATGAATCAATGGTTCTCATAGCCAAAAAAGTTGGTTACAAACACTCTGAATTTGTTTCCAAGAAGAATCATATGGGTTTCTACCCATATGCTTCAATTGTCATTCAAAAGGTCTTGATGGTAGTGGTTCATGTTTCAAAACATAACATCTAATGATAAATCATTTCCTTTATTTAGTATTTAGCTACTATAATCTATGATATTTTCACAAATACATAATTTGTGGGTGCATGTTCATTATCACTTTATTGATTAAATAGATTTTTTTAAAATATACATTTCCATATTGATTACTCATTAATTAGTATGATTAACTTATAATTGATTAATTTTTCTTAGTTATGTAACCCTTACTTAGAATTTTAGGTCACCATTTTCCCCTTTATCTCGTTATGAGAATTAATATTTGAATTTGTGTAAATGAAATAGTTTATTTTCATTTTTTATATAATATATTAATTTAAGAATGTAATATATGAACTGAGTATATATCTAGTTCTTCAAGAAAAATAATATTATTTATCCTTAATGATATGATCTCTTGTATCGTTTCAATCTTATTAAAATAAACACCAATGCTAGGATATTGGTGTCGAGGTTTTTATAGTTTGTATTAGAGCAGGATTAGTATAAATCATAAGAACCATATGTAAAATAAGAATAGATATTATAATAACTCATTATATATTTATTTTTGATCAATATTCATGATGATTACGAAGTAACTCAGTGTATTTATTTATTTACAAATCACACATAATTGAATAAGGGGAATCAATACTCATAGACAATGTAGGGATTTTATCACTACGAAAGTCAACATAGTTGGTGTTGTAGGTCAAATAATCGTGTCAATATTTTGAAACATTACTTAGGTTATGGTGAAAAACCACAATACACATATGTTGGATTGATTCATGTAGTAGAATCCCCTTATTTTATTTGGACTGCTGATCTAGTGTTAACTGAGTAATGGATCAAGTCTCCCAAAAATACATTTCTATCATTGGGATGTGATGAAAGTGAAAAGATAGCCATAAATATATTTTCCCTCAAGGTCAATGATAATAAATGGTGGTTGATGATCCAGAATATTATGGTGGAAGATGAAATTGAGGACATGAAACATAAAACATTTAAAGACATTCTTTGTCAAATATTTCCCACATGAGAATGGAAATGAAATGACGAAAAATTAATGAATATTAAATTAAAATAAATAAGATAGTTTTATAAATTAGGAGGCTACCATAATATAAATTTCGAGGTATACTATAGGTTTCATAAATGATTTAGAAAATAAGATTAATCATTTAATTTTAGGTCTTATACAAAGTCTATTACAAGCGCTAGATTATCCAAAAATATTATAGTTTGATGAAATAGTATTAAATTCCATCAAAACAGAGAAGGATTTTCTAGATCCAATATAATCATGGGAAATCATAAAGTTAATATGTCTTTCTATAAACATGAAAAATTTAAAAAATAAATGATAAATTGGGGAACATAAAAATTCCCCTTATTAAAAAATTGATCAAATAATCATCCTCAAAAATACATGGAAGGCATGAGAGTTTCCTATAAGTGCATAGAAAAGGGTCATATAGTAAATTAATACCAGGATAAGAAACAAATTAGTGATGTTAAATTCTTATAATATAAATAAATTGTTAGTTATTCAGACCAATGTCCCATGAGAGGTGGGAATATACCATAGAAGAGGCCAAGGGGAGATGACTGAGCTTATACGATCAGTAAAACTAAAGTATAAGTACCCAATGATGTGGCGGAAAGTACATTAACCCTATAATAAATATTTACCAAATTCTTTATTTTATTTTGTATCATCATACACATTGATAACTGCCCAGTTTTCTTATAAAATTATATATTTCCCATTATATCTAATAAGTTTGTTATCAGTCAAAACTAATAAGTGAAATATCATTAAAACAAATATATGCCAATATATAACCATGATGACACATAAAAGTGATTTATTTACTAACCATATCATCATAACTACAGTGTAATTTTATATAATCCACAGTAAGGATTTTATATCAATATTTGATGTGATAATTTATTAAAAGAATGAAATTATTATAATTTAGGACAATATATATTTCATTATCTTTTAAGAGGAAACCTTATAATTTTTTTATTATCAATATCTACCCCTAGTTGATCTACAGAATGATATTCTTAGGGATGAAGAGAAATAAATATCTAGGTATTAGTTAAGTATTCTTAGAATTTAGGATTTACTAATTGTACAAGAATACATTAATGTATTTCTTAATAAAATACCAGGATAACCCCCTAAGTGTTAAGTTGATTTAAAAATTGATTTAAAATAAAATTTTCTCCCACTATAAAAGAATCGTTATAGAATTTCCACTATCGAATCAGAGGAGGTGAACAAACAAATAGAGAAGTTGAGTAATAATTTATTTTTTCATCAACTAGTTTCTCTATATGGAGCCATATTATCATTGTTATGATGGAACACGGATCCATAAGGTTGTTCCTTGAATATATGAAAATAAATTTTATTATAATAAATAACATGTATCAACTCCCATACATTTTTGATTTATTTGTTCAACACCTCAGAGCTGATTATTTTTAAAATATTGTTCTTTTGTCTTGGTATCATCAATTGTGAGTAGATAAGGAAGATATTTTGGAGACATATTTTTAGATGTGTTAAGGAAATTATTAGTTTAACGTAATATATTTTTGGATTGACTAATACACCATATATTTTATAGATCTGATGAAAAAATATTCATGGAATATCTTGATGATTTTTTTCACAGATAATATTTCATTATATTCTAAAATATATGATGAAAATGATAATCACTTGTGGATTATTCATGAGAATCATATACAGGAATAAATATATGTTAAATTTAGAGAGAAAGAATTTTTTTTATTCAAGAAAAATATTTTATATCCTGTATTTTTACAAGGAAATAAATATAATTTGATCTAATGAAGATAAAGGAAATACCAAAAATCTAAATGCTAATGAACATAATCAATGTATGTAGTATCACTGGGTTTTAATTTTATTATTAGAGTTTTGTTTCATAATTTAGCTTGATTGACTAACCCATTAACAAAGAGCACATGTAATGGGGTTGTGTTCATTTAGATAAAAGAATGTGTAAAATTTTTTGATCAATTGATGAAAATAAAAATCAATGCTCTGATTTTGAATTTACCATCTAGAAATGGTGGGTTTCTGAAATGCAGTGACTTGTTGAAGAAATGACTCGGTTTTGTTCATAAGAAAAAATTATAATATTATTGTATATATATCATGTAAATTGATGATTCATTGAAAAATTATCCAACTAACAGTCTTGATTACTTAGCTATAATTTATACTCTGATGGCATGGAAAAATAACTATATGGTGGAATATGTGAGATATATATGGAATAAAATAGTTTGAAATAAATATTAAAATGGAAATAACTCAAAATTCATAAAAGTTAGATTCTCTAGTGACTCAAATATTATGATTTATCAATATAGGTTCACCCATGAAATTAAAACAAGGGAGCATATACATTATCCCGGAAAGATAATAGACTTGTAACCCAAATCACAATGGAGAAAGATCCTATGTTCAGGGATTTAGTAAATATAGAAATGGCAATTGTTAAGAAAATTCAATCCGAACTAATTTTTAAAATGAATAACAAACCATATTTATTAGATAATATAAACTGATCTAAATCTAATGATGAAAAATTAAATTGAAAATTAATTTCATTAAGTTTGTATTCTTAGAATATTTCTTTTATGATGATGAAATTGTGATATTTAGAAAGAGGATATGTGTTCCATCAATACCAGATCAAAAGAAAGTACTAGTAGATGTTTCTCAGAGCTCAAATTTATCTATACATCACGATAGCAACAAAATTTATAGAGATTTGGCGGAACATTTTTTATTGGATAATATGAAGTGGGAAATTGCTGACTATATGCCAAGATGTTTAGTTTTTCAACAAGTGATGGCTGAGAGATATCATATTATAAGTTTCATAAAATCTCTATCTATTTATATGTTGAAGTGGGAATAAATTACTATGGATTTCATCACTGGATTACTAAAGTTCCCTATAAGGAATGATACAATATGGGTTATTATTGATTACCTTAAAAAATCGATGCATTTTCATTATATAATTGAGAATCTACCAGTTGAGAACCTAGAAAAACCTTATATTAATGAATTTGTAAATATTCATGGTGCAACTCTATCAACTGTGTATGATCAAGATCCATATTTTACATCAAAATTCGTGAAGATTATTCTAATTTATTTTGATACTGAGCTTCATTTGAGTATTGATTATCACCCTCCAACTGATGGATTGTATGAAATGACTATACAATCATTATAAAAAATGAAGAGATCATGCTCAACATACGTTCATGGTATGTGGGATCATTATTTACCTTTATTAGTTTTTTTCCTACAATAATAGTTTATATTAATGTATTCAAACGGTGAAATATTAATCATTCTATGGAAATAGATTTTGTACTCTAAATTGATGGTGAGAGGAATATTATGGGTCCAAAACTAATTGAATAGACAATAACAAAGGTTAAAACTATTATGGCTCATATTAAAAAAATAAAATTAGGAAAATGATTTAGGTTACAAACATATAAAGGGATTGGAATTTGATGTGGTAGACCATGTCTTTATCAATATATCATCATGGAAGGGTGTCACATGGTTTGATAAGAATTGAAAGACCAGCTCAATATACGTCACTCCATTTGAAATTATAGAAATAATAGAGTTGTATCTTACTAATTATCAATTCCTCAAAGCCTCTCCAATTTTCATGATGTATTCAAAATATAATGATTATATAAGTAAATTTCATACTAAACACATATTCTAACCGATGATAAAAATAGATCTGGAACATTATTTTTATAATGTGAAGTTACTGTCATTATTATTGACAATAGAATGTAATTATTGCGAAACTGGATGATTCAATTGGAAGATGTTCACTGGAGAAACCATAAAATCTAATAACCAATATGGGAACCTGAGGATCTTATGAGAAAGAACAACCCTTATTTATTTATATTAAATATTCATGAAAATTTTCATGAAATACATTTTTGATGGAGGGAAGAATGAAACACCGAATTATATTATAGTACATGCCTTCTTAGAAAAATTCAATATATTCAATTTTTATATTGTTTGTAATTGAAGTGCACTGTGTTGCATTTGTTGTCAATGAGGCATGAAGTTGTCATGGAATGAATGGATGTCAAGGAATGTCAAGATGTGAATGACAAAGGATGTGATGGTGATGAAGGAAAATGGCCATGGTACTAAGATGCATGTCACTTAGGAGATTCACTAAGTGACATAGGATGTTGTGGTTCAAACATTCTCTATGAAAATCAGACGATTGTTGAGCTGTTCTTAAAGTTCCAAGAACTTGTATGAACTGGATACAATGTCACAACAATGTTTGAAGACCATGAATTTTACTGACAATGCATGAGGAGATGAAGAGAGCCATCCACAACTTCTAAGTGGATGAAGTGAGCTGAAGAAGACCATGTACTAATTCTTAGTGCATGACAATGTGAATGTGATCCAACTTGACCTCTAATTGGATCATTGAAGAATATTGGAGAATTATTTGATTCAGGAGCTTCGGTTGAAGATGAAGAACCTTCGGGAATTCCATTCCAAAGTGATGAGTATATGTGAGGAGGATTGAGGAATTCCTAAGAAGAAGAGATGAGAAGAGATGAAGATGTTATTCTTAAGAAGAAGTTGAAGAATGAAGAGAATGGCTTAGGAAGATGTGGATGTGGCATTTGAACTTGGTTACTTTGTTTTTGACAAAGTACTTGTTCTGTTACTTGCAAAAAATTAGCCATCTCAAGCCAGCCTTAAGGGTTCAACCCAAGGCACATGTGGGACTAGGTCACCACGCCCAAGGGGATCCCATGGGGCCAGCCCGAGAGGCCGCGGCCGTGTGAAAGCCGGGGCCACACAGGGGATCAGGCCTGCGTAGCATGGGCACCAGAGCGCGCCATGAGGATGCATAGTGGGCGCCAGTGGCGCGCCCGCAGGGAGCAGAGAGTGGGCGCAGAGCGCGCCCGCAGAGAGAACCCGGTGCGGGGCGGCACCTGGAGGAGAGAAGTTCAATTGAGGAATGGATGGGAGCGCTTAGTTGATAAGCCGCGAGAAAACCGGGTGAGGATTCGATGTGGGATGCGGAATTTTTCCGCGGGAGCGATCCTGGCCGCACGATCGATCGCGCGCCAGATCTCGGCCGTACATCTGATCCGCGGCGAGATGATCTGATCCAGGCCGTCCGAGATAAATTGAATCGCCGATCCAACGGCTGCGAGACCGCCTTCAACCCCGAGCTTGTCCGAAGTCTCCTGCGAGCTGCCGACGAACCAGGCGCCATCCGAGCATGGTTTTTGAGTTCCCGGCCACCATTTACGAAGCCGAAGGCTCCATTGAGATCGTCTGGACCTACTGAACCTAATCATGCAATAAAATATGCATGCACATGATGAATGGAGGATTTTGGACTTTAGCCGAGGCAAACGGAGTTGCCGAGGCTTCTTGTGTTCGTACTATGCATGGACACGTATCAAAGAGGGCATGCATGCGTTCGAAAATGCATGCATGTGAAGGAGGAAAATAAAAATGCAACCCGCGTGAAACAGAGGAGAAAATCAAGATTTGAAGAATCTTGAAAACCCAAGAATTTCGGGAATTCGGATTTATATCCCGCGGAAGATATGAGGCATCCCTCTGCCTATAAAAAGAGAGGACGAGGCTCTCTGCTGCTTGCTGAAAATTTTAAGAGAGTCCCGCGAGCACCCTGTGCTTTGCGAAGCTTTGAAGCCCCGCGCATCTCACTTGCGCGGCTGAAGTCCCGGTGCCACCCGAGGCCCGAAGGAGTTCCCTGTGCGCATCACTTGCACGACAGGAAGAGCTCTCCCTGCCCGCATACTTGCGCGGCAGGAGAAGCTTGCGCACCCAAGGTGATCTTGCACTCTTGAGGCTTGCACAACCCGAGCCGCATCTTTTGTGCGCTCAAGGTTGGTTGAGGCTTGCGCGGTCCGGGGCTGCAGCACCTTGCGCGGCAGTGTTGAAGAAGAAGTGGCCCTTGCACTCATTGCCCTATCGCGCTTTGAAGAAGAAGAGAAGGCCGAGGCCTTAGTGCCTTGTGTGCTAAAGTGGGGAAGAAGACCCGAGGCTTTGCCTCTTGTGTGTGCACAGTAAAGAAGGAAGGCCACCACATCTCTTGTGTGTGTGCAACAAGTGAAGAGGCCGTATCCAATTAGGTGTGCAAGAAGAAGTGGAGGCCGAGACAACACCAAGTGGTGTGTTCCAAGTGAAGTGGAAGACCACACTTTGAGTGTGTTTAAGAATTGGAGAAGGCCCTACGGGCAGTAGCTTGTGCAAAGAGGGAGAACCCAAGGCTTAGTGCCCTTGTGTGCAAATTGAACAAATGAAGCCCGTAGCCTTGTGGTTGTGCACACTTGAAGATTAAAAGAGAAAAAAAAAGTGTGTGTGCAAAGTGTAAGAGTACAAGAGGGGAAGAAGGCCATAGGCATTTGTGTGTGCAAAAGAACTAAAAGGCCGAACCTAGTGTGTGTGCACTAAGTTAAGTGAACACACTTAGAAGAAGGAAGAAAAAGGATACTCACACAAAGTATAACACACATTTAAGTGTGTAAACACATTGAACAAAGTGTGAAGTTCAAGTGAGAAGGTGTGTGTGCTAAAAGTATTTACACCCATTGTGGGTTTATCACACCAAGGAGAAAAAGGGGAGTGCATGCATGCATGCATGCAAATGCACACGTGAACAAAGAAAAATCTGGTTGTGTGCATTTGAGAAGACCAAGACCAAGAGTTCTTGAAGAATTTGAGAAGCCATGCAGTCAGTTCATGAGGATGAAGAGATGCCATGCACCCAGTGCATGAAGTTGTTTTGAAGTGAGACTGGACCAGAGCGAAGTTAAAGAAATCAATTTTCTGAGTATTCAGTAGCTGGAGAGAAGCCAGGTCATCCTCAGAAGAAGGAGATAAAGCCTGAGCAAGACGAGAAGACCTGATCAACTCAAGTGATCATAGGTACAGAGCAAGGCCAGCAGTCTTTATCCCAGACTGCTGAAGATACTTGAAGAAGCTTAAAGAGAAGAAGAGCTACTCGTGCGACTCGAGGAGCCAAGAGAAGACCCTGTGGGACTCAGGGAGAAGAAGTCTTCAGTGGGATTCTGGAGCAGGCCAGTGGGACTCTAGTAACACTGTGTGAAGCAGTATAAAGACCCTCCTGTGAGACTCAGGAGAGATACGGTGGGAAGCTGTATCGACCATTGTAATACTAACAGATTATAATGGGAGAATCCATGCTGGGAGAGCATGGAAAGGATGTAGGCCTTTGGTGTCTAACCTTGTAAATCCTTGTGTCCTGTGCCTTTTCATTACTGCATTATCCGGGAAAGGTTGAGAGACATAAGAAGAGTGGATCGAGGCCTTAACAAGCCATAGAGGTTTAATTGATTAAGAATCAATTAGTAAAAAGTTTTAAAGGATCACTGATTCACCCCCTCCCCCTCTCAGCGATTCACACTGATCTGGGCACTTCAATTGGTATCAGAGGGAAGGTTACCTCTAAAAGATCCAAGAGAGTCTATATGGAGTGAAGATTTGAGGAAATGAAAGAACAACCTCAAATGGAGATATCTGCCAAGACTCTGAAAAACAGAATGAAGAAACAGGCAAAGAAGATGAAGAAGAAGGTTGTTGCAATCAGAGAAACTCCTTCTATGGAAAGAAATGTGATAGTCACATCAGATGAAATTCCTTTTATCATTCTTCTGATGAAGACTGCTCTAGCTGTGATGAAGATGGAAGGAACAATGGTCTTCTAAATGCACTCAAATATCTTTAGAAGAGAGTCCCCAAGGAAGTGGAAATGTGTATAGCTACAGGCATCCTTGATCTTCAAGAAGAAAAATTACAGCTAGAAGATGAAGCCAATTCACTGGAAGATCAATTGGCTAAAAGGGTTGGCATAACCAACACTCTCAGAAAGCTGGTGATGGCTAAAGATGAAACCGTTTCTCTTTGCAATGAAAGATATGAAGACACTGCTGAAGAATTGCAAAGAAGCATTTCTGAGAAAGAAATCTTTAAGACTGTGGTCAAAGAAGTTTTCCATGCACTGGAGAAGTTGCACAAAGTTTCAATGAATGTCAGAGATGCTCAACTTGAAGACAAAGTCAAAATGGTGAAGGAGCTTGACAACTCATTGCATGAAATAAAGAAGGTGCATGATGACCAGATGGAATAGCTGAAACAGAATTGGGAAGGTAGGCTAAGAACTATTGAGGATGAGAAGAACTCCCTCAACATGAAATACTTAGAACTGGAGGTGATATTGAAACATCTGCAATCACCTAAAGCTGAATCCTCCCAGTCAGCTAGAAGAAGACATGTTGCTACTCAAGTATGCTTTGAGCAGGATGATTCTAAGAGAAAGACATCCTCTAATAAAAGTGCAACATCTTATAGAAAGAAGGTACCATCCATACCATCTTGTACTGATGCTTCTAAATTCGTTTCCACAAAAAGTGCAGGATGGAAGAATAATTCCAAACAAATATGGATAATGACAGTAAAGAAGCAGAGCTCTCCTGAAATAGCACAACAGGTCAAGAAAAGTACCCTACAATCAGAAGGACTGAAGAGGTCAAGATTCATGGGACAATGCTGGTGTTGTAACAAGTATGGGCATTGTGCAAAGGATTGTTGGTACAATCCACTGAATGCCAAAGCACAAAGGAAGCCCATGCCATGGGGGAGCAAGCCAGAAGAAAAGAAGCAGCATCCACAGGTCCAGAGACATCTGTTTACTGCTAATAGATTTGGATTACTTGACAACATCTGGGATGGTTGCAAAAGTGGTCAAAAGAATGATACATGTCAATCTCCAACTGTATCCAAAGCTGGAAAGAAGAAAAGATCACAGAACCTGGCTCAGAAAGAATCCTTGGGAAGCAAGCATAAGAAATTGGAAGATGCTCCCAAGAAGATTATGAAAAAGGAAGAGAAGTCCTTGGAATTCAAATCCGAGAAGGGTGATGCATCAAGAAGAGCCACCAAGAAGACATGCTTCTACTGTGGAAAGAAAGGTCATACCATGGATCTTTGTGAACAAGCCATGGAACTGAATAGAAGCAGACTGGACTCAAAAATACAATCAATCCAGAAGAAGCCGAAGGGATTGATTGAAATCAAGTTTCCTAAGAAAGGTAGCTTGACAGCATCAAAGGAACCATGTGAAACTTCCAAAACTGAGGCCACTCTTCCAAATGATTTACTAGTCATATGGCCAAATCAGTTGAAACTTGCCAAAGATCTGCAAAAAGCTGAAGATAAAGTTCTGGCAATTGCTAAGGCAAAAGGGAAGAAGAAGATTTCACATGAAGATATGTTGAGATCCACACCAGCACAAACATCAAAGAAGATCAAATGTGTAAGTGTGAAGAATGGTGAAAATGGGGCATCTCAGTTGAGAGAATCTTCTCAACCTTGTTGTTCACATTGATGAACCAAGGAGGTTCCATCTTATTCCCTTATACTTCTGGTATTACATGTGCTAACATTGCAGGGAATTGAAGATGATGATCATTCTCAGCTGGAGGATGGTTTGGACAGAATGGAGTGCACCCCTTGAGGGGGAGCAAATATGAAGAAGATGATGTTCTGAGATTAATATCATCTTAAGAAAATGGATGAATGGGGGAGCTTTATCTTTGCACTGAACTTTCTAATGAGTTTTCTGGAGTATGTGTAGGATTTAGCAATTCATTGAATATCTGAACCCCTTAGCACGATCTCACATGTTTACAGTGAATGTGGACAGCATTGAGTTCCTTGGTTACATCACTATTGTTTTCTGCACCGGGTTAGCCCAAGTAGACTTAGAGTTTATTTACTAAAGGTTCTTTTCTAAAGAGAACATGTGGCATCATCCCTCTCTTAGTGATTTTCAAGAAGATGCTATTCAATGGGAGGAAGAAATATTTTGAAGAGAGCCACACCACACCTTTGCATTTGATTGCCAATAAGGGGGAGAAAATATTGGCACACATATTGACCCATTCATATGTGCTGAAGTTGTGTATTGACAACAAATACAAAGGGGGAGATTGAAGTGCACTGTGTTGCATTTGTTGTCAATGAGGCATGAAGTTGTCATGGAATGAATGGATGTCAAGGAATGTCAAGATGTGAATGAAAAAGGATGTGATGGTGATGAAGGAGAATGGCCATGGTACTAAGATGCATGTCACTTAGGAGATTCACTAAGTGACATAGGATGTTGTGGTTGAAACATTCTCTATGAAAATCAGACGATTGTTGAGCTGTTCTTAAAGTTCCAAGAACTTGTATCAACTGGATACAATGTCACAACAATGTTTGAAGACCATGCATTGTACTGACAATGCATGAGGAGATGAAGAGAGCCATCCACAACTTCTAAGTGGATGAAGTAAGCTGAAGAAGACCATGTACTAATTCTTAGTGCATGACAATGTGAATGTGATCCAATTTGACCTCTAATTGGATCATTGAAGAATATTGGAGAATTATTTGATTCAGGAGCTTCGGTTGAAGATGAAGAACCTTCGGGAATTCCATTCCAAAGTGATGAGTATATGTGAGGAGGATTTAGGAATTCCTAAGAAGAAGAGATGAGAAGAGATGAAGATGTAATTCTTAAGAAGAAGTTGAAGAATGAAGAGAATGGCTTAGGAAGATGTGGATGTGGCATTTGAACTTGGTTACTTTGTTTTTAACAAAGTACTTGTTCTATTACTTGCAAAAAATTAGCCATCTCAAGCCAGCCTTAAGGGTTCAACCCAAGGCACATGTGGGACTAGGTCACCACGCCTAAGGGGATCCCATGGGGCCAGCCCGAGAGGCCGCGGCCGTGTGAAAGCCGGGGCCACGCAGGGGATCAGGCCTACGCAGCATGGGCGCCAGAGCACGCCAGGAGGATGCATAGTGGGCGCCAGTTGCGCGCCCGCAGGGAGCAGAGAGTGGGCACAGAGCGCGCCCGCAGAGAGAACCCGGTGCGGGGCGGCACCGGGAGGGGAGAAGTTCAATGGAGGAATGGATAGGAGCACTTAGTTGATAAGCCGCGAGAAAACCGGGTGAGGATTCGATGTGGGATGCGGAATTTTTCTGCGGGAGCGATCCTGGCCGCACGATCGATCGCGCGCCAGATCTCGGCCGCACATCTGATCCGCGGTGAGATGATCTGATCCAGGCCGTCCGAGATCAATTGAATCGCCGATCCAACGGCTGCGAGACCGCCTTCAACCCCAAGATCGTCTGAAGTCTCCCGCGAGCTGCCGACGAACCAGGCGCCATCCGAGCATGGTTTTTGAGTTCCCGACCACCATTTCCGAAGCCGAAGGCTCCATTGAGATCGTCTTGCCCTACTGAACCTAATCATGCAATAAAATATGCATGCATATGATGAATGGAGGATTTTGGACTTAAGCCAAGGCAAACGGAGTTGCCGAGGCTTCTTGTGTTCGTACTATGCATGGACAAGTATCAAAGAGGGCATGCATGCGTTCGAAAATGCATGCATGTGAAGGAGGAAAATAAAAATGCAACCCGCGTGAAACAGAGGATCAAATCAAGATTTGAAGAATCTTGAAAACCCAAGAATTTCGGGAATTCGGATTTATATCCCGCGGAAGATATGAGGAATCCCTCTGCCTATAAAAAGAGAGGCCGAGGCTCTCTGCTGCTTGATGAAAATTTGAAGAGAGTCCCGCGAGCACCCTGTGCTTTGCGAAGCTTTGAAGCCCCGCGCATCTCACTTGCGCGGCTGAAGTCCCGGTGCCACCCGAGGCCCGAAGGAGTCCCCTGTGCGCATCACTTGCGCGACAGGAAGAGCTCTCCCTGCCCGCATACTTGCGCGGCAGGAGAAGATTGCGCACCCAAGGTGCTCTTGCACTCTTGAGGCTTGCACAACCCGAGCCGCATCTTTTGTGCGCTCAAGGTTGGTTGAGGCTTGCGCGGTCCGGGGTTGCAGCACCTTGCGCAGCAGTGTTGAAGAAGAAGTGGCCCTTGCACTCATTGCACTAGCGCGCTTTGAAGAAGAAGAGAAGGCCGAGGCCTTAGTGCCTTGTGTGCTAAAGTGGGGAAGAAGACCCGAGGCTTTGCCTCTTTTGTGTGCAGAGTAAAGAAGGAAGGCCACCACATCTCTTGTGTGTGTGCAACAAGTGAAGAGGCCGTATCCATTTAGGTGTGCAAGAAGAAGTGGAGGCCGAGACAACACCAAGTGGTGTGTGCCAATTGAAGTGGAAGACCACACTTTGAGTGTGTTTAAGAATTTGAGAAGGCCCTACGGGCAGTAGCTTGTGCAAAGAGGGAGAACCCAAGGCTTAGTGCCCTTGTGTGCAAATTGAACAAATGAAGCCCGTAGCCTTGTGGTTGTGCACACTTGAAGATTAATAGAGAAAAACAAAGTGTGTGTGCAAAGTGGAAGAGTACAAGAAGGGAAGAAGGCCATAGGCATTTGTGTGTGCAAAAGAACTAAAAGGCCAAACCTAGTGTGTGTGCACTAAGTGAAGTGAACACACTTAGAAGAAGGAAGAAAAAGGATACTCACACAAAGTATAACACACATTTAAGTGTGTAAACACATTGAACAAAGTGTGAAGTTCAAGTGAGAAGGTGTGTGTGCTAAAAGTATTTACACCCATTGTGGGTTTATCACACCAAGGAGAAAAAGGGGAGTGCATGCATGCATGCATGCACATGCACACGTGAACAAAGACAAATCTGGTTGTGTGCATTTGAGAAGACCAAGACCAAGAGTTCTTGATGAATTTGAGAAGCCATGCAGTCAGTGCATGAGGATGCAGAGATCCCATGCACCCAGTGCATGAAGTTGTTTTGAAGTGAGACTGGACCAGACTGAAGTTAAAGAAATCAATTGTCTGAGTATTCAGTAGCTGGAGAGAAGCCAGGTCATCCTCAGAAGAAGGAGATAAAGCCTGAGCAAGACGAGAAGACCTGATCAACTCATGTGATCAGAGGTACAGAGCAAGGCCAACAGTCTTTATCCCAGACTGCTGAAGATACTTGAAGAAGCTTAAAGAGAAGAAGAGCTACTCGTGCGACTCGAGGAGCCAAGAGAAGACCCTGTGGGACTCAGGGAGAAGAAGTCTTCAGTGGGATTCTGGAGCAGGCCAGTGGGACTCTGGTAACACTGTGTGAAGCAGTATAAAGACCCTCCGGTGAGACTCAGGAGAGATACGGTGGGAAGCTGTATCGACCATTGTAATACTAACAGATTATAATGGGAGAATCCATGCTGGGAGAGCATGGCAAGGATGTAGGCCTTTGGTGCCGAACCTTGTAAATCCTTGTGTCCTGTTCCTTTTCATTACTGCATTATCCGGGAAAGGTTGAGAGACATAAGAAGAGTGGATCGAGGCCTTAACAAGCCATAGAGGTTTAATTGATTAAGAATCAATTAGTAAAAAGTTTTAAAGGATCACTGATTCACCCCCTCCCCCTCTCAGTGATTCACACTGATCTGGGCACTTCAGTAATAATGAACTTAAATGAACCATGATATAATATTAAATACTAACTTGAATTGTGCAATAGTAATGTGACCATTTCCAATAGTAATGTGGCCCTAAAAATAATAACCTCACATATGAATATATAAAAAATTGGTATCTCATATATGAAAATATTAAATATTTATATCAAGGAATAACTAAATAATTGTTTTAAATATGATAAATTAACTCTTGGTGTTTTGTGAAACATAATAGTTTATTTAAAATTGTATAATTAATATATTAATTTAAAAGAAAATTTATTTTCATAAAATAGATTAATAAATTAATATGTTTTTTATTATAATTATAAGATATTTTGAAGTCCATAAGTAATTTTCCAGCATCAGAAGCTTAGTTATAATATTAAAATTTATATTTTTTGAAAAACAGATGATTATAATTAAAGATTAAATTTATCATATTTTGAAATATATTTTCCTAAAATTCAGTTTATTATTTTAAATATTCATATCAAAAAATGGTTATTATAATTTTTTTGTATTTTTCTGACGTACTAATTTGTTTTTGTGAATAGTGAAATATAGTTATTTATAGTATTTAACATTATAATCAAATAAATGAAAAATTGAGTCATGGATGATTTATGGATGAGTTAATAACTATACTGATTGAATTAAAATTCTTATAGTTACTATATTTAGTCATGGGAATCAAAACTATAGATATTATAGATCTAAAATATAGAACAAATGAATAAAATAATCGAAACACCCTTCTTATCTCCCTATAAATACCCTCCTCACCTCCCATTCTCCGTACAACTTATAAGAGTTGAATATTGTATAAATCCTTCAAAAATACCTTCCAAATAATTTTCACAACATCCATGAATGTTTTTTTTACCAATGATTCTAATACATGTGTCTTAAGGAGGTGATCAATGAGACTCTATACAAGAGGAAAAATCCAACATCTTTAACAATAAATTAATTTTCTTTTTTATACTATCCTCAGCTGTCCTATCCAAATTGGAATAGTAACTCCAATATCGTATATATATTTAATTTTTATTGTGATTAATTATTATCCGTCACTAAATCTATTCCACTGTCCTTTTATTGAAAAAATAAAAAAATCATATATAACCTGTCGATTCACCTCCTTTGTGGATGAAGAGTTTTGATTTTCCTTTACTCCTTTAATTCTGGTGATAATAAAATTATTATGGTTAAATAATATTTGAAAATAAATATTATAAGTTATATCATGTTATAGAACCAACATATAAACATTTATTAAATAAAATTATACATGTTTGTGATGGTGTTAAAAACTGCCAAAAAAATCAATACATATTCATCAACATTTTATCTAGTGATTAATTTGCATGCAATATAATAAAATGATTTATGAGGCCATTTAATCTTATTTATGTTCTTTAATATTATAAAATTTCACATCAAGAGTATTTCTTCCATTTTACAAGAACTCTAGTAATTATATAAAATTGAACTGATTATAAAATCACAAAAAGAACACTCCCATAATAAAAATTAAACATTATAAGTCATCGTAATGACCATAAATTATCTTAATAATATTATAATAAATAAAATTTATTCTTATTAGGTTCTTAATTAAGTAATTTATGAATCTAATTTCATTATCATTGACATTATTTACAAGTACGGAGCTCTTTCAGACATAAGGTAAGGGGTTTATCATCCCACTTTTATTTTTGGGAAAGAATGCTTACTCACCAATTATTTATATTGTGTGGTGTTTGTTTAATACCATCATAAATATCATTTCATGATTCAATTAATTTTCATGGTATTCAATTTATTTATTAATATTATGTGGAAAGTGATTAGATTGATTACAAGTGGTAAGGGTCTTTCATCACAGCTTAATTTTTATAACACATATTGCATATTCATCACATAATACCATTGTGTTCCTTCAATTTTATTTATTATCATGAATCATTAAAAATTTCATTGAATATATATATTTATTATATAATGGATACGATTACAATATATTTTGTATACAATTTTTACAGATGGTCTTTACTTTGATATTTATTTGATTAACTATGGATGTATTGATAAATCTGTATACTCTAAAAAATTCAGATATTTTAAAAATGAATATTGTTCATGAATTAAATCTATCTATGAATAATCATATGAAATTTTAGTTATAGTTGGGTCCAGTGATTATATATCCCCTTGACGCATTGACATGTGTCTTACAAAATGAATTTTGGTGATAAACAGATCGTGTTTGACTCTATGAAAAATCATATGGGTTTCTACCCACAGACTAAAACCATATTGTAAATGGTATTTAGATAGTGGTTCATCTTATAGATACATGTCATCAAATAATTAATAATTTCTTCCATTTAGTATTCTCTTATTACTATCCATAATTTTTTCACAATGAAAAAAAAGTATGGATGAATTTTCATTCTTAGTTTATTGATTAAATTAAAATTTTCACATATTTACCATTATATTTTGATTATTCCTTATTTATTATCCTTCAAATAAAATTGAACCCCATTTTTCCAATATAAATCCCTTAATAATAACTTATAATCACCCTTTTATTCTTTTACTTCCATATGTTTTCAAGATGGAATCATTGAATAAGTTTTTGGGAAGCAATTTATTTTTCCATCAATATGTTCTATGTTTAATTTAAATTTTAATAAGGGGAACATGTATATATATAATTTTTAATGAATACCAAACTGATAGATACTTGGGGAAGTGATCTATTATATCTATTACATTATAATAAAATAACCACAAAATCTGGTATACTAGGGTTCAAATAGTAATACAAACATAATCGTACAATTTCTTGTTCACAAATATTATCATGTTTGAACAAAAAGTTTCTGATCAGAGCTTCTCACATCCCATTCACATGAAAAACATATGAAAAAATATTCCAACATACCACTCATAGATAAAACTTATGAACACAGATTTCCAAATATCAATCACACAAAAAACATTTGAATCATGATTATCAAAAATTATTCACCCAAATAACCTATGATCAATTCTACCAGAAACATATTAACAAAAAAACATGATAATAAATATTACTTCGATTTATTAACAATAAATTTAATTCTATAATGTGATATAAAACATTAACTAATACATATTTGGTTGATATAATACCCCTACCATCATCATACACACATATGAGTTACACATAAAATGAAAACATTAATCTTATTAAAATAACTAGTATAATGGAAATGTGTTTCATAACATTTCATGATGGTTTAATAAATAAACAAAACATGAAAATTTGATACAAAAAACCAAATTTCCCTAGGAGTATTAAAAAATATAACATATAGGGTGTTTTATAAAAATTTACTTCATGAGATAAAAAGCCTTTATAAATTGAATTAAAATATTAAAAAGACCATTTTTATATAGTTTTATAATATCATATGAAAATCATGTTATTTTCATGTAACATTCCAAAAACCTTTTTTTATGATAAAGATAAAGAAATAACAAAATTACTCTACAATGAATTTCAATAAATGTAACATTAGATGAGATAAAATATATGTCAAAATATGAAAAATAAACTATGAATAACTGATTATCATGTGGGAAGACCTTTTAGATATTAAAAACAATGAAATTATAATTCATTAAAATAGTAAATAAAAAAATATTTTTTGAAATTATTATAATGTAATAAATGGATTGTTCATATATAAATTTATTACTTTCTAATATAGAATGAAAAACACTGACAGGAATTAGAAACACAATTATAGGAAAAAATTCCATTAAAATAAATTTGAATCACTGTTAAAATAATGAATATTCATGAAAGGATAGATTAATAAAGGAAAATACATTGTGGTGAACATTATTCCAATAGAAAAAATGAGTAAATACAATGTAAAATCATGAATGGTTATATTATATCAATATTGAATTATAATAGAGAAAGACGAGTGACTATGACCTCATGAAAATTTATAAGTAACCAAAAACCCCTTAAAAACAAGGAGAATTTAAATGAAATACTCATCATAGAATGAGAGTCAAATTAAAAAATAATTAACATAACTAAAAGTTAATAAATGACATAATATATCCATGATAAATTGTATAAACTACATAAATGGTGTTAGTTTCATTATATAAGACAAGTATTAATGATTGGGATTTGAGATGAAATACCTTACCAAATTCTGAATTCATTTTGTCGATTAACTTATCTTCCTCAAAAATCAGATAATGTTTATAATATACCTTCATAGAAAACATAAACGTGCATATTTAATTTAATTTCTATAATTAATCTGAATATGTAATTTATTTACTATTGTTTCCTTATATTTGAATCTAAATTTTGTCGATATCTACAAATTCTGGTAATTTTAGTTATTGATGAAGACATTTTATTAATAAGTTAAATACGTAATATAACCATTATTAAAAAATCTTTAAATTCTTATTAAAATATAATATTATAATTATTTACATCAATATAGTTATCCTTGATAGTATTTTATATCATTTATTCATGTTGGGGATTTAACCAACTGAAACACTATCACGATATATCTCGATGGGTGAGTACGGTTTAGAATGTGTATAATATCTGTAAAATTGAATAATACCATTTTTATCAAGATATAGTTAATTTTTTCAATAATAGATTAATTATTTTTAATAAATATTGATAATCCTAAAGAAAAATGAAAGACGTTACTTTGTGGCAATGGTTTCCTACATAAGGCATGATTAGTATTCTATGGTTTATATAAGTATATAGAAATATGTAATTATTAATTTATCAATTAATTAATTGGTATTTTAGTATTTTAAGGATATTTATTTAATTATATTAATAATTTTAGATATTATTTATGATGGAGTATAGTAATTGAAAAAATTTTGGTAAAGTAATAATCACATTCAAAACTCGAGTTTACTCCCATAAAACATCTTAGAGATAGAGGGACAATGAAAAATAAAGGTTATTTGAACCATATGGAAGGAGTAGAGGGTTATTATATGAGACCAATGTAATAGTTTCAATAAAAAGTTAAATTAATATTGCAATCCAGAAGATATGATGATGTTACTCTTTTATAAGGGAAGTGAAGGGTTTTTTTGGGTGTAACTATTACATTTTAAATAAATTAATATTATTATTCAGAGGTCAATGGTGAGAAACAAAATTATTGTAGAAGTGGTTAATGTGAATTTGGGTCTAAAATAAACTCAACCACTATTTGTGGAGACAACTATACATATTTTAGTAATATTTATCGTCTATTTTTTTAAAATATTAACCTAATTTACTTTTACCAATGTAATTAATTTTTAACCATTAAAATTAATTTTAATGAAAAAACTTATAATCAACCATTTCAAAAAAATATCAATCTAATTAGAAAGTTTAATATAATTTTATCTAATAAAATATTTGATGGTGTGAAATATAAATTAAAAAACAATTAATCACATAAAAATAATTATTAATGACTACATGTTCATATGATTATAAATAATTTGTAAGGAATAGTTATTAGGGATGGGGATTTAATGTTAATCTAAAATAAAATATCTCTATAAAAATACCAAATTTATATGAATGAATGAAACTTGTTTTTTCATAAAATCGAAATTTGAATTTAGTTTTAATAATAATAAAAATATGATTAACAATCTCAAAGAATATATCAAAATGGGTAATTTTATTCATATAACACAAATTTGAATACATAAAAGGGATTATAAACATATAAGATACTCATATGTATGGATAATATCATAAAATTATAATTTAAAAAATATTATTTTTTGGCTAAAAATGAACATTTCAAGAAAAATCTAAGAAACTACCAATTAAAAAATAAAATGTGATTAATTATAAAATGAGTTTCATTTCATAATATTTAAATGATTTTTTTTAAAATTTATATTTTAATAAAAAATATATATTGAAAAGAATTCATATTTAAATGAAAATAACCCCTCATAAATATTAACTCATTTTAATTATATACCTTCTAATGTAAGTAAATTGTAATGGTTTACGATCATAGTTATTATTATAGATTTATTAATTGTTTTATTCTAATATGTTGTGATTATTTTACATTGGGATTATATTTTAATGAATTTATCCAATATATTTGGCTTATTTAATGGTATTCACATATCAAAATGTCTTCCCATAACTAATATAGCTCACTTACATGAAACACCGAACCATAATTAACTACGTAAATGTATATAACAATTATAATATAGTCATTTTGTTGTAATATTTAAATACTTTTTACCAATTTGTTAAAAATATGTCTAAAAAATGAAAATTGTAAATACTATTACACTATTTAATTTTTTTATTGTATCTATATTACAAATAAGATCACATAACGCATAAATATATATTTTCTTTAAAATTATTATTTTATGAATATTATTTTTATAAAATAAATATAATATTTGTAAAATATATCATTTATGTGAGTAATTTACAAATTCATACTGTTTTAGTAATATATAATAAATAATAATAGTAGTTAATAATTTTAAAAATGATGATATCATATGGACAATGATTTCCTTATATTTTCAGGTTTTTTAAAAAATATTACATTTTATCACTTCTAGAAATTTATGTGCATAATATCATTTTTATATTCATAATAATAGTTATAAAATTATTTAATATGGTGAATTTCAAATATCAGTAAAAAAAGGAAGTGATAATGGTAATAATTAGTTTCTACAATAAAATATCTCTTTTTCAACAAATGAAACTTTTATAATATTATGATTTTACATTAAATTGATTTATTTAAATTACAAACTCTGATATGAATTTCAATCATAATTCAAATTATAATAGAAAAAATTTAATTGATAATCAACTTTAAATAAAATTAAGAGCACTTAATGATTAAAAATAAATGTTATACAAATTCAATTTTTCAACCACTTAGATTATTTAATTTAATTTTTTTATAAAATTTATGAATTTGATTAGATTAAATAGATTCCAAATTTTAATATATCTACAAAATGTTTTTTTGAAGTTTACCCCTATATTTTTTGTGATAAAATAATTAACTCTGATCAATTTTAGTGAAGACTAATAAGTTTTAAAATGGGAAATCTAAAGTGACTTTAATTTTACAAATTAAAATTGAAATGTAAACTGTAAAGAATATTTTTTTTATGTTATAAATTAATAATTTAAGATCTAACTAATATTACTCTACTTAAATAACATAATGCTATTTATGAAGTTTCTCCATATATTTCTCCATATTTTTCACCTATAAAATGAGCTCACTTCCACCCATTTCAATAAAGGCATCTATGATTAATTTAAAATGAAAATATTACCAATTAACTTATTTATATATCACATATATTTTTTTGTCATCCCCAATCCTCATCAATGTTCCTCAATTCCTTTAATCCGAAAGGATACAATAAAAGAAGATCAAAACTCTCAATATGATTACTACCACCATTTTAAAAAATTATTTTTCCTTCTCATTAAAATATATCCAAAAGAAATCAAAAAATATTTATATAATGACAAAAAAATAAATAATATATATATATATATATATATTATAATAGATTTGTTTAGTAATTATATATTTCCATTTAATTCAATCAAATCAATGAAAAAATTTCATATGTGTGAATACAAAATATCACATCCATAGAGAGAACCTTACATTTTTCATTATCACATTTAAAGAATGGATATATATAGGGGTTTTTTGAATTAATATGTTAGTGATTTTAATATTTATATTCTATATAAACATATTAGTTATTCTATAAGTAACATTAACAGTTGTATATAATTTTATAACTGTCTTCCTAAAAAAATACGTTGATGAAAATTGATTTACTTATTAGAGAAAACAAATTCTTCTTAAAATTTACTATTATAACTCTTATAAAAAATTTTTCACCCTCTAAATTACATAAAAATAATTTCATTATAATTTTTTGATTATTATTATACAAAAAAAAATTTCTTTTATTACTCTACTCACACATATATTGTAGCATGTTTTTATAGGCCGAGTTTAACCACCTCTATAAAAATGACAAATTTTATATCAATGATGACATTATAGATTTATTAATAGATATTAATAGCTAAATAGTTATTTTTTTTCTTTTTTAATAACAATTAAAATATTAAAATCAATATCTCTTTTATCGTAAAATGTTTGCAATAAATTATAGAATCAATCTATCCCTGACAACATTGACCAAAATAATAAAATAAATACTTATTAAATGAATTTATAACATGAAAAATAAATATGAACAATAAATTTAAGTTCATTTTATTATGTTTTAAAGATAAATGTTTTGATTATAATAAATAAAGACACAACTATTATGAATTTAGTTCAAAAAAATTAGGATTACTCATCCTTGATTTTGAAAATATTAAAAAATAACTAATATTCTAAGAGAATATATTTTTAATTGAATTTCATAAAATTTTATAGAAATGAGTATGTTCATTAAAAATAATATTAACCAGTTTTTTTTATATAAGAGTTTAAAATTCATTCGACTAAATGTAAATCCATGTCGGGGTTTTTGTTTTTAATTTTCAAATTGATAATCCATGTTTGATATTGTGAAACATAACTTCTATTTTATAGTTTATTAAATTCTTTTTATAATTAATGTATGATGAATATAATATATCGGTTGAAATTTAATTTATCTATTTTAGTTAAATTTCTCATCCTATTTTGATTCTTATGTTACCATTACTATAAGGGTTTTTAATGAGTAATATTTCTTCATTGAGTTTAATTATTTATTCTTGAACTTCTTTCTCCCATGGTTGTTTTCTTTAACCATAAGATTTTTCTTCATGTAAATTCACTTCCTATATTATAGGAAATTAAATTTTTATAAATATATTTTACTAATATAATATTTACATCCCAAAATAATATCACTATTGAGAGTATTTCCCAACCTCTTAAATTATGGTTTCTACATTGTCCATGTTTTCCATTCCATATAGTGTTCAAAATTAAAAATATAAAATAAGTATATTACATCTCATTTAACCATTATATTTTAATTTTTCCAACATTATAAATGGGTTCTATATCTATTTGTTTGAAATGGATTTTTTTCAATGATATTTTGAAAAAATAAAAAGGTTTTCCACCATTGAAATCAATTATTTAATCATCCCCCAAACATATTATTTGATAAAATTTATTTATTTCTAATGATATACTTTTTATATTTCTTTTAAAAAATGTATTTTTATTTTTTTGAACTTCACATTTTTTAAAATAACAATTTATGGTTGTCCTTAATATTAATTTTGTTAAAATAATCATAAAAAATATTTTTAATCTATCTTCCTATGTTTTTATTTATTGTGAAATATTATTTAAACCGTATTTATATTTTCAAATAATCATTTTTATAGAACATCATGGGTCTTAAATGAAATTATTACAATCATAGTTTTGTAAAATAAATATTTTAGAAAGATTTAAAACGATCATGTATGTTTCTTATTTGTAATGTTCTTTAAAAAAACTCCTAGAAATTATTTACATCCTAGTCAGTATACTTCTACGTGTATTATTCTTGATTAAGGATATTATTAAAAGGTTACAACCCACCTTATTTGTCATAATATAGTATGTAATGTTTTTATATACCATAAATATGATTCCTCACAAACGACTTGTTTCTCAATCAACATTTATTATAATATTGTGTTTTCTTCTAATGCCTTTAATCTTTAAGAAATATATATTTCCTTCAACTGCTTGATTAGTGTTTAAAAAGAGTCCATGCAATGATTTATTGGCACAATTATTAACATAACCATATAATAATTTAATTTATATGGCGTTTCCTTAAGGGATTCTTAATTATCAATATATTAAATTTATTTGTTGAGGAACTATTGAAAATCATTATGTCTATTACACTAATATAGATTATTATTGATTACTAAATAATGATGGTTATATATTGCATAACCATTATTTTTTCAAATGAATTGGTTATGATCATATTATGTATTTTATTTAAATTAAGTATGTATTAATGTTGTATGTGTTATTATTTCAATTTGAATATTTATTGAAAAAGTGGAAAGTGTTTTTTTTCATTTCTTTATATGATGAATCCATTATACATAGTTTGTGATGGGTAGGGATAGGTTATATATATCCCATTTATGGAATTATTGGTCTCATTTTTTAAAACATTTTAATATTTTGTTTACGTATTCCCAATTATGTCATGACATATTGGTTGTTTCCTTGATGGTAAGAATTATGTCTTGGATATACTTTTTATAATAAAAATAATTCCTTTATTGAGTACTTTATGGTAATGATCATGATGGTCGACATTATTCATTCCATCACACAGAATGTAGAAATTATTTTCCATGTGTCACTTTATATTTTGAACCATAATTTATTTTAAGTGCATGTTATCATTTGTATTTAATTATTTTACTCTAATATATACCTACCATATTAATAATTTAATGCATATTATTATATACATTTTCATATACTGTGTGTTTGAGGTCACGCCATGTTATGTTTCAATTTACTATGGTAATGAAAAAAAATTATAAAAAATGTTATTTCATTTATAGGATAGTATTTTTTTGGAGAATTTTTGGGGGATGATAAATTATTATTATGTATTACGTAGTTTCCTATATAGTGGGAAAATATTTTATTCACATGAGAAAGAGATGAGATTTTTTATTTTATTATTTTTCATAAATTTCAAAATCTGTAAACCACAAAGGTCAGGAGAATTCATGTAATGCAGTATTTATAATAATTCATGTAATTATGTGTTTTTTTCCATAATTCTATTGATGGTATCAAGTCAAGTAGGTGGAGTATGTGTTTTATTCATCGGATCCAGGAGTGAGGATTTTGGCCACTATATATTCTAATATATATAAACATATATAATCTATTTTATTATATAAACTATTAATCTATCCATTTAGATTAATAAAATGTAATGTTATTTATAATATTGATCAAACTCCTCAATTTTCATTGGATACTAAGGTTGTGGTCATACATAGAAAAAAATATGAGTTAGTTTATACCCATTAGTCTTGTTAATTAGTTAATATTTATGTTATTTGTTTTTTATTTACCTGAGAATTATAAATAAATGTAATTATTTTTTATATTTAACATAAATAGGATGATATGAAATTTAAAAAATCCTTATAAATTTTTTTTTGGGATCCTACACCTATAAATATTTCTTAGTTTTCTTAATACATTAAAAAAGAATAAAAAAACTATTTCAGGTTTTTCAAAGTTTTATGTGATTCTAATTTATTTTGTCACATTTGATACATATTATATGTCATGTAAAAATATAAAAAAGACCTAATTAGTCATTAAATTGGATAAGATATCCAATTTCCCAATATTCAATTTTCATCATCAATGTAGTTTGGAATTTTCATTCCATTTAGTAAAAAATATTATAGAAATTTAATTCATTACATATGTAATTGTATTCATACAAATTATTTTCATAAAAAATATATATATTTAATTTATGGACTTGTGGATTAATATTAAATTTCAATACATGTAAAAAACATAAATAATCCTTTTGAAATTAAATCTATAAATCTAAATGATTTCCAAACACAAAAAGTAAGTGTAACATTCCACCATTCTTTTATTGGTGAACTAATTTATTTAATTAAAAAATGTAATTCATTATAGTTTCATTCATACTAAACATTTTTATATTTTACTAGATATTTTATGTTGTCAGTATTATACAAAAATCAATTCATAACATATTCATTATTTTATTTACTTTGAAATGTTTATAAATGATTTCAATAATTTTAAATTTATAGGTTTTATTATATTCAAATTATATATACTATGAATTGAGAACTTGTTCACATATAGAGATTTACAAACCAAAGAATTTTTTTCACATACCAAGTTACTATTATGAGATCAGAATATAAAAAAAATGGAATTATATATGATGTGGACACCAATATTTTGTTTCCTTTTTTTTTAAAAACATAAATCATGTTCAGAATGAACTACTGATGGTTCATTCATATTGGGTGAAACTAGTTCAACAATAGTAAAGTGATTGACTGAATATAGATGGAGTTGTGTTGTTTAAGAGTGGATATTGATTATATTTGAAGTGGGAGTGACCAAAATATATCATGGTAAATAATAAATAATCTATGGCACACTTATTCGAATATAAAATTCATTTCTAATTTTGTTATAAAATTTTTTGGTAGGCTATAGTTCGAGGAAGACGACCTGAGTATATCATGGTGTAGTGAAATTCCACCCATATAAAATAATTTTTTTTATCATTAAACCATGATTTTTATAGGTTCTCTGAACAATTAAATTTCAATATGTAAAACGATGTTGGGAGAACAAGTTGTTGTACAAGAGATTTTTAATGTGGCTTCAATTTAGTTTATATAAGTTGTGCTGAAAATAACCAAAATACATTTCAATGATTTAAAAACGTCATGTTCAATAAATACTTCCATGTTTTGAGTGGAAGTTAAGTTGTAGACAATTTTATGACATATTTTATACTCAGAATAAATATATAAGAGTTACTAAATGATTTAAACACTCAAAAATAAATGAAGGAAGTTGAAGGAATTTTTTAGTTTCAATTTTATTTTACAATTTTAATTTAAACTCGAAGAAGATTAAATTACATTATAAAAAAATAGGAAATGGGATCCTCGATGATTATTTGGTTGATAAGAGTGATAATATGAATATGAGTGAAAAGATAGATAAAGGAGAGTGTGTAAAAAACATGTTACTGAAAATGAAAGAAGAATAAAAAGTGTATATACTCAGGTTGTGTCTGATAAACAAATATTTATCATATGTTTATTACGATGAATTTTAACACATGATCTAAAATTTAAATAAGTGTGGGAGTTCAATAAATTATTGGGAGATAATAATTCATAGAAATGGATAATGATTACCTTTATAAAGATTGGGAAACCTCACGACATAATTGATCAATGTGATAGCTTTCCGTATTGTTTTGGGAGGCAGCTATTTTTTATTTTGGAAACATAATTTTATTGATATACCATGTCATTGTATCAAATATAGTGATTTTATTGTACTGTGTGTTATGACATTTTTTCACATCATTCCATTCACATTAATTCACGTTCTAGGTTGCAAATATTATAAATTTGTAGTTATTTTATTTTTTTATTTCTAGGTGAGTCAGATGTGTAGGAGCTGGTGTCCTAAACCAACTAGTTATACATTGATTAAATGGAGATTTAATGTATTTAAATATTAATCATCTTATTAAATATTATTCATTGTTATTCATGACAATGATTTAATAATATCCTAGAGTATTTGTTGCATAGATAAGGTCACGACAGTTCCCTACTATGATGATAAACATGAAATAAATAACAATATTATTTTGTATAGTTCTAAGATTGGATGAAATACTATAATGGGACACATATCATGTAGACCATCAAGTGAGAGTACTCGTAATCATATGAGACTTCTTCTCATGATGTTCATGCTTGATAATCTCCAGGATAAGAGATTTTGAGAAAAGGCCTGCCAGTAGAAATTCTTCATGTTTAGGTGTCAACGAATATTTGTATTTCACAGTTTCTGTAAAGATCCATAGACTCTAATATTTTCATTAATATGTTTCATGACTCACACACTATGATTTACTGACTAAAATTTTCATGCAGACAGTTGGCAGGAAGACGGGTGCGTCAGGTGCATCATGAGTGGCATGTTATTAATGAATAATCCGAGGAAGGATTTGATCCTTTCATTTAAGGAAGTTGAAATCCAAGACCGTTGATTGAAATAGAACCTTCAGAGAAATATAATGGTGTTGGAGCAGCGAGGAGTTTATTTTATGTATTCAAAGAATGATGTATCAAGAAAAAAAGTTGATGACACTATCACGAAACCTGTTTGATAATATATTTCAAAAAAGGGATTATTTTACACTGTGAGTATTCATATTTGAATTTCATTGTTTTTAATTTATATTCTTTATCTTTGGTGTCATGACCCGTTGCTATAATGTACACATGGACTTTAGGAAAGACCCCCTAATGCCAATGTGAAAGAATACCAGTGGGTCATATGCTATGTTCTTCTGGTGGTCTCGGTTAAATTATATTTGATTTTAATTAATAAATATCATTCTCAAGGTATTGTAATAAATTTAATTAACATGAAATGATTAGATAAGTTAAAAAAATACTTATTCATTGGATTGTGTGAAATATATATTTATTTATTTTATTTAACATTTAATATATATTTATTTATTAGTTTTTAAATAAAACATTTATTTATGAGAGAAAATTATTTATTTGGGATACGAAATTGTCTATTTATTTATTAGGTGTTCAATAAATAGATATGGCGATAGAGCGGAATAGGGCTTGTCTAGTAATAAAATAATAAATTGCTAGTTGATAAATAATTATTTAAATAGATACAAAAAATAAAAATAACGGTGCTATTATTTTGTGACACATTATTTTATTTATAATTTCATTTGGGGAAAGCCGGTGCACCATAAATAATAATGTGTTATTATTATTAATATCATTATTTTTCTCTACGATTTGAATGTATTTAATTTTTTTAAGCAATTAAATATTGTAATTTAATTCACATGCCAATAAATATACACGTAGGTCTATTGTGCCTTGTACCGAACTGCACACCCAGTGAATAGAGAATTGTTGGGTTAAAAACATTATCCCTCGAATACTCTTCCTACCCCCTTAATAAAATGAGACATTCTTCAATGTTGAAGAACATGCGATCTAGAATGACTGACACAAGACACTCGCTTCACTGTGCAAACACCGGAAGAATTAGTGGTATCGATTGGAGGCCATCAGTGAACAAGTGGATCACCACTATAGGGACTCTAGTTTGGATCCTCGAAAGTGCATGGAGATAATTCAGAAGGGACATTTTAGATGATCAACATCATGAACTAAAAAATTACCAAAAATTGAGGTATTCTTTTTATAATGAAATTAATTAAATTAATTATATGAATAATGTACAGGATCACTCTAAAGGATTCATTCCTCTTAATTAATTTTCTAAATCTATGACTCTATTCAATGGAGTTAGGTATTTATCATCGTATTTATCCTAGAATAATCATTGATCATGGTAAAAATTAAGGTTGGTTTTTAGCCCAACCATGCTTCCATGGTTTCAAGAACCGACATGTGGTATCAGAGCTGTTATATCATAGTATATAATTATTTAAATATTTTATTAATGATTTATGAATTTAATGATTTATTTTTTTCCATTCAAGTTAATTGTTCTGTAAATCTGAATATGGAGATATGTTCCTCCTCTTTTATTTCTCGTTCACCATACAAAAATGATGTTTTCTTTTAATTTTAATTCAAAAAATACATAGGATCTCATCTGGATGTGCCAATGGTTCTTGGCCATTAAACACCAGAACAAATGACATGTATTCGGCAGTGCCCTTCATATAGTCATGGTTCAATGCACTGGGTCAGGTCCTCCAATATATGTCATGTATTTGTAATTTTTCTAATTCATAATGTCTTTGTGTGTTATGAAGTAACATGTTTCACATAGTTTCTGGATTACACGCTGTGTGGCCCACTAGACACGGTGTGCCGTCGATTCGGGTTAGGGTTAGATTGTGTACCCCATACATGGCTTGCTTGCCTGCAGATCATGTAACATGGATACTACATGGTGTGTGGCCCACTAGACAGGCCATATACTCTGATGATTTTTGATGTACACTCACACACCGTATCCCTGAGTGTGTACTCTTGATGGATGGTGAAGAATAGTACACACTATATAGTTGGAACTAAATTCCATGTACTCATCAAAATTATGATAATTTATTAATTTTTTTATTATTTTATACAAATCCTTTAGACGTGTACCATAGTGCATACGTAAATATGTGGCACAACACATGATAGGTGTTTAATATATTTATGTTTATTTTGACATCTGTATAATATTCATTTCTACTCCATGGGTTTTTATGAACTAGAATTCACTAGGTTGCCTCCAGATTACTAGTTACATACAAATATAATTATAAATGAATATATTTTTTAAAATTAAGATTGATGATAATATAATGAAAATTTAGAAAAGGGGTTTAAGATAATAGGATTGATAAATTAATGACAACAATCAATTGGTTATAATGATATTAATCTTAAACAAGAATGATAAAATAATTGAATTCTAGTATTATTTATATATAAATATCCTTGCATGTATGGGTGACAATGAGATAGAACATGAAATTTTTATGTGGATGGTTTCTATTAATTAATTTATTTAAATTAAATTTTTCAGCTTATGAGCCTTCTCCTCATTAATATGTATGGCTTGCATTCCCAAGGTTTCTTTTATGTAAATACACATTTTCCCCTAACCTACATGTGAGTTTAAAAGCATTTGTGATGTATGGAACTCCCCAGATAGTGGTCATGGATGAAGCTAGATCCGAGAAGAAACCAGTCCAAGGAGATATAGAGGTGGACAGGTGGAAGGCTGAAATCATGATCCTAAAAAGATGAAGTTGTTTCTTCCCTAATTAGGTGTTACTTTATCAACCCCTAGATAAACATACCATTAGAAAAACACAAGATCATTTAATTTGTTTTAATTTATTTCTTCCAGCTGAATGGTTTATCATTAAGGATGTTTTGTCATGATCACATAATTAATGAATTAAATAAGAGTCCAAGATGGAACAAAAATAAAACAAGAATTATGCATAATGATTTTCAAGATATGGATAATTATTTATTTAATTTCAACATAATATTAACAATCATTATATAATGATAATATGAAATTGATTCATAAGAGATAAAATCCCAAAAATAAAATATTAAGTCAGAGAAATACTTATGTTACTTGATTAAGGAAAAAACTCAATAAAATAATGGGTTTGACGAACCCTTGTTGGAATAATTACTTTTAAACATGAATCTCTTTTGAAAGGATTCAGTTTGACATAACCATATTACATCAATAGGATTATCCTTTGATACAAATGGTGTAATTACGGAGGAAATAGTTGAGGAAATATAATGTCCGGATTTCAGGATTGGGGAGACCACTCAACAGATCAAGTAACTGCCAGACCAGAGTTATAAAATAAATATCTACTTAAATTAATCAAATAGCTCGACCAACCCTCATTGGGGTTATGAAAGAGAAAATATTGATCATTTCCACTTAAATTTCAAGGAAACTCGACATTATGAGTTCCATGATGAGGGCCATTGGGAATTGATAAAATAGTGGGAGACTTACAAAAATTAATTTATTATTTTTTCAAAAATGTTATCTTGAAAGTACTAATGATATGATCTTTTAATTGTATAATAAAAATGACAAGCTCATTAACCACACAATTTATAAAATAAAATCTAGATAAAGACAATATCCTCAGTTGAATTAACATCCTGGAATGGTTTTATTTCCTCTATGTTATCCTACACCATGAACGGATGTCTTACATTTTGGAGTCATCATTACCTGATCTTCCTGCCCAAGAGGCCAATGATGAGCATTTCCTAGTCTATGAGAAACATATGAACGATGTGGACTATATTCAATGTTTGATTCTATCTTCAATGTCTATTTTACTCATGAAGTCTCATGAAAACATGGATTCTTAAATCATTCTTTAAAACCTCCATGATGTTTACCAAGATTGTTAATGTCACGAATGGTATGAGATCTTCATGGAAATCATTCAGAGTAATCTTGGATGGGGTTCCAAAGCGATGCCCCATGTAATCATGATAACTGGAAACATTGAGAGCCTAGAGGTTCTAGCATTTAAAATCCATGAAAAAATGGGCAATAATATCCTTCTCAAATTACTCCCTCAAAGCTTCTCCAACGTGGTTGTCAATTTCAACACTAAAAACATTGACAAGTCTCTATCTGATCTTTTTATCCTCATTTTCCAAGTGGACAAAGATATGAAGTGTGAAAATCCTTTTGTCCTTATGCTTAATATGACGAAAGGGAAGCATAATATCTATAATCCCACAGTTTCTTCGTGATATTTTGAGAAATGGAAGATCAAAGGGGAGGAAAAACAAAAGTATGATTTTTGTTTCCCATGTGGGAAAAAAGGCTACTGGAAAAGAACTGCGCCCAGACTAAGAATCAAGTTGAAGCTACAGAGGTATTTATTATTGAATGCAATCAATCTGTTTCTACAAAAAGGGTATTAGATATAGCTTATGTTTATCACAATTGTATCCAAATATAGGAACCAAGTAGATGTAGGAATATTTATTGAGGGGAGGTAGATATGAGAGAAACCAATGGAGCCAGATTTGCTTCTCTAGTTATCTAGGACTATCACCTCACATTGCTAAATTGGATGATCTTGGTGTTAAATGGTTGTTGTTATGTGTCTTCTGTTACTAAAAACAACATTTCTATATCCAGTTTAGATACAGTTAGATTTTTACCATGTTTATAAATCATTTTTACTTCTTTTATAAAGATAGAATTTTTTTATATAGCACATTTATAGAAAAATATTTAAGTGTTAGATAACACAAACCATGTAATGGAAATCAATAAAAATGTTACATTACATGACTCATACCACACCTAACATTGACATCACTAGCTAGGACATTTAAACAAGAAATTATTGAAAAATACACTTCAATGAGAGGTTACTCAAACTTCATAACTTTTAATAATGGTTTTAGTAGATATCAATATATTTAGTTAATGTTGTATAAGATGGATTCTTTTGATATGTTCAAGAATTCAATAATGGAGTTGAGAACTATCTTGGTAAGAATATTATGAATCTATTCAAAGAAGGAGGTGGTGATTATCTTAATCCAAACTTCCTGATAACTTACGAATGCTTGGGATCCTATCCCACCTCAATCCTACGTAAATGCCCTACTAGAATTGTGAGAGAAAAAGGAGGAACCACACCCTGATGGACATGGTGATATCAATGATGATTCATTTGAGTTAACCGATATCTTTTTGGGATATTATTTACAAACATCAGTGCACACACAAATCCATGTACTAAATAAATCGATAAAAGGTATTCCATACTAGTTCTGGAGTGGAAAGAAAACCATGCCATCAAATTTTCATTCATGTGGAGGTGTTGAATTTGTTAAGACCCGTTTAGGTAACATATTTTCAGCTCGAGGCAGAATGTGTACATTTATAAGATACCCCAAGGAAACAGGGGTATATTACCTATACAAACCCACCGAAAAAAGGTTATAGTGGCTAAACACGATATTTTTTTTTTTGAGAGAGATCACATCTCCAAAAGATATAGTGGGATCGAGATATACTTTAATGAATTTGAGGCATCAAGTACACAAGAGTTGGTATAGGAGAAGATTCCACAAATACAAGTGGAAGAAAGTACTTTTCTAAAGTCACATGAACTATGCAGGATCACAAGAGAGGTTTGATAACCAGAATAGTATGATTTTATTGTTACTGAGCATGGTAATTCATTATTAGTTTAAAATAATGATCATATAACCTAAAAATAAGTATTAAGTCACACATATGTTTCCAAGTGGAAATAATCCATGAATTCTAAAATGGATTCCATGTACCAAAACCAAGTCTATATTTTGTTAGATACACTAGCTAATGTAAATATTTTTGGTTGATAATGGATATTAAAGAAGAATATAGATATGGGTGGACATGTTAATACCTTTGTGGCACGACTGGTCACAAAATGGTTCAAACATCATCAAGGCATTGAATACGAAGAAACATTTTCCCCAGTTGCAATTCTGAAATCCATCATAAATCAATTGTCCAATGCCTCTTAACCTGACTATAGGATTTGAAAAATTGATGTCAAGACAACCTTCCTTAATGGGAAAATTTAGGAAGATGTCTACATGACACAACCTGAAGGGTTTATGAATTCAAAGGATTCCAATAAGGTATGAATGTTGCAGAAATAAATTTATTGATTAAAGCAATCATTAAGGTAAAAGAACATTAATTTTGATGAATCCATTACAAAATCTTGTATTATCATGAACGAAAGTGAGCCTTGTTTCTACAAACAGTTTAGTGGGAGAGTAGTAGTTTTCTTAATTGTGTCTGTTGATGACATATTACTTATTTGAAATGATATACAAATCATATAGTCTGTTAATTCATGGTTGAATACATGATTATCTCAGAAGGACATGGGTGAGGAATCGTACATTCTTGGGAACAAGATCAATCATGATTTATCCAAGATACTCTTGCGACTATGTCCAAGTACTTACATTGATAATATATTGAATAGATTTAGAATGGAACAATCCAAGAGGATATTGTTTCCAAAATCACATGGCATTATTATTTCCATGAATATGAGTCCTTATACAGTTGGGGAAATAATGATAATGGAAAATAATTCATATGCATCAGTGTTTGGGTCAGTCATGTATGTCATGCTATATTATATTTTGGATATGACCTATGAATAGAGTACAGTAGGAAAATATCATGATGACCCAGGTGAACGACATTGGATCGTAGTCATGAAAATCCTAAAGTATTTGTGGCATACTGAGGAAATGTTATCTATTCATGAAGAAGATGAAAAACTAGTCATCAGAGGATATGAAAATTCTAGTTTCCAAACTGATCAAGATGACATGATGTCAAAAACGGGATGCATCTTCACATTGAATAGTAGTTCAGTGATATAGAATAGCTCAAAGTAGAGTGTGGTTATAGATTCAATAGCAGATTCTGAGTATATCATAACTTTTGAGGAATCTAAAGAAGTATTTTATATTCTAATATTTGTCCAGGAGCAAGATGTGATACCTAGCAGTAATGATCATAACACACTGTACTGTGGTAATACATTAATGGTGGATCTCCCAAAATAGCCATGGTCTCATCTGTAGAAAAAGCACATACATAAGAAGTGTCATCACTTCATGTATTTTTCTCATAGAGGTGAAGTTGAAGTGTGCAGTATTTCCATGGAAGGCAATGTGTAAGACCACTTGACTAAATCCATCACCCAGCAGAAACGTGATCATCATGTGAGGTCTAACTGATTAAAATTCATAGGTAATTGGATCTAGTCCAAGTTGGTGTTTGTAACTCTTGGTGTCTCAAAACCTACTAGTTGTACTTTTATTATGTGGATATTTAATGTATTTAAATATTAAACGAATTATTACATATTTTTCATTAATCTACATAAATATGATGCAATAATGTCCAAGAGTATTTTTTGCAATGACAGGGTCATGCTAGTTCCCCGCTATGATGAGAACGTTGAAATGCTATAACAATATTCTTAAATATAGTTCTATAGTTGGGTGACATTATATGATAGGGGACATAGAATACAAACACTCAACTGTGAGTACTTGTAAGCAGATGAGACTTTCTCTCATGAAGTTCACACATGGCAATCTCCAAGATAGGAGTTTAAGAGAAAGGACCCGCCAATAATAATTCTTCATGTTCTAGTGTCATCAAATACTTTTATCTACAATAATAGTAGTGATCATTGGACGTTAATCTTATCATTAAGATATTTCACCACACACACACACATTGATTTATTGACAAAAACTGTCACTATGATAGTTGGGCAGAAGTAGGGTACATTGGGTGCATCATGAGTTGCATGTTATTAATGGATAAGTCAATGAATGATTTGTCACTTCTAATTATGGATTTTGATATCTCAGACCTTTGATTGAAATAGAACCATCACATGAAATTCCATGGACATGGTGTAACGATGAGTTTATTTTAGGTAGTCAGAAAAAATCATATCAAGTATAAATGTTGATGACACTATCATGAAACCTTCTTGATAATATATTGTGATAAAGGGATTATATTACATATTGAGTGTTCATATGTTGATTTCGTTGTTGTGAATTTATGTTCATTCTCTTAGGTTCCTTGATCAGTTTCTAGACAGTACTCTTGGATTTTAGGCAACCTAGTTAAAGCCAATGAGAATGAATCCACTAGGGTAACATGCTAATTGTTTATGTTGGTCTTAGTGAAATTTTTTTAAATTAATTAGTAAATATTATTTTCAATGCTGTGGAATAATTTTATTCAAGTTAAAATGATTTCAAAAATTAAAAATAATATTTATTCATTAGATAATGTTTAAATTATTTTTATTTATTTCGTTGAACAATTAATTAATATTTATTTACTATTCTGTAAATAAAATATTAATTTAAGAAGATAAATTATTTTTTATTTATATGGGTGTTCAATAAATGGAAGTGATGTTCCAGCAGAGAATGATCGGTCCGATAGTAAAATAATTATTTACAAGACAATAAATCATTATATAAATAGTTGAACCAATTTAAAATAATGTTGTTATTATTTTTTTATGCGTAATTTTATTTATAATATAGTTTCATGCAAGTTGGTGCACCATAAATAATGATGCAATATTATTATTAATATCATGGGTTTTATTTGAGGTTATGAATGTATATAATTTCTGTTACGCAATTTAATATTGTAATCAAATCATCATGTCAATAAATAGACACATACGCCTATTGTTCCATCTACCGAACCACACACCTGGTGAATTAAGAATTATTGAGCTATATAATTTGTCTCGGAAATCTTATTCCTATCCCCTCTCAAGAAAGAGAAACATTCTTCATGGATAAAGAACTATAAATCTAGAATGACTGATACAATACACTCACTTCACTACAATAGAACCTGGATAACGAGTGGTGTCGATCACAGGCCATTTGAGCACATGCGGATCACCACTATAAAGATTCATGTTTTCATCCTCACACGTTCAATGAGTTAATTTAAAATGTTCATTCTAAATTATCAATATCATCAAGGAAGAATTTATTGAAGATCCATGTATTCTTTTATATATGTAATTTTTTAAATTCTTTATAAACATGATGTCACAGATCTTCTCTAAAGGTTTTAGGCATCTTCATTAGTTATTTAAATCTTTTATACTATTCCATGGACACTGGAATTCATCACCATTTAGATTTCAGAATAATCATTGATCGTTGTAAAAAATAATTTTGGGTAACAGTCCAATTGTGCTTCCTCCTTGTTCAGAACCTATTAGAATATCATCAATTTGATTATTTTCTCTAACATATGAAAAACGTTTATTTCCAATAATTAATAAATACTATATGGGAAACATTTTCCCTGATTTAACCACATAATGTTAAAAAACACCATATTCAAGGGAAATAACATTTTGTACCATATCATTATATGTTTTATCTAATGATTATGATGTTTTAATTTTGATATCATGAATTGTTTTCTAATTAAGTTTGTATTTTTTTATATATCTGAATTATAGGATCAATGAAGTATACATTTTTGTTGGATGAAGGTGTTAAACAACGTTTATTTTGTAATATAAATTTTTATATCTGTCAGGGTCTGTATTTATTCCATGAAAAACAACGGTGTTTCCATATTTAATTTTAGAAATAACAATTTATGGAGGAAACAAATGAAACCCAACATACTTTTTTTTATATGGGTGTCCTGGAAATTTTTCCTAATAGGTTTTCACATATTCTACAAGGATCCTCTTTGACTAAGGATGAATATGGGAATTTACATATTGGGGGAATTCTGGAAATGAAATATTATTCTCACATTTGAGTATAAGTTTTTGTTTTTTATAGAGATCAATAGTAAAAAATTAATTTAAGACATTATATAAAATATAAATGAATTTAATGATAAGTTAGAAAGGGTATATTTTAATATTTTTTGGTTAATGTATACATATATGTGTATGCTTTATGAAAAATACTATGATGATTTATTTACATTGGTAAATGTCATGATGAAAACCATTTATGGATTTAGTCAAGATCATAAGTATTTAATGATGAACCAGGAGATACATCCTATATTATAATAAAATATTGATTTCAATGTTATTTCATTAGAGGATCATATCTAAAAACACAATCTTTTAATGACTGACACAATATATCTGTTTCATATTAGATGAGAGAGGAATGAACTTTGGACAGTAGAGTCATTATATGAAGTAAATAACTCATAAATCCCTTATTAATGATAGGATATAAATGAAAATTGAGGAATAATATCAAGATGATGATGGAAGTTAAAAATAAGACGATAATGATTCTATGATTTTTTAAAAGATAATTCCACTCATATCAAAACGTATATAAATAAGAATTTGTATTTTTTTTTAATTTTTCATTTGAAGGGTTTCATTTGTGGTGGTATTAAATATTATAATTTTTTTTCAAATATTTATGATGTTTAATTTTTAGATAAATTTGATACCTATCATTATTTTTTGAGTTTGAATTCCATTAATTTAAATAGAGGTTTGATTTCAACAATTTTTTGTGGAAAGAAATCATCTTTTACCAAATGAATGATATATTTATATAATAATGATTAATAATAATGTGTTGTATGTGAGGGTGTTTTTTCCTTAAGTGGTAGATATTAGATGATATCCACTTACATAAAGGATTTCAAGGAGTTAAGTAGTAACGAGGAATCAATGGAAGAAGAATATGTTTCTTAAAGTAGGTATAAAGAGGTACATTAAACTCAAGTGAATTTCAAGTTAGTGGTGTCAATAAAGAAGAGAATATACTTTTTTTTATGTTAGATAATTTAAATAGGTGAATGATGAATAAATCAAATATTGTTTAATTTGATAAGTTTGAAATCTAAAATAATAAACTAAGAGACTTACTCACTAATGACAAAGAAAAATTACATTTTTAAAGTAGAGTAGACTTGTATATTATTAATATATTGAATCACTTTGAGTGACTTTTTTGAGAAATAAAATTATTTAAAAAATCAATGATATGATTTTTCTAATCTCTAAAATATAATGGGTGATATTTTCATAATATAGATGTTTGATATGGATAAATTGATGCATGATTATTATTATAATAAAAAATAATAATATACTGATTCATGAATATAATAGAGTCATTAGGGTAATATATTAATCCGAAAAAAATATAGAATAAAGGGTAGATTCCAAAAATAAATTCAAAATGTGAATCTCTTTGTTTATTCTAAAATTGAATTAAATTATGATATTTTTCAGTGAAAAAATAGATCTAAATAGAAAATTAATATTATTAGAAAATATTTAATAGTGTAATATAGTATTATTATGTGGAATGGAGGTGAATATGGATTTCTTAATAATAAATTTCAGGAAAATATTTGTAATGTAAAAAACATTAGGATTAGGATAATAACTTATATTTTATGGTATTTTTGGAATTGTTTAGGTTATGGTCATGTGATGCGATGTTCTTAGATCAGAGGAAGCACATTTTGGATATTCAAGTGTGATAAAAGGAACACATATAAGATCATGCGGCCCCTTAAATCAAACATATTAAATCATTATAAAATCCAATAACAATTATATGATTGGAACCCCCTTTTTAAGATTCTAATAAAATGTACGATTGTATTGATCAATTTCTTTATGTCCCTGAATAGTGTTTTATGATCCTATTTTATAAGTAGGTCTAATTACATGAGCTAACATTAATTTAAAAAATTCCATTTGAATGAATGTTTCAAAAGTGGACATGTCTTATATGAAGAGAAATTTTTTTTTCTAAAATCCATCGTAGATTTCCACCTCCAAAAATAGGCAAAAATGTCTAATAGAGGAAAAATAATAAGTTAATATCAATAAGATTATATTTTATGATGTTAGAATATTATTTTTTTTGTAATTTTAGAACATCAATTTCAATTATTTAAAATAATAAGTTGAAATAAAAATAACATGATGAAATAGTATTTGGATTGTCATATTGATAAAGTAAATATGTAGTTAAGTTCTATAATAATAAATAAGGATTTGAGAATGATTTTATAATAAACATGTTTTTGATATGAAAATGGGAAGTTGAATACCATTCCTTGGTGGTTGAGTAATAAATCCCAACCTTTTTGCATCAAAATAAATGGTATAGTGAATCATTCCCCTCTCTCAATTGGTCGTTAGATATTTGTTGTCTAAGGGGTGGAAAGACAACATCAATCACATTATGTTTATTATTTAATGAATTTTCAAATGGGGATACATAATTATTGTGGGATAATTCCTTGATATGCATTTAACCTAATGTGGTTGAGATCTCTTCATTTGTGGTAGTATATATTATTAGTGAGTTTTTAGAAGGTATATGCTCCAAATCCTGCATATGTGTGTTGTGTGAAATTTGAAATATTATTCTTTTTTAATAACCAAGAAAGAATTAATGTTTTATTCATAGGATAAACGTAATAGTTTTTTTGTAAAGAATATCTATGATTAAATCAGGTTGTTATGAAGTAGATATAAGTCGGTTTAATGGAAACATGGAATTATTATTCAATGTTCTTGTTTGTTGTGGTGAGTTCTCTAATGTAGACATATATTTTTTTAATGATGAATGATTTCTAAATATTTTTATTTTGAAAAGTAACTTATGTAAAAATGATGATATGATAATACATGTGGTAAGTCTATTGAGACTATGAACATATAATATTTTGAGATATGGAGTTATTAAAAACATGGATATATTGTTATTTCCTTGGAGACATTTTTTCCAATTAAATAAAGGTGATGATTAATTGGATTAAGAATTATTGTATTTCATTAACTTGTATTTTTTTTTGTTTTTTACAAAAAAGTCATGATAGAGCCCTATTTTCACGTGGTGATTAATTTTAGGTAATGTTCACTCCACGATTTTTGAGTAGTTCAAATACATAAAATTGAGTTCTGATGTTGATAAGTGGTGTATGATTATTTTATGAAGTGTATGTGACTTTAATCTGTCATTGTCTAGAAATAAATAATTGGGGTGCTAGTCTAGGATGTGAATCAACATTACTTCTTACAAAACCTTATTTTTTTGGTGGGCCATAGTTTGAGAAAGAAGACATGGTGACATCACGGTGCAGCTAATTACACACCATATCAAGTAGAATATAGATATTATATTTGGTTGTTATGTTTTACAAGTTATTTAAATTGATAAATTTACATTTTTAATCTTACGTTCGGATAATAGGATATTACATAAGGCATTTTATGAGTAGTTTAAAACCTGTTATAAGCTACATGATAAAAATTGGATAAAACTTGTTGATGTAAGGTCTAAAATTCCATGGTTAGTGAAGGGTTCCAAATTTTTAGTGTATTTGAAATCATAAATAATTTTTTGGAATCATGGGAAACAAATAATCAATCTCTATAATGGGTCTTTATTGTTACAATGGATAATAAGAGATGTGGGAGAATTTAAGGAGATATTTAAGGAATACACACGTTCAGGTTTGAATGTAAAATTTAAAATTGAACATAAAAAAGGATTCTCATACAATGAATGTTAACTAAGAACATGGATAATAGATGAAAAGGTGTGTGACATGAAGAATAATAATTTCATAAGGAAAGATGATATATATAATGAATAGTGACAAATATAATTGTGAATTAAAATAGAGAGGTAAGAAGATAATAGAGAGTGCACACTTAGTTTTCATTTGATCATCCCGCTTATGTTGTGTATTGAGGAAGAAAGAGGATCTCACATATTATATATTATAGGGATATTAAGGATCAATATAATTTTTTAGGAGATATTAATTCAGATTAAATGAATAATCTATACTTTAGTTGTGATAACAAAATGTAAAAAAAATATGAATGATAATAATGGTATCATTTCTTCTTGTGTCACGACGCAAAATTATTATTTAATCAGAATAGGATGTTAAGGATAAATCCTCGCCCTTTTTTTCATAATGGTGATTATAGATCAACATCTGGTCTAGGGTTTTTCTTGAACCTTCTAATTATATAGCTTCTCAATTAGAGTAGTAGATATTGTATTACTTTTTTGTATGTATGTTTTCATTCAATTTTGTGTGGGAGGTTTAGTAGTGATACCATAAAATATAAACGGGTATAAATTCTAATTTAATATGATATAATAAAAATATGAATAATATATTATTCATTAACTCACCCCTAGTGAACCAACACCTTGCACTAGGAAAAACAATTTATTTGGTATTTAATTATAAAATTTTTATGTTATGTATATTTTGGTTTTTAATGATTGAAAATATTAGAAGGTATAAAAGTTGACTAATAAGATTAACTTTATAATTAAAAAATAAAACTAGTTTTGTTATAGTGCATATATACAACTTTTATATAGGTCAATATATTCTTTTTTTATATACAGAAATTAATTATTTTATTTTCTATTGGTAATTTTAAAACCCTAACTTCATCATCATTGTTATAATTTTAATTATTATTATTATACTTTAGGATTAATTATATTAATTATATTTAAAAAATTAGAAATACTTTTCCTATTAATAATTAACTTACAATACTTGTGTATTAATAAAATATTTTTTTTGATAATTTTATGATATTATATCATTTTAAATAATTTATCTACTATTTTATCACATTTGTAAAATTAAATAATACACCTTTGAGTATTATTTTCAATATTTTTTATAGGATTTATTAATGTATAGATGTAACGATAAACAGTCCTTGTATTATTATTATCATAGTGAATAATATTATAGTAAAGATTTATTTTAATTCTTTTATAGTTAGATAAAATTTTAATTCTGCATATAATACCTGATATGTTATTTTAAGGACTATAGTACTAGATTGAAATGATAAATTTTTTTAAATAAAATTTTGTTTCAATGATAGATATTTTTAAAAAATATGTTTAAATAAATATTCTTGTATGAATTTTCTGTTCAATAAATTGCAAGGAAAGTGACCTTCCATATTTGTTTTTTGTGGAAACTAAAATTTATACAATACATAGTTTCCTATTAAGTTGATATTTGAAAAAAATTATCAAAAAAATAATTTTGAAATCTTTTTTCCACATCATTTCTAAAAAAATAATATGAGACCCTACATTTATCATTGGGTGTATTAAAATTAGTATAGAACATAATTTAATAATAAAAAATGAACTGATTTCAAAGGGTTTTTTTTAAGTGTCTTTAAAACAATGGATATGATAGGAATAAAAAAAATATACTCCCAAATAAAATAATATACAGAATGGAATATATTTAGTTTGGAGGACACTATGAAAACCATGTTCTAAGAGTGTGGTTCTTCAAAATTTTATTTCCTTAAATGATAAAAAATAACACTATTCATTCATTCCTAAACCCTATATCATCCAAATTTTTTAAAATAATTTTTTATATTTTGTTTGGGAAATGTAAACATATCATGATAATTATGGTGTTTAATAACCATTTCTATATTAAAACTAAATAATGCTATTTAAGAAAATTTGATTACCAAACTAATGAAGGGATATTTCATGGATTTACATATAATGAATTTGGTTATTGGAGTCGCATCAAGAATACGAAAATATAAATTAGAAGATTCATTGTGGTAATTATGTGTTATTTTTGGGTTTCATGAAAAAAATTTCATTGATGATGAAATTGAATAAATAAAAAGAGGGGATGATTATTTTTGAATGAATTCATTAGTTTCCACAATAGCATTTCCAAATTACTATGATAATTATGTTATTTAAAGTGATGATTATGGCTTAGATCTGGGTTTATTAAATTATTAAATACCTAAAAGTCTTGTGGATTCAAATAGGTCCTTGGGCATAATAAAAATGAATTACAAATACATTTTGATTTCACGAATTTAAATCAAACTATATTTCTTATATTGTAAAAATCAAAGAGTGTTAATGAATCCAAATGACATATGAAATGGATTTCAACTACAAAAGATGAATGAAAATATTTTTTATGAATAAACCATTGGAATTTGTGTCACATATCAAAAATAATATTGTGATTGTAATAAATAGTTTTTTTTATAATAAATTCCTTAGGAAGGGAAAAGTATCAGAGAAAAAATATCATATTATTTTCAATGGTTTCTCCATTTTTGTTGTTATATATTCTGTTAATATGTTTTCAAATGTCATAATTATTAAATTAATTTTTTATTTTCTTTATATATATGATCATAAAAATTATATTGTGATTCAAATGTTTGTGAGTTTTTCATTCATTGATAGAGAACTCAATGATGGAGAATAAATTTAACAGGAAGGTTTAATCCTTGAAGGTGATGTTTATAAATTATTAAAGGAATATAAGTCACATTATGGGATCAAAATTTCACTTCAAGTATTGTATTCAAATATTGATAATGGATTCAACAACCTGGATTTTATGATTGGAAATGTGGAATTAAATTATTATGTTAATGAAGATTCCAAAACACACTAATGTTGAATCTATATATTGATGAAATTATTATTCCCTGGAATCATTTATTGTCATGTGAGGATATTTCTTTCAAATATAACGGTTTTATAAAATTTCAATAATTGGATGAAATATATTTTTTTGACATCTATATTATAACAATATCTGATAATATATTTCTCCCAAATGGGAATTATGCTTTTGGGTGTTAAATAGGATTTGAATAGAATAATATAGATAATTTTCAACTCATATTCACTTGGGAATAATTTAATCATAGATGAATAAAAAGATATTAATCAAAAGGTGTTTCTAATGCTAATAAAAACTAAACATTATTTAAAAACCACCATAGCTAACATTATTTTTCATTTTACACATTATTATCAATACTATTGAAATATGTAAGACTGGAATCCTATTGCTTCAAAGAGGATATTTTGCTACATAAATGGAAGGCATGGTTATAGATTATGGTTTGAAAAAATAAAAATTTTAATATATTTATAATTCTCTCAATTTTTACTAGGATGGTGATGCTAGAGATAAAAAAAACTTTTAAACATGTGCCTTTTTTATTAGAGAAAAATGTGTTTTTAAAACACTTAGAAGAGAAATTTAGTCTGATTAAGTTCAATGAATTAATGTTATATTTTATCATCAAATTCTAATACCGAAATGAATTGAGTGAATAAAAAATAATGGCAGGAGGTTGAAATCTACATTAAAATTGATAAATTCAAGTGATAACTATTATGTGTTTATTTTATTAATGAATATAGTGTAATTTTTGAGATCAATTCATATAGAATCCATGTCACACATCATAAATGATAATGTTCTTGTATATATCATAATGGTGTGTACTATTTAAAAGAAATTAATGTAAACTATATATTCACAAATACCCTGAATGCACATTCCATCCAACATGGTTGAGTAATATTGGGAGTGAAATATATTTTAAAATATCTATGACTTCAATGAATAGTTTTTATACTTTTCTAGCATTGATGTTTTTGAAAAATTTAGTGAATATATGAGTTTTTCCTAGGTAAATGAGGAGTATTGCTACTAATTTCATACAATTAAATGGATGATACATTTTTAGAGGTAGTCTCGATATCGGAGAATCATGTGAACATGTTCGTAATGTTTGGATTCAATTTAAGAAATATTTTAGAACACGTTTCTAACAAATAAAAATGGAGTGATTAAAAATCACATATGAGATTGAAAATCCATCATTAGGTGAATTAATAATGGGGGAATGTTGGAGATATAAATTAATACTTCACTAATATAGTATTGATCATTACACAAAGGGTTGGACGACAATAAAAATTAATATACTGTCCATTTGTGTGATATATAATTAACTGTAATTTTTAGGAGATTTCAATTAATATGATTATAGATTTGATTGATTCATCATTTTTTTACTTAATTCCATGTTATAATTAGTTAATACATTATAATAGATGATTTAATGGTTTATTAGAGTAGATTTATAATGAATTTAATGAATAATTGAGTTTTATAAATTCATATTGTGATCTATTGATTATTTTTTGAAATTTTTATCCACCAAATCAAATTCCATATTGAATAGAAATTGGATTAATAAAAATTTATATATTCACACACATAGTAATAAATATATAGTTCACATTGGATTCATCAATATTATGTCTATATTTATTATGAAATCATTAATATACATCAAATATGATGTAATGTGATATCATGGTTTGTGAAGGTATAAGAAGTTGTAAATAAAAGCAAGATTGTTTGTTTTGGGTTAAAATTATTATTAAAATTTAAAAAATTATATCATGATAATAAATCTCACATTATAATATCTAGGTGTAATAGACTAAATCAGGTAATCCAAACCATAGACCTGATTTGACCATCACATGGTGATGTGATGTAATAAAATTTAACAAGGTCTTGTATATAATAATATAATACAAAAAACCAATATTTTATGTGGAAGAAAGAGATACAACCATATATATACAATACAATCCAATAAAAATCATATTAAATAAAAATTAATTAATAAATAAAGACCAAAAGTTATCCATTTGATCCATAGTCCCCTAAAACCACTCTTCTATGATGGAAAAGGCCAAAGGAGAAGCTAAAAAGAAATAATGTGTCATTTATTTTACATGTATCCTGTAATAATATATATACAATCGCCCAAAGTAAAAATTATGGTATGAGAAGAAAGCCCAGTAGTATTCCACCAAAATTTCTATATAAGTTCTAATAACATTTATGCAATGATTGTGTATTTCAAAACAAAAAATAGTTTTAGAATGCATTTACATAACTTTAATTCATTTTTAAATAATTTTCAACAATGGGTTTCCTAAAATCAATTAATATTATCCAAATATATGTATGGATCATAAAATTGATATAGTAAAGAAACAATATCCATGAATCAAGAGGTAAAAAACTATTCACATTTCCATGAAACAACCAAGCATGTGATGCATTTTTACCCAACCTCATATAATGATATGTAAGCAACAATCAGTGAAAAAAACTACCATGTTATTAATAACTGTAAATGAAAAAAAACACCTCATATTACACCCTATTATTTGAAATAAAATGTACAATACACTCAAGATCATTAATATGAATAATTTTGGATCCAAATAATATTGAGTCCCACTATAGTCTACTAATGTTAAAAAGGTAACTTCCCAGTCGTTCCAGAAACACTAATGCTACTAATGTCTCTTTCCAGACTCACCCAAGCATCCCAATGTGACAATTGTAAAAATATATTTGTAAAACCATATTCACATATTTTTAAAACGTTTTCAAATCTAATACCATCACCTTCGGTGCTTAAAAACCCATTTCCAAATCAAGAGAATACTTTTTGAAAGAAAAAACCATATTTGAAAACATTTTCCTTTCCAAGAAAACATTTTCAAACAAAGATAACTTCAAACAAATGAAAAACAAAATGTAATTTATAAAATATTATGAGAAATTAATTACATTAACACACTATATAAAAACACCTACCTAAAATCGGTAGAATCATATCCCCATTTGACAATTTTGATTTGAAATAATGAGAATGGACTTAAAAAGACATGTCACATCATGAAAATGAAAGGGATCATAAGAAAACATTATAAAATAAAAAATATGAACCAAAAACATATCCTCTGTAGTTTTTGTGACCAAAGGAAGGATGAATCAGATATATCACTTAACTAGAGAGATCCACCTTAGTAAACATGGTGACCAATTGCTAAACGAAATATGGGGAGGGAGAGGATATATTTCCAAATCTTATGGGAGCTCTCAAGGTTTTCTAAACAGAGGATACATATGGAATGGATCGTTAATCACAAATACAATTCTATAAAAAGGCACTAATCCAGACAAGTACATGAAGTGTATTGATTTAATATCATGTATTTATTGATTAGAAAGATTCATCGAAACAATCATTACCATTTTATAGAAACCCCATTTTTTGATCATTACATGATGTGAAACTATTACATGGAATGTAAGTCCATTAACAAATGTATTAGTTTAAAATATATTTTAAACCATGATTACAAATCATATAACCCCGCTTATATGGTGTGTAAATTTATAGTAGAGTATAGTAACTATATGTTATTGAAGAAAAACTCATAGACCCCACTTTGAGCATTCTCCAACAATGGGAAGATGACTACTATATCTGCGACAAAATTATACATAGATTCCATTAATTCAAATAAACAGGAACCCCAAAACATAGACCATTTTCCCAAAAAAGGCTCTCCATCCATAAGAATCAAAAAATACTCCAAAAATGATGATAAAAAAATATAAATAATGGAGTGCCTGAATGTTGAAATAGGGGGTTATAACATCCCCACTACAAATGATTTCTTCCCCTATAAATCCATTATATTCCTACACTCACAAATAGTGACGTGCATTTCTTCCCCATTAATAATTACCTCTCCCTCTTCTCATGGATATACCATTTCATCTTCCACGGTACTGAGACTAGAGTTATCATTTTACCTTGGAGTCCTTCTCTCAGTAATCCATAATCTAAACTGGTTGCTCAAATAATGTTGTGTTAACATCAAGATCACTATCCACCAATATAATAAAATGGTACTGGTATGATATATACGTCTATGGTGGGGAATCATGAAACACATATTGGATATAAGTCAAGCCATACAAAAAGTCAAAATGATAGGCCACCTTCACTACTAGTCAAATGAACTCTAAGTGGATTGGAAACCACAGTTCCAAATGATCGTACATAACTATTAAAAGATGTCTTACGTCAGGTCAAACTATAATAAATAACCAAATCACCAAAATCAAACTCCCACAACAGATGAAGATTGTCCACATAATAATTTTTATGACTCTGTGTCATTATAAATCTACTATAAATCAAATGCACCATCTCCATCGTCTCCAAAATGGGACTTCAACCAACCAAAGACCTCACTCCCTACTATTCTCATCCTAATTGATATTTAAATTTCTTCCCAAATAAATCCATTATAAATTCCATCCTAATAGAGTCCTAAAAACTATTTTTGTTGGAATAATTCACCAGAGGTGGATTATTTTCTCCTCATCCACCACAATGAAGAACACAATTCTAGAGTATATCCTAATAAACATGGGAAATTATCTCAATATTTCAATGTATCCTAGGATAATTATTCATTCCCATTATAATAAAATAACACATCACCTCTTTACGATAAATTCAGAACCTAGATATAAACCATGGGTCCCTATTAGATACAAAAATAAAGGTAACCCCATGAATTCTCACAATCTCTCAAACCTAGAACCCCCAAATATATTCCATCTTCATCACATCCTTGATAGGTATGATACATGATCATTTTTTATGTTTATCAATATCCCCCCAAATCGGATCATTCCAACTAGTAGTCCATGGTAATACTATAATGAAATCCAAGGAAATATCATCCAATATCTTTAATGGAATTGGTAAAGGAGACATAAATCTTATGGGTCTCTAGTATTTTTCCTCAATTCTATGAAAAGTAGGAAATCATGATAAAAAATATACAACTGACCAACTCATACATTTCAACCAAAAATGATGTCTTATGTATTGATAAATCATGGTGAACCCAGAGTTCACACACCAACATGATGAATTTCCACTGTCTAAAAACTCCTACCATAGTGAAAATGGAACATCTAACCTAATAATATGACACCAAGATCCATTGGGGGACGAAGACCACTCATCTGAGGTCTCCCTAGCATCAAGGATTTCAATAAAGCATATACACATGGTGTCTACACACAGATCAAGCTAGAATAGCTCATAAAAAGATGAATCAACTTTCAATGAGGCCAAAAAATTATTGTCAACCCACTTCTTCCACGCTCAAGATCATCTTAGTATATAAAATTGTCCGAGACAACTACTCAACTGATTCCTTCATGGATTGTGTTTGTGATTTTATTCCTAAAGCTTTCACTTCCACATTTCAGTTCCTAGGGGTGTATGTAATATCAAAATTAAAAGTTTGATGATACTTTTCATTGAATCTCATTCCCAATATTTGATCCCTACATGTAAAATTAAATTTCTCGATCTTAAGATCTGAATACAGAATAAACGCCTCCCCCAAGAGATAATGACACCACATTTTTTTTAATTTATAAAAAATTCAATCTCATGATGGTTTCTATGGTATTTCTTATCATGAGGGAATAAATAGCATGAGATATAGGAAATACCATGTTTACCCAGCATTAGGAAACATCCTAACACCTTATCATTAGCATCATAGAAAACATTATAACCCATACCTTGTTATGGATGAATAAAAATGGGTGATGATGTCAACCTCAACATCATCTCCTACATAGAACCATCAAAGTTGACATTCCATTCAATATTTACACAATTATGGTTTAAATTAGGAATAAAATATCAAATCTTGGGGAAATCCTAATCAAAACATGTATAGTGACTAGCCAAATAAGTAAATCTCCATATATCAAAAACGTTTTTTCCATGCTCCCAGAACATCTCTGTTTTCATATTTTCAAGATCCACTGATCCACCCCTTCAAGATATGTAGTTCCCTAACAAATACCCTTATTGAATAATATCTATATGGTACTTGTGATCCTCCTCTAACATATATCAATCTATTTTTTCATAAATTAACAAAACTAAATTTTAATCTTAGAGACGATGAAAAATCTTACTCCGAAAATACATGAACACAATAGGAGTTCTAGTTAGATCGAATGGATTAAATAGAAACACTAAATGACTATAGCGACTCAAAAATGATTCCTTATGTATATCCTCTCCTTGAAAATTAAACTTGAGGTACACTGATCACATGTAAATATTTGAAAACCAACATTACCCTCTAAGTTGTTCAAAAAAACCATCAATCTGATTTAAGGATATTTATTCATAACGATCACCTAGTATAACTTAAAATAATCAATAAAAATTCAGATAATCCCATCTTACTTATAAGGAAGAGGACAAGTGAAGCCCATATTGACACAATAGGATGAATTAATCCTTTTTCCACTAGATCCATAAGCTTCACCCACCTTCTCGGACTGTATCATTTGATCTGATTGAATATAACTAGGAATCGTACCAAGGAGCAGGTCAATAGTAAAATAAACATATCTATAGTGTGGTTAAATAGGAATAACTTCATTAAAGTATCGAGGTACACACTCATAATTGTAAGAAGACAAAAAACCAAATAGTATATAACTTCATCAAGAAACATCTCTAACAATTTTCATGATATTACCCTGGTATAAGGAACAACTGGCCTTGCCCTTCCTAATCATGAGACCCACTCAACTAGAAATACATGAGTGTCCCCATATGTAGATAAGATCTTTAATAATTAGTGATATGAGTCTATATGTTACATAACTCTTATCATTAAATCTATTTTGGTAACCATGTTGAAGATGTCAAGATTATGAAACTAGAATTCTTATTCTACCTCAAAATAAGCTATCATCAACCGATTTACGAGCCACTTGAAACCTTACTTATCCACCTTTACCAAAGGTGGGAAAAGATCCAAAAAGAATGAAATTTTCTCTAAAGACAAGCCCAATATTTCAAATTAGTTTCATGATATAAAAAATGAGTAAAATCTGTATCAAAAGAATCAGGATCCATAAAAGATGAAATGAATATCGTACCTCTAATAGAAGTAGTCCTTGATTCATATTCAACTATTTAATACTGATTAATATAATGTGTTATGATGATATCCAAATTAACATACCTGTAGGAATGAGGATTTAACCCATCACTATTTGAATCATCAATATGAACTAAAGAACTGTTGGTGTGAGAGCATCTGACCTTAAGGACATGGTACATATTTTCACCAAAATGCTTCATATGGGCCGACAACACATAAATATGAAAATTCATAGGATCCTTGATACACTAATTCCTTATATGAGCCAACAACCCACACTGATAGAAATCAACCTTATACTACCTTATCAAATTCCCTAGAACTATTCCCCACTAAAATTAATTACTATTTCACATCCTCTTCTGCCAGAAGATACAGCATGGGAAACAATTGAACCAACAAAGATTTTATCAAAACCATTATATCCAAATAATTCTTCCTTAGATAAAGATTATTTTTCAACCACATCTAAAATTTTTAGGAGGCACATGTGAATAAAATTCAACCAAGTATTAGGAATTATTCCCAAATATAATATCTGAGCCTCATGTAACTGAATAGTGACAATATCCATTACTAAATGGAATAGTTCAATTCAAAAAAACCCAAATTTTTAATTCAAATGACCCAGAACCCCACATATAAAACCTAGTAAATGTCCCTGACCTCCCATTGTAACTTGAGTTCTGTCACAGAAGTGAGCTGGAAAGGACACTTTATCCACACATTCTATACGAATTCCGATGTCCCCAAATCCGTTCTACCCAAGACATAGAACCAAAATCAGGAATCATTAACACACATCTATTTGATCCTTCTCATTGATACAGAATTCTAGGAGAACGACACATGCAAAAAAAATATACACCTGATTCTGCCATCCCGTTGTGAGGTGATACAAGAAAATATAAAAAATAATTGTACATAAGAAAATAAAAAATAAAACCATAATTACCTATTGAAGAAAAAGATACATCCAAATATAAATAGTTCAAGCCAAACTAGATAATCCTGAATGTATTGATAAATAAATACCAACAAGTCTCTATATGTCCAATAGTAACCTCCAAACATATCTTCTATAAAATCAATGACAAAAGGGGAAGGCAACATGCTATAATTTTCCCTTCCCTTTTTATGTATCCTATAATAAAATATATATATCCACCCAGAGGAAAATATAGGGTGTGAATGAAAATCCTAGTAGGATACCACAAATTATCTCTATAAGGTCTAAAAATTGGAATGTAAAAGATTCATATTTAAAAAAACATTTTTACAAAGAATTTTCCTAAATACAACTCATATATAAATAATTTAACACTTATTTTCATAAAATCCTTTTTTATTCTCAAAATAGAAATTTGAAAATTATAAGTGATATAAACAAGAAATCCTACTATGAATCAAGAGAATATCATGTTAAACAATATCCATGATACAACATATCATGTGATCCTATGTGAATCAACCTCATCTAAAACTCTATGGGAAAAAATACTGAAAAAAACCATGTAATAAATATCCTTAAATGAAGAAATACATCATATTATTCCCCTAGACTTTATTAAAATACATAAAAGACACTAAATAACTAAAATATGAATAAAATTGGATCCAACAAATATATATTCATAATGTAGTCCATCGACATGGAAAAGGCTGCCTCTTAGTTGTTCCACACACACTAAGGCTACCCATCTCTCTTTGTCGAAGCACATGAGGTTCCCAATATGAAAACTGTCAAAGTATATTTTCAAAACCATGTTCAAAATTTTAAAAAACATATTCACTGTCAATCCAATCCACATTGGTGTTTGAAAACCCATTTTCATTTCAAATAAATCTATTTTTAGATAAAAACCTTTTTCAAAAAATATTCTTTTCCATGAAAATTATTTTTAACCACATATCATCTCAAATAATTGAACATGCAAAAGGATTTAACATGGAATTTTAAAAAAATATTTTCCTCAAAATTAATATATAATCTCATACATCAAAGTAGAATAAACCAAGCATATTTCTATAATGGTGATTGGATACCCCATGAATGGCCCTCAAAAGACCAAAAATTCCATAAAACTGAAAGGTATTTTTAGAAACTCTATGTGATCAAATTTATGAATAAAAAACACATCTATCTTATTCAAAACTACAAAATTAATCTTGAAAAAAATTGATCACATAACAATAGATATGAACCTCAGCAAGCAAGATGACCAATCACTAAAAAAATATCTAGAGAGAGAGAGAGATACGTCAAAATCACCTAGGAGATCTCTAGGTCATGTGAAAGGTGGTTGCACATAGAATGATCCCTTAGTTTACCATTAAATGCTATAAATAGGTCCTAATCATGAATTGTTCGTAACATCTAAATCATTAACTCCTTTTATTTCATGATTAAACAGATTTATTAAAACCAGCCAGTGTTTTATTAAAAACTAATCTTTCATCATTACATGACATGAACCTGTTACGCACCTTGTAAATCCTTCAACCACTATATAAATTCATAAAATCTATCAATCCATGATTATAAATCATTTAAACCCCATAAATTGAATTTATATCTCCAAAAAATCTACAGTAACTCTAGGTTATGGTAGAAAAACACAAAGTCCCCACTTTTATCATTCTCTAAACATGGTAAGAACCGTGACAAGTTGTTGACAAAATTATTCATATATTTCATTAATTTAAATATTCACAAATCCATATAAATGTGATCATTTACCTATTAAAAACTCTCTACCCCATGAATCCCATAAATTCACCCAAATAAGGATGATAAACAAAACATAAAAAAGGGTGTTTTAGAAATGATTATTCGGGTGATACACTATGTTATGTAATTTTACTTCCTCAAAAAATATTATTTGTTGAATTTTATCAATATTGAATTTTTTACCATGAAATAGTGGTTTTGAAGACTGAATAATGAAAATTATATTTCTGATAATGTTACATCATAGTATATATTTTCATGATAAAATTAGGTAAATTTATATACATATTCGGAGGATGTTATCGATGAGTTTCATAACATTATTAAAATAAATTATCTATGATTTAGATATATAACGTTGACGAATGATTTAAATATAATAATAATGTAACTCTATGATTTTTTAAGGGATATTAAATATTAATTATTCCCCTGAATAATTTTGATAAAAAATGTTTATATATAGATAAAAATTTTGTGGAATATAATCTAGATAATCTTCGTTGGGTTTGAGGAAAAGTATTATGGTGTGTAATCAATCTATTCTTGAATTTTTTTTGTAGATTTAGAAATTATTTATCTAATTGTTTACTATATTTTTAGGAATTTTTATAAGTGGTATAGATCATAATAATGTTTTATTGTTGTATTCATTGATGATAATACGATATGAACATAAATAATGGGATTAAAATTGCTAAAAAAATATCCAATCTACAAAACACATGGATATCCTTTTAAAGAATAACTTTTCTAATTTTTTTTCATTTTCACTCTATATAACTCACCATAAAAGTTGTATGGATCAAAGGTCATAAATTATAAATAAAATGGGAAAAATATTTTTGAATCTGAAAAAGGATCCCATTTTGGGTTTCACTGATTCACCCCATTCAATGATTATCTCATGATGGTTTCATGATGAAGATAAAATACCAAAACATTTTATGTATATGTATTAATCCAATGAATTTTTTATTTTAATACTATCATTTATATAAAACATTGAGTATATAATTACAATGTCACTAATCTCCATGTACATACAATGAAAATTTTGAATGAGATATCTCACATTATACAATATCATCACTAACTATTAATCTTAAGCACAATAATATCAAATATTTATTATAAGTTCCCAAATTTATGTATTCTATTTTATGTATTAGAATAAATTCAATAAAAAAAATTTTTTATACTAAAAAATTATAAGAATAACAAAATATTGCCTTCAAACATTTTCTTAATCAATATTCATAATTTATTTTTGGTCAATTTTTTGAAAACTATTCTGAAATAAAATTTAAATATAAAGGAGTAAATTAATAAATTATATATAGTATAATGTTATTATTTTAAACATAATTTACTATAAAGTCAAAAAAATTTCAAAATAATTAAATCATATATCTAGTCTACATTATTTATTGATAAGTTAACTACTAAATAAAGTGTCCTTGTACTTGTTTTGTTTAATGTATCTTGAAAATAATTTCAAAAAATATTATATATTTATTTTTTATCACCATTAATATTTCAATTATTACAAGAAAATTTACCACTTTCTTATGTGATCGTTAATCCTTCTTTATCAATGTATATTTGAATCAATATCTCACTACCCTTTTTAATTTTCTCAAAATTGAATAGTGGCCATGTTTCTCAATATATAAGAGAAATATAAATTAAATGGTTTGTATTAAAACAATACCAACAATCAATATCATTGATATTGTAGGGACAATAATATTTTTCATATAAAACATTTCTGAAAGAATGTAGTTTTTGAATAATTTATTTTCAAATTTATATTTAATATATTAAATAATTCATTATCCATATCCATAAATTAATAAATGATGATCATATTCCCAACAACATAAAATATTACATTCATTACTAATAAATAAAGTATGTTTTTATACATTAATTTTAATCCATTGTTCTTATGTAAGAAAAAGTAATCAAATTTCTATTTTTAGAAGACACATATTAGTAATTTTTAAATCTAAACCCACTATTCTTGGTATATGTAGATCATATTTGAATTTTTTTCAATATAAATTACCATGTATTAAAATAAAATATAGGTATTTACATAATCATTAATATATTTATATACATCTCAGAACCCCTATAGATCCATATATATATGTTTAAAGAGCTTCCAATATCTTATACCCATGAGTTTTAATTACAAAAGTTCCTTATAATATATAGTTATTTCAAATCATATTGTTTGTCTATATAATTGAAAATAATTATGTAGTTATTATACCAATATAAAAAATTACTTCCATTAAACTTTTACTTATTATTGATCAAAATGTTTAATGATATAAATTTTTATATAATATTACAAAAATAAATTGTTTTTGGATGAGTTTCACATATTAAAGGTATTACAAGATGAAATTTATTGATTATAATAAAAAATATAATTATGATCACTTTACATCATATTTGTTAGTGGTCCCTGGTCTATAAATCCCATTAAATTATTTTTTATTTTTTATTTCTATCCATTATAAATTTTAAGCAGGAAATCATGTGAACTATATTATATATTACTATTGTACAGTTAGAGGTAAAAAATATTTTGAATATTAATATTATAAATTATTATAAATCCATTCCTATTATATTCAAACCAATAAAGTTACTCAAATCATGTTTCCCATATATGATTATATGATATAATAAAATATATTTTATGGTTACCATATCATGTATTACTTGTAAAAAATAATCCTTTTTCAGTTAGTAGTTACATCCATTTGTACAGGGTGATTAATATATGATTATAATGATTTAATTTTCACACCTCTTACTTATTATATAAAATTAATATGTTTCAATAAAATTAGTATATAATAATTATATATCCACTCAATTACATTATGAATGAATTTATTTAAAAAAAATTCAAAATTGAACAATTACATGAATTATTCACATGAAAATTGTATAATAATAATTATAGTGGAATTTTTAGGTCGTAAAAATAATTATGTATGTGGGAGGAATATGTATATAAATCATTCTAGAATTACATAATAAATAAAAAATTTATAATGGATCATGTTTCTTTATCATGTATAATTAAAATGAACCATAATAAAAAGTATGAGTAAATAAATCACACGCAAGTAACACAATAATTTACTAGTTTCACTCATTATAGTCTACAACAAATTTATTAAAAAATCATTATTTCCAAATTAAATTAATATTATGATTAATATTATCTGTATGATAAGGAATATTAAACTCATTATCAACATTGCTGAATATTTTGATACAACATTACCTCCATGAACTGATTTAACTAAAGATAATAATGATTAAGTAATAACACATTCAATAAATTAGTTGATCAATTAAGAAAAAACTAAATGTTACCTATTATTACTCTTTGAATTTATAAAATGTCTTATTTGTATCATCCAGTATCACAATTTAATATGTTGTTGGATATAATTTATTTTTTATCTTTATATATACCCTTTTAATATAAGTTAAATATGTCAATCAAAAGTACCTCCATGAATAAATTTTGATAACACACAAACACAAGATCATTCTCCCCCTTTATTAAATAATTTTGGGATTTCTATAAAGACACTAATGATTATGAATTATCTCTCTTTATTTATAATTATCATTATATCTTAATAATAATCAAAAAAATAATGATCCCCAAACATTAACATAGTCACTATATGGGAAAAATATTCATTTCTTGGTAAGATTTCCAATTTTCTACAAAAAATCGGTTTATAAAGATACTGTCTACATTCTTGTCAATTACTTGCCACATATACATTATCATTTACTTAAAATACCTCAATGAAATCATAATTTCTCAGTCATTATAGTATAAATAGGTTATATAAGCAGAATTATATATATGAGAATATACCCCTATCAAATCCAATGTATCATAACATTTAGTTCCACCAACAACCAATGGTTCTTGATCTATGTATAATGGAATATTGAATTACATTATAAATTTCATCCTTTTTTAAATAATGAACATTATAACACCCTTAAATTCATATATATCACTACTAAAACTTAATTCTGGTGAAGCACCACTAGTAAATTGCTAATCTTTATCTAATTTTGTGAAAAATAAGGTTTAATATTTTTTATCTTATAAGGGCGTGGAAGGGGGAGAACCCACTGCAGACTCCACTACAATCTATCTCCATTCAATATGGAGTAAATATATCTAATTTTTAAAAATTTTTATTAATGTTACATCCATGAAATTATAAAAATAATTAAAAATATATATATTCATAATGTTATAATGATATATAACAAATTACAACCCAAGAATATAACAATAAATTGAAGTATTTAGAAAAAACAATTGTTTATACATAAATCTCCCTTCATCTAAATTATATGTAATGTTCTCAAATATTGTTACCTCATATCATTATCCATGATCAAGTATTGGAAACATTTACACGCTTATGCTTCATACCATATGGCTGAATGAAATTCTTTTGTGGAAATTCTCTTACGCTCCACCACTTTAGACCCACTAGAACAATTCTCTATCATGTTTAACCAAATTATTAATATTTTTTTTTTGGAAAATATGGAATAGTTTAATACATGAACCATTTAAAAAACACACCAAATATGACATTATATATGAGTTACTATTCACGATTTATTCATTCGTAGTGATACCATTATAGTGTTCTATTATATTTCTAACCACTTAAGTTGTATGATACAGTTTTCAGTTATCATACCACATTTATCTATATAAAAAATTATCTAGAAAAAAAATATCTTACGATATCTTTAATTATTATCTTATCAAACATTAAAAAATTATCATTAATATATATTAAGACATGCAAAAATAGTATAACCCATTATATTGTTTAGAAATAAAACTTACTATCAAATGAAATGAATTAATGAAATATTTCATAATAATATCACTAAAATCAGCCATTCTGATATGTTTTATATCTCCCATATTGAGATGAAAAATTAAAAATTTAATATAATTATCAATATAAATACTGTTAATAATATGAAAAAAATATCATATATAATATATGGTTAAATATTTTAAAATCCATAATGTATATGGTTGAAGGAGGGAGTACTTGAAATTGATTTTCATATGATATGGGATTGAACAATAAGTTTTACTTTTATGATTTTGAAATGTTTTATTGAGAGGAAATTCTATGAGAAAAAAATCTGGACATTAGAAAATTTTACATTAATCTCATAATATCCTATCAACCCCTACTCTTGATGAAATGTTAATTTATTTCAATATGGTTGTTACTGAATCGATAAATTGGTCCATTATAGGAATTATAGAAATATTATTAACATAGATAATAGATATGAGATGATAAAATCATTCATTATCATTGGTGATATGTTTTTTTATCCAAAATAATAGAGTTATAGAATGATTGGTAACTATAAACAGTAATCATTTTTTTGAATGATGTGTTCTAATTTGAATTAAAATATATAAATTCTTTTTTTCAATATATATATAATACTCCCCAAAATATAAATTTCATATAAAATATTAATCATACTAAATTGAAATAATTGAATCAAACATACCTCTTTATATCATTTATAACATGGTATGGTTAATAATCATGAGAACACAAAATATATCTGAGTATTATATTTACACAATCTCAGAGACATTACTTAATTTAAATTTGGAATCATAATAAAAAACATGTCTCAAAAAATTAAATTTTAAATTATATTGTAGAAATTAATATTTCTATTATTATTCAATAAAAAATAACATCTACTTATTTCTTAAATTATACGTTTATCATTTTGGTTATTTAAGAGACTAATGTTCTACATGATTTACACACATCCTCCTGAATATTCTATAAAATAATTATTTTTTACATTCAAGGATAATTAAATGAAAATATTTTTTTCTGTTTTTTCTTTAATCTATATGCCAGAGAATATATGAAATACCTCTATTATGGGAATTATAAAATCATTTTTATGGGGCGGGGGGTTTATTCATAATCATAGTTATTTTAACCCTAAATTATAATGAAATTAACTGATACCAAAACCCTTGTTTGACTATCAAATTATTTATTGATAAAAATTCCTAATAAAATATTCCTATAAAATGGTTTTGTATTTTAATATATATAAATGTTAATACAAAAATACTAGTGTTAGTTTCATAGTATTAAATAATTTCATCTCTAGAACCCCAATTTATTATAATTTTATTATATATATTTTTTTGGAGTTATAAAAGATTCTTGATGTCTAACTGTTCAAGAGGTCACATAATGCTATAGGTTGGATCATTTTGATTTTAATGATATAACCTAGATTTTCAATTATTGAACTAGATGTCATAGCGAATTATGTGTTAAACATGGTGCATATCACCCTATGAACTGGGGGTTTATCTGGTGAAATTTTCATTGCAGATACCATTCAATACATGAACATAAGGTTTAAATTAAGATATTTTTGGTGGAATTCATCTCATGGTTTATTTTTAACACCATGAATGGTCTTACACAACATTTAATATTTTTCACTTAATTTTACCCAATTCAACCCTTCAATACTTGGAGATAACTTTTTTTTATCTAATTCATCTAAACATAAGATCACAAAATGATTTTCTTCTCCTCATATCCTGTTGATTTTTAGACACTACATCATTATTGAATCCTGATTTCATGATGTCAATCAATCGTTTCTCTTGGTTACTCCCTTATTTCTATCCATTTTCCTTATTTAATTAGTTTATCATAATCCCATGAACCCAATGTTATTCAATGGCCATTTTGGGGGTTCACAGTTTGTTATTCATTAGAGTTTTAATTTTCTTCGGATTACTTAGGTCCCCTTGTTGCTTGTTTGAATGTTCTATACTAGAGGTGAAAAATTGTGATTCTATTATTAGTTGAAGTAGGTAAGTGTTTATGTTGCCTCCCTTTATTTTGAATGTTATTTATTTATTAAGAATTTATGGATCCATTTTTATCAAAATATAATTATATATGATAGCTATAATAACTTTAATACTTCTATAGAGTGACTTCTAACATGGAATAAATGTTTTCAATGGTTTCATATTTTTAAAAGATATATTTTATAGGAATTGTTTTTAAAAAATTCGGGTTTGATTATATTAAATTGAGAATTAAATGGAATATGAACCTCATTAGGTCATTATGAAAATTTAATAGAAAATGATATTATACTTTTTTATTTTTTTTAGAGAATAGTGCATTGTTTTTTTATTGCAGATGTTTTTTGGTGAATCATTTTAGAATGTGTTTTTAAAATGAATTTATTTCATTTTGTTTTAATGAATCATCTGAAAGGAAATTACGAAACACTAGAAATATCATGGAATTTTTATTCTCAATTAGTGAAGGAATTTATATAATGTTTAATGGGGTTTCATATGTGGTAGTTGTATGAGATTAATTAATCCCATGATTTTTTTTTTCATAGGTTATGTCCCAATGGGGTATGAATTATTTTATATGAGACACATATATTATAATTAGGACTATTTCATGTGATGAATTTTGGGGTGAGGAAATTTTATTATTCATGATTTTTGGTTCACATATGCTTGATTGATTTCATGCCTCCAATTAAGATCGGTCATTTGTACCACAAGTATCTAATCATGAAATCTATATATACATATTTCATTAGTTTAGTAAAATTATCATCCTTGTGGACTTGTGATAGTCTTTTTTCACCTTATGGTATTATGACATTCATTTTCGTTAGGTACGAAAATGTTGAGTTTTACAGAATATTGATTGATACTTGATGATAATGTCATATCATTGTTGTTGTATTGGACATTTCAATGATTGATATCAGACCTCCATAGTACCTATGATGTTTTTGGTCTTTCTATTTGATTATTGGAATGTATTATTTGATTACTGGGTAATAAATATTTTAATTGATTGGTTTTAATAATTTATAAACCAATTATGAATCAATTTATTTTCATTATATTAATTTCTTTATTAAAAATGATTTTAAAAGTGGGAGTAATGTGGGTTCATCGATAAAGGATATATTAGCCTATAATATGTGTTAAATAAATATTATTTTTACTTAATATAAATAAAATTTAAAAATATAGAATGGTTTAGGATGTTATAAGAGATTTCATATAATAATTATCGAAAATATTATTCTTTAATTGTATTTCATAGTATTATAAATTAAATATCAATTTTAAGAATTTTGAAATGAAAATTTGATTAATCATATTTGGTAGGTGTTTCTCACACAAAATATACACCATTCATTGTATTTAGATCTTATATATTCTTTTGAGGTTCCACGACTCTAGATTTCCATGGGATTTTGTTGATTAGGTTGACCATGGGTGTTAATTTATGGTTTATGGAGTCTATTAATTGTAATTTTGGGGTTTAATAGGATAGATTTTTTGGTTGTTTATTTTACTAATTTTGTGAATCTCTACCATCATCATTAATTTGTTATCTGGGTTTAGATTTATTTTATATTCAATGATATTTATTTCATTATTTGTTTAGTTCCTGGGATGTATTATTTTTATATACATTATAAATTGTTTGGTTGTTTCATGTACTTTTACAAATTTTCATTGTGTTATGCATGTTCAACATATGGATATGTCATGCTATAATCTTGATGGATTCAATTTGATTTAGTTATTATATTTTTAGTGAAAACCCATTCCTAAATATTTATGTGTTTTTTCAAATGCACTAGTTTCTAGCAGATGGTGTCTAGAAATACACCTTTGGTATATAACAAGTCAGCTCGATTTCTCAAAATAGGGAAGGTTAGGGTTGTTTATAATGTCATATAATTTAAAAACCATTTTTATATTTATGGTTCATCTAGAAAGAATGCATATTTAGCTTATCATTTTAATTCATTAGGTACATGTGAGGAAGATCTTCTTTAGCACTTTATACATCAGAACATAGATTTTTCAGGGGTGGTTGGAATTTGAGTCTTGAATTTCAGTTTTTAAAAAATTATACATATATTTTGGTAAGAATTTATTGTATCTTGATCCATGATGATTATGTTATGGATGTCGGGGGATGCATAGAGTTTCAAAGGAGAAATTTGAAAAGGATACAATGTTACACAATTATCCCACAAAGTCTATTAAATCGTATGGAGTACATAAATATTGTTCTTGAACCATTATAGATCCCATTTAACTGTCAGAAGATATTTTCCCATTCATGAATCCTCATCTTTCATAAATATAATTATTTTATAGAGTGGTTATTTTTCATCCCCCATATTCTAAAATGATCCCACCGGCCTATAAAATTAATGCGATTTTAATTAAGGGATTTTCTAATATTGAATTTGAATTAATAAATATATTTCCAATTGAGGTTTATAATGGATTATTTTTCACCCTTCATGATATTTTTCAAATGGGTTTTGAAAGTGAATTTTATGATAAAAAAGAAATTTTGAAATCATTTGTTTTTAGACCTATTTTATGGTGAGTGTGAAATTTTTTATAATTTTATAAAATGATTTCTTTTTTATTATTGGTATTATCTTTTAATTTTTTAAGAATTTTATTTTCTTCTGAAAATTTGAATTATAATTTAAATTGGATGAGTTTCTAGATTTTTTGGGTAAAAGATGGGTTTAGTTTAAAATGATTAATTTTAGAATCTTTAATTTTTTCGCAAAATGGGTTTATATATATATATATATAATTTTTAGTTTTTTCAAAGGTGATTAATTTATAAATGAATTTTAAATCAATATTTGATAAAAAAATTATTTTAAAATGTTGTGATGAATTTTTATTTTCAGATATAGAATTGTAAATATGGTCCAGAATGTATTTTGGGGAATTGAATGTTGGATATTTTGAAAAATAAATTAATAAAGATGTGTCTTTAGGTGTTTTGGGTTTTTTTTAAATGATTGTTTTTTATAAATTTTAATTGAGAGCTGGATTTTTAAGATGAGTTTTTATGTTTTTTATGGGGTTTTAAGGGTTTGTAATTGTTTTCATCTAATAGGCATCATTTGTTTTGAATTAGGAAAATTTTGTTGATATGGTTCCTTGTTTTGTATTAGTTGTTATATGACTCCCACTGGTGTCTTAATAAAGGATATGGTGTTCAGAAATATGTGTTTTTTCATATATGGCATCTTATAATGACAAAATTGAATTTTTCATGTCCTTGACTCTGTACATACTCTAGGTGTAGTATTGGATCGATGAGTCATTTTTCATTATTGGTCCTCCTTGATTATTGTATTTATTTCTCTATGGTATCTTGGTTATAATAATGTATTAGAGTTTTTTAAAATGATTATAGTTATGTCTTTGTGGGTTTCGTTATATGGTATCCTTGGTAGATGAGTCATATGGTTGTTTTCTTTGGACATGAGTGTTTTTTATATGATATTATATATTTTGGAAGACATGATTTTTGGGTGGGTTGATGATTTAGGGGTTTGTTTCTTTGTTTATGACATTAGGTTGTTCATACTTGTGCAACTCATTGATTTGGGTGGTGTCTTATTAGGATGTACAATGGTTCATTTCTCTCGCAAGTTTGGATTTGAGATCGATTGATAATGGGTGAACATGCCTCTGTGCTTGGTTAACTCAAATGAGTGTCACCATTGGTTTTTTGATAACATGATGGTGATTATAATTTTTTTGGCTTAAAATGTTTTGGTGTTATAGAATTTAGGTTATATCATACCTTATTCAGTATCATTACTCAGGTTCTAAGGCCCATGTTATTTCATTATGTTTCATGATTTTAAATTTTAATTAATAGTTTATATTTTCTTAATATTTTATTATCTGGTGGTAGATTCTAATTATAGGAGTTGTGCTTGAAATTTTGTCATTTTTCCTCATGATTGGAGCTAGTTATCAGGTCCTTATCAATGGTTGGTTGAATTGGGTAATTCATGTGAAATTTTTAGAGATACATTCCCATGGTATATTCTTCAATTAAGTGGTTTATCCTTCTTTATATTAATTTTTTGTTAGATTATAAATTTTATGGAGTATATTGTTTGGAACCCTTACCATTTAGGAATGATTCGTAGTGGTGATCACAATTTATTTTTGTTTAAGTATTTTACAAGATATTTGTGGATCTATCTTACCAGTTTAAGTGAATTGTTTGTGTCTGATGGTTCTTTTATTTAGGTATTCTCCCTACAGTTATTTTCCCACCCACTAACCATAGTGTGTGATATTTACTGATTGTATCTTCTCATCAGTTATACTCCCAAAAAATAAACATTAGGGATAAAAAATACGATGTTGGGGAGAATTCTATCATCATAGTGTTACATTATGTTATTTCTTATTATTTCTAATTTTTTGTAGTACATTGTAACTATCAATGGTTTAGGGTGCTCTAGGAAGACTAGCGAAATTGAAACTCAGAACCTATAGCATTACATACTATGAAGCAGAGGATTACACTAAGACTCACCCTCATAGTGTCTTGGGTGTTCTCCCTAGTGTATTTTACCTCGTGAAATTTTATAGGGGTTACTATTAACCCCATGAATTGTGGTTCATCCTATGAATGGGATATCCCAGATTCAAATATTTTGGGTTAACATAATATTAGCACTAGTGACCCTTAAGTAATTGGTCTCCATTTTTTATCTATTGCTCAACTAGGCATGGGAGCAAGAGAGGAATCTCTCCTCAACCTCTAATCTTGATTTTCTTGTCCTCTAACCATATTAAAAGTATATTTCTTAAGGAAACACTATTCATTCTCTTGGCATCCCCCCTCCCCCTCCTATAATTCTCTCTTATTTTAGTTTCTTCATATCCCATGAAACATAGGTATGTTAATGGAGGGATTTTGTGTTTATGTTCACTTATTATTGGGTTTTTTAATTTATTGAGTACATGTATTCCATTTTTTATAGTATGATCACTGTTCATCGAAGGTGAGGCATTTCAAATCAATTTTTGATTGATGGATGATATTTTATCTCCGATTATGTGGATTTTAATTTTCTATTTGACTCATTAGGGTGTCTTTTTTATCAAATCAGAATAATATATTCTGTTCACATCATGTTTACTAAAGATTTTATTTTTTCTCACCTAGAATAAATGATTTTAATGGTTTTATATTTTTACATAAAATATTTTTGACACTAATTGAGTAATATTTTAAATGTTTTTATTTAATATAAATTAATTTTTACTGTATATTTAACCCTTGTTGGGTCTTGATTTAAATTAAAGTTTTTTTTTACTTTTGTAGATTTATTATGAAAAGTGGGATTTATCTTTAATTATTTTACAAATTATTTTAGGTGAGTAATATTACAAGGCAGTTTAAAAACTAATTTCAATGGGTTAATTTTAATGATTTGTTTATAATAAAATTTTAAATGACTAAAAGTGAATTGTAATTCTGAGTATTATTTAATGATGCTATGTATGGAATTTTCAATATTTTTTCAAATTGTGTTGTTTTGTGACACCCTTTTGTGCCCCTGAACGATTATTCTAGGTATAAATTAATACCCTATGGTGTATTTTTTATTTTTTATTTAATATGGATATTGTGATTGGGGTTGTATCTTATAAGGGACTTTGAGTTGAGGGAGTTTTTTTCAATAATTTATAGAGCACATATGCTTGATTGATCACTCAACTCCACCTTATATTAGTCATGCGAAGCTCGGGTAGCTATATAAGATGTCTAGGTTTTCTTTAGTATACTAGTTTAGTAAATTTTTTTGATTAGTTTCCTTGGGATAAACTATGTTATGACTATGGGATTGTGCCCCCGGATTAGGATATATAGGGTATTACAGTAATGTAGGGAATATTGTCTGATGCTAGACACTGATATGTTAAGATAGTAATATTTTAAATTGACCCCCATAATCCTTAGTTCCCATGATGTTTGTGATTCTTCTATATGTATATTGTCATTTTTATCCATGTTATTTGAAATTTTATATAATACTTTGGTTCTATTTAGAATCATTTTTTCCAATTCATTTTGTTACATTTTTGATCTTATCAAAAATGGTTTTGATTGATGATTTAAAGAGGGATATTTAATAATAGGGATGCATGGAAAAGAATTAATTTCATTATGAAAATATCACTTTTGAAAAATGAAATATAAATTAATAAAAAAAATTTATATGATATTGGTATTGATATACTTCATAATTAAAAAAATATTGGATAATTTTAGGATAAACATTATTTAATGAGATATCATTTCAAAGGTACTATGTAAGATCCTTTATGAGATCCTTTTTGGATTTTTTTGCTCACACCCTACTTAGAAAATTTGGGGTATATATTTATTATTGTTTCATTTCATGTTTTATAGCTCTATAATTCATGTATGATGGGTTGATCAAGATGGTGGCAGATATGGATTTATAGAGTATGGTCACGGGTCAAATGGGGTTTTGCGATACCATTTTTTTGGGTTTTTTTTATTTTTGGGATTCTATAGTATCCAACTTAATAGTATCTGTATTTATTTTATTCTATGATTATTATTTCTTTATTCACTTAAATCTTGTGATGTATCATTTATTCTTGATACATAATCTGTTATTTTCAAATTTATCATCCTTTTATTGTTGGTGTGGATATCTAACATATGGATGGGTCATACTGGGTTATTGATGGATTATTTGGGATATTTGTATTTTATTTTGAAAGTAGAACTATTCCCAAACTATTATGATTTGATGGTTTGGAACAAGTAGCTAGCCCAAGGAGGTTGGGAATGCTCCTTGGGTATGTCACAGACCAAACTAGGTGCCTATTCCTTCGAGATTATGGATTGTTTCATTACATCGATGATTTAATGATTCTAAATTAATCATATTTGATTTGAAATATACTTGGATAATCAATGAAAACTTCTTATTGAAGGATTTCATCATCAACAGTTGACATAATTCCCATATATAAAACAAAAACTCTTCTCTATACAACAATAGAAAGAACTATTTTGAAATCATCATACCTATTTGGTAATGAAAATTTATCATTTATATCCTCCACAAAAATATATGGATAAGATTTTCATATAATTATGAATTTATCTATGATTACTTCACCATTTCATATAGATGGTTCGAATTCAATCATTTCATTCTGATAAAATTTTTTAAAAATTAATTTTTTCCCTACCTCTTGATTATTTTTATTATCAATATTGTATAATTACCTAATAATATATTTAACAGAATTATAATATATTAATACCTTATTGTTTTCCTTAGACTTATTTTCTGATCAAAGGGAATTACCTTTCAGCCTCACCATTTTATTAGTCTACACAATAGTATACATGTCACTCCTAATGTTTTTTATATCCACAAGTCTTGATCCATAGTTTTCTTTAGGAAAATAGAGTAATTCAATAATATCACATTTTATCTCTTATCTAGGATTATTATAAATTCATCCCGATCGTTTTGTCCAACTATGTCAAAACCCTAAGGGGGCGGTGAATCATGGTATGACATATTAATACAAAATACCATTTTGATCTTGTTTCATTGTTAAACATAACTCTCTTCTATCTATTTCCCATAGAAATGTATTCACAGATATTAAAGCATGCATGAAGAACAACAGTTGTAATATGATTAACCTTCACTGGGATATGTCCAAGGTGCATACAAAGAAAATATGATGATGTAAAAAATCCATTAAACGCACACCTCTATTTATAATGTTTGGAGTGATCCAATTTCTTCTCGATGTTGACAACCAATCACAATATGAATGCACACTAATCTCTCAAATGAAGTATTCTTACAACATCGTCAGAACATCCACTGACATTTAATAGAATTTTAAGTAACCATAGTATCTAAAATGAATGCATCATCCCCTGTATGTATATGTCCTTTTAATGTACCACTTTTTCCTAATGATGAATACTGTTTTACCACATTTGTACTAGAAAATTGAAAATCATTCACACAAACCTTATTGTGCCTTGCACACAACTTTAATGCCCGGAACACAACATTTATATTTTGTTCTGAAACAAATTTTTTGTGAAACTCTAATCCCTTCGTTCAATGTCGTTTACCTAATATTATTTGCCAATTCAGAGATCAAATTTTCTCTCAGTCTTTAGTTCCTTCAAATGAGTAGGGTTTCCTCTTATTTATAGGCACCATCCACCCCATCAAATAATTTTCGACACATCGGGTAATATGACCTATGTGTGTGCACAAACCAATTTGACATCATATTGGTTGTGCAGTTTTCTTTTATGAAGCCTCATAATTCACGAACATTTGAAAATATTTCGTGCACTTCATGGATTTTCCATGTATCAATATTCTGATCCTAAAACATTCCTTATGGTCATGTTTCCATACCATTTTCACTTTTTCATGCAATTTCCATTGTAAAAAACACTGTCACGACCCGTCCTAGTGGGGTCCATGTCGTTGATCCCCACACCCACGTCCAATAGGCTAGGGTCTAGTGACTAGTACTGAGCCGGCATATAAATAACATAGGGGTCATTGTCTATGTTTATGTACACATGCACACATCTCCTTGCCCAAAAATGCTGAAATGTAAAAACCACTAATGAACAATATGCATTCATACAACTAAACCCAACCAACAGAGTACAACAGATGTAAAGTGCGGAAGGTAAAACTTGGCCAAAATACATGCCCACAAAAAACAAGAGTATGAAAACTATACAGTCTAACGTATAATGACAAATAGGTACTGGGACTTCTACTCAAAGTCCTAGTAATGTCTTATCTTGGAGGGAACTCATAATTCTTGGTCTGGTCCTAGTCCACCTTGGACTCCGTCCAAGGGTCTCTCCTCTGCACAAGACATGATATATGCCAGAAAATCCCATGCAGGGGTGAGTATACCAATACTCAGTAGGGGGCCAACAAAAAACCACAAATAAAATCACAAAGGAAACGTATAGTCAACACTACAAAGTATATGTCTATTGAACATATAATAGGACAAAAACAATCGAGATACACTCAAATACCAAACCCATAGTCTAGGGATAAGTCTGCCAATTGCATACCCTAGCTAGGGATTCAGTTTGATGGTTCCACGAAGCACTCATATGAGAGAACTCACTCCACGAGTCTTAAATATCTGATGGAATCCATCCTAGAAGTACTATCCATAATAAAAAGTCATTACAGAAACATAAACTCTTTTCGAGAGAACACACTCATGTGTGGGGAACGATTAAGATACATAGATGAAGACCACTTCCAAGTCCTCAAAAGATACTGTGACTCTTCCTGATTCACATGCTTAGTAGAGGATCAATGTCATGTAAGACTATTCACATCGATAGCTGACTCTACCTATGGTCAAGAATGGATTGAGGATCTCTCTCTGGGTCACTTGGAGGGAGACATGACTCTATCTTGGAAATTCTTGTTGAAGGGATCATACCCCTGTAAAAGGAAAAAATACCTAACCATCAGGGGAATGAGAAAAATTGGAACGAACACAAGCGAGACATGTCCATGATAAGTTTGACAAGTCATTAAAGCCATGTTCCAGGATATACATGAGGTGTATATGGTTCACACGCCACGTCTCTCGACAATTGGTACTACTCATGTAAAATGGACTGAGTTAGAAGAACATGTCGTATTGAAATGTATGTACATAGTGTGTAGTATGAACCAAACTTTTTGTCCGTGTAACTGAGGTCCCCTTATTGTATGTGGTTATGTGCCCGTACATGGTTTAAACACGTGTGTGCCATCTCGTGTAACTAGTACATGGTCTAGTCTGTGCAACTGGCCTGGTATGGTCATGTTGGGGAGAACATGACAATGTACCCACCCGGTGTCCATGTATCTTCTGAGATACACATCGGGCCCTTGTTAGGATATACACGCCACGTGAAAATGGTCACACGCTTTGTTTCTACTTCCTATCACCCATAACTCCAGCTGGCACTGGGTGGGTCCCACACTTCGGGTCCCCCTGGAGGCACATAGTGTTCTTCATATATTTCCTTTCTCAAACACTAGCTACCACTGCTGGTCCATATGGCATATTCATTATGATACACGCCATGTGTTCCAGAAATTTCCAAAATCGGGGAACTACTTCATCACACTTCAGTGAAGCTCTGATCTTCGTTCCGACAATACGTATTCCAAAAAAATCTAAATTCTAGGTCTCCCCGATTTCAAAAGGCTACTTTGGGTTTTTAGGTCATATGATCACCCTTGAAACACACATCGATCCACCCGCGTGATGAACACTCGATGAACAGTCTCCCTCGATCTGAGCTGATTTGTCATCGGCCATCATCATCGAACCTCTGCTAAATCAGTGCAATGTCTAATCTTTAATTTGGGATCATTGTAATTGAAAACATATGTGAAAACATCCATTTTTCATAACCCCATGAATAACACAAAGAACACGGGGCTAAAGAGTGAGAAAGAAAAAAAAATAAACAATAGAGGAACATAACTACTCCATCATTAATCGCAATAGTGATCCTCTCTCGTTAAAAGGTTTAACATGTGAATCAAAATGATAATTCAAAAATTATCATAAAATTAATTCCCTAATCAAAAACCTAAAAATGATAAGAAAATTAACACCCTCCCACAAGAACACAAGATCCACAGATCACATTATTTATGGGTTGATCCACATTCACCGTTTAAGATTAGAATGAGGAAATGAAGAATCTAAATTACAATGCCTACCTCGATTCAGTTGAAGAAAAATCATATAATCCCATTCATTGGAGAGGTTCTTCGAATTTTGGATGCGTCAATCGATCATGTTGTCATTGTCCGCCAATGGGTTCTCCTCCATAGCTCCAATGTAAAATCCATAATTTCTAGGGTAATTCCACTAACACTGCGAACATTCCATAAGTATGAATTTATAAGGGAGGATTAGGCCTCTGCAAAAAAAAAAGGAATCATATTAAGTAAATTAATTTGAAATTAATTTTATTTTCATTAATAAGACTATAAAATACCTTTTGTAGCTGACCCGCACCGGTCGATGCTATGCCTTCCTAATGTAATGTCCCTACTCTGAACGCAATAGTTACCTTGGATTTTTGATCCGAGAACTAGTTTAAATGTAATTAAACATTATTAGGAAAACTGATCACGTGAACAATTTAAAATATTAATTTATTTAAAAAATTCATTCCGGGCACTCGGGGCCTCAGAATCGCACAACATTGAATAGACTAGTCTCAAAATAATTAAATATAATATTTTAAAATAATACAAAAAAAATCTGAGACATTACATTCTCCCCAACATAGAAATTTACGTCTCGTAAAGCCAAAAAAATGCTACTAAAAAAGTTGTGGGTACTAGGAATGGATATAAGCCCCCCTCAAATGTGCTCTCTTAAAGATTCACGTGCTGCCACCAGACACGTACCAATGGAATTGATCTCCCATGAAGGATCCTCTCTTCCCATTCCCTAAGCTCCACTGGATACTCAGCAAAGGTCGCTCCATCCTCGATGTCTAGCTCACCTTAGATGATGACGTGTGATTATCCATGCACGTACATCCTCATCTGCAACACATGGAAGACATCATGTACCTTGTGCAACTATGGTGGTAGAGTTAGGTGGTATGACACCTCACCAACTCTGCGTAGTATCAGAAAAGGTCGTATTAACTTCATAGATAGTGTGCCGCCCCAACCAAATCTCTACAAACTCAATCAAGGTGACATAAAAAAGAATACATAGTCCACCACCTCGAACTCCAGAGGTCTCTGTCTTCTGTCAGCATAAGACTTCTTCCATCCATGTGCAGTCTTCATCCGCTTCCGGATGATATGTACCTTCTCTGTGGCATCTCGCACCAACTCTAGACCCATAAGTGATGAATCTCCAGTGTCGGTCCAAAAAAGTTGTGACCGACATGGTCTCTGATATAAAAAATCGAACGATACCATACAAATGATAGAGTGGTAGATGTTGTTGTACAAAAACTCTACCAGTGATAGGAATTCCTATCAACTGTGACCAAATTCCAAGATACATGTCCACATCATATCTTCTAGAACCCGAATGGTCCTCTCGGTCTGGCTATATGCTTGATGGATGGAACGTTATTCTCAAGCATAGTTTCTCCCCAGAATCCTCCTACAATCCCTTCCAAAATAAGTTTGTGTACAGGTGTGTCAATCCGATACTATTGTCGAAGGGATGCCAGGAAGCTGAAATATCTCCTACACATTGATGCATCCCAATATTTCTATAGAACACCATTCCCTGATAGCTATGTAGTGGGCAGACATGGTGTGACATCAGCTATCTCCAAGACAGAATTTTCCCCTTGGACATTCATGGTAATCACATCACGAAGTCTGTGGATATTTGATCCCACATCCATTCTAGATCTTCCAGGGGATGAGATAATCTTATTGTAACATGGTGCTCAACCATCATCTCCTATCATGTAAGTCATCCGGAAAAGAACTTTGCTACTGCCCACTTCATGCCTAACAACCAGAATTGTTGTCAGAGATCCCGGTACATCTTCGCCACTCCAGGATGTACCACCAAGGGGGATGTAAGAAACTCTCTTAGGACATCCTCCTGCAATGCCACTGGAACAACAATTCACCCTCTTAAAAGAACTACGTGCTCTCCACCATTTGAATATCTATCAAGGGCCTTCCTTGAGGATAATTGAGATCATAAATCCTCACAATCGACATACGTAAGATGTGCCACCCTAAATCGTTGTAATATTGCGGGGGGGGGGGGGGGGGTGAAAACCATCGAGTGAAGGTATGTTGCATCCTCTCTATCCCTAACGGAGAACTGTAACGAGGCCAACTATTTCATCGCCTCAGTCAACGGCTACAACCTCGATCTACTACTAAGAGAATCATCAACCTTTTACCCCTTCCTAAGTGTATATATGAGCTCAAAATCATAGTCCAAGAGGAACTCTAGCCAATGCCTCTATCTAATATTCATATCCCACTATGAGAATATGTACATGAGGTTTTGGTGGTCAGAGTAGATGATGAACCACTCGGGCATAAGGTATTGTCACTAAATCTTCAACGCGAATACTACCAGTTCCAACTTAATATCAAGGGTTTTATAGATATTATCATTTGTCATAAGATTCTGTGAACCATAAGAAATCACTTCATGTCTCTACATTAGCACAAAGCGAATCCTGGTCCATGATGCATCATTGAAAACTATGTACTCAACACCCTCCTATGACAATCTCAATATGAGGGTGCTCGTCAAAATCTATATGAAAATCTAAAAATGATTTTGGAACATCTTCGTCCACTTGAAGGGTTTCACCTTCTTGGTAATGGTCATCAATGTTGCTGATATATAGGAGAAATTGGGAATTAATCTCTAGTAATATCATGCCTTCCCAAGGAAGCTCTGTACGTCTCTCACACTCTGTGGTGGCTCCCATGCTAACAATACCCCCACCATGGTTGGGTACATAGCAACTCCGTCTACTAAAATGAATTTCCCCAGAAAGTGTACCTATTGAATCCAGAACCAGAAATTTTAGATCATCCAATAAATTAGGTGCTCTCGGAGTACGTCAAGAACCATCAGTAGGTGTCCCACTTCTCCTCCACTGACATTGAGTACATAGGGATTTAATTGATGATGAACACTAGAACCAGTATAAATACAGCGGGAAGATTCGGTTCATAAGTCCAATGAAAACTACGGGGGTGTTCGTCACACTGAAAGGAAACACCATGTAATCAGAGTGACCATAGAGATATCTGAATGCCTACTTCGGTATATCCTCATCTTGTACCGGTAAATGGTGGTAACCTAATAGATGGTAAAGTTTCGAGGCCCTCTTTTCACTCTTATTTGATCGAAGAGTTTGTTAATCATTGGTAGTGGATACGTTTTCTTCAACTTTACCGGATTCTGGTGCAGGTAATCCACACACAACCTCAAATTCCCATCCACCTTCTTGGAAAAAAAACTGGGGCCACCTAGGGTGAAACACTGGGTCTTCAAAAACCCTTTCTCTATAAATAATCCAACTGAACTCTTATCTCGTGATGCTCTATGGGAGACATCAGAAACACCAGTGAATAAATTTGGGTTGTCTCGGGGTGTAAGTCGATTCCAAAGTCGATCACCCAATAGGGTTGTAGCCCTAGATCATCTTCAAGGAAGACGTCCTTTTACTCTGCCACTACTACTTGGAACTAGAAGCTCATAAAATATAATATACCAAAGGGAAGGCTATAAAACTCTTGAGTGATCGACTACACACTCTTATTTATGATCCCATTATGTGCTTCTTTGGTCTCCTTTTCACTAAGAAAGGAAAACCTTGTCCCATCCCTGCAGACTCACCATAGTCTTCACCTAAAGAGGACAATCTAGGATTGCACTGAAGATATCCAATCCATACCTAGAATGACATCGTAGGAATCGACCTTTCCACAAAGAGGATCCAACCAAAACACTCACCTCCATGGGTAAGATTACATTATCTACAAATTTGGGTGATCATCGAGTCTCCTCTTGTAGGAGTCACCAAAAATAAGGGCATATTCAACAGCTGTACTAGAATCTCAAGGTTTCTCACAAGACATGTGGCGAGGAAGGAATGACTAGAACCCATGTCTATATGTTTTTAAGATAAGATAGAAAAGACACAGATCACACCTTAGATCATCTGTGGAGCCTATGGGTTATACGGCTTGAAATAATGCAGTTGTCCCCACCCATGTCCCCCAGCTCCTTGTACATGTTGATAACCTACTAGGGGAGGTGGTGGAATTATATCGAAGCATCTTATACCATCTACATCTCTCCATACATCTCTATCACGCATGTCTCCTGGCGAGTCTGTCTTCTCCAATATCTACCTCTACCTCAGTGGTCCATCCACCACTTCTTTATAAACAACTCATTGGGTCGGACTATCTCTAGTGAGATGTCCCCTAAAATCAAACGAGTAGAATCGCATCACCCTGGGTAGACTGAATCTAGCATGATAGCTCCGGACCATCGGTCCCCTATCTTGGGTCATCGTATGATGTCTCACATTTCCTTATCCATGTGCCTAATATCATCTCCCAACTACTGTGGTCTTCACACATGTCTGCCTGCTGCTGACTGTCATCGGCTGTCTCTGCTCCACCAAGAAGCTAACGATATCCAAGGCTTTCCCGATCACTCCTGCCTAATTATAAATGCATAGAGGTATGACAATAGCTTGGATGACCCATCATAGACCTCCCCTAAATGTCGGAGCTTTGATCTACAGATCCCTGGCCGTATCCATCGAGTACCTAGCACATTTATTGAACCACGATGAATATTCAAACATCATCAAACTAACCTTCTAGAGCTGAAAAAGTTCTCAGATATGTACTACTGTTAGTGTAATCGAAGAGAACTCCACACTAAAGAGTTGATCAAACTCCATCCATGAAAGAGTCTCCTTGTCATATGTTTGTGTATTCATACTCCACCATCTTCCCACTGAACACTATAGATGGTTTGCTCCTAGGGTCACCATCTAGTCCGCTAGTATCCCTAATATACAAAAAACTCTGGTCACCACCTCAATAAAGTCTTAAGCCGCCTGAGGGTCAGGCTCACCTCTGAACCTGATGTGTCTCTGTCTCTAGAAGTCATGGGGTGAGCTTAGTGAGTTCCCCTTTTTGGTCGATAAAAAATGTACCACGGTTTGCTCCACTGGTGGTGGTATAGTAGTTTCACCATATGTAGGTAACTCTTGGGCCACTCTTCCCTATATCGAAACCTCATCACTGAGGGGGTCATCCTTGTGATCAGGCTACTGAATCCCAGTGTGTATGCGTCGCAGAGGCATCCTGTATGGAAACAAGATGTACCATGGTCAAAAAGTATATCTGGATAGCTGACAAAAAGGACATGGAAAGCAAAACCCATTCCTATATTATGCATGTACCATTCATTTACATCCCCACAACTAGTGTTTTCTTCTATGGAGTAAAAACGCATTTTTTTCAATGTCAAGATGTATTGATACATCTTCCGCCCGCACCAACTCTAGTGTCTTTGGCTTAAAATCCAAGCTCGAAACACTTAACACAGTTTCCCTAAACTAATATCATAGATTCTTGATCCTAAGGTAAAACCAAAACTGCTCGGATACCACTCTATCACCACTCGTCTCAGTGGGGCCCATGCTGCCACTCCCCAAGCCCACCTCCATTAGACCAGGGGATAGTGACAAGCACCTAGTTGGTATATCACTAACATGGGAGGTCGTGCCTAAGTCCCTGTATACACACGCACATCTCAAAGACCACATATGCTTAAATGTAAAAACCACTAATGAATAAAATGTGTGCATAAAACTAAACCCAACCAATAGAGTACTACATATGTAATTCGAGGAAAGTATTGTTAGAATTGGTGTCCCGAGAACAAACTATTTGTACTTTTATTACATGAATGTACACTTATTTTATATTATTGAATGTTCTTCATGACAATAATATATTAATGTTTTGTAATATTTGTATCATTAATAATATCATAGAAGATCCCCTCTATGATTAGAACCTTGAAATGCTATAAAATATTCTTAAATAATGTACTATGGTTGGATTCCATACTATAATAGTACACATAGTATATAGAACATCATGTGTGAGTAATCGTATGAAGACAAGACTATCTCTCATTCTATTCGCACTTGGTAATCTCCATGATTGGAGATTTTGAGAACAAACCTGCTAGTAGTAATTCTGCATGTCTTGGTGTCATCAGACATTTCAATATACGAGCATGTGTAATGGTCCATAAACTGGAAGATTATCATAAACTCATGTCATGACTCACACACTTACATTTGCTAACGAAAACAGTCATGAAGACAGTTGACGGGAAGTAGGGTACGTTGGGTGCGTCACGATTAACATGTTGTAAATGGATAAGTCAAGGAAGGATTTTTCCCTTCCATATTTATGGAAGTATATATCTAATACATTTTTATTGATATAGAACTGTCAACCAAGTTCCCTAGACATGCTATAATGATAATTTTATTTTTGGAAGTCAAAGAATGATAGATCAGGCATATAGGTTAATGAAACAACCTTGAAACCTTCTTGATGAGATATTGAGACAAAGGTATTAGATTTCAGGGTAATCATCCGTATGAGGAGTAACATCAATGCGGCGTAAAATTATTTTTCTTGGGTGCCTTGACACGTTGCTAGACAGTAATCTGGGACTTCAGGCAAGCCCGCCTAATGCCAACCAGAAAGAGGCCTAGAGGGTCTCACACCATGTGTATCCATGTATCTCAAGTAGAGTAATGATTATTCTTATACATGATTTAATAATAATTCAATGATTCCAGAATCATTTTATTGTCGGAGGAAGAATAAAATGAAAACAAGATATACACTCCGTGTATTAAGGATTACATGGAGTGTAATTTCCATTTTGGAAAGGAAATTAAAAATAAGTACAGACCATTTATTAATTATTACACACCATGTAGTTTTATGAAATACAAGTACATGCTGTGTATTAATGATTTGATGCCATTCAGTTTTTCCACTCTGGATTTTTAAGGATATAATATTTTTTTATTAAATGATATTTATTATAATTAGTGTTGGTGCATGTCAAGGAATTAATTATTCGACATGGTAGTTTTCTATAAGGGTTAGTGAATTAAATAAAACATGTGACACATTAATTTATTATCATAACTCTATAACCTCAATCCCAACTATAAATATCCTCACGACCCCAACACTTTTCCTTAATCGTTGTGAAGAAAAATTCTGGAGAATTCCCTCAAGACTGAAAGAACTCCTTCCAAGAACACTCTCAAGATCGAGAGAGATCCCTCTCAATCGGATCAAGATGATATAAGGTGGACAACATAACCAAATGTTTGTCCACGCTAGCACCCATAGAATCCTTTGGTGATGTCCAACGATATGTGGTACACGTGTGGATCACTTCTTGAGAATGTCTACCCTTGGCTTCTGTGATGAAACGATGAATCACATGAGAACATGATATGAAATATCAACAAATAAAGAAGACCAAAAAGATAATTTTCAATTAATTATATTAATTATAATCAACCTTTGATGATCCTTATTTTTTTATCAGGGACTATCCTTCTTCTTTGTCTATTTATGTGATTCGATCCATGGAGGCTGGCATTTATCATTGTATTGATTCCATATTGATCATTTCTAATGTAAAAAATCCAAGTGGGTATATACACCCATGAGCTTCTATTGTGCCCGAATCATTCAAATTGTATCATAGGGAGGTTACAACGTTGATTATAGTTATTTAATTTCCATTTATAATTTACATATTTATTTTTGATTCAATTCAAGATTAATAGTTCTATAAAACTAAATGAACGAGATCTGTTCTTCTTCCTTCATTTCATGATTCTCATCAAAGAAACGAACTCTTAATTATAATATTTATTTTAATAAAAATGATAAACTCATCTGGAAGAGCCGATCTTTCTATCTGTACAACACAAGAATACAAGGTGTGTAGTGAAGACTACACACCGTCTACTTAGGTTCAACGAACCGGTACTAGTCTACCAACCCACACCGTGTGAATTAAGGATGTCTAAGTATTTATTAAACCATGTAGAACAGAACTAAACAGTGTATAGAAATCAGAATACATGATTTGTATGTTGGATCAACTCACCAAGTAGTCCAATCTGGACCATGTGAAAACATGTACAAGGGGAATCCACGTACAGCATACACTGTATTTCCAGGCCGGTAACCACATAAAAAAGGAAGTACACACCTTGTTAGAATAATCTACAAGCCGTGTACTCCAAAATTTCTAAAGTAGGTATAACATGCCTAAGCCCTCAACATGTACTTTTGATAAAGGGTGAAAACAAATACACGCTGTGTATTATATCTAGACTTGTGTACATTCCAGAAATTAAATTTCACCATGTTTCCTCCAAAATTAAAATTACATCGCACAAGGAATATGGATAAGAAGAATCTCAAGTAAATTCAGAAAGGAATTTAAGATAAATAATTGATGAATTAAAATGTCATAATTAATTGAATTCAAGTGTGACTACTGTTTAATAATAGAACGATTAAAAAAATTGAATTCAAAATATGCGTAAATGTTGTTTCATGACTTGGATGATAATGAGAAAGTCCAAAGACCCTTTTTGTTTTTGTTGTTTCAATTATATTTTTTAAATTTGTTGGATTGCGAGCCTACTTCCAATAAAATGTAGGGTATGTATGCCCAGGGTTTCTTTAATATAAACCCCATGTAATGGAGGATCTACCAAGTTAGAGGAGATGGTTCAAAACTCAAAGATGAGGAGAAACCAACCCAGGAAGATACAAAGGTGGACATGTGGGAGCTTCAAAACATGAACCATCGGTTCAATGAATTTTTTCCTAGGCCAACTATAACTTATCAAAACCGCTAGACAAGATATCCAATAGAAGATAATGATCATACCATCATATTTTATTTCTATATCATTGCATGGTTTATTTATTATATTTGTTTTGTCACGATCACATAATTACAGAAATAAATAAGAACGCAAATATTGAATAAAATAGAATAAAAACTGAACTATGCGTAAACATTATCAGAACATGGTTAATCACTTAAGAAATCATCACTTAATATTAACGAGCATTTGATAATTCAAAACTACGCATACTGAATAAAATCCCTCAAATAATATATTAAATCCGACCTAGCCTTATGTTACTTGATTAAGGGCATGAGTCAATAAAACCATGTGTTTGACTAAACATTGTTGGGACACTTACTTTTATAAAGGTAGCTCATATGAATGTTTTTGGTTGACTTAAACATTTTGCATCAATAGGAGTAGCCATTGCTTGACTGGTTGTAAAATGGAGGCAAGTGTTGAGGAAATCCAATTCTGGATTTCCGGATATGGGAGTCCACTCAACAGATCAAGGAACTGTGAGAACACAGTTGGAAAAGACCTTCCTACCTAAATACCATAAAATAGCTTGACCAACCATTGTTGGGGTTATACGGAGGGGAATATGGATCCTTAAAAGTATAATGTCATGGCATCTGGACATTTCAAGTTCAATAGTGAGGTCCATTAGGACTTAAAAAATAGTGGGAGAATTAATATAATTAATTATTATTTTTTATAAAATGTAATCGAAAGGTACTGATTAATATTCTCTTTTAATTTGTAAAATCAATATGAAAAACTTTTCATCCACATTTTCTCTGTGATCAATTCTGGATAAAGACAATATCATCACTGGCAGAAATGTTCACGAATGGTTTAGGCGCCTTCGGGTTATCCTATGCCAAGAACGATAGTTTTACGCACTAGAGTTCTCACTTCCTTATTTTCCTGCCTATGGGGCGAGTGATGAAAATTTCCTAGTCTATGATCAATATTTGAGCGATGCACTATACGTTCAATGATTGATGTAGTAATAAATGTATAGTGTGCACAAGAATTCTCATGAATACATGGATTCCTATAGCATGCTCGAGCACCTCCGTGTTCTATACCAGGAGAGAGAATGACAAGAAAGGTTTGAGATCTCTAAGGCTCTATTTTGGTGAATTCTTGGAGAGGGTTACCCAGCTGAGCCTCATTTAGTTAAGGTCATTGGCGACATTGAACACTTTAAGGTTCTAGGGTATAAACTCCCCCGAAGAATTTGGTATCTATCACATTATTTCATCACTTCCCCAGAGCTTCTCTAACATTATTGTTAATTTCAACCTGAACATCATTGAGAAGTCTCCATCTGATCTTCTTATCCTCATTTTCCATGTGGAAAATTATATGAAGCGTGAAAATCCTTCATTCCTCATGGTGAATAAAAGGAAATGGAAGGCGATGATCTTTAAGCCCAAATCTTCTTCAAGTCCTTATATGAAAAGGAAGATCAAAGGGGAGGAAAGAGAACATGAGGTAGTTCGTTTTGCATGTGGCAAGAACGGCCACCGGAAGAAAAACCGCGCGCATCCAAGGAAGCAAAGGGACGCTTCAGGTGCATTTGTTATCGATTTAAATCTATATGTTTCTAATAATTGGGTATTAGGTTCTGCTTTTCGTGCTCACATTTGTATCCAAATATATGAACCACGTAGATTCAGAAAGATTGATCGAGGTGATGTCGATATACGAGCAACCAACGGAGCCAGACTCGCTATTGTAGCTATCATAGACTACAACCTCATATTGAATAAAAGGATGGTCTTATTATTAAAAAGATGTCATTATGTATCCTATGTAACCAAAAACATTATTTCATTATCTGGATTAGATACTGATGGATTCATCTTCATCTTTGGAAGTGGATGTTGCTACTTTTATAAATAGATCATTGTTATTGGTAGGGAACATTTATATAACCGCCTTTATGTGTTAGACTACACCAACCAAGTAATGGAAATCAGTGACAATGTTAATTCACATGACTCATACCATACCCAACCTTGGCATCACTCGCAAGGTCATGTTAATGGGAAACGTTTGACAAAATTAAATCAAGAAGGGTATTTAGATTCTTTTTAACTAAAACCACTTGGTGTATGTCATGCGTGTCTATAAGGAAAAATGAACAAAGCCTCATTTAGTGGGATAGGTGAAAGGGCTAAAGAGATTCTATAATTAGTTCACACAGATGTGTGTGGAACATTTCTAGTTGAAGCAAGGGGTGAGTTATTTCACATATTAACTTTTACTGTAAATTTTAGTTGATATGGATATATTTACTTAATGAGGTATAGGTTATATTATTTTGATCTATTCGAAGAATACAAGAATTAATTTGAGAATAACCATTGTAAGAAGATTATGAAAATCCTCTCAGACAGAGGAGGAGAATATCGTAATCAGGACATCATTGATTTCTTAGGGGAGTTTGGGATTCTATCTCAACTAACTTCTATACACATGCCTCAGTGTAATGGGGTAAGTGAAAAGAGGAACCACACCCTTTTGGACATGGTGAGATCAAGGATGATTCATGGGAGTCTTCCATTATCCTTTTGGGGATATACATTACAAACTGCAGCACACATACTAAACCATGTACCAGCAGAATCGATAAATGGTATTCCATACATGTTATGGTGTGGACACAAATCCATGTTATATAATTTACATGTGTGGGGTAGAAATGCATTTGTTAAGGCCTATTCAGGTGAAAAACATGCACACCAAGGAACAATGTGTATCTTTATTCGATAAACCAAAGAAATAGGGGGATATTACCTATAAAACCCCTCAGATAAAAAGGTTATAGTGGAAAGACACACCATATTCCAAGAGAGGGATAACATCTCCAAAAGAGATATTGGGAGTGAAATAGACATCGATCTAATCGAGGCTCGAGATATATAGGAGTTGGTACAATAATAGATTCCATTATTCCCCGTGGAAGAACAATCTGTTCCAGAGGCACAAGAACTGCGTAAGAGAACAAGAGAGGTGAGAGAACCAGAATGACATGGTTTTCTTGTCATTGAGGATTGTGAATCATTATTGGTTGACAATGATGATCATCTTAACAACAAGGAAGGAGTCTAAGGCACATACGTTGCAAAGGGGCAAGAATCCATGACTTCTAAAATGGATTCCATGAACTAAAACCAAGTCTGGATTTTGGTAGATCCTCTAGTTGATGTAAAGACTATTGGTAATAAATGGGTATTCAAGAAAAAACAGGACATTGAGGGACAATTCAACACCTATAAGGCACGAATGGTTGCAAAAGGTTTTAGAAAGCATCAAGGAATTGACAATGATGAATCATTTTCACCCATTGTGATGAAAAAATCCATCATAATCCTATTGGCCATCACCCCTTACCATGACTATGAAATTTTGTAAATGGATATCAATATATCACTTCTTAATGGGAACCTGCAAGAAGATATCTACATGACACAACCTGAAAGGTTTGTGACTCCAAAGGATGCCATCAAAGTATGCAAGTTGCAGAAATCCATTTATGGATTAAAGAAAGAATCAAGGTCATGGAACATTTGTTATGATGATGCTATAATAGAATTTGTCTTTGTTAAGAACGAATGTGTTCCTTATGTCTAAAAATGATTTAGTCGATCCGATTTCATTTTACAAATAATATATATTGATGACATATTATTAATTGGAAACGAAGTACATGTCTTACAGTCAGTTAAGGCATGGTTGGATAAATTCATCTCTATGAAAGACTTGGGAGAGGTAGCATATATTCTTGGGATCAAGCTCCATCATGATAGATCCAAGATAATGTTCAGCATGAGTCAAAGTACAAACATTGACATGATACTGAGGAGATTTTGTATAGAACATTCCAAGATGGGATTTTTTCTAGTGTCACATGGCATTCATCTTTCAAAGAAAATGTTTCCCCATACACATGAGGAAAGAAGGAAAATGGAAATGATCTCTTATGCATCTGCAATTGGGTCAGTCATGTCTGTTATGCTATGTACAAGGACAGATGTTTCTTACGCATTGAGTGCAGTAGGTAGATATCTAGATGGTCCAGGAGACCACCATTTGATGGCAGTCAAGAATATCCTTTAGTATCTGAGGCGTACTAAGGATATTTTACTGGTTTATTGAGGAGATGAGGAACTAGTCATCAGAGGACATATAGATGCTAGTTTCCAGATTGATCAAAATTACATGAAGTCGTAGACTAGATACATCATCATTTTAAATGGTGGTGTAGTGAGCTAGAAGAGCTCAAAGCAAGGTATGGTAGCAGATTCTACAGTAGAGTCTGAGTATATCATATCTTATGAGGCAACTAAAGAAGTAGTATGGATGTCGAGCTTCTTCCAAATGTTGGATGTAGTACCTAGCAGTAAGGATCCTATCACACTCAATTTTGATAATACTACAGTGGGGGAACTTGAAAAAGAGCCAAGGTCACATCAGCAGATAAAGTACATACTTCGGAAGTATCATATCTTTAGTGATTTTCCTCAGAGAGGTGATGTTTCAGTGAGCAATATTTCCATAGAAGACAGCTTGGCAGACCCGTTGAATAATGCCTTGATTTAGCAGAAACATGATCATCATGTGAGGACAAGAGGAATAATGTCGTAGGTAGTTGGCTCTAGTCCACATGGGAGTTTGTTAGAATTGGTGTCCCGAGAACCAACTGTTTGTAATTTGATTACATGAATGTAATATATTGTTCATTGTTCTGCATGACTATAATATAATAATTTCATTAAATTTTTTTTGCATTAATATGTTAATGGATGATTCCCACTATGATGAGATCCTTGATATGAAATAACAATATTCTAAAATAAATATCTATGGTTGGATGACATACTATGATAGGACACATAGTATACAGAACATCATGTGTGAGTACTCGTAAGAAGACGAGTCTATCTCACATTGAGTTCATACTTGGTAATCTCCAAGATGGTAGATTATGGGAAGATACCTTCCATTAGTAATTATGCATGTCTTGGTGTCATCAGACATTGCTATATACGAGAAGGTGTAATGGTCCTTATACTGGAAGATTATCATTAACTCATGTCATGACTCACACAATTATATTTTCTAATGAAACCCATCATGAAGACAGTTGGTAGGAAGTAGGGTACGTTGGGTGAATCACGAATGACATGTTGTTAATGGATAAGTCAAGAAAGGATTTTCCCTTCCATATTTATGGAAGTCGATATCTTGGACCCTTTGATTGAAATAGAACTATCACCCAAATTCCATGGCCATGGTGTTATGGTGTGATTATTTCTAGAAGTCAAAGAATGAAAGATCAAGCATATAGGTTTATGACACTGCTATGAAACCTACTTGATGATATATTGAGACAAAGGGATTAAATTACACGGTAAGCATTAGTATGGGGAGACATGTCAATGTTACTTCAACTACTATCTCTTGGGTTTCATGACCCATTTCTAGCCAATAATCATGTAATTTAGCCAGGAACGCCTAATGCCAACAAGAAAGAGGACTAGGGGGTTACACACTATGTGTATCCAAGTATCTCAGTTAGAAAAAACATTATGCATGTATGTGGTTTATTAATTATTCATGGAAGACTAAATAATTTTAATATTTGAGGAATAATAAAATGAAAACAATAAATACACTCCATGTATTAATTATTACATGCCATGTAATTTTGATTTTGGAATGAAAATGGAAAACAAGTACACACTGTGTATTAATTATTACATGCCATGTAGTTTTATGAAAACCATGTACACGTCCTGTAATAATGATTACATGCTGTGTTGTTTTTCTAGTCAGGAATTTATGGATAAAATATTGTTTTATTAAATGATATTTATTATACTCAGCATGGGCGCATGTCAAAGAATTAATGATTCGAAATGGGGGTTTTTAATAATAGATAATGAATTAAATATAACACGTAACACATTTATTTATTTTCATAACTCTATAACCACAAACCTAATTATAAATATCCTCAAAACCCAACACTTTTCTTTATTCAGTGTGCACAACAATTCTAGATTATTCTCTCAAGTCCAAATAACTCTTTCCTCCAAGAATGTTCTCATGTTCGAGAGAGATCCTCCTCTATCAGATCAAGACAATATAAGGTGGAAAAAGAAAGAAAAGGTTTTTCCACTCTAGCACTTGGTGAATCCTTTGGAAATTTCAATTAATTAAATTAATTTTAATAAACCTATCACGATCCTCATTTCTGGTTCCAGGACTATACTTATTATTTTTCTATTTCTGAGATTCGATCCATGGAGGCTGGCATTTATCGTCGCATTAATACAGGATTGATAATTGATCATGATAAAAAGCCATGTGGGCACATCTACCCATGAGCTTCTGTTGCACCCAGAATCGTGAATTAAAACTGGGGAAGAATACAAGCCCCCCAAAAACAATATTCTACAAACAACAAAGTCCAACATGTAAGCAGAAAAAGGTTTTGAGAATGTTTCCCGTAGCCGTACAAACACTTTGGACTATAGGGTATTCAAAATTAATTGTTTGGTCTTGGTCCACCCTGGACTCCGTTAAAGGGCCACTTATCTACACAAGACCTGACACGTGTGGGAAATACTCATGAGGGGTGAGTATAAAAATACCCAGTATGGGAAACCGAAAACAACAAAGAAAAACACAAAGGAAGAGTACAATCAAATCTACACAGTATATGTCTAAATAAAAAATAATAGGAGAAAAAAAATCCATATATACTCAAACCCCAATCCTGTAGTCTATGATGAAGTCACACAACAGCTTACCCCTTTAGGGATTTACTTTGAAGGATACATTAAGCACTCATCCAGGATAACTCACTCCACGAGTCTGATACCTCTGAAGATGTCTTTCCGAGATGTATTGTCTATCTGGAAATGTAATGAGAGATGAATACAAACATTATATGATAATACACTCCTTAATGAGGAAAGACCATGATACACAGATGAGGATCAAAACCAGGTCCTTTGGGGATACAACGACTTATCTGGATTCACCTATTAATTAGAGGATCAACGTCTTATAGGAGTATTCACATCGATACCTGACTCTACCTAGGGACACGAATGGATAAAGGATCTCAATCTGGGCCTCTCACAGGGATACCTGACTCACACTTGGAATGTCTGGCTGATGGGATCATACTTCTATAGAAGGAAATGATACATGACCATCAGGGTTATGAGAAAAGGGGGAATGATCCAAAGCATGAAAAGGTAAAGATACGGGGGACCAGAGGTTCAAGACATGTTTCAGGATATACACAGTGTGTATATGGGTTACAAGAAATGTCTCTTGATTATTGGTACTACCCGTGTAAAACAGCCCGAGTCAGAAGAACAAGCCATATATAAAAGTATGCGCATGGTGTTTAGTACGAAGCGCATGCCGTGTTTGACTAACTGGGGTTCCCTTCGTGTACATGACCATGTGACCGTACATGGTTCAACACTTGTGTGCCATACTGTGTAACTAGTACATGGGATAGTCCATGAAAGTGACCTCGTCTGTCATTATGGCGGAGTACACGACCATGTACCTTCCCTGTGTCAGTGTATCTTCTAAGATACACATCTTTTTTTTTGTAAGGAGCTACAAACAATGTTTCTTCTTCTTGTATGCTATTACTCAAGCCATTTCTAGGTAGGGCCCACTCACAATGTCTATTAAGAGGTATATCATGTTCTTCATCTGTTTATGCATGCAAAACCTAGCCACATCTGGTCCACACAACGTGTTCTTTGGGATATGTGCTGTGTTTTTCGGAAATTTTCTGAATCACAAAACTGCTTTGTCGTACCTCAGTTAAGATCAGATCTTCATTCATAGAATATAGTTTCAATGATTCTCCATATTCTAGGTATCCCGAATGTATCAAAGATGTTTCTATTGTTTCTGGGCCTCTGATCGGCCCTGAAGACACACATCGATCCACCCACACGAAGAACGCTCGAAGAATGTTCTCTCCCAATCCAATTTGATTCATCGTCTACCAATGTCATCGCACCTCATCTAGTTCGTTGAAATGTGAAATCCTTAATTTCGGATCATTGTGTTGAAAAAAAGATGTGAAATGATCCGTTGTTCATAACACCATGATGAACATGAAAAACGCATGGCGAAAAAGGATGAAGGAATAAAAAGAAGGAACACACCTCTTCCATCATTAATCACAACATCGATCCACTCCCATTAATAATTTTAACAGGTGAATCAAAATGACAATTTAAAAATTATCAAAAAATAAATTCATGAATCAAAAACCCCAAAGAAAAATGGAAATTGACACCCATATGTAAGAACACACTATCCACAAATCACCCTATTTTTGGTTTGATCCATGTTCGTCATTTAATCACTGTATGTGGAAAGGAAGAATCGAAATAACCACACCTATATTGATTCAGTTGTAGAACAATCACCGCATTGTGTTCGTTTATGAGGTTCATCGAATCTGGGATGCATGGATCGATCATGTCGTCGTTCTCTGCCAATGGGTTATCCTCCAAAGATCCAATGGAAAATCCTCAGTTCATTGGGTAATGCAACAAGCCCAGTAAAAATTCCATAAGAATGAATTAATACAGGAGGATTGGGTTTTTGAGAAAAATGGAAACATTTTATATAAATAACTTAACAATTTATTTTATTTCCTTTAAAAATCCAAAAAACTATCTTTTGCAACTATTCTGCTCTGGTCGATGTTAGGCCCCACCTAATGTAAATTCATTGCTCTGAACACAATCCTGCCATCCGATTTTAGATCTATGAACCTATTTAAATGTAATTCTACTTTTTTAGGATATCTGCTCGTGTGTGCTGTTTCAAATTTTAATTTATTTCAAACATTCATTCTATGCACTCGGTTCCTCCGAATTGCATGCTTCCAAATATCCTAGTCTAGAAATAATTTTATATAACATTTAAAAATAATACATGTAAAATCTGATACATTATAAACACCGTTGTACATTTTTTGTTTTATAGGAAAAAAAATGTGGAAGACCCAAAAAACGATTCCACCTTATCACTATTTTTTTAAAACACATCCAAATCATCCATTCCTTTTTCAATTCTCTTTGTCAAAATTGATTGTCGGAAATAACTCTTGAACATGAATAATAACCATGAAAACCCTATTTCTCAATGAACACAATAAACCCAACAACGCTTCAATGTCAACTTGATAGATTTTTTCCCAACATCTATACCTTTTTGTTATTCGACTACTCTTTCAAAAATTGATACCGATTTACAGATTCATACATATTCTACCACCATTAGCATCATACGATTCATATAGTGATCAAATATTTACTCAATGTTTACTCTGATCCCACATGAGAAAAGGACGGTGTGAGAATCCTATGTATAATGAAAGGTTAATCAATGAGACACTTTATTACAGATAACAATTCTTCAAACAAAACAACTTCTTTCATTATGAACCTCAACTATCATGATATATCTTCTCTGATCAATCACTTCCAGTATCATCAGATTTAATACTCCTCGTACTTCACAGTTTGGATTATCATGTTTTGGAAATCAAATAGTTGTCCAAGCTAGGTTCTGACTTTTTTTTCATACTCCCCCTATCATATTTTCCACCTATCTTGATTAAACCCCATATCTCACGACTCCACATGTCATCTTATCCCCATGTCTTGACAAAAACATTTTCTCCATTTTTATAGACCTAATTTCTTCCCCTTTGTCAATGAATATAATAGTCATTCCTTTGTATTCTACATCATTGAAATGAACACATATTTTCACATTAGGGGAAAACACACCATAATGTAGGGATAGGGTATCCCACATCAACCCTTTTTCATGTGAAGGGAGTCGACTACACTCCTTAATCCAGTTGATGCCTCTCAAATGCTTTTCTAGGTAAATCTGTTTTCAGAATGTCTGAAACCTGTTGTTAAATAGGCAGATGCTTTAATTTTACAATCACTAGCTTCACCTTCCCTTCATTAAATTATATTGGATTTCAATGAGCTTTTTCATTGAATGATGAACTATTTTTTTTTCTAAGATTGATAGAACATGAATTATAAAAATTCATTCTAATCAGAGACATCATTTCAACTCTCATATCATCTAGCTACAACTTCATCAGTTATATGTACATGCATTCTTGAGTGGCTGCAATATATCTAGCTTCTGTAGTTCTCAATGAAATGAAATATTTTTTCTTCTTCAGCCACAAAATACACACTCCACCAAGCTAAAAAGAACATCCAGATATTGATTTCATATCATTTTCTAATGCAATACAATCATCATTTATATATCCCACTAATTATTGGTGTGATTTTTTATTGTACATAAAATAGAAATCCATAGTTTCATTGATATACTGGAGTATTGTTTTCACTATAAGAATGTGGATTACACTGGGATTGCTTTGATATCTCGCTTCTTAGCATGTGGAAAAAAATATCAGGTCTTTTTTCTATAAATTATTATATACTTAAAATGATTTTCATGTATTCTATGATATTAACTGAATTTGTATCATCATGTTTTGATAGTTTCATCTAGGTTGCAACCGAATTTTTCATCTCCTTAGAATTTTACACTCTAAATATTCATAGAGCCTTGTTGGAATATTTTGATTGAGAAATGAATGTGTCATTTCTTCCATTTGTCACCTAAAAACCAAGAAAAACATCATGACACCAATCATTGAAATTTTAAAATCACTTTTCATGATCATAGAAAACTGGCTAAATTGTGCTCCATCGGATCTACCATATATATTTTCATTGATATAATCAATCAACATCCTCATTTTATTACAGTCATTATTGACAGAAATATTGTAATCAACTCCACCGTACTAAAAACTAGGTTTCCAAAATACAGATATATTCTTAAATACAATGCTATTTGGGATTTCTCTAACTCATATATTTCATTTTTTGCCAAAAACAATTTTATCATCTTTATGAATGAAAAATCATTATACATGCTTAAAATTCACTTATTCTTCCATACTCCAACTCAAAAATGATGACTTGACATCCATTTGGAACACATTGAACATTTTTTCACTACAATGGCGAATATTAATCAAATTATCTACAACATTGAAATAATTTCAAATGCCTCATCACCATAGATACCCTCTATCTAGTAGTACATTTATCACACTAGTTGTGCTCTATTTTGAATCACAATAGCATATTCATTATTCTTTTTGTTAATGACCTATTCAGTCCCAATGGCATTCAAATATTTTGGCCTCAAAATAATATCCCATATCATATTATTCTCAATTTGTTCAAGTTCTTCATTCATAACATCAACCTAATCCCCATATTCAACTACTTCACATAGAAATTTATGCACGACGGGTGACAATTATGATTATTTTTGTAGATTCATTATCCTATTTATTTATAATAGCGATATCTAGTCACAAATTATGTTAAATATATCAATTTTATCTCTTCTCCCAGGTCTCTATGTAGAAACTAACTTATTCTCATCCATCTCATTATCTATGCCATCATTTGAAACAACCACTATCACTTCAACTCCCCATATGTTTCCTTACACCTCCTCACTTGCATTGGAATATTGTTCACATTGTTGTTGAATAATCTACATATTTTCCACTATAGTGACATCATTTTACTCATCTAATTTTATCTCCCTCTTAATTAATCATTTATAAGATTGTTTTTTCCAGAGTAGTCAGAGAATATCCCCTTGTTTCCATGTGAATCACATTTCTTTTATTTTTATTTGATGATAATAATTCACTTACATATAATGATTCATAACTATTATAACAATAGATTCTTTTTGTATCACATCTCATACGAAGTCTGTATTTCCTTCATACACAAAAGATCCTTGTTAGATATGTACACTAATTTGAAGACATCTTCATTCCAAAATTTATTTGGTTGTTTTTTTCAATAAGCATCATTCTCTCCTTATTATTGATGATCATATTTCTACTATCAAACACTCCATTATTTTGAGTATTTCCCACTGATGAATCATGATGATTTATCCCATGTTTCTTGACATATTATTCTACTTGAGTGTTTGTTATGTTCACACCATTATAATTATGTAACTTCATAATTTTTTGTCCATGCATCCTTCCACATTCCCTCTAATAATGTTTTATACAAATGAACAAATTAGACACGTGGGAAATTAAAATACTTATTCCATTCTAATATAATTGAAAATGAAATTAATTTTATATTTCTTCCCATCAATGGATCTCGGTTAGATACCCCAAAAACATCAGTAAGCACCAGTTCAAACACTTATGTTGATTTCTATTCATTTTCCTTGTACAACATTTTGTTTATTCTTTCTTGATAAAATGAATCACACATATGAGTAGGCTCACATGATAACTTAGGGAGGTCTCTGTCATTATAACACTATAACATATCTTCCATGGATGGTTGGAATTGATGACATAGTAATTTATGTCACAATGTTTTTTCTTCCAATCTAGATAAAAGGCACATATATTTTTCCCCACATACTAGTTATAGATTTACCTTTTAACATTTTTCATGTTGAACAAATACACCATGTATTCCATTGAAAATAAATGTCTTTCTAGTAAATCTTATAGAATTCCGTAACTCACATAGTTGATTGATGCTAACCAAGTAGTGAATTAGACGTTCTTCTACTAAGTCCTTGGCATGTCTTGTTTCTTTTATTTTTAACATGGACTTCCCCGAACCAATTATATAGAAGCATTAATCATTTTTAAATTTTAAAACTCCTTATTTTCCATAGTTTATTCATCTATCAAGATAATTATTACATATTATATGGTATGTGCAACCAGTGTCAAGGATCCATACATCATAATGATATGATGCTTTAAGGGAATTTTCATCAACCACTACCTTCTCATATCTCTTCTTCTTGATCAATATTTTTTACTTCTTACTCAGTATAGATTTTAAATATTGATATTCTATGAAGTTGGATGAACAAGATTCATCCTGTAGAGCTGAAAATTGATATTTTATTATAATATCATTTTTTTATAATTTGATGTTCTGCTAGATATCACTTTGGATCTACTTGGGAACATTACTTTTAAATGGTTTTTTAAATAACTAGCCATGAGGCCAAATACTCCACACCAAAAGAGTATCGATTTATGTTTGGTAACCACTATTGTTCATGGGCCCTTTGATAACTCTGGGTGTCACGAACTATCCTCGGGGCCCGTGTCGTGACTACCCCAAGCCCGCCTTCCATAGGCCAAGGGCCGACGACTAGCACCAAAGGCGTAAATCCAGGTAAAAGGGAAGTCATTTCTATTATAAAAGTAATCAAACACACCAGAGTACACAAGTGAAGTAAGAACTGCGTAAAAATGAGTACAAAATTAAGTGCTGGAATGTAAATGGGCTATTATACCAACCCAACTGAAAGTACAACACAACTGAAAAAGAAATATAACAACATTAAAGTAAAGCCGCAACCACTGAGTCATCCTCTGGGAATCCCACCTGATGGGTGGGTACATATTGCCTCATCGGTAACTCGGGTTCATTCATCCTCTCAATGTACATTCCGCCAGGTGGTCCACCTCCGGATACCGACCAGCTCCACAATCCTCAACCACAATCAGTGTTGTCCGTTGTCTACAACCAACACAACGTAGTGCGGGCATTGCTCGTGCAGGGGTGAGTATAACAATACTCAGTAGGGACCCCAAGACCCCCGAGGTCTCATTGAATCCATGAAGGATAAACCACAAAGTAAAGATAAAAACATGATGTATCAATCAAATCTACTTAGGTATATGCCCATACATTTACCTAAGTCATCAATCTCAGTTCGGCTCCAACTCCCGAGACCAAGAATAACTCGTTCCACACATGAATGAATTCAATCACATAAATAATAATGATTGAAATTCATGACTCCTCTCACACATGTATACTACATTTGAGGAGATGTGGATATTATTAGATGTATCTTCTGAATCATCTCCTCTTCCGAACCCACGTAGAATCCTAGTACAGAAGTCGTCGCTACCGAACCCATGTAGGATCCAAGTACAGTAACCATTGATGTTGAACCCATGTAGGATCCATGTATAGTAACCAATATTGTTGAACCCACATAGGATCCAAGTACAGTCATCATCGCTACAGAACCCACGGAGGATCCAAGTATAGTCGTCATCGCTGCCGAACCCACAGAGGATCCAAGTACAGTCATCATCATCATCGAACCCATAGAGGATCCAGCATGGTTGTATTCATAGTCGCAACCATCTCTAGGGTTCCCTCACACAACATGCTCGATCCACCACCGCTGTCTCAGGTTCACATCCTTCTACAAGAAGATGTACCTGAGTCTTTGTTGGTTAGAGTAGACTGTAAACCGCTCACCCATCAGATTGTTCAGCCACCTATTCAGGGCGAAGACCACTACTGCTAACTCTAGGTCATGGGTAGCGCAGTTCTTCTCATGCTGCCTCAACTATCCTGAACCATAGGCGATCACTTCTCGCTCCTGCATCAGGAAACACCCGAGTACAGTCCTTGATGTGTCGTAATAAACCATGCACCCAACACCCTCCTCTGGAAACCTCATGATGGGTGCACTGGTCAATCTCTATCTCGGTGCCCGAAAGCTCTACTGGAATCTATCTAACCATACAAAGGGTTTCCCATTATTTTCCAAAGATGAAAGTGGTGCTGCAACTTTAGAGAAGTCTATCACCAATCTCTGATAGTTCCCATCTAGACCTAGGAAACTCCGCACCTCTGCCCCGCTCCTTGGTGGCTCCCAAGAAGGTACTACCTCGATCTTCACCAGATCCACCTAAACTCCCTCCTCCGACATGATGTGCCCCAAGAAGTGAACCTCTTGATTCCAGATCTGGAACTTCGATAGCTTCCCATAAAGCTGGTTCTCTTGGAGTGTGTCCAATACAACCCGTAAGTGGTAGGCATGCTCCTCCTCAGTAGTTGAGTAAATCAGTATTTCGTCGATGAAGACTATGAAAAACCGATCGAGTTAAGGCTGGAAGATCCTGTTCATAATACTCATGAACACTGCAGGTATATTGGTTATGCCGAAGGTCATAACCAAGAACATGTAGTGGCGATACTGACACTTGAAAGACTTTTTCTTCACATCCCCATCTCGAACTCCGAGCTGATGATAGCCTGACATGAGGTCTATCTTCGAGAACCATCGTGCTCCCTTGAGATGATCAATGTGGACGTCAATCCTCAAAAGTGGGTAGATTTTATTTACAGTCACCTGATTCAGGCGACGGTAGTCGAAAAATAGTTATAAGATTTCATCCACCTTCTTGGTGAATAAAATTGGAGAAGCACAGGGTGAAACACTGGGTCAGATGAATCCATTTCCCTACAAGTCCTCCAGATGTACCAACAACTCACGAAGCTCAGCGGGAGCCATCCGATATGCTGTAGTAGTTATCAGTGATGTCCTGGGGTACAGGTCTATGTATAAGGCTACCTCTCTATGAGGAGGTAGTCCTAGAACATCGTCAGGAAAAACGCCCGCATACTGATCCACCACAACAAGAAAACTCGGACTCCACACATCAATCACTCCTATGATGAGACTAGCCAACTGATGTGAGATATTCTTCCCTCTCCTCTTCACAAGTCCATAATTTGCTGCAAAGCCTCCCTTCTCACTAGTGAAGGTGAACCTGGTCCCATCCGTATGGAAACACTGCACTATGCGCCTAATACAGTCGATCTGGACATGGACTGTTGATAACCAGTCCATACCCAAGATGACGTCGTAAAGCCTCGACACAGCTACAAGAAGATCCCAGCCGAAGCTCTCACCTCCAAGAGTAAGCTCACACTGCCGGCACCAGGGCGTAATTGTCGAGTCTACTCCCATAGGATTCTCTGGTCGTAAGGATCGAGCCAACGGCTCTGTTAGAATCTACGAGCTCCGAACAATTGCAGCGATAATAAAAGAATGACTCTCCATTATTTCTATAATAAATGTTGTAAGGGTGCAGTAGACACAGATAGTACCTCGAATTATCTCAGGTGTTCCGTGGTCGTAGGCCTCAACAACCTGGAGCTGAACCTTCCCATGTATTCCATCTCCCTATGGTCGGGGTGGCCCTCCGGGTAGTGGTGATTTTAGAGCCTCAAAGCATCATCCACCACCCGCTGCTCACCCAGATCCTCTGCCTTGTCTGCCTGCTCCATGAGGACCACCACAATTGAACCATTCCCTCTGCATGTGAGGTCCCTCTACTATCTGCTTCTCGTCTGCATGGCGGGTCAGGCAGTCACGAGCCATGTGGCCCTGCCCTCCACATGCATAGCACCGCCTACCCCTCCTATGGATGGATCTGCTTCGTGTTCCCCACACATCTAAACCATTATACTGAGGTCACCCACCTGATGGAATGGTCCGCTTAGACCTCTGCAACATCTGTCTACTGCCCACTTCAGAAGACTTTGCTACATGTCACCCTGCAGTGGTTCTCCCTGCTGGCATCGACTCACCAAGAAAGCTCTCCACAAGAAGGGCTCGCTCCAGCACTCCTGCCTGCGTCGGAATGCTGAGGGAGGTCATTGAAGCCCTAATATCATGAATCAGTCCCTGCTCAAATGTCCAGGCCCGATAGAATGGATCTTGTACCATGTTTGTTGTGTAGCGCGGGAGGTCGGTAAATCTCTATGAGTATTGAGCCATTGTCATACTGCCCTTCCTGAGATGAAGTAACTGTTGGATGTGCACTGAACGGAGGGTGGCTGGAAAAAATTTCGAGCAGAAGAGACTATCAAAGTCTATAAAATGTAGAGATTCCTCATCGTGCATGTGGAGCATCAGGCTCCACCATCTACCTACTGCTACGTGCAGTAGACTCACGGAAAGGATCACCATAATTTCACCTAGTGTCGCTACTAATATAAATACTCTCACGATAACATCCATCCAATCCTCGGCTACCTGAGGGTCCATCTCTCTGCAGAACCTGGGTGGCCTCTATTGCTGAAATTCATGCAACACACTCAGGTGGCGTGCACTCTCTACTGCTGGGGCTGGTGGCATCGATGGCTCAGTGGGTAGTGATACCGCTGGTACCTCTGCTGTAATGGGGACCTGCACTGAGGCCTCGTCGCTCGGTGGGCTTCCATATCACACATAACTAGGAAACATGGTTGGCTGCCTTCATGGAGTCTTCATGAATGTAAAAAGGTGCACCACAGTCCAACATTAATCATGGCCAGCTAAAACAAAGTAATCACAAAGAAAACTTTTGACAGAAAAATCCAATCAATGTTTTTGTGAACTGAGTCGGAAATCAGGATTCAGGTTCCTGGTGTATGGATACATCAGGCGCCGCACCAAAAATGGACACCAAGGACTGAAAACCGCACTCAATACTCTTAACACTATTGCTTCATAGAGAAGAAAGATTAGAGTCCTGAGTTCTGCGGTACAACTGACTCCTTTCATACCAATTTTTCATAACCCGTCCTCGGGGCCTGTGCCGTGCCAACCCCAAGACCTCCTTCCATAGGCCAGGGGTTGGCGACTAGCACCAAAGGTGTAAACCCCAATAAAAGGGAGGAAATTGCCTTTATAATAGTAAAAAGAACACAACAGAGTATGCAAGTGAAGTAAGCACTAAGTAAAACTGTGTACAAAATTAAGTGTTGGAATGTAATTGGGGAAGCATACAAACCAAACTGAAAGTACAATATAGCTGAGATAGAACTTACAATAGCTGTAAATTAAAGCCGCAACCACCGAGTTGTCCTACGAGAATCCCACCTTATGGGTGGGTACAGATAGTCTCTTCGGTACCTCTGGACGATCTGTCTACTCCGTGTACATTCCTCCAGGTGGCACACCTCCGGATACCATCCATATCATCATGCCTCAACCACGATCAGTGTTTTCCTTCGTATGCAACCAACACAATGTAGTGCAGGCATTACCCGTGCATGGGTTAGTATACCAACACTCAGTAGGGACTCCGAGATGCCTGAGGCATCCTAAAATCCACAATGGTCAAACCACAAATTAAAGTTACAAACACGAAGTATCAACCAACTGTGCATAGGTATATGCCCATACATATAGCTATATCATCAATCTCAGTTCGGCACTAACACCCGAGCCCATGCACAACCCGGTCCAAACAGGAAAGAAGTCAATCACATCAATGATAATGATTTGAGGTCAAGAATCAGCTCACACATGTATATAACTCTCAAAGAGAGGTGGAGATGATTAAATGTAGCCTCTGAATCATCTCCAATCACAAACCCACGTAGGATCCTAGTACAGAATTCTTCGCTGTTGAACCCACATAGGATCCAAGTATAGTAACCATTACTACCGAACAAACGTAGGATCCAAATACATTAACCATTGCTGTCGACCCCATGTAGGATCCAAGTACAGTCTTCATTGTAGCTGATCCCATGGAAGATCATAGTATAGTCTTCATCACTGCTGAACCCACAGAGGATCTATGTAGAGTTGTCATCGTCGTCGAACCCACGGAGGGTCCCAGCATGGTAGTCGTCGCAGTCGCAGCCAAATCTAGGGTTCCCCCACACAACATGCTCGATTTTGGGAGGGTCCGCTCCCCAAGTCAATGGGGCTGATACATCAACTGTCACAAAGTCCAGAGATGATGTATATTGATATTTCATCTAGTCAAATAAACTCAATGCGACAGAGGCGCGTCAATCAGATGACCGGTCTGAGAGATATTGGCTTTTCTGTTCCAGGGGCCCAGTTAGAAATACGGTCATTTATAATCCATCTGTTATCCAATATCATCCAAAACTCACTTAGTGTATCGCAAAAGGACGGTCTCATCGCATGGGTCCTAGTGCCGCAGACAATACGTTGATCAGACGTTCGGTCATCGAGTTATTCACCTTTAAGTTGAAACGGGCCCTGCCCGGCCCGAAGAGGCGCAGCATGGCCCGGCCCGTCGGGGCACTGCCTGACCCGACGCGGCACGGCCCAGTCCGGCGCGGCCCGGCCAAGTATTTCGAGGGAGGGCATGGCCCCTTGGCTTCCCAAACCATCGGTTCCATGGGACGCTGCCCTCCCGAACCGGCTGGCCGAAGCCGGTCGGCCTCTTGGCGCAAGAGGCCCACTCGAGCGGGCCGTGGTTCATCCGGCACGGAGCCCTCCTAACACCGCGAATTTCTTCCTTCCGACCGGCCGACAGACCGACCGGTTGTTCAGCTTAAGGGGCTGTCGAAGCAAGACACGGTTTCTTTCATACAGTAGGTGCGACGACACTGACTTCCTCTATCGCAATATGCCCTGACAGCATCTTCGCATCCCCGGAACTGCGCGACGGCACTGTGCTTCTTCCGTCGCAGCCAGCTTGGATGTGGGTTTTCTTTGCGTGTGTGACTATGGCCCTTGCGCCGCCGGCCTCTTCTACTTTCCTCCTCTAGTCACCGATTCTGAAAATAAATAATCAAAATCCAGTGGAGGGTTGTACGGAAGTATTCGTTTGGCCCACGCTCTCAGCGTTAGGCGATAGAAATAATTCGGGACAAACAGAGATGTTCAACAGAAAACGAGGCCAAATTTTAATCCATGAAAATTGAACTTAATTCCACTAACTCAAATATGGTAGTTCTTCGTAGACACGAAAAGCGATGTCGCTCCATCAATGTCAGAGGAGGAACCATCGTTGTTGGCGAGTTCCCTCCAGTAGAGTCTCCTCCCTTGACACCGAGGAAGAAAATGTTTGGATAATCATGCTGCATTCATTGCTGAGTCGGAATGTAGTTCTTCATAGGGGTGTCGGTGTTCTTCAAAAACTCAAGAGAACTCCTGATTGTTTTCCCAACACACCAAAAGCTCAAACAAAAATAATATCTAAAGCTATTATTTTTATTCACACAACAAAGATTTAAAATTCAAAATTAAAACGAATTAATTAATTAAATGAATAGGTTCATATCATTAATTAAGGTATTTTGGAAAAACATAAATAGAGACAGAGGGGGATAGGAAGAGTCATATATAATTAAGGGGGTTTTCAAGAATTAAACGAAGGATTTTAAGGGGTTTGATATGAGCTATTGGAGATGAAAGGTTGGGGCTCGTGTGGGCCCCACTTCTTAAATATCCACACATGGGAAGTTGTGTTTGTGTGGCACCGACCCACAACATCCCATTGGAGGAATTAACTTCCTTAGATATAAAATTTTTCTAACAATTTTTATTTAACTTATTAACTAATCCCAAAATTTTGATATACATCTTGAATAAAATGAAACTGCAGTAAAGGCCCCCTTACCCAATTACCAGCGCTGCATGTTCATCGGTGCCCTCAGTTTTCAATTCCGAGCACCAGTTCAAAATATAGAAAAACCCACTCGTTCATTCACTGAATGTACCCGATCTAAACTTTATAAAATTATTCCAGGAACATCGGTCCTCAGAATTAGGTGCCATCAGAAAATGCGTACTCGTAAAATTTAAAAGAATTTAGGAAAAAAATTTCCTTGAAATTTATGGGTCCTTAAACTAGGATATAAAACTCAATTTTTTTAATGGCTCCTCATTCCAAAATAATAACTCTTGATGTAGGGTTACATTCCTGTGTGTCACTTCTGTACTTGTAGTTTTCCCTTGGGTTTTCTGCATCTTCTAATTCGACTCCATACCAAAATAAATATTCAGTCTCGAATCATATGATTTCAGTTTAACATCAACCATGATTGATATCTATGTATGATCAAGCCCTATGTAAAGCTTATCATTTATATTTGTCTGTTTCCTTTGATTTTCTAGGCTTCTATGGTCCACTTCCAACTTTTCCATCTTCTAAGAGATCTTTATTGCCAATGCCATATAGGGAGTCAAGATTTTTTCTTGATCCTTAAGTTCTCTTCAGAGACAGACAACTTCTTCATGTTATTTATTTTGTTTGATTTGATCATTACATATAATTTTCAAACCATTAATCTCCCTTCTCTATTCTTCATCCTTGCATTTGTGCTCAATAACAATTTCAGAGTCCACTGTTAATGAAGAATTGTGATTCAAAATTTCCTAAAATAACTCAAATTTATCTTTATCCGACTATGACATGTAGAGTTTGGAATCTTGAAGAACTTCGTTGGATTTAATCATTTTGGATCTCCAAACATATATTTTTTCAACTTATTATTCTAGGAGAGCATCTATATCAATTCATCATTCAATATCATCATCATCAATGTTAGTTTCAACCTATTGTAGGGAGTTACTAAAAACTACCACCATGTCATTTTCTCCACAATCTTTATAGTTATCTATATTTTCAACATGTTAAACATCTGATTCATTTGAACTATCATATTTTAATGAATGGATATTATTTTTAACTAATGAAATTTATATTTCCTTTCAAATAGTCTGAATACTTCTACATAGGTATTTCAGCATCATCCTTATCGTCTTCATAGAGCTTCATGGAGGTCCATGCTGCATGATGACCAACCTTTTCACATCTAAATAAAGAATGTGGAATTTTCCCCTTGAAAATTTATTTTACTATTTGTAGATTTGAAGAAATGAAAAACATGACCTTGTTTGTCTATACTACTTCCGAATAATCATCAATAGTGATTTTCTTCATGGCCTTGAATGATAACACTTTAGATTTCTCGTTTTCCACAACATCAGTATCATTTTATCTCATTTTATTTGATACATGGGTACTGTGAGAGTTATCTAGTTTCAGGACTTTCAGATCATTATCATCCAATACTGACACTTTCAGATTGAACCATAGTGGAAGATTCTTTAAGATACAGATCAAAATATTTATATTTTAAATAAAATATATAGGACCTCTCATTTCATTCACTAATAAAATTTCCCAGTAAAATATTGCATCAACATACACATTTTCATTCATTCTTATATCATCATACTTGGTCCACAGAAACTGTAGCATTTCCCCTCTTACCCATGAATCACTTTCATGTATATATTCAATATCTTATCCAACATGTCATGTGATGTTTTAAATGACATCACCATAATATATATTTCATTAGATATGGATCTCCCTAATGAATTGATTCCACTAGACTTCCCATCAAATTCCATTCTTTTATCTTCTGATAAAACACCACTATTTATTGTTTCATTGTAAAAAAACTATATTCTCTCTCTCTCTGGTAGAAAATTTGGAATGTAAATTAATGCATGAATGAGACAAAAAAAATTTACTTGGTTCACTCTCACTGGGATATGTCTGAGGTGCATACAAAAAAAATATGTTGATGTACCAAATCCACTAAAAACACACTATTGTTTAATAATTTTGGACATGACTCATTATCCTTTCGAGTTTACAATCAAACACAATTTGAAAGCTCACCGCTCTCCCAATAAAACTGTGATCACCACCTCTTTAGTAGATCCACTAAATTTTTATAGACTTGTAGGTCCCTTCGTTATCTAAAATGTATGCATCATCCACTATATATAGATTCTCTATTGATGTACCAATTTAATCCACTGTGGAATACTACTGTACCAAAGGTGTACTGTGAATCTAGAAATCTTTCGTGCAGTTCTTATTATTACTTGCACACAATATTAATTCCTTTATGGTATGATTTTACTTTTTTCGTGAAACGAATTTTACTTACAACATCAATCTTACACACAACTTCTATAGATTGCATGAAACTACAATTCTTTCCCTAAACTCACTTTTCATAATATATTTAAATTATTTAGAGATCGTATTTCTTCTATGTCTTTATATAACCTGAATAAGGGTGTCTCCACTTATTTATAGGCATCAGTGAACCATGTGTGGATGTTTCGACGCATGGTGACATATTCCCACCATGCTTGCAAAACCTAATTTGACGTCGCATTGGGCATGAAAGTTTATTTAATGCAGCCCTATCTACCACCCATATATCCTAATAATTCACACACTTCATGCCTTTTTATTATATGGACATTATAATCCCAAAACATTCCCTAAATCCATGTTTCAATACCATTATCAATCTTGCATCAAATATCCTTTATCGAAAACACCTTTGGACATTTGTTGTTTTTTGGCCCAAAAATTTTGAAAAGTCTGAAAAATAACGCCACATTGTCTATATAATATTTTTACTCTCTCGAAATCCTCTATTCCTATTTCATAGTTCCTTATATACATTAAGTTTCATCTATACCACTAGAAAATTAACAGTCACCATAAAAACTACATTCTTCCACAAATACAATCAACCAAAAAATGCATCAATGTTCCCTTGAGGGGTTTTTTCGAAAAAAATCATTATCTATTTCGTCGATATTAATTATTTGTTAATTATGCGATTCATTACAATTACATCACATGATATACACTATAGTACCAAAAATAATAACCCGTGTAACTTCAAGGGCACACACCCATATGGCATAAGATAATAAAAAGTTTTGAGGTTGTACGAGGTGATATTGATGAAGTTATATCCACTAAATATTAAATAATAATAGAAACACAATATTAGAAGACCAAATTGTAATAAATAATTATAAATATAGAATATACATAGAATTAGCAAATATAACATCAAAAATAGCATGTGTGTCATAAAAAATCAATGGATCTATCTTTTTGCGAAAAAAATATTCATAAAAACATTTAAACAAAATAGATTCCCTAAAATAATTAGGTTTTATCCATTATAGATCATAATAAAAAATATATCATTGTTGGAACACCTACACATCCATATCCACAAAATATTTAATGATGATCTATTACAATTACTTATTCCATGAACCATAATGTCTACACGCATCTTGGATGGCCTTTATAGGGTATGAGTATGAAATCTGAATTCAATCATTAAGGGAATCCCAATGTAATATTAAAATGAATACATCTATATTCAATGTGAAATAAATGGAAACAAAAAACACCACTCAAACTAGTCCAATAATGCTTGAACAACCATGAGTGATCCTTTACATGCTTCTTCAAGTGATAGGAGGAATGAGGCATCCATATTTTATCATACTAGATGTTACCTAATCCTTCTAACTAAATTTTTTGTTACATTGCATCATAAACCCGCCCATGTCTAGTGATTACCATCTTAATCTATCCATGATTCCCTAACAAAAAATCCACAAAATATATCACTAATGTTGTTTTCATCTATCCCATATGAAGGATATCAATGCTCCAAATTGATGAATTCCGAGGAATGGTGGCACTCATCCTTTAAAAAGAATGACTCACTGGACCATCATATCTCACATGTACATCATGATTCCAAAACCCACCATGTTATCTCAATCACATTTTATATAAATTGTGGCCACTTAAAAATATCCATCTTCTATAATGATGGTATGAACTATCACCCCTATAAAAAATTTTATAAATCGGATGCCACCTCAAAATATAGATCCTACTCACTTCATAGAACCTATCTGATATGGATAAGACTCCAATAGACTTTTCCCCATTGAGAGTGGAAATCACTATATCCATATAGCGACAACTGGGAAAACACTATCTCTACATATTTCAATGTTATATACCATATGATTCACAATTGAATAATATATATACCATTTACCATGTATAAAAATAATCAAATTTTAGCTGGGATACACCCATATTATTTCCATGGAACCACATCAACTGTCATGTTCTATTCAACGACATCGTAAAAAAACAACATCGCCTCAATTTAGCTTGAAACCATCAAATCAAGAAAGATAAATCAAAACATTTCATACCAGTTATATCCCATAGGAGACTACCCATTGAATTATATTTTGAATAATACAAACCCTAGGTGGTTTAGCTTCGCATTCATACATGTTACCCTATACATTCCTTATGTTCACATGATTCTATTTCAAATGAGAAATTTGTGCCTCACACTTATTCGAAGAATCTTGGATGTCATCATTCCTCAAAAAAATATACATTGTGGGTAAATAAGAATCTATAAAATAAATAATATACAAACATTCTCTATATTGTTTTCCCACTTTATAACACACCTAGGAATTTATGTTCATCAATATCATTTCCTAGAATAGTGGAATACTGGTGGGAACCTCCCATTGATAGTATTCCATGAATTATTCCCATTAATGATAGAAAGGATACTATGATCATAAAAATTGGTAGGAATCTAGAAACTTTTAGATGGTCTAAAACTAATTCACAATCAGAACCTAGTATCCATGATAATACTTCATCATTTAGTCTTAGTTTTTACAACTGTTGTAGCCAATACGATATTATGTATCAAAAGATATGTCTATTTGAATTAGAAAAGTCATGATGTTGTTTCCATAATTCCATTACTGTAACTAGTTCTTTATATGCATATCTACACAAATTCCCTTACATTCATTTACTAAGATGAATAATCTAGTTCATGTGAGTTAAATTAACTTTTACAAATGTAGTTATGTACACACAAATGTCTATATGTGCCCTTTTCAGCTTTCCCAACCATTTTTCACCCTTCTCGACACCAAATACTTGTTCCCAAAAATACATGGTTGCCCGATCTAGATACTAATGTTGAGACCCGAAGCTTGACGTACATGGACATTACATTACTTTTGCGGAATACTTAGTACATTACAAAAACACACACACAAGGACCATAATAGTTTAGTGTCTTTGGAAACTCGGAATGTAATCATCTAATAATGGTGAACGATCTTCAACATCTCCCATACAGATCTTCCTTTTAGTTTCTTACCTAAAACCTTTCTTTATATCCTGGGAAAAAGAAAACATAAAAGGGTGAGCTCAAATGCTCATTAAGGGTAAACAAAAGAAATATCAATCACATCATATTCATAAGAACACATCTTTTGGAAATCTTAACCTGCAAAAGAGATCATAGTTTCATAACATGGGATAAATCAAAGTAGTGAAATGTAATCCCAATAATAATAACTTAAAACATGAAACATTGTGGCATACACACATAATCATAGATAATCATTTCTTATTAGTCAAGACTCATTTCCAAGACTATCTTAGTGGAAAAAGTCCATTTGTGAACCGAGTTCACTCCTCGTTTCAGTCCTGTTTCACTGAACCGATATAACCTACCATTCCAGCCATGTCTATCTCATGAGATATAAAATCTTTACCCAATTAATTGGATGGAGATATAGGTCCCACCCATCTCATAATGATACCATTATTATGTGAGCCACAAAATCATAAACCATACTTCATTACATAACCCATGTAATAAAAATGGGAATCTTAAACATCATGACATCATAAAACAATTCATATACGATAAAGGAATTCATAAAAATAATTCCTTCACAACATAATCAAATCAATGTAATAATAGGGATAAAAACATAACCCTTTATTATCTTAAATGGAAAATCATTTTGATAAAATACTTGAACTTCATTCTTGAGGAAAATATCCTTTCTACTTCAAAAACACTTTTCCTTTCTTAAAATGTCATAAAATTTTAAACTAAAAGAAGTTGAATAAAAATAAACTTGAAAAATTGTAAAGGAATATTTTTGGAAATAATGTTTTAAAAATCCATTCATGTCATATAAGTTAAAAGAAAACATTCTTCTCGTACTTTTGTCGGAAAAGTCAAAAAGTACCTCGTATGAAAAACGACAAAAGATTACTTTGATATCCTTTACTAAAAACTCACCGAAGGGTAAAATTGGATTTAAACAATTTTAGGTGGATGGAAATAATATTACATATTGAGGAAACATGGATTTTGATGATAAAATACAGCCTAGTAATTTCCAAAGTATAAACAATCTCGGATAAAAATGAGATTGTGATATTTTCCCTTACCTTTGGTCTGATTTGCTTCGTAAGTGTCCGAACCTCCGGTATAATGATTTAAATAATATCATTGACTTATTGAAGAATCATACTCATTGTTATGATATCATATATGGTTCACTTATGACTTTATATTACCCGTTCTTTTGTAAATTCCATGTTAAAGAGCGTTTTGGGTAAAATTGTTTCATATGTCATCTGTGTTTTGACTTGTAATTATTCATATGAGTACTTAGATCATGATTACTTAATTCCATAATATAAAACATGATTTATATATAATATATATTCAGAATATACATATATATAAAAAATCAGTAAATGGAAAGAAATACACCATTCATGGAGATGGTAGGCCGTACGTACACATGAACGCTGTTTTCGTTTCCTTATTGAGTTGAATGGAATTAAGTAGATGAAATACATATATATAAACATAAATCCAGTATCATTATTATGTCATATATTTCATGATTACATATTATATATTCTTTATAATCATTCATAAATGGTTAACGTGGAGAATGAATCTCTTCACGTCGTGGAGACGGTAGTCCGTACGTACGGAGGAGCGATGATATCGTTCGTATGATCATGGGACTGTATTGGAGTGTATGTATACTATTTAAGAATCAATATAAATTTAATTTATTCAAATATAGCTATTATTTACACCATTATACCCATCCAAGTAATGTATTGGTGGAAAATAGATTTCACCACGGCGTGGAGACGGTATTCCGTACGTACGCACGCGCGGTGATTTCATTTTTCCGTAGGATGGATAGAAGGTTAATTAGAGTTGTTTCATATTTATAATAACATATCAGTATATAAGAAATACTGATGTTATTACTTTATCATGAAACAACTAAAGAAGTAGAAGTTGAAGAATAAAGAAATTGAAAAAGATCGGTAATGGATATTATCTCTTTTTGACGCGCCTTTTCTTAACCTCCACTTAAAGAAATAAGGATGGTCTTTGAAGAAGTCCAGGACCTCTAGGATGATACTAGGGACGTCGAGAAGAGATTTTGGGAGGGTTTTTCCAAGCTTGAATTCTCAAATTGGTGTGAGGAGGAGAGGGAGGAGGTGCCCTTTTATAAGGGAGGAGAGGGGCACCTTTGGGAAAACTAAAACTATTATTTCATTATAAAGTCAAGTTCGGTTTTAAACAGCTCAAAATTGATATATTTAATATCTAAGGTGGGGATGGGTCGAAATACCTTCATCAAATATAATTTAGATAATTTTAGGTATCAATTTTAACCTTATCATTTAGATTTAACTTTTAGTAAGATAATTTAACTTTTACTGTGTCTTCTTGTTTTCTTACACTATAAAGTTTATAAACATACTATATCAAGCCAAACGAACCCCAAGTTGTTTATTATTAATATATCTATCCTTATCTAAGTAATTTGGCCAAACCTTATATTTTAACGAATTAAATAACAATTAATAATATAATATTTGTTTTAAAAACTAATTTATGTCAATTTGGACACTATTTGGTACATGATTTTTATGAAATTCATAACAGAATTATAAGTTCGAACCAAGTTACCTATATCAACAATAACATGTCATATTAACCTATAAAATTAATATTAGTCATAAAAAGTCTCAAATTACATTTATTTTGGCATTTATAACATCTATTATGTTAATATTTCATTTATAAGACAATTACTGCATCATCTTTGTGTCATAATAAATGATAGTTATTTAATCCCTAAAAATTATAACTAAATTCCTATGATGTAGATAATTGTATTATCTTTCTGGATACTATACATGTTTGATGTTTCATTAAGTTTATCACTAACTTAAAATTATTATACTTATAAGATTTAAGAAAGTGACATATTGTCACATTCGTTGGTTTTAATAATAATTAAATTATTTTCATGGAAAAAAGTCCATAAAATGAATCTAATCCGACCATTAGGTTATATGGGTATAATTTTAGCCATCCAATATGAGTTTTCCATGTTTTAGGGTAATTTTATAATCATATATTTACCCTTAATTACCTGATTTACCTTTAACTATAGTAAATAAAATTTACAGTAGTTACTATTCACAATGCCCAAAAATAAAAAGTAGATTATTAACATAATTTGGACCCACTGATTCCAAATATGGAATCCATTTTTCCAAATTCAATACACAAAAGATGCAGAAATTAAATTAAAATTAATCCCATTGTCGAAAGAAAACGAGTTTTCTTTAAAACATTGCAAAAGATTGAATTGTTTTAACCTACGAATTCAAGGTAAAATCAATGCTAATGACATAAATTATTTTAAATGGTAAATATATATTATATTTATACATTAAAACCATTCAATATTATAATTTAACCACATAAGAAATTACGATGAAAAAAATTGTTTTTAATTAAAATATAGCGTGCTTTTACTATTCATTAAAATATGAAAGTTATCGGAAAAATATCAAAACGTTATCTAATGTAAATTTTTATATACTGATTAAAAAGAAGAATTTTATTTTGTAAAATTGAACATATAAACATGTCAAAAACTAGATCTAAAGTGGGTGCACCATCAAAAGGAGGCAAAACTGCATTTTTAAAAAAAATATTATTTTACCCGAAAAATTTATTTTGTTCTTATACCATTTTCTTGAACATGTGTAAGATGAATAATAATGTTATAAAATTAAAAACTTTGTTAATACTATTCATAACGGCTATTTCATGACAATATTATAATAATATATCATTGTTTATTAAAACCTGGTATTGCGTACAACACACGATATCGAGGAAGGTCGTGATTGCGTGTAATGCAAGTCAAGTCAGGGTTGCGTGTTGTGAAAGAATCCTTCATTGTTTCGTATAACAGAATCCATCCATATTTCATTTATACATTGAATATATATATATATATATATATATATATATACTCAATGTTGCGTAGAATAACTATTATCAAAATTGTGTGTAACACGATCCAAGAATAGTGTTGTGTATACTGCATGCTAATACGGTGTTGCGTATAGCGCAAGGTAATCTTGGTGTAGAATACAACACAAGACATTAATGAAATTCAAAGAATATTTTTCATAAAATCTCAGGGTGTTACATTCTACCCCCCTTAAAATGAATTTCGCCCTCAAAATTCGTCGGGGTTATAAATGGTTTACTACTCAAAAGTTTGTTTAATAGAAACCCACATCGTAAAAAGGAATAGCAAAATATGGCTTTAAAAACTAATGTTTGAAATGTAACGGTTACGCAAATTAACTCATCACTGGGTTTCCACATAGGAGAACATAGGTGAAAATATAGATATCGAAGAAAAATCTAACCATCAAGTTCTGATGGAGAGTGGTAGAGAACATGGCTATGAAAAAGCCAACAATCGCAAAGCCATAAATATGTGATGATCTAGGGTACCATCTGATTCATCATATATAAGATCACTAGGACAACATTTTTGGTTTTCAAGATCATTTCTCTAAAGTTGATCAAATTGGAATTAGAAGAATTACTTTCGTGATTTTGTTATAGTCTCACCGCTGGTCGTTCTTTGGACAATTTCCACTTCATCTCTTAAAGAAATGATGTTCAATTTGTCATTCGTGATGTGATAACAGATCATGTTATAGAATGATGGGTCATTCCATCTGTCTCAAACAAAAGGTTAGAAAAGTTATCAATAAAATACATTAGTCCCTCTATAGTGAGATTAATCATATATGGTTCCTAAAATGGACTTAAACATCATATATCATACTGCTTAATATAATAAAACTAGTTTCTACTAAACAGGGACTTCCTTAGGCTAGTGGTAGGCGATAAAGGCCAGTCACACATCAGTTGTGGGTTCGATTCCCACAACCTTGTCCGACGCGATGGGTTGTCGCCAGTCCTGTAGGTTGTCCTTTTTTTCTAAAACTATATTACTATAACATCCCATCAATAATATCGATAAAACATTTATCCTTAAACAATAATAACTTATGTCCAATATAGTCCATTCCAATCTTTAGGCATATCCATAATACTGCAGTCCACTCTTATAATATAGTGAAAACGATTACCAGAGATTTAATACCATCGTTGATCCCCATATATCATAAGATATGTCTTTTTGGTCACATTACAAACATTCAAAGGCCTTAATCATGTGTTCTCTTGAATACACATTGATCCTTAGTGAAAACATGAATGCAGTTAAAAGTTAACACTTTCTACATACCAAAATCCTCAAAATTCTATATACTCAAACCACGATATCACTTAGTCCTTATATCAATCACGAGCTCATGAAAACTGTCAAACATTTCATTTTTTCCTTATCCCTTCATTATGCGCATATCATCTTTTTTCTAAAAATATCTCAATCACTTTCCATGGTTACCGGTACCATAAAATTATTGAAAACCACAATAGACTAATACAAAAATATTCTAATAAGCCATAAAAGTACCTCAAAAACATTATTCCTGAATAACAATACATAAACACTTCAATCCATCCTCTTTAATGATTGTATTGGAATAATTCCTTCCTTGATTTAGAAGTAACTTTTTAGGTCAGGGCATTGAGTTGGGTAATTCCCATGTTCTCCACAAATACGACATTGAACTCCATAACAGTATGTCACTCTAAGACCCTTTTATCCACACAGATAACATATGTCCCTCCATTTGAGGTATTCATCATGGTTCTTCTTCCCTTCTTTATAAATATCAATCTTCCTTTCTTTATGCTCCTCCACATGAGAACATGTATAAAAGTCTATCTTCCTATTATTTAATGAATTAGGCATACCACTAAATTTCACTTTGTTAATCATATATCGCGATGACTGATTCAGCAAATCACAATATCTTTCTCTCTCGGAATTACACAATTTTGTTGCTCATAGTCACCAATTTGTCCATTGGATTCAATGTTAACCTAATTCCTTATGGTTCACTCCATTAACTAAAATACAAAAAGAATTTTGTGAGAGGCAAAAATCATGCTATAGAAAACAACATACTAAAGAGGGAGTACCCTCAATATCTAACATCTTAGGTTAAATTCTACGATCGTTACTGTAGTTCATATACTTATCCTTAGGGACATCCATATACATACCTTAGTAATATCTCTAGGGATCTCACTAACGTTTTCGTATCCTAGTTTCCAAAGGTTGACTAATCCTTTCCTCTGATACCAATTGTAGAGACCCGAAGCTTGACGTACATGGACATTACATTAATTTTGCGGAATACTTAGTACATTACAAAAACACACACACAAGGACCGTAATAGTTTAGTGTCTTTGGAAACTTGGAATGTAATCATCTAATCATGGTGAAAGATCTTCAATATCTCCCATAAAGATCTTCCTTTGTTTTCTTACCTAAAACCTTTTTTTATATCCTGGGGAAAAGAAAACATAAAAGGGTGAGCTCAAATGCTCAGTAAGGGTAAACAAAAGAAATATCAATCACATCATATTCATAAGAACATATCTTTTGGAAATCTTAACCTGCAAAAACGTTCATAATTTCATAACATGGGATAAATAATAGTAGTGAAATGTAATACCAATAATCATAACTTAAAACATGAAACTTTGTGGCATACACACATAATCATAGAGAATCATTTCTTATTAGTCAAGACTGATTTCCAAGACTATCTTAGTGGACAAAGTCCCTTTCTGAACTGAGTTCACTCCTCGTTTCAGTCCTGTTTCACTAAACCGGTATAACCTACCATTCCAACCATGTCCATCTCACTAGATATAAAATCATTACCCAATGCATTGGAGGGAGATATAGGTCCCACCAATCTCATAATGATACCATTCTTATGTGTGCCACAAAATCATAAACCATACATCATTACATAACCCATGTAATAAAAATGGGAATCTTAAACATCATGACATCATAAAACAATTCATATACGATAAAGGAATTCATAAAAATAATTCCATCACAACATAATCAAATAAATTTAATAATAGGGATAAAAACAGAAACCTTTATTATCTTAGATGGAAAATAATTTTGATAAAACACTTGAACTTCATTCTTGAGGAAAATATCCTTTCTACTTTAAAAACTCTTTTCCTTTCTCAACATGTTATACAATGTTAAACTAAAAGAAGTTGATTAAAAATAAACTTGAAAACTTTTAAAGGAATCTTTTTGGAAATAATGTTTTAAAAATCCATTCATGTAGTATAAGTTAAAAGAAAACATTCTTCTCGTACTTTTGTCAGAAAAGACAAAAAGTACCTCCTATGAAAAACGACAAAAGATTCCTTTCATATCCTTTACTAAAAACTCACCGAAGGGTAAGCATGGATTTAAAAATTTTTAGGTGGATGGAAATAATATTACATATTGAGGAAACATGGACTTGGAAGATAAAATACACCCCAGTAAATGCCAAAGTATAAACAATCTCGGATAAAAATGAGATTGTGATATTTTCCCTTACCTTTGGTCCGATTTGCTTCATAAGTGTCCAAACCTCCTGTATAATGATTTAAATAATGTCATTTACTTATTCAAGAATAATACTCATTGTTATTATATCATATATGGTTCACTTATGACTTTATATTACCCGTTCTTTTGTAAATTCCATGTTAAAGAGAGTTTTGGGTAAAATTGATTCATTTGTCATCGGTGTTTTGACTTTTAATTATTCATATGATTACTTAGATCATGATTACATAATTCCAGAATATAAAACACGATTTATATATAATATATATTCATAATATAAATATATATAATAAATCAGTAAATGTAAATAAATACACCGTTCATGGAGACGGTAGGTCGTACGTACGCATGAACGCTGTTTTCATTTCCTTATTGAGTTGAATGGAATTAAGTAGATGACATAAATATATATACACATAAATCCAGTATCATTATTATTTCATATATTTCATGATTACTTATTATATATTCTTTATAATCATTCATAAATGGTTAATGTGGAGAATGAATCTCATTGCGTCATGGAGACGGTATTCCGTACGTACGCACGAGCGATGATATCGTTCTCATGATCGTGAGACTGTATTGGAGTGTATTTATACTATTTAATAATCAATATAAGTTTAAATTATTCATATATAGTTATTATTTACACCATTATACCCATCCAAGTAAGGTAGTGGTGGAAAATAGATTTCACCACGGCGTGGAGACAGTATTCCGTACGTACGCACGCGCGGTGATTTACTTTTTCTGTAGGATGGATAGAAGGTTAATTAGAGTTGTTTCATATTTATAATAACATATAAGTATATAATAAATACTTATTTTATTACATTATCATGAAACAACTAAATAAGAAGAAGTTGAAGAAGAATGAAATTGAAAAAGATCGGTAATGGATATTACCTCTTTTTGATGTGCCTTACCTTAACCTCCACTTAAAGAACTAAGGATGGTCTTTGAAGAATCCCAGGACCTCTAGGATGATACTAGGGAAGTGGAGAATATATTTTTTCAGGGGTTGGCTGAGCATGAATGCTCAAATTGGTGTGAGGAGGAGAGGGAGGAGGTGCCCTTTTATAAGGGAGGAGAGGGGCACCTTTGGGAAAACTAAAAATATTATTTTATTATAAAGTCAAGTTCGGTTTTAAATAGATCAAAATTGATATATTTCGAAGCTAAGGTGGGTATGGTTTGAAATCCGCTCATAAAATTGAATTTAGACAAGTTTAGGTATCAATTATAACCTTATCATTTAGATTTAACATTAAGTTAGATAATTTAACTTTTACCGTGTCTTCTTGTTTTCTTACACTATAAGGTTAATAAACATACTATATCAAGCCAAAAGAACCCCAAGTGTTTTATTATTAAAATATCTATCCTTATCTAAGTCATTTTTCCGACCCTTAGATTTTTAGGAATTAAATAACAATTAATAATATAATATTTGTTTTAAAAACTGATTTATGTCCATTTTGACACTATTTGGTACATGATTTTTATTAAATTCATAACAGAATTATAAGTTAGAACAAAGTTACTTATATCACCAATAACATGTCATATTAACCTAGAAAATTAATTTAAGTCATAAAAAGTCTCAAATTACATTTATTTGGGCATTTATAACATCAATTATGTCAATATTTCATTAATAAGACAATTACTGCATCATCTTTGTGTCATAATAAATGATAATTATTTAATCCCAAAAAATTCTAAATAAATTCCTATGATTTAGATAATTGTATTATATTTCTGGAGACTATTCATGTTCGAAGTTTCATTAAGTTTATCACTAATGTACAATTATTATACTTATAAGATTTAAGAAAGTGACATGTTGTCACATTCTTTGGTTTTAATAATAATTAAAATATTTTCATGGAAAAAAGTCCATAAAATGAATCTAATCATACCCTTAGGTTATATGGGTATACTTTTATCCATCCAATAGGATATTTCCAAGTTTTAGGGTAATTTTATAATATTATATTTACCCTTTATTTCCCGATTTACCTTTAACTATAGTAAATAAAATTTACCTTAGTTACTATTCACAATGCCAAAAAATCAAATGTATCTTATTAACATAATTTGGACCCACTGATTCCAAATATGGAATCTATTTTTCAAAATTCAATACACAAAAGATACATAAATTAAATTAAAATTAATCCCGTTGTCAAAAGAAACAAGGTTTTCTTTAAAACATTGCAAAAGATTGAATTGTTTTAACCTACGAATTCAAGGTAAAATCAATGCTAATGACATACAATATATTAAATGGTAAAAATATATTCTATTTATACTTTAAAACCATTAAATATTATAATTTAACCACATAAGATATTATGATGAAAAAAGTTGTTTTTAATTAAAATATAGCGTGTTTTTACTATTTATTAAAATATGAAAGTTATCGGAAAAATATCAAAATATTATCTAATTTAAATTTTTATATCCTGATTCAAAAGAAGCATTTTATTTTGTCAAATTGAACATATAAACATATCAAAAACTAGATTTATAGTGGGTGCTCCATCAAAAGGCGGGAAATCTGCATTTTTTGAAAAATACTTATTTTACCCGAAAAATTTATTTTGTTCTTATACCATGTTCTAGAACATGTGTAAGATAAATAATAATGTTATAAAATTCAAAATTTAGTTAATAATATTCAGAACGGCTAGTTCATGACAATATTATAATAATATATCACTGTTTATTAAAACCTGGTATTGCGTACAACACACGCTATTGGGGAAGGTCGCAATTGCGTGTAATGCAAGCCAAGTCAGGGTTGCGTGTTGTGAAAAAATCCTTCGTTGTTTCGTATAACAGAATCCAACCATATTTCATTTATACATTGAATATATATATATATATACACTCAATGTTTCATAGAATAACTATTATCAAAATTGTGTGTAACATTATCCAAGAATAGTGTTGCGTATACTGCATGCTAATACGGTGTTGCGTATAGCTCAAGGTAATCTTGGTGTAGAATACAACACAAGACATTAATAAAATAAAATTAATATTTTTCATAAAATCTCAGGGTGTTACAACTAACATACCTGGGAACCCATCCTATGTGTTTTTTATAAATGGACCCATTTTTCAAACATTTTGGGTACCCTACCAAGGATAAAAGACATAATTTCCAAACACTTTAGTGATAAAACCGTATTTTAGGATATTTTTTAATCCAATCCTATAGATAAGGGATATAGGATACACTCTAGGGTATACCTTCTTGGATCTATTACATAGGAACTATACAACCTATATTCAATCCAATAAGGAAACTATTCTTATGGGTAAGAAAACACTAGGTATCCCCACTACTTTGGAACCAACATCCCAGTGTGTGCCTTTACATGATTCACGTACCTTTGTATGACTTTACCCTAGCCTCACAGACCTAGGAAGCACATAACTCAAGCCATGAAACAGAGGATCTAGTTGTTCCAGGCCACCCATAAATAAGATGTAGTTTTATTAGGACCCATATATTGTAAAAACATCACCCATGTCCCATAATGTGGGAACCCATAACCACTCTCCTTACGTAGAAACCCATATCCATCGTACATATTTTTACTAGTAAATATTATAGGGGTTTCTCTATCATATAACTTGTTCAAATCAGAGATAAATCATTCTTTCGGACCATTTGTATAATATATCTTCCTGTTCCACTCATTATGCATGAAAAATCTAGATTCCTACAAGAAAATTTTAGGGGTTGTTATTGGAAAATATTATTAAACCTCCCCATAACCCTATACTTCATTATAGAGAGTACCATTATTAATGGTACTACTCTCAGTATTTTTATTTCACATTAGAATAGACACACTTTTTGGTTATATAATATATGATTCTTGAATAATATGTTATGTTAAACTAGATTGGGAATCCAAATATGTAGACCCCACTCCATCCCTTATAGTTTCCATTTTCATTACAGTAATAACATTAATATATGGGATTAAACTACTTAGCCATGTTTGTTCACACAAGAATAAACCATGTATCTTAATCAATATCTTATTTGATAACTATATCAATAGTATATGAATTACAACCTAATAAGGTTAAATCGTAAATAATTAATGTTCAATATTCCCCTTGGAATGGGATATCTATTAAACAAGAAATTCATTCTGATATGTAAATAATATTAAATCTAATACAAAACATGATGATCATAGGATGACTCATTATTCTTATGTGACATGCATATGGTTACATTTCACTCCCAGGGTGATGATAATAATATTCCAACATATCCTAACCTAATGAAGATAAACAGGATTGCTACTAGGTGTATGCCCCAACATTGTGAATCTTCCCATAATATTTAATTAAAAGTTAATAATGGGTGGATAATCTTATATAGTCTACCTACATGGTATAATCCCCAAAAATACCAACTCAGTTAGCATTTAAAAAAATTTGGATCAACTTTAATGGTCCTATCATACATGATTTTCACGTCAACCCTTAATGTGAACATTTCATGTAGTTTTACAACATACATGAATATAAACTTCTTAGATATTATTGTATAAATAAAATAATTAAAATTAATATATTCCGTCTAAACTCTAGACCATAATATTTACCCCTAGAGTACTAATCACATTATCATAAAATGTAGTGACATGTCTCATTAAATGGAGTCAAACTACCTAGGTTCAAATACCATTCTAATGGATTGGTATGAATATCCTCTTATAGGCCTGATCCCAACTCTATAACACCTTATACATGCCTTTACCGTATCTCAACTCCTTCATGAATAGAGATAAACTATAGTGTTCCAACCTATATCGATCTTAAATTTCAAATAACATAATACATAGGTCAAATAATACAATGTATAATCCCTATATACAGAGTTCATTTAAATGGATTTATCAATTAAATAAATTCCTTAATGGTAACCAGTATTATTACAAATAGGGATTCATAAACCAACCATAATTATTTAAGAGAGTACTGGATTTGGGATAACCCAATTAGTGATATTATCCTAACCTCTAATCTGCATGAACCTTTCACATCCAAATGTGGTTCTGGTAATTTCCTAAAAACTAACTACATTTGGATTTTAGGTCCACCCCAAATAAAAACATAAATGAGACAGGGATACATAATAATGAAATCCATATTCAACAAATAATAGATTTATAATATAATAAACAACCATCTAATGTAATTTGATCTAGAATTATTGAGAAAATATGGTAGATTCTCCATTGCAAAAAAGATATAAATAACACCAAAAATACTTCATTTTTCTAAAAACCAATATGAAACACGAAGATGACAAGATAAAAAAATATTAGACACCTAGGGATTGCTGGACATACATACAAATTCTTCAATAGAAAAATGAGGTGAAGAATTAAGAGAAACCAATGTTGAAATCTCAATATGGAATAAGGAATGATAAATATAGAAAATAGGGTTTATCCATTGGTTAACTAATTTATATGGGGTCAAAAAATGTTAGTAATATCTACCTTAACCAATTTATTTATTTATTTATTAATGAGGACATAATTCTTGTAATGATTTTACCATCCATGTTCATTTAGGATTCCAAGTGCTAGGAAAAACCACACAGCCTGATTCCCCGTCATTTGGACATGATAAAACTCCCTAGAATGTAAATAAGAATTATAAATTACTACTCTAGGTGACATCATGGTGTTATTATTCCCCTCATACTATGATAGCCCAATGTGATTAGTCGCCACGACAGTACCACGATCCATAACACCCCAGTCAGGGAGTAGTCAACTTCATTGTGGTGTGATGTGGATTAGAAAAATAATTTAATCAAGCAAATGTAGTTTATAGTATTACATTAAATTATAATCAAATTACACTATTTTCACTGATATAATCATACAGAATCATACAACCATCATGATATTATTCATATCCATCGTATTTTTACTCTTTTAAACACCTAGATAATTAATAAATAATAACCGCTATATCGTGGTTCCCTAGAAAAGGTATGACACTCGATCATCTATTGATATTTATTCATATGCAGAACTCAATATAATTTGATTCCCTTTGGCTAAGTAGAGAATAATAGACGACTATATAAATTAAATATCATGTAAATTAAATTTAATTCTTATGTGGTATTAGACATTTCAGAACCACTCCACATTACAACATGTTCATCTCACCAAAAAATTAAAAGACAAAATTAACCCTAGAAACATTTTGATTCCCTATGTCATATATTATTTATATATTTTATATATAATTTCAGCCCCCAATCTTGGGGCTCCCCTAGAATTCACTTGTTATCCTACACCAACTCCACAGAAATAACTATTATGTCCCAATAAACATTGATGATCATGATAAAAAAAATTAACACTCTTAACTACACATGCCATTATATCCTACTAACCATATTATAGGTTTTCTATGAGCTATCTCAGGCTACACACTGAGAAAAATTTAATGAAACTTGAGTGTAAAACTCACCAAATTCCTAGGACCATGAGACAACATCTAATGCATCAATATATTTCTATATCAGATTAGTTACCAAATTTAAACAATAATATTACATCTTTGATAAATACCTACCATAGTAATCACCTACGTGGACACATCATAACCAAAATTACCAATATGATTACTGTATCATACCCATACACATCTTCAATACCACACATGAAAACTAACTGAGCGGGGATATGTGATTAATAACATGGTTCACCTCAGATCTGAATAAGTTCATTTCAAAACAATGTTTCGCACATAAAATCATTATCTTCTATTAATGTTCTGAATCTTTTTTGCACTGGATTAATGAAATCATACTGAAACATTTTGAGTTATTTTAATGAGAGGATATTGATGATCAAAGGTAGAACCCAAATTATTCACCGCAACTTTTTATTGAGATGTGATTGTCGGAATTCCTAGTACCAGGTGAATTTTAACATGCTCTACTATAATGCCTATTTAACCATGATCAACTAATAAAGAAATCATACATCACCTTCAAAGAAAGATATAGATTTTTCAATTGGAAGATACCAAGACCACCTCCACATTATCTGAGTTTTCATATATTAGTATAATTTATATATGTAAAATAGTATATTAGTGTTAATATTAATATTAATATATTTTTATTAATATCATAAATATATATATTTGTAAATATTTTTATACCTATGTTGGTAATACAAGAACTGTTAATTTTTTATTAAATATAGAAGAATCTATGGAATTTGTGGAGTTGGGAAAGTGGTTTGATTAGTTTCTGGCCCATAAAATTGTTCTAGGATAATAATCCAAGTTATAATAGGGTAACTAACATTGATAATTCATCCTGTTCATATCTATGTATTCTTATTATTTGATTTAATCATAGATGTTTTTTTGTAATACGAGATCATGGTAATAAGAGCTTCCTCACTCGCTAATCAATTTCCATGAACATTCAGAGTGGAATGTAATTGGGAATTGGATAATGGATTTCTTATTGGCCCATAGATTTAAGGATTTGGACTTTCTATTGGAAGGGTCATGTTCTTTGGTTACCAATGTAGATGATTCATAATGACAAGCATGGAATTAAAAAGCGGTAGAGTCATTGGTGGAGAAAATAAATATGATACTGAATGGTGGATCATGGTAATTTTGGTCAATAATAAACGAATACTCCATTAGAATTGGGTCTTAAAAAAACATCACGGAGCGAAATATCACACTAGAGGAGACCACATAAAAAATCCAGGAGGTGATAATGATGATTTGAAATTGGGGACTATTGGGAATCATGTAGGAACATTGGGAGAGAGAATTTTCTCTCATTTCTTTTTTTTATTCATTATTTCTTCATAGATCATTAATCTTCTAAATATATTAATATCTTTAATGTGATCATTTTTTTTGGATAAATACCTTTTAAGGAATAGGATATTCTGGTTAATACATCTTATCGTGTTCATATAGTTTCTCTACTGGATGAATCTCTCCATCTATCTATCATTAGAAAATATTTTTTATAGTGAATCATGTATTAGTGAAAAATGATCTTTATGATGCTCTATTTTAATCTATAATTAATCTGAATATTTTACATGAATATGAATCGAACACCCTAGAGAGAATCACAACGAGTTCAACTGAAAATTTGAACATTGTTATTCCTGATTTTTTCTAACTAAATTTTTGAAAGATCACCAAAATATATAAACCAAAGAATTATTTAATTAATTAGTTGACCTGATGACATATCAGGTTAAAAACTAAAAATTTGTCTTATATGATTCAATTCAGATGCATGAATAGATAAAAACAATTATAAAAGCCACTGAGGTGTTTTTTTAAAAGTCATTAATTGTTATAATCATTGTTTAAACTATTCTTCTATATTTCATATTTTCCTACACTCTCACTCACAATAATACTCATTTAAATCTTAATTCTCATCATTTCTTAATCAAGGACCTCCATTGTTTCTTATGTTTTGTTTTAGGATTTCTTTTGTCTTATTTTGTCACTCACACAAAAATATGTCCTTCATTGTGGTTAGAGTATTCTTACTATAGTACTAGTTATTGTTAGTATGTAGGATTATAAATATTTAATTTTTAATCTTATAATGATGAATAGCTTAAATTTTTTAACCATCCTGTGGAAGGAATGTATGTCAATGAACCAAAAAAAACATAAATTCTGATATAAAAAACAAAAAATATAAAAAAAATTAGATAAAATACATATAAAAACAATAAGAAATGTAAAAATTTATTGATGTCGTGGCTATATGAAAACTAGGTATGTACTTGAGAATGTAGAGCCTATCAGTATTGGTGTTAAATAAAACATAGTGATTTGTAGAAGAAGAAAAAATAAATAAAAATGGAGGATAATAGGAAGGCTGAGAACCAGAATATTATTAATCCACCATGTGGAAAAAAAATAAAACAATAAATGAGATTATTGAGAAGGAAATTTTGAGAGGGTTATTGTTACCTACAACCTCTTGTGATCTGTGGTGCATTAACCACTCACTTAGGTCCAAAAATTATTAAATAAAAAAAAATACTTTTCTTCAACTGTTAACCTTCAATGTAATGCCCCGTATGAAGTCATGTTATGTCATTAGGGTGTTAGATTGTAGTTTATGTTTGATTCCAATAAGTGTCCTATGTAACGATGGTGGTAAACTGATATTGTTCCCTTTTTTCATTAATTTAATTGCCATAACTTGGTCTCAATAGTTAGTGAAATAAATATGTGTCACTTGGGATCATGTTTATAATTCTTTCACCCTGAAGTTCAATGCTAAGATAATGATGTTTTCAATAAAACATGAAATCACTAGTTTCGTTAATGATAATGGGGATATATTCCATGAAATCTAAGATAGGTTTATGGGATTTTAGAGAAATTTTCTATACCAATAATTTAGTCCCCAATTCATCATTGAAACATTCTAAAGTAGTCCAACCTATTACAAAAAAATCGGTGGACCAATCTGCTGGAAATATTTTTGTGATATATTTTCCCATGATTTGAACCAAATTTATAACACACTAGCAATAAAATCACAACAAAAATGATATTGTAGAAGAACCACTGGGAGTAAATAACTCAACCATATTCCACATGTTGAATCTCAAGATACTATATTTTTAATGAAAAAACTCAGAATATACTATGTGTAAAATTTTGTCATTATATAATATTTGGGAACTCATAAAATTGCTATCTGAATTTTGATAATCCTTACTAGGGCTTCGAAAAAGATATTGTTTCTTTATATGGATATAGTATTCAATCTAGGTATGATCAATTTATGAAAAATTAAAATAAAATTTATAGGATCCATCGAAATGATTCTTTGATGTATGAGGGAGTTCTTGGACCTACTTCCCCCCAAGTATCCACCAACCACCTACGAATTAATACTAGAACCTACCAAAAAAATCATCCAACTCAGATGATAATGTATTGTTTATTTTCGAATAGCTGGTATTAGGTTTAATGAACAAAAATAAAAAAATCATTTTGACTAGTTGGAAATGTATTGAAGGATGAAAAATAAGGAATATAAATTGGGGAAGTTGGATAAAGTGGTTGGAAGTAGTTACAATGGTATGATCCCAAGTAACAGTGAAGAAAACCCCCTAGAATAATACATGGTTGTGGCCACCCTATGTTCTCTCCAATCCCACTGTGAATCTTGGAATATACCACCAAAATAATGAAAAACAAAAACTATATTAATCTTTAAATTCAATTCAATATAATTTTGAATATAGAAATTTGGAAATTCTCATGTGAAAGACACTGATCATTGTTATCCAAACTCAAAAACACTATGAAGACTACTTCAAAAAAATAAATTGATGAAAAAAATAATAGAGGAAGTTGAAGGCATCCCCAAAATTTTTATGAACATTTCTCAAAAAATCCCTCTTTAAAAAAGAATAAAAAATGAAAAATGTGATTATGATTTATTGAAATTTATTAATTATTATATGAAACTAATAAGTTACATTACATTCCTAGAAACCCTATTTCAAATCCCATCAATTTTAAAAACCCTTTAAAAATTATAGTCAAACAAGAAGACCATCGAAGAACATTCTACATTTACTATTAAAGAGGATTGTAGTGTGGTGTTGTAGAATAGGATACCACATAAACTTCAAGACCCAGAGAGATGTCTCATCACATTAACATTTAGGGATATAAGGGTATAGTTTTAATATCTGTGTTATCTTATAGCATGCATTAATTTTATTCCACTCTCTCTATTTCAGAACATGAGATTAGGAGGTCCCTAAACCACAATTTTTTTCATACAACATGTTGATTGTTACATCACTCACCTAGTTGATAGGGTAGATGAATTTTCAGTAGGATTATAAAGGTTGTTTCTTCATATAGATTTTATGACAGTATATATGGAGGGTGATAAGAAGGTACCTATCATCCTTGATAGGAACCTTCTAGCAATGCAGAGAGATGTCCCTGATTTCTCATAGGGGATATTAATTTCAACCCATTGAGAACTAAAAGATCATTAAAATTTTCAAAAATATTTAAGAACTCACCCAATGAAAAAATATATCCTAGAAAATAGCTTTTAGGTGCTGCTGAATATTTTGGTGAGGAGGTATACGAGTTTTGGGATGCTGATGGAAATTCACAGTGAACCTGTTATCCCTACTAAAACCAACATTGGTAATAGTTCTGGTTAGGAGACAGAGCCTTTAGAAGAGTATGAGGGGTGAATTATTAGTACACCAAGATGATATTTTTTATAACTCTTACTATTACGCAAACAATAATCATGATGTGTGGAAAAATTTACAGGAAATAATAGTGATGGAGAAGAATCCATATACACTGCCTTCTTTAAGAGGTGGCATGAAGAGCTTCGTCCACCCATTCCCATGATTCCTCGCTCAAACCAAGGTCAATCCAATTTAGAGAACAATCCAATGAATTCCAATTTGATGTATTATTTTTTATTATTGATATCTACATTTCATGTGATTATCTTATCCAAACTAGAGAAAGTCAAGAGGAAAACTTGCTGAGTGTTTTAAAGAGGAATATGTCTTATATTCGCTAGTCAATTCCATATATAAAGGGTATAATTAAATAATTTTTTACGCATAAAATCTCAATGGATCCTGAGCATAAATGAAGAGTGGATTCCCAATGAAGACTAAACCGAAACATGAAGGATGCGGTCATAGTAAACATTATTAGGTTTCTTGATGCTCAGATAATATTTTCAATTTTGGATATTCTGTAGGAATGTCATATCCACGTATTACCAAAACAATAATGGAATGACTATTCTAAAAATGGGATAATTCAAACATGTATTTTTTAAAAATAGATGTTTTTTATTATAGAAAACTCTATTCTTCCAAATAGAAGGATCATTTACCCATTCCATTTTTTAAAAAATTTCTAAACAATATGGATGGAACGGAGAATTTATGTTTTATTGATGTGTACTCTAGATATAATAATATTTTTTTAACTTGATAACCAAGATAAGACCACATTCACTTCTCCATTTTGTATATTTTCCTACTATACAACTCCCTTTGGTTTGGGTGGTGATCAAGACAATTTTCAGATATGGATTTTTTCAAACGCCTCTGACTTGGATGAATTATTATTAAAGTGTTAATGGTATATATGTTTTTGAGTAAGTAACAATGAAAAATTAAATGAAAATATGGAATGTATTTTCAAATGATTTTAATAAAAAATTCATCTTTAATATTGTAGTAGCTCTATTTTATGGCTACTGATGTCATTGTTGGTTCACAAAGATTCATATATGGGGGTAGAGGATAATTTTGAAAAAAATGTGGTTATCCAAAAGCCTTAACAACAAGATTATGTTTTGGAAATATGATTTTTCTTAGTCTATTCTAGATTTTATAGGATATTCATTATAGAAATTTCTAATATCACAAAGAAACTGCTATCACTACAAGTCAAGGACGCAATTGTTTTGATGATAAATTCTTGGAGTGCCTTACATACAGAGAAATATGATACTTCACTAGCCGTCACATCTCTAGACTGTAATATCACATTTTAAGTAATGTGTGATGATAACGATCTATCTGTTGGTGTTATTTTTGGGATGTGGGTGGATAAGAGGATCAGTTTCATTTATGATGAAAGAAATATTTTGGATAATGCGGATAGAAATTATTCTGCCACTAAAAATGAATTAGAAGTTATCATGTTTCCCTTGGAATATTTAAACATTCCTTAATAGTGTCCAATCTTATAATTTTTACAGACCTTTCATCCTCTAAGTAACTAGTAGCTGAGAAGTATTCGATGACAAGGATAATGAGGTGGATATTTCATTTCTAGGAAATTTATAATGTTATAATGGATAAATGGGGGACACATATGTGTTTTTAGACCATTTCTTCTAGTCTTCCCAACAACCAAATTGAAAAACAATTGGAGATAAATACCTCTTTCCCAGATGAGAAATTGGTTCCTTTTTATATACAACAATCTGAATCCTTTTTAGATTATGCTAATTATATGGTTTTTAGTGTTATTATGACATACCTTTCATAGAAACAAAATAAGATGAATATATATATGATTAAATACTTCTTTCTGGGAAGAAACTATTCTTTTTAGAAGATGTTATCATGATATTTTCAGGAGTTGTGTATTGAGGAGGAAATGAAACCCATCATTAAGATCATTCATTCCTCACATTGGGGTGGAAACCATAGATGTAAATAAATTTATAAATGGTTTTATATTCTTGGTTTACTGAACAATACTTTTCAAAGATTCTATGTGTTAGTAATTTTTTGATAGGTTCCAAATTCATGGAAATGTAGGTTGAATACACCAGATTCCAAAAAAAGGAATAATTAAAGTTAATGATTTCAATGTTATGGGATTGGAATTTATTGGAGCCTTACCATACTATTATGGGAATGAATATATTATTATGGATTTTGACTATGTCTCAAAATGGGTTGTGGTAGTGGGTATTCCCAATAATCATTCTACTATTGTTGTGAAATTAACCATGAAATATTTTTTTCAAAATTGGAATTCCATGATCATTCATTACATATAATAGAACTAATTTTAAGAAATTAAATTTTTGGAATTAAGGGATAATTGTGAATCCTATCATACAAATTGTACCATCTACCACCCATAAGCTATTTGGTTGGATAAAGTTTCTAATAAAGAGTGCTAACCGATTTTAGAGAAAACCGTTTCTACATGCAGAAAGGATTAGTCTGTGAATATGGATGAGGATATGTAGATCTATAAAACTATATATAAGACTCCCATAGGGATATACCCATACAAAATTATCTTTGGAAAGATGTAACATCTTCATATGTTACTACATTAAAAGTATTTTTTTGATGTGAAGTGTCTTGATATTGAATTGAAGTCTATTAGTGTGATTAGGTTGATGGAGTTAAGTGGGATGGAGAAAATTAGAATGAAATTATGTAAAAATAAATTAAAAATTATAAATAAGTAACAAATTATTTTTAGGACTCAATAATTTAAAATATTGTATTAAATGATTGTGATAGAGTCCTATTATTCATTTCTATGATGAATCGTTTCCTAGGAATATTGATAACTATGTACTTAGGACCCTTCACCATTTTGAGAGTACTTATTAATGGTGTTCTGGAGCTAGTTGGAATAAAAAACAAACCATTTTTTCAATTTCCAAATTATTAATGACTCCATTTTATGAAATAAAAAAGGATTGTCTTCCATTTAATTTATTTAGGGATGCTTCATTATCAAGCCAATACTAGGATAATAAAATTATTATTTCATGGGAACTAACCCATATTTTCTTTAATGATTACATTTTTAATTATCCTTTTCAATAAATACAACCCCTAATATTGATTTATCCATAGATTCTCCCATGGAACTCTACTCCATTTGTATTTCTTAGTACCACAATTTTTGAAAATTTTGTAGTCTTTCAAGGGAAAAGGTAGAAATACACTGCATCTTCAAGATTAAACTGCATTCCCTCAATATTTGTTTGAATTCATTCATGACATATAAGTTTATGATTCTAATAACTATTCTATTATCCTCACCTAAAATTGATAATTTTAACTACATAAAATGACTTAGTACATTAGGGTATGAAATTTTTAACAAACATTAATTTTAAAACCCCCCACATTTAATGAAGTGTTGTTATTGTTTTCCATTTATATTCTATAAAAATCTCTTATTTCATATTTCTGAGAATGACATGAGGGTTTTTACCCAATTTTTATTTGTAAAATAGTGACCTAATTTCTTTCATGTGTTTTAGCTTATTTATATCTAGTGTTTTGATAATTGAGATGAACTGAATTATGAAACTGGATTACACTAATGGGAATCACATTCATTCAACTATTTCTGTAAAAAATTGTTCATCATGATACTGTTTGAAATACAAGAAAAAATATTTTTTCAATTTATAAGAATTAAAATCCTGAAATTTTCAAAAGAAAACATTTTAGGTGCTTGATTATTTGGTATTGGAAAGTAGTTATAATTTTTATATATTATTTCTTTACTATTTTTTCTTGTGAAAAACAATTTTCTTTGAACTTCCCTTATAATCCATAACATAACACCTTCACTAGGATTCATTTTTAAATATTACTTTTATAAAACTATATTATTAATTATTCCCCCCACTCTGATATTCAATAATTGGGACATTGTTGAGTATAGAGTGTGGTGAAATGGGTCTTCTATGCAATGTTGTCCTTTAAATTATGGCCACATCTTCCAGTAGTCATCAACCACCCTCATCCAAAATCATACTAATTCCCACTCTTTTAAAATATCATCCATGAATACCTAAATCATTATAAAACCATTTTTATGCCCAAAATCACCTGGACACATAATAATGTCCCATAATTTTACCAATTACAACATGTCCAAAAGTTATCACGAAACATATCTTATTTATTCTCCTTTATTAATTATTCTTATATCCACTAATGATAAACAAACATTGTGAACCTCTACCCATATTGTAAAAAAAATCTAATACACTCTCACCATACCTCGTTCAGCTAATGGAACTCTGAATTCCGCATAATATGTCTTCTCATTCACATGAAATTGACTCAAATATTGAATGCATCGTATGTTTCCTACCTATGAAGAAATGATCATGGTTTAATATTTCAAACACTACTAGAAATAGCATCCACTTACATGAGCAACATGTGAAAACAAATTTCAGTTAAAAATTCTCAGTACCACTCCATCTCCATCCTTATACACTTAAGTCTTATGTGATCCTTTACCCATATCGGGATGCATATTTATCTTGGAAAACCATAATAATTGAACCATATAATCATATTCCCAACACTACAACAATGGTAGATCATATGAACCCTAAAAATTACCTTTATTCCTATATATAATACACATCACTAATGAACCAATATATTGTGGAGTCATCAAACCTCATACCTGAAGTCCATTCTAGTCTTATTATGAAATTACATTTGAAAAAATAGATATAAACTACCTATATTCCATAACAAAACAATTTCACTTGGTATACTACTATCAATTAGGTTAAAATCCACTACTTATTCCTAGTTCACCACCTTAAAAATGAGCATAACCTAAATATATTTCACATCACCATGATAAAATATTGTAAACTACCCCGAAATATCTACATCAAATAATTTTTTACTCCAAATAATGTTGTTGAAAAAAGTAAACAAAATATGATGAGATTATTTAATTCTCTATAACTAAATCACACTATGTATTAGATAAATGATATCACAATCTCGGTCCACCCTAATGTCTCTAAGAACATGTTCTAAAAAAATCATGTTAATGTACCTATACATATTACCATCATTTCTACATTTTTTAAATTGTATATTCCACTAGTGTTTTCTTGTTACCTTAAGAATATGATATATAACATCAACCACCAACCTGATGACCTCCAAGCCTATTCAAATGTTTCTTGTATTGAATTGATTTAGTAATACATTTTGAGGACCCCACCATCTCAATAAAAAAGTACTATTCTTTGACTGTAACTTCCACGTTTAGAATCTCACAAATAGATCATATTTCTCCGCTCCCTAATAAATGATCTAAATAAATCACACTAAACACTCATTAATCTAATTATCCCACTAATACCATATATCCATTTTCATTTCTCACTGACATTCCTACACTGGAACATCTATTTGTTTATTATGGTCATAATTACCCTCATGGGTCCCATGTAGTGTGTTCATTATTGGAACCATATCATTTCAGTTATGAAAATACAATTGAGGATATCTTGGTAGAATCTAAATAATGCAAAAAAACACAGTAAACATCGAATTGACAGTCTAGATGCTACAAATAGGGAAATCTAAAAATAGAATTATTATAAAATATCCAGTATACATTCGTACTAAAATTGATTACCATACCAAATGTTCTCACTAACCTGAAAACACTGGTAAATTTTTTCAACCACGCACACCGTATATGTGTAAAATCCACATATATTATTTCATTAAGAATCGCATCCAATGTATGGATGAGAATAATTCCACTATGGAACTATATGGTATTATCTTTTATATGTTCTTACTAACACTTTAAACTGCCGAACGCCTCTCTATTCAAGATCCAATTTAGAAATCACATATTGGAACATGTGTATCATGAGAGTACTAAATGGCTAATATAAAACTATTTTATTACCTATTACCTCTTAGGGGCCATTTTTCATCCCCATAAATAAATAAAACCTAGTAATAATTATCTATATTATATAACCAAATTTTTATAACCAAAAACACAATTCCTAGATTCACTGATAACTATAAATTTTTTCAACACTAGCTTTATCCTTTAAAATTGTACTACAATAATCCTATGTTTTTTTTCAAAAGTATTTTGACACCACATGACCTCCCGAAAAGCTCTTCGTGTATAGTAATGTTTGTTTAATATCCAAGCGGTTATAAGGGGGGATATTTGGGAAAATATAACCAACAAATATTATTTAACAATAAAAAAAATAAAAAAACAATTATAATTTATATGAAATAAATTATAAAACATACATTTTGTTAGAATTTTTAAAATATCTATATTCATATAGGATAAAAAATTTAAAAAAACTCAACCATAGGTTTAACACATATAAAAGAAACAAAAAATCAAAAAAACCAAAATATTGGCACAAAATATGCAAATGGAAAAACTGTAGAAGTTAAAAATCCATCCCACACCCAAATAAAATTTCATATTTAATAAACCGCTAATGAATATCGTTTATACAAAATAATTTCATAAACTATAAGGTCTACATTAGTGTGATTGTACATGGTGTGAGTATTAACTCAATATTACCCCACTAACGACATCCCCACATAATATCTCTATTTATAAATTTGTATAAAAATATTATTAAATTGAAATTAAAGTATTATATTAAACCTACTCTAATCATTCTCAATTAAACAAAAGTGATCCTTAACATACATTAGATAATGTTCTATAGAATGATGTATCTACAATATGGCATAATGGAAGTGATAAGAGACTTATACCCAAATTTCATGTGGCCCATAATTAGAAGCCAACCCCTTACTAGAATATCCCACAGAGTAAAAAAATAGTTCCGCAATGAAATACCAAAAAAAACATCACTAATTTAATAATCAATTGAATCCATTTCCATAAATTGATTATATAGGCAATGAAACCAATGAATGATAGAACTCATCCTTTAGTAATCCGTACTTATTTTCCTAACATATATCACATTTGTGGAAGCCATATTGGTCTTACTTAGTGATATTAATAACCTCCATGACCCTATGGTCACCCATGACATGTCTGTCTATCATAACAAATCTCCACACCATTATCCATGTTTTATAAACTCTATGGAGGTTACATCAATAAAAAATACTAAAAACCACATATAGGGACCTATTGGAATACACACAAGACCCAATGTAATTAGGCACCATGGTGAAAAGAAATCACTAACAACCTATATCCAAAAATCAGAGAACCATTATCTCTGCCACTGATAAATTTCAACACCATCATCCTCGCAATGGAGAACCAAATAATCAATTTATCGATGATTAATATCGTCCACAATAATAGGTGTTACAACCATATCATTCATATGGAACCATATCATCCATTATATCCCAAGTAACATCATTAAAAACACACTTCACCACACTAATCAGGCTCTGAATCAATGAAACAATGACTTTTAAAACACTTTCAAAACCCATAATTTCCCACATTAGACTAAAACATGTAATTAAACATAAAATTTAAATAATAGGTAGTAATATTTACTGGTCATACAAAATAACCTGAGCAATTATACTTATCACATGAAATTTATCACACATATAAGATATGATGAATCTTGGATCATCATACTATGAGTTAATGGGACTCCACATATTAAAAAAATATAGTAGAGAAACCTATAATTTGATGAAATCATATAACTAGTAAGAGTATTTATTTTATAGTAGAACTAATAATAAAGAAGGAAACCATAAGGGACACCATTATTAGATTCCCGAGAAAGCTCAACATATTCACAGATAATCCCTATGATTAAAGTTATGACGAATGAAACAAATTCCATAAGGATCACTCATGAAGAATGAAAGAATGATAAATACAGGAAATATGGAGTTCTTCATAATTAGATTTATATATTAAGGATAAATTATTTATGAAAAAGTTAATTAGAAGTATTTATTTATTTATCTAGTTTAAGAAATCTATATGGAAAGTCATATTATAACCCTACGGTCACTAAGTATATTTTCTTTGTTAGGTCGACCTTCGTAGTGTGATTCCCCCAAATCACTACATGAAAAACCTCCCATGAATTTAATTAGAACATCAACTTACTACTCATTTCTTTATCCCAACATGATCCTTCACTTCAAAACATGATGTCCTAATAAAAATATTTCTTCAAAACACAAACCTCGATTGTGATACCCATATCACTGTAAATCCCCCAGAATTGTAGTGTGACCAATATTAAACACAAAAATATAATCATACACTATGATATTTAATTATTATGATATATTTTGATCACACACTAATAATTTAACTCCAACAAATTACCCTCTTAAGAAATGCATCACATATCATGGTATGATCGAATGTCATCCATGTTTTAATCATATATGTCCCTTGATCACAATTACATGAAAAACACTATATCTGGGTCCCCTATTTCATGTTGAGATCCTTGATAAGCTAGAAAAAATTAATTTATATATATCACTCATCATTCCAAGACACCCCTATAATATCATGTGATAAATAACCAACTATAAAATTATACTCTTAGTCAATGAATATACCAACATTACTTTAAATGTATCTAATATGAACCTCTATATGTTTTGTCTTGACTATATATATGTAACCTTGCTTTTTATAAATTAACATAAAATTATTTTTTCCGAATACATTATACAATACTCAACAGTTGCCAAAATACCATATTCGTTTAGTGCCATTGGAAAAATTGAAACATAAACACTAGTAAAAAGTGTACTATATTATGTCCCAATCGGTTTATCATGACCATAATCCTTCTTATACCCATAATACATAATACATATCATCATATATTGGGGAAATTAAACATAAAAATGGGTGAACTCAGATTCTCATTAATGGTCAAAAAAGTATATAAGTAAGCGTAAACATGATCATAAGGGTATGAGAAAGTGATCATGATATTATAAGATAATATCCTAAACAAAAAATATCATAAATATAATCATTAAATAAATATTGGTTGTTCATAAGACATTTATTTTAATGGATTCATGATAAAAAACCATGAAATTATAACATAAGAATAAGGCCTTGAATTTTTGGTAGGTACATTAGTTTATAAGTGATTTCCATAGTAGTCAGGGAATCACGAATAAGGCCATCTTAGTAGTATGGGTTCACTCCCCATACTGTCCTGGTAGTTTGGTTCACTAGCATGTTGATCTTAGTAGTCAAGGTTCACTCCTAAAACCATCTTTGCCGAGAAAGTCCACTACTGAACCGACTTCAATACCCCTTACATCCATGACTATCTAATGAGATATAAATCATTACCCAATTATTTAGAGGTAGATATAGCTACCACCCATATAATAATAAATTCATACATACATGTGAAACAAGATCATAGACAATTATATCATAACTCAAGAAATAAAATGGGTATAAAAAACATGTAATCATATCATACATGTGGATAAAAAAAAAGTTTGATAAATATTTCATCAAAAAATCACCCATAAAAGAAGTGGGTTTCAAAAGATTATAACATGTGAAATAGATACGGGTTTCAAAAACATAATTCCATCAAAACATAAGCGATTTAGAGAAATAATATGAATAGAACCTTTGGATAATTTCCTTGAAAGGCATGAGTAACTAAAACAAATGTCATCTAAGATGGAAAATAATTTATAATGATGCATTTAAAAATATTTATTGTGGAATATATCCTTTCTTATTTAATCATAAGTACTTTTAGAAACCATTTTATTTGAAAGCATAAAATAGAATCTTGAATACATTTTGAAATCTATTTTTTTCAAAAAAAATATAAAAGAATCTTGAAATAGATATGAAAGCCTTTAATTTGAACAGGATTCTTGGAAATTTTCTTAAATTCATTTTATTTTAAAAGGGATCCTAAAAAATAAAAACCATTTATTATAAAATTAATCTTCAAAAGATTTTTGAAAACCTTTTCTGTGAAAAGGGATCTTGAAATCATTTTTTGATAACCATTTCTTTGAGAATAATTTAAAACATATTAAAGAATATTTGAAAATTAGAAATTATTTTTAAAACTAATTTTAAATTAAAATAACATTATATATCATATAAAATAAGATTTGTAGAACATTTATAAAATCATGGTTTTTGAAATAAACAAATTATTGACAAAAAAGGGAAATGAGATCATATTTCCTTAAACAAATCCTTCATTATATTAAGTAAGAAAGAGTGAAAAATTGTATTAATACATGAATACATATTTTATAACCATATTATATGAAACTTTATTTGTTTTCATGAGATATGGAACATAATATTTCATTAATAGAGACATAATCCTAAATAACCCCGATAAATGATGAGATTATTAAAATAATATTTCACTACTTGGTTAAATAGAATCATAATCCCAATGGAAGAAAATGAAAATAAATTATGATTAAAATATAATGATAATAATAATATTTATCATTTAACTTTTCATATTTTTATATATAAACCTCGTAAAATAATATCATAGAATAGAAAAACATGTGTCTCAAAGATGGAAAATTGGGACAAAATTAATTAACTGGTTTGGTATGTTTTGGAACATAAAAACTATGAAATATAGATCATAAAATGAATATGTAAATTCCTATAAAGATAATGAATATATTATTATATTTTATTAATGATAATAATATAGAACACACAAAAGAAATGAGTACTAAATAAGGCTCAAATCTCAAAGAAATAAATGTGAGATGAGAAAAACCCTTACCCAATATTTTGACTCTCATCGTACTCATAAAATCAGCATATATTATAAATATAATATTATTATCTATATATTATATAACCATATTAATATATATGATATCATATATTGTTTTTTTATGTTATTATAATAACCATTTATTAACAAATCTTTATTAATAATATGTTTTTGGGAAATACAGGCTTGGTTTTTTCATACATGTTTTCACATTTTATTTGTGATCATCATACATATATCCTGATTAAATTATTTCATTAATAAAAAAATTATGAAAACATAATATATATTAAAAATATATGTATGTTTAATATTCTATATAAATTGAAATATTAAAAAGGAATACACTTTTTGGGGATACTGTAGGTTGTACAAACGGATGAATGTATTTTATGTTGTATTTCCCTATGGAAAGAATTAAAGTAAATATTATATATATATATATATATATATATTATAAATATAGTAGAATTATTATGTCATATATATCATTTAGTTACACAAAATCCATCCTTAATACATTTAAAGTAATGTTTGAAAGAATCACATTACATTTAGGAGGCAGAAGTCCACATGTCTATAAATAAAGTTATCATATTTACAAAAAATGGAAAGCCTTATGTTAGGTTTTATATAATAATTATATAAGTATTAATACATCATAAATATCATATATAACCTATAAAAATAAATTTTCCATCATAATTCCCAACCATGAGATCTTTTAATGGAAAAACCCAAACAACATCACTTTTTGAGGAAGTAGTTCGCCCTTCACAAAAACGGTAAGTTTGTTACCCATTAAATGGAAGTGTTTGTAAGTGTAGGTTGAAACTATATAATAAAACTATATTATTATATTTATGATAATGATATTATTTTATCATCATGTAATAAGAATATTTAAATGGGCGGAGAATGAAAATAAAACAAAAGATCGTGATGTAACACACCAAGCTTCTACGGTACGTTTCCCTTTGAATAATGCGATAGCGTGTGTTGTACGCAACCTCGAGTTCTAACACACACCACAACTAATTAAAATAGCCGTTGTGAATAGTAATACCTAATTTTTGAAATCATATATATTCTATATTTCAAAATGGACTTCATTTTTGGATTCGGAATATCAAAATTAGCCTAGGGTGAAATTTTGGTACATTTCGGATAACTTTCATATTTTGATGAATAGTGAAAATTTCTAAATTTTAATTAAAAACAACTTTTTTAATCAAAATAATTAATAGTGATAAATTATGAATTTGAGTGGTTTTAAAGTATATTTAGAATATATTTTTACCATTCAATTTAATGTTTATCATTGGACATAATTTTACAATTAAACCGAACATAAACAAGTGTCAATCTTTTGATAGTTATTATCTCTTAAAAACACGCTTTTTGTTTTGACAGCGGGAATTAATTTTAAATTAATTTCTGCCACTTATGTGTTTTGAATTTAGGAAAATGGATTCCATATTTGGAATCAGTATGTTCAAATTGTGTAAATAGGTAACTTTTATTTTTACACATTTTGAATAATTACTGCGGTAAATATTTTATTTACCATGGTTAAAGGGTAAATCCGGTAAATAAGGGTTAAAAAAATAATATTATAATAATACAAAATTACCCTAAAACGTGTCTTAACCCTATTGGTTGATACATGGTCGACCATGGGCATCTTTGTGTCAATTTTGGGACCCCATGGATCCACTTGTAAGTGATAATGACACTTTATTTTAATTAAGTTAAAATGAATACAAAAATGACACAAGCATATATCGTTTAGAAGAACAATTTTTACATAGAGTTATACATGTTGGATTTTCGATTGTAAATATTCATTAGAAAGCTAAAAAGCTTTCCTACATAATGATATTTTATTTATAATTTTTAGACATTAAATAATTTATTTTATTTATGACACAATGATGATGCAGTAATTACTAAAATAGTAAAAAATTAACATAATTAATATTATAAATACCCAAATAAATATAATATGAAACTTTTAATAAATTACACTAATTTTCTATGATAATATGATATATTAGGATTGATTTAATTGACTTTGTTCGAAGTAATAAATCTGTTAGGAGTTTCAAAAAAATCAACTATTGAATAGTGTCAAAATTGACATAAAAGAGTTCTTAAAACAAATATTATATTTTTAATTGATATTAAATTCCTAAAAATCTAAGGATCGGCCAAGAGACTTATATTATTATAGGTTCCTCATTAATGGACCACTTGGGGGTCGCTTGGATGTATATAGTAAGTTTATTAACCATATTATATAAAAATACAAAGAGACATTGTAAAAGTGAAACTAATTAACTTAGAGTTAATACTTAAAGATAAGGTTAATATAAGTACCCAAACCTGTCTAAATTCTATTGGATGAGTTGTTTTCGACCTATCCCCACCTCATACTTTGAATAGTCAACTTTGGAGCCTTTAGAAACCGAATATGAATTTATTATAAATTAATATTTCTAGCTTTTCCAAAGGTGCCCCTCACCCCTCTTATAAAAGGGCACTCCTCCTTCTCATTTCTTCACACCTCTAAAGCCTTTTGGTTCGGCCAAACTCTGCCCAAATACTCTCCCAACATCCCTCAATACAACCTAGAGGCCTTAGTTTGATCACAAAGCCAACCTAAGGAGCCCTTTTGATCAAATCAAAAGGAAGAACCCGAAGAAGAGGTAATGATCTCACCACCCTTTTCTAAGTTCATTTCTTCTTCCACTTCTTCTTCCTTTGTTCTTACCATTCTGAAATAATAACTCCAGTATATCACATATACTGTGATGTTATTATAAATATGGTACAATCATATTCAGTATTCTATCCACCCTTTGAATAACATGTCACCATACGTGCGTACGTACGGCTTACCGTCTCCACGTCGTGGTGTAATTGTTATTCAATATAATATTATTTGGATGGGTATAATAATGATGTGTAACTCATGTAAATAATAAATATAACATGTTAATGATTCTGTATATATGATATACCATCCATTTATATATTATTTTAATATCAAAAGAATGATATTGTCGCTCGTACGTACGTACGGACTACCGTCTCCACGAACGCGATGAGATTCATTCTCCATCGTAACCATTAAAGCGTAATTATCATTTTATGATTTAAAAATGATGTTTAAGGACTTGATATCATTCTGGATATGAATAATATACAACCTATCCTTTACAAACATGTCTTACGTAACAAAACATATGAAAGAAAACAAGTAAGTTAACACCCGAAACAACGATAATACTAAGATATTATTATCAAATCAATATTAAAAGATCATATATGATATCATATTAATGTATATGATTCTTGTATAATTTAATAACAATTATTTCACCATTATACAGGAGGTTAACCTACCACAACCAAGGAAAAGTACAAGGTAAGGGTTATTTCACAATCTCTTCATTATCCGAGGTTGTTTATACGTAATAATCTACTGGGATCTCTTTATCATCCACATCCATGTTTCTTCGAAATGTAATTCAAAACATTTTTACTATTTACAAGAATATGGGTTAAAGTCATTTATACCCTTGTTTGACTTTTTATAAGAGGTTTATAAAGGAATCTTTCCGTCGTTTTCAAAACAAGGTCCTTTTTAACCTTTTCGACAGAATTGAGGTAAGAATGTTTTTTTTAACTTATACGGCGGGTGCGGTTATTTTCCGCCGTTATAAAATCGTCGAAGCTTCCCATACAAGCTTATAAGAATATTTTCAAAGAAAATGTTTTATTTTATATGGATCTTAAATGATTTCAAAATAAAAGGAGATATTTCTTTAAAAAGAATTTTGATTTCATCTATGTCAACATCCTTTGATGGATTTTAAGATTATTTGAAGTTGATTTATTATGATACAAAACTTCTATATTGTATTGAAGGTTTTGTGATATGTTTGACTGTGGATGTGCTATTTTTATACCATTCATAGTTTATTGTGAAAGTATTGACATTTCGTATGCTAGTTTTAATACGAATGTTTATGTTATGTTTAAACCTTTTCATATGGGAATGCATTGGACTTAATAAGTGACGGGTGGAGCCTGCTATAGCTCCTCGATGCATCGGTAGGTCTCATGAGACAAACTATTGTCTTGGCACAAGGCCTTGACAAAATCTTATTTGTAGTCTTGGCACGAGGCCTTGGCTATGTGGTTATGATAGTCTGGCATTATGCATTCCAACATTATGAAAGTGGTTATTGATATTGCATGTGATTATTCGATTAGTAGAATATCCATGTGAATAAGTAAATGGCATTATTTCATTTTTATTTTTGCCATACTATGTTGAAGTTAAATTTTAAAAGGCTTTTGTTTTAGTAATTCATTGCCTTAAATGTTTATGCTTATTATGAATGTTCCGCTATATTGTTATCCTTACTGGGCATTTGAGCTCACCCCTTTTCTATGTTTTATTTTTCCCAGGTAGTGAAGAAGTAAATTATGAATGACTTGCAGGGATATTATGAGGGGTTAATAGTGTGGATATGAAGACTTTGTTGTTGTAGTAGTTTTTCACTTTGAAATGTAATGTAAAACTTTATGATTATATCTAGTGTTTCCAAGGCTACTAAACCAATCGGTCTTTCGAGATTTGATCTTTCTTGTGATCATGCCAATGTTATGTAATAATGCACCGACTCTAGGCAACTAGGGTCGGGGCGTTACAGTTGGTATCAGAGGAAGTTTATTACAAACCTTGGAAGCTAGATTTAGATAAACTCTGATTAGAGCACGTAGACCTAAGATGAACTTTGAGGATTAGTATAGAAGAACTTCCTAGAATTTTGGTATTGTAGAGATTTTGTGAGTTTTCCGAGCAATAAATCCCTGTCTGGATACGAGCAGGTAGAGGCGGCTCTGGCACAGATGTACCTAGGGGTAAAACCCGAAAACACCGCTTTGAGCTAGACTCGAACGGGAACTGGTGCACGACAACGGGCCTTGCTGCACTCTTGGTTACGACACTCCCGGGGGATATGCTTAGGATAACTCTCATTTTCTTTACAAATCATTATGAAGGGTTTATGAGTATATACTTCCTCAAAGAAAACATTTTTATGATTATGGATTATATCCATAAATAGTTCAATTTATGTTAAGTGTTTTATAAGTATGGGATTTTGTATTTTGATTCATAAACTGATCTAGTTTATGCCATTGTTTAGAAATGGCGCCTAGTGGAAGAAATGGAAACCGTATCAATGCACGCACTCCATGTAGGGATTGCCCTCCTGCTCAAGATAATTATAGTGGGGCTGGTGATGCAACTGGTGCTGATCAGCTAATCACCATACTGGGACAACTTACTCAGGTTATGAATAATAACCTTACCCGTATGGAGCACCCTGATCCGCAGCGTGGAGGATCAATGTTAGATCGATTCATGAGACAACAACCACCAACGTTCAATGGGAGTACAAATCCCTTAGTAGCTGAGCAATGGATATTTTCCCTAGAGAAAATATTTCAGGCTTTGGGGAGTAGTGAAAGGGAAAAAGTTACCATGGCAGTTTACCGCCTCACTGGAGATGCTGATCAATGGTGGTCATTGATTCAAAACATGAAGGAAGATGATGAAGTATCAAACATGGAATGGAGGGAGTTCAAAGATCTGTTTTTAGAAAAATACTTTCCTCGCGACCATCGAGCAGATATGGAAAGACAATTTCTGAGTCTGAGACAAAAGGAGGATGAGAATGTCACAAAGTATGAGGCTAACTTTACAAGGTTAGCGAGGTACGCTGGTGATTATATTCGCAACCCAAGAAGTAAGATTGATCGTTTCTTTGATGGGTTAAAACCATTTCTCCGTCGAGCATTAGTCTCACAATCCTTTTCATCGTACGAAGACATTGTCTCATGTGCTATCAAGACCGAAAAGGAATTCTCTAAGTCTTATGACTTTAAAGCAAAGCAAGAGAAGAAGAGACCTGCTGATCAATCTGGGAATGGAAATAAGGGGAAGAAGGGAAAGGTTGAATATCTATCTTGTGGTAAGTGCGGGAAGAAACACCCCGGTGCTTGCCTGAAGGGAATGGGAGTCTGTTACAAGTGTGGTGAAAAAGGCCACCAAGCTCATGATTGCAAGGGGAAGAAGGAAGCTACCAACGTTCAGTGTTACAATTGCAGGGAGATGGGGCATTATGCAAATGCATGTCCTAAGCGTCAGGAGAACTTACCTCAGAAAAGGCCAAGGGATCAAGGCCAGGCTTATGCTATCACTACTGCTGAGGTAGAAGCTCCGAAAGACGTAGTGGCAGGTAATTTAATGGTTTCCTCAAGTTTATCAAATGCATTATTTGATTCTGGATCATCGCATTGTTTCATATCTTCCCAGTTTGCTAAGAAAATTAGATATTTCCAATTTGATTTAATAAGGGAGTTGTCAGTTAAAACTCCTAAGGGAAGTATCGTTGCAACAAAGTTTTGTGAATCAGTCCCCATTAGAGCACATAAATTTTCTTTATCTGCTGATTTCATCGTCATACCTATGATTGAGTGTGATATAATCCTCGGTATGGACTGGCTTTCGGACTATGATGCGAAGATTTATTGTAAGAAGAAAGAGGTTACGATTCTTGATGATAATGATAAAGAACACCTTATTTTTAGAGCAGAATCGTCACCACCTAATTCTTATTTAGATCCACCCCCTGTAGCTCAACTTAATTCAATTATCGGGGAGGAAGAGACTGAAATAACTGTCGGTGAGGAAAGGAATGTTCAAATAGAAGATGTACCTATTGTGAAAGAATTTGTAGATGTATTTCCGGAAGATTTACCTGGACATCCTCCAGAACGAGAAGTTGAGTTTTCTATTGATTTGATTCCTGGATCAAGGCCTATATCGAAGACCCCTTATAGAATGGCCACTGTAGAGCTAGTCGAACTAAAGAAACAACTAGAGGAATTGAGTATTAAGGGATTTATTCTCCCTAGTGTTTCTCCATGGGGAGCCCCTGTTCTTTTTGTTAAAAAGAAAGATGGATCTATGAGGTTATGTATCGACTACAGGGAGATCAATGCTATAACGATAAAGAACAAGTATCCCCTACCTCGTATTGATGATTTATTTGACCAACTGCATGGAGCTCAATACTTTTCAAAGATTGACCTTCGATCTGGATACCATCAGTTGTGTGTGAAGAAGGAAGACATTCCGAAGACAGCATTTCGAACCAGGTACGGGCATTACGAGTTTACTGTAATGCCGTTTGGATTGACTAATGAACCCTCTGTATTCATGGATCTGATGAATAGAGTTTTCAAGGAGTATCTCGATGAATTTGTGGTGGTATTTATTGATGATATCTTGGTATACTCCAAAACCTACAAAGATCATGAAAATCACTTGCGCATTATCTTGAAGACTCTGAGGAGGCATGAATTATATGGAAAGTTTAGCAAGTGTGAATTCTGGCTTCAGGAGATTTCTTTTCTTGGCCATATTGTCTCTAAAGATGGAATCTCTGTTGATCCTTCTAAGACCAAGGCAATCCAAGAATGGTCAGCACCTACGAATATAACTGAGGTACGTAGTTTTATTGGTTTGGCAGGTTATTATCGACGTTTCGTCCAGAATTTTGCCCGACTGGCTAACCCATTAACGAAGCTCACACGTAAAGGGGTTAAATTTGTTTGGACAAAAGAGTGTGAAGAATGTTTCGAAGAACTGAAGAGAATATTAGTCAATGCTCCTATATTGACTCTACCATCGGGGAATGATGGGTTCGTTATTTATAGTGATGCATCGAAGAAACGACTTGGCTGTGTCCTTATGCAGAATGATAGAGTTATTGCCTATGCATCACGACAGTTGAAAATTCATGAACAAAACTATCCTACTCATGATCTTGAGTTAGCAGCTGTGATCTTTGCTTTGAAGATATGGAGGCACTACCTCTATGGTGAAAAATGTGAGATTTATACTGATCACAAGAGTTTGAAGTATATTTTCTCACAAAAAGAACTCAACATGAGGCAAAGGAGATGGCTTGAATTACTCAAGGATTATGATTGTACGATACACTACCACCCGGGGAAGGCAAACAAGGTGGCAGATGCATTGAGCAGAAAAGACCATGGAGTTCTGAACATGATGAGAATTGAAAGGGATCCAATTTTCATGGATCTAGTGAAGATGGACATGGGAATAACCAGGGAAGGTGAAACATCAATGCTTTTTCAAATGGTTGCCAAACCATCTTTACTAGAAAGGATTAAGAGTTCTCAGACCGATGATGAAGAATTTCAGAAGAAGATTAAAGCTGTGAATGATGGGAGATTGAGAGACTTTGTGTATGAAGATGGAATTTTGAAATTCGGGAAGAGACTTTGTGTTCCCAATATACCTGATCTAAAAAGGGAATTGCTGGATGATTCTCATAGTTCCAATTTCTCTATACACCATGGGAGCACCAAAATGTATAGAGATTTGAAAGAACATTTTTGGTGGGACAACATGAAGAGGGAGATTGCTGATTTTGTGTCAAGATGTATGGTTTGTCAACAAGTGAAAGCTGGAAGGCAACAGCCTGGAGGAGTCATGCAACCTCTTCCCATACCGGAGTGGAAATGGGACAATATTACGATGGACTTTGTCATGGGGCTACCAAAGACTCCTAGAAGGAATGATGCAATATGGGTTATTGTTGATCGTCTTACCAAGTCAGCACATTTTCTTGCTATAAGAGAAGATCTACCCCTGGAACGTCTAGCAAGACTATATATTAATGAAGTTGTGAGACTTCATGGAGTACCCCTATCGATTGTTTCTGATCGTGATCCCCGTTTTACTTCAAGATTTTGGAAAAGTCTTCAGAAATCCCTAGATACTGAACTTCATTTGAGCACTGCTTACCACCCTCAGACAGACGGACAATCAGAACGGACTATTCAGACCTTAGAAGACATGTTGAGATCTTGCTCACTTGACTTTCAGGGTATGTGGGATCAATATTTACCACTGGTAGAATTTTCCTATAACAATAGCTTCCATTCGAGTATACAGATGGCACCATATGAAGCGTTATACGGAAAGAGATGTCGTACACCAACCTGTTGGGATGACGTTGGTGAAAGAAAACTTGTAGGCCCAGAGCTGGTGGAGGAAACGGTGGAAAAGGTGAAAGTAATCCAAAATCACATTAAAGCAGCTCAAAGTAGACAGAAGAGCTATGCCGATAATCGAAGGAAGGATTTGGAATTTCAAGTCGGTGATCATGTTTTCCTGAAGGTATCTCCATGGAAGGGAGTCATACGTTTTGGTAAGAAAGGTAAATTGAGTCCCAGGTACATCGGACCTTTCGAAATTCTAGAACGAATTGGGGCTGTGGCTTACCGATTGGCAATGCCGCCAAGTCTCTCCAAAGTTCACGATGTGTTCCACGTATCTCTGTTGAGGAAATACATGCCTGACCAAACGCATGTACTCACCTATGAGGAATTAGAACTGGAACCCGATCTTTCCTATTGCGAAGAGCCCATCAAGATTCTTGATACGAGAGAACAAGTGCTGAGAAACCGGACGACGCGTCTGGTAAAAGTTTTGTGGAGGAATCATAAGATGGAAGAGGCAACGTGGGAACCCGAGGAACTTATGATGAAGAACCACCCGAGTCTTTTTATGCAGTAATACCCTAGAAATTGCGAGGACGCAATTATTTGAAGGAGGGGAGAATGTAACACCCCAAGCTTCTACGGTACGTTTCCCTTTGAATAATGCGATAGCGTGTGTTGTACGCAACCTCGAGTTCTAACACACACCACAACTAATTAAACTAGCCGTTGTGAATAGTAATACCTAATTTTTGAAATCATATATATTCTATATTTCAAAATGGACTTCATTTTTGGATTCGGAATATCAAAATTAGCCTAGGGTGAAATTTTGGTACATTTCGGATAACTTTCATATTTTGATGAATAGTGAAAATTTCTAAATTTTAATTAAAAACAACTTTTTTAATCAAAATAATTAATAGTGATAAATTATGAATTTGAGTGGTTTTAAAGTATATTTAGAATATATTTTTACCATTCAATTTAATGTTTATCATTGGACATAATTTTACAATTAAACCGAACATAAACAAGTGTCAATCTTTTGATAGTTATTATCTCTTAAAAACACGCTTTTTGTTTTGACAGCGGGAATTAATTTTAAATTAATTTCTGCCACTTCTGTGTTTTGAATTTAGGAAAATGGATTCCATATTTGGAATCAGGATGTTCAAATTTTGTAAATAGGTAACTTTTATTTTTACACATTTTGAATAATTACTGCGGTAAATATTTTATTTACCATGGTTAAAGGGTAAATCCGGTAAATAAGGGTTAAAAAAATAATATTATAATAATTCAAAATTACCCTAAAACGTGTCTTAACCCTATTGGTTGATACATGGTCGACCATGGGCATCTTTGTGTCAATTTTGGGACCCCATGGATCCACTTGTAAGTGATAATGACACTTTATTTTAATTAAGTTAAAATGAATACAAAAATGACACAAGCATATATCTTTTAGAAGAACAATTTTTACATAGAGTTATACATGTTGGATTTTCGATTGTAAATATTCCTTAGAAAGCTAAAACGATTTCCTACATAATGATATTTTATTTATAATTTTTAGACATTAAATAATTTATTTTATTTATGACACAATGATGATGCAGTAATTACTAAAATAGTAAAAACTTTACATAATTAATATTATAAATACCCAAATAAATATAATATGAAACTTTTAATAAATTACACTAATTTTCTATGATAATATGATATATTAGGATTGATTTAATTGACTTTTTTCGAAGTAATCAATCTGTTAGGAGTTTCAAAAAAATCAACTATTTAATAGTGTCAAAATTGACATAAAAGAGTTCTTAAAACAAATATTATATTATTAATTGATATTAAATTCCTAAAAATCTAAGGATCGGCCAAGAGACTTATATTATTATAGGTTCCTCATTAATGGACCACTTGGGGGTCGCTTGGATGTATATAGTAAGTTTATTAACCATATTATATAAAAATACAAAGAGACATTGTAAAAGTGAAACTAATTAACTTAGAGTTAATACTTAAAGATAAGGTTAATATAAGTACCCAAACCTGTCTAAATTCTATTGGATGAGTTGTTTTCGACCTATCCCCACCTAATACTTTGAATAGTAAACTTTGGAGCCTTTAGAAACCGAATATGAATTTATTATAAATTAATATTTCTAGCTTTTCCAAAGGTGCCCCTCACCCCTCTTATAAAAGGGCACTCCTCCTTCTCATTTCTTCACACCTATAAAGCCTTTTGGTTCGGCCAAACTCTGCCCAAATACTCTCCCAACATCCCTCAATACAACCTAGAGGCCTTAGTTTGATCAGAAAGCCAACCTAAGGAGCCCTTTTGATCAAATCAAAAGGAAGAACCCGAAGAAGAGGTAATGATCTCACCACCCTTTTCTAAGTTCATTTCTTCTTCCACTTCTTCTTCCTTTGTTCTTACCATTCTGAAATAATAACTCCAGTATCTCACATATACTGTGATGTTATTATAAATATGGTACAATCATATTCAGTATTCTATCCACCCTTTGAATAACATGTCACCATACGTGCGTACGTACGGCTTACCGTCTCCACGTCGTGGTGTAATTGTTATTCAATATAATATTATTTGGATGGGTATAATAATGATGTGTAACTCATGTAAATAATAAATATAACATGTTAATGATTCTGTATATATGATATACCATCCATTTATATATTATTTTAATATCAAAAGAATGATATTGTCGCTCGTGCGTACGTACGGACTACCGTCTCCACGAACGCGATGAGATTCATTCTCCATCGTAACCATTAAAGTGTAATTATCATTTTATGATTTAAAAATGATGTTTAAGGACTTGATATCATTCTGGATATGAATAATATACAACCTATCCTTTACAAACATGTCTTACGTAACAAAACATATGAAAGAAAACAAGTAAGTTAACACCGGAAACAACGATAATACTAAGATATTATTATCAAATCAATATTAAAAGATCATATATGATATCATATTAATGTATATGATTCTTGTATAATTTAATAACAATTATTTCACAATTATACAGGAGGTTAACCTACCACAACCAAGGAAAAGTACAAGGTAAGGGTTATTTCACAATCTCTTCATTATCCGAGGTTGTTTATACGTAATAATCTACTGGGATCTCTTTATCATCCACATCCATGTTTCTTCGAAATGTATTTCAAAACATTTTTACTATTTACAAGAATATGGGTTAAAGTCATTTATACCCTTGTTTGACTTTTTATAAGTGGTTTATAAAGGAATCTTTCCGTCGTTTTCAAAACAAGGTCCTTTTTAACCTTTTCGACAGAATTGAGGTAAGAATGTTTTTTTTAACTTATACGGCGGGTGCGGTTATTTTCCGCCGTTATAAAATCGTCGAAGCTTCCCATACAAGCTTATAAGAATATTTTCAAAGAAAATGTTTTATTTTATATGGATCTTAAATGATTTCAAAATAAAAGGAGATATTTCTTTAAAAAGAATTTTGATTTCATCTATGTCAACATCCTTTGATGGATTTTAAGATTATTTGAAGTTGATTTATTATGATACAAAACTTCTATATTGTATTGAAGGTTTTGTGATATGTTTGACTGTGGATGTGCTATTTTTATACCATTCATAGTTTATTGTGAAAGTATTGACATTTCGTATGCTAGTTTTAATACGAATGTTTATGTTATGTTTAAACCTTTTCATATGGGAATGCATTGGACTTAATAAGTGACGGGTGGAGCCCGCTATAGCTCCTCGATGCATCGGTAGGTCTCATGAGACAAACTAGTGTCTTGGCACAAGGCCTTGACAAAATCTTATTTGTAGTCTTGGCACAAGGCCTTGGCTATGTGGTTATGATAGTCTGGCATTATGCATTCCAACATTATGAAAGTGGTTATTGATATTGCATGTGATTATTCGATTAGTAGAATATCCATGTGAATAAGTAAATGGAATTATTTCATTTTTATTTTTGCCATACTATGTTGAAGTTCAATTTTAAAAGGCTTTTGTTTTAGTAATTCATTGCCTTAAATGTTTATGCTTATTATGAATGTTCCGCTATATTATTATCCTTACTGGGCATTTGAGCTCACCCCTTTTCTATGTTTTATTTTTCCCAGGTAGTGAAGAAGTAAATTATGAATGACTTGCAGGGATATTATGAGGGGTTAATAGTGTGGATATGAAGACTTTGTTGTTGTAGTAGTTTTTCACTTTGAAATGTAATGTAAAACTTTATGATTATATCTAGTGTTTCCAAGGCTACTAAACCAATCGGTCTTTCGAGATTTGATCTTTCTTGTGATCATGCCAATGTTATGTAATAATGCACCGACTCTAGGCAACTAGGGTCGGGGCGTTACACGTGAGGAAAGATTTTACCTTTTCTGTGGGAAACTACTTGTAAAGACCCGTAAAATTAACGGGAAATTTTTTTCTTAATTTTCATTGGAATTTTACAAGAACGCAGTTTCTGAAGGCACCTGATTTTGAGGCCCGATGATCCCGGAATAATTTTCTGAATTTTAGCACGAGTACGTTAACTAAACGAATGAATGGGATTTCCTAACATTTTAACTGGTGCTCAGAATCGAAATTTGAGGGCACCGATGAAACCACAACGCTATTATTGCTTAAGAACACCTTTCTGGAGTTGTGTTTTCTCGGGTGTGGTAATTAAAATTTTGGGTTAAGTGAAGAATAAAATAAAATGGTGCAACCAATTTTATTTTTATTTAAAGTAGATTAACCTAAGTTAAGTGGTTGGAGTGGGACCCACTATAACCTACTCCAATATGTAAGATATTTGTGGGGTGGGGCCCACATGAGCCCCACCTATTCAAATTCCTCAAACACCCTCTTTTAATTAGGTAACACATCCGCATCCCCCCCCCCATTAAATGAGAAGCCAACTCATTAATTGATTAACTTATTCAATGTAATTAATTTTTGAATTCAATTCGAATTTCAAAATTGAAATTTGGATTGTGTGTTAATTAAATAATACATGGTCTTATTTCATTATGTTGGAGTTTTGGTTGTGTGGGGAGAATTTGGAGGAGAGCTTGAGAGAACTCCTTTCTCCATCGAAGAACGCGAAGAACGCCGACGACGCTTCTTCCCCTACCTTTTTTGGCCTTCTTCCTTGTAGCACCCTTTTCTGATGTGGTGCTTTTCCGACGACCCTCCTTCCTCCCTCCTCCTCGTCAATGCACCGATGCACGAACTCAGAAGTGGAAGCCTATGGTGAGCGATGTCATCATCTTCTTCCGCGACGCTCTATTCTGCGAAGAACCTTCGTTCAACGACACCTTGAGGTTGGAGATTTTTTGTTTTTGTTCATGAATACTACCGTCGCCGTTCTTCGTTTTCAAATTGGACTGCCTGTAATCGCAATAACGGGGGGAGGTCGGACTACACGAACACGGACGAATATCCTCCCCCTTTGATGCTTGTATTTTTTGTGGCACGAGCAAGGCAGCGCGGTGCCGTTGCACCGCACAGAAATAATAAAAAATGGGCGGAGAAGCGCGACACCATCGTGCCGCGCCGTTGATGTCGAAAAAGCCTCGGCGCCGTCGCGCCGCACTAGAGAACCTCGAAGAGGCCGCGACCGGAGAGGGGCCACGGCGGAGGGGCGCAGCGCCATCGCCTCGCACCGGCCGGACAAAGGTCGCGGCCTGTGGGTGCGGCGAAGCAGCGAGCGGAGGACGGCTTCCGGCTGCAGGAGAAGGAGGGCGGGACCGCAGCGGTCCGACGGCGGTCACGCGGCAGTATCAACCTGCCGACTGGTCACCGAGAAGGTCGGGGGTCGTAACCCCTTGATGGTCGAAGGAGCGGCCCCCCACATGGGGGGTCACGGTTACACCAACAGTGGGGCAGCGCCCCTCCCCCCATCCGCTCGGCCGTTTCGGCCGAGCCGCCTGGCCCCGCTGGCCAGGCCGAGCACGCCAGGCGGGGCCGGGCCGCGCCGAGGCCTGGCTGTGCCGCGCCCAAGTTGGGTGGGGCCACGCCCCCCTGGTCGGGCCACGCCCTAATCGGCCAGAACTGCACCCGGGTCAGGGGTCCCGGTTCGGGCCGACCTAGGGGGTATTGGGCCAGGTCGGACCGGGCCCGAACCCCCTATTCACGGACTTCTTTCGGGCTTTTCCCCATAACACAGGTTATGAACCACCGAACAATGCAATGTTAGTTGTGATGTAATCCTTGGATCGAGAAGGTCATTTAGGTATATTACACTCAAGGTTTCTGAGAACCTTTGGTATGGCCTGGTTGGTTCGAACACGAAACCAACCGTGCCCTCGGAGCGGAAACGCTTATAACATGAGTTCCGGTTGTCTGATTGACGTGCCGTCAACTTTGTTGGATTCATATTTGTGAGGAGGACCTTTGGGCTTACTCCACTCGCGGTTTGGACACAGTTGGATTACGGCCGGGTTGGATTTGACTTAAAAACCAACCGGGCCCCTGGAAGGAAAAAACCAATAACTCTCATATCGGGCGTCCGATTGATGTGCTGTCTGTCACGTTGGGTTCCTTTTGACGATATGGAACTTTTTTATACATCATCTATATTCTTCGTGTCAGTTAATTTATCATCCCCTCAGCTCGTGGAGCGGACCCTCCTCGAACGAGCTTGTTGTGTGCAGGAACCCTAGGGCTGGCTGCGACTACGACGACGATGATGACTATACATAAATTCTACGTGGATTCAATGGTGACGACTATAACACTCAGTGATCCTGTGTGGATCAGTGCTACCGATCATGTGTCGGTCAGATCCAATGTGGTTCAGCGCTCAGCGGTCTTGTGTGGGCCAGCGCATACCGATCATGTGTGGGTCAGATCCTGTCTGGGTCATTGCGGGGGTTAGTACCTATCAATCCTTTGTGGTTCATTGCGGGGGTTATAACCTATCGATATGGTGTGTGTCAGACGGATTAGATGAATAATTGGCTACATCTGATCATCTCTATCGTCTTACAAAGAAGTATACCTATGTGAGCTGAGTCATGACTTTCAATCTTATCATTGATAAGATTGACATGATATCTTGTGTGGATTACGTTGTGCTTTCCTGTGTGGATTGGGTTGTGAATTCCTATGTGGAACGGGTTACGTTTTCCTGTGTGGACTGGGTGTACTTGGGCTCGGCTGTTGGAGCTCAACTATAATTGATGACTGAGGTATATGTATGGGCATATACATAAGTAATGTCAGATATTATTTTGTGATCTTATCTTTCCTTTGTGTATTATCCATGTGGATTCTGGGAGACCTTCGGTGGTCTTGGGGTCCCTACTGAGTAGATTATACTCACCCATGCATGGGCTATGCCCACACTACGTTGTGTTGGATGCAGACAACGGACATCGCTGATCGTGGTGGATGCATGTGGAGCAAGTCGGTACCCGGAGTGGACCATTGGGCGGGACATAAACGGAGTGGACGGCTGGACCCATGTAGCTGAGGAGGCTATTTATACCCACCCTTTAGGTGGGACTTCTAGTGGATGGCTCGACGTTGCGGCTTTACTTTTTAGTTGTTGTACTTTCTTTCATGTTGTAATTTACTTTCAGTTTGGGTTTGTATTATGGCCCACATACTTTTCCGCACTTACTATTGTACCCAGTTTTACTTAGTGTTTACATCTGCTTTCATGCTCTGTGGTTTTTGTTTACATTACAATGGAAATGCCTTCCCATTTTTATCGGGAATTACGCCTTGGTGCTAGTCACCAGCCCCTGTCCTATGGAAGGCGGGCTTGGGGTAGTCACGGCGTGGGCCCCAAGGACGGGTCGTGACAAATTGGTATCAATGGAGTTCGGTTCTACTGCAGAACTCAGGACTCTAATCCTTTTCTATGTGAATCAATAGTGTTAAGAGTATTGAGTGTGGTTATTAGTCCAGGGAGTCCTATGTTGGTTCTGCGGCCGACGTATCCATACACCAGGACCCTGACTTCTGATTTCCGACTTAATGGATGAAAGCATTGATTGCATGTGTGTTTCATGTTTTCTTTGTGATTACATTGCGTCAGCTCACCAGGTATACTGTATTAACAGTGGTGCAACTGTCTCTTTTCAGGATGGCCCCACAACGACAGCCAGCTAGGATTCCAAGTTTTGTACTTGACGATAGCCAACCGAGCGACGAGGCCTCAGTGTAGGGCCCTATTACTGCGGAGGCACCGTCGGTACCACTACCCGCCGAGCCACCGATGCTATCAGCCCCAGCCGCTGATAGTGCGCGTTGCCTTAGTGCACTACATGTGTTTTAGCACTAGAGACCACCCAGGTTCTGCGGGGAGATGGACCCTCAGGCAGCCGAGGATTGGCTGGAAGCAGTTGTACGAGTTTTCCGATTGGTAGGGACACCAGCAGACCTCATGGTGATCCTTGTCATGAGTCTCCTATACGCGGTAGCATGCAGATAGTGGGGCATGATGCTCCAGGTTCCCGACGTGGCATCTCTCCTCTGGACGGACTTTGAGAGCCTCTTCCACTCGGAGATCATCCCAGAAACCCTCCGTGCGGTGCGCATCCAAGAGCTACAACAGCTGTGGCAGGGCAGCTTGACGGTCGCCCAGTACTCGACGAGATTTAACGATCTCTCACGCTATTCTACGGACATGTTATGAGACCCATTATTTCGGGCTCGGACCTTTGAACAGGGACTGAGGCATGAGATCAGGGCATCGCTGATATCCCTCAGCATTCCGACACATGCAGGAGTACTGGAGCGAGCCCTTCTCATTGAGAGCTTTCTTGTTGAGCCTACACCAGCAGCAAGACCTACCATAGGGCGGCACGTAGAAAAGTCTTCTGCAGTTGGTAGTCGAAAGATGAAACATGGGTCCAAGCGGACCAGATCCTCATTCGGACGACATTAGGACACTGGCTCAGAGGTGCGGGTCACACTGCGCATAGCCAGTCTTACGAGAGGCAGACAGTGCTACGCATGCGGCGGTCAGGGCCACATGGCTCGTGACTGCACGACTCGCCCTGCAGAGGAGTAGCAGACAGTTGAGGGACCACCTAGGCAGAGGCAGAGGGTCGACCGTGGTGGTCTGCATGGAGCAGGAAAACAAGACAGAGGATCTGGCCGAGCAGTAGGTGGTGGGAGACGCATTGAGACTTTACCACCACCACCACCAAGAGGTCCACCCCGACCAGAAGGAGCTGGCGGGTAGAGACAAGCACAACTTCAGGAAGTGGAGGCCTACGACCACGGTGCGCCCGAGATGATTCGAGGTACTATATGTGTCTAGTCAACCATTGCTGCAGTTCTTATAGACACAAGAGCGAGTTATTTTTTCATTGCAGCTGCCCTTGTTCGGAGCTTGGAGATTTCGATGGAGCCATTTGAACGATCCTTATGGCTAGAGACTCCTACGGGAGAAGACTCGACGATTACGCACTGGTGCCGGAAGTGTGATCTTTCTCTAGGAGGGGAGATCTTAGTCTTGGATCTTCTTGTAGCGGCATCAAAGCCTTACGACGTCATCTTGGGCATGGATTGGTTATCTACAGTCCATGCTCAGATCGACTGCATTAGGTGTAAGGTCTGATGTGTTCACACCGATGGGAGCAGGTTCACCTTCACTCGTGAGAAGGGAGCCTTTGTAGCGCAGGATGGACTCACGCAAAGGACAGGACAACCCATCACTCATCAGTTGACTAGCCTTATCCTAGGAGCAGTTGACGTGCAGTGTCCGAGCTTACCTGCAGTGGTGGATCAGTAAGTGGATGTTTTTCCTGACGACGTTCCAGGACTACCTCTTTATAGAGAGGTAGACTTTTATATTGACCTGTACCCCGGGACATCACTGATATCCACCCCAGAATATCGGATGGCCCCCACTGAGCATCGAGAGCTACAGGTATAGTTGGAGGATTTGTAGGGAAAGGGATTCATCAGACCCAGTGTTTCACCCTAGGCTTCCCCGATATTGTTCGCCAAGAAGGCGGACAGGAGCATGAGACTTTGTGTCGATTACAGTCTCCTGAACCAGGTGACCATGAGGATCAAGTATCCACTACCAAGGATTGAAGACCTCTTCGATCAGCTCAAGGGAGCACGGTGGTTCTCGAAGATAGACCTCAGGTCAGGCTATTATCAGCTCAGAGTTCGGGATGAGGATGTGCAGAAGACGGCCTTCAGATGTCGGTATGGCCACTATGAGTTCTTGGTTATGCCATTCGGCGTAACCAATGCTCCAGCAGTGTTCATGGGCCTCATGAACCGGATCTTCCAGACTTACCTCGATCGATTTTTCGTGGTCTTCATTGAAAACATATTGATATACTCGAAGAATGAGGAGGAGCACGCCTACCACATGCGGGTTGTACTAGCCACACTCTGAGATCATCAGATTTATGGTAAGATCACGAAGTGTCAATTCAGGATACGTGAGTTCCACATCTTGGGACACATTATCTCTAAGGCGGGAGTTGCGGTGTATCCTGCGAAGATTGAGGCAATTCTAGCTTGGGATCCATCCAGGAGCGTAACAGAGGTGCGGAGTTTCTTGGGACTAGCTGGGTACTACTAGAGATTTGTGTCAGACTTCTCCAGAGTTGTGGCACCACTTTTATCTTTGATGAAGAAGGGTAAACACTTTGTGTTGTCAGACAGATGTCAGTAGAGATTCCAAGAGCTGAGATAGAGATTGACCAGCGCATCTATCTTGAGGCTACCAGAGGAGAGAGTAGGGTACATAGTGTACTGTGATGCATTAGGAACTGGACTCGGATGTGTCCTGATGCAGGAGAGGGCATTGATCGCCTATGGATCACGTCAGTTGAGGCAGCATGAGCAAGAATACGCTACCCAAGACCTGGAGTTAGTAGTAGTGGTCTTCGCTCTAATGATGTGGCAACACTATCTGATGGACGAGTGCTTTACAGTCTACTCTAACCACCAGAGTCTCAGGTACATCTTCTTGCAGAAGGACATGAACCTGAGACAGCGGATATGACTCATGATCCTCTAGGACTATGACTTTGAGATATTCTATACTCCTGGAAAGGGGAACTTAGTAGATGATGCTCTTAGTAGGAGGACGGGCATTCAGCTACTTGGGGAGGCGACAGAGCAGCTACCCGCTTTGCAGATATCCTACACAGATATTGATGGATCAGCCTTCCTACAGTCATTCACAGTCACTCCTCCACTTCTTCATTGGGTCCGAGAGGCATAGCATGGGGACATTGAATATGAGACGCGGCATGCACATATATCCTTAGGACATGCACTTGATGGATTCTCTTTAGGAGGAGAGCACGTCATCCATTTCATAGGATATACCATGGTACCAGTTTCATTACAGGAGGAGGTGTTGAGGGAGTTTCACACTTCCCCTTTAGCGGTACATCCAGTAGTGGTGAAGATGTACCAGGACCTTAGACGACAGCACTGGTGGAAGGGTAGGAAGAAGGTTGTAGTAGAGTTCGTTTCTCGATGCCTCGCCTGCCAGTAGGTGAAGGCAGAGCACTAGGTACCAGTAGGCTTGGTATATCCCTTGGAGGTCCTAGAGTGGAAGTGGGACGGAATATCTATGGACTTCGTGAATGGACATCCACGCACTTCCAAAGTTCATGACTCCATTTGCGTGATTTTCGACCGACTCACCAAGCCGGCACACTTCTTTCCCATCAGAGAGCAGGGCTCAGTGTAGAGCTCTGGACTCCTCTATGTTCAGGAGATCGTACGGCTTCATTGTGTGCCATCATCTATCGTCTCCGATTGAGATTCTCGCTTTACTTCCCGGCTGTGGAAGGGATTGAAGGAGTAATTCAGGACACAGCTACGTCTGAGCACCGCCTTTCACCCTCAGAAGGATGGTCAGACAGAGAGGACCATTCAGACTCTCGAGGACATGCTCCGCCCCTGTGTCCTCGACTTTGGTCACAGCTGGGAGGACCACCTACCCTTGGTGGAGTCCACGTACAACAACAGATACAACTCCACCATCGGGATGGCACCATATGAGGTGTTGTACGGGTGACCATGAATATCACCTCTGTGATGGACATACCCTGGGGAGTCAGCACTTGTGGGACTAGATACGGTCTAGGACATGATGGAGAAGTTCCAGGTCATCCAGGAGCGGATGAGGACAGCTCAGAGCCGGCAGAAGTCTTATGCTGATAGGAGGTGGAGGCCATTAGAGTTTGAGGATGGCGACCATGTCTTCTTGAGGGTCTCACCTCGATGGGGATTACGGAGATTAGGTCGAGGCGGCAAGTTGTCTCCACGCTTCATCGGATCATTCCAGGTCCTCAGTAGGATTGGCGAGGTGGCTTATCGCCTGGATCTACCACCATAGTTGCACCAGGTGCACAATTTTTTTCACGTATCTCAGCTAAGGAGATACGTGCACGACCTGACGTATATAATCGACCATGTGGAGATGTACATTGATGATGGGGTGAATATTGTAGAGGTCATGGTGGAGATTGATAATCGACAGGATCGGGTCCTACGTGGACGGTCGATACCTCTAGTACGCATCGGATGGTAGCACGGGATCCTCTAGGAGAGCACATGGGAGCGGGAGGCTCTGATGCGTGCACAATACCCACATTTGTTCCCCTAGTTTATGATGTATCTTTACGGGAATGTAAATCCCTGAGGGAGTAATTTAAAGAACCGTAAAACTAAAGGGAAATTATTTTATTAATTTTCATTGGAATTTTACAAGAACGCAGTTTTTTACGGCACCTGGTTCTGAGGCCCGGTGATCCTAGAATAATTTTCCAAAGTTTAGCTCAGGTACCTTCAGTGAACGAACGAGCGGGATTTAATAAACATTTGAACCAGTGCTCGGAATCAAAATCCGAGGGCACCGATGAAACAGCAGCACTGGTAATTGCTTAGGAACATTTTTTCCGGAGTTTTGTTTGCTCGGGTGGGGTAATTAAAATTTTTGGTTAAGTGAAGTATAAAATAAAATAGTGCAACCAATTTTTTTATTTAACGTAGTTTAACCTAAGTTAAGTGGTTAGAGTGGGAACCACTATTCCTACTCAACTAGGTAGGATATTTGTGGGGTGGTTCCCACACAATCCCCATCTATTCAACTTCTTCAAACCCCCTCTTTTAATTAGGTAACGCACCCGCACCCCCCCCCCCATTATATGAAAAGTCAACTCATTAATTGATTAACTTATTCAAAGTAATTAATTCTTGAATTCAATTCAAATTTCAAATTTTAAGTTGGATTGTGTGTTAATTAAATAATACAAGGTCTTATTTCATTAAGTAGGAGTTTTGGTCGTGTGTGGAAAATTTGGAAGAGAGCTTGAGAGAACTCCTTTCTCTAGCGAAGAACATGAAGAACGCCGTCAACGCTTCTTCCCCGACCTTCTTCGGCCTTCTTCCTCGGAGCACCCTTTTCTGACATGGTGCTTTTCCGAAGACCCTCCTTCCTCCCTCCTTGTCATCAACGCACCGACGCACGGACTCGGAAGTGGAAGCGTGCGATGAGCGATGTCGTCATCTTCTTCCGCGATGCTCTTTTCTGCGACGAACCTTCATTTAGCGGCACCTTGAGCTTGGGGATTATTTGTTTTTGTTCATGAATACTTCCATTGCCGTTCTTCATTTTCAATTGGACCGCCTGTTATCTCAATAACGGGAGGTGGTTGGACCGCACGAACACGGCCGACTCTCCTCCCCCCTTGATGCATGAACTTGTTGAGGCACGAGCAAGGCATCGCGGTGCCGTTGAACCGCGCATAAATAATAAAAAATGGGCAGAGAAGTACAGTGCCGTCATGCCGAGCCATTGAAGTCGAACAAAGCTGTGGCGCCGTCGTTCCGCGTTGGAGAACCTCGAAGAGGCCGCGACGACATCGCGCCGTGCCGGCCGGACCAAGGCCAAGGCGTCGTCGCGTCGCGCCGTTTGAACCAAGGCTGCGGCCTTTGGCCGCAGCGATGCAGGGACCAGCGGCCGGCTTCCGGTCTCCGGAGCAGGAGGGCAGGACTACGACGGTCCCGCGGTAGCAGAAACTGGTCGGACGGTCACCGAGAAAGCCAGGGGTCTAAACCCCCAGCTGGCCGAAGGTGCACCCCCCCACAGGGGGGGTCGCGGTTACACCAATAGTGGGGAAGCGCCCCCCCACCTTCCGCTCGGCCATATCTGCCAAGCTGCATGGCCACGCCGGCCATGCCGAGAATGCCAGGCCGGGCCATGCCCAGGCCGTGCCAGGTCGGGTCGCCTTGTTCGGGCCGACCCAGGGCATATCGGGCTGGGTTGGACAGGGCCTGAACCCCCTATTCACAGACGTCTTTCGGTCTTTGACCATAACACGGGCTATGGACCGTCAAACGACGCACCGTTAGTTATGATGCGATCCTTGGATCGAGACGGTCATTTTGGTATATTACACTCAAGGTTTCAGAGAACTTTGGGTACAGACGGGTTGGTTCGAACATGAAACGAACCAGGCCCTCGGAGCGGAAACGCTTATAACGTGAGTTTCGGACGTCTGATTGATGTGTCTTCGACTTTGTTGGATTCCTCTTAGTGAGACGGACCTTGGACTTACTCCTCTCACAGTTTGGAATCAGTTGGAGTATGGCCGGGTTGGTTTTGACTTAAAAACCAACCGGGCCCCTGGAACAAAAAATCTAATAACTCTCAGACCGGGCATCCGATTGACGCGTCGTCTGTCACATTGGGTTCCTTTTGACGATACAGAATTTTGGATAAATCAAATCCAGACTTCGTTTCAGTTGATGTATATCCCCTCAGCTTGTGAGGCGGACCCTCCCCGAACGAGCTTTTTGTGTGCGGGAACCCTAGAGCTGTCGTGACTGCGACGATGATAACCACAGTACAAAAATCTTCCGTGGATTCGAGGGTGACGACTACAGCACTCAGCGATCCTGTGTGGATCAGTGAAACCGATCCAGTGAGGGTCAGATCCTGTGTGGGTCAGCACTCAGCGGTCCTGTGTGGGCCAGGGCATACCGATCGTGTGTGGGTCAGATCCTGTGTGGGTCATTACGGGGGTTAGTACCTATCGATCCTTTGTGGGTCATTGCGGGGGTTAGTACCTATCTATCCTGTGTGGGTCTGACGGCTTAGATAAATCAGTGGCTAAATCTGATCATCTCTATCGTCTTACGAAGAAGTATACATGTGTGATCTGAGTCTTGAGTTTCAATATTTTATTCGATAAGATTGACTTGATATCCTGGGTTGATTTTGTTGTGAATTCCTGTGTGGATTGGGTTATTAATTCTTATGGGGTATGGGTTACATATTCGTGTGTGGACTGGGTTGTACTAGGGCTCGGATGTCGGAGCTGAACTGGAATTGATGACTTAGGTATATGTATGGGCATATACCTAAGTAATGTTGGATGTTACTTCATGGTATTATCATTCCATTATGGATTATCCTTCTGGATTCTAGAAAACCTTCGGGGTCCCTACTGAGTAGCTTATACTCACCCCTGCACGGGCTATACCCGAACTACGTTGTGTTGGATACAGATGACGGACAACGCTGATCGTGGTGGAGGCTTGTGGTGAAAGTCGGTACCCATAGGTGGACCACTGGGTGGGACGTACACGGAGCGGACGGCTGGACCCGTGGAGCTGAGGAGGCTATCTGTACCCACCCTTTAGGTGGGACTTCTAGTGGACAGCTCCATGTTGTGGCTTTATTTTTCAGTTTCTGTACTTTCTTTCTAGTTGTACTTTACTTTCAGCTTGGGTTTGTATTCTGGCCCACTAACTTTTCTGCACTTACTATTGTACCCAGTTTTACTTAGTGTTTACTTCTGCTTGCTTGCTTTGTGGTGCATGTTTACTTTACAATAGCAATGCCTTCCCTTTTTTATCGGGAATTACGCCTTGGTGCTATTCGCCAGCCCCTGGCCTATGGATGGTGGGCTTTGGGTAGTTATTGCACGGGCCCCGAGGACTGGGCGTGACACTCCTCTTGGATTTCACCAAAGGAAATACTAATTAAATCTATGACCAAATGGAGGATTCATTTACAAATTTATTATTTTGGGAGGATATGTTTGAATTTTTTGGTTGATCATACGTTTCGTGGAGGTTGTAACGATGTGAGTCGGTGAGTGACATTTTATAAAGGAGGAAGAGTGTCATTCTTATAAATATAAAAACGTAATCATATTTTATAGGATTACCTTGAATAATGGGAGTCCAATAATTGATAATATTATATAAAATAGGGTACTTGTTCTAAATGTACCCATCCAATGGATTATGGACCTGTTTCTAGGGTATTTTTCTTCTTACGATTATATTTTAATTATTTAGTAAATTACTTTTTCATTAATCATTGTAATTAATTTTCATTACTCTCACTAATAGTTTCGATAAAAAACTACGTTGATCATATTAGAGAATATAAATTATTATGTTTCCAAATATGGATTAAAATTTTAAAAATTCTAATCCCAGATAAGATATAAAATAATTGAATGTTAATAATGAAGATGGGATGTCAAATCAGGTTTTTAATGTATAAAAGTTTACAAGGTTGCTACGTTTTTAAATATATATTTAATGTGATGGTCTTTATAATTATATAAATTGATATAAATGATATAAAATTGATCTTATTACACTTAAAAATTAATTAGAAACCTTATTTAACTATATAGATAAATTAGACAAACATGTTGTATTAAATTAAAATCCATAATATTCACTATTAATTAAAATATAAATGTTATTATAAAAATATAAAACAATCACCAAATGTTAATTTTGATATTTCAAATTAAAAAATAAATATTATTCTTTCAAATAAAAATTATAAAAATTTCAAAATATATATTTAAAATTGGTTCTCCATTTAAAAATATTAAAATTATATTTTTGAAAATATACATATATTAATTCATAAATTTGAATTTATTATTATATTATACCAATAAAACATATTGGATGAGTATAAAAAATAATCATTTAATTTTTAATATATAAATTTTATTTAAAATATTAATCAATATTCTTTTTTTATATTGATAAGATAAAAATTGTGTTTGTACATAGAATGATAATTTTCATAGAGAATTAATTTCTTAATTTACAAATAGTTATTTCATTTAGTTCTTTTATTTGGTAATAAAATTACTCATTCTATATTAATGTTTATATAATATTTTCACAATTTAGTTTTTCTTACTCTTATCATCCATTCCAACAGCAAGATATTAACTTTAGTAATATTTTAATAATAATATGAATAGTGGATTGTAGTTTTGTAAAACTATGTCTTTCATTTCAAACATGTTGTCGCAAAAACTCAGCATTATGTGTAAGAAAAGTCAATTTTTTCATTTAAAATAAGATAATATTACTGTATAGTTTAGGGATTGGTTAACTTAGTGCTGCGTAAGACACAAGAGAAATGTGGTGCTTTCCTATTACAAAAGTTATATTCATTTTTGGGGGAAATGTAACATATCAAAATGGTTAAATTAATCCAAAACAAAATAAATTAATTAAATCTCTAGGTTTTACATTTTACCAAACTTAAAATTAATTTCTCCCTTGAAATTCAATTCTATTATCAAATTTGTAGTAATTAAATATTCCTTTAATAAAAACTGATATTATAAAAATTAATAATAAAACATCATTGAAATGGGTAAAATTGGAACTATAAATATTACCAAAATTAAATCATACGTAGAAGAACATTGGTGGAATTGAAAAAATGGACATGGAATAAAAGTCTAAATAATTATAGGGATTCATAAAGATCACTGATCATAAAAATGTGGGTGATTAAGAAAAAGTTAAAAATCAAAAAAACATAAACTGAGGACGCATGAATGATCTCATCAATATGATAAAAATGATCATAATAGGAAACAAAATTTATCCTAAGACCCTTTTCCTAAATAAAATATACTTAGTTGATTTCATTCCATTATTTATGAATAATATTATCCTTTAGTATCTCCTTGATCAATTCCCACATCATCTCTTTATTATGGGAATACAGGTAAATTTTTCATTCCCAGAGAAGTAAATGGTCATAAAATCGATAAATAGAATGATAAGATATTCCATATGACCTTAGTTATTATAACACCAAATTGGTTAGAACATGTTATATAATAATATTAAAACATTATGCTATGAGATAATTCATAAATCTCTAAAACATCGTCCAATGATTAACATAAACCATTAAAGAAGTGGTTAACCTTATAGCTCATTTGAAAGAAGAATGTCCAAATCAGCATTGAGAGAAGGTCACTAAATAATATTATTCACTGATCTAGGATATGTCATAAATTATATTATAGTTTTCATATTACTAACATGTGAATAACCACATCGAATGTTCTATTGAAACAAGGTAAAAACCTGAATTTCCAAAACTCCTTTTGGAAAACATGCATGATTCCTTATTCTATTGATTATGTGATATATTCCTTAAATACAAGAAGCTAAATACATCATCCATGATGACATAAACTACATTTTCAAAATATCGATAAATAGTTCCAGGGTAATTTATTCAATCCATGTCACTTATTCATATCCAACATATCATTGTCCAAACATCATTATCTTGATATTGGAAACCTATTAAGGGTTATCTTTCCCATAATCATGAGTTAACGATGATCATAAAATTTCCATTAAATCGATTTTCTAGTTATTCAAGACCATTCAATATTTTTTTTTCAAATCCATAATTTAAAATATATGTTACATCATTCAAATAACACAATTCATGAATTCCTATACATATACACTTCAATCATCTAACATCATTGTTAAACCATTACTCATGATTCATCATCTTATTCCTTGGTACCCATTTCCTTGAATACGTCATATGAATCAAGTCTTAATATTCCTTGACCTCATTCTAATATTTATTATTAATTTTAATTTAAAAAATTCTTGATGAACATCTCACACCTTTCACATATAGTTTGTGGTTTCATTTTCTTCAGGACTATAACCAATAGTCTTGGACCATCTAAATTATCTTCAAGATATTTCTACATAGGAAATCAATTATCATTATGCACATAAATTCCACATTTTAAACATTCAATGTTAACTTAGTTCCTTCTAGTTCCCTCCAATGTCTAAAACCACAAATCATAGGTTGATAATCACTTGTCATATCTTAAAACCACATAATAATGAAAAATTACATATAGGATATCAAAATACCAATAAATTATTTAATCTATGAAAAATAGGTTTATCCAAGGTTATTAATATAAATATTTTATTTAAATCCTTTATTATGGTTTCTAATGATTTTTTTAATTTCCAAAGTATGTCCCCAAAAAGTGTCAAACCTGGTGTGCAGCATGGCATGTTGTCATTCACAAGTTCCTAGTCAATTGTATCACAATACATTGTTTTCCGGGTCATTTCCCCAATTTACACCTTGTATAGAGACACATCCACATGTAGTATCTAGGTAGGTATGTATATCTATAAAATCGCTCACTTTATCCTTTAACAATATTCTTGGACACTTTCCTTTACTTTTCCTTTTCCGTGTATTTATCCTTAGACATGTCCTACGGGTTATCACAATGTTTTTCCCATACTAGTTTAAAATTGTGGAATATTCCATATCCATACCAATAAATTTAGTAACAATAACTTTTCATACATTAATGTCATATCATTTTTTAAGAATACTTAATACATTAAAAAATAGACACCTAAAGACTGTATTATTTTAATGTATTTGGAAACACGTAAATGTAATCCCTAGTATATATGTGATCTACATTTTCTCACACAATGTTCTATATAAATATCACACTTCTTATAGAAAATATACACAATATATAAATTCAATACTACGAGAAATTAAACATTAAAATGGATGAGATTAAATTCTCAATAATGGTAAATAAATAAGATATGTATGTGTAAACAATAGAAGAAGGGTATGGGAAAATATCATTATATCAAAAGGTCATACCCTACCTAAAAAATATCATATAAATTAATCATGACATAGATATTGGAATTTTATACGACATAAATCATAAGTGAATCACAAAAATAATCCATGGAAGCCTAACATAAGAATTAGATATCTAATTTTTGGCATACAAATAATCATATAAATGATTACTATATTAGTCAATGATTATCTTCCAAGGCCATATTGGTAGTATGGGTTCACTCCACAATCAATCATTCTAGTCATGGCTCACTCCCTTGGTCATCTTAGTAGTCACGGTTCACTCCCATGGCAATAATATTTGACATAACCCCTTACAAAACCAAGTTCACATCTCGTTCCAACCAGGTCAATATACAGAGATATAAATCATTACCCAATAAATTAGAGTGTGATATAGGTACCAGCTATCTCATTATGAAATCATACATACATGTTCTAAAAGACCATAAAAATCATATCGTGACCCAAAAAATGAAATGGGTATGATAAAAATGATTTCACATCATATCATGTGGCGGGGGGATGAAAATATTCATAGTCATTTCATAAAATAATTAACAATGAAACCATGTGGGTTTCATAACAATATTACACTTGAAGGAGAAGTGGGTTTTATAAACATAATTCCATTAAAATGTACAAAATTTAAATAAGGAATATGAATGGATGCTTTGGATCATTTCAATATATGAATGATTAACGCAGATAGATGTCACCTTATGTGGAATGTATATCTGATAGGATATTTAGATATCATTTCTTGAGTAAGATATCTTTTCTTATTTAAATATAATTCCATTTGAAAATGTCTTTTTCAAACATAAAATGGAAGATAGAAGAAAATTTTGGAAACCATTTTCCTAAAAAAATTATAATATGATTATAGAAACATTTAAAACCATTTATTTCATGAATGCTTGAAACCATTTTTGAAAATAATTTCATTTTAAACTAACTCATCCTTTAAATAAAATCTATTACTCTGAAATGTAATCTTGAAAAAAAAATTGAAAATAATTTCATTAAAAAAGAATATTGAAATCATTTTTGAAATCAATTTCATTAGGAATATAATGAACACATACAATTGAATATTTTAAAATGATAAAAAAAATTTATTTTACTTTTTATGTGAGAATGAGATTTGAAAATAAAATAATTTTTTTTTAAAAAAATAATTCTGAAAACATTTTTATGAAATAAACAGATTGGAAACTAAAAAGAGAAATAAGATCGGATTTTCATTGTAAAATGATTTAAATATCTTATGTAACAAAGAGTTTAAATGGTGTTAATACACGAATAAATCATTAAGAACCAAAGAATAATAAAATTAATGAGTTTTCATATACATACTCTCAAATAATCCCATCAAATGATGAGATTTTTGTAATAAACTCTTACCTCATGGTAAAGTTCAATCATAATCCCCATGTAAGGAATGAAATTTAATGAGGATAAAAAATGATGAAAATAATAATATTCTTGATATAAAATTTAGTATGTAAATATTTCAATCTCGTAAAATAATATAGGTTCATAACAAAATATGTGCCCTAAAGTAGGAAAATTGAGATGAGACTACTTAATTTATTTGGTATCATTTGAAAAAAACCCAATGAATGTGAGTTTATAAAATGAATATATAAATAAAAATAAAGTTAAGTACAATACTAATATAATAAGTATTAGGGAAGTATATACACCACACTAATGAAATGAGTGGTGAATCAGTCATAAATCTCATTGAAATAAAAGTGAGACTAGAAAAACCCTAACCTTATGTCTTGACTCGAATAGTACTCATCCAAACACTCTATAAAATATAAATAATTTTATTATAATTCAATTAAATATATATATTATTATATATAATACCATATATTATTTTCTTAATGTAATTATATTACCCATTTGTTAACAAATCCAAGTTAATGTCGTACTTTAGGTAATATAAGGTTTGCTTTTCAAACATGTTTTGACTTATTTTTCTCGACCGTCTTAAGTAGATCATGATTTACTTGTTTATATAATGTAATATGTGACATAAATATCATATATATTAATTATATTTTAATTTTTAATAATATATAAAATATATAGATGAAATAGAATACAACATTAATTAACATTGTAGGTTATACGTACGCTTGAATGGTGTTTCCATTATTTTGTGGTATTTAATGAAATAATGTAATTGATATATATATATATATATTATAATTATATTAGTATTTTAATTTTGTATATATCATATAATATCAAAAAATCAATCCTAAATACATTACATGTATAGTGTGAATGAATCATATCACTTTGACCAGGCAATAGTACACACGACTACAAATGAAGTTATCATATTTACAAAAAAAATTAAAGAATGAATGTTTGTTTTATATAATAATTAAATAAATATTAATATATCATGAATATAATATATAACATATAAAAACATTATGTACATCATAATTCCCTACCATGATATTTGATGAATGAAAAATGGACATCATCATTTTCTGAGTTGGTAGTTCACCGTACACAAAAACAGTAAATGTTTTACCAATTAAGTGGAGGTCATTGTAAGTGTAAGTAAAAAAATTATATTAGAAACATATATTAATATTTTTTACATTTATATTATTTTATAAGAATTTAATAAAAAGAAATTCATAGGTGTATAATGAAAATAAAACAATGGATCTTGAGAAAGGATGTTGCCTCCTCTTTGGAGAACTCATATTGGATTGCACCAAAGTTCTTCCATGGATAGATTTATGACCAAAAATATGATTATAATTATAATTGGGTGTATTTGGGGAGAATATATGGTAATTTGTTTTCTAATACAAGGTTTCATGATAGTTTTAAGGAAGTGAGGGGTGTGACCGCCCTTTTATAATGGGGTAGGAGTGGTATTATTGTAAATTTAAAATGGTGAACACTTTTAAGAGGTATCCCAGAAATCATGGGTGTAAAATAAATTATTATATTATAGTAAATATGGTATTTGGTAGAAAGTTTTTGTACAATGGATTTTGGACATGTTTCTTGGGTATTTGATCTCATAAAAGTAATGTTTAGTCATTAAGTTAATTATTTTTCCCTTTATCACATTAATTAATTTTAATTATTCTCACTAATAGTTTTGGTAAAAAACAAAGTTTAAATTATAATAAAATGTATAATTTTTTGATTCCAAATATTAAAACCATTTTTACAATTTCTAGTCACACAAGATGATGAAATTTGTTTAAAGTTTATCCCACGGACGAGGAATCAAAGCTGGGTTTTAAAGTAATCATTTATAAATTATTCTATGGTTCTATAAATAAATTTAATTTTTTATTATTTAAAATTCCCTAAATTATGTTTAATGATATAAAATTGATCAAATTATACATATAAACGTATTAAAAACATAAATTTACTATGTAAAAAACATTGATAAAAATGCAGTTTTGAACTAAAAATTAGTATTATTCATTATCCGTAAAAATATGAAAGTCCTCATATATATGCCAAAAATTCAACCAAAGTAAATTTTGATATTTATATTTCAAAAACTAAAATTATCTTTTCCTTTCAAAAATATAAAATTGTAAAAATTATGAATTAAAAAAGGTTCCCCATTAAATTGCAGTTAAATAACATTTTAGTAAAATACAACTTTTTATTCATAAAATTTGATTTATTTTATTCTTAAGCCTTTAAAATATATTTTATTAGTATTTAAAATATTGATTTAATATATATTATTTAAATTTTATTGAAAAAATAAATAAAAAGTTTTTTATTTAATTTATTTATATAAACATTGTGTTTGTATATTGAATTTTTTTTTCATAGAATAGTAATTTCTTTACATCCATAGTGTTTACTCATTTATTTATTGTATTTGAAAACTATAGAATTCATTTTATTTACATGTATAAATCAGATTTTAAAAATTTAATTAATCTTATTCACAACATCTTTTTCAATGGCTAGATTATAACTATAATAATATCATACTGATTTTATTAATATAACATTATAGTTTGGTAGAAATAGATCATGAATGTAAAATTAGTTATTCAAAGAAGTTGGCATTATGTATAAAATAAGACAAACATAGTGTTTCATGTATTTCAAGATAATCTATATGTTATTAGTGGAATATTAACTTAACCTTGCGTATGGTCAAATCCAAACATAGTTCTTACATATAAAAAATCTATATTAAGTGTTCTGTGAAATATAAAATATCAAAATGAATAAATAAATTCAAAATAATACATAATTTAAAAAATCTTAGGGTGTTACACTATCAATTCATATTTAAAATTTAGTTTTATTATAGAATCTCCGACCCACTTTTCCAACTAAATAATTTTATTGGGTTGGGTGCCATTGGAATTAGCCACACCTCTCTAAACACCAATGGTTGCTGACTAGAATTGAGGGTTTAAAAGGGTAATGTGAAGAGGCTATACCCTCAAGGTATAATATAACACTAGACTGATTAATAATATATAACATGCAATGTATTTTAAAACTAAACAAACTGAAACTAGGCCCACCAATGGTTGAAGCACAATCAATATTAATAATCCATGGATGCATATTGAATATGCTGCAGAATTAAAGATTCATTCCAAACTCACCAATTGTAGAAACTAAAAAAATAAAGCATTTATATCCAAAATATGTCATACATGAAATATGCATAATGATGGCCTCCCATAGAAGGCCACTGTAGTTGTACACATAAAAGAATGATGTAACTAAAATAGAAATTAATCAAATTAAAAACACCAACTAGCATGACCTCAAGATCCCTTGAAAACAACCCATGCAAATTACTTTTATGTCCCAAATCTTGAATTTTATCCCTTATCTGAATTTAAAGACAAAAAGTATATATGCAACCCAAAGTTCTCATATAGGGTGTGAGATTATATCTCAGTATGATACCACCCATTTGTGCATACCAAACATGAGTGTTTAAGAAGTTATGAATAATAAACTTAATTAAATAGAGCAGCTCATGAATTAAAATAAATACAAGATCCACAGGTTCTCAGTAACCACTATATATCTTTCACATACATCAACCAATTCTAGATGTTTCAGTAGGAAAGGATCCTTTTCCTATATCCCAAGGTATCCCTTGATGTAGTATTTCCCATGTGAGCACTCATCTTCAACCTCAAATGAGATAATCTATCACCACATGTTTTTTACAGCTCCTGTCTCCAATAAATCACTAACGTTTTGATAACACACATAAAAAATTCATTGGTCCCTCATACCCCTTATCTAAGAACCTATTGGATCAAATCCCAATAACCAAAGGCTGTTCGATCCCTTTCCTCAAATAAATCAATGTTGTTTTAATGTTGAATTCATGACAAATGATGACATTAATTCTCCAAAAAATAGTGTTGGACCACTTCTTCAATCTAGACGAGCCTTTACTCCCAATGATAATGATATTCTTTCACCTCACCATCCACGAGGATATCTATGAAAAGAACACCTGAACCATAATCATCTAAGCCTCATCTATCAGGGGAATCTATACACATGAGTTGTAAAAACCAACTAATAATTTAAGTCAACCAATGTGAACATGACTCATATTGGAGTCTTTGCAATCAGGGTTGAGAAGCAATCACCAGTAGTTACTTATGCCAAGTTATCATTGGAACCTCATTCCCATGTAATCATGTCACCCAAAACTGATGGCTATTCCATCTAATATCAATATCTATAACCAATATCTTATGACCTTGTCTCCTCATCTGACATCTATGATGCCCAATAAATAGAAAATACCACCGATGTAATTCAGTCCAATCCTAAAAATATGATTGTCATCACCTCAATCCAAATGGTCATTCCATTCAAATTCCATTTGTCTATGCCCTTCATGAACCCATGGGTCTCAATAGTACATCACAATCCACATTTATAAATAGTTAACTTCAAGTAATCAGTTCAATTTAAAATGATTGAATTGTAAAATATACACAAACAAAAGAATTCAATGAAATTTAATTGTTCAATAACAACATACATTATGTATATAAAATTCACCTCAAAATTAAAGAAACAATTCAATGATTTTTTATTGAACAACTAGAAACCCAAAAGTCTGTTTTGTATAACAAAAAAACATGAACAAACTAGCCATGGATCGATGACCTATAATACAACCTCCCATGTTTGAATTGGGTTAGGGCATGACCAAGGGGATCCCTAAAGAGAAAATGAACAATTTATTATGAAGTAAAATGGTCTTTATCTATTACCCAATAGCAAACTAAAAACCTCCCCTCCCCCACATGTTTGTGAAAACATATGGAAATGTATGCACTACCAACGTTGGACTCGTAGACATATGCCCATTCAGTACTGGTCTCAAATTACATGTGATTTAAGAGAAATTGGGGTTTCTATTAACAACATTGAAAAGAGGGTAAAGTGTATAGGATTGAATTAGTGTTCCTTAATATGGAATATAAATGAATGTTAACGATGTATGAGGAAATCCTTATTAAGGGGGTTCCAATGCACCTGACCTGATAAATCTTAAAATAGATCATTTATGAAGGAGGTGGATCAAAATCCACTTGAGGAGGAGGAGGATATCCTCCTACTATGCGTGAAACCAAGGGAAGAAGATAAAAAGGTGAGAAAAAAGATAAAAGGGATGGATCGTAAAAATCATAACTTTACATATAAAAGAGGCCACACAGTTATCATGTATGGTTGGTAAACTGTGCATGTTACAATATGAGGGTACTTCCTATATGGTAGTACCCCTGTGACCTAACACATGGTTTTCTCAAACCATGTGCAAACAATGTGGGATCCTTATGAAAAACCGTAGTGATGGATACATTCTCATCCCCCCAACACAATTTACCTAAACCATGAGGCAATTCAAAACTAGTATGTATTTTATACTAGAAGGGTTTGAACAGTTTACCCCAAATCGTTCACCCTAGCCTGAAACTCAAAAACATCCATTTAGGCCTCCAATACACACGAAACCTCATATGAACACCCACGTATTTGTCTAAACCCATAAACCACCCCAAATATGGATATCTTATATGATAAACTCTCATAATTGTGTTCATGATATCAAAAAAGAAAAGGGCACCAACACTAAATGAAAAATTAAAAAAGGGACTGATTTTCGACCTGACTCCAAAAAAGAGATGTTACCTTAAGTCAGCCTATTAGGATTTCATTAATCCCTTAGTAATGAAATTATTTTCTTCCTAAAACAAAATTACATCCTTTAAAAATAATCTAACTCATAAACTCACATCCCATGCTATTTTGACTTCCCTTCAAAACATCGACAACGTCTAAAAACACAGTTGATTTATGATCTGACCAAAATTACCACTCATGAATAATTTCACCATTAGATAAAAAATATCACTTCTTATATAAATGTTCACATATTAAATACCATTAACATTTACATCACCAATATCAATTATTTTTTTTCAGTCCCTAATTGTACCATTTTAATAATTTTATTTAATAGAGTATCAACGGAATATACCATCAACATATAAGTTCAGAAAATTTCTATGGTTTTCCATTTTTTATGAATTAAATGAGTTATTCAACAAATGTTTTATCAAAATTAATATATAATATAATTTATATCATTAAACAAATAGATTCACCTTTTATTTTAAAAATTATATAGTTTAATTTTTAAAATGAATAATTGGTTTTACTACATCCTTTAAAATGATGAGCTAGTATTCCCCAATAAATTAATATAATAAGTTTCATGTTTTCTATAATAATATACCCCTTATCCCTAACCATATTCTATATAGAAACTATTGCAACAGAAATGTGATTAATAGAACGATATATCCATAATCATTTCACAACTATGTTGTTTGTGGATGCAATTCCATTATCAAAACACAATAATTTTGATTTCATAAAAAAATGATTTTATAAAAATATTTTACATCACATGATTTTTGAAAACCCCAATGTATTATTAATCTTTGGGAAAACAAAACACATTTTACTTTAATAATTTATATAATCAAAAATATTATACTCATTATTTTTCACTTATTTTACTGATGGATTTATACACATAAAAATGAACAATATCTAATAATTTATTATCTATTATAATCTTTTATTGTTAATATTTATTAGTAATTATTTGTTTATAAAATTCTTATGATGATATTATATGAAATTATTCTAATTTTTTTGAATATATGTACATGTTTTAATAAAAAGTTTATCTACATCTCTTTTTATGGTTGCCAAGTCCATGTTGGTTCAAATTATTCAAATTCTTTTCAAATCATATAAAAATTTATTAAATAATTTCAATTTTATATAATCTCCCAATTTATCTCATTCCTCTAATTATTGTATTTCCAACAATATAACAAATCAAACAACCACATTGAGTGATGTTGACAATTATTTTGAGTCAAAAAACTAAATATTTATTTCAATTTTATATTGAAATCCTTCTATAAAAGTACATATATTATTTATATACCTTTTCCACTAATACTCAATCTCCATATGATTACTTTAAAAGTGTCCTCATTAAAAAATAATCAAATTATTTTTCAACATAGATATAATTTTATTTAATGGAAATATATGTCTCACAATGTTATAGGGTTGTGATTAATAACATCATTGAGGATATACTCTCAATATATGAAAATGTTGCTTCTAACGAATTATTTATTTTTTCAATTTTCATAATCTCCTTTCATTATATAATTTCATTGATATTAGTTTCAATAAATACCATTCAATTTGTTTAACACAATTAGTCTACTTATTTAGTCAAATATTTTTCTTATTTTTAATTATAAAATGATTATAATATTCTACTTTTATATAGAATCTTGTTGAGTGATGTCTTTTTTGAAATAATTTTCTGACTTTTCATGTATATTAAAACGAATTTTGATCATTTTCATTATAATAAAAATGTATCTATAAAATAAAAAATAATGAATATATGAAAAAACTAATTTCACATAGATGAACATGTCATCTATTTTCTATACCACACATAGAAATAATGTGTCCACAGATTTTTGTGGGTATGTTATATAGACCCAACACCTATATATTCATAGATTAAAATCACATGTATACAGAATGATATGCGTGGGTGTGTGTTTCTATTTTATCTTACCATGATACTAATGATACTTCTTTGTTTACATTATAATTTCTAATGTCATTAGAATATGTATCATATTAATAGGTTATAGAAGTTACCATATATAATGAGAACCTTAATATACCAGAATCATAATCATTAACATATTTCCTTTTTTGTAAACACATCATGAAAATAGAAAATATTTTACTATTGAATATTAGGTGTTGGGGGCCCATAAGAAGAAAGACATATTCTCATGATGCTTTCACATTATAATCTATAATATATGAGATAATGTGCCTTGGACCTCCAAAATAAAAACCACAGTTTACAGGTGCCATTGGTTATTTCTATTTTTTTAAATGTATTAGTATCTTGATATGATATCATTAAATTTGGTTACCATTTTATTTCAATATTTTATCCTTGTTTAAAACCCTGAAATAAATATTTTCTTCATGTAGCTTACATTGGGAATGCCATTAGTGGTATGACATTGATCTAATGTTCATGATTGGATTTTTCACTTATGAAAGGAATATATATCTCTATCCTAGTATAACACGATGTGAGTACCTTAAATAAATCCATGTTCATAGTAGATGAAAGTAATTCAATACATTATATTAAAAATAAATTACAATGGTTTGGATGATGAAATAATATGTCTGTCTATATTTATGATATATAATAAGACAAAAAGGTCAAAAATAAAGGTCTGTATTTATCAGATAGATTTTTTAGGTATAACAATATCTTACCGATATAGGGTTATTTATTGGTTTATAGAATCCACTCCTGTTCTATGAGTATCACTCAAAACTATCTATATAAGGTCCTCAAGAGTTATATAGTTTGAATATTCAAAATCATATATAGTTCATATAAATAAGAGTTTTGGCCATCATGGTCCACACCATGACGTTTGGGTGATGTATGAATTTGTATAATCTCAATGAAATAAATAAAATAAAATAAATCTGTTTTATAAATATTTGTTTGGACTTTTTTTATTAACATCATTCACGTGTAATTCATTAATTGTGAGGAAAAAAATATTTTACAAAAAAATACTATTTTACTGAAGGAATGTTTAATAATTTTTTATAGAATGAGTAGAGTAAAAGAACCATATTTTATCTTTTAATACTGTTATTACATTAAGAGTAAATGATAAAAAATATAAATTGCATTGATGACATAATTAAAAGGCTATAATAAGTCATTTATGTCAACATTAGTAGGTAATATATATATAGGTGCCATATTTTAATTAAAAAAATTACAAAAAACCTTTTTATGTAATAAAAATATTTAATTAAAATTTCTAATCATACTAAAAAATTTATGGATCCTCCCTCAATCGTCTCACATCCTCGTGAGGGATAAAACCTCTTAGAGGCCTCCGATATATGATCTATTTTATAGAATGAACGGAAGGTGTAGCGATGATTTTTGAAAATTAATAATATTCATCAATAATCGTTGGTAGCACTGAATATCCAACATTAAATTTTTCTATAATCTCATGAAGCACATTTATATGTTCTAGAGGTATTCTACATTAGTTATTTTGATAATATATAACTATTAAAAAATTAATCATGAAAGTGTCTTCAAACTGAATGATTTAATGGTATGATTAAATTTGTATTCCCTAAATACAATCATGCTAAATCCTCTAGTAGTTAAGTAGGACATGCATCACTGGATATAAAATTATGAAATATAACTATAAAAAAATATTTTAAAATCCATATTCATTATTCTTCTAGTGCGCACCATGTAAAAACATGTTATATCAGTGTAAACTCATGATCATTTAATCCAAGAACAAATGAATTATTATAAAATCATTTAAAGGGAATCACATTAGTCCAATCATATTGAACCACGATCTGAACAAACATTTAGTGAACATGTTATGGCCATCCAATGTTTCAAATATCATTATAACCATATATTTTTGGGCATAACAACTTTATGCTTTTAAGTAAATTGATATTATATTTTTTCATCCATGTAGTGGATTCCGATGGGTTTTAAAGAGTTTTGGATAGGAATATCATGGTTTAACTGTACATGAGTTATGTGGTATATATTCAATGTGGTTGTGTAATCAATAGAAAAATTAAAAAAAGGTGTTATAATGATAAAAAATATCCTTTTTGTATAAAAGTAAAATAGGGGCGTTGTATAGTGAACAAAACATTATTAAAATAAATTATTTTTTTCACTGGGAAACTAGTGTCCTGGATGTCTATAATCACTACACCAATTATGTTTTTTCTTTATTTTATATCATTAATACATGTGGTGTGAGTGGTAGGGCCTCCCTATGTAGATATATTTTTTTAAAAAAATATTCTAAATTGAAATGAAATATTTGGAATGATTTATAAAATTTTCCTGGAATACGATAATAAAATATTGTAAATTAAAATTAGATTATGAAATCATATATAATATTTAACTCACTCGATTTTTAGTTTAATCAAATTTAACTTCATTAAATATTTATACTGCATGTTGTTAGATCATGAGTAATGACATGCCAATGTATATTCATTTTTTATTTATTCAATTTAATTATTACAATATTTGTCATGCCAATTATAATTAATTAGTAAATGATGGTTTTTGAGTCATCTATCTTCCACATTGTATGTATAAGGGCGTGAATTTCAATGAGTTTTATTCTTCATGTTTATATCTCATTACTATGACTTTATGTATAATTTTTAGTAGGAAACATGACGTGCATCATGTTGAGACATGGAAATGTGCTAAACGTAAAATATATACATTTCATATGTTTGGGAACTGAAACTCAAGTTGGTAAAAAAATTGATTGTTATCCCTTGGGAAATGGTTGATATGTTATTCACCCAATGTATCAGCCAACTATCTATTCTGATGACCAATGTATGAATTTAAATTTTTTCATAATTTATTGTTATTTTTTGTTTTTTTAGTGCGATCACAAATAATAAAAAGAGAACTTTCATATATAAAAGAATAAAAATATATTGATTTGATTTCAATTTTGCAAGGTCACGATGTGTTTTTGATCATATAAAAAATAATGTAAAATAAAAAATGATTAAATTCATTAAGAATAGATAAAATACATCAGAGTTAGATTCTAATTCAGTTATTCCTTCCATTACATAAATTTGGGAAAAAAACTATAGGTATGAGGTACTCGTCACACCCAGTGATTGGTTTCTTCTACTACTAGAGAGTTATTATGAGAGCATTGGGTTGGATTTACTAATATTTTGAAAAATAATGTAAGCGTATCTTGCCTATTTCAAATTTAGAGACCACGTGTCGAGTTAATAAAATTTATGGTTTATAAAATTTGGTACATCACTAAATAGTTGATGATGTCATGAGTCAGTATAGTTATCACCAAATCATCTTTCCTTGAAACTCTGTCGGTAGTTTTATATTCATGTATTAGAATTTGGCAGTGGTATCAAGGATAATTTAAAATTATATACTCAAGAGATGGGTTATTATGAATCTACAAATTGAGGATTACTGAGATATGATAATATAGAGGGAAACAGTAGAAGATTAATTAATTTTTATTATCTATCATTGTCAATGAAAAGTTCTAATATTCTATATATATTTATTTTTGATAAAGTGGAATAAACCATTTAATTCACTATCATTGTGAAAGTAATTGGTTAAAGATAATATGTTAAATGGTTATAAAATTCAATAGTGATACCTGGACATGTGAATACTACTACACCAATAGATGAAAATCTATGTGATAGAAGAATAGCATCATGTAGATCCCCTATTATAATAAAAAAATGTATAAAGGAAATCCTAAGAAACAATTAAAAAATTTACTAGATGTGAAATTCATATTTTTTTCATTTATTTCTATAAATCTATAAAAACACATGAAGATGAAGTTGATTATGAAATTTTTGTCTCATCTTCTTTAGAGTTATTATGATGACAGATCCTAATATGAAATATATAATACATCCAGTGCACAATATAGCTAAATGATACAATAAGGGATATATTTAGTGCTTCATGTACTATAGATGGTTATATACATTAAGAAATTGTTATCCATAAGGTTCAACCATACCATGATCTTGTGATTGTTCTCATTATTGACTCTTTTCTATAATTATTCTTGACTTTTATTACTAATTTCAACATGGATAAGATTAAAATGAAGATCCATGGACTATTGGATATTGTTTTCGAAACTAAAATGGATATAAATAATACTACCAATTTATTCCTTATGGTGAAAAAAGTGGGGAAGGGAAATGATAATGGGTCTAAAGATATGTCTATTTAATGACAATAATGCATCCCCCCTCCAATAAGTAAAAGATACAGTTGGTGGAAAATTATCGGCAGAGTATCTAATATTCTTATGGATGGAGGGGCCACTAAAAGGTGAATTTTACATCTAAGTTATAGAAATAAGGTACTTTTTTCATCAACCTTATATTAAATTCATCCTATAATTTTCTACAACTTGGCTATTATATACACCATGTGTATTATTCATTTATATTCACATACTCGAAAACATTTAGCTTCCAAATGATTATGAAGGAAGGGGTAGATCATCTGGCAGATTTTTTTGTTTTCTAAAATTTTAACAGTGGGATAATGTCATATGATATTGACTAGTGGTTAATAACTTGAATTCAATAACTATTATTAAATAAATTCATTTTATGGAGACATAATGTCATTTATTGATACTACGGGCTCTTATTTCATGTTCATAAATAATTGGTTTCTCTTTTAAAAGTATAATCTATGATATTTTATAGTATATCTTAATAAGGTATTGTATATAATTGAACTATAAATAAAATGGACTACAAATTAATGAAAAAATGATAGAGGATGACTCATATTATACCCACCGATTACACTACATGATTATCATTTTAAAGAAGAAGCGTCTATATTTATTACATCTAGAAGGATTTTTAGGCACTACTATGTTAAAACCCACAGTAGTGTTCCATTATTGAGCACAATGTAAAATGACCAAATCACCTTTAAAAGGTAATTCTATAGTGTCCCAAGATATATAATCACATATATATTATTATTTTATATGAAAACAAATTATATCTCACAAATGGTTAGACAAACCATTGGAAAAGAGGTTTAGTTTTGTGGATGATTAGCTTTATAAGTAAATTATTTTACAGTGCACAAAAACATATACTTACAACCACTAAAATCCAAAACCCCTTTTAAACATATCACTTGTAATACTGATGTTTTAATCATGTGAAATAAAATCTTAAGAAGGGAGTTCCGTCAAATGATCATCAAGTGAAAAATAAATATACATATCAACTTGTAACCAAGGATTAGATCATAAGCATAAGATAAAACATGAAAATGGGTGAAATATCATATCAACTTGAGTGATAATCAAAACACATATGGAAGAATTAAAAAACGTGATATATGAGTATAATTCCATAAAATTTTAATATGGATGATAAAAACTATACTATGTCTTACAAAAATTTAACCTAATTATTCAATATTGTGACCATGTGATACAAATACATAACGTCTTTCAAATATAGCACATAATTTAATTTATAGAACATTAATTTCGTGAGAAACAACATTAATTCTCACTTTTATAAGTAACATAAATGTACTCATGAATAATTTTATTAAGAGCTATAAATTTGTATCCAATGAATTGGGGAGATATAGCAACACATATGTGATCATCTATACATATGAGTAAAACATGAAAATCAATCACTTATCACAAAATAATGAACCAATGGATAAATATGATTCAAAAAACATTTAGAAAAAATCATATACATTTTCAAAAAAAACTCAATAAAATTAATATGAATGTCATAAAACATAAAATTTAAAACCAATCACCTTTTATAGTATAAATAACACATAGAGATAGAATTGGATCTAAAAAATCAAACAAAATAAAACCATTCCCCTATCATAGAATATGAAACCCATGGAAATCAAAATGGGTTTCATAATACATCAAACATAAAATTATTCACAATCCATGGTATAATAAATATATCTAAATAACATTGGGTTTCATAAAACATCCAAATGGTATGAAATTTCACAATGAATTTGATTATTTGACTCAAAAAAAATATCCATAAAATTAATCTAATACAAAAATTAGATGGTGAATAAGGACATATAATTCCATAAGATATAGATCATTTTGATTATATATATTAAAAAGAAAAAAAATCAATAAAGTTATTTTGTGAAAATATTTTTTTAATCATCAATGTGAAATTCAATGTTATTAGTATATTTTTTAGATACATCCTTTGTTTCAAGAATAACATAATTTAAATTAATTTGTGGAAGTGGATTTGATTTAGAAAACATTTTACCCATAAATGTAAGACTATACATAAATTAAAATGGAAATTAAAATAATATAGTGATCATAACAGAAATAAATTCAAATGAAATAATATAACTTCTCTATATAACTTCCAACTACAAAATCCATTAAATTTTTAATATACCTCTACGGATGTTCATTAACCTCATTGATCACTTATGATTCACATGGATGAATCTCTAAAAATATAGCTCATCCCTTAATCACATATGTCCAAAAGTTCCAGGATAAGTACGATTATGAGAATGGTAGTATAATTGTAAGGGTTTCAGGTGTAATCCATATTATTTGAGTAGACTTCATTGGGTGCTTAGTGGCCCCTTTTATCATTTTGGTTTTCTACTATGGTAAAACGTTTATTACTAGGGTTAGTTATAAATTCTTGAATAAACTAAAATTGTATTTCATATATTATTTGGACCTTATAATTACTTATATTAAGTGTATTTTATTATATTCATTTTCAAAATGTGTTGAAAAATAAATTTTATTATAATAAGTGAAAAATGTATTCAAACGATTTTAAAAAAATAAAACATAAGTTGTAATATGTAAAATATATGAAAGAAAATTAAAATAAATATTTTTAAAATATAAAGTCACTTATAAATTAAAAAATAACTAAAATAATTTTTTAAATTAAAATATATTATATATTGTAATAATTTTGTCAATTTGATGTTTTTGAAAAAGGTTATTTTCCAATAATAATATGAAAATAAATTTCATTACAAAAATATCCAAAATTAATCATATGTGAATTTTTTTAGGATAAGTAAAAAAATTAATTTATTTTTTTAAATACACATTCAAAAATTGATATGTTTATGTTTTATATATAGTGATAAAGTATTTAGAAAAATATATTTTTATAGGAAACCATCCAGTTTATATGATATATATTCCCCAAAATTTAGTGTTGTAATATTAATTCGACCAAAAATATATCATACATAAATGTATTCATTTAAAAAATTGAATTTATTGTATTAACATAATTTATTAGAACTGTAACTATATACATTGAAATAGTATTAAATAGTTCATCTAGTATATAATGTGTTTAAGACTATTTTTTTCAACATATTTAATGGATATCATAAAGTGCTCAATACCTATTTTATTAAAATGTTTCACTCTATATTCTGTTTAAGTGATGCTCGTAGAAAATGTGGCTAAACATAATTTTTATTTTAGGAGAAAATTTCAAATAAATTATTTTTTCATTTTAGTCGACACCTCTTATAAATAAACTCAACATCAATATATTATCACTTATATAAAAATAAATAAACATACTTTTTTCGAATTACATCCTCTAGTTTTCATATAGACTCCTATAACTTTTTATTCCTCCATCAATCCTTGACCAGAAAATTTTTCTTGTTCTACAACACATTATCTAATTGATCCTTAATTTTCAAACATTTTTCCTTATATTAGTGATGATGTTATTGTTTCGTAACATTTGAGTTCTGTACATATTGTGGGTATGGTGTAACCGTCCTAAAAAACGATACATATAACACATCATGAACATGGGAGAGTTCCAGATTTAGTGTTATGAAATAACATATCTCTTGAATATGATCAAGGATGTTCCAGAGACTATTGTACCTAGGGATCAACTTTTCCTTCAACCCAAATATCATAACCTTGATGCATGGATATATCCATAGAAACACATTTTCACCACTATAAAACTAAATATGGCATTAACCAATATTTATATCACACTTTGATTTAATTTAATCTATATTAATATTGTAATGGATGATCGGACTATCACTTTCATTACATGGACTCATTCTTGGCTTAATGGATTCCAATATGAAAATTATACATGGCATGTTGGAGTCCCACATTTCTTCTCATAAAAAGCCTCATATGATTCAATATGTTTTATAGAATGAATTGTATTTGATTATAAGATCTCTAATAAGGGGACGTGTTGATCTAAAAATAAATGGAATTTCAATGAACTAGATCATGTTATATCCTCTTGTGGTTGTTTTTTCATCTAATTTTCACCATCTGTTTGAACGTGAATTGATGTGATAAAACTCAACTCTATCTCTAAAACACTATGAATACTTATCTATAACCATAAGGTAAATATCATGTCCTGGTTAGATAAAATGTATACTAGTACTCTATGTACCATTACCAATTCCCTGATATGTATCATGGTGATTGGGTGAATGGATAAGCCTTCTTTCGTGAAAATAAAATGAATTGACTTAAGATGGTGGGAGACTAAACCCCATAAAACATTGTTGCCTTTTGATATTTTAGGGAATCCTATGATGAAATACAAGGTAATTATTTTTCATTTACATACTAGAATGGGTAGTGTTTTGAGCATACCCTAAAACAATTAAATATCAACCATAAATTACTGGAATACCAAGTGATTATATATTTATTATATGATCAAACATAACATGTTATCATACTATAATTTATTTACATTAAAAATCTATACATCATCATTATTTTTATAAGAATATAAAAGAAATATCCAGGATAATTTTCCAATAGATCCCTATTAATTTATTATTTTGAAGGAATGAATATTTCGGATTTAAACTAAATTACTCAGCATTTATAAAAGTTAAATCTAGAATTATAACTATATATTTTTGGTTTTGATAATCCTATTGTGTTTCAGTAATCATAATATGAATGAATGTATTGGTAGATAGTTTAGAAATATAGTGTTAATATCTTCCCATTCTGGGATCACGATTCATATTCAAAATAAAAATTATTATTTGGTCATATTCAATACACATCAAGGATAGTGTAGGTTGATATTTTCTAAACAAAGGATCATCCATCTTGTTTTACTTGCATAGGTGGAAATGTATTGATAATTAATAATCTTTTATCTACTCTAACCATAATATTTGGAGTATTTGTATCTCATTTTCATTTAACAAATATTTTACACTCTTATGGTTTGTTTATATATCACATGTTTTACCAAAGAGATAATTTTTCCAAATTATTAATATAAATATCACCACTACCAACTCCTAATCATTCATCTAGTAATTTTTCTCATCAGTATATAATTGATGTGGGTAATAATAAATTACATTATAATACTACATGATGATGCATCCTAAATCCTTTGATAACATACCTTAGTATATTAAAGACTCATCCCCATCAGAGGTTAATGTATGTATAAGTATAGTAAATGACTTCATATTTAGTTCTGTGAAACCTTATTTATATTATTCTAACAAAAACACATTACTCCCTTACATGTTAACATTATTAGTGGTTTTTATGAACTTGATAAATTTTTCACAATGTTCCTATAGTACCCAGATAACATGAAAAAATAATATGGATATCAATTATTGTTGTATGTTTGGTCAATTGTTTATAAGTTCCTCCTTTGATAGAGCTATAGATATACCCGTTTTGGTTATTAAGATCCCCATTAATGATACTTTCTACAACCATAATTACCACTTTCTAAAATTGGAAGGCAGTTTATCCTATCTTATGTTTTACAATACAATCTACAAATTAAATTCATTTTCTTCCAATCTCTTTGAATATATGTGAATTTCACCGATAAATACATCAATGATTTTTTCAATGTAATCTCTAAATACTTGATTCATAAAATAAAAAATTATATTAGGTGATTTCATAAGTAAAAAATTAAATCACTATAAATTCATAGTGTCCATACATTATTTTGAAAGTAGATTTAGAAATATCATCTCTTTTAAATTTTATCTCATGATATGTAGGTCAAATGAAAAAAATTTATAAGTATTAACTTCTTTGGAATTAATTTAATATATCATATATATGGGTTGGAGGAAACATGTTCTTGATTGTATTTTTATTATTTGAATGATAATCATTTAAATTATGAAATGACCCATAATTATTTTTTATAAATTGAATGGTTCACTGCATGATTAAGCACATAGATATATAAAGACCTTATCTAGATTATCATTATGTTTCTTTAGTAGTTTATCAAATTAAATTGGTGACAATTCTTATAAATTATTTTATATATTCATAGATCCAGGTATGAGTTCAATTGAAAACTCAACAACATGACCGATGGGTAGACAAGAATTATTATTCCATATTTTTTTGCATATTCCCATATAATTTTCGTATAATTTATATTTATTAATAGAAAATAATTTAAGAATTAAATCCCTCATTGGTAGGTATAAAGAACAATAATATATAATGGTTCCTATTGGGGGACATCATGATTATTCCAATGTTATTAATAAAAAAAGAATGATTTAGAATATCAAATATATCTTCATTCTCAAACAATTGATATTATATTTATAAATGTAAGTGAAACCAATAACTAAATTTTTGTAAATATCAACCAAATGTACTATATTTATATCTACAATATGTATCCTCCCATAAATATCATTTTTAAAAAAATTATAAATCTTATATGTGATCTTTTTTCCATCATGTGTTTTCATACATAGTGTAATATCCAATACTTTGGGTGATAACTTCAAATTAATCAAAAAACTATTAAGTATAAAAGAATTTTAAGAACAAGAATCAAATAATTATTTAGAATATCATGAGAATAGATAATTTTTCACTTTTAGGACAACATTATCAAGATCTACATTAGTGGTAGTGATTGTGAATGCTCATCCATATTCCCTCAATTATAAAGGATATTTTGGCCTATATTCTTCATTTTACTAAATGTTGGGTAATTGATTCAGATAATGTTCAAAATCATTATATATGAATCTTTAAGGTGTTGGTGGATCATGAGGTGGGACCTTCTTATCTTTTACATCATTGATATGCATCTTATCCTTATGTCAGTATTTGTGGGATGGGTGTTAAAATTTTCTTCACATAAAACACTTACCTAATCCATTATGTCAATAACCCTGGTGCTTCTTCAATCATTTTTGTCTTGTAGGTTGATGTATTTCTTCCCACCAAGTTACATACGATGTAATTTTTATTGTCATTCCACCACTATATTATTGTTCTTGAAATAATTATAGACCCCAATTTTTGTCTAAACCCTTATTGAACATATTAAAATCTCTTAATATCTCTGAAATCCTCCCATGGATAATTCCCTTATAAGACATCGTTTTAAGAAACAAATAGGATTTTATATCTTTGATTAATATTTAGGAACATAATACTATGAATTTATAGAATTCCTCATTAATATTTCCTCATAAGTTCTACAAAACACATTCCCCTTTGGTTTCAACTACATGAAATCTAACAGTATCCTCATGTAATGAGTTTTATTGAAGTGTTTGATGAAAAATCATTCCCTGAACTCCTTTAATTCTACAGTTTTTATTTCCTTCCTATTTATTATATTCATAATGAGAGACACAATTAGATATAATCATCCTACGAGAAATAGATATTTGATAAAAAATGGCCTTGTTCTATGAACTGGTGAATAGATTATAACATGTATATCACAATCACCCATTTCTCTGTAACATGTAAATTAAAAGATCCACTAATATGTGTTATTAATTTTCAAAAGAATGACTTTATTGAATATTTTTCCTTTCGTAGTGAATTTGGGATCAGAACATGGTTTTTTTATTATTCATTTATTGTGAAAGGTGGTTGAGTGTTTCTATAGGGATTTATATATCGAATCCCATCACAATTATTAACTCAATTGAAAAATCATTATATTCCCCAAAACAATCATTGTTAAACTAATTTATCATTAAAACATCCATTTCATAAATAAATAAATGAAATATTAAAAATAATTAATCTTCAAAAAATAGTATTAAAAATGATGGGATGTATCATAAATGTTATTTGGTCTTTAAAATAAAACATTTCTTCCTTGATATAGTTATTTATTAGTACACTTCAAATTAGTCTCCCCAATAATAACATAATAATGTTCTCAAATCATTCTTAATTGAACAAAAATATAATTTTAATCACCAGATATTATCTCTTCGGAGTGTCAAGAGTTGTGTGTAGTCATGGGAAAAAATATCATGCACCTTATTGATGATTGCATTAACACTCAACCAATAATTAAAGTGGTTTCCCCTAGGTTAATATATTCCATAGATGGATATGTTTTCAAATATCCAGAAATAGATATTATTTCTTTGAAAAAAACACATTTACTACATTACTAAAAGAATCATGATGTCATAATACTCATAACAATATCACCTAGACTTACCACTATGGTTTTCACTATTGTTTTACATAAAAATACAAAAAATAACTGAACACTACTTATATACAAACTATATCAACATAAGAATCATAATCACATATATTTCTATATTTTACATGATTAAACATTATATCTCAAAAATTGGAATCATATATTGGATTAAAAGAGGATTAATACCTTATAGTATTAGATATATATTACTTATTTTACAATACATGCCAGTATTTATTCATAACTTCTCAACTATAATCCCTATTAAAAACATCTCACATGTAATACACATGTCTGAATCCTGGGGTGGAAAAAAATAGTTGATATAAATAAAATTGTAATAAGAAAAATATTATACATATAAACATGTCATCATTTATGAGACAATAAGAGGAATATGAAACCTGAACATGGGGTAAATACTATATCAGCATGACTTATAAAGATAACAGATAAGTTGGAATCAAAGGAAATTACATAAGAAAATAAATCTATAAAAGATAATATTGGACCAGAATAGATATACCATGGATTTAAATTATTTAACATTAATATTAAATATTTAAATAATAATATATTATATTAAACATATTTCAAATATAATAAAAACATTAGTACCTAGAATAATATTTTCATGATCAAAACCATCAATTCCCATAATTACGAGAAAGTAAAACATTCCCAATAATTCTTTTTCACTATGATATAATATTTTAACCAATGTATTGGATAGAGATATTGTACCCCACCCATTATCATCCATATATATGAGTTACACTAGAAATTATTTCACTTATCAAAACACAATGAAGCCATGTAAATAAATTTGATTTCAAAAAAAGGTTAAATAAATTCAGTCACTATTCATAAGAAATCCATGGAAATAAAAAATTGTTTTCATAAAACACATAAATTAAAATAATTCAAATTTCATTGAAAAAAACACAATGTAATTTAAAATGGGTTTCATACAACATCAAAATGAAATTTATTAAACATTCATAGCATAATGAACAAATATAAAATAATGGTTTTGGAAATCATTCAGATGAAAATAATTCACCTTTAATACCATAATTATCGCATGGGAGTAAATATGATTTTAATGAAACATCCAAATAGAATAAAAAACACCATAATTAAATTGATTATAACAGAAGCACGATCACTAAAAATATATCACAAAATAAAATAAAAATTGAAGATACATGAAGAATAACTCCATTAGATATAATTTTTTTATAATAGATAAGAAAATGGAAATTGAATAAAAAAATATTATCCATGAAAATACATTATTAATCATTAATGTAGTATTCATAATTATGAGAATATTTTAAAAAATAGTCATATTTTATATGAAATTTTGATATGAAACCCAACCATAGATGTTTATTTTATTTAAAAACTATTTTTCCACTTTGATATAAGAGATAAAATTATTTTAAATAGAAAATAAATGATTTTAATGAACATTGGGTAATTAAATTAAACATGAAAACATATATTTCAATGTAACATGTTTGACTTACAGAATCTCATTCCATTATTCTCAACTTTAGCCAAAGTACTTGACCATCGTTGATGACATGTGTTTTTTATTGAAAGAATCATGATAAATAGTGTTATTGAGAAAATATATTACTAGAGGGTAAAATAAAATGATTATGGTTATAAATGAAGTTTAATAGGCATATTATTAGGTTGAAATATAATTATCTGAGTTTACAAGGATGGTTGGTGAGAGGACTCTTTTATAAGTTTTTTTTAAGGAAAAATTTATTTAATAGAGAAAAATAAAGGAGGATAACATGATTCTGAATGTTGGGATATTATTACAATATTTTTCATAAAAGGTGGAAATTCCCTTGGAAAATCATCCCACCATGTAACACCCTAGTTAACTCCATTATTGGAAAGACCATCGGCTACCATATTTTCTTCAAGAAAATCATTCATGATAATGTAGTTGGTTTCAGAAAGAAGAGCACATCAACTCATCCAACGAGAGGTAACTGGCCATGAAAGATGCACCACACCCTCTGAGATATCATGGATATTAGTGGTTGATTAACTTTCAATACAAATATCATTATTCATTTTTTCCTTAGAAAATCCTACAGCATTGATTACCCCTATAATTTCTACTTCTGTAGACGAATCAGTTCCACATCCACTAATGAAGCATCCAAGAAAATGCCCAAGATGATCTCTGAAGAAAGAACCACATCCTGAAGGTCACAGATTGCCATTGGAGGCACCATCAACATTCACTATGATCCATACCAGAAATGGGGCTCTCCAGAATACTTCAAAGGCATGTATAGGCAGCTTATAAAGTCTAGAAATCTCAAGTTGATACAGAATTTCTATATCTTTGACGATGTTGTCACAAAGGGATTTTTGAATATATGTAGCATCATGAATGGAAATGAGAATCTACACCTTACCAGTATTAAGCTTAAATGAGTAATTATTAAGGATAATGTTATTTCTATCATACCATATCACATGTTTGAGATTATCAACAGTGATTAAAAGAGGTTTTTAATTTTCTGAGAGGATTAAAAAACAGCACAACATTGTAGCTAGTATCTGATAGAATTTAAGATTAACCATCTGCACCAAAAGAAATCAAAGATAAAATTACAGAGAGATGAAGCTATATCATTGGACCAAAACATATGTTTATTATCTTCTCTATGTTGGTTTCACATATGACATTTAGAGAAATGTTGGATCCCAAAATATTGAATGCAAACATCTATGGGGACTTTGTCATGGGCAATGTGAGAAACATGAGTAAGCCTTGGGGGATTAATCCTAGGATTCCTAAAGGATTTAAACCAACATAAGCTAATGTCCGAATCAATAAAATTGTGTTTATAAAAATCATTGGAATCATGAATACCATTATAGGCGGGTACTGAAACATGGAAATATTCAGAGATAGAATATGGATAGTTATCAACGACACTTCTGTTGGTGTCACGAATAGGTATGTTATAGAAATTTAGAACATCCCTTAAAGTGGAATTGTTGTTTTCAAGAAAAGAATTTGGAAGATGTGTGTAAACTAAAAGGGCACTTGACCAGTTGTCAAACAAAAAAATCAGGGACGAATCATACCTTACCATCTATCTATAATTGCTCATAATTTTGTCATAGGATTTCATAATGGATGTATAGAAGGAATAATTGATGTAATTCAAATTGCCTCTCTTTATCTTAGTAGTAAATATTTTTTTGAGGTAATCAATACCATTACAATTGTTGTTAAGCAGCCTCTAAGTGAGTCTCACAATAATATAATCATTGAAAAAATGTGGATTTCTGATGCCAATACAAAATTTTTCTAAAGGTTTACAGCAGGCGGCCCAGAGTGTTGTCACAATCTTCCTTTCAAACATGCTTACTATACAGACAAAATTTTTAATGTAGAAATTGATTTTTTTAAAGAACACAAGGAAATTTGTAAACCATCATCATGTAGATCATTTTGGACACAATAATATATTTGAAGAGGTAGATTCGACCAGCCATAGAGAAATATTTACCCATCAATGAAGAAAATATATTTATAATTTGGTCTACAATGGTGGAGAAGTATCTAGACATATGTCTTCCCCAAACGATTGGCACTCCAAAATAATAGATAGGGAAAGAACCTTCCTTGATTCCTAAATAACTAATGATATTACATTTTTTAATAGAAGAAATTTTTTCCCTAAGAAAAAAAGGATTTGTCCCAGCTTATAGTTTGACCAAGAATTTTATTAATAATGCGACAGAGCATTCTTTAGACTTTGACTATTTCTTCTACCACCTTACAAGAAAAGAATTATGTCATCAACATATAAAATATTTATATGAAAATTTATGTTTGTGGAAGCCTATTGTGGTTTAATCATGTTTTTATCCATAAGGAATGTGGGGGGTCTACATAAATAATCTTCCGCAATCGCAAATGGAATGGTAGAAAGATCGTCCCCTTGTCTTTCCACTTGCTGCATTTAAAGAAACCCTTAGGGGTACCATTGACAATGATAGAGATGCAGGTCGAGCTGAATAATGATTTTATCATACAATTGAAAGAGTCATTAAAGCCTAAACTTTTGAGGAAATTAAATATAAAACTCCAATCAATGGTTTCAAAAGATTTCTTTATATATAGTTAAATTTCAACATTACCACCTATCTTAATTTTGTTAAGGATATTGGTACATTCATATGTGAGACCGATATGGTCTTGAATGGACTAACCATTGATAAAACCGAATTGATTCCAGGATACATTTCTATTGCATCTGTTATTAAAATAGTTAGAAATATGTTTTGATATAATTTTATATAGTTTGTTAATCAATGTAATATGAAGAAAGAGATGAATCTTAGAGGCTTTGTCCACATTAGGAATTAAAGTGAGAAATTGGGTAACTAAAACCTAAGGGAGAACACCATTGTAAAAGTAAGCATTCATAAGATTGAAAATGTATTTATGAATAATATCCCAATAGAGCTGAAAGCATCCATTATTGAATCCATCTGGACCCGGGACACTATCAGACTTAATACTAATGATAGTATCTTTAATTTCATTATCAAGAACATTGATTAATTGAAAATTATTATCATCCTCAGTCACTAATGTAGGAATGATATTAGTAGTGAGATCTTTGTTGACATTTCAACCATTGAGAAAATTTTGAAAATAATCGACAACTTGATTTGCAATAGCTTCCTTGGTATCTATGATATTGTTTTCATTTCTAAGAAGAGAATGAGGTCTATAGGATTTTTGACAAAACAATTCAATATATAGATTCCATTTTATTACAACAATTTTCATAATGTTATGTAAATCAATTTTAAAATATTATTTGTATTATATATTAAATGAAAAACAAATTACATTTTAATATGTCAAATATAAAATGGAAAATTTTAATCAATATTTTAAAACTATAAAACATCATGTAAATAAATATTTTTCATAAAAATAATTTCATAAATTTTTAAGTAATACATATAAAAAACTATTGTCGTAAAAGTCAAGTTTTTATAAAAATGGTATTTTCAATATTCACCTAGAACTCAAATTAATTAGAAAATTCAAAAATATTAATCATTATATAATATTACCATGATATGTAAAAATTTTAATTTTATTTTCTAAATTGTGGATTATATATTTCATAAATTTATCTTCAAAAAATCATACACTATAGAGAAATAGATTTTTTGAATATAAATCATGTGTTAGTTATATAAACATTCTTATAAATTTAGTGTTGTTATATTTTTTATAACTAAATAAATAACACACATGGAAAATATAAAATTTATAAAATAATGTTTTTTTATTAAAATATTTTTTTACCTTCTTCAGTACAGTAATTGAAACTGTGTTAAAAGGGACCTTTATTTCATAATGTGGCTACAATTGATTATAAATTATTATTTAATGAATAACATATAGTGGTCAATATTTTTTATATTAGAGAGTGTCATGGTTTAGTACTATTTGACTCTTTCTATGGTGCACATTTTCAAACAAAAATGTTATTTAAGGATGAAAATTACACTAAAATCATGGGTGATTACAAATGGAGTGAGGGCCACATAATATTGGAATGGACTCGTACACATGTATCTAGTCCATATATAGTAAAGAATAGCAGTTGAGATTATTATATCATCACCTTTCTAGATGGCTAAATTAGTAATGGATATATATTCTTAATGAGGTTTAAGTGAGATTACTTTAATATTTTTAAGTAATAAAACATGATATTGAAAAACAATATTGGAAATAAATTAAATGAACTCCAATTAGATAGTGGTATAGAATATCTAATATAATCATCCATCGATCACTCGAAGTAGTGTGTGATAGTCTCCCAACTCAAAACTCATTGTACACCTTAGTGAAATGGTGTATGTGAAAGGAGAAATCAAACATCACTAAACATGGTATTACCATTGACGAGACCTGAAAATGTACCTTAATCCTTTTATTGATATGAACTATAGAATAAGGATTATATATTGAATAGAGTATAAAATAATGCAGAATATGGGATTCCATACCAATATATATTAGTTAATGAAACCCACTCAATCTCAAATATGTGCATGGGGATTTGAATTATTTTACAAAAGAATTCTAAATGACAATATAGTATCTTGAAGCAATAAGTGCATCATTATCATATTTCATAATGAAACAAAAAGATAATACCTATATTTTAACATATATGTATACATGTATATATTGTGAGGCATGCTCTATTTATAGAAAGGGAACATATTTACAATGTCAATAGTTTGATAATGAACATCTTCGATGATGTTGATGCTCCAAATGCAAAAGAGTTGTCAAAGAAACAAATTACATAAGAGACGTGGGAGATAAAGATGTACTCTAGAATCAAGTACAATATAAGAATTTGAGATAGGTTTTATGACCAATGAGATATGGTTTTCTTATCCTAATAGAAATGACACACAACTCATGATAAAAAACTATAATGAGGTGTAGATGTTAAGGATTCTAATAAATATAAAGAATCTATTCATTCAATGATGGAGTCCATGACCTATAATAATTTTTAAAATTTTATAGACCACATCATATATTTAAAACCAATTAGGTATCAATGGGTAATTAATAAATATACCAGATATTTATGGAAAAATTAAAAACCTATAAATCATGACTAATTACAAAGGGTTTTAGGCTGCATCATGAAACATATTACAATTATAAAGTCTCACCCATCATAAAAATTAAATCCATAATTATTATACTTATAGTATAAACCCTCTATAATTAAAATATTTGGATAATTAATGTAAGAACTAATTCAGAAGATGATTATTTCATTGAATAAATTAACATGACTAAACTCAAATGGGTTATTATATGAAATAGTTAAAAAAATAAATGGAGAGGATATCTATAAATGGATATATTTAGGGATCACAGTCATATAATTATTGTTTTTATGAGCCAATAATAGTTTTTTAATTCATCAAGAATGATAGTATGTATTGTGTCCATTAGAAGGTTTGTTGAAATTCCATTTATTTTTAGTATTATATCTTGATGACAATTTAATTATTAGAAACAATGTTAAATTATTATATTAAATTAAGACTTGGATTAATTAATAATTATCTATGAAGGACATAGGGTAAGTATCCTATATTATAGGTATCAAGATGTATCCACATAGATCATAATGGATTACTTATCTTGAACCCTCCTAGGTCATCCCCAAACTGGTCACCTCATCTACCTCGAAATAAGGACTGAGAGGTATTCCCAATCCTCTCGGGATGAAAAATAGTCTTGAAAACCAAATATAAATAAATTGAGAATTATTTTTACCAAATTAAAGGAAAAAATAATAAATATTAAATGAACACAAATAATAATATGGTTGTGGAAAAGAAATAAACCATTACACTTAGCTCAATGTGACCTCATTGGGACAACTCCAACTACTAAACAAATGATTCTCCACAATGACTGAGACCGATCTTGATGTAGCACCAGAAGAAGACAAAAAAGATAGATCTATTGACATTGGTATTTAAAATAAATAGTTTTCCTGAATAAAATCTTCTATATAAATTACCATACTAAATAAGAATAGAAGAATCTGAATTTGAAGAAACAACCCAACGAAAATTGGATTTTCCCTTATGTTCGAAAAAATGTTACAAGCTTCTATTTAAAAAAAAATCTTACATTATTCTTCTAAAAGAGTTTCTAAAGCATAAAAATACTTTTCAATAAATCCCATGAAAAGTTAATTCATTTGTAACAAGAATTTTAATGTTAATTGAAATTCAATGGTATCACTTTATAAAAATAGAAGAAAACAGAGGAATGTTCCATATGTGAAAACTTGTGTCATAGGATATCTAGTGATGGTTGAGATGCCCTAAGACCACTCTATCAACAAAATCACACAATAAATCTCTATATGTACTGATAATCCTCAATCACTTCCCAAAAACGTAATGAAACCCTCACTGGCTCGATCGAGGGGCACATCCCGTGGAAATTTAGACTATATACTCAAGGCCACTAGCAAGTGCGTAGTCTAAACTTGTCAAACAAAGTGTAACTAGGCTCCCAACTAACTAAAAATGGATTCCAATGACCTTTAAAGGGATTTAATTTTTTTCAAACTAACATATACGTATATATATCACTCTTTTCCTAAAACCCATCCCCCTCTCACCTTTAAAATCCCATCATAAGTGTAGCATCTTGTTGAGTAACACAATCCAATAAAATCATCTTCAATAGGAATGCATAAAAATCCACATATGTTACACATACATCTCACCCCTAATTCAATTTTCCTACATTAATTTGGGTTATTCATTTTAATAAAACAAATCGAAGTGCCAATCATGCCTAATCACTTAATGAAATGCCTTATTGTATGAAAAGGAATTTGGAGTAATTTTATTTTATAAAACCATACATCAAATATAAAAAAGGGAAAATATTTAAGGAAAAAAGATGGGAAACTAATTTCAAAACCCAACTATAATTTTTAATCCACAAAATATTTTTGAAAAGATTGAAAAAATGATTAAACAGAGAATGTCTGCATTGAATGTATTAGAATAACATATAAAATAGATGAAAATTACCTTTATGGGTTCAAAAACCATTTTTCATAGCATATAAATAATACATTATATTAATTCACAATTTTGAAATAGTAAATTCATTATGGAATTATAATTAATGTCACAGTCATTAGGAACCTATATCAAACTCAATGTGATTTTATTTTAACAACAACAACTCCAATATTTCCTATCTTATTTATTGCATATGCACTTTCACATGTATATATATATATACACCTAGCCCCCATGTACAGATTAAAAAAATGTATTATGGGGTCATTACATATATGCTTATACTTACATATACCCCTTTTCCTTACACATGTATTCATTTCTCATACATTTATATAAGAACAATGTTCCCCAATATTTATATATATATTCATATCTAAATGATGTAATATATATATGGGTGAAATTATATTTTAGTGTACGTACCTATAAATAAACATGAAATCTATCATGGATAATGGAATCCAGAAATCATTACAATAATTTCAAACTAACTCTAGAAAAATACTATCAACATAAAAGTAGAAAGCCCTAATTTTATAATTGATCCAAATCAATGTAATTGAAGAACCCTTGCCAGAAACGTAATTAATATTCAATTCCTTCACCAGAAATGGAAATAACTATACTCCAGGGGACCAATAAATGCTAAGTATCATGAATAAAAAAAAAAACAAAACCCCCCAAAAAAATTAGGGTTCATCCAGGGATTTCATACAACATTAAAGAGCAGTAAGCTGTGAAATTATGGATGAGGGGATAACATGATAAATAAATATGACCACATAAAATAAAAAGAAGAAATTTAATTCCATATTGAGAAGTCAGGTTACGGTGGAACATGTGGGGAATTTGTGTAAGAGTTTGTTTCCTAGAACCAACTAATTTTACTTCGATAAAATGTAAATTTAATGTATTTAAATATTACACATCTTATTACATATTGTTCATGTTACATCATGACTATAATGTAATAATGTCCCAGAGTATTTGTTGCATTGACAAGGTCATGGCAGTTCCCCTCTATGATGAGAACCTTGAAATACTATAACAATATTATTAAATATAGTTATATAGTTGGATGACATACTATAATGATACACATAGCATGTAGAACGTCAAGTGTGAGTACACGTAAGGATATAAGACTTCTTATCATGATGTTTGGACTCGGTAATCTCTAATATAAGATATTATGAAAAAAGAGCTACCAGTAGTATTCATCATTTTTTGGTGTCATCAGGTATTTCTATCTTCAAGAGTGTGTAATTGTCCTTAGAATTTAACATTATCATTAATATTTTTCATGACTCATGCACATTTATTTAAGGTCGAAGACCATCACACAGACAGTTGGTGTGAAGTTGGGGTATGTGGGATACATCACAAGTGTCATGTTATTAAAGGATAAGCCAAGGAACGATATGTCTCTTCCATTTATAGAAGTTGATATATCGGACCACGGATTGAAATAGAACCGTCGCACAAAATTACATGGCCATTGTGTAATGATGAGTTTATTTTAGGTAGGCAATGAATAACGTATCAAGCATAAAAATTGATGACACTATCATGAATCATTCTTGGTAAGATATTTCGAAAAATGGATTATATTACATAGTGTGTGTTCTTATGTGGATTTTTTGTTTTGACTTTTTGTTATTTCTATTTGGTTCCTGGACCCATTGATAGTCTGTACTCTTGGATATTTTTCAATCCGAAATAATTCCCACATGAACGAATCCTAGAGGGTAACAAAATATTTGTTTCTGGTGGTCTCGGTTAAATAATATTTTAATTTAATTAATAAATATTTTTCTTAATACAATGGAATAATTCTATTCAAGTTAAAATGATTACATAAATTAAATAAAAATTTAATCACCATATTGTGAGTAAAATATATCTATTTTAATCAAAAATTTCATAAATATAAATTAAATATTTTTTAAATAAAATATTTATTTAATTGGATTATTTATTTATTTATTTACTCGGGTGTTCAATAAATTGAAGTAGAGATGTAGAGGAAAAAGTCATGTATGGTAGTAAAATAATTAATTGTACGAAGAAAATTAATTATTTAACTAGTTGGCACAAATTAAAATAACAATGCTATTATTTTGTGATGCGGAATTTTACTTATAATTTCATTTTTCACAAGTTGGTCCACCATAAATAATGATTTTGTATTATTATTTATAGAATGGGTTATCTCTAAGGATATGAATGTATTTAATTACTGTTACACAATTAAATATTGTAACTAAAGACCCATGTTAATAAATATACATAGACGTTTATTATTCTAGGTACCAAACCACACACCCGATGCATTGATAATTATTAATCTAAACAATTTCTCTCTCAAAGACTCTTCCCACATCTCTCAAGAACAAGATACAGTCATAAATTCTAAATAACATGTGATCAAGAACAACTGATAAAATATAGTCTCTTCATGACGCTAGCACCCAAAGATTGAGCGGTGTCGGCTGGAGGCCATCAGAGCATGTGTTGGTCACCAATACAGTCATTCTGGTTTGGATCCTTAAAAGTGCAATGAGATAATCAGGAAGGTTCATTCCGAATGATCAACATCATCAATGATGAAAATACCAAAGATCCATGTATTTGTTTTCTTTGTGAAATTGATTAAATTATTTATAAAGATGATGCACAAGATCCTCTCTAATGGTTTCAGGCCTCTTCTTTATTTATCTAAATCATTGATTATATTCCGTGGAGAGTGGAGATCATCGTCGTATTGATCCCAGAATAATCAATGTTCAGGGTAAACATAATAGGTGGGTGCCACAAAAAAATGCTTATGTTTCACCTAGAACCTTCAATTGGTATCAGAGGGGTTACGTCATAGTTTATATTAATTCAAATAATTTTTATATGAGTTGGGAATTTAATAATTTAGTTGTTTCAATTCATGTAAATTGTTCTACAAATCTGAATATCGAGATCTATTCCTCCTCTTTAGTTTATCAGTCTCCCTATAAAAATTATATTTTCATACAATTTATATTAAAAGAAAATAAAGGAACTCATCTGGAGGTGACAAAGCTTCCTCGAGGTATAACACCAGAATATGTGGTGTGTATTCGGCAGTACACGCATTGTAGTCAAGATTCAATGCATAAGACCGGTCTGCAAAACCAAGCCATGTGTTGGAGTCTTTATAAGTCGTAAATGACTCTGTGTATTGAACATGAATAGGAAAAACCCAGTTTCTGTATTACAGACTATATAGTCCACTAGACACAGCATGTAGTCCCTTCGGGTTAGGGTTGGACAGTGTACCCCGTAAATGTCTTCCTTGTCTGAAAATTGGGTAACACAGATAGTACACAATGTGTGGCCCACTAAACACACTGTGTACTCTGATGATTTCTAAAGTACACTCACACGTCGTTTCCCTAGGCATGCACTTTGGATGGACGATAAAAAATAGTACATGCAATGTAATTGGAACTAATTCACCTTTACTCATCCAAATTACATAGATTCATGAAACAATTATAATATGATACAAATCGTTGAGACATGTACAATCATAAGGGCGTAAATCTCAAGTACAACATGTGATAAGTGTTTCATATAAATATCTTTAATTTGACTTCTATTTGTTGTTCATTTCTAATCATTGGGTAGTTTTGAATAGGAATTCACTTGGTTTCCTCAAAAGTACAAGTTACATACAAAAATAATTTTAAATTAATTTATTGGTTTAAAATTATAATGGATAAGAATATCAAAGAAATTCAGAGAAAAGGATTACGATAAAAGGAATGATTATTTATTGATGATAATTAATCCATTTGAGTGTGGTTTATCTTAAATAAAATTGATTATATAATTGTATTCTAGTTTTATTTATGCATATACATCATTACATGTATGGATGATCATGATCTAGACCAAGACCTTTTTATGAGGATGGTTTTTTTAATTAATTTATTTAAATTTAATTTATTGTCCTATGGGCCATATATCCTCATTAATATGTAGGGCCTGCATGCCCTAGGTTTTTTATTGAAACCCCCCTTCTAACCCTCACCAACGTGTGAGTTTAAAATCATATATAATGGATTGAACTTCCATGCTAGAGGATTCAATTCAAGCTAGAGTTGAGATGAAGTCAATACCAGGAGATACAGTGGTGGACAGGTGGAAATTTGAATACACAAAAAGAAATGGTTCAAGGTCTTTCTACACCAGGTTAGGGTTAGGATATCAACTTCTAGATAAACTAACCATGACAAAATCACATGATCATGCCCTTTTAATTATTTTATTTTGATCTGATGCATGGTTTATCATTATGAAGGTGTTTTCATGATCACATAATTAATGAATTAAACAAGAATGCAGTTTGGAATTAAAATAATCAAATCATATGGGTAAATGTTATCAAGACATGGTCAATAAATTAAGTAAGTTCCAATTAATAATAACAATCATGTAATAATGATAATAAGAAATTCACAGATAAAAGATAAAAACCCCTCAAATAAAATATTATGTCATAGCAATATTTCTATTACTTGTTTAAGGGGAAAACTCTGTAAAACTATTTGTTTGACTAACCCGTTTTGAGACACATACATTTAAATGAGAATAAATTATGAAAAGTTTCATTTTGACTTAACCATATTACCTCAAGAGGAGTATCCCTTTCTAGACTTTGTGTAATATTAGAGGCAAGAGTTGAGGAAATCATATGTCTTGATTTCCGGATTGGGGAGTCCACTCAACAGATCAATGAGTTGTAAGCCCGTAGTTGGAAAAGTTCTTCCTCCCTAAATACCGTCAAATAGCATGACCAACCCTTGTTGGGGTTATGAGAATGGGAATATGGATCCTTCCCACTAGAATGTCATGTGTGTTGGACATTCCGTGTTTAATGGTGAGGTCCATTTGGAGTTGATAAAATAGTGGGAGACTTTATATATTTTATTATTTCTCATAAAATGTAATCAAGAAACTAATAATGATATGCTCTTTTAATTGTAGAATAAAAATGACAAGCTCATCAACCACACTATCCATGCGATTAATTCTGGATAAATACAACATCTTCACTGGTAGTAACTTCTAAGAATTGTTTAGACGCCTTAATGTTATCTGACGCCATGAACGGATGTCTTATGTTATGGAGTCTAAATTACCCGATCCACATTCCAAATATATGAGTGATAATGATTTCATGATATTTGAGAAACATATTAATGACACGGTCTATGTTCAATATTAGATTCTATCATCAATGTATTGGGAGTTCATTAAGTCTCTTGAAAACATGGATGCTTATAGCAGGCTCAAGAACCGATGTGGACTTTACCACCAGTAACAAAGAGAGGAAAGGTTTTAGGTCTCTATGCCACTCTATCATATTAATATTGGATAAGGTACCCCAGCTATACCTCACATAGTCATGATCATTTGTTACATTGAGCACCTAATGGTTTAAGGGTTTAATCTCCCCATAAAACAGGGAATCGATCACATTCTCGCATCACACAATCAGAGCTTGTAAAAATTTATTTCCAAATTCAATATAAACAATGTTGATAAGTGTCTATCTAATATTTTTATCCTCATTCTCCAAGTGGAAAAATATATTAATCTTGAAAAGAATTCTCTTATTATGGTGATTTAATTGAATGGTAAGGCGAAGATAATTAATCCAAAAGAATATCCACGACCATCAATGATAACGATGATCTAAGGGGAGGAAAAGGAATAAGTGGCTATTTGTTTTATATGTGGAAAGATGGGCCATAGGTAGAAGAACTGCACACAACATAAGAATAATGGGAAGCATTAAGTGAGTTTTTCATCAAACTAAATCTATCTGTTTCTACAAATTAGAAATTAGATACAGCTTGTAGTTCTCAAATTTGTATCCAAATACCGGAACCATGTAGATTTAGGGAAATTTAATGAGGGGAGGTAGATCTACGAGTAGCCAACGAAGCTAGAATTGTTGTTGTAGATGTCGAGTACTACCACCTCACGTTGCCAAGAGGGATGATCTTGGTATTAAATTGTTGTTATTATCGGTATTCTATTACTAAAAACAATATATTAGAATCCAGATTCGATGAAAATGGTTTTTTTTCATTTTTCCAAATAAATTTTTATTCTTTTACAGAGATATCATTTTTTTGGTAGGGAAAATTTATACAACATTATTTACGTGTTGGATTAAAAAAACCAAGTAATGGAAATAGATTACAAAGTTACTTCACATTACTCATACCACACCAAACTTTGGCATCACCTTCTTGGTCATGTAAATGAGAAACACTATAAAAGGTTACATAGATATGTATATTTAGATTCTTTCGAACTAAAACCACTTGTAATAAGTCATGCATGTTTATAAGGCCAAATGACTAAAGCCATATATAGTGGGAATGTTGAATGGGCTAAAGAACTTCTCGAATTGGTTCATACCGATGTGTGTGGACCATTTCTAGTTAAAGAATGGTGAGGGTACTGATACATCATGATTTTTACTAATGATTTTAGTATATATGGATATATCTACATAATGAGGTATAAATCACATTATTTTAATCATCTCAAACAATACAAGAATAAAGTTGAGAACTAGCTTGGTAAGGAGATTATAAAATTCCTCTCAAACCAAGGTGAAGAATATCTTAATCAAGACTTCATTGATTACTTACGGGAGATTGGGATCCTATCCAAAATAACTCCTCAAACCACACCCTAGTGGAATGGTTTGTGAAAAAGGAGTAATCGCACCATGTTGGACATGGAGAGATCAAAGATGAGCCATGAAGGTCTTCTATTATACTTTTGGGGATATTCGTTACAAACAAAGACACACATACTAAACCATGTACCAACCTAAATGATAAATTGTATTCCACATTAGTTATGGATTGGTTATAAATCCATAATATTGAATTTACATGTGTGGGGAAGCGATGTGTTTGTTTAGGAAACTTCTGGAAACAAATATGCACCATGAGGGAGAAAGTGTACCTTAATGGGATACCCCAAGGAAATAAGGGTATATTACCTATTCAACCCCTAAAAAAGGTTTATAGTGGAAAGGGACTCCATATTCATTGGGAGGGAGAACATCTCCAAAAGCGATAGTGGGATCAGGATAGATGTCGATGAAGTTGAGGCTCAAGGTACACAATAGTTGGTACATGAATAGATTCCAAAAATCCCCATGGAAGAAATAAATGTTCTAGATACAACAGAGCTACATAAGAGTACAATAGAATTAGTAGAACTGGAACAATACAGTTTTCTAGTTACCGAGGATGGTGAATCTTTATTAGTTGATAAAAATGATCCACTAACCTACAAAGAAGTAGTAGGTGGCACAAATGTTACCAAGTGGCAAGAAGCAATGAATTATAAAAGGGATTCCATATACCAAAACCACGTCTAGGTTATGGTATATTCTCCAATTGATGTAAATCCAATTGGTTAAAAATGATTTTTAAAGGTGTAACTGGACATGGAATGAAAACTAATTACATATAAAGCACTTCTGGTAACAAAATGGTTCCAATAGTGTCTAGGCATTGACTCTGAGGAAACTGTTTCACCAGTTGAAATGTTTAAATCCATAATAATTATATTGGCCATTGTTTCTTTCCATGACTATGAGTTTTGACAAATGGATGTCCAAACAACCATCCTTAATGAGAACCTTTAATAAGATCTCTACATGACATAAGCTAAAGGGTTTAAGAATCTAATGGATTCCAATAAGGTATGCAAGTTGAAAAAATCCATTTATGGATTAATGAAACTATCTTGGTCATGGAAATTTCATTTTTATGAAGAAATAATGAAATTTGGTTTTACCACGAATGAATGTGAGCCCTGTGTCTACAAACGGTTTAGTGGAAGTGCATTCATTTTCATAATTGTATATATTGATAATATATTACTTATTCGAAACGAGATACCAGTCATACAGTCTATTAAGACAGGGTTGAATCCATTCTTCTATATGAAGGAATTTTGTGAGGTAGAATATATTATTGGGATCAAGATCCATCATGATAGATCCATGATATTGTTGGGACTAAGTCAAAGTACATACATTGATAAGATACTGAAGATATAATTATGGAACAATATAATAGGGTATTATTGCCTGCATCACAAGTAATTCATCTTTCCATGAAAATGTGTCCACATACACATGAGGAATGAATGAAAATGGAAGAGACCCCATACGAATCAGTGATTGGTTCAGTCATGTATGACATGTTATATACTAGGATGGATGTTACCTTTGCATTGAGTGTGGTAGGAAGATTTCATGATGACCCAGGTGACTGCCATTTGATGGCAGCCAAGATAGTCCTAAATTAACTGAGGCATAGTAAGAATATGTTGCTGGTTTATAAGGAATATAAGGAAATAGTCATCATAGAATATGCATATGCTTGTTTCCAGACTGATCAAGATTACATGGAGTCACAAACATGATATATATTGACATTTAATGGAGGTTAAATGAGCTGGATGAGCTCACAAAAGAGTGTGGTCACAGATTTTACAGCAGATTCTGAGTAAATCACAGCTTCATGGGGAAACTAAAGGAGCAGTATGGAATTTAATCTTTGATTAAGAGTTAGATGTGATACTTAGCTAGTAATGATCCCATCACACTATACTTTGATAATATTTCATTAGTGGCTATAGAAAAAGAGTCATGGTCACATCAACGGATGAAGCACGTAATTAAGAAGTATCAACTCTTAATGTATTTTTCTTAGAGAGGTGTAGTTGTAGTCAGCATTATTATTATAGAAGACAATACATCAGACCCCTTTACTAAAGCATTGACTCAGCCGAAACCTGATCACCATGTCAGCTCTAGCATACTGAATGTCATAGGTAGTTGGCAGTAGTGCCATTTTGAGTTTTTAAGATTTGGTATCCTAGAACCAACTAGTTGTACAATTATTACATGTACATTAAATGTATTTAAATATTAAATATCATATTACATATTGTTTATTATTCTACAAGACTATTATGAAATAATTTCCTAGAGTATTTGTTCCATTAATAAGGTGATGGAAGAAACCTAATATGATGAGAATCTTGTAATGCTATAACAATATTCTGAAATATAGTTATATGATTGGATGTCATAGTTTGATGGGAAACTTAACATGTAGACTGTGAGGAGTGAGTACTCATAATCATATGTGAATTCTTATCATGATGATCACACTTGAAAATCTCCATGATAAGAGATTATGAGAACAGACCTGCCAGTAAGAATGCCTCATGTTTTGGTGTCATCCAAAATTTCTATCTAAGAGAATGTGTTATGGTCTTTAGACTTAAATATTATCATTAATAGGTTTCATGACTTATGTAATTAAATTTACTAATGAAAACTATCACACAGATAGTTGACGGGATGTAGGGAACGTTAGGTGTGTCATGAGTGTCAAGTTTTTAATGGATTAGTAGAGAAAGTATTTTTCCATGGTATTTATTGAAGTTTATATCACTTCCATTTAATTGGAATAGAAAAGTCACATGTAATTCCATGTCTACGGTGTAATGATGAGTTTTTTTTAGGTAGTCAAAGAACGATTTATGAAGCATAAATGTTTATGAATCTATCATGGAACTTGATTGATGTTTTATTATGACAAAGGGATTATATTACACAGTGAACATTCGTATTTGTATTTTTTTGTTTGAAACTTTTAGTTCTTTCTCTTGGGTTCCTAAACCAATTTGTAGACATTAATCGTGGACATTGGGCAGGGCTGCCTAAACCCAATAATAAATTAATTATAAAGGGTCACACACTATGTGTTTTTGGTTGTCTTGGTTAAATTATATTTTAATATAATTAATAAATATTATTCAAAAGAAAAATAAAAAATTTTATTCAGGTTAAAATAAATATTTATTCCCCGAATTGTGGGTAAAATTTATTTATTTTATTGAACATTTAATAAATGATTATTTACTAGTTTGTAAATTAAATATTTATTTCATAGAATAAATTATTTATTTAGTTATTCTGGTGTTCAATAAATGGATGTGAAATTTGAGAGGACCAAGGCTTTTCTGGTAGTAAACTAATTTTTTTTAGATGATAAATAATTATTTAACCAGTTGGAAAGAATTATAATAAAACTACTATTATTTTGTGAGGTGGAATTTTATTTATAAATACATTTTACATAGGTTGGCGCACAATAAATAATGACATGATAATATAATTAATATCATTAGTTTTCTATAAGGTTACGATGTATTTAATTGTTGTTACAAAATAAATATTGTAACTAAACTCACATGTTAATAAATATACATATACATGTATTGTTCCAGGTAGCGAACCGCTCTCCTGGTGAATAGAGAATTTTTGAGATACACATTTTCTCTCTCGAATCCTCTTTCCACCCCTCTCAAGAATGAGAGATGTTATTCAAGGCTGAATAACTAGATATAAAGAATGGACGACAGAAGACACTCTCTTCACAAAACTAGGAGCCAGAGAAAGAGCGGTGTCGATCGGAGGCCATAGTGCACGTGTGGATCACTGCTAGAGGGATTATATTTTAGATCCTTAAAAGTGCAGTGAAATAATCCATATGGTTCATTATAGATGATCAACATTATCATTGAATAAAATTATGAAGATCCCAATATTATTTTCATTATGAAATTAATTAAATTAATTATAAACATGATGTGTAATATCCTCCCTAATAGTTTCAGGACTCTTCCTTCTTTATCTAAATCATTGATTATATTCTGTGGAGACCATCATTCATCGTCTAATTTTTTTAGAAATAATCATTGATCAGGGTAAAAATCAATGTTGGATGTCATCCCAACCATGATTCCAATGTTCTCGGAAACTTCAAGCCACCCTTTGACTAGGGTGACATGTACCAGGGGAGAGGGGTGAGGGTGTGTAGTGAAGGAGATAGGGCTAGACCCATTAAGGGTAAAATTAAATGTGTATGTGTTTTTAATTTTAAAAAATAATATTAATAGTAATAAATATAATATCATAATAATTATTATTAAAAAATTTATTTCGTATTTCATTTTATTTATTTTTATTTTTCTCAACTCTTGGAAGACCACATGTCAAGGCCGCATGGTCTTCTAGACCATGCACCAACCAGGTTTTTTCTTCTATCCCAATGATGAGGGACCACAAAGGATCCGAGGTAGGGCTTCAGGGCTGTGGGCCTAGCCACACACCATGGAAAACCAAACCATCTAGGCTACACATTTTTCACTTATTCTGTGCATTGATTCCCCTAACCATATGCCAACTGTGTGTATAGGTGGAACACTATTAAATTCATAATTTTCCATTGGAAATTTGACAATAGCCACAAAAAAAATGACCTATTACCAGGAAAATGAAAAAAATAACGAAATATTGTGGTTAGGCTGTGACATCTATCCCAACCACAAAAAACTCTCTAACAGAAAAAAGTCCCCCTATAAATGAGGAACGAAACCAGAACCTGAAACTATACAAATCTAAATGAAACCACAAACTATAGTGGGTCCTTTTAAATAAAAATTCACACTTGGACAGTTCTAGGGAAAACATAAATTAGGAGAACCATACGGTGAATAAAATGTTGTCCCCACCATGAAGAAAATAGAGACCACAGAAAAATTTTAAAACAATCTATAACAAGATCCATGGTGGGTATCCCCACTATTTAAGAACTATCCATATTAAACCAACCATAACAAATCAATTCCAGAAACCCACCCTTGATTCACTTGGAAACTCTGAAAAAAGGGAAACCCATACCACAAGGGGTCCCCAATGAAAAATATATTATATTGATTATAAAACCCAACCATGATTCATAATCATTACAAGATAAAACCATCCCCAAGATGAGATCAAACTATAACTAAAACCAATCCACAAAGAGACCACATTTCACGGGTTATCATAAACAAGGAACAATCAATGCTATGGCGGATTACACAGACATAAAGTCACCAAGTCTTTCACAAAAAAAGAGGATATTTCAAGAATGAGAAAAGGAAAAATATAGGATCATTAAAAAAAAGAAGAGTAAACTATGAACTGAGGACTCTACACCATTCAAAAAAATGAACCATAAAAGTTCAAGAAGCTATAAAAGGGGAACATAAATTCTTTATATTCTATAACTAGTGGAATAACCCAGACTAAGGATCCCCACACCCAATGATTCTTGACTATATGAAAGCCTCACTCTGGGACATGTGTCTAGAGACCTTATGTATAAAGAATCCACTACCCCATATCTAGGAGATTACATCATCTAATCAGGACTTCCACTTATGGTAGGTCTTCTATCAGAACTTCCCCAAGTGACCCAGACATCGACATCATCGGTAATTCATCATATGACTACTGAACACTACCTGTATTATCTGATCAATCCACATTAGAATCACATGTGTGAATGGTATAGGGGAAAAAAATAAGGAACTGAAAAGGTTGACTCCTTTATTATATTTTACTCTTGCACACACTCATCACCAGATGGGGAACCCTCATGACTTCTAAGAGAAGCATTTTTTTCAACTAGATACCAGCCATCCTCCAACAACCAACTAGATAGAAATTCCACGTCCACTAGATTTATAAAACATTTCTTCACTAGATGAGAGAACTCACTACTAAATCTCTAGAATGGACCTCATATAAATATAAGTCCTTCCAACTAAGCCTTTGAAGCTACCTCAAGAAAATAGGAAACCATCTACTTGATGTGATTAAGAAAAACATTTACCATACATTAACCATGCTAAATAACCGTGAGCTCTACCACATTTCTTATCTTCATGTCCTTAGGTATGAACAATTAGATAAAATTGGTCTCAGATAATTCCGAAGACATATCATCTTGCAACAATGTTGGGATGATCACCTCACACCGAACCAAACATTGAAACTCATACAAAAAAAAACTAGATCACACCCTCAGGACATCAGGAGTTATCACATACCTAAAAACACTTCCAATATGCCAAATCCACTATGTAGACCTTAAAGGACCATTATCACTTCAAAAAATTGAAAAATACTAATAAGAACTCAATTACTCCACTCCACTAGGATCCTAAGTAGAGCGAAAATCTAGGCGATGCTCGATGGAAACCTCAGGGATATATCTAGCTGGCAAACACCAATCCAAAAAAACCCAAATCATCACCAACCAAAAAGCGGAAATTGAGTACAAAGTACAACACCAATAATTCTAGCCCCACAAACTAAACCAAATTTCCCTTTCAAACTCTCCATTTTTATTTCAAATTCAAATCATTTTCATCCCAATGACACTTTTTAAAATACCAAACATAATTTTAAATTTAAATTTATATATAAATTCTATCTATATAAACAAAACCATGTTCCAAAAATAATCATTTTCCTTTTCAAACTCTTTTCCCAAAACCCATTTTTTATTTTAGAAACCACCTTGGATTACCAATGTTAACCAAAGCAGAACAATATTTGAAACTCCTAGCATAGAGAACAAGTGCAAATGCATATCCCAACCACATGGTTTAGAGTACCACGTATTGAGAAAGAACCAACCACAGTGAGTATCTCAACCATTCCCTCATGCCCCACATGGGTCGCTACCCCACATAATCTCATCGTGGAAAACCAGCTCACCTCTATTATTATTCCCAATCCACACACCCAAAAACCAATAATAAAGACACATATTTCATACTACACATGGAAACTCGAGTCATAGGGAGAACACAAAATCATGACTTCAATATCATACCTACCTCTATGGTTTAAACAATCTTATCTCCAAACTACCTGATTCCCCAAATAACAATGGTCCTTCTTTGATACTATTTTTCGTGAACCCACAACAGTCAATCCCCAACCAATCACCTATGCTCTCCCAAAACAAGTCACACGTGGAATTATAGATCCTCTTGATCTGGAAACTATTGTTGGGAATCAATATATAAATAAATTGGGAATGGTTTCTCTCATATGAAAAATAGTAATTTAACATAATATAAACTAAAAAATAATAAAATTATATAGGATTTGTTGTTAACTGCTACATGTACTTCCATGTGACCTCATGGGTCACCTGTAACCAATTACCAAACATTGCTCCATGGTGACCGAGATCCATCTGGCAGTATGTCCTAAATATTAAAACAAAGATAGATCTATTAGCGCGAGTATTAGGGCTCTATATTAAATCTAGAAGAAACTATTTGATATTCCTTAACATTAAAAAGAAGAATCCAATCATTCTAGTTTCTAGATAAAACCCTACGAAAAAAATATCTTCTATTTTTTTCAAAAAACAAGTGACAAGCTTCCATTTTTAAGAAAAATCTATTTTACATTGCACTTTATAAAGAGTTTCCAGAGATTGAAAATACATTTTAATAAATAAATTGAATAAATATCAGTGTTGGAACATGAATCTTAATATTAATTGAAAATAATATGTGTTACTTTATAAAAATACTATGAAACATAGGAATGTAGTGTACGTGAAAACTTCTAACATGGGATATAAAGTGCGGGTTGAGATAGGAAATGAAAAGCAGTCAGTAAAATCCCACAGTCATTCTCTATAGGTGTTGGTTAACCACAATCACATTCCTAACACCCGAAAACACACTCACAGGACCGGGTGAGGGGAACATCTCATGGGTAGTTAGAACATTTTTTCAGGGCTACTAGCTAGAGTGTAATCTCGACTAGTGAATCAATTGTAACTGGACTTCCTCATAACTACCCAAAAATTCCAGTTAAATTTAAATAGAGGTTTATTTTAATCAAAATGTTATACACATACATATCACACTTTTTATAAAAAATGACATTCTCTATCTCACATGTTAACTCACACCATAGGCACAACCACTATTTGAGTCACACAATCCAATAAGAATCATCTTCACCAGGAACACATCAAAAAATATATATGTAAAAAATACATCACTACTCCAATTGTATGAGAATTCTTAACAGTGGGATTTTTATTTCTATAACACAAATCAATGTTCCTACTGGGACTCCTCACAAAATGAAACATCTTAATGTACAAAATGATCCATTGAATCATTTTGATTATCAAACCATAATTTCAAGTCACCAAACATGTCGTGATTTAAGAAACACATTTTGATATATCATTCGGAAAACCATTTAATCATTTTAAACCACACTTATTTTCAAATAATATCCAAAAATGATTGAATAGAGGAAGTCTCTGTTTAAAGCTTATGGAAAACACGAGAGATAGATTAAAACACCATTTATAAGGTCTATAAACATTTTTCATTTAATATACATACTACTTAATATTTAATAATACTTTTAAACAATTAAGGTAATTGAGGATTTCATATTAAAGGGTCAATCAAGAAGTTACCTAAAACACAACGTATGCTACTTTTGATGATGTAAACTCAAATATGTTTTTCTTGCTAGAACACGTTTGCTCCTTTTCGTATATAAAAGGACACATAGACCCTATGTAAATATTTTCATGGATAAATATATACATAGGGGGTCCTTACATATATTATTATACTTGAATATACCCATGTTTCCTTACAAATTTATGAATTTATCATATATATATATAAGAACATATATCCCCAATATAAATATGCATACATCCATGACTGAATATATATATATGGATGGACTTATATATGTATATTCCTACCTATTAATACAAATTTAAGGCACTATTGTTAATAGAAACACGAAACCACTTTAATGAGGTCCAACACACTCTATAATAATACCATGAACTCAAAAACCACAAAATCCCAAATTCAATATTGATCCTAAGTGAAGGAACCAAAAAACATACCATAAACTAAAGAAAAACTCACTTCAATCACTGGTTATGACAGGAAACAGCCTTATTGAGACCAAAAAACCTTAATCACATAGAATAGACCAACAAAAACCCCCGAAATGATTTAGGGTTTGACAATTTCATTCATACAACATAGAAGAAATGAACCCCAAGAAAAAAAGGAGGATAAGCGGGGATTCAATGGAGATGAACAAACCAAAAGATGAGGAAGAAAACATTCATCAGTGGGTGAGGAGAGGAGTTATTGGTGTTCATGGGGAAGCCCCTTTCGGCTGGGGGGGTCGTAAACCAGGGGGATGGGAAGTGGGTGTTCAATGAGGGAGAGAGGGTGAGACCCCAAAAGGGGAAAATGAAATATAATATTAATATTAATGATAATTATTATTATAATAATAATAACAATAATAATAATAATAGTATTAGTAATAATAATATTGATAGTATTACAATTAAAAATATTTTTTTTATTAATTAATTATTTATTATTTTAAACTTCGGACAGAGTGCATGGTTTAGTTTCACAGTCTACCAGATCATGCAATAACCATTTTTTCCACTATCCCATGTAAAAGGGACTTATTGGGATCCTTGGAAGTGTCACATTCCTATGTGACTACTCGTGCGCCAAAGAAAACCCCACTCTCTATGCTGAATAGTTTACTCTAGGCTGTCAAATGGTTCCCACTAAATGTGCAGCACCTGTGCGCCTTGGCAGAAAACTCAAGAACTCAAATTTTCCCACGGGAAACACAATACGTACCACAAAAAAGGACAAAGGTTCTAGAAAAATGAAATATAAATAATTTCCATGGTTGGGTTCTTAAATTATTGGAGTAGATCTATATTTATATTTTGTTAAGGTATTCAAAAAGTTTAACAAAGAAGATTATATGTTAGGGTTTTGTTCCAATGTCACATGTTAACAATATCTCTAAAAAGATGTTTCCATAGAGATATGATTTTATTTCAGGATTGTGTTGGACCACATAATGGGTAGATATTAAAAAAATATAGGATTTAATTGGGAAGCTATAAAAACTATCATAAAGTACTCGACAGAAATAAAATGCACATTCCTAGTGAATAGAGGAGATGAGGAAAAATTAGTGAGGGGATACAATAATTCTAGTTTCTAAATAGATCATGAATATTTGAAATCATATATTGGCTAGGTTTTTTTCTAGAATGGTGGGGATGTGTTTTGGAGAATCGTCAAGCATCATATGGGAGCTGATTCTAGAGCATAATTCAATTATTAAAAAGCTGTTGATAAACCTATATATAGTGTTTGCATACAAAATATTATCATAGGTATTGTTTTTGGTACTATATGTATCAACCATATTAAATTTTATTATGATAAAATTACATTGGTGGTAAATTCCAAGTAGTTTAGGTCACACTAGGGAAACAAATCGGACGCTTCATATATTAACTGATTTTCTAAGTTAGGTGAGGTGATAGTTTCTAGAGTTACCAATGAGTATAATATTTTTTAACCCTTGCCTATTTCTATTACTCATTTGATTAATGATTAATTTGTTAGAGCTTATATGTTTATATTTCTTGCAGTTTTCTATATAGAAAATGGGAGTGTTTGGAGTGGGTTACCTTGACCAAACTGATGTACTGACATCGCATATAAATTTTTTTATTTATTTAAATATATACATGTGTTTTATCTTACCATGATAGTAATGCTAAATTTTTTTACTATATAATTTTTAATGTTCCTATATTACATATTATATCAAAACATTACAACATTTCCCAACTATAATTATATCTTTGATATTCCATGAGGATTATCTTAAACAGAGGTCTAATTATATATATATATATATATATAAATATATATCATGCTGATAGGATAACAAAGATGATTTAGGATCAGGTAATTGGTGCTCATTATAATTTATACATCATATCATTTTGTTTATACTTAGTGATCTTGGGTATTTGAGATTAGGAGCACTTATCTACCAAAAAACGAATCACATATTATAGGTCTCATTGTTTATTTCAATATATAAGAACACGTGTTGATCTCATTACTAGATATAATTATCAATTTGGCCCATTTGATTATGTAATTTTATTATAGAAAAAACCAATGAAATTTTTGTTTTGGTAGGCTATCATTCATTGGGTGTATCATTGGTGGTGTGAAATTAATTTAATTTTCATGACATGACATTTCATTTCTGAAATGTGGAGACATACCAGGCCAAGTCAACCTGGTTAGTATCCCCATCACAAAATCCATGGATATAAAATATTAAAGTATGTCCATATTTTATGGTGATGAATAAATAATGTAGGAATGGAAAATAATAACAATATTTCATCTGATATATTGTGATGTTGTGAGACGATGAGATTGTATTACAATGTTTTTAGTCATAGGGGTGGTTGTCTCTGTTGTGTCTATAACATACCTCCTTAGGGGCCTTTCAGGGTTTATATAATTCACTTTTATACTATGAGTAATAAAAATATCAATTTAGATAATGGAATATAGGGTCACATTATAATGTTATTAATAATTATGACCTATTCTGATGAATAAGTGTTTTGGGCATGGTGTGCCCAGCCACAGGGTTCGGGATATGTAAAAACCATACAATCACCAATAAATAAATAAATCCATATTATCATATTTTTTAATAATTGGAATTGAATTTATTTTTTGTCAGTATGCACAAATAATTTAGTGAATGAAAGGAAACAATATATTATTAATGTATTTAATTATATTCAGGTGTTTTTCAATATACTTAAAGGGTAAAAGTCATGTTAAAGTCTCATGTTTTATCATGTGATATATTTATTATAATATGAGTAAGTTATATAAATATAAAACTTCATTTATGAGATAGTTAAAAGGTTATAATATTTTTTAACCATATTTAGTAGGTAAAATATTTTATTGGATGAGAGTGAAATTGTAGGAATTGTAAAACCTACCTTTTAGTATATAGAAATATTAAATTTGAAGTTATATTCATCACATAATGTTGATAGACCATATCTCATTACTAATTCTTGTGTGAAAAGAAATTAAATCAATGTAACTAATAGAATATCTCCATAATTTATCAATGGAAAAATATAACTATGAACATCGATTTCACGACCCATCGTTGGGGCCCGTGCCATGACCACCCCAAACCTGCCTTCTATAGGATAAGGGCTGGCAACTAGCACCAAAGGAGTAAATCCCAAAAAACAGAAGGCATTGCCTATATAAAGTAAACACACACAACAGAGTCTGCAAGTTAAGTAAGCACTAAGAAAAACTAAGTACAAAAGTAAGTGATGAAAAGTAAATGGGCTAGTATACAAACGCAACTGAAAGTAAAGTACAACTGAAAAGAATGTACAACAGCAATAATGTAAAATTTCAATGCCGAGTCGTCCTCTGGAAATCCCACCTGAAGGGTGGGTACTGTTTGTCTCCTCAGCTCATTGGGTCCGGTCATCTGATACGTGCTCATCCTGCCATGTGGTCCACCTATGGGTACCATCTAGCTTCAAAAGCCTCCACCTCGATCAGTGTTTTCCGTCGTCTTCATCCAACACATCATAGTGCGGGCGTAGCCCGTGCAGGGGTGAGTATACGATACTCAGTAGGGACCCCGAGACCCCAGAAGGTCTTTCAGAATCCACGAAGGATAAACCACAAAGGGAGGATGCAATCACGATGTATCAACAGACTCTACTTAGGTATATGTCCATACATATACCTAAGGCATCAATTATAATCCGTCTCCAACTATTGTGCCCCAGAACAACCCTATCCACACAGGAAAACACAACCCAGTCCACACAGGAAAGCACAACCTAGCCCACACGGGAAAGCAAGTCAATCACTTTGATGATAAATAATGAAGTAAAGACTCAGCTCACATAGGTATACAACTTCAGATAGTGATAGAGATGATTCGATGTATCTAATAATTCATCTATGTTGTCAAACAGACATAGGATACTTGACTAGCTAAGTTGTCGAACCCACATCGGATACAAGACCAGCTACTCTGTCGGACCCACTATGGATACAAGTACATAGGTCAATACTTCCGGACCCACGTAGGATACAAGAATTTTCTTCATCACTTCCGATCCCACAGAGGATCCTAGTACAGTTGGAATCGCTACTGAACCCATGGAGGATTCAAGAACAGTCGTCCTCACTACAGAACCCACGGAGGATCCAAGTGCAGTGTTATCGCTGCAGTCGCAACCAGCTCTAGGGTTCCCGCACACAACATGCTCGATTCTGGGAGGATCCGCTCCTCGAGTCAAGGGGGTCGATACATCAACTCTCATTAAATCCAGAGATGATGTATCCTGAAGTTTCGTCTTGTCATAAGAAACCCAACGCGACAGACGGTGCGTCAATCGGATGCCCGGTCTTAGAGTTATTGGCATTTCCATTTCAGGGGACCGGTTGGTTTTTAATATAAAACTAACCCGACCATACTATATTTGTGTAAAAAACTCAAGTGGAGTATGCCAAAATAACCTTCTAACAAATGGAATTCAACGCAGTTGACAGAACTTCAATCGGTCGTCTGGTCCTTAGGTTATAAGCATTTCTGCTCCAAAGACATGGTTGGTTCGGGTTTGAACCAACCTGGTCATACCCAAACATCACCAAAACCTTGAGTGTAATATACCAAAATGCCCATATCTATCCTAGGATTCCCATGCAACTGACAGTGCATCGATCGGAGGTCTGTAGCTCATGTTATGGACAAAATACCGGAAAACGGTCCGAAGTGGAGGTCTGGGCCTTATCCGACCTAGCCCAACCCCCATGGGTCGGCCCGAATTGGGTCGACCTAACCAGGGTCTGGGTGCGGCCCATTAGAGTGCAGCCCGGTCCATGTGACCCGCCTTAGCCAGGCTAGGGGGGGGGGGGTTGTGCTGGCTCGACCAGATGGCCGAGCGGGGGGGGGCTATTCCGCGGATGCGGCGACAAGCTGGCGCCGCTGTCTCCCCAGGATCCCGCGTAGCCACGGGGTCCTCCACTCGCAACTGTAGATGATTCTACGATGGGATTTTGCTGGGGGCGCGCTGGGGGGCCGCCGCCACCGGCAACCAGAGTCATTCTGGTGGACCGTTGTTTCTTCAGACTGATCCTTCAGTCGTATAGGGATCTGAACTCCACTTTGAAGGCCCCAAATCATCGTTGTGGTCTCGTTTCATTGTCGCCAAATTCCCCGCGCATCAAGAAAAAAATAGCGGTAGGTCCGGAATTGTTCCTTAGTCTGTACCCACCGTGTTAGTGGTTCAAATCATCACCCAACTATTAAATTCCCTGTTTGAGAGTATAAAACACATAAATATGAAATATAAAAAACCCCCTACCTCGAATTTTTTGTCGTAGGTCATCGATCCGTGGAATACAAGCGTCTCTGTAGATAGGCGTTGTAGAAGAACGGTGACATTCCCTCAATGATGGAAGAAGGGTGGATGTCTTAGGTGACGTAGGCTCTTGACGTCGAGGTGCATTTGAGGAAGAAGATATTCGCTTTCTTTTCCGGGGGTGTTCTTTGTTGAATAACTGTTCGCCTACCTTTAATCCACCAGAGTCATTTTCCAAATAGATTTTCCAACAAAATGAATAAGAGGCTCTCCAATTAATAGAATTTTTGAGCAATTCCTATTAATTCCATGTGGTGCTAATTAATTTAACGCTGACATTAAATCAATTGGTTGGCACGTCAAATGGATGAGGGAGGTAGGAAGGCCCTACATAATAAAAATGGTGAGTTGTTAAATTAGTTATGAAAGGGGGTATTTATGGGGAATTTTCAAAGGAAACATCATTTAAATTAATGGGGAGTTGAAGGTTGGGCTCGTGTGGGCCCCCCTCACAAAATAAAATTTGTGCACCACCAAATTTTATTTAATTTTAGGAATAAACCCAAAAATTTCACTTCCAAACCGCACAAAACGCAACTATGGTAATGGTCCCTTTAAGAAAATACCAGTGCTTTGAGTTTATTGGTGCCCATAGATTTCACTTCCGGGAACCGGTTCAAATGATTTAAAAATCCACACGTTCGTTTACTGAACGTACCAGAGCTAAACTTCAGAAACTTATTCTGGGCACACCGGGCCTCAGAATGAGGTTCTATCAGAAATGGCGTACTATTTAAATTTCAAAGAATTCAAGAAAAGAAAATAATGTGATATTTACGGATCATTACATTACATCCACCTTAGGGATATATGTCCCCTTAAAGCTACAACATTAAAAAGGAAAACAAAAAGTGGTACTGAGCATGCATCTGAGCCTCCCGCTCCCATGTTCTCTCATGAAGGTTCCCGTGCTGCCATCAAATACACACTAGTGGGATCGACCGCCCATGAAGGACCCACTCCTGTCGATCCTTGATCTCCACCGAATCCTCCAAGAATGTCTCCCTGTCGCCAATGTCCAGCTCCCCATGATCGATGATGTCGGTTGGGTCGTGCACGTATCTCCTCAGCTGAGATACATGGAAGATGTCATGCACCCGGTGCAACTGAGGTGGAAGGGCTAAGCGGTAAGCCACCTCGCCTACACTGCTGAGGACCTGAAAAGGCCCAATAAAGCATGTAGATAACTTATTTCCCGGTCAAATCTATGTAATCCATGTCGAGGAGATACCCATAAGAAAACGTGGTCACCATCCTCGAACCCCAATGGTCTCCGTCTCCTATCATCATAGGACTTCTGTCTACTCTGTGCAATCCTCATCTGCTCTTGGATGATCTTCACCTTCTCCATCGTAGCCTGGACCATCTCTTTTCATACAAGTGCTGACTCCCCTGGTTCAGCCTAGCACAGAGGTGATCTGCATGGTTAGTCGTACAGTTACACTTATGGTGTCATCCCGATGGTGGAGTGGTAGTTGTTGTTGTACGCAAACTACACCAATGGGTAGGTGATCCTCCTAGCTGTGACCAAAGTCAAGGACACATGCACAGAGAATTTCCTAGAGTGTCTGAATGGTCATCTCCATGTGGCCATCTGTCTTAGGGTGAAAGGAAGTGCTCAAGCGTAGCTGCGTCCCAAAAACCTCCTATAACCCCTTCCATAGTCGGGAAGTAAAACGAGTATCTCTATCGGAGATGATAGATGATGGAACTCCATGAAGTCGTACGATCTTTTGGATGTAGAGGCGTCATAATCTCTCTACTGAGCCCTGCTCCCTAATCAGTAGGAAGTGGGCTGACTTGGTGAGTCGGTCGACAATCACCCAGATAGAGTCGTTTCCTCTAGAAGTACGTGGTAGGCCCATCACGAAATCCATGGATATCCCGTACCACTTCCACTCTGGATACTCTAAGGGATGTACCAAGCCTGCTGGTACCTAGTGCTCCTTCTTCACTTGCTAACAAGTGAGGCCTCGTGAAACAAACTCTGCTACAACCTTCTTCCTACCTGGCCAGCAGTGATGTCGTCTAAGGTCCTGATGCATCTTCGCTACTCCTGGATGTACCGCTAGAGGAGAAGTGTGAAACTCCCTTAGCACCTCCTCCCGCAGTGCAACTGGTACCATGATATGACCCCTAAAGAGGATGACATGCTCCCTGCCCTCAGAAAATCCATTAGGTGCACCTCTGAGGATATCTGAGCACATCGTGCCTCACAGTCAACGTCTCCACGATGTGCCTCTCTGACCCGCTGATGTAGTGGAGGAGTGAATGTGAGGGACTGTAGATAGGCTGCCCCATCTCAATCCACGAAGGATATATGCAAAGTGGTTAACTGCTTTGTCGCTTCCCCAAGTAGATGAATACTTGATATCTTGCTGAGAGCATCATCTACAACATTCTGCTTCCTAGGAGTATATAAAATCTCAATGTCATAATCCTGGAGGAACTCTAGCCATTACTGTTGTCTCAGGTTCATGTCCTTCTGGGAGAAAATATACCTGAGACTCTAGTGGTCATAGTAGACTGTAAAGCGCTCTATCATCAGATAGTGCCACCATATCTTCAGGGTGAAGAACACTGCTTCTAACTCCATGTCATGGGTGGCGTAGTTCTGCTCGTGCTGCCTCAAATACCATGAACCGTAAGTGATGACTACTCAATCCTGCATCAGTACACACCCGAGTCTGGTCCCTGAAGCGTCACAGTAAACTACATACCCTACACCCTCCCCCAGTAGCCTCAAGATGGTTGCACTAGTCAATCTCCGCCTCAGCTCTTGAAAGCTCTGTTGACATCTGTCTGACCACATGAAGGGTTTCCCATTCTTCATCAAAGTTGTAAGCGGTGATGAAACTATGGAGAAGTCTGGCACAAATCTCCAATAGTACCTAGCCATACATAGGAAACTCTGCACTCCTTCATGCTCCCGGGTGGCTCCCAAGCAAGTAATCCCTCGATTTCATGGGATTCACTCCAACTCCCTCTTCTGAGATGATGTTCCCCAAGAAGTGAACCACTCGAATCAAGAACTGGAACTTCAAGAGATTACCATAAAGCTGGTGCTCTCGGAGTGTATCCAGTACAACTCGCAAGTGGTAGGCGTGCTCCTCCTCAGTAGTCGAGTAAATCAGTATGACTTCAATGAAGACCAAGACAAACCGATCAAGGTAAGGATGGAAGATCATGTTCATGAGAATCAAGAACACTGCTAGAGAATTGGTCATGCCGAAGGGCATACCCAAGAACTCGTAGTGTCAATACTGAATCATGAAGGAAGTCTTCTTCACATCCTCATCTCAAACTATGTGCTAGTGATAGGATGACATGAGGTAAATCTTAGAGAACCAGCGTGCTCCCTTGAGCAGATCGAAGAGGTCGTCAATCCTCGGAGGGGGGTACTTGTTCCTCACGGTCACCTGGTTCAGCCAACGATAGTCAACAGATAGTCGCATGCTACCATCCGCCTTTTTTGGGAAATAAAATTGGAGAAGACTAGGTTGAAACACTAGTTCGTATGAATCCCTTTCCAAGTAAGTCCTCCATCTATATACACAGCTCTCAAAGCTCGGTGGGAGCCATCCGATATGCTATAGTAGATATCAGTGTTGTCCCGGGGTACATGTCAATGTAGAAGTCTACCTCTCTGCGAGGAGGTAGTCCTGGAATGTCATCAGGGAAAAATTCTGCATACTGATCAACCACAACAGGAAAACTTGGACTCTGCACATCAACTGCCCCGAGGATGAGACTATCCAACTAATGTGTGATTGGTTTCCCTCGCCTCTGTGTAAGTCTATCTTGTGCTGCAAAGGATCCCTACTCGCCAGTGAAGGTAAACCTGGTCCCCTAAGTGTGGACACATTGCACTTTGGCCCTAATACAGTCAATCTGGGCATTGACTATAGATAACCATTTTATAACCAAGATGACATTGTAAGGCCTCAACAGTGCTACAAGAAGATCTCAACTGAAGCTCTTGCCTCTTAGAGTATGCTCACATTACCGGCACCAGTGCGTAATCGTCGAGTATGCTCTTGTAGGAGTGTCTATCCATAATGATCGAGCCAACGACTCCGTCAGAATATCTAAGATATGGAAAAGGGAATCAACAATAAAATAATGACTCTAACCTATGTCTATATGATCTATAGAGAGGGTGTAGTAGACACATATAGTACCTCGAAACATCTCAGGTGCACCGTGGTCATAAGCCTCTGCTATCTGGAGCTGAGAATGGAAATGCCTTCCATCTCCCTATGGCCGGGGTGGAACTCTTGGGGGGTGGTGGTGGTTGAGCCACGAAGCATCTTCCGACAACCGCTTCTTAGCCAGCTCCTCTACCTCGTCGGCCTTCTCCCTGTGGACCGCCACGGTCGAACCTCTGCCTCTGACTGGGAGGTCCCTACTCTGTCTGCTGCTCGTCTGCATGGTGGGTCAGGAAGTCACGATTCATGTGGCCCTACCCTCCGCATGCATAACATGGTCTTCTCCTTGTTAGAATAGATCTGTTTCAGGTGCCCCTCCCAACTGATCCCGTATCGTTAGGTTGCCCACCTAATGGTATGGCCCGCATGGACCCCTGCGACATGTGTCGAATGCCGGCTGCAGAGGACTCTGCTCTGTGTCGCCCTGTGGGGGGTCTCTCTGATGGTGGCTGCTTGGTGAGGAATCTCTCCACTAAAAGGGCTCGCTCCAGCACCCCTTCCGGCGTCGGGATGTTGAGGGGAATCTTCGAGCCTCTGATCTTGTGCCTCAGTCCCTAATCGAAGGTCCGGGCCCTGAAGAACGAGTCCCTTACCATGTCGGTGGGGTAGCATGAGAGGTCAGTAATCCTTTCCGAGTATTGAACTACTGTCATACTACCATGGCGCAGATGTAGTAACTCTTGGATGTGCACCACACGGAGGTTGGAAGGAACAAACTCCGAGCGAAATAGGCTCATGAAGTTTGTCCAAAGTAGAGATGCCACGTCGTGCACCTGGAGAATCAAACTCCACTATCTACCTGCTGCTGCGTGCAAGAGACTCACAACAAGGATCACCATAAGGTCATATGGTGTCCCTACCAATCGAAAGACTCCGACGATAGCCTCCAGCCAATCCTCGGCTGCCTGATGGTCCATTTCTCCGCGGAACCTAGGTGGCCTCTGTCGCTGAAACTCATGAAACACACTCAGGGGGTGTGTACTATCCATCGCTAGGGATGGTAGCATCGGTGGATTAGTGGGTTGTGGTACCATTTGTGCCTCCACTGTGATGGGGCCCTGTACTGAGGCCTCATAACTCTGTGGGATGCCATCTCGCACATAACTAGGAAACCTAGCTGGCTGCCTTCATGGGGCCATCCTGAAAAGAAACAAGTGTGCCACGGTCAAACAGTATACCTGTTGAGCTGACACAATGTAATCATAAAGAAAACTTTTGAAAGGAACACTCATGCAATAAGTGTTTTCATGCACTGAGTCGGAAACCAAGTGTTAGGGTCCTGGTGTATGGATTCGTCAGCCGCTGCACCAACACTGGACTCCTGGGACTGAAAACCACACTCAATAATCTTAAAAATATTGCTTCGCCGAAAGGAAGGATCAGAGTCCTGTGTTCTGCAGTTCAACCGACACCTCTGATACCAATTTGTCACGACCCATCCTCAGGGCCCGTGCCATGACTACCCCAAATCCTCCTTCCATAGGCCAGGGCCTGGCGACTAGCACCAAAGGATTAAATCCTAAAAAAGGGTTGGCATTGCCTTTATAAAGTAAAGAAACACCACAAAGTACGCAATTGAGGTAAACACTAAGTAAATATTAGTGCAAAAGTAAGTGATGAAAAGTAAATGGGCCAGTATAAAAAACCAACTGAAAGTATAGTACAACTGAAAAGAATGGACAACAGCAATAAAGTAAAACAAAAACACCAAGTCGTCCTCTAGAAATCCCACCTAAAGGGTGGGTACAGATAGTCTCCTCAGCTCCTTGGGTCTGGTCGTCCGCTCCGTGCCCGTCCTGCAAATTGGTCCACCTCCGGGTACCGTCCAGCTCTACAGGCCTCTACCTCAATCAGTGTGGTCTATCGTCTACATCTAACACTATGTAGTGCGGGCAGAACCCCTATAGGGGTTAGTATACTATACTCAGTAGGGACCCCGAGACCCCCAAAGGTCTCTCAGAATCCACTAAGGATAAACTAGAAAGGAAATATACAATCACGAAGTATCAACCGACTCTACTTAGGTATATGCCCATACATATACCTAAATCAGCAATTACAATCTGTCTACAACTTTAGAGCCACAACACAACCTAGTCCACATGGGAAAACACAACCCAGTCCACACAGGAATGCACAACCCAATCCACACGGGAAAGAAAGTCAATCACATCGATGATAAATATTGAAGTCATGACTCAGCTCACACAGATATACAACATCGTATAGCGATAGAGATAATAAGATGTAGCTACTGATTATTCTAATTTGTCGGACCTACATAGGATAGAAGACAAGCTAATATGTTGGACCCACATAGGATACAAGGCTAGCTACTTTGGAGAACCCACTCAGGATACAAGTACAAAGGTAAATACTACCGGACCCATGTAGGATACAAGAATAGTAGTAATCGCTGTTGAACCCACAAAGTATTACAGTACAGTATTCATCGCTGCTGAACCCCACAGAGGATCCAAGCATAGTCATCCTCGTTACCGAACCCATGGAGGATCCAAGTGCAGTTGTCATCGTCGCAGTCACAGCCAGCTCTAGGGTTTCCCCACACAGCATGCTCAATTCATGGAGGGTTAGCTCCTCGATCCAAGGGGGCCTATACATCAACTATATAGAAGTCCATATTTGATGTATCTCGAGGTTCTGTCTCGTCATAAAAAACCTAACGTGACAGACGGTTCGTCAATCAGATGCTCGGTCTGACAGTTATTGGCTTTTCCGTTCCAGGGGCCCGGTTTGTTTTTAATATAAAACCAACCCGACCGTACACCAGATGCGTCTAAACCTCAAAGGAGTATTCCAAATGAACAGTCTCAACAAAAGGAATTCAACACAGTTTATGACACATCAATCAGACATCCGGTCCTTATGTTATAAGCATTTCCGCTCCAAGGGCCCGGTTGGTTTCGGATTTGACCCAACCCGGCCATACCGAAACATCACCGAACCCTCAAGTGTAATATTCAAAAACAACCGAATCGATACGAGGATTCCCAAACAACTGAGGGTGCGTCGATCAGAGGGTCGTAACTGATGTTATGGGAAAATTATTGAAAAACTCTACAAAGTGGGATTTTCGGCCCGGTCCGACCCGGCCCAACCCCCCATCGGTCGGCCCGAACAGGGTCCGGCCCGGTGAGGCATGACCTAGCCCGGTCGGTGCGGCCTGGTCTATGTGACCTGCCCCAGCCCGGCCGGGGGGGGGGGGTGGATGTGCTGGCTCGACCAGCTGGTCAGGAAGGGGGGGGGGGGGGGTTGTTCTGCGGACACAGTGCCAAGCTGGCGTTGCTGTCTCCCCAGTATCTCGTGCGGCCGGGAGATCCTCCAATCGCCACCGCAGCCGATGCCATGGTAAGCTTCTGTCGGTAGCGCGATGGGGTGCCGCGGCCTCCAGGAAGTTGTCCGGTGTCAGCAACCGGGGTCTTCCACGGGCCGCAGGAGTCATTTTGGTGGTCCGTTTTTTCTTCTGACTGCGCCTGTGGTCGTTTAGGGATCCGAGCTCCACTTCGAAGGCCCCAAATCGTCGTTGTGGTCCCGTTTCATCATCTTCAAATCCCCTGCACATCAAGAATGAAATAGATGTGGGTCCAAACTTGTTCGTTAGTCCGTACCCACCACGTTAGTGGTTCAAATCATCACCCAACTATGAAACGCCATGATCGAGAGTATAAAACACATGAATATGAAATATAAAAATCCCCTACCTCGAAGTTTTTGTCATGCATCGTCGATCAGTGTAAGATGAACATTGTGGTAGACGGGCATTGCGGAAGAACGAAGTCATTTCGGCAACGATGGAGGAAGGGTCGCAGTCGTAGGTGATGTAGGCTCTTGACGTCGAGGTGCGTCCGAGGAAGAACTTCTTCGCATTCTTCGCCGGGGGTGTTCTTTGATGAAGAACAGTTCTCCTCCATTTATTCCTCCATAGTATTTTTCCAGAGATATTCGCCAACAAAAAGAAAAAGAGGCTCTCCAATTAATAAAATTGTTGACCAATTCCTATTAATTCCATGTGGTGCCAATTAATTTAACGCTGACATTAAATTAACTGGTTGGGACGTTAAATGGATGAGGGAGGTAGCAAGGCTCCATTATAATCAAAATGTGGAGTTGTCAAATTAATTATGCAATGGGGTATTAATGGGTAATTGTCGAAGGAACCAATAGGGAAATAAATGGGGAGTAGAAGGCTGGGCTCGTGTGGGCTCCCACTCACAAAATAAAATTTCTGTACCACCAAATTTTATTTAATTTTAGGAATAATCCCCAAAAATTATCTTCCAACCCGCACAAAAAAAACTATGGTAAAGGTCCCCTTAAGAAAATACTAGTTCTACGATTTCATCGGTGCCCTCAGATTTCAATGAGAACCGGTTCAAAAGATAGAAAAACTCGCTCATTCGTTTACTGAACGTACCCAAGCTAAAGTTCATAAAATTATTCCCAGCACACCGGGTCTCGGAATAAGGTGCTGTCAGAAACTGTGTACTTGTAAAATTCCAAAGAATTCAAGAAAAAAAATCATTGAAATTTAGGGGTCTTTACAATCGAGAGGTAAACTGTATTTTCAGTACATCATTATGACTACTAGAGTTTGACTTTTCTTACTCTAATAAACACTTGAAGAACATATGGATAATAAAAAATGATTTGACATAATTTGATTCAAGAAGTGATTGCAGAATACCAGAAAAATTTGACACATATTCAAGTAAAAAAAGTTATAATTCAATTTAATTTTGTTTTTAAATAAATCCATTTTTAATACTATGGTTTCTTAAAATGTGGTTTATCATCCTTTATGATGTCACAACATTATACCAATGAGAAATTTATTAAAATGACACATATTTATAATTTTTATACATACCCATTAACGGCATATATTATATAAATTTATTACCTCTTGGGTGAGAATTTAGATCATAAATTTATATACTGTGAACATTTATCACATCCAACAATAACCTTATTTTTTATATTATACATATTAAATGTGGTAATGAATTTATTTGTTGGAAAAAATTGTGTATGTATCATACCTATTATTACCTTCCATAAAATACATGATCTAGATTATTAATATAGTTATTTCTCTCTCTTTTACCCTTTCACATTCAAAATAAGTGATCTCAAATACAATGATTTTAAAATAGATTAATATTGTTATCAATAGGAATCATGATTTCACTCTAAAAATTATTATTAGTATATATATCCTTAAACTTTTGTTCTTCCTCTCATATTCTTATCCAATTATCAATTTCATTTAGATTACTAATAATTCTAAGATCCTCATAAATTTTCACCTTCAAATCAATTATATTTTCCTTTCCTTATTAACATTTTGAAATTTTTGTTCTTGATCAAAATACTATATATTTTTTTCTTTTCTGGATATTCCATTTTATATTTTCTATTAATATCATTATAAATCACTTATTTTAAATAATGATTATTACTCTCTCCATGACAGCATCCAAAATTACCATCTAAATCAACAACCCCAGTAACATAGACATCAATATCAGTAGTTAGTTGCTTTTTAATTTTTTAATACAACATCAAAGTAATTGATTCTTATTCACAATGTCTATAGTAATTCTTTGATTCTATATCTATCTAATTTAATCCAAAAAATGATATTTTTAATGAAAAATGTTTCCCCTAGTCATTTACAATAATCTTTATATCATTATTCTAAAAAGAAATCATATTGTTTAGCTAATATTATTTACCATCATGGTCTTTATATTTGGTGGGGAACATAACATGACCATGAAACCCCAATAAAAATTTTATTCAAAACTAGAATATCTAATAGTTAAAATGCACTTTTCCTCTCTAGATATTATTAATGAATAATAGTATAAATTCATTTAATTCCTATTTAAATTTATCATTTAATGAGATTTTGTATATTGATTTAATGGAAATATCGTCAGACTGTTTATCACTAATTTGGAGACATTATTTTTTCCACATATAATAAGTAAATAGTATTCATTATATATAGTTAAATGAAAATTATAAAATTATATTTAAATATACAAAGTGGTATCTGAATTAAAATTATTTATAAACATACTTACAAATCAATTAGCAATATCATCGCTTTTAATTTATTTTCCCATATCTCACTTGTAACCAATCACTAATGAAACTATTTTAAATAATAAATAAAATTGTCAATTGACAGTTTTTTACAATTTTTGGAAATCAAAATATATGAATATTTAATACATATTTCCAAAATATTGAATCAATTTATATTTTTAGGAAAATATACTATATAGATTTTGATATATTAATATTCCGTATCATAGTGAAACCTATATTATATTAAATTCAAATAAAATAATATATGTATTTTAAACTACTCAACAATAAATATTTTTTAACCATAAAAAACAATTTTTAATTTTTATATTATAATTTATGTTTTTTAAAGAAAAAATAATCATTTAGAGTGTCCAAAAATTTAGTTTTTCATCAATTTAAATTGATAAATCCCAGAATCATTTAGAATACCACTGAGAGAAAGGGGAAAATCAATATTTTAATTTTAATTTACAAAATAATTTTTTATAATTAACAAATATGAGTTATTAAAATCATGATTCTCTATTATGAAATAACTCCTCAACTATAGTTAAAAATATGTATATAAAGAATAATGCAAATGATTTTAAAAGGGATCAGCCTTAGTGTGAGAGCCTACAAATTTTTGTGATCAACCATTTGATGAGTCTCAAAATATCTTCTCACTATATAATTATATTGTATATAATTTCATATCCATTGGAAAATAGTATTCATGTATGCATTATGATATTTTCATTGAATAAAGGGAGCATCACCATCCCTCTATTAATTTCATTACAATGGTTTGACCGAATCCACTTATTGATTAATGATTTCTCCAAAGTTTTTAAAATGAACCAAATCATAAATATATTTCTTGTTTCCAGTTTGTAAGGAATGGATATTATTATTAAATAAAATAATATTCCTAGATGAAAAAAATGAATCAATATATTATCCTTCCATTAAATTTATTCAATAGTTTCTTTCTATGTAGTTGATAATTCATTCATGTAATTTACCTACTTCATCATTAATAGCAAGAACCTAGATTAGAAAAAATCATATCATAATTCCTCAACAACATCCATGAAACGTATGGGGAATTGGTCAATCTTCACTAACTTCTCTTTCTACATCTCCCTCTAAAAAAAATACTGTCAATAACTCTCTCTATTTTCAGTTCGTAGACTACATAAAAACATTTCATTTTTATCCAGAATAATTTTACACAAAAACTGTGAAATATATTTCATTATTTATCTCCTTATTACAACATCGTATATCTGATCTTTTAAAATTAAATCATTTGTTTTAATGTTAATTTTTTTAAACAAATAGAAAATATCAGATGAATCTTCTTAAGGCTCGACAATTAAAATAGCTTTTATTATTTTTATTTTAATATCTTTATGTTATCCATTAATCACAGGGAATATTATTTTTACTCTCATCTCCATTTATTGAGAAACGACATATCATTTACTATGGAATAGACGTGACTCTATGTTTTTCACATCTATATATTTATCAATAAACATTCCCTATAACAATTTAATTTAATGATTCATCATATTTTGGAACACAAAATACAACATGATCTGTGAAATGAAAATGGTTACCAACACACCCTTTTCTATATTGTTAATTATTATATTTTAAATATATTCCCAAAATGATCATCAGTGACATGTGATGTATATTAAATTTTTTTGACCTACATCATGGATTCCACTATGGTGTGGACCCCATCATCTCCCCATTTAACTACATGTGGAAGAAGCCGTAGAAACCAAAACTCGTCCATTATGGGGTTCCCCAATCATAGATTCATGGATTATGATCTTATTTAATGACCATAATGATTGAATCCTTGAATAATGGTTCATGATTATCATCAGATTATTTTTCTCACATTAAATATTTATTTAGGATATTCAAAAATCTCCATTCTGTAGATATATAAATTTTGAAAAATTGTTGAACTCTATATAGTAACATTTCATCTCATGGAACACTAAATCCTAATCCTTTACAAAAATTAAATCCTTTCTCAACTATATCTCAAATTTCTCCCCTATATATCAAAAATATTATTAAATGACATAATCTAATTTCCATTTTATTTTTCATAATTTATTTTAAATAATGAACTCAATTTTTACCATGAACATTATCTCAAAAATCTACTTTGCAACTCGATGTGGGCCTAGATGTAGAAAAAATAAGTTCAAGTGAAGACATTCCAGATATGTTCTACTGAATCTCTAATAATATTACAAAACATGGAGTCATTACTAAAACCTTCAAAAATACTTTTTTAATATATCAACAAAATTCATATAGGGTATAAAATAATGAATTTTTTTTCAATAATTATAGGAGAACATTAATATCCATATTTTAGCTATTTTTATCCCATTAAACACTTTCTAAAAATATAATAAAAATTAAATATCCCATGCAATAGGAATTAGATAACAAAAGTTTCCATAAGAAAAAATATTGGCACCAAAACACCGTCTAGTGTAGTATTTATTGTAGAACTCCATATAATGATGATAAGAGAAACTTTATCCAAATGAAAAGATGATCCCACTCAATGAAGGAATAAACTTGTTTAAAATTATTCATCCCCATAAAAATATTAAAAGCCACTAGTTTAAAAGATATGGATAAAAAATGTACCACTTCTTATTTTTCATTAGAAAATAGAACATTTTCCTCCCCAGGAAAAGTGTATTACGTATACCCCTTTGAAAAAATTATCCAAGGGTTATTGTGGGTTACCCTAAAGAATTATAATAATTTGGATGGGATATAGAACTAATTTATTTCCTTCATTTCATAAATATTCTTTTAGATAAATCCTTGGTAAACATATACTTAAACTGATACCAGATTGAGAAAAAACAAAATTCATATTTTTATTTTTGAAATTATATTTGATAAAATTTAATAGTATATCAATATTATATTTAATTGATTATTACACATTTATTTTACAAAAAATCTATAGAACATTGATTTTCACAAATAATTATATGATTTTTCAACTTCCACACCCATATCATTAATTTTCACCTTCATTTATTTCATTTGAATGTGTACACTTATTTCCGAGTTGTATTTGGCCCCAATAACAATAATTATTATGGGGTTATATTTCATTATATTACCCCACACATAGATACTTCCCAAGTGGATAAATACACATAAAAGATGCCTCTCTTAATAATAGAAACATGCCAAATCTACAACTATAAATCTAGTTAGATTTTGGATATTTACACTCTTATAAAATATCCTAAAATTCAGAGATCCCTTGAAGTGTGTATGGAAACTATTATAATACAAAAAAAGATACTAAATGAGATCACTATAATTTCTATCATAGATATAAACAACATAAAATATAGCTAGTATAGAAACCATAAGATAAAGTATGAGACTAATGAATTTTCTAAATTATGTTGGAATAATACTCTTACCTCTAGTATCTTTTTACAGTTCTATCCCCGCATTAAATGTTGTAGGAATTGGCTATCAATCATCCATACATAAAAAATAAATAATTTATTTAAATATTTTTATTCAAATAGAACAATTAAATTTAAACCATATAATTCTTGTAAACCCAAAAATTATATTTAATCAACCAACATCGAAATTTGGAAATATTATATCACATTTTTTGATAAACTATTGAAATGTATTATAATAATAACCTTTAAATATAATATCATCAACACACAATATAAAAATAATCATAAAAGATTTAATTTCATTGATGTATTGGATCATTTCAACAATTCCTTTCATAAATTTTATATCCCCTATATAACTGTTATGCTTTGAATACCAGGCCCTTAGGACCCACTTTAATCTATAAAAAACCGATATAAATTTTCACAGACATTTTAAATTAATATCAAACCTAAAATAATAATGTTTTTCTATATTTAATCCATCTTCAATCTCTACATTAATGAATAAATAATAGAAAACTATATATTGATTTCATATTGTCTAGAAATGACCACAACAAGGAATATTATGATTTCCTTGAACATTGAAACATGTGAAACAATTTATTAAAAATTACCTCCATTAATATGGATATTACCCTTGAATAAATGTATAAATATGCTCATTGTCACATAATGATTTTTATTATACAATTTTTCCTGAAAATTCCACTTTTTCCCAATGAATGTTTTAACAAAAGGTAATGGACGAATGTCCCTGATGGAATTATACATAATTTTATCAGCCAACTTATTCATAATTTAAATAAATTCATTGTTTTTTAATCTTTTTTCCCATTGGTTTTGGTTTAAACTGAATATTATGTTATTTTTAATTGTCAAACCACGTATTTATTTTTGTTGGTTTGACTACCTATTCCACAAATCACAATTTTCGTCATGTTTTGATAAGAGTGGTTTGATCACCTATAATATTTTTTTTCAAAATTACACATCATTCTCAGATAGTTTTCTTATATAAAAAAATATAATTTAAATCATCACATGTTTCATTAGATTAATCATCTACTTCTATTTTTTCAATATTAACCTATTTTTCCCTCTTAAGACATAAAATCAACTAGTATAATTTTTCGAAGTCATAAACAAATATATATATATATTGATCATAAATTTTATGCTATTTTTAATATATTTTACAAAATAATATTCAATCAACTTATGACATATTTTAATCTAGCATATATAACCTTTCATAATAAAACAGTATCTAAATAAGACACCAAGTTCATCATTTTTTTACAAATTTACCATAGTTTGAGTATTTTATTATTATGATATAGAGGCTTAATAAAGTCTATAAAATAAATCAATGTATTATTTTTTAGATATAATTTTATATCATGTTATGTTTTATTTTTTTCCTCAAATATCAATAATTGGTGTTTGTACAACCATTTACACTTCTTCTGTGAAAAATGAATTTTGATATTTCAAATTTCACATGATTTTTCCCATATTTACAGTAATTGTTGATCCATTATATCATCATATAAATTCAATTTTTTTAATGAGGTATATATTGATTTTTAATACAATACATTCTATGAAAAAATTAAAATGTAATTTAATTATATTCATTTCCATTGGTAGATCAAATTTTTTAGTGTGCATTCTAATAACTATATCAACCCATCTATTATAAATCATGAACATCTCCACTTCATGTGACATGTGATTCATAAATAAAATTTTTTTAATTCATATATAATTATCAATTGTGGTTATAAAAAATTCATCTCTTGAGAATTTTTTTTCTCATTAGTGTTCACTCATTTTTTTAAATTTACATAACAAACATTCAATTTTATGTCTACTATTATCTTCTTCTCAAGAATAACTCTCCATTTGGATAAATTTTAAAAACCAGATCACTATCAAAAATTAATAGCTGTAATCAACTTATCCAAATTTATTTAGATATTTTAATCATCATTTTTTTACTAATATGTTAAAGTATTTTATTCCATATATTGTTATATACTATAGAACTAAGTTATTAAGAGTTATTATGATCTCTAATATAAATATAAATTCCAAATTATCCATTCCCCTCATATAAAACTCCTTCCACCTCCAAATCGTTTTATAAGTAACATATTTTCATAAATATATCATAATTAACTAATTATGAAAATTTTTTATTACAAAATATACTAAAATGGAGTCCATTAACAAATAAAATCCCTCATGGTTTATTTTATTTTTATTAATTAAAAAAACATTTCCCAACTGTTGAAATGAGATATAATTTATAATGGTTATTACTCCTCTATCAATTTCCATAAAAATTTTAGGACCATGGTATCTACCTCTTTATAGGATGTGAAAACTATATCATGCATCCAAGGCCTGAATTTACACTAGACCTATGATCTACCTCAAAAATAAATGAATTTTCTACCATGGTTTTTATAATAACTTGCATTCTCTAGAATCCTATTATTTTTTTTCATATAAGAATGGTTATAAAATAATCTACATGGTGAAATTAATATAGAACTCTTCAAAAAAATCCCATGATAATCTATTATGTTCTTTATATGTACAAAAAATATACTCTCAAATCCATTAGGCTTCCGTCTCAAATTAAATTATTTGATTCAAAGTATCACCTCATTAATTAATTTTTTTTGTTCCATAGAAATAATATATTTTACCGGAATCCATATTCATTACTCTCGTAAAATCCCAACAACATCATTATTCCATGAAAAAAGTTCTCCCCTAAAAATATGGTGCCGGAAAATAAAATTCATCTTGTTTTTTTGTATATTAGAATCCTTATTCTTCATAGTTTTTAGAGGATCAACATTATTCATTATGTTGTTAACATTCATTGATGTAATACTATAAATATCATGATTTTTCTCTAATAAGGTTTTCTCATATTTTCTTTTCAACATACATTGTTAGTTGAAATGTGTATGTTCCATTGTTTTTGAACAGGATGGAATTACAAGGGAATTTTAATTTTTAGTGATAATTGGATAACATGAATTTAAAATTGACCTTCAAAACAAAATTCCAAGAGTTGGAGCACTTCGACGTGTTGATGTGGAACTTGGGTGGAAGCCTGATTGGTCCCTTGGGGGTCCCATTGAGTTTGTGTTTTATCAGGATCCAAAAATCTGTGTTTCCATAGCTATGAATAGGGAACACTATTTGTCAAAAATTGTGTGGTCATCAGCAGAAAATTGTACGACCTACAAATGGTCGACAGATGTGGTGTGCACGAGTTGTGCACTTTTTTCCAAACTATTCTTATAGCATGCATAGGTTTTGACATATAGTATGTACGATGAAACTATTAAACGCATGGTTTGTGCATTGTTATGGTAATCCTGCGAGAGAAATCATGTGAGGTGGGTTCTATGGAAGGGGATTCCCCATGGCTGGTGCACTCGTTGACTAACTATTCACCCCAATCTATAAACTATATTAATTTTAATAAAATTAATGTAATTGAATATAAATTAAATCTAAACCTAACTACCCCTCTCCCCACTTGAGTCAAACGAAACACCCAACTCCCTCTCCCTCCCAACGTGCGACGCACCCCCCTCTTTGATCATCTTCATTTGTCAATTTCTGAATAGATTTCTTTGGATTCTTGCCTAATTCTTTAAGGTAAGATCGTTATACCTTAATTAATCAATTTTTTGGTCGATTTTCCATCTATCTATCATTTGGTGTTTATCAGTCGATCCCTAGGATTTTGTTTAAGTACCTTTCTGATTTCTCATTTGGTGTTAGGGCATGCAGTGAATCTCTCAGGACATCATTATTCTTGATTCATGGTTATTCATCAAAGGCGATGTGTATTAGACCACTTATGGTTCGTTTTCACCACTTGAGATTATTTTCCATCCTTCTTCTTAGTGTATAAATCATTTTTTTCGATCCATTTGATGATTGAAGGAACCTAGTGTTATTTATAGTTGGTTTGGTTGTACTTTATGTGGGTTATAGTTGTCAGAGTCCAAGGTGACATACCACAAATTCATGGGTTGTCATATTTATATTTATGTTCCCATATTATATTTATATTCACCCATGGTATTGAATATATATATATATATATGGGGCTATGTGTTCTTACGTATAATATAAAAAATACATACGGGTGTAAGTTGTCATGTGTATATGCATATATAAGCTATATATAAGGATACCCTTGTACACATTCATGACTATGTGAATATTTACATAAGATCATGGTCTCTGTATGTATATGTGATGGTGAATATGCTCGGAGGCAGATAACTGTAGCTTTGGGTGGTCACCGTCATGGATTGGTCTTCCTCTTGAGGTTTTATGCCATTCCTTTTCTCTTTTAATTTAATATTGCATCAAAATATACTTTAACGGGTATTGACTGTGCCTCTTGAAATGATGGTTAGTATAATAAAATAATTGTTTATGAATAATGTCATGACTTCATAATAAAAACCCCTATAATATTGTGTGATATCTTCTATGAAATATTGATTACTTATATATTTTATTTTTTGTTGATAGATTAGAATATCATTATTTTTCCATCATGTTAAAATTCAATATGTTTTATTTTCTCCAAGTATTGGGATATAGAATAATAAAGTAATAACTGGGAATTACATTGAACAACTATTAGATTAATGGGAAGGTATGGTAAGAATCAAATTTGGATCATGCTATGTAATTTCATGATTAAGCATGAATCTCTTTTTTATTATTATTCTCATGTGAGATAGATAGTTATATTCCATGTAATAGTTTATTTATGTTGGATAAGACTATTATAATGATTTGATCATATGATTTAATTGATGTTTATTCCATCTAATGTCTTTTTTATTCATGTTATGCATTACACATTGAAATTTCCATGTTAGTAATTGCGTGACATGCCTTTTTTGCATGAATTGTTCCTTCAACCACACTTTGGGAGTGTCATGGAATGTGATGTTACAAGTTTTGTCCATGAATTATATAAGTTATTTTTTAAATGAAATTGTAATTGAATTATTTTAAGGCATGGATGATACATGGATTCAAATGAGTAATCCTATGTATGGAATCAACGAGGCTTGATCATTATGCCCGAGTGACACTCATACTCATGTATGGGCTACAAAGGAAAAACATTGTGGGTTGACTAATAAATTTCAAGTGATACTTGGATCCCATAGAAGATTTATAAGATAAAATCAAAGGACAATGATAATTTATTCCATGGGTGATAATTTTCCATCTTTAGTGGACCACAAATGGAATATTTAATTCGTATTGATGTTATTCTACACCTATAGAGACACCATGTTCCTGAGAGGTTCTCTAGGGATGAGGTTGTATGGTGTTGGTTGATATGATTCATAGATAGATACCAAGATTCCAACATAGGAATTACTTTTATGGGACTACTTACTGTATTAAATAATAGATAAAATTCATTATATAATGTTTCTTAAAAGAGAAACCATGATCTTGGATTTGATTTTTTTATGATATATAGAATTATTACTTACATCAAATTGAATAAACATATTTGGATATAAATAGGATCCTGGTATTTATTGGAAATTTACATTCGAGTAATTCATTTTCATATATCTTAATTCACACTATATAATTAGTATTCACAAGTGGGAATGGGCTAGTCACCATGGGTGTCAGCCTACATAGATTATTATCTCAAACCTGTATTGGGATTCTATTTCACTGGGGTGTCTGAGTGGACCTTGTATTTAATGGATTGAGGACCGTCATTATTATTGTGTATTTGTATCTGGGAGTTAGGGGCACAAGACCGAGATAGAGATGATGATTCTCATAGAGATCACCCATTGGGATTTTCTTTTTTTCATTATTATGTACTGCACTATATCTTATAGAATGTTGTCTTTGAATTTATTCATTCATGTATCATCAACAATAGATGCATGATTTCTATAAACTATAATTCTCCACATTAATTCATTTATTATATTATTCTTCTGCTACATTTTGATCATTTACTTATTAATTATGATTTGTTCTGATATTTATTCTGATTATTCCATTGTTCTACTCTAATAAGTGGGTATAGTCTCCCCCTATCACCTCTTAGGACCCTCCCTACTTGTCAGAAGCCTATGGTATATGGAGAGATGTGGTTGAGTCCATGCGACCCACTGGTATGGTAACTATCTTCGTGGTCAGTTAGGCTGGGTCATTAAGTAGTATCATAGTTTAGTTATACATTTTTATTACTTTTTTGGTCTTGTAGATAGAAGACTGGGAATTTGTTGGTGCTTTATAAATATCCATGTTTGGGACTGATCGTCCCTCCCATGGAGAAATAACCCAAGTGTCCTAGCATGGGAATTGATGTTTATATTGTTCGATGTTATAGTTGATATAAATTTACATAGAGTGATTGGATAACATTTCAAAGATTATTAATATGTGAATTTAAAATATATTACCCTTGTTCTGATATGGCAATGAATTAACATGACATGAATTATTATATGCACATAGAGAATTCACATTTCATGTACATCTCATGCCACATAGTTTCTTTATCCAGTTTCTGGATATGTATGATTGTCTTCCTTGAGTGATTTTATACATAGATTTTTATATATTCATGAAATTATTTAGCATTAATATTTAGATAACATGAATGGGTGTTTAATTACCATGTTGATCTGTTTTCATGATTATGTTCCATGCATAACTATTTATTTAGAAACAATTGTCTATATATTATCCTTCCCTTCTTGTTTTCATGCTTCCATGTGGTTAATGTCCATTATTTCATTCCTAATTATGATGTTATAAAGTTGGATCATATATTGAATTAAATTTTTGTGATTTATATGGGAGATAGTTTATAATTATAAGTTGTATGGGCTCCGTACAATTAGGAAATTGTGACATGTATACTCAAACAATCTCCGGTCCATTATAAATATTTATAAGTTTATGTAAAAATGAAAAAAACTACTAATGTTATATTTTAAAGATGAATGATTTGATTAAAATGGTCACCAAATGAAAATCTATTGAGTGTATGGATTCTTTATAGATTGGTATATGGCCACCCTTGGAATTAAACACACACACACACACACAGACACATATATATATATGGACATGTGGTATGTTTGTAGTGGTTAAAATGAGAAGGTAGTTTAAATTCAATCTCAATGAATGGATTCCTTCATAATAGATTGTGATTAATTTCCTAATTTACAACTGTACCCAATTAGGTCATTGGGGGAATTTATTATGATATAACACTTTTAGGGAGTTTTAAAACGTTTAAAATTAAACAAATACTATTGGGTAGCTTTTTGGAGAACCTATGATAGTTTACTAAGACCCGCATAGGTCACTATATCGCTTAAAAATAATTTATATAGAAAATTTTGTAAATATGAAATAATTTTAATGAATCTTAATGTATAAAAAATGGTAATTTTGATAATACTTTCCTTTTATCCTTGACCTATAAGAAAAAATAAATTCCAAGTGCCATGTTTTATAAAATGTTAGTTGGGGTTTTGTTTTAATTCTTTAAAATACTTTAATGATTAATTGAATTATTGATGTGGACTTTAAAATGTAACATATAGTGGTTTTATTTGTTTGAACACTCATGAAAGGGTAGTTTAAATGATTCTAGTGTTATTACCTAGAATATATATGTGATAATTTATCTATAGGCTAATTCATTTTATAAATGGATTAAATGAAAGGATATTGTGATTAGTGGAATCGGTTTGGTGTGAACTAGTGTTGGGGTTGATGATTATTCATTATAAGGGGACATCCAATGGTAGGTAGTATCCTTATATCTAAAAATTCTTTATTAATATTCGGAATCGTTTGATGCCTAGTGTCGTTCGGGGTAAATTTTCTCTTTTGGGTTTCTTTTATCTTAAACGACACTCTGTTTTTGATGGGTGGACGTTTCATATTTGACCACTATTTTAGGCATGACTAATATGTGATTCTTTTTTTATTAGTCTATACAGTCCTCAGTCAAGGTAAAATTCATAGTAGGTCTCATGACCTAGTTTATTTTCTTAGTCCACTCAAGAGGTCATCATAATTTTTATTGTCATATAATAATGTGACTTTAGAAAGTTTCAATTAAAACAACTTTGTAGGTGGATTCATTTGGAGGAAATCCTATGGACAGTGTTAAGGTTGTGTCACCTCTATTATAAATATTTAGATATAATATTTTTATATAATTGGTACCCATCATGTTACTAAATGTTGAAACATACTGGTTGAGTTCACTGATATCATTGAGCCTTGCACAATTTAGGGTGTTCTCAAGTCAACTATGGAGTATAGTGGCCTCATCCATAAAGTAATCAGGATTCCCCAATTATTGGTAGGATATTATAAAGACTCCATTTTTTGAATCGTTGGTCAAATTGGTTTTTGTTTTCATTTTAAATTATATGACTACGTGATCATGACTCAGAGTGCCGTCATAAATTCGATTGTGGTGTTGATGAATTAGATGGCCTATGATCAATTGGTATATCCTTATATATGATGAGTAGGACCATCCTAAGGTCTGTATAATCACAATAGTTCGATTATATATTTCATTCCTGATAGAAGGAACACCAATATTTAAAACCATTAAAATGCATACTTCTGTTTTCAAGTGCCTTCGAGGCTTTCTAGTTTTAATTTGGGTTGGTTCTTAGTTAATATCACAATGATTATGAGGTTGGTTGTGTGAGCAACACTTTAGAAAGTTTGTTAGTCTTTTATGAGATTCAATTATAAAGCGTGAATGTCTCTTCGGAGACATTTCAAAAAATTGGAATGACACAGTCCAATTTTTTTCAATTATAAATCGTGAATGATCATGGGATTCCTCCAGTGGTACATTCATTGTGATCCATTAATTTCCATGTGTCAGCATGGTGAAACCATTATTATTATAAAGAAGTTCACCTGTACTGGTTTGACTGATCTTCATGGTGATCATTGGTATCCTCTTAATGTACTCTTTATTAATATAAAATAATTCCCCCTATCTTATTATCATCCCAAATGCACTATGAGAGCATTGGTGTTACTCCATGAAAATATTTTAAAATATGTAGTTCTATTTTGAGGTATCTATCTATGTTGTATGATGGATTCAAGAATATTTTTAGGTTTTTTTAGTGTAGAGTGATACATGGGTTCCCATGTAGGAATGCCTTGGAGAACTCTTGGATATCCAACGTTACCATTGATGTGACCTATATGGGATAACCCTCTGGTATCAGTCAATGTTTTGATGTTGACGTCTTGGATTTTACTGACATCTTACATGGAAATACAGAGTATGGACTACCTTAAGATAGTTCCCCATACTCCATCTAGTTGAACCGTGATTATCTCATTCATGTAGTTAATAATTTAGGTGATATTTAACAGGTAATGAATTCCAGTGGGCTAGAACAAGGATATAACTTTTTTCATCCACATATATGATAGTTTAAATAACCATGAAATGGTTTGATATGTGGACACCCAAAGTCTGGTATGTACTTCAATTGACACATTCACTATAAATGTGATATTTCATGGGATGAATGAATTCTCATTCTGTTGAAATCAATTCATGTAGTCTAATCTAAGCATCTTCAAGGGAATCATCCTATACTAGATAGAATTGTTTCCCTTCTTGTTAATTTATATGTTTATATTGAAATGTTCTCAAACATGTCAGTAGTTTAAGGTGAATGTAGTGTGGATGTTAGTTATGTATTCCAAGAAAGATAACACAACCAGTTTTTTTGGTTGATCAAGATTCAATCATTCCGTTTCAGTGAGGTCTTTCACATGACCTTATATATAATCATGTTCTCCCTATTAAGGAAACCGTTTGAGTAGAATTGTTAAAACTCTTAAGTGAACTCAATCAAATGAAATTTCGATGGAATAGGTTTTGTGGTTCAAAATTGGACATTTAATTATTAAAGCCTAACGTGTGGAGCACCTTTCGTATGATGTTAACGATATTACTAAGTGATCATGTCTTTCATTAGGTGGGATCGGGTATGAATTGCTTTGATTTTTCAGTTGTAAAATATGTATTGGATAAAATTTTGATGACTTCAATTCCATAGGCTTATGAAAAGATTTTAGGTTCATTTTACATTTTCAAATGAAACATGACCATTTGAACAAAACATCGTGAACCTTTTAGGTAAGGTGGTGTCTTCATCATTTTCCCATAGATTTTTGGGGATGCGATTTTCTAAGGTGGGGTGTTCATAAGGTTCCATATTTTTAAACTCGAAATAATTCTATGTTAATTTGATTTTTTGGAGATTATTGGATGTGGGTTTTTTAAAACCAAACAATAGAATTAAATTACGAGAGTTGGAACACTTCAACATGTTGATTGTGAACTTGGGTGAATGCCCGATATAACACTTGAATGTTTTAATGAAATATTTTCTCTAAAAAAATTTATTCAATAGCTTTCATTTCAAGACATACTAAGTTTATATAAGCCATGAAATTACCTTAGTATAAAATGACTATTTTTTCCTAGTCGTTAGGCTATCAGTAAGAAATATAACTAACATATGTAAATGTATGGTGAATCCATTCCCTAACAATTTTCCTTGTCTTAGGGTTTGAATAAACCCTGTGGGATGTATAGAAACCTATATCTTCAGAAGGGTAATGTTCCACCTCTTAATGGTGAATCCATTTTAAATTAATATTTTTAAACATTAATAAATTTTTTAAGACAACATAAAAATTTTATTCGGAATCGAGACGTAAATATTTACTTGGGATTTATTTTATAACATTTCTATTAACTTTTATTTTTTGATGAATAATAAAAATACAATAAATGTTAATTGAAAACAAATTTTTTCATCATAATAATTTAAATAGTTAAATTATATTATTTAGTTATATTAATTTATAAATATAATATAGTTTTATCATTCAATATAATTTATAAAATTATCATTAATTTTACATTTAATTAAAATGTAAAATCAATTAATTTTTTTTCAATGTTTTAACATTGAAAACGTGTTCCCTCTTTCCGACAACGAGGATACTTTTAAAATAATTAAAAAAACATATGAGTTTTGGATTTTTTTAAAATGGATTCCATATATTTAATCACATGGTTCAAATTATGGAAATAGTTTTATTTTATTTTTGGGAAATATTAATATTTACGTCTGTAATTTTTATTAATACTATAATGGGATAAATCTTGTAATTAAGGGTAAGAATGCTATTATTATGTTACAATAACACATTTATTAACTTTATTGGATGAGTTTTTTTTGAAAAATCATCCTTGTTTAAAAATTGTGTCCTTTTGAAGACACTTGGATGTCATTATGACATTTAATTTATTTTATTTAAAAAAAAGATAAATATATCTCACTAAAATTTTAATAAAATAATCATTCATTATATTTGGTAATACAGAAGATAAATTCGATTATAAATACTCATTTGAAATATATATATATTTCTTTGTCCTGGTAATTTATATTTAATTTTATAAATTAAATATTTAACTTTAAGACATATAATTTGATGATGTAAAAATTAATAAATATATGTAAAATCAATAATTTTTTTATTAAAATATTAATAACCTTAAAAGGACCCAAACACATTACCAAATCTTATTAGATGGGTATATATCGACCTTAACCATCCAAGAGATTGGTTAGTGACTATTTGGAGCATGAAATAAGAGATTGTGACACTTATATTATTTTATTTAAAGTGATGTTAAAGTTCTCACATTCATATTTTAATTAGTATAACATTATAAATGTTGGATTTTTCAGTAGATAAATTAGACTAAATATATTCTTATTAATTATAGTAGATTTAACCTTATCATAGAATTATATATTTAAAAATATTTTATAAAATAATTACACAAAAGATTTCTAATAATTCTTTATTAACAGAGATATCAAATACAAGTTATTAAAATTATTAAAATGAATATAAATTAGTTTAAATAATATGCCCAATGGATTTTCTATATTTCCTTGACCTCTTATGAATATAATAAAATAGTTTTTTCGAAGATAACCTTTTTTATTATTATTTTTAAAAATCAATGAATTGAATAGTGTCAAAATTGGCACTATTGATTGTTTATCAAAATAATTTTTTATTAAATTATCTAAAAAACATAATACTTTTATAAAAAAATATATAATAATTATTTTATGGTCGAAAATGTTATATTTTACCTCTTTGGGGACTAATATAAATCCAGTAAGTAAATATTTCACCCTTTTAATATTGAAATATTTTTATCTTCTTTAAAATTAAATAGAATAACGAAGTGTTAATTAAAATTATAATTCTTAAAAGGATAGAAACACTATTATAAAATTTATTTGTTGATGATATTAAAAACATAACTCTTTTAATCTTCATAATTGGGATCTTTTGGAGGTCTTTAAGAAGGGAGTTATTTTATTATAAATTAATATTTTTTGATATCCCAAAAGTTCCACTCACCTCAATTATAAAATGGCACTCCTACCACAGATATTCACTTCACATTGATCAATAAATATCTGGAATAACCTACCACTTAACCTTCTAATATTCACTAGTAATGTTCTATAGGTTTTTTCCTTCTTTAGAATCCAACTGTAGTGCTTTAAGAGTATATTTAAAGGAATCACATCGAAGAGGAGGTAATAATCTTTACCGATTATTTCAAACTTATTTCCTCTTCTAATTATTCTAAATGAGTATTTAATTTTAACTTAGTAACAAAAATTTCACTTATATTCTAATATGAAATTTTAATTATGATGTAACCTTATTCCACCTTCTATCAATCATATGAAAAATGAAATCATCATGCCTACGTACGTACGGCTTACCATCTATACGCTGTGGTGTAATGTGTTTTTAACCACCACCTAAAATGGATAGATGTAATGATAAAAAAAATAAAATTATATGATTTATATTTCAATATATTAAATATAAAATATTATAAACCACCCAATTAAATATTATTCCAAAAATATGGAAATGATAACGTCACTCATTCGTACGTATGGCCTATAGTCTCCACGATGCGATGTGATTCATTCTACATGATCGTAATTAAATCATGATTATATAAATTTATGGAATGAACATATATGATATATATATATATATATAATTTTAATATCATATTGGAATTATATAACTATGATATTTTATTAATAACCTGAACATATTAAAAAAACGTGCATAATAAAATGAAGTAGTTAATAACGGAATAACAATTAATAGTGAAAGGTTATTAAAAATGGTTGATTATATGATCATATATGATATCATAAAAATTACCATGATTAATTAAATAATTAAATAACAATATTTAAATGAATATACAGGAGGGTTGGATACGTAAAATGGAAATTAGACCTATGGTAATGGATAATTCCGTAATATAATTATTATCTGATATTGTATATATGTAAGTATTTAATAGGGTATATTTATTATCCATATCCCTGTATCCTAAATATTTAATATTATTTATATTCTTTTATAAATTATTTAAATCAAATTATACCCATTTGGGATTATTTTTTAAATGGTATGGAATAAATTTTTATCTTTATTTGATATGAGACACGTTTTGAATATACCGACAAGATTATGAGGAGAATTATTTTTTAATGTATACAGCATGAATGGATTTTTATATCTTCATAAAAACTTATTTCCATGATTCTTATACTAAATTATTTAAATATTATTTTCAAAGAAATTATTTTATTATAAAATTTTGCGACATTTTGAGATAATAATATTTTTTGAAGAAGAAAGGATATTTCCCTCAACAATTAATATAATGTCTTTTATAAAAATTATTTTTCATTTATGATGACAATGTTTAAATAAGGTTATGTATATATCCATATTATTAAAATAATTTTATTGTGTTAATTATGGAATTATTTTTATGAAATCCATTTTTTTATAGAGAATAAGAAAGAATGATGTTAACAAAACCCATTTTTACCTTGGGTTATGCTATGATGAATGATTTATGATTTTGTGGAATACATAATAATGAATTAATAATGGTATGGGTGATACCTATATATCCATCCAATTCATTTGGTAAATATTTATATATCATGAGATTGACACGACTGTAATGACAAGTAAATCAGGTTTAATAATAGAGGGCTGGAATGAAGAGTGATCTCAGTTCTGTTCGGGACATTATCCTATATGATGGTCTTAGCAATGAGGCTTGACTAATAAGAAATGATTTGTAGTGATTATGTGTATTCCCCCAAAATTTCATGTATTATTTTATAAACTTCATGATTACATTTAACATTTCTGATTCAACACATGCCATGATCTTATGACCTTTTATATATAGGATAATATTTTAAAATGGTATGTTTTTAAGTCCAATGACTATGATAGGATTTATAACTTCCCTGCTTAACCTTACTGAGTATTTTAACTCACATTTTCATATGTTTTTATTCCCTAGGTCATAAATACGGATATTAAGTAAGACAGGTCAAAAGGATGTCTAGTTATGAAGAAATAAGCAGGAGACAGTGTAGATGTTTTTTATGTAGTTGTTTATGTTTCCCAGTTTCTAAAGACACTATACCTATATGTTTATATCATGTATTTTTCATATTTTTAATGAATATTATTCAATTTTGAATTAAAATCAATTTATGTAACTTATGGTTCGTTATAGTATGTATCAGAGGGAAAGTTATAATGAACCTTATGAAACACCATTGATAAAACCATACTATAAACCCAAGGATATATAAATTTAAAGGTTACAATTGCTGTGTTTTAGAAATGATCATGAATAACCTAGGATAAAACTAAATATGTCGTAAAATGAAATTTTATTCTTGATTGTGCGGCTATCCTATTATGATTCATGTTTCACAAACTATGCTTCTTGGTTTTAGTCAATGGTGGGAACATGTAGGAAACATGTTAATATTGAATGCTATAGGTAATGGAATTATTTTTCTTAAGAGAAACCAAATTATATTGGAGCTAGAATGAAAAATATTTTAGCTTTGATGACAAAACATTCTCAAGATATAATTCATACATGACTTCCAAACGAGCAAAGTAGGGAACAAAATTCTATAGAGTCCTTCATAAGGTAGTTTCCACCTTCTTTCAATGGGACTTCTAATCCATTTGTGGCTAAATAATGAATCTATACCACTGAAAATATATTTTCAGTAATCCAATATTTAGAACATGATAAATTAATCTTGGCATTCTAACATTTGATAAATGAAACTGATCAATAGTTGAACATTATCTATAATATGAGGAAATGATATGAAATTGAATCCATGGATTGTGATGAGTTCAATAACTTAATTTTCAATAATTAGTTTCATCGTATTATTCGAACAATGACGGGTAAGAACAACCTTGAACATATGAAAATGGACAATGAATCTATTGGTACCTATGAATAAAATTTTACAAGACTTGTATTGTATGATTCTGGAATAATTATCTAACCTAAGAGTAAAATTGATCGATTCATTAGTGGTTTAAAAACAAGTCTCCAAAGGTTATTTTCTAAAAGAGATTTCAATAACTATGAAGAAAATAATTTAATGTGATCTGAAGGATGAAATGGATATTGGAGTAACTGATCTGTCCTGTGGGTTTGATAAGAAGAGAAAATTGGAATTTAAAGGAAAATCTTAATACCACACTGAAAAGACGTTGATTTTTCCATTATTCTCATAGTATGGAAATAAACATGGATGGAATGTCCTTAAAGGGAATAGTAAATGTTTTAAATATGGAAATGAAGGTCACCACGTAATTTAATGTAGAATTGATGGGTAAAAAATATGTACTGATTTAAATAGAGAAAAGGCTACACCTAATGAACTTCCTACACTTCAATGTTTCAAGTTCAAGTAAATGGGGAATTATTCCCATCAATTCCCTAATCATAGGATTATTAATGATAATCGATGTCAGTATATTATTACGGTCAAAGACAATGGCTAGTCACATGTGACTACTATTAGTGATGTGGAGTGTGATAATAATGTTGTTAGAGTTACACATACCATCCACTCTAATGTTGAAAATGTTTTATTTCATTATGAATCCACCCACTCTTTTCTTTTTGAAGATTTTTATAACAGTTTTATAGTATTACATCAATAATTATATATTGAGTTAGTTGTGAGAACTTCTAATTTCACTACGGTAGCATCAAAATGTTAAAATTCATCCATGGTTTATGTTAATGGGAAATTGTTTCCTGAAAATCATGCGATCCATCCTATAGTAGAATTTGATGTGATTCATGGGATGGAGTGGATTTCTCTGTTTAGAGATCATATCAATTTTCAATGTTAGGATGTCACATTTCATATTCCAGACCATTCTATGATCATCTATAAATGCAAGGATGAATATAACATTCCTATTGAAATTTCATCCATCTTAAGAGTATTTGTCAATATAAATGAAAGTTATATATCTTGAATGGTTGTGGAGAAACTCACATTTAAGAACACACCCATTGTATGTCAGTTTGATGATGTATATCACACTACAAGAAAACAATGTTTTATCGGCAATTTTAATAAATGCTGGTAATTTCTTTTAATCAAAAATTTATTCGAGGTATTTAAAAATGCAGCGAAAAAACTGGTGCTAATTTATTTATCATATTTTATTATTTTTTTTTAAAATATCTTCTACAAAATTTCAATTTTTTATCAGTGGTTTTTTTAAATCCACCGCCATATAGCTACGGTTTTTTGAAAACCGCCTTAAAATTTATGAATTATTTTTATAGAATTTTTAAAATATAATTTATTTATTTATTATTTATTATTTTTATTATTATTATTTATAATAAAATATGTTTATTATTGTTAATGTTCTATATTTATAATGTAGAAATTAATTAATATTTATAATTATTATGAAATAATATTTTTTATCTCAGAAAAAATATTCAATAAGTAGAAGAACAAATTTCAGCCTCAAATGACCATAACATTTGATCCAAGAGTCCATTTCAGTTCCACAACCAGTCAAATAGATGCTTCTAAAATGAGAAAAAAACAAGTTATATTTAAATCATTTGATAATCCAAATAAAAAAATATATTCAGAATTCAACAGTCTAAAATCAAACCCAAACTTCAAATGTCCATAAATTTTCATTCGGGTGACCGTTTGAGCACTATTACATATCAAATCAAATCTGACAACGATCTATATGCTGCTTTGGTTAGGTAAAAACATTATATGTATTGTACCCATTTTTATTCCAGCAGAATGGCCCAAAAGGCCTCCAAAACAGAAGTTTTAGTTACAGTCACCGATTTTTTAAAATTCCAACGGTTATAACTTTCGATCGAGGTGTCTGTTCGGCATTTACCACATATAATATCGAAGCTCATTTCACGATCTTCGATTTGACTAGTTCTGGCACTGAAAAATGAGTCTCAGATCATATTTTATGGATATTTCAGTGTTTTAGGGTTTTAAGAGGTTCTTGCCATTTTATGATTTATTTATATATTTATTTATTTAATTATTTATTATTAATTAATAAATTATAAATAAATTATTAATTTTTATCTTTCATTTATTATTATTTATTTATTTATTTAATATTTAATATTTATTTATTTATTTACAATTTAGATATTATGTAAAAAAAATTATTATTTTATTTTTATTTTATTAATTATTAATTATTTATTATTCAGTTATTATTCATTATTTATTTTTTATTTACTTATTTGTTTTATATTATTTGTTTAGTAATTAATTAATAATTAATAATTAATAATTAATAATTTCTTATTTATTTCTTTATTATAAATTATTAATAATATGTTATTAATTATTATATATTATTAATTAATATTTATTTATTTATTTATCTATTTATTTATTTATTTATTATTTATTATTTATTTATTATTTATTATCTATTCTTTATTCATTAATCTTTAATATTTATTCTTTATTCCTTATTCTTTATTCTTTATTTTATATTTATTTAATTTTAATTTTTAAATATTATTTTATTATTAGTTTAATATTAATTTATTATTTATTATTTATTTATTATATATTGATTATTTATAAATAAAATATCAATTAATTTTTAATTATTTATTAAATATTTCATATTGCATATTGCATATTAAATATTAAAATTTAAATATTAACAACTAAATAAGAATTATTAATTTTTTAATTATCAATTATCAATTATTAATTATTGTTACTTAGTAATTATTAATTGATTATTATTAATTGATTTATTTATCTATTTTTTTGTATTTATTTTTGTATTTATTTATTTATTATTTATTTATTTTTTATTATTTATTCATTATTCATTATTATTTGTTATTTGTTATTTATTAATTTATTTTTAGTTAACCAAATATTAATTTATTATTAGTTTATTATTCATTCATTATTTATTTAGTACTTATTTATTTATAATTTATTGATAATATATTAATTATTTATTAATTATTTATAAATAGTATATATTGAATATTAAATATTAAATATAAAAATTTAAATATTAATTATTAATTAAGAATTATTAATTTTATAATTATCAATTATTTATTATTATTATTTATTTATTATTATTAATTAATTTATTATAAATGATTTATTTATCTATTTTTATTATTATTATATATGTATTATTTTTTATTTATTAATTACTATTTAGTAACTAGTAATTATTAATTATTAATTATTATTTTATTAATTTATTTTCAATTTTAATAAAATTAATTTTTTATTATGTTATTATTCATTTATTATTTATTTCTTTATTTATTCAAAGTTCATTATTTATTAATTATTTATGAATTATTTATTAATAATTTATAAACTTTTTATAAATTTTTAAATATTAAATTTTAATTATTAGTTATTAGTTATTAGTTATTTTTTATTTTTTATTAATTACTTTTTACTATTTATGATTTTTTATTTTTTATTTCTTTTTTATTATTTTTTATAGATTATTAAATTATTTCTCTATTATTTATCAAATTTTTATTAATTTTTTTATTTATTTATCATATATTAAATTATTTTTTAATTAATTTATAATTTATACATTACTAATATATTATATGTTATATGTTATATGTTATATGTTATATGTTATAAATTATAAATTATAAATTATATATTATATATTATACAATATATATTATATATTATATATTGTGTATAATGTATAATGTATTATATATTATGTATAATATATTATCTAATATAAATTATCTATTACATAATATATAATATATAATATATAATATATAACACATATTATATAATACATATTATATATTATTTATAAGATATAGTATATTATGTATTAGATATTATGTATTATATATTATATAAAATATATTATGTCTTATATATTATATGTTATATATTATATGATATAAATTATATAATATATATTATTAATTATTGATTAGTGATTATTGATTATTGATTAATCCTTATTGATTAATATTTATTAATTAATTATTATTGATTAATAAATATTTAGTGTGTATCTATTTGTTATCTATTACTTGTTTTTTCAATTGATATATATATGTATAAGTATATTAAATTTGATTTATTGACCACATTAAGAGCATGTTGGAGTGGTAATGTCTTTAGATATTAAGCAAAAGGTAAGGGCTTCAAATCTCACCCAATGCAGAATTTCTATATATGGCATGGGTATGTACATAGACATGGACTTTTGATTGGAGATGGGCATGTGTGAGGTAATAATAATTAAATAAATATATTTTGAAAATAAATAAATAAATTACGTAAATAAATAAATATATATATATATATACATTATGAAAATAAAAATAAATAAAAATTAATTAATTAATTAATTAAAAAAATAAAAATAAAAATAAATAAATAAATGAACTACGAAAATATGAAAAATATGAAAATAAATAATTTACAAATATAAAAAAATTAAAAATAAAAATAAAAAAAATAAAAAAACATTAAATACGATTTAGTGATGGTTTAAACCGCCGCTAAATCGTTCTACGACTGTTTTCGAAAACTGCCACTATTTATTTCCAAACACTTTATTTATCGGTGGTTTTCCAAAACCGTCGTAGAACGATTTACCTGCGGTTTAAACAGCCGCAAAATGAAAAAAACGCTACTAAATACCAAATTTGGCATAGGGCCTAGAATAATTTACAGGTCTTCCACCCAATCGTAATGTGGAGTTTTCAATAGAACTCATATCAGGTGTTATACCAATTTCAAAGACACCTTATTGAACGCACCCAACTGTGTAACATGAATTACATAAGCAACTCTAAGAGAATCATAATAATGGATTCATATGCCCCAGTGTTTCACACTAGGTAGAACCTATTCCGTTTGTGAAGAAGAAATATGGATTAATGAGACTCTATATTGATTATCTAGAATATAACAAGATCACTATCAAGAAAAAATTTCATCCTCCATGCATTGGTGACTTATTCGACCAACAACATGGAACTCAATAATTTTCCAAGATTTATCTTCATTCATGATATCATCAATTAAGGGTCAAGATGGATTATATACCAAATAAAACATTCTATACAAGTTAAGGAAACTGTGAATTTGTAGTGATGTATTTGGTCTTACTAATACCCCCAATATCTTCATGGATCTAATAAATAGTCTATAGAGACTATCTTGATCAGTTTTTTTAGTCATTATAGGTGATATTCATTTCTATTGAAAATATAAGGAAGAGCATGAAGGTCACTTGGAAATTTTATTGAAGACCATGATAAAGGAGAATGTTTTTGAACAATTAACCACATGTAGATAATGGATTCAAATAGTTTCATTTTTGGGTCAAACAATTTCAAAATATGGGATAAATATAGATCCAGCAAAAGCATAAGTTATTTAATGTTGGTGGAGACCAAAAATGGTAACTGAGATCTGATTTTTTCTTGATTTCTCTAGATATCATTGATGTTTTGTGAGCGATTTATCACGATTAACTATTTCACATACCAAGTTGACCTTGAGAGGAGTTATGTTAATTTGGTTGGAAGAATGTGAAGATAAATTCAAAGACCTCAAATGAAGAATAACAAACACACATTTTCACACACTGACCTGTTGTGGAGGATGGTTTGTGATCTATATTTATGCATCCAAAATTGTGTTAGGATGTGTTTTAATTCCATATTTTGTTTTGATAGCTTCAGCATCTTGATAATTAAATATCCATGAGAAAAATCACTTAACTCAATATTTATAGTTTGCTGTCGTAATATATTAACTAATGAAATTGTGGTATTATATTTATGGTGAAAGGTGTCGTATTTATAAAGATCATAAAAGTATAAAGTATATTTTCACACAAAAGAAGTTCATTATGTGTCAAATAAGATAGTTGGAGTTGATTAAAGATTACAACTGCTCAATAAATTTCCACCATATGAATGTGAACAAGGTGGCATTCGCTTTCAGACAAAATGACCTTGCTACCTTATCCTTGATTATGATAACAATAGAACTAATATTGATGGATTTGTAAAGTATGGATCTTGAAATTTTAAAGGAAGTGGATAAATATTATATTTCTCAATTGAATATTCATCCATTATTATAGTAGATGATTAAGGAGGTGCATGAAGATGATGTAGAGCTAAAAATGAAGGTGATAAATGTTCCTGAATTCAACCTTGATTTTGATGGAAAAATAATTTTCAGGATTTGGGTTTTTATTCCTCACATTCTTGAATTAATGAAGGAGATATTGGATGAGGCTCATAGTTCTTCATTCGATATTCACCCTAGAAGCAAAAATATGTACATGGACCTGGATGTGTATTTATGGTGAGATGGAAAGAAAAGAAATGATTTCTAATATGTCACTCGGTGTTTGGTTTGTCATCAGGTTAAAAATGATAGGTAAAATTTTAAGGGTATCTTACAACCATTTCCCATAAGAGAATGGATATGGGAAAACATCACAATGATATTTTGCATCACACTTCCAAAAACATCAAAAGTCAATAATGCTATATGGGTTACAGTTGATAACTTTACTATGTTGGAACACAACATTTCATTTATAGTGGATTTCTATCTTGATCATAATTCCAGAATATAAGTAATGGAAGTTGTAAGATTTCATGGAGTACCACTTTCCATATTTTTGCTCGGGATCTAAGGATTACATCAATGTTATAGTGAATTCTTCAGTAATCTCTTGATACTAAGTTATGTTTCTTCATTTATTATATTCCCCAAATATAAGATAAGTCTATGAGGGAAATTAAAACTCTGGATGACATGTCGAGATCTTTCTCTTTGAATTCCAATGTTGGTTGGGATCATCACCAATAATTGGTGTAATTTTCATAAAACAATTGATTTTATTGTAGTATTCAGATGGATCCTTATGAGGCCCTCTATGGAAAGAAGTAGATATATCCATCGTTATGGGATTTCATTGGTGAAATAAATTTATTAGGACCTGATCTTACTAATGATATGGATAAAAATATCTGATGTATTCAACTATATATAAGAGATTATTAGCTTCAACACATTAAGGTCGAATAGAATGACCTATGGGAGAAGTGGATATTGATTGTGATTACAAACCCGGGCAATTTTATCCGAGCGACCACAATAGTCTATCACCACCGCACGCCATACCCTTAGGTCATATGCGGGTGTTATTATGGGTTTTGTAACAAGAGAAAGATGGTTGGGAAATACTCCTTTTCGTGGGTGTCTGCAGTATGTGGAAGGCACGCAACCAGGCATGTCACCTTGGGTCTCGCCACTACCACCATGGTTTTCTTCTCTAGCCAAGATTTCTCATCACTGTACTGGCCTCCCTTTATAAGCACCATGAAGCCTCGCCCTCCCTCTATCGCTACATTAATAGAGTGGGTCTTCCATCATTTTCTACTCCTCCGAAGAGTGGCGCCTGGGTGAGATGGAACCCCCCCCCCCTCTTATGGGCTCAAACATAACACATATGGGGCCTATGGACATGGGGAATGAAGGGAGGCGGGGCTGTTCAGGACCCCTCAGAATCAGTCATTCTGGCCTTCAATGCTTTATACGGAGAAGGAGACTCCCTGGTGGAATAAACGTAGGTGATGCACAGTGGCATTGAAATTTGTCTTTCAAAATATATTCCCTTGACTTCAGTGGAAAAAAACACTAAAATCATTTGGGATTCCCTCATGTGTGATATCCCCCCCCACCCCTGTTGATGATCACCTACATCATTCGCAAATGCAGAGCGCTGATTCCTAGTTACACTGCTGTCTTTCACACATGGCGAGAGGGTAACCATTTGGCTGACGCTTTGGCCGCTATAGCATCCCATGACCACCCTATTTTGGTGCTTAACTCCCTTGTTTCTATTCCTTTGGTTGGTGTGGACGTTGCAATTAAGTATGCTCTTGGGCTTCACTTCTTCCAGCTTCCTTTACCTTTATTATTTATTTTAACTCAGTTGGATCTATTGGTCTTGTTCCTTATAGGGACGGTGGGTTTTTTTCCTCACTTTCATTGTTCATCTCTTCGAAATTATGAAATAATTTATTATATATATAAATGATAATATAAATTTTATGATTAATATTGTGATTTTTAATAAGGATTGAAAGCAGTTCTTGTCAAAACCCCTGAATTTTCGATAAATGTCGAATTTTTTAATGTATAAATTCACATACTTAGAAAATTTCATAGATAAAATGATTTTTATTTTGGGAATCAGGATGTTAAATTTCCGATTGGTGAATTTTTCATAATTTTCTGAGACATTCAAATGTTTGGGTAAAAATTAAATACCGTTTAATTATATAATGTGTTTTATAACATCATAATGACCAAATAGTGACATAATAAAATAATATAAATGAGATATGAGGCCAATATATTTTTTAAGATTAAAATAATGTAATTTTAGTTTTGTTTGATTTATCTTACAATGCTTTACTGGACCCTCCATGTCTTATAATACATTTTAACTTTTTTTAATGATTTCCTTGAGAGTGTGACTCCCCTCCACATAAGCATACCTAATATTTTAAATTGTTCAGACATAGGCCTAATAAAATAATTTTTTCCACTCCCCTTTTGAAAAAATCCATGGGAATAAACTAGGGGCTGGTTTTTTGAATAGATTAGATTAATTTGTGGTTTCCCAAACCTAAATAATAAATAATGTTCTCCCTTTTCCTATATAAACCCTCGCAAGATCCCACTTAATCATCCCTCAAATCCGTTGTAACTCAACCAACCATTTCCCACACCTCTCTAGAATCATCCCCAGGTGCCCCAATCATCCAAGAACCTCTCTCAAGCCTCTCCCAAGCCTTTGAAATCACACTTATAAATAAGGTAATTATTCCTCTCTCATTTTTTTCCTAGTCCCTTTATGTTTCTATACCATTTTCATTTAAATTAAAAATTTTGGGGTATGATTTATAACCATAAATATACTTCCCACATTATATTGGAATGTTGAGATACCCCTTTCACTATCATTAATGTCTCCCATTACACCTGTTACCATGCCGAAATTTTGAAAGGGATTTCTCTCTCCTAATTTACATTCAAACAATTATTTTGTATTATGAATATGAATCCCATTACATTTGTTGGGACATGTATCTATATGACCCCCATACTATTGATTTCATGTACACATGATTAGACATATCTCTTTCTCTCATAAATCATTTTTATGAATTCTTATGTCACATCGTTGTGCTGTCAAATTTTCACTGTGATTTTCCAATCCAAGGTCATTATGTAGTGAATACCATGCCCATTTCTCTATCAAGGCTATTCAACTTTATGAACATCAACTTATCGATTATATATTTTCTTGTATGAATTCCACATTCCTTTATCGTGAAATAAAATATGATGTTTAATGAATCCATGTTATATTATCCATGTGGAACACTTATGCCTGAAATGAAATGATTAAGAAGGGTGTGCCCAAATAGAGCTTCAATTATTTGGGTAAAGATTTGTATCATGATACATAATGTGCAGTGTGGTTTTAATCATTATAATTCAATTGAAATGAGTTCTTACTCAAGATCTATGTGCAATGAGAATTGGCGCATGCTAAAATCTTGTCAAATGTTGTTTCCACGTTTCGATGTTATGATTATCATGCTATATCTTGCATTTATGTTTCTCTTGTGCTACATTGATATTCCTATTTCTGAACATGTCCAATATTCATTATTTTATACGTTGTTTATTCCATTAATGGGTTTTATAGCTCACTATTTTCAAATTTATGGCCCCAGGATATCCCATCCAATGCTATGTACGTGGAAATATTGTGGTCAGGTAATGTATGTTTTCAACAATGATGTTGTGTTTTCTGTTCTAAGTTGTCATGTAATGTTCTTAATTTCCCATGAAACTAGACCTATAAATCCTTAGAGTTGTATTAACATCATGTTTATTCAATAAATCTTGTTTAAGTGTGTAATAATGATTCGGGTTGATATAGTTGGTATTAGAGGATAGGTTTAGTTATTTTTTTGGAATAGATTAAGAAACCCAAGTGAAAGCCTTATGGATAAGATTAAGTATAATAAAAACATCCCTAATTTTTTTGAGTATTTATTATGTGGTTTAACATGAAAATAAATCACCCTATGGATACGAGTAGGTAGAGGATGCTTTGGAATAGATGTATCTAGGTGCAATACCCGAAAACACTGCTTTGAGCTAGACTGGAACGTCAACCAGTGCACAAAAATGGGCCTTTTAACACTATTGGTTACGAAATTCCTAGGGGATATGAGTTGGTAAATTCCTAATCTTATTATGAACCATTATTAAAGGAATAAAAAAATACCTAAAGAATATATATTGGTAATTAGATCCTAGATAGCATATATTAAAGCCAATAAATACATGAGTTAAGGAAAATAATGTAATTTATTAGTCATATATTTTTATCATTGGACTACCATTTACGTGTTATCCCTAAATTCCCTTTTATTCTATCCAATGGCCAGTAATCATAGGATTTTGGCTAACAACCGATGTGAAGAAAAATGTGACAATTGTTCTAATGATATTTCCAATCCGATGTAAGCGGGAATAATGAAATTTTTCACAATACTCTCTCAGTTAATTGGAGTTTCTAATAGAAACATTGGTCAAGATGAATATTCAAACCCACCCCCCCCCCCATGAAAGAAAAAGTCACATTCGAGAGCTTCATGAGACAAAGGCGTATTACTTTTAATGGATTATTTGATCCCTCAATTGCTAAACAATGGATCCACTCTATTGGGAAGATCTTCTCTATCCTTCAATGTTCTGGAAAAGAGAATATATTTATGGATTCTAATCATATGGAGGGTGAAGATGATCAATGGTGTACATTGATAAAAAAATTTGAAGCTTGAGGAAGATATCAAGGAATTGGAATGGAAGGATTTCTAGAAAATTATTTTTCGACAATTATTTTCCTCGCATCCTCTGACTTATGATGGAATGAGACTTACATGACCTCACGAAAAAAGATGACGAATCTATTAGAGTTTACAAGGAAAACATCACAAGGCTTGCAAGATATTCCTCCAGTTTTTTAATTACCCTTGAATGTAAGGTTTACCGCTTCTTTGGTGGGATAAAATGTAGAGACCTGAAGCATGACGTACATGAACATTACATTACTTTTGTAGAATTGTTAATACATAACAAAAACATACACACAAGGACCGTAATAGTTTAGTGTATTTGGAAACATGGAACGTAATCTTCTTATCATGGTGAAAGATCTTCAACATCTCCCATAAATATCTTCCCTTTTTTTCTTACCTAAAAACTTTCTTTATATCCTGGGGAAAATAAAACATAAAAGGGTGATCTCAAATGCTCAGTATGGGTAAACAAAAGAAATAAAAATCACATCGTATTCATAAGAACATAACAATTTGGAAACATTACTCTGCAAAAGAGATCATAATTTCATAACATGGGATAAATAATGGTAGTGAAATGTAATCACAATAATCATAACATAAAACATGAAACTTTGTGGCATACACACATAATCATAGAGAATCATTTATTATTAGTCAAGACTCATTGACAAGACTATCTTAGTGGACCAAGTCCATTTCAGAACTGAGTTCACTCCTCGTTTCAGTCCTGTTTCACTGAACCAGTTTAACATGCCATTCCAGCCATGTCTATCTCATGAGATATAAAATCTTTTCCTAATGCATTGGAGGTAGATATTGGTCCCACCCATCTCATAATGATACCATTCTTATGTGTGCCACAAAATAATAAACCATACATCATAGCATAATCCATGTAATAAAAATGGGAATCTTAAACATCGTGACATCATAAAACAATTCATATAAGATAGAGTAATTAATAAAAATAATTCCATCACAACATAATAAAATCAATTTAATAATAGGAATATAAACAGAACCCTTTATTATCTTAGATGGAAAATAATTTTGATAAAACACTTGAACTCCATTCTTAAAGAAAATATCCTTTCTACTTCAAAAACACATTTCCTTTCTTAACATGTCATACAATTATAAACTAAAAGAAGTTGATTAAAAATATACTTGAAAACTTTAAAGTAAGATTCTTGGAAATAATGTTTTAAAAATCCATTCATGCTGTATAAGTTAAAAAAACATTCTTCGTACTTCTGTTGGAAAAGTCAAAAAGTACCTCGTACGAAAAAACGACAAAAGATTCCTTTCATATCTTTTACTAAAAACTCACCGATGGGTAAAATTTTATTTAAAAAATTTTAGGTGGATGGAAATAATATTACATATTGATGAAACATGGATGTGGATTATAAAATACACCCCAGTAAATACCAATGTATAAACAATCTCGAATAAAAATGAGATTGTGATATTTTCCCTTAACTTAGGTCCGATTTGCTTCGTAATGTCCAAACCTCCTGTATAATGATTTAAATAATGTCATTGACTTATTTCAGAATCATACTCATTTTTAGGATATCATATATGGTCATATTATTAGATATTTATTAGTAATATTCATTGTTACTAGTTATTCAGGTGTTTATTGCTTTTTGTTCTTATGCATGTTTTGTCGAATAAATTCTTATTCATCTTTTTGGATATAGATAACTCATTTCCATAATGTTATTACTGTAATATATATCATATTCATTCACTCAATTCATTTATGTAATAATTATGTAATGAAAATCATGTAGAACGAGTCGCATCACATCGTGGAGATGTTATTCCGTACGTACGCACGAGCGATGATATCATTCCCATGATCGTGCAATTGTATTGGAGTGTATGTATACTACTTTAGAATAAATATCACTTTACAATAAGTATATATATTCAGTCCTTACACCATTATACCCATCCAATTAAGGTGGTGGTGGAAAATAGATTACACCACGGCGTGGAGACGGTATTCCGTACATACGCACGCGCGGTGATTTCATTTTCCGTTGGATGGATAGATGGTGAAATAGGTTTGTTTCATACATATAATAACATATAATTATATGATTAATACTGATGTTATTACTTCATCATGAAACAACTATATAATAAGAAGTGGAAGAAGAAATAATGTTGAAAGAATCGGTAACGTTCATTACCTTTTCTTTGAAGCACTTCTTTGAGACCTCCTTTTAGGGCACTAAAATTGGTCTTTGAAGAATACCAGGACCTCTAGGATGTCTCTAGGTAAGTGGATAGAAGAAATTGTCAGAGGTTTTCTGAGCTTGAAGGCTCAAAGTAGTGTGAGGAAGAGGGGGAGGAGGTGCCCTTTTATACGGGAGGAGAGGGGCTCCTTTCGAAAAACTTGAAATATTATTTTATTATAAAGCCAAATTTGGTTTTAAATATCTCCATATTGATTTATTTCGAAGCTAAGGTTTTTATGGGTCTAAATACTCTCATAAAATAGAATTTAGACAAGTTTAGGTCATTATATTAACCTTATCTTTTAGTTTTAACTCCAAGTTAATTAGATTGACATTTACCATGTCACTTTGTATTTTTATATTATATAGTTAATAAACATACCATATACATCCAATCGACCCCCCAAGTTGTTTAGTATTAATATATATAACCTTATATAAGTCATTTTTCAAAACATTATATTTTTATGAATAAAATAACAATTAATAATATAATATTTGTTTTGAAAACTATTTTATGTAAATTTTGACACTATTTGGTAATTGATTTTTGTGAAAATCATAACAGAATGATTAGTTCTAAAACAGTTAATTAAATCAATAATAAAATGTCATATTAAACTAGAAAATTATTTTAATTCATAAAAAGTCTCAAATATAATTTATTTTTGTATTTATAACATCAATTATGGCAATATTTCATTAATAATATAATTACTGCATCATCATTGTGTTATATATAAATTAAATTAATTTTTGTCTAAAAATTACAAATAAAATACCATTATGTAGGATATCGTTTTATCTTTCTAATGAATATTTATATTCTAATTTATCTTATCTATAACCTTATATTACAAATTATTTACTTATTAAACTTTGATTTTCACTATTTTAACCCTTCTTTAAATAAATTAATAATAAATGTCTTAATATAATCCATGTGGGCCTCAATGGTCATATTTTATTCCTAGGGTTGTTTTTGGTCGAATTACACTTATACAATAGAATTAGGACATGTTTTAGGATAATAATAATATCATTGTTACCCTTAATTACCCTATTTACTTTTAACCGTGGTTAAAAAAAGTAGAATGTTACTATTCACCAAAAAATATTATCATCTCATTGAACCACATTTTACTTACTTACATCTACCATGTCTCTCGGATTTTTGAAATTCCATTCAAAAAAGTGGTAAAATTAAGTTTTATGTAAATTTGCAAATTCTCCTAAGAGGTGGGTAAAAGACGGTGAAAAGTTCAATGAAATTTTTATATATCTATAATTATTATAAAATTAGTCCAATGAATTACATTGAAATTATATAGGTATTATGTATAAATTTTTACATAAAATAAATTTAAATAAAATAAATAATTATTTAAATAAAAAGTCAGTTTTTAAATAGTAACCCTGTGTTTCCACTATTCATCAAAAATTGAATGTTTTCCAAAAAATACAAAATTTTTACCCTAGGCTATTTTCAATATTCTGAATCCAAAATTGAAGTCCATTTTCAAAAATAAAATTTATAAAATTTCAAAAAGGGATTTTACTATTCATAACGGCTAGTTTTAATAGTATTTTAAAAGCATATCGTTGTTTATCAAAACTCGGTATTGCGTACAACACACGCTATAATGGAAGGTCGTGCTTGCCTGTAATGCAAGAAAAGTCAGGGATTCATGTTGTGCAATATCCTTTATTTTAGCGTACAACACAAGACATTAATGAAATTAAAAAGAATATTTTTCGTAAAATCTTGGGGTGTTACATTCGACCCCCCTTAAAATGAATTTTTCCCTCAAACTTCATCGGGGTTGTAAATGGTTTACTACTCCAAAGTTTCTTCAATAGAAACCCACATCGTAAAAAGGAATACCAAAACATGGATTTAAAAACTAAAGTATGAAACATAACGGTTACCCAAATTAACTAATCACTAGGTTTTCACATAGGAGAACATAGGTGAAAATATGGATATGGAAGAGAAATATAACCATCATGTTCTGATGGAGAGTGGTAGAGGACATGGCTATGAAAAATCCAACAATCACAAAGCCATAAATTTTTGATGATCTAGGGTACCATCTGATTCATCGGATATAAGGGAACTATGACAACATTTTTGGTTTTCAAGATCATTTCCCTAATGTTGAAGAATTTAAATTAGAATAAATACTTACTTTATTTTTGTACAATCTCACTGTTGTTCATGATTTAAAAAAATTTCAACTTCATCTCTTAAATAAATGAAGTTGAATTTCTTATCCATTAGGTGTTAATAGATCATGTGATAGAATGATGGGTCATTCCATCTGTTTCAAACAAAAGGTTAGCAAAAGTTATCAAATATACATAAGTCCATCTATGGTGAGGTTAATCGTATACGATTCCAATAAGGAACATATAATTCATATATCATATCGCGTAATAAAATAGAACTAGTTTCTACTAACTAGGGACTTACTGTAGGCCAGTGGTAGGTGATAAAGGCCAGTCACACTTCAGTTGTGGGTTCGATTCCCACAACATTGTCCGACGCAATGGGCTGTCGCCCATGCTGCAGGTTTTCATTTTTCTAAAGTTATATTACTATAACATCTCATCAATAATATTGAAAAAAGTTATATCCTCAAACAATACTAACTTATGTCCAACATAATCCATTCCAATCTTTAGGCTTATCTAAAATACTTCAGTCCAAGCTCATAGTATAAAGAAAATGATTACTTGAAATATCACATAACAATCACGTGAATGCCATCATTTATCCCCAATATATCATAAGATATATCTTGTTGGTCAAATTACAAACATGTGAATACCATAATCATGTATTCTCTTGAAGAATGAATACCCATTGAACCTTAATGAAAACATGAATGCAATTAAAAGTTAACACTTTCCACAAACCAAAATCCTAAAATTCTTTATACTCAAACCACGATATCACTTAGTCCTTATATCAATAATGAGCTCATGAATACAATCAAACATTTCATTATCTTCTTATCCCTTCATTATGCACATATCATTTTATTACCAAAAATATCTCAATCACTTTCCATGGTTACCGGTACCATAAAATTATTGAAAACCACTATAGACCAATACATAAATATTCCAATATTCCACGATACTATATACAAAATTATTTTGGAATCCCATTACATAAACACTTAATCATTCCACCACATCGTTGTCATATTCAACATCACCAATAGTGATCGCATGTGAATTCCCTCTATCCTTTGCCTTAATTGGTTGCTCATGTCGATCATCATTAACCCTTGGATTAGGGCATTGATTAGCATAATGCCCCATTTCATTGCACTTGAAGCATTGATGTGTTGTTGGTGCATTCTCTACAGTCTTTTCTTTATTTACACCATTAGCAACCCTTTTTCCATTACATCGACACTCAGCTGCTCAATGACCTTCTTTTCAACACTTAAAACATTTTCTAGTCCCTTTAAGACAATATCCACCATGCTTCTTTCCACACATTGAGCATAAGGAAACATTCATCTTCTTTTCACCATTATTTTGAGATTTCTCCTTGAACTCCATCTCTGGTTTCTTGTCAAAACCATGAGATGGATATGTAACACCAACTTCCATTTCTTCCTTAATAGCACATCGCACAATTTCTTCATAGATACCGAAGTCTCTTATAGCTAATGCCCTTCGAAGATTTGGTTTTAAGCCACTGAAGAATCGATCTACTTTACTTTCAGGTTGGATGATAAAGCCAGATTCATACCTTGCAAGCCTTATAAAATTCTTTTCGTATATACCAACAGATTCATCATCCTTTTTCATTAATTCAAGAAACTCCTTCTCCACCATTGTTCGAAGAATACGAGGGAAGTACTTATTGAAAAATAAGTTCTTGAACTCATCCCATTCCATGGACTCAATTTCAACTCTTGGCCTCGTATTCTTGATTAGATTCCACCATTTATCATCATCACCTTCCAAACGATAAACTGCTAAGATGACATTATCATGTTCAGAACATCGAAGAACTGAAAATATCATTTTAGTGGTACTGATCCATTGTTCAGCAACAAGTGGATCAGAAGACCCACTGAAAGAAGGTGGGTGTTGCCTCATGAAGGACTCAATAGAATAGTGTTCCCTTCTCTGCTCATTTGGAAGTCTAGAATGATTCATAGCTTGTGTAAGTACAACAATAAGATTTTGCACTCCATCTCCCATAATGTTGGTTTGTTCAGGAGGAAAATCATTGCATCGTCCATTAAATTGATCAATACAGTTCCTTCGGGTTCTAGCCATCGTCTAAAACCCAAAAAGAATAGCGTGAGAGGCAAAAATCACGCTAGGGAAAACAAAATAATAAAGGGGGAGTACCATCAATATCTAACATCTTAGGTTTAATTCTAAGGTGGTTAGCGCAATTCTAGGACTATAACATATACTTAACCTTAGGGACATCCCTGGACATAACTTAGAAATATCTGTAGGGATCTCACTAAAGATCTCGCATCCTAGTTTCCAATCATTGAATAAACCTTTTCTCTGATACCAACTGCAGAGACCCGAAGCTTTACGTACATGAACATTACATTACTTTTGCGGAATACTTAATACATAACAAAAACATACACACAAGGACCGTAATAGTTTAGTGTATTTTGAAACTTGGAATGTAATCTTCTAATCATGGTGAAGGATCTTCAACATCTCCCATAAAGATCTTCCCTTTTTTCTCTTACCTAAAACCTTTCTTTATATCATGGGGAAAAGAAAACATAAAAGGGTGAGCTCAAATGCTCAGTAAGGGTAAACAAAAGAAATATCAATCACATCATATTCATAAGAACATAACAATTTGGAAATATTACCCTACAAATGAAATCATAGTTTCATAACATTGGAAAAATCATGGTAGTGAATTGTAATCACAATAATCATAACATAAAACATGAAAATTTGTAGAATACACACATAATCATATAGAATCATTTATTATTAGCCAAGACTCATTGCCAAGACTATCTCAGTGGACAAAGTCCATTTCTGAATCGAGTTCACTCCTCGTTTCAGTTCTGTTTCACTAAACCGGTTTAACCTGCCGTTCCAGCCATGTCTATCTCAAGAGATATAAAATCTTTACCCAATGCATTGGAGGGAGATATAGGTCCCACCCATCTCATAATGATACCATTCTTATGTGTTCCACAAAATCATAAACCATACATCATAGCATAACCCTTGTATTAAAAATGGGAATCTTAAACATCGTGACATCATAAAACAATTCATATAAGATAAAGGAATTCATAAAAATAATTCCATCACAACATAATCAAATCAATTTAATAATATGGATCGAAACAGAACCCTTTATTATCTTAGATGGAAAATAATTTTGATAAAACACTAGAACTCCATTCTTGAGGAAAATATCCTTTCTACTTCAAAAAAACATTTCCTTTCTTAACATTTCATACAATTCTAAACTAAAAGAAGTTGACTAAAAATAAACTTGAAAACTTTTAAAGTAATATTCTTGGAAATAATTTTTTAAAAACCCATTCATTCCGTATAAGTTAAAAAAATCATTCGTTGTACTTCTGTCGGAAAAGTCAAAAAGTACCTCGTACGAAAAACGACAAAAGATTCCTTTCATATATTTTCCTAAAAACTCACCGAAGCTTAAAATTGGATTTAAACAATTGTAGTTGGATTGAAATAATATTACATATTGAGGAAACATGGATGTGGATGATAAAATACACCCCAATAAATACCAAAGTATAAACAATCTCAGATAAAAATGAGATTGTGATATTTTCCCTTACCTTAGGTCCGATTTGCTTCGTAAGTGTCCGAACCTCCGTTATAATGATTTAAATAATGTCATTGAATTATTCCAGAATCATAATCATTGTTATGATATCATATATGGTCATATTCTTATCTTATTATTAGTAATATTTCATGGTTACTTGTTATTCAGGTGTTTACTGCTTTTTGTTCTTATGCATGTTTTGTCGAATAAATTCTTATTCTTCTTTTAGGTTATAGATACCTAATTTAATGAATGGTATTAGTGTAATATATATCATATTAATTCACTCAATTCATTTATGTAATAATTATGTAATGAAAAGCAGGTAGAACGAGTCGCATCACATCGTGGAGACGGTATTCCATTCGTACGCACGAGCGATGATATCGTTCCCATGATCATGGAATTGTATTGGAGTGTATGTATACTATTTCATAATCAATATCAATTTACAATAATCATATATATCTATTATTTACACCATTATACCCATCCAATTAAGGTAGTGGTGGAATATAGATTACACCACGGCGTGAAGATGGTATTCCGTACGTACGCACGCGCGGTGATTTCATTTTCCGTAGGATAGATAGATGGTGAAATAGGGTTGTTTCATACTTATAATAACATATCATTATATTATTGATACTGATGTTATTACTTCATAATGAAACAACTAAAGAAGAAGAAGTGGAAGAATAAATAAAGTTGAACGAATCAGTAACGGACATTACCTCTTCTTTGAAGCGCTTATTTGAGACCTCCTTTTAGGGCAATAAAATTGGTCTTTGAAGAAGACCATGACCTCTAGGATGTCTCTAGGTAAGTGGAGAGAATAAATTGGCAGGGTTTGTACGATCTTGAAGACTCAAAGTGGTGTGAGGAAGAGGGGGAGGAGGTGCCCTTTTATAAGGGAGGAGAGGGGCTCCTTTGGAAAAAGTAAAATTATTATTTTATTGTAAAGCCATATTCAGTTTTAAATAGCTCCAAATTAATTTATTTCGAAGCTAAGGTGGGTAGGGGTCTACATCCTCTAATCCAATAGAATTTAGACAGGTTTAGGTCATTATATTAACCTTATCCTTTAGTTTTAACTCTTAGTTAATTAGATTGACATTTACCATGTCACTTTGTATTTTTATATTATATAGCTAATTAACATACCATATACATCAAATAGACCCCCAAGTTGATTAATATTAATATATATAACCTTATATATGTCATTTGGATGATACTTAGATTTTTCGGAATAAAATAACAATTAATAATATAATATTTGTTTTAAAAACTATTTTATGTCAATTTTGACACTATTTGGTAATTGATTATTTGTGAAACTAATAACAGAATTATTAGTTAGAAAAAAGCTAATTAAATGCATAATAACATGTCATATTAACCTAGAAAATTATTTTAATTCATAAAAAGTCTCAAATTAAATTTATTTGGGTATTTATAACAACAATTATGTCAATCTTTCATTAATAAGATAATTACTGCATCATCATTGTGTCATATATAAATTAAATTAATTTTTCTCTAAAAATTACAAATAAAAGACCATTATGTAGGAAATATTTTTATCTTTCTAATGAATATTTATAGTAGAATTTATCTTATGTATAAGTCTATATTAAAAATTATTTACTTATTAAACTTTGATTTTAACTATTTTAACCCTTCTTTAAATAAATTATTAATAAATGTCCTAATCTAATTCAAGTGGGCCTAAATGGTCATATTTTATTCCTATGGTTGTTTTTGGTCGAATTAAACTTATCCAATAGAATTAGGACATGTTTTAGGGTAATAATAATATCATTTTTACCCTTAATTAACCTCTTTACTTTTAACCGTTGTAAAAAAAAGTAAAAAGTTACTATTCACCAAAAAATATTTTCATCTCATTGAACCACATTTTACTTACTGACATCAACCGTGTCTCTCGGATTTTTGAAATTCCATTCACAAAAGAGGTAAAATTATGTTTTATGTAAATTTGAAAATTCTCCTAAGAGGTGGGTAAAAGACGGTGAAATGTTTAATTAAATTTTTATATATCTAAAATTTTTATAAAATTACTCTAATGAATTACATTGAACTTATATAGGTATTATGTATAAATTTTGACTTAAAATAAATTTAAATAAAATAAATAATTATTTAAATAAGAAGTCGGTTTTTAAATAGTAACCCAATGTTTTCACTATTCATCAAAAATTGAATGTTTTCAGAAAAATACCAAAATTTCACCCTAGGATAATTTCGATATTCCGATTTCTAAAATGAAGTCCATTTTCAAAAATAAAATTTATAAAAGTTCAAAAAGTTGGTATTACTATTCATAACGACTAGTTTTAATAGTATTTTAATTGCATACCGTTGTTTAGCGAAACTCGGTATTGCGTACAACACACACTATCATGGAAGGTCGCGCTTGCATGTAATGCAAGCCAAGTCAGGGATGCGTGTTGTGCAAGCTCCTTTTAGTGTAGCGCAAAACACAAGATATTAATGAAATTAAATAGAATATTTTTCGTAAAATCATGTGGTGCTACATAAAAACTATACTACAGAAAGCCCCATCGATCAGTGACTTCTAGAGACATGAGGAGATTGTACAATGTTCCATCAATGTTGAGAAGGATATTAAAAAATCTCAAGGGTATCATGTGGATAAAAAGTATATGGTGGACTTCAATTCTAGTGGTCTGCTGAAAAAATCCAATGATGCTTTTAAAATCTTGCACCCCACATGCCAATGATGCGGAATGAAGAAACCCTAGTTTTTTTGAAGGGGATGAGGAAATTCGTTAGGTGTGGAAGAGAAGGGAACCAAGAATTTAACTAATGGCAAAAAAAACTCATGACTGTTATAGAGGATAGGAATGCTCTGTATTATCCTCAATGTATTGTTCAATCCTTCAACTGAAAAAACAAGGGCACTTTGCAAACCAGTGCCCTAAGACAATGGTTTCTAGAGGAAACCAACAACCTCCAATGTATCAAGGGATATATTCTTACATCACAACCACTGAATTGAAACCTTGGAAAAGAAGTGTTGATAGTTATGCTAGCAATTTATTCATGAATTGGGAATATATTTCTTGATTTTGGTTCCACACATTCTTTTATATCCCGAAATATTAGTAGAACAATCCCAACCCCACCACAAATCATGGAAGTAAATATGTTGGTGAGAACGACATATGGGGTAATCATTTCAACCCATGAATATAACTTTTCCCACATCACAATTTGTGGATTTAACTTATTGGATAACTTCATTATACTCCCTCTGTAAGAATTTCATGCTATTCATGGCATGGATTGGGTTTTCAAATATAGATCCAACATTAATTGTCCAGAGAGGAAAATCATCTCCATATGGTGAATCGACCCCTGATTCTGTACAACTTTTAGGTGGGGGATTAATTTTACATTGCTCCATCATCTTAAGCATGAATATTACTGCCCAATGAGGACACGTATCTGGATTAGATGGTTGAGTTTAAAGAAGAAACCATCCTTAAAGACATTCCTATTGTTATGGAATTTGATATACTGTTTCCCAAGGAATGGGCTAGTCTTCCTCCTAGAACTGATGTTGAATTCTCAATTGATCGTATAGTTGGTCATTCCCATTATCCAATACTACATATATAATGACCATTGTTGAGATTTAGGAGTTTATGAAAAAACTATAGGAGAATCCATATAAATGGATTATATGTCCAAGTGCTTCACTATGGGGTGAAAGAGTCCTCTTTATCAAGAATATGGATGGGTAAATTTGCCTTTGCATCGATTATTGTGATATCAAAAAAATCAAGATAAAGAACAAATATCCTCTACCATGAATTGATTACTTGTTCAATATTCTACATTGATCAGAATACATATCCAAGGTGGATTTTCTCTTGGGATATTACCAGGTAATGGTGAAGGAGGATGGTATCTTCATCACTACTTTTCGTACAAGATATGGTCACTAAGAATTCATAGTAAATCCTTTCAGACTCACTAATGATCCATAAATAATCATGGACTTGATGAATGAAGCCATTATAGATTATTTCCAATAAATTTTGGTTGTATTTATAGATGATATTCTAATATAGTCGAAATACAAGTAGGAGGATGAAGAGAATCTAAGCACTATAATAGAGTCCCTGTGAAAGGATAAGATATATGAAAAGTAAAAAAAGTGTGAGTTCTGGTTGAAGGATTTCTCATTCATGGGCCATATTAGCACTAGAAATTGGATCTCTTTGGATACCTCCATGAAAATGCAATAGAGGGGTGGATGAGGCCAATGTTGGAAACAGATATCTGTAGATTCTAGGGGTGAGTTGGATAGTATTGACGATTTGTGAGAAAATTCTCGTGATTGTACAACCCTCTTATAATGCTAAATCAGACGGGAGTAAATACTTTTTGGAGTGATGAATGAAAAGAGAGATGAAAAGGAGATGAAAAGAAGGTTTATCATTGCGCCCATGGTCTCATTACCCAGTAGTGCAGAACTTTTTGTTGTATTTATTGATTCTTTGAAAAAGTTCCTTGGTTGTGTGTTGATGCAGAATGAAAAAATCATTTTTTAAGCTTCAAGGCAATTCAATGTTTAAGAAAAAAACAATCCAACCCATGATTTGGAGTTTACTACAAAAATCTTCCCTTAAAAAAGTTGGGGACATTAACTCATTGGTGAGAAGTGTTAAATATAATTGGATCACAAAATCCTCAAGTATATATTCACATAAAAAGAGTTAAATATACTACAAGGAATATGGTTAGAGCTGATCAATGACTATGACTTATCAATCCATTAACAGCCTTGGAATGAGAACATGGTGGTGGGTGATCTAAGTAGAAAGTACCCTGCAATTTTATCATTGAAGAGAATTGAAAAGGTTAAAATCTGAAAATATTTGATGAAAATAGTCATGGTAATTATAAATAATGGAAAATCATTAATCCTTTCACAAATTGTTTCTCAACCATCTGTTTTGGAAAGGTTAAAGGATGCTCAAAAGGATGTTTGGTGAATTGAGAAGAACATGGAAACTATCATAAAATTGCAATCTTCGGATTTTAATGTTAATGAAGAAGGAATTGTGAGATTTGAGAAAAGAATATGTGTTCGATCAGGGAAGGAGTTGAAGATTGAACTTTTGGATGATGCACATTGTTTGAATATCATCATTATTCAAGGAAATATCAAGTTGTATGTAAATATCTAAGATCATGATTGGTGGAACAACATGAAGAAGGATATCGCTGAGTGTACATCAAAGTGCCTGTATATCAGCAGGTGAAGGATGAGGGGAAAAATTCTACGGGGATGATGAAATCATTACACATACCAACATGGAAATAAGAGAACATCACAACGGGCTTTGTCACTGGAAGTTTTAAGACATCGAAAGGAAATAATGATATATGGGTCAGTTTGGACCTTCTTTCAAAAACTGCACTCTTCATTATAGTTCTAGAGGATTTTGCATTGGATTAACTAGAACAGATATACATCAGAGAAGTGGTAAGGCTTCATGGAGTACCACTATATATTATATCCGATCAAGATCCAAGATTCCCCTCTATATTCTGGAAGCATCTCTAACATGCATTCAATACTAAGATGAACTTTAGTACAACTTATTATCCTCAAACTAATGGCCAATTTTAGTGAACTATCCATACACTTGAAGAAATGTTGAGAGAATGCTAAATGGACATCAATGGAGGATGTGATAAACTTCTTCCTCTATTTGAGTACTCTAAAAATAACTATTTCGAATATGCATCCAAATGAATCCTTATGAAGCCCTATATGGGAAGAGGTGCAGAACACTGGCATATTGGGATGATGTTGCGGAGAGAAAACACCTGGGTATAGAAAAAGGTCTGTGAAATGGTGGAGAATATTAATACCCTCCAAAGGTACATTAAGGATTATCAGAGTCGACATAAGATCTATGTTGATAATCATCATTGAGACCTTTAGTTTGATTTCAGAGACATGGTATTCCTCTACATATCACCATGGAAGAGATTCATGAGATTCAAGAAGAAGGGAAAGCTTATTCCATGTTACATCAGCCCTTTTGAGGTCCTTGATCACATTGGAGCAATGGCCCATTGACTAGCACTCCTACCAAACCTATATGACATACAAGATGTATTCCATGTATCACTCTGGATGATGTATACACCTCACCCATAACATGTACTCAATCCTAATTTGGTACCACTAGAAAATGATATATCCTATGAAGAGAAGATGGTGAAGATCTTAGACCGTAAGGAAAATTTTATAAGAAATAAGACAATGAATGAAGTAAAAGTGTTGTAGAGAAACCACAAGTTTGATGAAGCATCGTTTGAATCGGAGGATGTGATGATGTAGAGTCACCTCTATTTTTTTAGTGTGTTATAAGACAATTTAGACGGAAAAGTTTTTTAAGGGGAATATTTTAATGACCCATACATTTATCAATGAATATTCCTCTTTGATCTAATTAAATTTCAAATTTTGTAAAATGGATATATAACATATGCAATTCTTTGGTTTTATGATTTTGGATTTTAAAATACCTTTAATAATTGTGAATGTTTCCAATATAGTCATTGAATAGTGATCACATGATTAGCATAAATATGGGGAATTAACAAATCCAATTTATGTAGACAATGAAATCGATTAACTCAGGCAGTAGATTTTATCCGTACGAATCCCATTTGTTAGAGCATGGAATTGATGTGGCATCACTGGTCTTCGTTCTTGACCAAGAACAATCTGAGCATCAACATGTTAAGATTGAACATAACTCCCTATGAGAGAAGTGGAAGTTGATAGAGATTACCAACCGTGCGATGTTATTCAATCCACCCCAAGAGACTTTCATATTCGCACACCATACCCATAAGTCATGTGCGGGTGTTATAAGGGGTTATGTAAAAATGCCATAGAACTATTCTTTTGTGAATTATTTTTGTATTTAATAAATAATATACATTCATTTTTTGATTGTTACTTTGTAAATAGATTTCAAAGAACAAATACAATTTTAGTTAATATTCAATTAAGAAATCTATTTTGACAAAATTAATGTATTTTTGAATTATAAAATATTTTAATAAAATATTATTACTAAATTTCATTTTATTAAATATAAATTATCTTATAATATTTATGAATAAAATTGTGATTTCATGGTTTGAATGCTGATTTTTTAATAACCCATGAATTTTTTATAAATGTTATTATTTACATTAAATATAAAAATTCACATATTTATTTAATTATTTAGATAAAATGAATATTATTTTCTTAATAAATATGTAAAAATTATCCAATGGTTAAATTTTTATAATTTATGAGAGAGTCGAATTTTTGTGTAAAAATGAAATACTTTTTATATAATGTGTTTTATGACATCATAATGACCCAATAGTGATGTAATAAAATAATATGAATGGGGTGTTCAGACAATATATGTTTTCGCATTACAATAATCTTATTTTAGGTTTTTTTATTTATTATACAAAGCATTATTAGACCATCCATGACAGGTAAAACATTTTAACTTTTTAAAATGATTTCCTTGTGAGTGTGACTCTCCTACACATAAGGAAGAGTATTATTTTAATAAGTTCTTCTATTGGAGTTATAAAGAAATTTATTTCAATTCCATTTGGAAAAAACATGGTCATAAACCATGGGTTGGTTTGTGTTTTGATTAGTTTAATCTATGGTGTCCCAAACATAAATAATAAATAATTCCATCTCCTTTCCTATATAAACCGATCCAAACTCCCACTCCCACTTCACTCAAAGCCTTGGGAGATCTAAAAACCTATTCCCTCATCTCTCTTGAATCATTCCATGGTGCCCCAATCTCCGAAGAATCCTATCTGATGCCTCTCCCAAGCCTTTGGGATCACACTTTCAGGTAAGGGATTTCTTCCTCTCACATTTTCGTCAAAGTTTTATAATGTTTGGATACCCAAGTCTTTTGAATTCAAAATGTTGGGGAATTATTTTACACCTCCACTATATTTCTCTACGTATGATTTAATTATGAGATACCTCTATCTCTCTCATTAATTCTTCCCATGTACTCTCATTACCCTGCCAAAATTCCGTAAGAGATTTCTCTCTCCTCATTTACATTCAAGAAATTATTTTGCAATATGAATCTAAATACCATTACATATGTTAGGACCTGTATATATATGACTCCATTCATTCCATCTCATTTACATATGATGAAACATTCATTTTTATCCCATCAACCAATTTTATAAATTCTTATGTCACCCAATTATGCTGTCAAAAATACCCCATGATTTTCAAATCCAAAGTCATTGTGTAGTGAATACCATTCCCTTATCTCTATCAAGGTTATTCAAATTTATACACATTTACATATTGATTATATAGTACCATTTATGAATTCCATATTCCTTAATCATGTTGTAAATTAAAATGTTTAATGAATCCATGTTATATGATCCATGTGGCACACTTATGCATGAAAGGAAATGATTAAGTAGGGTACGCCTGGATAGCACTCCAATGCATTGGGTAAAGATTAGTAGCATGATACGAAAAGTGAAATGAGGGTTTACTCATAATAATTCAAGTGAAATGAGGATTTATCCAGTCTAATTCATGTGAAATAAGGGTTTACTCATGCTCCATGTGAAATGAGCCTTGGACCATGCTAAAATCATGTTAAATGTTCTTTCCACCATTCGAGGTTATTATAATCATATTATATCATGACTTTATGTTTCTCTTGTTCCCTATTGATATTACTATTTACTAACATGTACGATATTCTTTATGATATAATTTTTTTACTCCCTTACTGGTCATTATATATCCCCCTTTTCACATGTATGTCATCAAGTTATCCCATGAAATTATAAGTATGAGATAATGTTGTGGTCATGGAAAGGATGATTTCAATAAAGATGTTTTATTTTATGTTCTAATTTTTTATGTAATTTTCCTAATTTCCCAAGACAAAATACCACTATATCATCATATTTGTATTAAGGGAAATTTTATAAAATAAATCATGTTTATGATTGTAATAATTATCCGAGTTGTGATAATCATCTTCCATAGAAAAAATGATTCTACTTTTGGATTTAGAGAACATCTTCACTTCCCTCTTGGGATATAACTTTTGTTTAAAATCCTTTTTTGTCTAAGATAATTTTTTCATTATTTCATCTTATTCACTTTATTCTTCATCACTATATTCTTCATTACATATTTTATGAAAATTGGAAATAAAATTTCAAAAAACTCCAAATCTAAAGAAAATTATGGGAAGAATATTATAAAACAAGGATATAATTACATCATGATTTTTTATTACCCATTTTTAGATTTGGAATCTCCAACTTCTTCTTATTGTAGGATCTTCTTTGAATTTTCGTTCTTAACATCCTTGGAATTAATTTCTCTATAATTTTTTACCTTTCAAAATATTCTCCCCTATTATTTCTGTAAAAACCCAGTTTTTACTACGGAAGACTTTGGAATATTCTTGATGATATTCCAGAGCAGCGCCCTCAGGCGACGTGTGATTCCGAGCCCCGGTGTGGCCGGAATTGAGTTTTCAGTGCATTCAAACTAGAAACGCCAAATAAGTTGAATAACTCCTAAACGGTGCACAGGATCAGGGATCCGAGTGTACGGATGGGTCCATAATGGGGTGTTTACCCTAGGAACGACATAAAGTATTTCGGCGCGGGACGTTTGGACCCCTCGCTCTCTTTCGGAATGTTAAACGGATAAATTAATTAATTAATTAATTCGTTTAATGGAGAAATGATAGTATCCCTTAAACGGTGGATCAGATTGGAAAAATGATTGCACCATTGAGCTCGGAGCGTGCCGTTTACCCTAGGAGGGGTGTATGCTTCGCTGGCGCGGCCCGTCTGTGAAAAATGGCCCTAGGGGCATTTTCGTAATATGGAAGCTTTGGGCGTTCAGTCTTCTAACATTTGAACGGGGAATCAGATTAAAATTCTGAGACCACTGTTGTGCTCGGGAGGTGGTGTTTACCATAGTGGTAGCTTAACCTCGACCCTGTCGAGTGTTTCGTAAGTGGGTCATTATGGGGATTTAATTAATTAAGATTTTAATTAATTTTTTCCCTTAAATAAAACAACACCCATCTCCTCCATCCTACCCCCTCTCATCCTCTAGGGGAAGGAAGAAACCCAAGGAGATCCTCCTCTCCTCCTCCTCTCCTATCCAAGGTGTTGCGGGCGGCCGGTGGATCGTCGTGAAGCGACGGGCTACTCCCAAGAGGTACAGTTTTGTTGGGTTTTCAATTCCCACATACCTCTTGGAATTGCTTATTTTGTGTCGAATCTCTGTTGAGCCTTCGCACAAATCTCATAAACACATATTAGATTTTATATGGTTTTTGACGGCTATTTAGGATCGAAATTTCGAGTTCCGAGGTGATCTCAAATGTTCGCCGAAGGCGAGCGGGTTTTGGAATGTATTCCGGCCAAAAAAATGAGAGTTTCCGGTGTTTTGGGTGGATTTATGCCGTTTTTAGCCGAATCCAGCAGCAGTCCGGCGAGCGGGTGCGGCGGCCTCGACGGTTGGCTGAGGCGGAGGCACTGGTCGATGGGGCTCCCAGTTCGAGCTCGACATGGATCAGCAGGGCGACGCAGGTTCTCGGCGTGAGGCGGCGGCTGGCCCGGGCGTGCACGGGCGAGCTGCGGTGACGGCAGATCGCGGTCGAAGGGGGGGGGGGCTCTGAGGGCGTCCGACGGAAGAGCGTTGCAGCCGTCGTCCGGCATGCCGCCGTGGATGAGGGAGCAGCGGAGGAGGACCGGCCCTCCTGGCCGGTCTGCTGGGAGACGAGGACCCGCAGGAATCAGGTCCTGCTGCCAGCGGTGGAAGAAGACAGGTCCTCTTGGCCGGTCTGGTTTTAAATAAAAAAATATATAAACAATTAAGTTTATAATAATGACATTATTATTATTATTATTATATGATGAATTATATTATAATAAATCATGAACCGGGAGTCAGTTTCGTGAGCCGTCTGCGGTGGCGCATGCCTCATAATGGGAGGAATATTTTGAGATGGTTTCGAGGGGTTTTAGCTCCTGAAATGGGGGACTCGGAGGCGCGTCACATGTGTTATGCAGATTGGCGTCATTCCGGGAATCTTGTTTTGAGCGGAGCGGACACATATGACGTCCGTTTTGAGCGCCGTAAGTGGCGTTGGAACCCTGGAATCGAGGTGGAGGTTTCCAGGGTGGTTCCGGTCATTGATGTCGGAGTTGAGGCCTGGGCCCCACATCCCGTCTTTTGAGCTGCATGCAGATTTTAGCGACTTTTTTCTCAGATGTCCGTTTGGGGCGTGCGAGCAGTCTATGTTGGGTGTTTTTCCGAGGGCATCGCGTTGGCGCAGTCTTCCTACTGTAATTCCGAACGATGGTGCGGGACCCACGAGGGCTGTTTGGGCATCGACAGGGATTTTCCATCTTTATCACCAGGTGACTGTTTTGGACAAGTGAATAGTCCATTTTGTGTGCTTTTTTGAGAGGATTGCAACGGTGCGATCCATCTATTGAGTTTCAGGACCGGGATGCGGGTCCCACGTAGCACCGCTCGTGTGCGGTGCACTGAAATGCATCTTTTTATCTGGAAATCAATTGCGCTCATGTGTGCAGTCTTTTTGAAGTGTTTTCCCGAGGGGATCGCAATGGTGCGATGCACCCGACTGTTTTCTGGGCCGAGACTCGGGATCACGAGACGTCGTTCGGGCGTAAGGCGATGTTGGTGAATTTTCCATCGGATATCGATTTGAGGTGAGTAAGTAGTCTATCTCACATTTTTCTCCATGAGGATTACAACGGTACGATCCGTTTGGTTGTGTGGAGCCTCTTGCGCGATCTTATTAAATGTGGAAGTGTGAAAAGCACTCTGGTGGCGGTTCTTCTCACCATGTTTGTAGAGAACCCTTGGCGTGTGATCGCATGCACTCCCGTGCGAGTGAAGAAGATGTGGTTGGTAATTCCTCACCCGACGAGGTGGCAGGTTGGAGTTGTTACGTCATGCCTTCGCATTGACGTTGGGTGCCCGGTGCACGATAGCCTTAGGGCTGGAGACGAGGTATACTCTGGTATTATACAGGAGTACTTGGAGGTATGTGTGGTTGCTTGTACCTGAGGATGTCTGTGTGCTCAGTTGGGGTTGACATGGGGACACACGTCATGTGGGCCCCATGTGCGTGTCGTGTTCTGCTTTACGTACTTTGACCTCTCGCGACGTAGAGAGTCCCTCTGTGGTCGTTTGTTTGACCAGCAGGGTGGAGTTTCCCCTGGCCTGGTGCTCTTTTGTCTGCCCAGCAGGGTTGAGTGGTCTCCCCCTGGTCTTGTACTCGATGGTTTGGCCGGCAGAGATGGTTTGGTTCCTCTGCTTCTTCGGCTATTAGGGTTTTCAGTACTTTGCCCTTTCACTGGACTGCGACACCGTATGTGACTACGGGTGTTCGTGCAGCGTGGGAATTTTCCCCACTTTCTGGGATGAGATGTCTCAGTCCGCTTCGAGAGTGACTCAGCGGATTGGAGCGGGATCGCCTTGTGAGGCCTGTGGAGTTTCTCCCGTTGCTCTGTATTCCCTGGTAGAGCTTGTGGTTTCGGTGTGACCAACACTTTACGCGGGCACCGATCCTCTACCCAGGATGTTTTTACCAGTAGGGCTGAGGTTGTTTCCAGCAGTGCTGAGGTTGTTTCCAGAAGGGCTAAGGTTGTTTCCAGCGGGACTGAGGTTATTTCCAGCAGGGCTGAGGTGGTTCCAGTAGGGCTAAGGATGTATCAGCAGGGCTGAGGTTGTTCCAGCAGGGATGGGGTTGTTTCCAGCAGGGCTGAGGTTGTATCGAGCAGGGATCGCTAGGGGGTTACCATCCAACATGGATGACCAGTACAGTGGTGTTCACCGAGCAGTACCATCCAGCAGGGATGGCCAGAGTAGTTCCAAGCTTACCTCCAGCTGGGCTGGGCAGTTTTCCCCGATGTCGGGCTTACCTCCAGCTGGGCTGGGCAGTGGTCCCTGATGCCGGGCTTACCTCCATTTGGGCTGGGCAGTGGTCCCCGGTGCCGGGTTACCTCCAGTTGTGCTACGTAGTGGTCCTGTCGCTGACTTTAGCTGGGACGCCCTCCAGTGGATTACCCTGTTACGGGACTGGGCAGTGTGGCACCCGTCGACTTTCCGGGTCTCCCTGTAGTGGGTACTCCTTGACTTTCAGGGACCCTCCAGCGGGGCTAGGAAGGGGGTCGCCTGTCGACTTTGAGCAGAATTCTCGACTGTGGGGCAGTGACGAGTTGTGGTTGACGTTCCCCCAGAACTCTCAGGTATGAGGAGCTTTTCCACAACCGAGACACATCCTTGTGACGCGGCCTAAAACCGTGTCGGTGAGTCATTGCCGCCCAAAGAGGATAGCGTCGAGGTGTGGTGATTGAGCCCTTGGCTTGCGGTTTAGGGCAGACGTGCGAGATGATGGGTATCGATGGTGTTACTTTTGGGACTGCTGGATACTCATTATTGGGATGAGCTATGAGATGGATATCCCCTTATGATCTTGTTTGGGATTCTTTTTGATCATATGGACTTGTATATACATTGTTCTAGCACCCACTTCTTAGGTTTGGTTACTCTCCTTCTAGGAGAGGCGATGACGTGTGGGGTATTCCACATGCTTTCCGTGTCTAGCTTCTCATGGTTGGACGAGTCTACTATCCTACTATAGGTAGCTTCTCATGGTTGGACGAGAATTTCATCTTCTCACCGTTTCCAGCTCTTTGTGTCTGGAGGATTCTACCTTCTTTCCTCTTGTTGTGTTTATTTTTCTGTTTGCTCTACTGCTCACCCTTCGGTACCTCCTTTGTTGCTCCCTCGAGCCTTCAGGGTATCCTACTGAGTATTTTTATACTCACCCCTGCATGGGCTTTTCCCGCACTTGGTGTGCCCTTGAAGATGACGGACAGGTGGAGCGTTACTTCAGTGGAGCATAGGAGCTTGGGAGCTTGGACCTCGTGCGATGGTCGTGGCTGGGTTCTAGGTGGGAGACCCATCAGCTGTTTTTTTTTTGTTTACCTATTGTCGGGTTGTGGCACTTGTTGGTTAGGCGCGTGTTTTTCACCTTTTCTTTTCAGTGTACTTTTAGCTTTCATTATACTTGTAGAGGTCGATGCACTCTTGTGGTTTTATATAGCAGTTTCCCTTTTTCTTTACTTGTCTCTTATTTTACTCTACACTGTTTCATTGGGTGTACTGTGTGTGTCTGTAAAGGTACTTCAGCAAAGGCCTCCCCGAGTTGTTGTGCCTTCGTCGCTGGTCTCCCGCCCCTGGCCTATGGAGGCGGGCTTGGGGTAGTTGTGGCTCCAGCCCGGGTAGGGTCGGGTCATGACAAAGTGGTATCAGAGGTGGTTCGTTCCTTTGGATGTTGTTCGGACGTCCCTAAAAGAGGAATTGGATGTGATTTAGGGTAACTATGCTAACGTGTCTCGAGAGCGGCTCTCAGGCCCGGGAGTCCAGTGATGGAGCGACAGCCGACGTATCCATTGACCAGGACCTTGATAACCAGCTTGTTGACTCAGCATGCTGAGACACTTGTTGCAGGGGAAAAAAATTTTGTGCATCACATAGGATTGAGTCTTTGACTGTCCTTCTTGAGTCAGCTCCCCATCATTGTTATTAGTATATAGATATATCCTCATCTGATCGTGGCACACCTTGATAAAATTCAGGATGTCTCCGCGAAGACAGCCAACCAGGATATCTGCTTTGGTGCATGACGACGACCCTGTGAGCTACGAGGCCACAGTCCAGGACCTATCATGCGAGCCCATTTCTCCAGGTGGTCTGGTAGCAACACCCCCACTTGTTCAGCAGCAGGCAGTTTCAGCATAGCAGGCTGAGCTTGAGCGCAGGTTGATCGCGCTCTGTGAGTTCCAGCGGTAGAGACCACTGAGGTTCAGTGGTGAGCCAGACTCTCAGGCAACAACGGATTGTCTAGAGACATTGGTTTGCCTTTTCAGGCCTGTGCAGATGCCGACAGATCAGAGAGTGGATTTGGCAGCCACCCTTTTTCGTGGAGCAGCTTGGCGTTGGTGGAGTCTGGTGACTCAACTTCTTGACGAGTCGTCGCTTTCGTGGGACGAGTTCCAGTAGTTGTTTCGTGAGGAGTTTTCCCCTCCTGCATGCACTCCGATCGGATTCAAGAGCTCATGTAGTTTCAGCAGGGAGGGATGACGGTGGCCGAGTACGTGGCTAGTTTTGCAGACTGTGCATGCTTTTACCCGGACTTGGTCCATGACGACAACCTCCAAGAGTGGAAGTTTGAGTAGGGTCTCCGCCGAGAGATTCGAGCTATCATAGTACCCTTGGGCATTTCCACATATGTCGGGGTTCTAGAGCAGGTGCTGGTGACATAGGTCTTCCTGTCACGTTCTAGAGTTGGTGGTGGCAGTAGGCACTTTGGAGCCGAGACGTCTGCCGCAGCTAGTGGGCGTCGGCAAGGAGAACCTTGACGCGGGTGGCTTTCTGAAAACTGGACTCAGGGGTGTAGTCGTACACCCCAGTGGGTCCGGAGGGCACCAGTGTAGCCCAGAGAAAGTCGGTGCTATGCTTGTGACGGGCGAGGTCACTTGGCATGAGACTGCCCGACCCGAGTTGCGGATAGCTTCGGGTAGGAAGCAGGTGCACCACCACGACAGAGGCAGCACCGTGATCAGAGTAGCGCCCAGAGAGGTGGTTCTAGAATAGGAGAGGGAGGAGCTGGTAGTGGGGATGACTTTACGAGATCCCCCCATCACCACTAGGTTTTCCACGACAGGCTCCGGGAGCTGACGGTTGGGACCTCGGACAGCCGCGAGCTTTGGATGTCTACGATCCTGCAGAGCAAGGGAAGGTGATAGGTACCCCCTGCGACTCTTCAACTTTTTGCAGTATAATTTTTAGGTTCTTCGGGTGAAAGGATTTTCTCCCTGCTCCTTGTTTGAGGTGTTACCGGGTTGACGCAGGGTATAGGGTGTAACCCTGTGTTTGTAAGGAAAAAGGCGTGATACCTTTTCCTTTAGTAGATGATGTTGACTCCTTCGCTTCCGAGCGTGTAAGAGAGTCTTGGTTGAGAGACATCGACTGTGAAATCTCGCGTAACCAGATATCCTTGGGTGGTACACCATATGGATATTCTGAAGGAGGAAATCACCGGGCCTTGTTCCAGGTGCAGGTGGTAATTCCAGTCGTGGTGTGCGACGTAAGGGTTCAGTTGGGGGGGTGAACTACCCCCGAGAGCCTGCGGGCTGTTTGAGACCGTGCAAAGGGATGTTGAGGTACCCTACCGCCTTGCCCTAACCCCAAAGTCTAGAGTGGGAGCACGATGTCAGCAAGGGCTGACCTCGCGTGAATGGATCAATCCTTTGGTCTGTGTGCGGTGACATAGAGCTGTGCGTGGGTTCTTCTAGGTATGGGAAAGCCATGTGTGGGCTTAGTACCCTGTGTTGCTCCCTAGTTTTTCTTTTCGGGGACGAAAATATTGAAGTAGGTAATGATGTAAGAAACCATTTTTTACTGCGTAAGACTATGGAATATTCTTGATGATATTCCAGATCATCGCCCTCAGACGGCATGCGATTCCGAGCCCTGGTGTGGCCAGAATTGAGTTTTCAGTGCGTTCACACTGGAAACGCCAAATAAATAGTATAACTCCTAAACAGTGCACCAGATCGGGGATTCAAGTGTATGGATGGTTCTGGAATGGTGTGTTTACCCTGGGAACGACATAAAGTATGTCGGCGCGGGAATTTTGGACCCCTCGCTCGCTTTCGGAACGTTAAACAGATAAATTAATTTATTTATTTATTATTTTAATGCTGAAATGCTAGTATCTCATAAACGGTGGATCGGATTGGAAAACAGAGGGCACCGTTGAGCTCCAAGTGTGTCGTTTACCCTAGGAGGGGTGTATGTTTCGCGGGCGCGGCCCGTCTGTGAATAATGGCCCCAGGGGCGTTTTTGTAATTTGGCGTCTTTGGGCGTTCAGTCTTATAACTTTTCCACAGTTCCTAGGATTAAAATTCGGAGACCACCGTTGTGCTCGGGAGGTGGTGTTTACCCTAGGGGAGGCTTAACCTCGACCCCGTCAAGTGTTTCGTAAGTGGGTCGTTTTGGGGATTTAATTAATTATGTTTTTAATTAATTTTTTCCCCTTAAATAAACAAACAACCCTCTCCTCCCTCCTCCCCCCTCTCATCCTCTGGCGGAAGGCAGCAACCCATGGATCTCCTCCTCTCCCCCTCCTCTCCTCTCCAAGGTGTTGCGGGCGGCCGACGGATCGTCGTGAAGCGACGGGCTACGGTAAAGAGGTAGGGTTTTGTTGCATTTTCAATTCCTACATACTTCTTTAAAATGCTTATTTTGTGTCGAATCTCTGTTGAGCCTTCGAACAAATCCCATAAACTCGTAATAGATTTTATATGGTTTCCGATGCCTATTTTGGATCGAAATTTCGTGTTTTGAGGTGATCGCAAATGTCCGCCAAATGCGAGCAGGTTTTGGAAAGTTTTTCGGCCAAAAAACCAGCGTTTCTGGTGGTTTGGGTGGATTTTTTCCATTTTTAGCCGGATCCAGCGGCAGTCCGGCGAGCAGGCACGGTGGCCTGGACGGTTGGCTGAGGCGGAGGCGCTGGTCGGCGGAGCTCCCAGGACGAGCGTGGCTCGGATCATCAGGGCGCAGCGGATTCTCGATGTGAGGCGACGGCTGGCCAGGGCGAGCGCGGGCGAGCTGGGGCAACGACGGCTCGCGGTCGAAGGGGGGGGGGGGGTGCTGCTGAGGGCGTCCGGCGGAAGAGAGTTACAGCCGGCGTCTGGCGTGCCACCGTGGTCGAGGGAGCAGCGGAGGAGGACCGGCCCTCATTGCCGGTCTGCTGGGAGACGAGGACCCGCAAGAAGCAGGTCCTTCTGGCCGCGGTGGAAGAAGACCGGCCCTCTTGGGCGGTCTGGTTTTAAATAATAAAAATATATAAACAAATAAGTTTATAATAATAATAATAATATTATTATTATAAGATGATTTATATTTTAAAAAATCATGAACCGTGAGTCGGTTTCGCGAGCCTTCTGTGGATGCACATGGCTCATAATGGGTGGAATATTTTGAGATGGTTTCAGGGGGTTTTAACTCCCGAAATGGGGGACTCAGAGGCGCATCACGTGCGTTATGCAGATTGGCATCATTCTGGGAGTCTTGTTTTGAGCGGCGCGGACACATCCGACGTCCGTTTTTAGCGCCGTCAGCGGCGTTGGAACAACGGCGTCAAGGCGGAGGTTTCCAGTGTGGTTCCGGGCGTTGATGCCAAATTTGAGGTGTGGGCCCCATGGCCCGTCTTTTGAGCAGCGTGCAGCTTTTAGCGAATTTTTCCTCGGACGTCCATTCGGGGAATGCAAACTGTCGATGATGGGTGTTTTTCCGAGGGCATCGCGTTGGCGCAGTCTGCCCGCTGTATTTCCGCACGATGGTGCGGGCCCCACGAGGGTCGTTTGGGCGTCGATGGTGATTTTCCTTCTTTATTAGCAGGCGACCTATTTGTACAAGTGAATAATCCATCTTGTGTGCTTTTTTGAGAGGATCGCAATGGTGTGATCTGTCCGTTGAGTTTCGGGATCGGGATGTGGGTTCCACGTAGCACCGCTCCTGTGCGGTTGGCCGGAATGCATCTTTTTCTTCGGATATCTCTTGCACTCAAGTGAGCAGTCTTTTTGACGTGTTTTCCCAAGGGGATCGCAATGGTGCGATGCACGCGACTGTTTTCAGGGCCAAGGCTCGGGATCACGGGACGTCGTTCGGGCGTGAGGCGGTGTTGGTGATTTTTCCATCGGATATCCGTTTGAGGTGAGTAAGTTGTCTATCTCGCGTGTTTTTTCATAAGGATTACAACAGTATGATCCTTTTGGTTGTTCAGAGCCTCTTGCGTGATCTTATTAAAGGGGAAGTGTGAAAAGCGCTCTGGTGGCGGTTCTTCCCGTCGTGTTTGTAGAGAACCCTTGGTGTGTGATCGCGTGCACTCCCGTGTGAGTGAAGAAGATGTGGTTGGTTGTGCCTCAGCCGATGAGGTGCCAGGTTGGAGTTGTTACGTCACACCTTCGCGTTGACGTTGGGTGTCGGGTGCACGATAGCCTTAGGGCTGGAGATAAGGTATACTCTAGTCGTATAGAGGAGCGCTTGGAGGTACGTGTGGTTGCTTGTACCTGAGGATGTTTGTGCGCTCAGTAGGGGTTGTCTTGGGGCCACACGTCGTGTGGGCCCCACGTGCGTTCCGTGTTCTGCTTTACGTACTTTGACCTCTCGTGACGTAGAGGGTCCCTCTGAGCTCATTTTTTTTGACCAGTAAGGTGGAGTTTCCCCTGGCCTGGTGCTCTTTTGTCTGACCAGTAGGGTTGAGTGATCTCCCCCTGGTCTTGTACTCGATGGTTTGAACGGTAGAGATGGTTTGGTTCCTCTGCTTCTTCGGCTTTGAGGGGTTTTAGTACTATGCCCTTTTACCAGACTGGAAAACCGTCTGTGACTACGGTTGTTCATGCAGCTTGGGCGTTTTCCCCATTTTCTGGGATAAGATGTCTCTGTCCACTTCGACAGTGACTCAGCGGATTGGAGTGGGATCGCCCTGTGAGGCCTGGGGAGTCTATCTCGTTGCTCCGTGTTCCCTGGTAGAGCTTGTGGTTTTGGTGTGACCAACACTTTACGCGGGCACCGATCCTCTACCTTAGAGGTTTTTACCAGTAGGGCTGAGGTTGTTTCCAGCAGGGCTGAGGTTGTTTCTAGCAGTGCTGATGTTGCTTCCAGCGGGACTGAGGTTGTTTCCAGCAGGGCTGAGGTTGTTCCAGCAGGGCTGAGGTCATTCCAGCAGGTTTGAGGTTGTTACAGCAGGGCTGAAGTTGTTTCTAGCAGGGATGAGGTTGTTTCGAGCAGGGCTCGCCAGTGGGTTACCATCCAATAGGGATGACCAGTTAAGTGGTGTTCACCGAGTAGTACCATCCAGCAGGGATGGCCAGAGCAGTTCCAAGAGTACCTCCAACTGGGCTGGGATGTGGTCCCTGATGCCGGGCTATCCTCCAGCTGGGCTGGCCCGTGGTCCCCGATGCTGGGCTTACCACCAGCTGGGCTGGGCAGTGGTCCCCAATGCTGGGATTACGTCCAGCTGGGCTGGGCAGTGGTCCCCGATGATGGGTTACCTCCAGCTGGGCTGGGCAGTGGTTCTGTCGCCGACTTTAGCCGGGTCGCCCTCCAGTGGATTACCCTGTTACGGGACTGGGTAGTGTGGCACCCGTCGACTTTCCGAGTCTCCCTGTAGTGGGAACCCATTGACGTCCAGGGACCCTCTAGCGGGGCTGGGCAAGGGGGTCTCCTGTCGACTTTGAGTAGACTTCTCGACTGTGGGGTAGTGACGAGTTATGGTTAACGTTCCCCTAGATTATTCCATGATTCCCATGTGTTTTGTAAGTCATGCTCTCGTTGCCAACACACTGGGAACATTTCTAACAGACATGAGATGCCCCAACAACCAATACTATTCTGTGAGATTTTTGATGTATGGGGAATTGATTTTATGGGTCCTTTTACTAGTTCAGTTGGATTTTTGTATATTTTGGTTGCTGTTGATTATGTGAGTAAATGGGTGGAGGCCAAGGCCACCAAGACTGACGATACTCATGTTGTAGTGGATTTTGTCAAGGCTCAAATTTTCGGCAGGTTTAGAGTACCAAAGGCCATCATCAGTGACCAAGGGACACACTTTTGCAATAGAAATTTTTATTTCCTCCTTCAAAAGTATGGGGTGACACACAAAACATCAACACCATACCACCCCCAAACAAATGGCCAGGCTGTGGTTTCAAATCGTGAGTTGAAAAAAATATTGGAGAAAACCGTGCAGCCAAATAGGAAGGATTTGATCAAGCGCTTGGATGATGCATTGTGGGATTATAGAACATCATACAAGAACCCCATTGGAATGTTCCCATTTCGGATTGTTTTTGGTAAATCATGTCATCTCCCAGTGGAAGTTGAGCATCGGGCTTATTGGGCTATAAAGAAATGCAACATGGACTTGGCCGAAGCTGGAATACAAAGGATGCTGCAAATTCAAGAGCTTGAGGAGATTATATTGTCATCATATGAGAACTCAAGGCTCTACAAGGAAAGATCAAAAGCAGCTCATGACAAAATGATCCAACAGAGGGAGTTTCATGTTGGAGAGAAAGTCATTCTATACAGTTCACGACTGAAGTTGATGCCTGGTAAGTTGCGTTCCAGATGGTTAGGTCCATATATTGTATCTAATATTTTTCCTTATGGTGCAGTGGAGATCACACAAGAGGACACTGGAAGGAGATTTACAGTCAATGGGTACTGTTTAAAGAGATGCATTGAGGGACATCCTACTGATGTAGTGGATTTTATCACACTGCATGACCCCATCATCACTTGAGCACATCAGGCTGTTCCTAACCCTTTCACTTTTATATTATTTGTCCTATTTAAAAAATATACATTTCATGTGAATATATAATATCATGGGTTCACATTGAGGACAATGCAATATTTTAAGTGTGGGGGAGGGAACCTTTTAGTTTATTAATTTCAATTGTTTTCCTGTTTTTTAAAAAAACAAAACAAAAAAATTGTGTGTTTTTCAAATTTTGTGTGTTTATTTTTTAATTTTCTTTGTGTTTTTGAAATTTTTGAGCTAAAATGATTCTCATCACCATTTTGAAATGCATATCAATGAGCGAAACAATTTATCCACTGAAACTAAGCATAAATGAATGCTGAAATTACTTTGTTTCAAGTTCAAATATTTAGTAATTTCATGGAAAGTACGCTGAATTTTGAATCCCATGCCAATATCACTGTCTTTATATTTGAAATCACTTTCTTGTGAGGCTTATAAACCATTATTTTCATATTCTTTACATTCACCTCACTTCTTGAGAGAACCAAACCATACTTGATTTAACCAGAATTTGATCTATTCCTATCAAAACTTGAGGGTTTTGAGGTAATTATGTTTAAATGATTGAGGTATTTGTTTGGTATTAAATCCCCTATTTCAAAGAATTATTTTTTATAATGGCCTAACTTGAATATTTAATCCTTGTATCCCTTAGAATACATGGACATCCTGTTAGGTTAAGCCACATTACAAGCCAATTTTCCCTATCCAACCAACTCTTGAAGTGAAATTGCATAATCTAGTTGAGCTTAAGTGTGGGGGAAGCTGTCTTGTGTTGTGCCACCACATTATGTGATACTTTGGGTGGATAATTAAATTCTGAAGAGATGTGTTTGCTGCTAAATAAAGTCATTATATTGAACGCTGTGCCTTTTCTGGAGCTTTCATGACAAGTGAAGCTGTGCATTTTATGGAGCTTCTAATTGAGGTGGAAAGCTGTTCCCATCTAGAGCTTTCAAGAAAATCATGTTTGAGAAGATTGACATTTTTTATGCTAAAATGATGAATGGTGTAAACCTTTCATGACATTTCATGATGATGGAGCTGAATTGATACTATGGGGATTGAAGAGAAGACCATATTTAAGTGAAAATTAGATTAATGCAATTTTGCTTCAAAAGAGTCAAGCCCTCCTCATTCTGCCTCAGAGTTTTTCATATCTTAATCCTACCAACCAAAATCCACAGAACAACCCTAAAAAGTCCTCATGATAAAAACATGTCCTTGACTTACATCGGGTAGCGATGTAGGAATCTATCAAGCCTATGGTGACCCTTGTATGAGTTTGGATGAGAAAGACATTGCAAAAAAAATTGATATTTGAGTGATGAGAGAAAATTCAAGCGAGTTAAGTGTTTGGTGCATGGGAGGATAAATAAAGTGGAAATATATTGAATGATACAAATGAAGAACTTAAAATAATGGTTTTTTATGAGGCATGATATCTTTTGATTCTTGGTGTGAAATTGATTGATCTTAAGGATATGTGTTTTAAAATTGGTTTTGATTGGATATTGATGTTTACTTGATATGAGGTTTTTCCCAGGTGTGAAAAAGGGTAAGTGTGGGGGAGTTGATAAAACACGATTTATTGAATATTTCATTGATAATAAATGATATAATTTCCTCACATTGTGTTAAATATGTTTATTTATAAAATATTTGGGATTTGATCATTAATTTGAAAATTTGGTGAAAATTCCAGTTTTACCCTTAATAGTGCACTGTTGTATTTCGAATATAAATATTTTTTTATTTATTATTTGAATTTGAAATTTTTTAACCGTGTTTCTAACTTAATTATCTACAACTTGTATTCAGGAAACTAGGGCTAAAGAGTTCATTGGTTTGTTTAAAATGGGCCATTAAGTCAAAGTTGGGCTGGTCTCTCCATAATGGAGAAGCTTATGTATTTCGACCATAACTCCTTCATATGGGCCTGTATTGAGCCAAAATTTGGAGAGGAGACAGAAGACCCATATCCAAACATTTTATCCTTCTGGAAGGCCGGCCAATGCACGCGTTGTTGTGGTCAAATGGGCGGTGAAACTTTGAATAAAATATTTGGCCGAATTTCCACATTCACACTTGAAACCACTTGTAAACTCTCCTCCCCTCCCCTCTATAAATTGGATTTTTTCTCATTTGGAGGGGTTGGTACGTGAATTTGGAGATTGGAGGCAGATGAGAATTTGTTTCACCCAAATTCTCCAACCATTTTAAGAGGGGTAGCTCTTGAAGCAAGGATCCCCTCATCAAAGCCTCATTCTCTTCTTCATTTTGTAATGTTTTCATTTTTGTAATAAACTTCTTTGTTCTTATTTTATTTCTTCTATTTTCTTCTGTTTTGTTTAAATTTTTTCTTCTCTTAATCTTCCTCTTTGGTCTGTAATTCTTGAGTAGAAGCGTTATTGGGTTATACACATTATAAACCTTCGCACATGCAAAACGCTTCTACGATGATTACGCCACCCATGGAAGAGTAGTCTTTTAGTAATAGATCTATCTTCTACCCTCTTCATTTAATTATTTTGAATAATTGAGCTACTTTAATTCACTTAATATGATCCATGAATTGTGTTTTTAAATTCTAAGAATCTAAGCAAGCAATTGAACAATTAACACAAAAACACGCGAGGTCGAGATTTTGTGTAAATTGTGAGAGCGCGATCTTAATCGGTAATACAAGACCACACGAGATAAATTTGTCGAGTTAAAATATATTCCATAAACACACTTCATCGTCATTTCCAGAATGGATATGAGCCTTAATTTACCACTAACCATAAGCTAATCTTAGAACATCAATCAAAGCAGGGTGTTGCGATTGCATGTTCCGAAATTAGCCTAGGGTTAAATTCACATCATCTTCGTGGTAAAGTAAATTATCGTAGGGTTCGGGATTTAACAAATTAAGGGATCATAATTAAGTGAATGTTAATTTAAATGATAATGATTAATAATAAAGTGAAGAGGTAGAGTTAGATCGATTACGCATTTTAAATAGATTTCAAAAAAAACATCTTCTTGTTGTGTCATTTTAATCGAAATTCATTTCAAAACTAAAACCAAAAAAAATTATACAATCTTCTTCCAGCAAACTTCTTCTAGATTCATAAACTACAAAAACCACAATCCTTTAAAGTAGTGCTTTTATTCTATTCTATTCTATTTTATTTTTTTTGAATACCTCTAATAAGTTGTTAAATTCACTTCCTCCTTTGAGAGATGACCTTGGTCAGCCACTCTGCTGCACCTAAGTACCCCAAATCACACTAATCATTTTAGGGCGCCCACGAAAGCGCTCTATCATTACTCCACTACACTCCTTTTTGTACCCCTCTACTTTTTCTATTCGCTCTACTGATCACCCTTCTGTACCTCCTTTGTTTCTCCCTCGAGCCTTCGCGGTATCCTACTGAGTATTTTTATATCACCCCTACTTGGGCTTTGCCCGCACTTGGTGTGCCCTTGCAGACGACAGACAGGTGAAGAATGACTTCAGTGGAGCATAGGATCTTGGGATCTTGGACCGCGTGCGGTGGTCGTGGCTGGGTTCCAGGTGGGAGACCTGTCAGCTGTTTCTTTTTGTTTACCTGTTTCCGGGTTGTGGAACTTGTTGGTTGGGCGCGTGTTTTTCCCATTTTATTTTCATTGTACTTTAAGCTTTCTTTGTACTTGTTGAGGTCGATGCACTCTTGTGGTTATATATAGCAGTTGACCCATTTCTATACTTGTCTCTTCTTTTACTCTCCACTATTGCATTGAATGTGCTGCATGTGTGTGTACAGGTACTAAGGCAAAGGCCTCCCTGAGTTGTTGTGCCTTCGGCCCTGGTCGCCATCCCCTAGCCTATGGAGGCGGGCTTGGGGTAGTTGCGGCTCGAGCCCAGGTAGGGTCGGGTCGTGACAATTTCATGTGTAATGAGAGTATTATGCAAATCATCAAGAGATAAGGTTGCTGGCTCTCTATCTTCCAACAACGAAACCTTAATATTTAGATTTTTAGGAATAATTCTCATTATCTTTTCAAAAATTGAATAATCATCTATCTTTTCACTAATACATATAATATTTCTCACAATATCATTTACCCTAGTAAAAAAATCATCAATATATTCATTCTCACCCATCATGGGATATTAATAGTTCAATCTCCATATTTGTTACATTTACTTATTCAATTTTTTATTTCCTTCATTAATGTATTTTATCTTTTCCTAGATACCATTGGAATTTGAATACAATTTCACTCTCAGAAAGTCACATTCATAAAGTGATGAGATTAAATCATTCTTGGATCATCAAACATTCTATAGATTTTTCTTATTAGCCTCTACGAGATGATCATTCTCAATACGAGGAGGGAAACAATCTGTATTAGCTCTTGAAACATGATACACAAGAGGCATAATATATGGAATCATTATTTCATTATAGATATGATAATTCCAATCATTTATGATTGGAATCCCTATAATGTTCGCACATCTCAAATTATCCATAACAACTTATTCGTCAAATACTTCTACATTGATTGAGCTAAGGGAACTAATTCTCTGATATGAATGGTAAGTTCCCAATCAATGTATTTTATCAGTGAGAGGTTGGAGAATCAGTGGTACTAACTTTATTTTATGTTTTTTTTCAACTGAATCATCCTTCATGTCCTGTTTGATATTTCAGTTCCCCGCCGAAAACAAATCAAATACACATCCACATGGACACAATGATTTACAAGGTTCTCTATTTAATAATAATAACTACGTCCATGATATGGTACGGTGGAAATTCAATACCTTAAAATAAAATAGAAAATGATCCTTGGATTACACCCACTAGGATATACCATTACACTCATGTATCACAATGAATCAATCCAATTAGGGCATGTGAACCCTCTTATAATAGTAAGGAAAACCAACCTCTGTGTTGCAACTCCATTTACCTGTTCTTATCTTCTATTCACCAAATTATACTAAATTGAAATACAATTCATAAATTCCTTACCATGAATAATTCTAAGAACCTCCTGAACCTTGTTTCATAAACCATAGTTCAATTTTTCTGTGTCCGATTTTCTCAGTCTGATTCCATCGAGTACGATTCTATAAGTAATATTCTCTTTCTAAATACAATAGTAATGAATCGATTCCACTTAAATTTCTGAGTATGGAAAATTTAGTACGATTCTTCCTTAGTCTAATTCTCAATGCAAATGTATACAGTGATGTCTGACTATGATTGAGAGAAATCAGAAACCCTTGTTCCTTAGTGTAGAAATCTTATTATGGGTATCCTGAAGCAAATCTATCCAACCCAATTTGATTATTATCTTAATACAAATATTATTCTTCATAAAATCCTCTTTGGAAAAAAATATCAGTATGAAGAATTATTCTTCGCTCGTGAAACTCTTAACTTCTCTCTCAACTATGGTGAATTGTATTTTTTCTTTAGTAAAGTACAATGTACTTGTTGGCTTTTATAGGTGACCCAAAATAGGTTTATGCAGGAATCCCAAAATATTTCTTGCATACCTAAATTAACCCAAATCGTTATTTCTCCTAAAATATCGATGCAATTATAAATTATTCAATGCTTCTTGATTATTATCGAATCATATACTATGTTTACCTTCTTCTTATTTAGACTCCCATTTCAATTTTTATAACAATTAACATTGATGATAAAGTCATGGGTCCGATCATCTGAGTCTGATTGTTGCCTACCAATCGATGAATACAATTCAATGAATGGATTTGAATCAATATATTTTATTTGTATTTTAATCTACCCCTTGAAATATTTTTCATAAATATATTTTCTTCAAACAACTCATCCAAAAATTTCATTCAACCATTTTCGAATTTTTTGACTATATTGTTTATCATCTTCTTTACTTATACCCATGACCCACTTCAAATAGAAGGCATATTCTTCTCCTCCTATCGTAACCCAGTTGAAACACTACTTCAAAGGATATAAAAAGTAAATCAATTATTGACCTACTAGATGAAGACATTTTAAAGAAAATGAGAGTACAATATTTTATAGATATGATCATTTCTTGGTATGATCATTTCAAGGTATGATCCACTCTAGGTATGATCATTTCTAGTTATGAATATATGGTAATGACCTTAAAATTACATATTATAGTAATTTGAACTATATTTCACTTATTTAAATTCCAAGAATATCATATTAATTTATAGTTTTAGAATTCTAAAACATAATATGTACATATGAAACCACAATAAAAAAAAGTGGGAACCATTAGAAAAGTATATGTTTCTTCAAAAACGTAAAATTTTATACACAAAAACAACATTATTATTTCTTTGACAAATTTTCTTAAAATTTATCTAGATATTCTTATTTCTCTTATACATCCTTATAACAGGTCAAAATCATTTAATATCTTCTGATGAGCACAAAATAACTCATCATGTGATTAAAACAAAGGAAATTAAAAATTAGTTCATGAATACTTGTAAACGTATGAAATCATAATAAAAAGGCATACATCACAACTATATATAATTACATTGTGAAACATGAGATTCCCACCAAATTTACACAAAACACAAATAAAATAAATAAAACTATAAATGTATCTTGGTTCATTACTTAAATAGTCTTGTAACCCTCTCAACTACCACATGATTTGTAACCCTAACAGCTACCATAAAATGTAACCCTCCTGACTATCTTATTGTGTAACAATCACCGTATCACTTGGAGTAACCATACAGTTGACCTCGAACATACACATAAAAAATGTATTTAAGGGAAATATAGGTCCACAATTCATAATAAGATATTCCCATGAAGCATAACATAATCATAGATCATGAATAATTTCACAAAATCAATTATATTGAATTTTGTAAAATAGAAAATAAGGATTTTAAATTAAATTCCACTTACAAATATTATATAAATTATGAGAACAACAATAGGGAGAATAGAATATGTTTATATACTTTAAAAAAATATAATTGAACATAATATTAAAAAAATTCATCAAACATGAAATTTTAATACTAGATAATTAATGAAGTATATGTTTAACCAAAAGAATGGAAATTGGGTTACGAATTCCCTTACCTCGGGTTTTTCTATCTTCAAAAACGTTTAATATTCATTTATAGTGGTTAGAATGTTGTTATTAATATCTTACTGAATCATATTCATGTTTCTAATGGCTTTTATGGTCATTTTATAACATCATTTCACCCTTTAGTTTTTAGTATTTTTATCCTCAATTTGTTTTAGTTGTGTTCTTTACTAGATTTCTATGGTCGGTATTGTACTTTATTTCCTCATTGTATGGAAATGAAATTAAAGAAGTGGAATGAAATTGTATTCATATGTTTTCAAAATCATAAATTATTACATAATTAATTTTGGTTATATGTTATTTTTATGAATCATTAGATAAATATTTAGTGATATCCATTTAGATCATGTTTGTGGTTCTTTGATAATCACGAACTAGTTTCATAAAATATCATAATATCATGTATATATGTGAAATCCAGAACATGAAATAGGATATATAAAATAATTTAAAATCTGTTTCAACCATTAAAATGATTTTCTAACTAGTTTTTAAGGATGTAATGGAAATTGAAAATACTTCTTCCACAATTTTGGTAAGTCGGCACATCACAGATGATGTTTTTATTTCTAGAATAAGTGGAAGAGGGGAGTAAGAATGATGATGAATTTTTTCCATTAACATTATAACATAATGAATTGATAATATTATCGAGATTTAATACCTCTTAGATTATGGTATGGTAAGGGTTTATGAAAAGAAAAGTAATTGAAAAGAAAACATAATAAAATCAAAGTGGATTCTTACATCATGATCTCTTCTCCTTGAGATCCTTCTTAGGGACTTTGTTTTTGGAATTTTGCTGAGACCAGTTACTCTTATACTAGGGGAAGAGCCTGGGAAGGGGGTTCAATAGAATAATAGCAATTCAAAAATCTTGAGAGGTGTGATAGGAAGAGGACTGAGGGTGGGATTTATAATGTATAAGGGGAGGGGTTTTACATTAATTTAATGACTCATTTAAAATATATCTCAATACTATGAATAATATTTATTCATGTGACCCCAAATACTAATAAGTGCATGTGAGTTCAAACTAAGGGTGATTACATCATCCATGATGCTAGTAATAGAGTATGTTACTAATACTGTATATATATGATATATTAACATATTTTACTATTTTCACAAAATTCATGAATTTTAGAAAAATACCAAAAATTCTCCTCAACAATTTTTCAACATGTAGAATTCAAAAGAAACTCCATTATTTGAACATAATTTTATAAATATGATTTATTTATTTTTTAAATATAATCATATTTTATTCCAAAAATAAAACGTTAAAACTATAACTGATTTACATCACCATGAATAATTAATCCAGATCTTATTATCCTATAACCTTAAGAAACCAATATAATAATATGATTAACTATTGTGAAGGGTCATATTACTATTTATAAGGGTCATATTAATATTTACTAAAAAATCATGTTGGTTCTATCAGACTCCATATAACATACTGATCACAATCTTAGATGTCTATTTTTTGAAATTCAAATCACAGTAGTAGAAAAATGATATTTAATTGCTATTTTACAAATACATACTTAAAACAATGTGTCATTATGTATAGAATCAACATTTCATGCATTTTGAATTATTTTTGAAACTTTGGGGTGGTACATTCTCCCCACTTTCTAGAAATTGTGTCCGCACAATTTTATTTACATATTAAACCAATGAGGGTACATTTCCCTCATAGAATTTTTAGATTCCCTTGTTACTTCTTCAACAACGTATTTTTTCTACAAAGCCTTCACCTAGTGGATTACCTTATTCCTCAACAGTTGTTCACTTCGGTCAAGAATTTGAACATTTTTTATTCATAATAAGATTTATCCCTCTAGCTGAACTGCATATGGTATCAAACCTTGAGATGAATCTACAACAAAATTTTTCAACATCGAAACATGAAAAAAATGTGTACTAGAGATAAAAAAAGAGGAAACGATACTTGGTTGGAAACTGGCCCAATAATCTCAAAGATTTCATAGGGTCCAATGAATCGTGGACACAACTTCCCTTTCTTAACAAAACGCAAAACACTTTTCAACAGTGAGATTCTAAGAAAAACTTGATTATATACCACAAATGATTTTTTTTTCAACTTTTTATCTGCATAGCATTTCTTCCTACTCTGAAATGTCCTCATGTATTATTGTATCATATTAACTTGAATGGCCACTTCCTCTACTATTTCTGATCTAATCAACTTACATTCTCCTAATTCATCCTAAACTATTGGAGTTTAACACCTCTTCCCATATAACTTTTCAAAATTTTCCATCTTTATGCTAGATAGAAAAAAGTTATTTTTGATGAATCAACTAATGAAATATTTTGACCCCAAATTCCTTGGTAATAAACTGAACAAGCTCAAAGAATATCCTCTAATGTCTGAATCATTTTCTTTGACTACGTATGTGATTGAGGATGAATAGTTGTACTGAAATTTTATTTTGTTCCCAATGACTTCTGAAGGAATTTACAAGAAATAAAAGTAAATTTGGGATCATATTCATATATAATGGAATGAGGAACTCTATTTAACCTGAAAATATTATTGAGGTACAATCAAGAAAGATGATCCAATGGAATAGTATCTCAAATAGGAATTAAATGAGAAGATTTAGTCATTCGATCAACCAAAATATTTATTTCACTGTTTCCTCATGAATTCATTGGTAGTCCCACAATGAAGTACATAAATATGTTTTCCCATTTTTACTGTAGCACTATTAATGGATAAAGCATCCCCTTTTAGTAACCACTATTCTTCTTTAACATATTGACATGTTAATAAACTCATGGTAAATTCTACAATATCTCTTTTCATTCCATCCCACCAATAATACACCCGAAGGTCTCTATACAACATTGGGCATCCAAGATGAACTAAAGACATAGAACATTGAGCTTTACACAACAAATATTTCTTCAGTTGATAATCACAAGGCACACACAAAATTTTTCTAAATAACATAATACAGTCTTTTTCAATGTTAAATTCAATAAACATACACATTTTAACCAATTCTTCCATTTTACATAGCTCCCCTTCTACCTTATATTCTTTCTTAATTCTCTCTTACAAAGATGAATGCACTAAAACCTGAAACAAAACAGTGGAATTTATTTTACAAATGAATTCCAGGAAAAAAATTATCAAATAATAAATTAAGGGGTAATGTTACAAATGAAACCTGGTTATTAGGGAATGATGTTTTTGAATCATAGAATCTGCCAAATTGTTTTCCTTTCCCAGTTGGTATTTTATGGTGCTATACAAATCCTTTATCATTTCAATCCATCTTCTCCCCCACGTTTTTAGATCATTCTCAGTGAATATATACTTTATAATTTTATAGTTGGAATATATCTCACATTTGTGCTATTATAAATGATGTATCCAAATTTTAAAAACAAAAAACCAGAGCTGCTAATTCCAAATCATGTACAGGATAATTTAACTCATGAGATTTTAGTTGTTTTGAAGCATAATCAATTACTGGATCATTCTGCATCAAAACAAAACCACATCCATTCAATGTAGCATCATTTTAGATGAAAAACATACCATTTCTGAAAGGTGGGGCCAAAACAACATCATTCACCAATCTCTTCTTCAGTTCCTGAAAAAAAATCACATGTTTCTATTAAAACTAATTTATCCTCTTTTCATGTTTAGTTATTTAGTAGACTAGAAACCCTAATTTTTTGGAAAACTATAGGTAATAACATTTTAGTCCATGAAAACTATGATTCTATATAATTTTTCTAGGTTCTGGCCATTCATCAACCATTTTTGTTTCATAGGATGAACTGTTATTTCATCATTATTTAAAATATTCCAAAGAAACAAAATATATTGCAACAAAATTTCACATTTTCTAAATTTTCTATATAGTTTTTTCCTTAAATATTTTCAAAAAAACCCTTAGATGTTTATAATTATACTCTTCTCTTTTATAAAATACCAATATTTCATCAATAAACTCAACTACAAACTTATCCACGAACTCATGAAATATTATACTAATAAGATCCATGAATATACCAGCTGAATTAGTTAACCCAAATAGCATAATAGAAAAATTATATGCCCATATCTAGTATGAAATGTAGTCTTTGGGATTTCAGCTTCCTTTACTTTCAACTAATGGTACCCAATCATTAGTTCAACCATTAAAAAATATTATGCTCCCTCGATCATAGCAAACAAGTCATATATATGAGGAAAATTATACTTTTGTTAATAGTAATGTTATTCAGGGATCTATAATCAATAAAATGTCTCATGGAATCTTTCTCAATTTTAAATAACAATACCGGAGCATCGTATGGTGAAGTGCTATGATGAATGAAGACTTTATCAAGAAACTCTTAGAACTGATTTTTTAATTCAAGATGTTCCATTTGTGTCATTCAATAAGGGGGTATTGAAATTGTCTTATCATCCGGAAATATGTCAATTGTGAATTTATCTTCCCAATCAGGTATAACACTGGGTAACTAATCAGAAATGAAATAACGATATTCATTTACCACCATCACATCGTTAATATTAGTAGTTCCCTTGTTTTTCAACTATATGAGAAAATGACTACCATTTCCATCTTTCAATAGATTCTAAGCTTCCTAATATGTTATCAATTGTATGTGACTCTTATTTTATAGAATCATAATCTCTTTCTGAAAAACAAAATCGTTGTCTCTATAATCAATCTTATCATGATAAACCGAAATCCAATCCATACCCCGAATGAAAGAAAACTCTAATATGGTAAAACAACAAGGATTTCTAGTAACGTATTTCAATATATAACAATAATAAGATTCATAAAATTACTTTTTGTTTTAAAATTTCCCCCTTGAGTTTTAACAATATTGTCTTATTTTTTGAGGTGATTTTTTATGCTTACCAGAAAAATTGTCAAAAACAAAAGGATTTTGTTGGAATTGTATCAAACAAGACATTAAAAAATTACTAGTAAATAAACAATGTATCTTAAATCACTTAATTGTATGGCTTCACATCTCTTGACATAGTCACTAAGGATCTCACTACAACTTTCTGCTAATATTCTAACAACTTCCCATCATTCTGATTTTTTTGGGTAGGCATTTTCATAACGACCCATCACACCACATTGGAATAACTGTACAGTTTTTTAATTATGATTAATATTTTGATAATTTTCATTAAAATCTTGGTCCTTATGTCCAAACATACCATATAAAAAACACTTCCATGTTTTTATAATGCATTCCCCATGGTACTTTTAACAACACATTTCACAAACTGGAAACTAAACGTTTTTACCATCAGATTTCATTGATTGATTCTTAACCATCGCTTTCTATCTAGAACTATTCTTATATTTATTCTCAATGTATATGTGATCATCAGTTTACTCAATTTACACCCTCTCATCACATCATCCAATTTTATCAAATCATTTGAACTCTCAAGAAGCCAATTGCCTTCAAAATCATGTCTTCATTCCTGAGTGAAAAAAGTTGATTTTGCTATCACGATTCCAAATAACATTTGTAGTGTACTATTCCATATTGGTGAATTTTCCTTCATGTACATCCACTAAATCTTCCTCATTTTTCCAAAATTCAAGGAACTCAATTTCCATCCATATTTGAACCACTAATTGAAAATATTTTTATATGAAGCGAATTTTAAATTCATCCCACTCTAAGGCCTAGATCTCGTCTCTATACATGATATTATTGACCATTGACCACCACTGATCAACTTTACCATAAAACTGATAAATGGAAAGACTTGTGATTTGATTATATAAACATCCAATAACATCTAATATCATTTCAGGGGCACTAATTCATCATTCAGCTACTACTGGGTCAGAGGATCCAGTAAATGTAAGAGGGTGTTGCTTCATAAAATGTTCCACTGTAATCATGTTCTTCTATGGTTTCTATTTCTATTAACATTAATGGATTACACCAAAATGTATTTCCCATGTTATATGATAAATTAACATCACATATTCTCAGTTCCAAATCCCATCAATCCTGGTTGCGGATTCGGAATGACATCAGCCTCTTAGTTCCATCAAACATCAAGTTCCCTATTTCATTTGCAGAAAACAAATTTTGAATAGACATATCATAGATGAAGAAACAAGGTAATATTTATGTGATATACCATTTCAATATTAACATATGGTTTAAATCAATTATGGAATTCTTACAACATCATACTAACTCCTAATGTTGTCAAAACTATTCTCTGATACAAACTATATGGTATCGGCCTTAAACATTACATATTCTAGTAATTTTGACTAGATTTTACTTTTTTAAATTTTCATATATCATTTAGGTTTAGAGTTTTATAATTTTAGACATAAATAATACAAATCAACCAATAAGCATAAAATTTGGTTACCATTAAAACAATATCGGTTTCTTCCAAAACATACAATTTTAAACACAAAACAATATGATGATTTCGTTGAAAACTATCCATAACATTTAAATTGAATTCCTTATTTATCATACACATACTTATAAACAATTAAATTAATTTAAAAAAATTCTATGAGGAAAATAATACTCAGAAAGGGATATAAAAATAAGCAATGAAATAATTAATCTTTGAATACTTTTAAATTTACGAAATCATGGTAAGAAATAAATACTTAACACCCATATATACATACTTTTTGAAACATTATATTCCCACAATATTACCACAAAACATAAAAAACATAAATAAAACAATAAAGTTATCTTGTAGAATTAATTACATAATCTTTTTACTCACTCATCTACATTATAATTTTTAACCCTCACGACAACCATACAATGTAACCATCATAACTACCTTATTCTGTAACCATCACAGTTATAGTAGGAGTAGCCATACAACTGACCTCCAACTGAAACATAACAAATGAATTGGAGTGAGTTATATGTCCCACAATTCATCATAAAGCATTTCCATGAACCATAACATAATCATTCTACATGCATAATTGCACAAAAAACATTGATTTTGAAATTTGTAAACTAGAGAATGGGGATTTTAAAAATAAACGCCCTTAAAAATATCATATAATTGAAGTGAGACTGAATAAAGTGGATATAATATTTATATAGACTATAAATACAAAATAATCAACATAATATTTTCCAAATTCATCATAAAGAAAATATTAATACTAGATAAATAATTTAGTACAAGGTTAACCAAATGAATGGAAATTGGGTTAAGAATGTCCATAGTTATGGGTTATCTTAAATAAAATATGGTGAAACTTAATGTATTAATGTTAAAAGTGTTTTATTAAATACTTAATGATAAATAATCATGTTTATAACACCTCATGTGATCATTTAATAACATCATTTCACCCTTTAATTATCAGAATATTGATTATTCCATTGTATGGGGTGAATTATTTGTAGGATTACCATGACAGGTTTAGTAAATTATATCCTTGTCGTATGTAAAAAAATTCAAAAAGTGGAATGAAATGCTATTAAAAAGTTTTGATAATATTAATTGACCCCATAAATCTTGTTGGTAATATGTTATGAGGATGAATCATTAGATAAATTGCGAGTGATATCCATTTAGATCATTTTGGCAGTTATTTGATACTCACAAACTAGTATCATTATATAACACAATATTATTTATATATGTTCACTATAAAAAATGAAAGTGGATATTTCAAACACATTAATTTTTTTCAAAAATTAAAATGATTTTATAACCAGTTTTGAAGGAGGTAATGGAAATTAAAAAACACATCTTCCACGTTTTCTGTAATTCGGCGCATCACAGATGGTGTTTATAATTTTTGAAAAATGTTAAGTGGAGGGGAAGAATGGTGAGGAATTATTTCCATAAAAATGATAACATCTATAAAACATAATATTTTTAGCTTGCATACAACTTGGAAAAGGGTAGGGGAAGTGAGTCTATGAATAGAAAAGAAATTAAAATGAATACATAAGAAAATGAAAGAGGAGTCTTACCTCTTGATCCCTTCTCCTTGAGATCCTCCTTAAGGCATTTGGTTTTGGCCTTTTTTTGATACTAGATGGTCTTGGATGTGGGGAAGTGCCTTAGGGAGGCTATTGGGTAGAAAATATACAATTCACAAATCATGAGAGGTGTGAGTGGAAGAGGGTGTGAGAGTGGTATTTATATTGGAGGAGAGGAGGGGGTTTACATTTTTTCAATTGGTAGTTTAATATTTCCGCTCAATACTATGAATATTCTAGATTAATGTGACCATGAATATTAATAAGTTAATGTGAGTTATAAAAAAGGGTTCTTACATCTTCTATGATTCTAGGAATGGTTTATTTTACTAATAATGCATATATATTGTATATTACCATGTTATATTATTCATCGTTAATTCATGAATTTCAGAGAAATCACAAAAAACACAACCAAAAATTTTTTGGTGTGTATAATTAAAAAAAAAACCATTTTGTTAAAATAATTTTTGAAATATGATAAAATTAATTTTTCAATAAAATCATATTTTATTCCAAAAATAACAATTTTAAAACTATACATGATTTTATTTCACCTTGAAAATTTAATCAAGATATCATTATATTATAACTATATGAAAATAAAATAATAATATGATTTACTATTCATAAGGGTCATATTACTACACATATTATAATTTATAATGGTATGTTACTATTCACCAAAAAATCATGATGGTTCTATTAGACTCCAGATAACATATTGATTATAACAGTTGATGTTTATTTTTTAAAATTGAAATCATATAAGCGAAAAAAAATTTATTTAAATGTTATTTTAAAACTATCTCTTTAAGAATGAGTCAATATGTGTACAATCATTGTTTCATTTATTTAAATATATTTCTTAAACCTTGGGGTGTTACAACAATCATATCTGGTATTGATATTTTCCATCTTGATCCTGATATTTATCATTATGATATTGTTCATTATGATATTAATCATTCGGATATTGATCATTCTGATTTTGATCGTTCTCAAATTTATCATTCTGATGTTGATCATTCTGAGATTGATCATTTTGAGATTGATCATTCTGAGATAGATCATTTTGATGTTGAATATTCTGATTTTGATCATTCTGATATAGAGCATTTGGTTATTGATCATTCTGATTTTGATCATTCTGACATTGATCATTCTAATATTTATCATTTTGATATTGATAATTCCAATATTGATCATTTTGATGTTGATCAATTTGAGACTGGTTATTTGGATTTTTTTATTGTGATATAAATCATTATGATTATGAAAATTTTATGGCATATATGATGGATTAGTCTAATACTACAGTAGATCGGTACCACATCTTCAATTGGAACGACCTTTTCGATCAATAACACCTTTTCAATCAGTATTACCTTTTCAATCAAAACCACCTTTTTGATCAATACCACCGGTTAAATCAATATAGGTATGATTATCCTGATATCGATCATTATGTGCTGGGGTAGATGAAAAAATGCTATAGTGAATTGATACCACTTCTTCTTAATTCAACCTGAATCATATTGTTTTGAAAAATAATCAGTGGCACTTCTTTATGTATACCACATGGATATGATAATTTGATTGGAAACATCTATTTCACTCCCCCTTTCTTTCATCAAGATTACACCATAAGTTTTCAATTCAAATCATGATCTATTTAAAATTCAAATCAGCAAAGCATCATCGCATTTAAAACATCATATTCATAGTGACTCTGAATCTCCATCAAAACTACCACTTCTTTAATGTTTTATCCTGAATGATTCCGTTCAATTCCTCTTTACGATCACTTACAAAACCAGACCCTCATTATGAAATTTTTCAATACTAAACCATCATTACGATCTATTTCAATAACAGACATTCATTATAATCTTTTCCAATACCATACCATCATTATTATATCTTTCAATTGAATACTATCATTATGATATTATATAATATCAGACCCAGAAATCATATTCTCGTTATGATGGAAATTTTGATTCCAATTCTTATCAATACAATAAGTTTGATTTTTCTAAACTACAAACCTAAAAACCATCTTTCTCAACATACATTCTTTATTTCAGGATATTGATTGATTGAAAACAAATACATGCAAACCTTCACATGGGCCTAACATATTAGGGTTCCTAGTGTTTTTTTATTGTGTCTGGTCATCCTTGAGGATGTCTCGAGTCACTGGGGCCAAATGTACCTTACCAGATATTCATAAAAAGTAATATTTATATGTAAGTTCCCCCATTATATATATATATATATTCACCCATAGTATTGAATATATATATATAGGGTTCAATGTGTGTTTATGTATAATATGGATAATGGATATGGTTGTAAGTGGTGAAAGGTATATTCCTATATACGTTATAAGTAAGGATCCCCTTATACATATTCATGACCTTGTGAATAGGTACACACAGTCTAGATGTCCATATATATATGTGAAGGATTGTATTCGTGGAGGAGGTTAGCAGTATCATTAAGTGGTCACCGATGGAAGAGTCATGTTCCAATGTGTTTGGCTTGGATTGGACTAGTTCTTAAAGTAATATCCCTTTCCATTTCCATTTGGATTTAATATTACAATAAATGACTCATTAACATGAATTTTGTGTTGATCTTGTAATGATGTGAAATATGAGAAATGAATATTTTGGATCAAAATTTCATGATTTCATAATAAAACCCCTCGAATGAGGTGAAATGAATTTTTAGAGAAAATATTATTATTGGTTATTTATATCATGCTTATTTTATGGAATAAAGTATAATTATGCCTTCATGTTAAAATTTATTAATTTTTTTTCTTCCATGCCCTGGGATGTTGAATATTAAACATAGAATTTTGAATTAAATTTCATAATTATTAGATTAATTTGGAGTAATGGTAATCATAACCCTTGTCCAATGTTATGCAATTACTTGATTAAGCATGAATTTTTATTATTTTTTATGACCATGTTAGATAGAAAATACTAATCCATGTAGTATTTTATTTATGATTAAGAATCATATTATAAATATTTTCATATGTGTTTTGATTGATATTTATGCCATGTAATTGTTTTTTATGTGTGTGATGCATTATACATTGAAATTACCATGTGAGTAACTGAGAGACAAGCCTTGTTTTATTGACATGTGCCTCTAGCCTTTCGTTGGGTGAGTTTTGGAATGTGATGTTATTATTTTTTCCCATGAAATGTATAAATAAATAATTTAAATGATATTTTAATTGAAGGATTATAATCCATGGGTTGTTTTTGGATTCAAATGAAGAACACCATGGACTGACTCAATGAGGCATGACCTTTATGTTTGAGTGACAGTTGTAATCCTATATGGACTGCCAAGGATGGACTATATGGATTCACTATTATATTCTAGGTTATACATGTATCTCGAAGAGGATAATGATGATGAACTATACTGGAATTGAACATTTATTCCATGGGTGATACTTGGGCTCCCTTAGTGGAACACCATGGTTGAATTCGATTGAACATTACATTATACAATACGTAGATGGATATCAGTTTCCTGATATGTTCTCCAAATATTGTCTTTAAGGGTCTTCATGGTTATTATACCCAGAGCGGAATCAGGATTCCTACAAAGGAATACATTTAACGGACTCAGGATCTATATTTAATATGGTATTTAATGAATCATATGTCATTTCTTCCAGGAAAAATTAGATGAATATGTTTGTTTTTTATGATTTATAAATGGCCTGGTTTGGAATCATTGATTACATATTTATTGGGGGAACCGATCTATGCACCAGATCGTGATACTTAATAATTTTATAGGTTGAATCAGTATTTCAACTCCGTTGGAATGAAATAGGAATGAATATTAAATAAGGGACATATTATTATATAAAAATGAATAAACATATTTGGATATAAATGTGAACCATAGAATTATGTTATGTTTACTTTCACATACTTACATACTATCCATATATCTCATGTACATTGTTAAAATAATTTTAATGGATTGGAATGGACTAGACAAAGTGGGAACCAATCTACTGAGATTAATATCTTCAACCATGCCCGAGCCTCTATTTAACTATGGTACCCATGTAGAACATATATTTGTAGTATTGTGGACCTTTCATATTTGTGTGTGCCTGAACTTGGGAGTAAGGAACACATAATCGATTTGGATCTTGGGATGCTCAGGGAGATGACCCATGGTGATTTTATTTAATTTATTTATTATGTATTGTCTTGTATATTTTGACATGTTGTATATATATTATTTAACTTATGTTTCACCAATTTGATATTAACGATTTTTGTAAACTAGTGTTGGCCACTTTAATTATGTTATTATATTATTATTTTCATTTTTACTTCATTTACATACTGCTTCCACTATTGTCTATTCATTATTATGGTTTTACAGTTGTGATACTCTGATAAGAGGGTATTGTCTCCTAAGAATCACATTCTAAGACCCTCACTGATAGTTGGTGTCCCCTAGAATATTTGGAGATGTTGTTGATTCCCTAGGGCCTACAGGTTCAGCGACCATCTTGGTGGTTATTCAGGCTAAGACGTGTCAATATGGATTTGTTTTGATAAAAAAATAATAATTATTGGTTTTACTTGAACATAACTTCTACAAATTCCATTACATTGATTATTTTTAACCTAAAATTAAATATATTTTTCAATGTCAATATTTATTTTTTTAATTTTATTTTCAATCATAAGATGCTTTTATTCTATTAGGATTTGATTTTATTCTAGAGCATCCAACTTCTTTTCATCTTTATTCATTCTTTACTACTCAAAATATTTGAGTTTGAGAAATTTTATTTCCAATATATATTCATTATTATTATAACATAACTATTTTTATGCTCTCTCAATATTCGTTATATAAATTTAAAGATATTTATCTTATTTTTTGTGTTTATAATTTTTTTAATTATAGAAATCAATTTATTTCCTCAAAATGTAAACCATATTGGATTCATATTCTTCATATACTTTTTCATTACTTGTTTTTTACTTCATTATTTAAAAAATGTTAAATAAATTTAATGTATTTCATATAAAAACAATCCTTTGATTCAATTCATAAGAAGATATTTCTTATTTCCCATTAATTATAATATTAATTCTCTTTTTCTATGACATTATTGAACATTATATGAAATTTTCCTTTGCCATATTCATCAATAGATTCCATGTAATCCTTCATCCATCAAAAATTTACATTAATGTGTCCAATTCACCCACATTAAAAATCTAAGGTGGAAGCATTCATTTATACTATAATTTTTCCTTTTCGAGACTTATAGAGATGAGAGAAATTAGTTTTAGGAATGTTTCACTGTAAAGACCCAGAAATATCAAGGAAACGTTTTTCTACATTTCATTGAATATTATGAGTCTGCAGTTTCTGATGGTGCCTGATTCCAGGGCCCGGTGTTCCCAGAATCAATTTCCGAAGTTTTGTTCGGGTACATTCAGTAAACGCACGTGCAGGTTTTTCTATATTCTGAACTGGTGCTCGGAAATGAAATCTGAGGACACTGATGGACTCGCAGTGCCGGTATTCACATAAAGGGACCTTTACAACAGTTGCGTTTTATGAGGATTGAGAGTTATTTTTTGGGGAAATTGGAAATAGTTAAATAAAATTGTTGGAACAATTTTATATATCTAGGGACGTTATTTCCTCCCATGGGAAGTTATTGGTGGGGACCACATCCAACCAACTCCCCATGTGTGGATATTTGAGAGGTGGGGCACACACGAGCCCCAACCTTTCACCTCCCATAACTCTCTTCGAACACCCTTTAACCCCCTTGAATATTTGAGCATCCATTTAATGTGACAACACCCCCTTATTAATAAGATCTCTTCACCTCCCTCTCCCCCTCTTAAATGTATGCCAACCCATTTTAATTAATGAGTTCAACCACTTAAATTAATTAAGTTGTTTGAACTTTGAATAGAATGTCTGAATAAAAATAATGGCTTTGCAATTATTATATAGATGTGGATTTTGTTGCGTGGAGAGGTTTGGGTGAGAGAGATTTTGAGAAATAGTATAGGGTATTTTTTCCTCAATGAAGAACAACAGCCTTCCAATGAAGAACCTCCGAGGAACGTCACTCATCGCTGTCGATCTTAGGCCAAACCAAACAAGAAGGAGCCACTCGTGAGGAACGCTGACGATGCGCCATCTTCGACCATTCATCCTCGATGTCAATGAGTTAACGCCATATCCCCCTGACATCGTTATACCTCAACGCTTTTCCTCTTTCGACGGATCGATGACTGGAAACATCATAATCGAGGTATGGGGATTTTTTAATATTTATATATGTGATTTATACCCTCAAGCAGGGGTGTTAATTGGTTGAATGATATTTTGAACCGCTAATGTGGTGGGTACAGACTAACGAACAAGTCTGGGTCCATCGCCATATCGTTGTTGATGCACATAATGTTTGGTGATGATGAAATAGAACTGCAGCGGCTATTTGAAGCCTTCACAGTAATGTTCGGGTCACGAGATGACCGCCGGCGCAGACAGAAGCTAAAATAGACCACCGAAATGACTGCGGTGGGCCGCAGAACATGACAGTGGCACGGGTCGCCGGCGCACCGGCACCGGCGACAGGAGGCGGCAGCCGGCAATTGCCGCGGCGACGATGCGGCAGATCCCAGAGCCATACAGGACCCTCGACAGCGGGGCGGCGCCAGCCAGCGCCACTAGTTTCAATAAACGGGGGGGGGGGGGGGGGGGGGCTCCGCGCAACCCACTCAGCCGGGCCGGCCGCGTGCCCTCCCACGCCGGCTGGGATGGACAACGTCCTCTAGGGCAGGACCCAGACCTGGGTCGGGTCCCCCCGATTCTGGCCGACCTAGGGTGGGCGGGGCCGGGCCGGACCAAGCCCAGACCCCCCTTTTTCAGACCATTTTTGGTTAAACAGTGATAACATCAGCTACAGACCTCTGATCGATGCACAGTCAACTGCATAAGAATACTTGGATTGAGATGGCCATTTCAGTATATTACATTGAAGTTTTTGCCGATGTTTTCGGTATGGCCGGGTTGGTTCGAATCCGAAACCAACCGATCCCTCTGAGTGGAAACACTTATAGCTTAAGGACCGAACTTCTGATTGACGTGCTATCAAATATGTTGGTTTCCTTTTGTTGTGAAGGTTATATTGGAATACTCCATATGAGGATTGGACACAGATGGTGTATGGATGGGTTTGTTTTAGCTTAAAAACCATCCGGGCGTCTTGAACGGAAAAAGGAAATAACTCTCAGACGAGACGTCTGTTTGACGAACTGTTAGCGACATTGGTAATATCGTTGAGAAATGGTTCTTTTGACTATACCCATTGGGATTTCATGGTACAGTTGAGATACGATCGGGTTGGTTCATACAAAAAACCAACCGGGCCCTGGGATAAAAAGGCTAATTACTCACAGACCGGGTGACCGATTGACAAGACGTCTGTTACGTTGAGACCCCTATGATGAGGAGGTCATTTGAGATACTTACACGTGAGATTACGTGACACATGAAAGTATCTACCAGTATCATGTGGATCAGATCCTCTCGAAGATGAGTGCACTAAGTACAGAGACCTTTTCGATAGCTGAGACCTGATGATTGCTTGTCCGATTTGATTCGGAGTGACTTGACTAGCCCAGTGGGGATCACTACTGTGTTGGGGTGACAGACCCAAGGCGGAGAAGTGATTCTATGTTGGGGTGGAAGACCCTTGGTACGTGACAGGAGAAGTACCTCTGTAAGATATTAGGGGGAGCGCTACTGTGTTTGGGTAGCAGACCCATGGCGGGGAGCACTACTATGTTGGGGAGGAAGACCCATGAAACTCGACAGAGGAGGAGTACCTAAGTAGTCTAAGGTTAGTGAGTAGAACCTCGGAGTCAAGGAAGGACTACTCCACATAACAGAGGAGGAGTTCTCTAGAAACCATGTTTTCAACATCATGAATAAAAATCCTGGTTTCAGATGAGTCAATGACCATTGTGTTTTCCTCATGGTTGAGATGAGTAACATGATAACTTAGGTATATGTATGGGAATATACCTATGTAAAGCTTATCTATTGAGATCTTTCTTTGTGGTTTATCCTTGTTGGATTTTTTGAGACCTTGAGGGTCTCAAGGACACTACTGAGTATCATTATACTCACCACTGCATGGGCTATGCTGCACCTCGTTGTGTAGAATGCAGAAGAAGGACATCGATGACTGAGGTAGAGTGTATGTGGATTGGACGGTACCCAGAGGTGGACACTCGGAATGACGACACACGGAGGAGAACGATAGACACGAAGTGCTGAGGAGGAAATATGTACCTACGCATGAGGTAGGAACCCTGAGGATGATCCAGGAGCTGCTTCACCATTCCGCTGTTGTCTTTTCAGTTGTACGTTTCATTCAGTTGTAGATGTATCATTCTGTTGGGCCTGTATTTTCGGTCCCTTTGTACTTTCAGTAAACTTGTTATACTGATTTACTTAGTGTTTACTTCCATTTGTTCTCTGGTTGTGTCTGTGTTTACCTTTTATAAAGGTAATGCCTTCCCAGTTCTATGGAATTATGCCTTTGTTGCTAGTCGCCATCCCCTGGCCTATGAAAGGGGGGCTTGGGGTAGTCACGATGCAGGCCCCGGGGGATAGGTCATGACAAATCGGTACCAGAGGATGTCATATCTATCGCAAAACTCAAGATTTTGATATTTTTCCTTTAATGAAGCAATAGTGTTAAGGGTACTAGGTGTGGTTTTATATTCAGGGAATCCAGTGTTGGTGCGGGCGGCCGACATATCCATAAACCCGAACCCTGACATCTGATTTCCGACTCAGTGCATGAAAACACTGACTGCGTGTGTGTTTTCAAATGTACCTTTTATGTCCGCTCAAACCAGGTTAGTTCATCAGGTATTGTATTTGACCATGTCACATCTGTTTCATTCCGGATGCCTCTCCATGGATGAACAGCTAGATCCCCGAGAGTTGTATGTACTGACAGGCCGCTGAGCGACGATGCCTTAGTACAGGGCCCTCATCTAGTTGAGGCACCAGAAAAGGCACCAGCGGTACTATCACCCATTGGGCCACCGATGCCACCATCCCCTACAGCAGGAGATGCACGCCGCTTCAGCATACTGTAGGAGTTCCAATGCCATAGGCCACCTAGGTTCTAGGGAGAGACAGACCCACAGGGAGCTGAGGATTGGCTGGAGGCTGTGATGAGAGTTTTCAGGCAAGTAGGGATGCCGGTAGACTTTATGGTGATCCTTCCTACCAGCCTCCTTCAGGCAGCAGTAGGCAGATGGTGGAGCCTGATGCCTTAGATGCATGATGAGGCGACACTTCTATGGGCAGACTTTGAGAGCCTGTTACGGGAATATTTTGTACCAGAAACCCTTCGAGTGGTGCATATATAGGAGCTACTACATCTTTAGCAGGGTTTCATGACAGTGGCGAAGTACTTAGTGAGGTTCACCGACCTCTCGTGCTACTCCACTGATATGGTACCAGACCCATTCATTAGGGCCCGAACCTTTGAGAAGGGACTCAAGAGATATATTAGAGCTTCATTTTTCTCCCACACCATCCCGACGTAGACGGGGGTGTTAGAGCATGCCCACTTAGTAGATAGTTTCCTTGCGGAGCAGTCTCCAGCAGCGAGACCCACCACTAGCCCGCATGCAGTAGAGTATTCAACAGATGGTAGTAAACATATGAAGTAGAGGTCCAAGAGGACCGTACCTAATGGTGGTCGACCACATGACTCAGTGTCGGTGGTGCGGGGCACCCAGGGTATAGAATGAGCCAGACCTTCTTGGCAGTGTTACTCATGCGGCGGACAGGGTCACATGGCTCGTGATTGTCTGACCCATCGTGCAGATGATCAGTAGATAGAAGAAGGACCTCCCAGGCAGAGGCAGAGGTTCGATTGAGGCAGACTGTAAGGAGTAGGAGACCGAGGCAGAGGATATGTCCATGCAGCTGGTGGTGGATGACACTTTGAGGTGTTTCCACCACTACCACCATGAGGTTCACCACGACTGTAGGGAATATGAGAACGTGGGAGAGAACATCTTTAGGAAGCTGAAGGTTACGACTATGGAGATCCGGAGCAGGTGGACAAGATTGGGACTAGTTCCAGACATGGAGGCCTTTGTTCTTGGTGCTTTTATCTTCTGTATTGTTTTTGTGTGTAATTTTTATGTGTCTTTGTACTTTGAGCTGTAGTAATAAAAGACACTTTTCTTTGTGACGTTTTCTATCCTGCATTTTGTATGGTTGATACTAAGAGGATCCGTTTAGAACTGTTGACTTGACCCTCACTTGTGAGATTTCTACCAGAGGAGACCCAATAACCATGCCATGATGCCGATAATGTGACTCAACCCTTTGAGGCTACAGTAATGGTTGGATCTCTTGGTAGTAGCATCGAGGCCTTAAGACGTTGTCTATGACATAAAATAGTACCGTTCATGTTAGGACTGACTGTATTAGGAAAAAATGTGGTTCATCCAGGGAATGAAACCAGATTTCTTTTTTCGGCAGGGGTGAAATCTCAGCAACTCTTGTAGAACATAGACGAAGAAGGGTGTAGATGAGTTCTTACAATTGGTTAGTATCACTATTGTTCGTTGATAAAACGGTTTACAGTTTACTCAAAACTCAATAGTCTTAAGTGTGTCTTCTCACAGAAGGACCTAAACCGGAGATAACAATGATGGCTTGATTTCCTCTGGGACTATGACTTAGAGATATTCCATACTCTTGGGAAGGGGAAAGTTGTATAAGATGCTCTTAGTAGGAGATTGGGCATTCATCTGTTAGGAGAGGTGAGGCAGCAGCCGGCCGCGTTTTAGATATCCTTTGTGGATAGAGATGGAGTCAACACGTGTAGAACCAGAGATGGTTTAGGCTACGATGGAGGAGATTTAGATATTATAGGAGTGGATCAAGACTGCACAGAGCAGACAGAAGTCCTATGATGATAGGAGATGAAGATCACTGGAGTTCGAGGATGGCGACCACGTCTTCCTACGAGCCTCACCTCGACTAGGTCTACATAGATTTTGGCGGGGCGATATTTTATCTCCACATTTCATCAGACCATTACAGGTCCTCAATATCGTAGGAACGGTGGCTTACCTTCTAGTCCTTCCACCTCAGTTGCACTGGGTACAAGACATCTTCCGCATGTCTCAGCTAAGGAGAAACGTGCGCAACCCGTTCCACAACATTGACCACATATAGCAAGATATCGATGATAGGGTGAATTACACGAAGGTTCTAGTAGAGATTGAGGATCGACAGGAGTGGGTCCTATGAGGATGGTCGATTACTCTGGTGCGCTTTTCCTGGTAGCACGGGAACCTCCAGTAGATCACATGGGAGCGGGGGGCTCAGATACGTGCTCGGTACCCCTTTTTTTCTTTAGCGTGTGTTGTAACTTCACATGGATGTAAATACCTGAGGTTAGGGTAATGTAAATTCCCTAAAATTTCAATGAAATATATTTCATAGTTTTTTGGAATTTTATGAGTCTGCAGTTTCTGATGGTGCCTGATTCTGAGGCCCGGTGTGCCCGGAATCAATTTCTGAATATTGTTCGGGTATGTTCAGTAAACACACATGCATGTTTTTCAATCTTTTCAACAAATGCATGGAATTAAAATATGAGGACACCGATGAACTCACAATTCCGGTACTCACTTAAAGGGAACTTTACAGTAGTTGCGTTTTATTCTGGTTGAGAGCTAATTTTTGGGGAAATTGGAAATAGTTAAATAAAATTTTTGGAACAATTTTATATGTCTATGGATGTTTTTTCCACCCATGAGATGTTGATGGTGGGGCCCACATCCACCCAACTTCCCATGAGTGAATATTTGAGAGGTGGGTCCCACATGATCCCCATCCTTTTACCTCCCATAACTCTCTTCAAACCCCCTTTAACCCCCTTGAATCATTGAGCATCCATTTAATGTGACAACTCCCCCTTATTAATGAGTATTCTTCACCTCCCTCTCCCCCTATTAAATGTATGACAAATCAATTTAATTAATGCGATCATACTCTTAAATTAATTACGTCATTTGAATTTTTAAAGGCATGTGTGATTAGAAATAATGGCTTTGCTATAATTTTATGGATGTGGCTTTCGTTGTGTTGAGAGGTTTGGGTGAGATATCTTTGGAAAAATAGGGAAGGGTGTTCTTCTCTCAATGCAGAACAACAACCTTCCAATTAAGAACTTCCGAGGAATGTCACTCATCACCATCAATCTTCTGCCAACCCAAAGGAGAAGGAGCCTCTCGCGAGGAATGCCGACGGCGTGCCATCTTTGGCCATTCTTCCTTAACGTCAATGAGTTGACGCCGTCTCCCCGTGTCGTCGTTCAAACACGACGCTTGTCCTCTTTCCACATCTCGAAGACGTGAAACATAATAATTGAGGTAGGGGGATTTTTGTACATTTATATATGTGATTTATACCCTTGAGCATGGGAGTTAATTGGTTGAATGATATTTTGATCCAATAACGCGGTGGGTACGGACTCACGAACTAGTCTGGATCTATCTCCGTATCATTAATGATGTGCGGATTGTATGGACACAACAAAACGGGACCACAACAGAGATATATAGCCTTTACAGTAATGTCCGGGTCCCGAGATGACCACTGGTTCATACGGAAGCTAAAACGGACCACCAGAATGAGTCCGGTGGCCCGTGGAACATCGCGGCATCATGGGTCGCCAGCGTGCCGCCGCCGACAACTGGAGGGGGCAGCCTTGGACTCCCATGCATGCCTCCAGAATAAGTCCACCATGACATTAGCCTCGGTGGCGATGCGGCTGATCCCACAGTTGTGTGGGATCCGGGACGGCGGGGCGGTGCCAGCTGGTGCCGCCGGTTTCAATCAACGGGGGGGCTACCCCCCCCCCCCCCCCTCCGTGCTACCCACTCGGCCAGCCTGGATAAGCTGCGGCTGACTGGGGGATGGGCCTCACCATACCGGGCTAGACCCGGACCCGGGTTGGTTCGACACGGTTCTGCCCGACACAGGGTGGGTTGGGTCGGGTCGGACCGGGCCCAGACCCCCCTTTTTCAGACCATTTTTTGTTAAATGTCCATAACATGAGCTACAGTCCTCTGATCGACGCACCGTCAGTTTCATATGAATCCATGGATTGATTCCATCGTTCCAGTATATTAAACTCAAGTTTTCGGCAAAGTTTCAGTATGTGCGGGTTGGTTCGAATGTGAAACGAACCGGGCCCTCAAAGCGGAAACACTTATAACTTAAGGGCCAGAGGTCCGATTGATGTGTCATCAACTAAGTTGGTATCCTTTTAATGTGAAGGTTATTTTTTAATAATTCACTTGAGGATTTGATTCAGTTGGAGTATGGCCGGGTTTATTTTAGCTTAAAAACCAACCCGGCCACTGAAACGGAAAAGCCAATAACTCTCAGATCGGACGTCCGTTTGAAGAACTATCAGCGGAGTTGGTAATATCATTGAGAAACTGTTAATTTGATTATACCCCATGGTATTTCAGGGTATAGTTTATATCTGGTTGGGTTGGTTCATGCACGAATCAAACCGGGAACCCGGGATAAAAAGGCTAATAACTCACATACCGGGCGTCCGATTGACGTGTCGTCTGTTGCGTTGAGGTCCCTATGATGAGGCGGTCCTTTGAGATACTTACATGTGAGATTAAGTGACACATGGATGTATCGACCAGTAGATCATGGAGCGGTTCCTCCCAATGGTGAGCGTACGGATTACGGAGACATTGTTGTTGGCTGAGACCTAATGACTGCTTGTCCGATTTTATTTAGAGTGACGTGACAAGCCCAGCAGGGATCACTACTATGTTGGGACGAGAGACCCATAGAGGAGTAGCGCTACTGTGTTGGGGAGAAGACCTGTGGTACTCAAATGGAGGAGTAACTCTGTAGGCTATTAGGGGGAGCACTACTGTGTTGGGGCAGGAGACCCATGGCAGGGAGCACTACTCTGTTGGGGTGGCAGACCTGCGGTACTCGACAGAGGAGAAGTACCTCAACAGTATAAGGATGGTGAGTAGCACCTCGATGTCGTGGTAGGAAAACTGTGCTTGACAGAGGAGAAGTTCTCCAGTAGCAATGTTTTCAACATCATGAATAAAAATAATGGTTTGAGCTGAGACAATAACCTTTGTGTTTTACTCATGATTGAGATGGGTTACTTGATAACTTAGGTACATGTATGGGAATATACCTATGTAAAGGATATCTGTTTAGATCTTTGTTTGTGGTTTATCCTTGTTGGATTTTGTGAGACCTTGAGGGTCTCGGGGTCTCTACTGAGTATCATTATACTCACCCCTGCACAGGTTATGACTGCACTGCATTGTGTTGGATGCAGATGACAGACAACACTGACCGAGGTAGAGTGTACGAGGATTGGACGGTACCCGGATGTGGACACTCGGCATGACATCCCACGAAGTGGGCCTATAGATGTGGAGTGCTGAGGCTGACATATGTACCTACCCTTCAGGTAGGAACCCAGATGATTATCTAGGAGCTGCTTCACCATTCAGATGTTGTCTTTTCAGTTGTACTTTTTTTAGTTGTAGATGTATCTTTCTGTTGTGCATGTATTTCCAGCCCCTTTGTACTTTCATCAAACGTGATATACTACATTACATCGTTTTTACATCCACTTTTGCTTTGGTTGTGTGTGTTATTATGTTTTATAAAGTCAATACCTTGCCAGTTCTAGGGAATTATACCTTCGGTGCTAGTCGCCATCCCCTGGCCTATGGAAGGCGGGCTTGGGTTAGTCATGATGCGGTCCCCGGGGATGGGTCGTGACATTCACCACTATCAACATCTTAATATGATTAACAAGAGATCTTTTCGTCTACCTAATTGATCATTAATTAATTCAAGTTTTAACGGAGATATCCACTATGTCTATTTTATTAAGCACAGATTCCTATCCCACATAAAAATGTATGGGAGTATTTTGAAGGTTATCAACAAATATACAATTAATTTCTTAAAAAATGTTATCATTGTAAAATTATATCTAGAATACCACTAATTAGTATTTTTTACAATAGTTGAATCGTTTATATTATCCTTAAATCCATTGATAGAACTATGTATCCCAGTCACCTAGGTAAATTAGTTATCTACATTCTCATCAGTAACAATAATTATATCTCTATATTTTAACCAACAGAATTCCAATATGACTCCTTTGATATTATTATTTCCTTCACACATATTTTCCTTTTTATTCCACATTTATATTGATATATTTTCAAGTCATATTTTTTCATTATTTTTTAAAAAACACATATATTATAATATTTTTCATTTACCATCTATCTCCTGATCCTTATTGTCTACAATTTCCATCATACTATCACTTAAAATTGGTGAATAGACTACAATTACAGATTCACTCACTTATAGTCCAAACGATAGATATTTTTGTAAAAATTATTATTCCATTTTATCTATTCAAGAATAGAATACATATGATTTTTATATAATTATTATTCTTTTGGATAAAATTTAGTTGACTAATTTTTTTTGGGAACCAATTTTCTTAAAATACTGTATTTAGGTTCAAGGTCCCATAATGATAACATTTAGAGGGTAGGAGGGTTAAATATATTGAAAAGAAACTCATAAGACTTATTAAAATATATAATTACACATATCAAACTCATACATACCCATTTGAAAATATAAATAAGGAAAGTAGTTTAAATTTTATTTTGTTAAGGTTTTTCTATAGTGTGAGAACCTGCATGAATTTTTGATTAGGGATTTGTACTGTAATCAATGTGTAATTACATTTATAAAAAACCATATCAATTAGATCATAATATTTTTGGATGTATAATTCACTTTAATCAGATAGGTATCATCCATCTCCCACAATTAATTTATTAAAGTTGTTTGGACATGAACCAAATGATCCACAAATAACTTCCTTCACTCCTTTAATGAATTAGATTAAAAAATCAATAACTTCTTAAAAATTAAGAAAAATATCCCTCTGAATGTTTATTGACTATAAAGATGAATGTAGAGATAAAGAGGAACAATATCCATTTATTATGGTTATTTAGGATGATCTATCCCCAAATGAGTTAATGCACCCATGAATATAACCTCCTTCATGATCTATGTAATGAAAATTGATTAATATAAATCAAATCAACATTCCTCGAACACTATACTAAAAAGGAAGCAGAAATGGTTGAAGTTATCCCACTTATCTATCCCTTATATGAAATAGAGTATCATGATCTCACTGTATTATAAAATCTATAAAAAACAATTTCCCATTTATGTAGAATAAATATTCAAAAATTTTAAGACTTATATTATTAGATTTCTCAATTTATTAAAACTCCCTCTATCTCTACCTTTAGAGCATTTAGAATTTAATAATATTTTAATTTCTATTAAAATAGTCGTATAATATCATATATATCTCCTAAAGATTTAGTTTTCAAATATCTATGAAGTTTTTTAGTTTCCAGTAATATGATTTTGCTACATATATTATGGCATTTGTTTATATTTCACATATTCATGTATCCTGCAACTATATGATATCACCAACTATGAGCAAGTGACTACCTATTTTTAACTGGATAAAAAAACTCCACATAGACATTCAAAAAATGGATAGCTATCTAGATTATTTTTATTTTGGAACAATTATATTCAATATAATCCATGAATTTACTATTGTGACTCTAATGTCTAATTTTATCATTTTCATTTTACATAGGAGAAATATTATCTGAAAATATTCATCATTGAGGTGTGGTATCCATTAGTATATAATTTCACCTACCACATGTCTTCCACTATGGTATGACTATCTTCAGCTTCTCATATCACTATGGAGTGGAAATCAGCATAGAAATCACCATATTTTACATTGAATAATTCTTCAAGAATATAGAATGGGATAATGATCCCCATGAATAATAATGATTCATTGAATCCATATAAAATAGTTTATGAGTGTAATCAAATTTTGGTTTTTATCCTCTGAAAAATATATATGGATATTTCAAAAAATTATTATAGAAACATCCCTATATATACCCAAAATCTAGTAACCAAGTATTGGTATCTACTTTGTTATATTGGCACATGATAAAAGAGATCATATCACTAGATATCGATCATTTTAGTTGTCTTGAAGATCTATAGAGATAAATTATTCCCAAATTAAGTTGTATATATAAAATATATAGTATAAGAAAAATTATAATCTTATTTAGATTATTAAAAATATAATTTTCATATATTAGGAAAATGAAAACAAATATGAGATGAACATAGATGCTAAGTAAAGGATATAAAAAGTGGAAACTATTATGAGTAAATAATGAATTATTAATATGTAATGGTAAATAAATTAAAACACTTGATTTATAACTGTTAACTTGAATTAGAGATCCATACATGGTTAATATCAATGAATTAATATGAGGGAAAATAATAACAGAATTCTAAATAAAGGAATTGATTAATTTTTTATGACACGATCTACGACATCATGATATCTTGATTTTCAAAACATTGTTCCAATATAGATTATTCATTAAACATGTATTGAAAAAAATATCATTTAATATAGATAGCTCGTATATTTTTCTCATGAGACTTATCGATGCATAACATGGCTATATATTCCAGGACACACCCATCACTTCATTCCAATAAATTCTATATATATTTAGTAATAAATATATTTCACAGATATCCGTATTGTGTAATGGATAGAAAATATAAATATTTCATTTTTTCAATGAAAAAAAATTAATAATAAAATAACATATATTAAATGTTTTTAATTTATATGAAATAATCATATCCATGATAGAATTAATATATTTAATTAATAAAAACTTAATGTCCAACGATCACAAGAAAGGTTCTTTTTTTAGATAAATTGAATAACCAAAAAATTAATAAGTGAAAAAATATGACCATCACTTCATTAGGAATATTTTTTATGTAATAAATTAATATTTTTCAAAAAATTAATGAAAATTAATGATTAAGTTTAAATAATTTTTTATTAATGAAGATTTATTATAAAATTATTGATAACTTACAGAAGATGCTAAATATCATAAAATAGTTTTGGAAATAGGAAATTCTTTAAATTCCCAATATGTTAAAAATAAAATATTCATTTTTAATTTTTATAATGAAATTATATAAATACCATTTATGAAAAAAAATATCAACGATTCATTTCCATATGTTTAGAATGTGAAAGATAACATAAAATTTCATCAATTAATCATTTGAATAAATAAAAATAACTATTTTAAATAAATATTTATATATATTGGAAATGAAGTAAAATTTTCCTAATCAATTAGAGGAATAAGATCAATTTTTCATTAGTATTTTATTTTATTGATTCAAGTTCCAAAGAGGGGGATATTTTGAAGAAAAAAAGAGAAATTTCTTACATATAGAGAGGTTAAGAAAATATATAGTGTTTATTAATGATATATTATAACATTCCATGATTGAAAAATATAATCAATAGATTAAATTGGGATTTTTAAATAAATTCTTGCATATTTGGTAACATTTAAATTGTAATCCCTTGACTAAGTTAATATAATTGTGACATTAATCATCATAAGAAAATATTTATTCACAATAAATATATCAATGGGGTATTATGTAAATCATATAAAAGTAAATATGTTTATAACACCAAATATGTCTCAATGGATTGAAAATTGGGATGAAATCCCTTACCCCATGTTCCTCTTACTTCAAAATAGATCTATCCATTAGGATAATAAATTTTAATTTACTATATATATATACTAGAGTAATTTATCTAGTCATAATATCATATTTGAATGATTTAATATATTTCAACACCTATTTATTAATAATCCATTATTAAAATCACCGTTTCGAGGTGTTAACTATGCTATTTTTCATGAGATATTCTTTTCAATAGTTCGGATCCTTATACTTGGATTATAGTTCCATCATCTCCATTATGTCAATAATGATATTAATATTTATATATTTATTATATACATATTTTTATACCTAAAATTCATAGAAATAGAAATTAATTACACTTTTCATGGATATGGAATGCTTTATGTATGCATGAAGGATGTTTTCACTATTTATAATTTAGAATGAAAGAATGGTAAATAATAATTCAAATACCTAGATCATTATTATAACAAATATATCATATATATTAGTTACATATTTCCTTATTATCATTGATTTAAAAAATTAATAATAAATCACATCACTCTGTGGTTACGGTAGTCCACACGTAAGCATAAAAAATGATACAATTTTACAGTGGATAGAAATAAAATAATGTAGATACGTAATTATAATTTAAAAACCACAATTATTTAATAAAAATAATATATGTTTATTATTTACATATTTATAATCACCCAAATAATGTGTTGATGATAATTTTATAACACTACTCTGTGGAGATGGTAAATTGTAACTATGATTGAATGTTGTTTTTTTCATTTTCATAGGATGGAAAAGGGATAGAAAATGGTTTTATAACCTTAATATTAATATATTTGTATATTAATGGTTATAGAGTTATTATTTTATGATTGTTTAAGAATATTTAGTGGAATTATATATTGAATGAAATTTGAAAGAGTCAATAAAAATGATTCTTTATTCTTCTATATAATTCCATTAAAAACCTTCTTAAGGAAACATGTAATTGTTTTAAAAGAATAAAAATACATATAACTGATGGATATAGAATTCTAGAATATATTTGGCTAGTTTTTGGTCAATATAGATCACGAAATTTGGTGTAATAAAAATATACAAGGCGATTCCTTTGTTAGAGAGGATATGGGCACATTTGTAAATTTTCAATGTATTTGACAATAATGATGTCAAATTGATGTCCATGTTGTTCCATAATTACATTTATTCTCAAGTAAAGAGTATTTGGTCCAAATAAACAAATACAATCAAATTTTTATAGGTATCGATAACTTTTTAAACACTATCTTTTTAATTAAACACTTTATTATAAAAATTTAACCTTATCTGTGTGAAAATTATTCCATATTATAGGGATGTAATCATACTCATATTGTAAAAATTGGTTCATAATTAGAGAAGAGATAGAATTTACAACCATATATTATACATTAGGTAAAATTTCAATAGTTTATGATTTTTATATAATTTGAAAATATTATTTTTTTTCCTAAAATGTCAATAATGAAATTTTAAATTTATTCATTCATAAGAGACTTTATCACCAACATTTGACTCTACATCTCAATGACCGTTTTTAGTATTACGTTTTCGAATAAAATTATACCTTAATTTTATTAATTGATCAAAACTTATCTCCCATTACATCAACTAGATAATTCCCGAATTGTTTTCATTTCTCCATCATCATTCAAAAACGTTATAGTTATGAACTTACAACCATAATGGTCTTAATAATATGCCATTTAAAATCTCAAATGAAAAATATTATTGTCTAAAAAGTCTACTAATGTAATGTGATGATTGACACCAAAATTAAAATCCAATGTGAAATTTACCAACATGTCTTCTAGAATTTTAAAACCCCTATCAAATTAACCAACTATCTAAGGATGATAATATCTACTGAAAATAAACTCTTTATCGATACATTGTTGAAATATTATATAGAACATTTAGGTAAACCATTGATCTCAATTATATATTCTTAAGAATTTTTTTTATCAAATATCACAACATACATTATGTATAATTTAGTAATCTAATCAAGTGAATTTTTTTTTCTAATAGTGATAAAATGTAGTAATTTTTTATGAAGATTGACTATGACCAAAAAAATTATTTTCCTATTTATATGTTTTGGTGATTCTAATGTGAAATACATGGTAATGTTTTACTATTTCAATTCTAGTATGGGTAATGATTGTAACATCCCAATAGACTTCTATCACATTTCCTTTACTAGTTAACAAACTTGGCATCAAGATATGTACTCTAAATAATTTTTATTCATTTTTCTCCATTTTAAAAACACTTGAAATCCTCTATAAATGTTTTTAATTCAAGGATAAATATTTATGAATGTATAATGATATTAATACAGTATCTCATTATTCAACTATGATATTGATGAAACACAAAGTCAGTTCTTGGGTATTGACATTCTAAAAAAATGATCATAGTTGAACTTTGGAACATTCTGAACCTTCTTTAATAATTCATCATCTTAATTATGTACCGTTTAATCATCTAATTGATGTATGATTGAACATTCATCTAGGAAAGATAATATTTATCCCCTTTCCCTGTGATTTCAAGTCTCACATATACAAATCGGAAAACATCAGATCTAATTTAATCCTTATAAAGGACATACTTGCATGGAAATTCTAAATAAGAACAACATCCACCTTATTATCCATCCAAGTGTGGTAATGTATTTGTATTTCTTAATCATTGATAAACTCCAATTTTTTTCTCTAATGTACATTAAAAACAATTGTAAATATTTTATTCAATAGTTTTATGATTAGTATATATATCACACCTTTCACTAAAAATGAATTCCTCCATATCATTAATGGATAAATTACTGACACCATCTCAAAATAAAGAGTCATATAATTTGACTGATGATTTTTCAATTAGTGGGATGCATAATCTATGAGCATATTTCATTTTTCACAGTGACTCATTCGAGTCCCCTATTTTAGGCATCACTATATACCAAAAATACTTTTCCATTTTAGGGTAATGTAATTGTCGGATTGATGACATAAATTCTCTTTAGTTATTTGAAATTCCCCTCGCAATCATATTTCCAATTTAACTTAATCCCATTCAATGTCGACGGTGTGATGGTGTTATATTGTTGTGATAAATATCTTAGAAAACCATGGTAGTATCTATACAGCCTACGAAAAATTTGGATATCAGTTACTATGGTTGGTCTAGGACATTTTAAAATAGCCTCTATCCTGAAAGGATCCACTAATATACTCTAGCATGAGATTGTATAACATAATAATTTTCTCTTCTTAGGCTTAAATTCACAGTATTAAAATTTGATATATATATTCTCTTACCTTTGTTTCATCAATAAAATCATAAAATGATCTTTATGCTCTTCCTTGATCTTCTAATATATTTTATTAATGTCTATAATGAAAACTGAAAACTAATCAGGCTAATCCATGAATATTTTATTTGTTAAATCCATAAAGATAATATGAATATTGGTATGAAAAAATAATTTTATAATTAATTAAAAATTAAAATATATCATAAGGAAGGATTTTTTGTGAATATCATCCTTATTTACCCTTGGTGGAAAATATCTTGATTGAAGTTCAATATTGGAAAAATATTATGATAACCATAATTGATCATATAGATCATTAATATTGATGTGGGTATATTTTTTCTTAATGGTTATTTTGTTAGGTTCCAAACAATCAAAGAGAAGAATCATGTAATAGTATTTATTTGTAAAAAAAGAATATGTTCACCCATGGTGAAGCACAAGGTCAAATGAGTCACTTATGATGATTCTCCTAGAACATCATCTTGAATTCATGGAACTCAATCAGGAAAATTATATATAGAGTATTTTAAATATGAGTATCACTATGTATGGATTTTATATAAAACATTACATCATGGTTTAGGGGATGAATAAAACTTCTATTTGGAAGGACGTCAATAATATATAGAACAAGATACATATCTTTATAGTTTATTTTATCGCCATCTGTCTGATATAAATATCCCTCATTAAGAGGGAGTAAAATATAAATTATGGAAGTAATTTCCATTTGGAGTTTATGCACATCATGGTACCAAAATTATATCATAGTTTGATTCAAAATATAAAATATAACAGCCAATCCTTAAAAATTAATTATGTATCTAAATTGAGAGAGTCAATATATATCCATAATTACATTAAATTGAACTAGTATAAATAAAACAATATTTGTATAAATTATATTATCATAGAGGATCTCTATACCAGAGATTCGATCATTATACGAATGTGAGATTTCCCTACCAACTCAACTTCTAATAATTATGGTGGTGATGTGATACCCATATAAAAATAATAATATATAATATATTGATTTGAACAGGAATCAAATAAAACATTTGAATTTCTAGAGTGGATGATAATGGTTTCGTTTACCACATTTCTTGGAACTTCCACTAAAGTTTTAGTAATTTCAAATTTTTTGAATTATCCTATTAGATTATTTTGATTTAATTCCCATTGAATTCTAATGAATATTATTAATAAATTCCCCAAATCTTATAGTTTACTCACTAGATAACAATTATTTGATTCATTATTATATATTCATTATCCAGATTAACCTTATCTCTAAAATTATAATAATTTACATTCCCTTCAATCATTTTCTATGATGTTTCTTTCAATATTTTTTACATTGTTTAAATAACATCATTCCAATCATCATCATTGATGTTTTCTTTTTGATGTGGTTTGTAATCGACCTATTCATTTACTTATTTCCAAAAAATATATATGATCTATAAAATTACTTCTATTTATTAATGGTACATGATAATATATCATTATACGAAGAAATCTTTTTAGAAACTATTTCCCTTTAGAGGCAATTCTTAAGATCATCAATAGAAGAGTCAATATTTTTTTCTCACTAATGTTTGTATTACAAATGGTTAATATATAATATTATTATATTATCATCATACATTAATTCAAATTATTATTTTTTATTTATGTTTAAAAGGTTTATCTAAATTATTTCTCTCTATAATTTAGGGATGTATTTCTCAAAAGATATCACATATAATGTTATCCATTCCTTGCATTCGGTTTCTTCAACCTTGTTTTTTTATGTATCATTGAAAAAAAAATCAATAGTTATATCATAAAAAAAATACACTATCATAATAAAATTTATAATTTCATTACATCCTAAATATATGATTATATTTTTGGGAGACAAAAAACATTGTTTAGCTTCCAAGGGATTAATGGTTCATTAAAAATATTGTGGCTTCTATCACATTAAATCACCCAACATAAGAGAATCATTTGTTGGAACAATAGGTTACTCCATATAGGTGTTTTTATTCATCATAATCTCAGTAATCTAATGTAATATGGCCTTGTTATTCACAGTTCAAACACCACCCATAATTGATTTCTTAATAGGGAAATCCCAGCACTGACTGTGGCTGTTACTTTATTTTTTAGTATTAGACATCATAACAAAATTATAGAACACACCATGTTTGATTTTAATAATTAAAAATATTAATTCATAGAATAGAAATCTATATAATGAAAATTATTCTTAAATACTATAAGGTATTATCATAATTCTCATGTTGGAAATGTCTATTTAAAATATTTTTCCCATGTTTTTTTGCAAAAATTCATTTAATACACAATATAGAAATCCCAAATATAGTAAAACAGAGTTTGTTCCTACTTTATTACATTGGAATAATATATAACCGTACACATCACCATGGATTGATAAATTTATTTTTCTTGAAGAACTAGATAATGACATTATTCCCATATTAAAATAGAAATATAATTTATATTATATTAAAAAGATTATAACATCCTTCATATTATTCATAATAGCATTCGTTGTACCCTAGGGGCAAGAAAAAAATAAACGATGTCTTATAGTGCGTATGAAGTGGAAAGTATAGTAGAATCAATCATGATTAAATAAGTAATAGTCTATATGGAAGGGTAAATAATTGAAAACAAATGTCCATTAATCAATAAATTGATCACAAAAATGCATCCTCATATAATATCAATGTAATATAATCATTAATAATAATTACAAAATTTTCGATAAAGGAAATGATTAATGTTGGAAGTCATAATATCAGATATCAATATATATTTACAATAAAATCCTTGGGAAAGAGTATTTAAATTTATGGTAAGGTATACCCTCTAACCAAATTAAATAAGTTTATCCAACTAATTTGTCTTATGAGAACCAATGATTTATCGGGTGGCTATATAATTTTAGGCCCCACACATAAATGTAATCCCAATTAATTACTGATATATAGAATGATACATTTAATTTATAAAAATTTGAATTTTCCATAATTATCTATATTTTATAAATGATATAGAATATCATGATTTCCCCCATCAGTAAAAATAAAATTCAAACTAAAACAATATATATATAAATGGTATAAATTTTAGATGATAATCATTTCCATGGTACAAATAAAATGGATATATAATAGAAATTTAACTTCAAAAGGACATAATATTTTGACTATTTTTAGAGTAGGTAAATGAAATGAAATCATTATTATAGATAAAATAGGACTATCACTTAATTAGAAATATAATTTTAGGAAAACATTTATGCATTTTGGAGAATAAAATAAAGTAGAACCAAAATGTTTAAATAATTATATATTAAATAGTTTTATTTACGGAACCATTGGTAATTTTATAAGTATCTAAAAATAAAAAATTTGTTATCATGGTAGGGATTTTTGTTAATGTTATATACATAAAAAAGAAATCATTCCTTTTGACTATTTATAATGAAAGTAAAAAATGACCCTTAAAAATATATATATTCTGTTAAATCCATATAAAAAGTGAAGGATAATATAATATTTCATTGAGGAATAATTTTATTAAACAAATAATGTCTTTTTAAAAAATATTCTGACACATATAGAAATGGAATAAAAATATACCTGCTCAAAAATAATATATAATATCAGTTTCTCATTTAAAAATTATCTTTATATGATAAAAGGAAAAAGAGAGTAAAATTTTTAATAAAACATTGAAAATGATTATATATAAAGAGGATAAGAATACTTTTAAATTTTATAAAGGATTTCTTAAGAGTCTCCCTCAATGAAAAATATAAGCAATACTAAAAAAGGATATTTTAAATTTAATTTTTACATCTTGGGTAACATTAAAATTGTAACCCCTTGAAAAAATAACCTAAATTGAAACAGTAATCACAATTAATTAATATATATTCCTGTTATATGTATATATATAATTTTCATTATATAAAACATATAAATTTACATTTTCCTATAATACCAAATATGTCTCAATAAAGTGGAAATTGAGAGGAAATCCCTTACCACAAGTAAATCTTTCTTCGAAATTGATATGCCCGATGGTATAAAAAATTATACATTATTATAATTATATAAAATATTAATGTAAATTCTTATAATATAACATATTATCAACATATAAAATTTCTATTAATTTTTATTAATTATCCCATGTCAACATCGTCATTTCTTACTATTAATTTTTTCCTTTATTCATGGGAGATTTGGTTGAGTAGTTATGGGCATTGTACTGTTATTATAGTTACATAATATCCCAAATGTTCTTCATGATATATATATATTATGTATTCATCATATATAAATATTTACAGTCATTTATGAAAGGTTGAGATATAAAAATGAATTACACCATTCAAGAAGACGGTATGTCGTATATATCCATGATCGTTGTTTTAAGTTTTCAATTAATAGAACAAAAGAAAGGAAAATAATAATTAAAATATATAGAATATTTGACTTATCATATTTATAATATATATTCATTAAATCTATCTCTATAAACATCCCTATAATGGGGAAATGAAATAATGTTCTTATCGCTTCCTAGAGGTGGTATTTCACATATAAGAATGAGTGACATTTTATTTTTCCAATGAATTAGAAGGTAATAATATATATATAACATTATAATTTCTTAATAATAATTATGTATTAAATTTCATATATATTAATTTGGTATATATTTAAAAATATAAAAATATTGTGGTGTTATAAAAATAACACTTTTACATAAAGATGATAATTCATAATTACAAACATGTGATGTCGTTTCTTTTAATTAGATTGAAAAGATAATGAAAATGATTCTTCCATAATCATAATTATATCTTAGTATATTTATGGTAATTTATTTGTTATTTTTGTCTGGTTTTATCCAATTTAGTTTAATTATTAGAAAAAATAAATTTTAATGTGTTGGTAAAGATAATTACCTCTTCTTTGGAGGAGTTCCTTTTAACCATTCTATAGGACACATGGAATGGTCTTATAAGAGTACTAGAACCTCTAATTTGTATATCAGTATGTTTTTATGTAAATTTATTTGGTTTTACTAAAGTTATGTGGTTCCATGTGGCCTAAATAAAATATATATTCTATTTCCTTTAATAATTAATCAGAGGGGAACTCTAATAAATTTTCAATATAATAATATATAACAATGTCACATTCGTGGCTTAGTGGTGTTGAAATTAAATTTATTCTATGAATATTATTATATGGAAATAATTAAATCACACAACCAATTTTAAATATGTTTAGTTATCAAGTTGAAGCGTTCCATTTTCATTTACCCATTCAACAATCATTTATTACCATAACCAAAGTAACAACTATTTCAATATTTAAGGGGTATATTTTTTCTTAAATAGAGAAATGTAAATCATAAATATAAAACAGATGAAATATTATGACATATCATATCCCTAATTACCTAGTTAGATTTTTATAATATTTTATAACATTTTATAAAATATTATTTTGTTAAAATATCATTAATATCATTTTAACACTATAAAATTAACATTAGTTTGAATAAATCAAGAAAAATATGGAATTAGAATATAAAACAATCACACATTCCAAAAATATATTATATATATATATATATATCTAAATAATTCTTTTGGAATTATAACTCACCCAACTAATATAAATTCTATTGTTTTAAAATCATTCACATGATTTCTATACTTCCTGGACATGCACCATGTCGGTGTTGTGGTAGAATTTATGATTATTACTTCATCACTACAAATTTAAAATAAAATACCCTAATTTTTTTATTAATATTTAAAAATAATATTTATAACTAAATATATGTCTTTTTTACCCCCTTCATATGGTATTATAGTTATTAAAATCAAGAAACTGATTTTTTTACATTGTCTTATACGTAAATATTATAAATGTAAAAATAATAGACAAATAAAAACCAAGGTTCATATTTAAAATAATTATATTATTATATATGAAATGGAATCGTATAAATAAAGTAAGGCAATATTTTGAATTATTTTTAGGCTATATCACAGTAGTTTTAATGATAATTAACTATTTATCCCTTTACTAGTGTGATAAATCTTATCAATGTTCTTATAAAAATATATTAAAAATATTTTCAAACATTTGAACATCATAACTCAACATATTGACTTTATTTTTAATATTTTTCCTTATATGATTCATATTATAACTAGTAAATATACCAAAAATACTATGGATAATTGTTTTTCATAAAATTATGTTTTTAAGCCTAGAAATTGGCATATATCAAAATCATGTAAAATGATGATACTGATGGAAATATTGGAAATATTTTAAATTCAATGAATATTATATGAATTTAACACTGAATAAAAATTAGAATAAATTTAAAATTACTTAATTTTATGAACAAAATTGAAAATTTAAAAAAATTGGTATTTGTCCCTATTTAATGGAATGTAATTATTTTTAGAAAAATACCAATATTTTATCATAAGAAAATTTAGAAATTATTAATCTCAAAATGATATTAAATTTACAATTTCATTAATAAAATTGAAATAAATTAATTATATTATCCATACGAAATAAAAATAGATATCATTTTTGATTAAAACATATCATTGAATCATAATATGGAATTATTCAAAATATAGTTCTAATATAATTATATTCAATCAATATATTTGAATTAAATAAAATTTATATATATATTTTTTCATATTTGTGTTATTAATATTCATAACCACCAATAAAACATCTCTTTTGTAACACTTATATAATAATATTTTAATAGTCTATCATGGTTTTTTAATAATTGACCATGCCTGTAATGAATACTATAAATGAAATTACATTTATTTAAAGTGAAATATGAAATAAAATCTTGTGGTGTTACAATCACAATATTGATTAATTTTTTAACTCAACAGAGTAACATTGTATCATAGATAACTCTATGTATAATTATATAGTCTCTTCCATTGACAAAAATCCCATCTATTTTAAATCTACATCACATCAACAAACTATACATAAAAGGAATAAATTATTCATGTTGAGAGTTATAATTTATAATTTTATTCTGTCCCCATTGGAAAAAGTCTATGTCTACTGTAAAATATACTACATAACTCAATTACTAAACACTATGCATAAACAAACAAATCAATAATATCATCCAAAAGGGAAATTATAGATTATGTCTAATGGATTTTGAATCCTACAAAAAAACTTCAAATAACATCAAAGCGATTCATTATTTTTATACAATGATCTCATTATAATTCATGATATGGTTTAAAAGAAATAAAACCACTTTATAAATTTCATGATTACATCAAATTTTAAAATTATTTATATTAAATATGATAATAATTATGATCAATTTTCATTTCTTCTCACATTCGGTTTTTTTGGTAGGGGAATCCAAGTGGGGATTCCTATACATGTATCGACATGAGTTTTGAAAATCACCATGAATTATTCATATATTTATAATAGATAACAAGGTAGATACAATTTATCCATGTCATTAAATATTTATCACACCAAGTTGTTCTCTTATTATCTATACATTATTGAGAGGCTAGATTGAAGGATATTCTCTTTAGGTCTTGGGTGAATTCTTGATAGGATTCTGTTCTATCCAAAAAATCACATACTTTATAAAATGATATAACATTTAATTTATATGTAGGGTTAAAAATAAGTAATCAGAAAATTGAAATTTATCAATTATATTTTGATATATAATTACAATATCTTATAATACTAATAATATTATTTTTTATTTTAAATATTTTCACTAAGTGTCAATTATTTATTAAATAAATCAATATATATTTAAATTATAATAAGTATATTATATCATTTCCATCAAGACATTTACTCAACCTCTTAATCCTCTATGGAACATAGTAAATCATTAACAATAAAAAATTTATTCCATAAATTATCATTCTTTAAATAAACTGATGAGAAAATATTATTTTTTGAAATATTCATGAATTAATAATAATTTTATTATTCAATATGCTAAATAAATATATATACAACACATGTTGGTAAAAAAATGTTTTTTATTAAATTATGAATATTAAAAGTAGATAAATTTCAACTATAACATCCTAGATAAATGATATTATATTATTTATGTTTAAAAATTTTCTCCTTCGGTTCGGGTGCATTAAGAATCATTTTTGGGATTTTTTAGCAGAACGTAGGCTAGGTGCTACCAACATGATGTTTTTACACTGTAATCTTGTTTCATAAGATATATATAAGTCATCATAAATAATCCATTAAAATGGTTTTTGGTATAAATTCATTTATTTAATAAATCCAATTTTAAAAATTTAAATATGTCATCCATGATAAATTACCCAAAGGCAGTGTATCATTTTTTGTATGCAAGTTATGGTAAATATTCATCATAAATACCTTATTTACTATTTAAATCCCTTATGCCAAATATTTTTTATCGCATTAAAGACATGAATTTCCTCTCATTCATCATTTTATTCCCCATGTATGACCCTAAGTTCCTTCTGGTTGATTTTGGGTGATCTCTGGTCTCCTGAGTTCCTCCATTAAACAATTGATCTTTTTCTCGGTTGTGTTTCTTAACGGTGGGTAAGAATAATTTTTTGATTCATCATTTCTATTATTTTTATAGTATTGGGTTAATTTTATTGAAATAGTTTTTCATACAAATATTCATTTTTAATATATCTAGATCTATTGTGTGATCTTATTTTGAAGGTTAACCCTTGTGTTTTTATGGTGTGGTGTGTGTGTTCATTGAAGTACATCGTTATCTATCATAATTGTTAATTATTTCATTTACAAATTAAATTATGATTTGTAGAAATTTATTCTAGGGCCTTTGTTAATTGTTACGAACTTTTTCTTGTGTGTAAATTCTATTTTGGGTTGTGTATGTGCGGGTTTTGAGGTGGGTTGGTTCAGCTCCATCCTATGTTTTTTGAACCATTTATTTCAATGGTTTTTATTAAATGTTTTTTTAAATTATATGGAATAATTTTTAAATGATTTATATATTTTAAATGGGTTTTAGAGGGAATATGTGGTTTCCGATAATTTTGGTAACAGAAATCTATTTTGAAAACATTGTGAAATGTATTTTAAAATATTATTTTGAATGGAATAGTGTGTTTGAAATGATTTTGTGAAATTTTTATCCCCTTTGGTAACGATTTAAAATACTTCACATGAGAGATTTGATTATATAGTAAGTAGGTGTGGTATTGGGTCTCATCTTTTGAAACCTTTTAGGAGATTTCATTATGGTATGTTCTTCTATTACTAGATAATGTTTCATTTGTTTATATGACCAAATTCACATTAGATAATGGTCAAATTTTGGTGTGTAATTATATACGATAAACTATTATGCATTGGTTATTGGGACTTTTAGTCATCACTAGTCATATTGATTAATGTGTTACCTAGCTAGCCTAACCGTGAGTGATCCTTGGGTTCTTTTTACTTTTTCATAACTTTATACTATTTAAGAATTAATATACAATCTTTATAAATGTATATAGAATTTATGATTTGAAAATGTTTTACCTGTCCATTTTTAGAACTATATAGGAAGGGGAATTTGTTTTGATGTTTTATATATAAAATATTTTTACTGTTTTCCATGCCATATTGTAAAATTTAAAATATTGGGATTTTTGTTTAGAGACCTGATATGGAACACTATGGTGGGATATTATTTGACTTATTTTCTTCTCACTCACCACATCCCTTTGACAGTGTGAATTCCAAGTATTATATTTTGATATATGAAATTGAAGGGTATTGTAGTGAGGTAGAGAGGTTCATGTTATTTGGTTATTTATTGAAAGTGGTGTGATAGTGGGATATTCCCATCATATCAAATAGAATCCAATTTTTTGGTTTCAACTATCCATTTTGGATTCTTTTGACATGTAACTTTTTGTTTTGTCTTCTGTTTTTAGTTATTTATCTAAAATCGACATCATTTTTTATGAAATATATCATTACATTTTCCCAATGAACTATGAATATATGTCTTGTATCACATTTCAGGTTGAGATAAAAAATTGCCTCTATATGGTGACTGATGATGGGGTTCTAGTTTCATGCCCATATAGGACTGGGAATACCCTTTGGGATAGTGACATGTGGAGTTGGGTATTAGTTTTATCTGGTAACATAGGTTGGTTCATTATAATTTCATATCATATAATAGTTATACTCATTTTTTTGAAAGTTTTTTTATTGGATGTAAGATTTTTAGTGGTTGAGAGGAATGTTATAGAGAGTAAACTCCAGATCATTCCATAAAAATCCTTGAGTTACAGTGGGATGCTGGAATATGTGTCTCATGTATTATGATTTGATCCTAAATTTATGATTTTAATGGGTTTTCTAGTTCAAACTTAGACTATCCTTCATTCTAATCATTTATTTCAATTTCTAGTGTATAGTAACACGCCTTTGAGATGGATTCCACAGGTCCTACTAGATGATGCGTTGAGGGAAGATCTCACGATAATTCACCTATAGAGTAAAATCTTGAAAAAAGTATCAAACTGGTAGTTTGTTTCATATACTAGAACATACCCTGAATTCAAATGCTATTAGTTAAGGTATATCTTGGAGATGGAGGAGATGCAGACTACTTTTGTGATTTCATATGAGATAATAGAATATTCTTCAAGTAAATGAATGATGCCCAAGAGGTGTAGGACTTTCTTGACCATATCGATCTTGTCACTGAGTTTCTATATATACCTCAGGCAATCTAGGTGAGGTGTAAAACGTTTATGTATGAGGGGCCTAGAATTAAATGGTGGGATTCCATGGTATATGCAAATAATAAAGTGGTATTTTAGTGGAATAGTTTCAAGGCCCTATAATTTTAGAGGTTTTTAAAAGATTCTATGATGACTGAAATGTATATTGACTATTTTTAATTTCCGTGGGTAGAGAAATCATTATTGGAATATATAACTCATTTTGTGGACCAGATTTATTTTCCTCTAGAGTTGGTTATGAATAATCATCTAAGGGAACAAAAATACCTATAGGTATTACTAATAGATATACAATCATAGGTATATATAACAATGATTACCACATATGTTGACTCGGTTGATAAAGAAATTATGGTAAAGATGAATATGTTAGGAATGTTTTTTTCTTTATTTACCATCTCTTCCACCTAGGGGAAGCTTCAGCGTAACACAGGGAATGCATAAGAAGATGAATGATAATTATAGGAGTTATAGAGGTTATTATTTTTACAATGCCTCATATACACTAGAAACTATATTCAATGTCCTGCCTCTATATTTCAGTTATTGTAGTGTGGAAGGACACACCTATTATACATATTCTAGACCTGTGATTTTTTTTTCAATTAATGTGGACAGAGATTCCACATATAGATGTTCTAATAGGATATATTTATTCCTTACTATGGTAATGTATTTGTGTCGCCTAAGGCCACTTTGAAACAATTATCCACTTTAAATTATACGTGACATCAAGAACATGACTCAGGGGTGAAGCTCCGTCACACAGAGAATGAGTTTATAGAAGAGGGTGATACAGGTCCAACGATAGTGAGAGGCATGCTTTTAATTAAATCTTATATAAAAACTAATACATTTATAACTGGAGCCTCAAAATCATTTATAACATACTTTTTTTTACATTTTGAATAATTTATTATGGACAATGTTACATATTATAGAGTTACAGAACCACATGGAAATTGGAATGATCATGGGATTCAATGTCTAACTTATTCAATATAGATGGATGATTCATATTTTGTCTAATATTTACTAATTCTCTATCAGGACATAATTTAATTTATCATTAGGATGGATATTTTGGTATCTAAATGTGTTGATATATATTTTTACCACCATCATGTTTCACTCCATGATACTAATGGGAGGTTTTAGGTGTTTTTGGGAGTGTGGGATCAATGGTCTGGTCATATAGGGCCTCCCTAACTAGATCTTAGTGGTTTTTTTCTATAATTACATCTATGACTAATGAAATTTCCTCTATTTAAAACCTTGATTTAGTTTCCACTGAACATCTTGATTCCTTCCCAGAAATCATATCCATTATGATTATAGTGAGGTTAATAGATCTTCTGATTGATATGGTGTTAGGAACACCTTTGATCTTGATAAAATCTAATCATAAAGAACCAAGAGACATGAGATATCTTGTGATCCATTTGAAAAATGTTATAGAGAATTGTATTCTTACCATATTGTTTCTCCATGGGTATCCCTGATTCTATTTTATAATAATATAGTCACTTTTTTTGTACAGTTATATTTTAAACTAGATTACTATAGTGAAGAAGTACACATTTCCCAATGTGGATTAATTTTTGGATATGTTAAACAGGGTGAAGGGGTTTTAAAAAACTAATCAATTTTATTTGTTATCATCTCCATGGGGATCAGATGTTTGATATTCTAATGTTCATTTCAAGTATAAGGTATGAAAAATATGAATATGTGGTGATTGCTTTTGGTCTATCTAATTCTCTTACAATTTTTTTTTATTTTATGAACAAGATCTTTCGTCTATTAATTGAAAACGTTTTCATTGTTATTATGGCTGATATCTTTGTTTATTTGATATCCATGATTGTGAAGGAACACAACATAAATCTGGATTTTTAAATATTTAGGATTTTGAATTTATGTTAATCTTTCATAATGAAATTTCTAGAACCAAGAAGTGATGTTCTTGGGGTATTTGATTTCATAGAATAGACTTTTTGTTGATCCTTATAATGTGAAGATTGTCTTTTCTAGGGAATAACTGTGGAATATAATCAATATATAGAGAGTCTTGGGTCTTTCTAGATACTCTCCGTAGTATATCAGGGTTTAACTGGATTAGAATCACCTATTATAGCTCTTACCAGAATGGGTGTGAAATTAATTGGGTATCATAACTGTTATACATATTTTGTTGAGTTGAAACGACTTGTAACATCATCTCATAGTCTATTCATACTTAATACTTGAAAGGGGTATATGGTATACTATGATGTTTTTGGTGATTCTATATGTTTTTTATGAAATATTATCACATTGTGTCCTATGGATCATATCATCTTTGACTAGATGAGAAGAATTACCCAACAATGATTTCGAGATTCTTGTAGTTATGCATGTGATTATGTATTTGTGGTAACATATTTTTAGGGAGATGTTCTTAGTAATTTCTGATAAATGGTGTCTAAGTTTAATATTTAATCCTATGGACTTTACTATAATATAGATATTTTTGGTTCAGTTCCTCCAAATGCTTATATTCAATGTCACATACATCTTGAGGAATGGTAATGTCGTTGTAGATTCTCACAATAGGAAATATTCATGACATTGTATCATGAAATGCAATGGAGCATGGAACCTAATGGGATAGATTTATATAATAATTATGGATTCTTAAGAATATTATTATATTATGTTATTGACTAGTTCTTTTTTTATCATTCCTCGATTCCATTCTGTAGAGTCAGTTATAGGATAATGTGTTCATGGGAATCAGGGAATCCATAAATGGTTGGGAGACCATTTCTAGTTGGTCTCCCCTAATGATGGTTTTCATCATTTCAATGAATGGTTTTTGATCCCAATATATATGAGGTATTTAGTTTTTCATGATTTTAATAGTTCTTCATTATTCATTCTCCCAGGAGCTATGAAGATGTAATATGACATGATATGATGTTTCTAGTGGTCAGTGATGAAGTGCCACATTTTTATATTGTTTTTCTACTGTTACACCTTACAATAGATAAATGTATAGAACTTGATTCCTTCTAGTTTACTGTGTCCATTCTATTTCCATTTTTTAAGTGGAATGAGGTTTCTATGTACTTTGTTGATGTATTTACATGGAAACCCTAATGAATGAATTATATACATGTGGTGGAAGATCAATAAAGAAACCATATCATTATTTTTCAATTAGGGAAACCACTAAATTTTAATATATGGGAATGTTTTACTTCTCGGATATCATGAGATTATTTTTACTTCCCTTTACCAAGGTCTTGGGTAGGGATCCAAGGTTTACATAAAGGTTCTGGAAGATTCTCCAATTATTAATCCAGACTCATGTCACGGTGTGTATAAATTATCACCCACAAAATGAAAATTGTATCGATTGTTCTATTAAAATTCTAGAGGATATGCTTCATTACTTAGTTTTGAATTTTAGAGGATTTTGGTATTTCCATTTGAGAATAGTTGAGCATCCAAAAATCAATAGTTACCACTTATATATTATAATATCTATTTTATAAGATTTTTTGGGTAATCCACGCTGGTCACCACATGTTTTTTGAATAGGTGGGAAGGCCTCTCTTAAGGGAAAAAGTTTCGCTTATGTGATTTTTATGGGGATTTGTAATATACATTGATTCCAAGATATAGTACAGAGTCAGTAGACAACATATATATATTTTTGATATATTTCATTGGGTTTCCCTATAGGTGACTGAGTTTTCTTAAATATTATCCATGGTTAGTTCTATGTTATCCTAGGAAATAATAAAATATTTTAATGGGATAATTTTTTCCATTTTAAGTCATTGAGTAATTTGAGTAGTTTTCTTATCCGTTATAATAATTAGATTTATTGACAGGTATACATAATGTTTTCATTATCGATGCATAAGAGGTACTTTCTTGATCCTTCCAATGATATGTGTTGGAAAGTGATTCAATGAGATATAGATGTTTATATTTTTGAGGAACCAGTGGAGATTATTTATACCTACATAAAGACCTTCATTAGATTTATATTCCAATGGGAAAAGTTTTATAGAAACACGAACTAGATTCTCATGATACCTAGGAGCATGAATCATTAATGAGGTGGTATTGGACTCACGTATTTCTACATAACACTTCTTCTATGTGAATTTTACATGAGGGAAAGTCTAATGGTGGGGTGATTGTAAATTCATCGATAAATTATAGACTTTCTTTTATATTGAAATGAGTGTTTATCATGTTATGCAAAATTTGTAATCATTTTTGGAGTTTTTCAGTAGATAATGGAATGTTTTCTATATACATTACAATTTAATATTGTAAAACATTATAATATAGTGTAAATAAGTCAATGAGAACAACTCATGAAAATGGGTATTTGGTGTAAAAAAAATTTCACCATAAATTCCATTTTTATGACATAATTATTTTGATTGCGAGAAAATAACACAATGCGATGTATTTTTTAGCATACATGGGTTATTGCTATTTGACACGGTAAATAAAATTTTTATGATGAAAACACCAAATTCCTTGTATTTTTTATTACATTTCATGTGTGACCCTTCTATCATTTAGTTTTCTCATCCCCACTATTAACCTTTGGTTTATTCTAAGAGATTTGCGGTGATCATTACTGACCTAAGTTCCTTTGTTCATCACTCGATCTCCAACTAGGATGGTTTGCTTCAATTTAGTAAGTAGTATTTATGATTCTTCATTGATATTATTATGGTTTTAACATTTGGATGTGTTTATGGTATCATTTTACTATATTATGATACATGTTTTATCATTATAGATCCATTAATTGATCTTCTTCTATTTATTGTCCCTTGTGATGTTTATGGAGAACCATGTGAGTTCCTTGATGTAGTTTATTTCTCTATCCATTCCACATATGGTTTCAATAATGGAATAAATTTTGAGATTTTCTTGTTGATTATAGGGCCACCATCAGTTGTTCTTCATTCCATTTGGTGTTTGGATCCTGTTGCACATAGTGTGTGACATTATGTTGAGGTGGGTGGTTACATCTCTAGTATATGTAATCAGAAACATTTAGTGAAATTATTTTATTAAATATTTTTCTAAATGATATTTCAATGTTGGTAAATGATTAATTTGTGTGTGTAAATTATTATTAGGGAATATATGAGGTTTTTTCTAATATTTGAAAAATATTTTTGTCTTTAATGAATTTTTTAATGGATTAAAAAATGGATTTTAAAAGTATGTTATGATAAAAATAGAGTGTTTTTAATGATATTTTGATATTTTTAATACCATTCTAAATGGTTTTAAATGAAGCACATGGGACCATTTGGTACAAATCTGGAAGGTGTGGTATTGGGTCTTATCATTTGAAACTATTTGGGAGTTCACTTCCAACGGTGTTCTTCTATTCCTAAATTATAATGCATTTAACTTTATGAATTCATTGACATGGTTGGACAATTCACTTTCTGGGGTGTTCCACTATGCCATGTACATTTATTCATGGGTTATAGGGACTTCCATTTTCTATTATTCATACTTATATAATAGTAAACAAGATGGCATGACATTGATTAATATTTATCATATGTTTACTTGTTCATGAATTTATACTAATCTACATTTGATAAATATTCTTTAAAAGTATTTATAAAAATTATTCTTTGAAACTATTTTACATGGTCTATTTTAGAACTAATCAAAATGGAAACTTTTTACAATGGTTTTGAAAAAAATAATTACTACTTATCGTGAATGTTTTGTGTGTTAATATTTTTGGGATTTTTCTATAGAGACATGATATTGAACATCTATGTGGGATCATGAAGATAATTTTTAACTCATACACTACACACCACTAAAGTTGTGTGTATAGATTGTACTGTCTTTTGATCTAGGAAAAAAGGATCCATATTTAGGTGGTAAGGTTTATGTTAGCTGGGTTTGGGTGGCTGGTGATGATATGGTGGGATGTTTCTCATAAATCACATGAAGTTGTTGGGTTTTTAGCTGTACTTTCTAGTTTTTTTGGACATGTAATTTTGGGGTTTATCAACTTTTTTTGAGTTTTTTTCCTATTTTTGGATTCCTATTTATAGAATATGTCTTTATATTTTCTATTTATTAAGTGTATATATTCCATATATCTCAATTTATTTTGGGTAAAGCTTCCCATGCTGTTTTTATTTGATGGTTGACTAATAGTCGACATCCTGTAAGGATCATGAACACCCATTGTTTCACTAATAGATCTGGTTGTGTAATAGTGTTAGAGGGTAATCCAGTTTATTTAGTCACATGAAATTAAATATTATAAAATAGTAGGTATTATTATTGATTTTATGATACCAACCTTTCAAAACTTATTATTAATTCATAAAACTACAATATTTTAATTTATTATTACTAATTTCAATAGAGTATTTTTTTCATTTTAGATACACTTAGTTTTTGACCCTTTAGGTCGCTTTCATAGTGTTATTATGTGATATTACATAAACATAATTATTAGTGTCTAAAAATATATAAAGGTACTTATAGAAATAAATTATAATGAATTAACAAAGGCAACCTTCCTTTGAATTATACAATAAAATATAATCCCCACTCTTATAGATATATCAACAAAAAATGATGCATGCATGTTCCATCATGAAATATTATTGACTTATCATTCTTTGATATTTCTAAATGACATCGTATATAAAACATATATAGCCATAGATTTAACCAAATAGTTTTATTTCAATAATTATTTTTGAGAAACTATATTTCATTAATAAGGAATGTACACATTATTTCCTGATTTGTTTAATTAATTCCATATCACTTATGATATACCAATTATATTATACCATTATGAGAGCCTACATCATCCCAATTTTCATCTATATACCAAAGTATGAAATTGTTTACTTATAATTATAATATTTTCAATTATAGCTACCAATACAGAAATTTTAAATAATAACATATAATTACATATAAAATATAAGGAATTTTTATTAGTTGTCCAATAATCACAATCACCTTTTTAATAGATCTCTTAATGATGTCATAATAAGAAGATGTATGGATGCATTTTGATTTTAATGAACCAATTTCTTGGAAAAAATATATATCTTATAATACATACTTCCATTATACTATATGAAATATGTTTATAAATATTTTTATATCATCTATTAGTTCTCCTTATAAAGGGAAAATTCTATATTATATTTATGTAAAATATACTCTATGTACATTATGAAACTAATGTTATGTATAAAAAAAATTAGAATGAGATATGATATTTGTTAATACAAATTCAATGTAATTTATAAAGTTACTTAGTTCTAGGAAAAAACGTAAAGAAACACCAACTGTTACTAAATAAAAATATTAAAAATTTAATCTATTATCTCTTAAATGATATTTATCATTATTTTGAGAGAAGTGTTTACTAACTATGCCTCCCACATTAACTTACATGTAATGTTTTTTATTTTGACTTTACACACTGAAGAAGAATATTCTCATTTGTGATAATTTTGAATTATATGCAATAATTTTTTTATTTGACATGGGTTAATTATATAGAATATATAGTGTATTGTTATAAAAAAATGTGATACGATATTTGTTGTTAGGTGTTACTAAAAGCTCCTTAACAAAGTTACTTATCCACCTTTCTTCACTAAAATCATTTGATGTCATGATCATAATTAATATGTGTATATATTGTCACCACTTTCTACAATAATATTTTCCTTTTTATTTTTATTTCCAAATAGTGTTATAACATCATTTTTATCCAAACGAGGACTAGTTTTGTATCCCCTTGATAACTATATATCTCAAATCTCGATGTAGTTGGAATGCATTCTTCATACATTCTCATGTACCATTTGACAGTTCTTGTAAACATTTCCAACTATGTGTTATGGATATTAAATAAAAAATTTATTTTAATTCTATATCATATCAGATAAATTAAAAAATGTATATTTAAGGAATGTAATTCAAAATTTTAATATTGTAATATCCCTTATCTTTTCATATTAGAGGGATTTTATTCCACGAGACATTGGAAATAAAGGACTATCAAATTGTTCCATCTTTTATTTTTTATATATTTTTTCGATATATATACTATGAATTGATCTTATCCACCCCATTGTTCTATCATATTTGATATTATTTTCAAAAAAATTGTTTAAACTATATTTAATTCCTAAATAAATATCTTTTTATATTTTTATGATATAATTACCATAATAACATCAATTTTCAATATATTATCAATATATTTTTCATGTAATACTATGGTTCACCAATGACCTCCTAATGATATAGGTCTCATATCCATTATTAATAACACCCAAAACATTTGTAGATTTATCATAAATGAATATTTAATGATATGGACACAATCTTCAACCCATAAATGGATTTCTATAACCTTTATACCTTTCTGAATTCATTGGTTTCTAAAATAATTCTTTTTGTGGTATGTAGAAATATTCCAAAAAATTCCCTTTAATAAGGTTGTGTTGAATAGAATTTTTTAAATGTCATGATCATATAACATTTCTATGATATGTAAAGTTAAAATTTATTTTATAATAATGAATAATGGATTGGTTTTATAACAATCTATGCCTTAACATCAAATGAAACATTAAGTAACCCATCATTAGTTATATGTACTAACTTTACAAACAATGACCATTTTCATAATGATTACACACAATTTTCATTGAATAAACTAGAAAAAACCCAAAAATAGAGAACAATAATTTGTTAAAAGGAATCAATTTTTGTGTACATATCAACTTTGAAATTATTTTTTCTAACAATTTAATAATACCATGTAGGATATGTATTCATTATTCATTGTGAATAATATACCTTCTCACTTGATAAATGTAAAACCATGTCTCATTGTTTTAAATTTTCTTATACATCATAAGACTCTATAGAAAATACTCCCGCTATATCTCAGGGAATTAATTTTCCTATAACATGATATGTACATGTCGAACCATAAATTCAGTGAAGTATAGCACACTCCCAATATTTAAAATAGATAAGTGATTCCATGTTATTAAAATATATTAATTAATTTAACTACTAATTTTTAAAATTGATATATTTATATACTTGGTAACATATATAATAATAAATTGAGAGGAACATGGGGATTAATTGATTCATTTTTACTGTAAAAATATTCCTTAAAAATTGTTTAAATATAAACACATGAATCGATTACATAAATGAATTATTTAATATTTTTTCTTAAATAATATCAACTAAAACTAGATTTGGAATATATTTAGGTGTTTTCACCAATATTTTTAAATAATTCTTGGAAATAATCAATGGAAGATAATCAATAAATATAATAATTAAAATTGATCCTCATTTTACTAACATGATAACTATGATTTGTATAAGTTAGTGCGTGTTTAGGAATAAACCTACTCTATATTTTAATTGATTGATGAAGTTTTTGACAATATATTCATTCGATCCCCAACTTGAAGTAAATTTTTATCAATTATCAAAAAAAGTATTTACATGGAATTACATTAATAAAATAACACAATAAAATATTATGAAATGTATGATTTTAGCCCTATATTATACTTACAATAGTTCATACATATCGTGTCAAATAATTTATGGTAGAATTATAAAAATAAAACATTCAATTTTTAAATATATCTTATTATTAAAACTATAGTAAGCTGAATACTGAATACATTACTATTATATCAATTTAGATCAATATTCAATACAGTTTTTAATAACACACACCTGAGGACTATGGAGAATTAGTGTCCTTAGAGGAAATATATAATAAGAACTTATATATTGAAATATGTTTAATATAAAACATAATGTCTTCTCACATAGTAATCTTTTTTAGTCATATTCTACTTAAAACACTTCTTATAAACCGAGTAGTGAAAATGTAATAATGGGTGGGCATAAATTCTCAATAAGGTTAAACATGGGAGATATCATTTTTAAATCATTAGTAGAGATATGCCAAGAATAAAAGAATGAGACCATCATCTTCACATTATAAAATAATATTAATCTATTTATATATCATAAACAAGAATTTTGGTACAAAAAAATTGACATTTCATAACACATGAATCTATAGAGAATCAAAGGCAATGGTCCATGAGAATATTACCTTTTCATAATAATATTGAATAATGTGTATCATTACAGGAAACCATAATATTCATATTTAAATAATACATAATTTCAAATGAATATTTAACATAGAACATTACGACCCATGATAAAACCATAAAGGTTTACTATCTGTGGAAGTAGATACAAAATACATTTATTTCTTATTATATCTTCAACATTTCTCACAAATATCATTCAATGTATAACTTTTCAAAGACATACCCAACATAAAAACATTCTTCATAACATAGGAAAGGAAACATAAGAATGGGTGAACATATATGATATATAAGTGTATAAAAATAATGTTATACACGATCACATTAGCATAACACAATCATAAGGGTAGGATAATCGAATCATAACATTTGAAAACTATTCATTTCATATCATAAATCATAATCCTAGGGCCTAACATAAATATTCATTGTTTATAAGACATTAATAATAAGGAGAGTAAAGACCATGTTCCCTAAAATTATAACATGTTAATACAAATGTTGTGAAATTATAGTCTTATAACACTTTAACATGTATAAATTGAAATATGTTCACTCATTAGATTAAGGACATTAAATCAATATGTCTCACAATGTTATTGCAATTAAAATTGGTCTACACATGAACATATACACTTTAAAACTAGGCCCACACATAGAGATATTGAATTGATACTTAGTGTACACATAAACTTGTACACACGAAAACTAGGTCAAGAAATAATCATATAGACATGAAAATAGTGTCTCCTAATAATCTTATGTACATAAAACCCAAGTCCATGCATAATCTTTTGGGCATGAAATCTAGGCAGAATCAAAAAACTTATCATGCAATCAGGTTCTCTCATAACTTATCTATATAATGAGTTATATATATTTACCCAATGCATTTGATAGATATATAATATTGGTCATACCTACCACATAATCATAATACATTCATATGTGTAATATAAGATCATAAATTATTCATCATATATCAGACCTCTAACGACCTATCCTCGGGGCCTATGTTGTGACTACCCTAAGCCTTCCTTCTATAGGCCAGGGGATGGAGACTAGCAACAAAGGCATAAATCCTGATAAAAGGGAAAGCATTACCTTTATATAAGAAAACAAAAACCATAGAGTATGCAGGCTGAATTAAACACTAAGTAAATTGAGTACATAAGTAAGTGATGGAAAGTAAATGGGCTAGTAAACAATCCCAACTGAAAGTACAGTACAACTGAGATATGAATGTACAACAACTGAAAAGTAATGCAGCAACCCCCAAGACGTCCTACAGAACTCCCACATGAAGGGTGAGTACAGACAGTCTCATCGGCTCCCCGGGTCTGGCCGTCAACTTAGTGTACTTCCCACCTGATAGTCCACCTACGTATAACATCCCACTCCTCAGGCCTCAACCATGATTAGTGTTGTCTGTCGTCTACAACCAACACAATGTAGTGCGGGAATATACCATGCAGGGGTGAGTATACGATACTTATTAGGGACCCCGAGACCCCTGAAGGCCTCCCAGAATCAAAAAAAGATAAACCAAAAAGGAAATATACAAATACAAAGTATCAACCAACACTACATAGGTATATTCCCATACATATTCCTATGTTAACAATTCCAGTTCGGCTCCAGCTTCTGAGTCCAAGTTCAACCTAGTCCACACAGTAAAATACAGCCCAAACCACACAGGAAAGCACAACCCAATACACATAGGAAATCAAGTCAATCATATCAATGATAATGATTGAAAGTCAAGACTCATCTCACACTGGTATACTATTCATTAAGAGGGGTGGAGATGATTAGATGTATCCTCTAAATCATCTCCTCTGATGAACCCACGTAAGATCCAAGTACAGAAGTCATCGCTTCCGAACCCACGCAGGATCCAACTATAGTAACCATCGCTACCAAACCAACGTAGGATCCAAGTACAGTTGTCATTGCTACCAAAACAACGGATGATCCCAGTACAGTCATCCTCATTGCTGAACCCACGTAGGATCCATGTACAGTCTCCATCATCGTCGTAGTCACAGCCACCTCTAGGGTTCCCGCACTCAGCACGCTCGATTCTAGGAGGGTCAACTGTATGAGCCAAGAGGTCGATACATCAAATTTCATGAAGTCCAGAGTAGTTGTATCACAAATTTCTGTCATGTAAATAGAAACTCAACGCGACAGGCAATGTGTCAATCTGACTCCCGGTCTGAGAGTTATTGGCTTATTCATCCCAGGGGCCCCATTGGTTTCTAGGCTAAAACCAACCCGACAGTACTCTAGATGCATCCAAAACCCATGAAGAGTAATCCAAAAGAACCATCTCACTAAAATTAATTCAACATAATTGACGCCACGTCATTTGGACGTCCGGTCGTTAGGTTATAAGAGTTTCTGCACCAAGGTCCCGATTGGTTTTGGGTTCGAACCAACCTGAAGGTATTCAAAAATTACTGAAATATTTAATTTAATATACATAAATGACCTTATCGATCCAAGGATGCCAATGCAACTGACGTTGTATCGATCAGAGATCCGTAGCCCAAGATATGGGTGTTTGAACGAATCTGTCCGAAAATAGGGGTTTGGGCCCGATCTGACCCGGCCCAATACACCCTGGGTCAGCCCGAATGAGGTACACCCGACCCGGGTCAGGGTCCTGCCCAATTGGGCATGGCCCGGACAGGCTGGCGTGGCCCGGCCTAGCCGGCGTGGCCTGGCCCAGCAGGCGCGCCGCGGGCGGCCCGGCACAGCGCAGGCTGAGCGGGAGGTGAAGGGGGGTGCCGCCCCTGTTTTGCTGAACGGAGGACCCTGTCGGGTCACCATAGGGTTTTGTTGGGGGGGGGGTTACATGCCCCCTAGTTTTATGAAATGGCCAGCCATAATGGCCGGACTAGGGTGTAATCGCAGGACCCCAGCAGGTCCCGCCTTCAGGAGGCGCCGGCGGCCGCCACAGTCGGCCTCCCCTCAGAAATCCACCAAGGTCATTGGTCGTGGCTCTAGTTCTACCAGGGTGGCATCACGCCACGCCCCGCCACCTGAGGTCGCTAGCGGCTAGCCGCCCCTGGTAGTCCGTCGCAGCCTATGGCCGCAGCTTGTCTCACTGGCGCGGCGTGACGACACGCTGCTCATCTGCCATGGCCCGCTATGGCCACGAACCATCTAGGATTATCCGGTGTAGTGCGATGGCGCCACACACAACCTCCGCGGCTCTCTCTAGCCGCGTTCCACTTCATCCCCGCGTGGTGCAACGACACCGCACCGCCTTAGCCTCAAACACAATTGAAGATCAACACCGAATAGGGGAGGAGAATCAGTCGTGCTTGTGCAGTCCGAACTCCTCCCATTATGATGATATCAAGAGGCCAATATTTAAGCAACGAATAATGATGAATTAATTCTTGAACAACAATAACCCCTAACACAACAAAATTTGTCGAGTGACGGGTTTAGTGGAAAACGGCGTCGTGGGATGTGGTTCTGTAGACGTCGATGGAGAGCGTCTGAGGAGGAAGTGGAATCTCCCATTTTTTGTCACGGAGAAAAGGAATGAGGGTGTGTCATCGTCCTTCATGGATTTGGTGTTCTTCGATGAAGGATTCCGTTCTTCGCGGAATGACAAAGTTCTTCCAAGAGAAATGAAAAGCTCTCCTCCAAAGTCTTAACACAAAAATCCAACCAACTAAATAAAATATGGCTCATACTTATTTTATTAACTCATTCCATGAATTCAAAATTAAAAAACTAAAATACCCTTAATTAATTAGATGCTGAGAATGGTAATATAATTAAGAGGTAGGATGACAAATATAAATTGGAAGTGGAAGAGTTACTTAATTAAATTCAAGGGGGGTTTAATAGGGAGTTTAAGGGGTTATGGGTAAAGTGAAATGATGGGGGATCGTGTGGGCCCCAACTCCTTCGTAAGCACCCATGGGAAGTTGGGTGGCTGTGGGGCCCACCAACAACTTCCCTTGAGAGAGTTAAACTTTTAAGGATAAAATAAAATTGTACACAATTTTATTTACTTCTTACTTAAAACCAACAATTTAACTTCTTCTCCCGAGAAAATGCATTAATGGTAAAAGTCATATTAAGCGAATATCGGTGCTGCGGTTCCATCAGTGCCCTCGGATTTCAATTCCGGGCACCGGTTCATAAGATAGAAAAACTCGCTCGTTTGTTCACTGAACGTACCCGAGCTAAACATTGGAAATTGATTCCGGGCACACTGGGCCTCGGAATCAGGTGCCGTCAAAAACTGCGTACTCGTAAAATCCCAAACAATTTATGAAAAAAATGTCCTTGAAATTTATGGGTCTCTTTATTACTCCCATCTTAGGGATTTACATCCCCTTAATGATACATCACAAACTAGGTGAAAAAAAAGATGGTACTGTGCATGCATCTGCGCCTCCCACTCCCATGTGCTCTCATGGAGGTTCCCATGATGCCACCTGATCCACACTAGAGGAATCGACCATCCACTTAGGTTCCACTCCAGTCGATCCTCGATATCCACTGGGAATTCCACGAATGTCGCCCCGTCATCGATGTCCAGCTCCCCGTGATCAATGATATGCATCGGGTCGTGCACGTATATCCTCAGCTAAGATATTTGGAAGTCGTCCTGTAACCAGTGTAACTGAGGTGGAAGAGCACGGAGATAATCCACCTCACCAATCCTACTGAGAACCTGGAATGGTCCAATGAAGCGCAGAGATAACTTTCAGACCCAGTCAAATCTCTGTAATCCACGTCGAGGTGAGACCCGTAAGAAAACATGTTCGCCATCCTCGAACTCTAGTGGACTCCACCGCCTGTCAGCAAAAGACATCTATCGGCTCTGAGAAGTCCTCATCTACTACTGCATGATCTGTACCTTCTCTGTCGTGGCTTGGACCATCTCTGGTCTTACAAGTGCTGACTCCCCAGGGTCTGTCCAGCATAGAGGTGATCTGCAAGGTCGGTCGTACAATGCCTCATATGGTGCCATCCCAATGGTGGAGTGGTATATGTTGTCGTACGCAAACTCCACCAATGGTAGGTGAACGTCCCAGCTACGACCAAAGTTGAGGACACATGCACGGAGCATGTCCTCGAGAGTCTAAATGGTCCTCTCCATCTGGCCATCCGTTTGAGGGTGAAAGGCGGTTCATAGGCGTAGCTGCATCCCAAATGCCTCCTGCAACCCCTTCCAAAGCCGGGAAGTAATGCGAGCAACTCAATTGGGGATGATAGACATTGGCACTCCATGAAGCCAGACAATCTCTTGAACGTAGAGGCATCCCACGATCTCCATTGAGCCCTGCTCTCTGATAGGAAAGAAGTGGGCCGACATGGTGAGTCGATCAATAATCACCCAAATGGAATCGTTTCCTCTAGATGTACGTGGAAGCCCTGTCACGAAATCCATAGATATCCCATCCCAAATCCACTCCGGGACCTCCAAGGGCTGTACCAAGCCCGCTGGTACCTAGTGCTCCACCTTCACCTGCTGACAGGTGACACATCGAGAAACGAACTCTCCCACATCCTTCTTCATACCCGGCCAGCAGTGCAATCGTCTGAGATCCTGGTACATCTTCGCTACTTTTGGATGTACCGCTAAAGATGAAGTATGAAACTACCTCAGAACCTCTTCCTGCAAAGAAGCTGGTACCATAGTACATCCTCTGAAAAGGATGATGTGCTCTCCTCTAATTGATATTCCATCAGGTGCATGTCCTAAGGATATATGTGCACATCGTGTCTCACAGTCAATGATTCCATGTTGTGCCTTTCTGACCTGCTGAAGAATTGGTGGAGTGACTGTGAGCGACTATAGAAAGGCTGCCCCATCTCTATCCACGAAGGATATCTGCAACGTGTCTTGCTACTCCGACGCCTCTCCAAGTAGCTGAATTCCAGACATCCTACTGAGAGCATCAGTTACTACGTTCCCCTTCCTAAGAGTATAGATTATATCAAAGTCATAGTCCTGGAGGAACTCGATCCATCGCTGCTGTCTCAAGTTAATTTACTTCTGCGAGATGATGTACCTTAGACTCTGGTGGTCAGAGTAGACTGTAAAGTGCTTCCCATTAGATAGTGCCACCACATCTTCCAGGCGAAGACCACTTCTGCTATCTCCAGGTCATGGGTAGCGTAGTTCTTCTCGTGATGCCTCAACTGTCGTGAACCATAAGCGATCACTGCTCACTCCTGCATCAGGACACACCCGAGTTCAGTCCCTGATGCATCGCAGTAAACTACGTATCCTACACCCTCCTCAGGTAGCCTCATGATGGGTGCACTGGTCAATCTCTGCCTCAGCTCCTGGAAGCTCTGCTGAAATATATCTGACCACACTAAGGGTTTCCCCTTCTTCGTCAAAGCTAAAAGTGGTGCTGTAACTCTGGAGAAGTCTAGAACAAATCTCCGATAGTACCCAGCCAAACCTAGGAAACTCTGCACCTCCTTCACGCTCCTATGTGGCTCCAAAGCTATCATTGTCTCTATCTTTGTAGGATACACCGCAACTCCCGCCTTAGAGATGACATACCCCAATAAGTGGACCTCTCAAATCTAGAATTGACACTTTGAGAGATTACCATAAAGCTGGTGCTCTCAGAGTGTGTCCAGTACCACCCGCAAGTGGTATGTGTGCTCCCCCTCAGTTGTCGAGTAAATAAATATGTTTTCGATGATGACTATGAAAAATCGATCGAGTTAAGGCTGGATGAGCCTGTTTATAAGACTCATGAACACTTCTGGATCGTTCGCTTACACCGAAAGGCATAACCATGAACTCATAGTGGCCATACCGACACCTGAAAACTGTCTTCTTCACATCCTCATCTCGAACTCTAAGCTAATGATAGCCTGACCTGAGTTCTATCTTTGAGATCCACCGTGCTCCCTTGAGAAAATAGAAGAGGTCGTCATTATGAAGAAGTGGATATTTATTCTTCAATGTCACCTAGTTCATGCGATGGAAATAGACACACAGTCGCAAGCTCCCGTCCGCCTTCTTGGCGAACAAAATCGTGGAATTCTAGGGTGAAACACTGGGTCGAATGATTCCTTTTCTCTTCAAGTCCTCTTACTGTACTGGTAGCTCACGAATCTCATCAGGAGCCATACGATATGCTGGTGTAGATAAAGGGGTTGTCCTGGGGTACAAGTAAATGTAGAAGTCTACCTCTCTGTGAGGAGGTTGTCATGGAACATCATCAGGGAAAACATCCACATACTTTTCCACCACAACAGGAATACTCGGACTCCGCACATCAACCACTCCGAGGATGAGACTGGCCAACTGATGTGTGATAAGCTACCCTCTCCTCTGCATAAGTCCATCATGTGCTGCAAAGGCTCCCTTCTCGCCGGTGAAGGTGAACCTTCCCCAATCAGTGCGGACACAGCGCATCTTGTGCCTAATACAATTGATCTGAGATTGGACCGTAGATAACCAGTCCATGCCCTAGATGACGTCGTAAGGCCTCAACGCCGCTACAAAGAATATCCCAGCCAAAGCACTCACCTCCAAAAGTAACCTCACACAGTCGAAACTAGTGCGTAACCATCGAGTCTGCTCCTTTAGGATCTCTAGCCTTAAGGATCGAGCCAACGACTCTGTCGGAATCTCTAAGCTCCAAATAAGGACATAGATAATGAATGAATGACTCACTCCTGTGTCTATAAGAACAACATCTTGGGTGGAGTAGACATAAGTAGTACCTCGAATCATCTCAGGTGCGATGTGGTCGTAGGCCTCCACTGCCTAAAGCTGAGCCTGCCCCTGTATGCCAGCTCCCTATGGTCGGGGTGGACCTCCTGGTGGTGGTGGTGGTAGAGCCCCAAAGCATCGTCAACCACCTGCTTCTCGGCAAGCTCCTCTACATCATTTGCCCGATCCCTACAGACCGCCACAGTCAAACTTCTACCTCTGCCTAGGTGGTCCCTCAACCATCTGATGCTCCTCTAGATGGAGGGTCGGGCAGTCACGAGCCATGTGACCCTGCTCGCCACATGTATTGTATTGTCCGCCATTTATATGAATGGTTCTTTTGCGTTTTCCCCGCCCCTACGAACCAGTATCCTGAGGTCGCCCACCTGATGGTCTGCTCCTCTTGGACCCCTGTGACATCTGTCGGCTACCAGATGTAGAAGACTCCGCTATATGCCGCCCTCTGGTAGGTCTCACTGCTGGTGTAGGCTCGGAAAGAAAGCTCTCTACACAAATGGAACTCTCCAGTTCTCCTGCCTGTGTCGGAATACTGAGGGAGATCATCGAAGCCCTGATCTCATTCCTCAGTCCCAGGTCAATGGTCTGAGGCCAAAAGAATAGGTCTCGTACCATGTCTATGGAATAGCGCGAGAAGATGATAAATATCGTCGAGTACTGGGCAACTGTCATGCTACCATGTCGTAGTTGTAGTAACTCCTGAATGCGCACCGCACGGAGGGTGTCTGGAACAAACTCTGTGTGGAAAAGTCTATCGACGTCCTTCCAAAGAAGAGAGGCCTTGTCGTGCACATGCAGAATCAGGCTCCACCATCTACATGTTGTTGCGTGCAAGAGACTCGCTGCAAGGATCACCATAAGATCAGCTGGTGTCCCAACCAATCGGAAGACTCGAACAACAGCCTCTATCCAATCCTCGGCTGCCTGAGGATCTGTCTCCCCAAAGAACCTGGGCGGTCTCTAACGCTGAAACTCTTGCAGTACACTCAGGTGACGTGCACTCTCAGCTGCTGTGGATGGTGGCATCGGTGGCTCGGAAAGTAGAGGTACCATCGGTGCCTCCACTGTAATGTGGCCCTGCACCGAGGCCTCATCACTCGGTGGGCTGCCATCCCGCACAATGCTCGGAACCCTAGCTGGGTGTCGTGGTGGGGCCATCCTAAAAATATACAGTTTCTCCACAGTTAATACAGTATACCTGGTGAGTTGACATAAAGTAATAAAAAATAAAACTTTTGAAACCCACATGCAATCAATGTTTTCATGCATTAAGTTGGAAATCAGATGCCAGGGTCCTTGTGTATGGATACGTCGGTCGCCGCACCAACACTGGACTAGCTGGACTGATAACCACACTCAATACCCTTAACAATATTTCTTCACATAGAAGAAATTATCAGAGTCACGAGTTATGTGGTAGAACTAACTACTCAGATAGCAATTTTTCATGACCCATCCTTGGGGCCAGTGCCGTGACTACCCCAAGCCCTCCATCCAAAGGCCAGTGGCTGGAAACTATCACCAAAGGAGTAAATCCTGATAAAAGGGAAGACATTGCATTTATATAAGAAAAAAAACATCACAGAGTATGTAAGCTGAAGTAAACACTAATTAAACTGAGTAAAGTGGTAAGTGATGGAAAGTAAATGGGCCAGTATACAAACCCAACTGAAAGTACAGTACAACTGAGATAAGAAAGTATAACAGCTGAAAAGTAAAGCAGCAACCACCAAGACGTCCTCTGGAACTCCCACCTGAAGGGTGAATACAGATAGTCCCGTCGGCTCCTCGGGTCCGGTCGTCCACTCCGTGTACGTCCCACCTCATAGTCCACATCCGTATACCATCCCGCTCCTCCAGCCTCAACCACGATCAGCGCTGTCCATCGTCTGCAACGAACACAACATAGTGCGAGCATAGCCCTTACAGGGATGAGTATACGATACTCAGTAGGGACCCCGAGACCCCCGAAGGCCTTCCAGAATCCACAAAGGATTAACCACAAAGTAAATATACTAATACAATGTATAAACCAACACTACTTAGGTATATTCCCATACATATACCTAAGTTAACAATTCCAGTTCGACTCCATCTTCCGAGCCCAAGTTAAACCCAGCCCACACACGAAAGTACAACCCAAACCACACAGGAAAGCACAACCCAATCCACATAGGAAAGCAAGTCAATCATATCCAAGATAATTATTTAAATTCAAGACTTAGCAGATGCAGTTATACTATTCACGAAGAGGGGTAGAGATGATTATATGTCGCCTCCGAATCATCTCCTCGGCCGAACCCACGTAGGATCCAAGTACAGAAGTCGTCGCTGCCAAACCCATGTAGAATCCAACTATAGTAACCATCGTTGCTGAAGCCATGTGGGATCCAAGAATAGTCGTCATCACTGCCGAACCCTCGAAGGATCCTTGTACAGTCGTCCTCGATGTTGATCCCACGTAGGATCCCAGTACAGTCGCCATCGTCGTTGCAGTCGCAGCTAGCTCTAGGGTTCCCGCACACAGCACACTCAATTCCAGAAGGTTCCGCTCCACAAGACAATTGGTCGATACATCAATTTTCAAGAAGTCCAGAGTTGATTTTTCACAACGTTCAGTCGCATCAATAGGAACTCAACACTACAGACGGCGCGTCAATCGGACGCCCAGTCTGAGAGTTATTGGCTTTTTCGTCCCAGGGGCCCGGTTGGTTTCTAAGATAAAACCATCCTGACCATACTACAGCTGCATCCAAACCTCAATTAGAGTAATCTAAAAGAACAGTATCACTAAAAGGAATTCAACGTAATGGACGACACGTCTTTCGGACATCCGGTCGTTATGTTATAAGCATTTCCGCTCCAAGGGCCCAGTTGGTTTCGGCTTCGAACCAACCCAACCATAACCAAAATTTACCGAAAGCATGAGTATAATATACCAAAATTCCCATCTCGGTCCAAGGATCCCAATGCAACTGACGGTGCATCGATCGGTGGTCTGTAGCCTATGACTTGAGCATTTGAACGAATCAGTCCGAATATAGGGGGTTTCGGCCCAGTCCGACTCGACCCAATACCCCCTAGGTCAGCCCGAACCGGGTCGACCGGACCAGGGTCTAGGTCTAGCCCAATTGGGCGCTGCATGGCCAGGCTGGCGCGGCCCGGCCCCGCCGGCACGGCTCGGCCCCACCTGTGCGGCCCAGCCCAGCGCAGGGGCCCCGGCCCGGCACGGGGGGCCCGACACGGCGCGGGCGGCCCGTCCTGGTGCGGGCGGCTCGACCCGTGCGGCCTACAGCTCGGATCGGGCCATGAGGGACACGAAGGTGGGTGCCGTCTCATTTTTGCCAAATGGAAGACCCTATGGGGTCCACCCTAGGGTTCTGTCGGGGGGGGGGGGGGGGTTACATTCCCACCCCAGTTTTATGAAATGGCCTGCCATAATGACCGGATTAGGGTGTAACCGCGATACCCCAGCGGGCCCACCTTCAGGTGGCGCCGGCAGCCGTCACAGACGTCCACCCCTCAGAAATCAGCCATGGCCATATGCCGTGGCTCTGGTTTTACCGGCACAGCGTCGCGAAGCGCCCCGCCGACTGAGGTTGCCGGCGACCGGCTCGGCCGGCCGCCCCACCAGGCCCACCACTGATTTTCTCAACAGCGCGGTGTGACGGCGCCGCGCTCCTCTGCCATGGCCCACTCTGGAAACATCCCTTCTCGGCTTCTCCAGCATGGCACGACGGTGCCACGCTCCGCCGCCGTGGCCCGCCCCGACCACTGTCCTCTTTGTCCTCGCGCGGTGCAACGACACTACGCCGCCTTCGCCTCAAACACAATTGAAGTTCAACACGGAATAGGGGAGGCTAATCGGCCATGTTTGTTTGGTCTGAACTCCTCCCGTTATGATGATATCAAGCAGCCAATATTTAAGCAACGAAGAACGTCATGTTATATCTTGAACAACAATAACCCCTACCTCAACAAAACTTGTCGAGCGACAGGCGTTGTGGAAAACAGAATCGCAGGATGAGGTTCCGTAGACATCAACGGTGAGCATCCGAGGAGGATGCGGTGTCTCCCGTTTTTTGTCATGGAGAAGTGGATGAGGGCGCATCGTTGTCCTTCATAGATTTGGAGTTCTTAGACGAAGGTTGTCATTCTTCGTGAAAGGACAAAGTTCTTCCAAGAGAAAATAAAAGCTCTTCTCCAAAGTCTTAACATAACAAGCCAACCAACAAAATAAAATAAGGCACCTCATTATTTTATTAAATCATTCCATGAATTAGAAATTACCAGATTCAAATCCTCTTAATTAATTATATGTAAAGCATCTTAATAAAATTAAGAGGCAGGTAGCAAAAATGAATTGGAAGTGGAAGAGTGACTTAATAAAATACAAGGGAGGGTTTAATAGAAAGTTTAAGGGGTTATGAAAAAAGTGAAAAGACGGGGGCCTATGTGGGCCCCAACTTCCTCATAACCACACATGGGAAGATGGGTGGTTGTTGGACCCACCAAAAACTTCCCATGAGAGAGTTAAACTTCCAATTATAAAATAAAATTGTTCACAATTTTATTTAATTCTCACTTAAACCCCAAAATTTAACTTCTTCTCCTGAGCATACTCATCAACGGTAAAGGACCAGTTAAGCAAATACCGGCGTTGTGGTTCTATCAGTGCCCCAAGATTTCAATTCTGAGCAACGGTTCAAATGATAGAAAACCCACTCATTCGTTCACTGAACATACCCGAGATAATATTCGGATGTGGATTTTGTGGACACCGGACCTCGGAATCTGGTGCCTTTAGAAACTGCATACTCGTAAAATCCCAAATAATTTAAGAAAAAATTTTCCTTGAAATTTACGGGTCTCTACAAGACCCCATGGAAAGGAAATAGGTTTCATAATAATTTTATCATCATAATTAGAATCCATCCATAAAAATAGTAAACATGGCTTCATTGGATCATATCACGAGTAAAAATATTTTAACATCAATGAATATACCCCTATATGATTTTTCATTTAATGGATCATTACAATATTTCACGAGAATACAAAATATTAAATTTTAAAATAACTTCATAAAAACATAAAAAATAATAATATTAACATTTATATTAGAAAAAGTTCCATGGAGTATTGTAATGTAATATTTAAATCATTGAATAGTCGTGAAGGATAGAAATTCCATTCATGTTGTGTACATCAATGAAAATAATCGTTTCATTTTGTATGATAAAAATTAAAATATACCTCATCCAAAGGATGAATATTTTCCCATTAACAAACATTAAATTTTTTAACTTCAGTAAAAAAATCTTAAAACAATAATAGTATAATAGTAAAAACATTGTTAGATTCATTTTTAGAAATATAGATGTGGATGAAAAAGGATTTTTGACTACAAAGACAAATATTGTAAGATTTTCTTTAAAAATTATAATATTGGTATCCTGAGAACATAGAGAGAGTAATGTTATATTAAAACTAATAATATAATGAAAAAATCTTAGGATAAAAAATTTCTTGTGAATATTTATATGTAGAATATGAAATTTCATCATTAAAAACATAATCATAAACAATGTCAATGAACAATTAAATTATAACATATATCACCTACCACTTTGGTTACAATTGAATCAAAAGTACCATGAATGAAACCAACGTAGATGGATATTTATATACCAAAATTTTCAGGATAATAATTATAAAATACATTGTCTTTTAGTATATACACCATATAAAACAGAAATGATTTAAATATGTTTTGTGTCGTAGAGAAGTAAATATGTGATGAAAATATGTAAACTCAAGTTTTAATTTCATTGAATGCAATCCATCATTCAGTATAATAATTCTAAATTAATTATATTTATATAAAATATAAAATTATATAATTTTATTATAATATATGAATGACTCCTAATATTTCAACTCCAATTAATTATGAATGCCTTTATGATATTAATGTTTCTGGTTTCATTTTTCATCCAACTTTTCATTCATTAATCATGATGCTCATTCTTTGATAACAGACAGATAAATATCAGAATTTAAATAATTATATAAACAATATGTATCAATTTATCTATTATATATATTTAAAGTCACATATAAAATATTTATGGATAAAAATGAAAAACATTGTTTATGGCGTTGGTAAGAAATATCTATGAATGAACGTTGTTTTCAATTTTTGTATAGCTTGAATGAAAGATTAGAAAATAATAATTCACCTAAAAATAATATTTATAATTTCATAAATATGATAAATATTAATTAAATATATCATAATTACAGTCAAGGAAATTTATTTTAAAAAAAGAGCACCACTTCATGTAGGTTATAGTCTACACATACGTATGAGTGCCACTTTCATTTTCATGTTGATTGGAAGGTATGTTTATAAATGCGATATTATAATTACAAAAGAATAATTATGTTATAAAAATGCTATATGAATGTCAAAATTTTTATAATAACTATATGTGAATTATGGTGATTTGATATATATATTGTATCTCTATATGGAGATGGTAAGTGGTACGAAATCATGAGTGACCGTTTCACTTTTAATTTGATGAAAAAGAGGGTAATTTAATTTTTTCAGTGTAATAATAAAATTTTAGTATATTGAGGATATGGATGTTCTTTTCATGAATAATTTGTACATGTTAAGTTATATATAATAAGTAATAAATTAAAATAGTCTAGGTACGACAATTACCCGTTCTTCGATATCCCCCTATAAATCCCTTCTTAAAGAACTCTAAAATTGTATTTTAGGATTACCGTAATCTATATTTTATGTATAGGATAGATTATTATTGAAATTGGACGTTTTTTCGGTCACCTATAGAAATAATATTTTTGTAATGAAAATAAAGGATGGTACATGTTTACAAGTCAAGAGAGAGATACTCTTGGAATTTCTTAAAATATTAAAATATAACGAATTCATTATCGAGAAAAATTATACCAAGTTTCAATATATTCAAATATAAGATGGGATTTGGATGAAATTAGATCACATCAGGTTTTTTATGGTTTATATGGTGTTTCAAACCTTATCTTGTGATTTAATCCCATAATTAACGAATATTAACCATAATGACCTTAATGAATTTTTCACTATTAGAGGTTTATGAATTTACCTATATCGTAAAAATTGGCTCATAAATGACCATGTAATGGTTTTTTTCCACTTAATATAAAAAAATTCTCTCATGATTTTACTAATCTTAAATAATTTAATAATTTATTATGTTTAATAAAATATTATTAATGGCATTTTTTGTCATGATTCAATTAATTTGAGTTTGAAGACAACATGAAATTAATAGAATAAGAATATAGACATTTCATGCATCTTTTATGAGTTACATTTTCAAAAAATATTCATCAAATAGTTTAATTAGTCTAAATTTTATTTTTTTTTATTTTAAAAATAATTTATTTTATATTTCTATTTTTTTATTATATACAACATTTTATTGAATAATCATTTAAGGTAATTATTGAACCCCTGAATATTAAAAAAATATTATGAAAAATTAAATTAATTTATCATTAAAAACAACATTTATAACAAATCATAACCTATTTTTACCTCTATAATTAAATATTAGAGATATTAATGTCACGTGTTTGACATTTTTTAATTTATCTTTTTCTTAAATTGACATAGTGATAATAATAAAATAAATATGGAACAAATTGGCCATATAATCTAGAAATGTATAGAAATTGTTGATATACACTAATATAATAGGAAAAAAGTTTTTTTACAGAAATTGTTACGTGTTATTCCAATTTTTAACCATATTTAACTTGATTTATACTTACTATAGTGACATTGATTTAAAAAGGGAAAAATAGATAATGACCAAAAATTAAGGGTAAATAATTAAAATAATTGTCACTATTCATTCCAAATAATTAATTAATCATTAAATATACAATTTTTGATATTTGAATAATTTTTTAGGGAAAACCACAAAACACAATGATAAATTTGTTTTCTTCAGAAAAATTCATTTTAAGTGTTATTTTTTAATAACTGATACAACAATAAATGGGATTCCATTGAAATTAATTACATTCATAATAATATGATAGACCTAATTTTGCATTGAAACCATTTTAAAATAAAATGAATCTTTTTAAATTCTTTAGACAATAATATAATTTAAAAAAATCATTATTTATTATTATTCATAAAAAATTTAATATATTTAGATAATTAAAAAAACCACTCTATGATAATTTTGAAATGTTTATTCTAAATATTTATTTCATTTTATCAGTTAATATTTCTAAAAGTTTTGAATATTATTTATAAAAATTAATTATAAAACAAAATAAAATTAATATTTGAATGAAACTAAATTTTTGAATCATGATATGAAATTACAAAAAAAATTGAATTCTTATTTCATAAATTTTAATTAAAAATATTATTGATCATGAAATTTATTTTTATTTCATGATATCATTATTCATATTCATACCCCCCCATATTAATGGATAATTTATAATTATCATATTTAAATATTAATATTTCATTGATAATTTAATCTCAATATCTTGTGTCATATACACTATCAAACACAGTGTTATTATTTTAATGTATCATTAAATTAACCCCTTTTATTAAATTACATCCTCATAATTTTATAATTTTTATGGTAATCTATGGATTGTCATTTGAAATTTTTCTTTTAGAAATACCACATCATAATAATGGTTATTAAATATTATTATCAAAATGGGGACATGGTAAATATAATGATCATTAAGAATAACAAATAATTTGGTTTTAGAATGGGGGAACACTAGTTGGAATTGAAAATATGGACATGAAGGATAAAACTAATTCCCAAGGACTAATAGAAATTGATAGATATCATGGTTAGGAGAAAATTAATTACCCCAAACCATAAAATTGTATAATAGTTTAAAAGAACACAAATTCATCTAAAATGAAGGTAAAAGTGTTAACTTTTATTTCATCATTGTTTTCTTAATGTGGTGGGATTATATTATTTTCATTATGCAGAAAATAGGAAAATAAACTTTATATATTTTCTACTTAATATACACAATTTCTCCCTTTGGCTGCGATTTGATCAATTTCTACTTCATCACTTACAACATGAAATGAATATTCAAGATGATTTTTTAATACCCAAATCACTAAAAATAATTTTAAAAGACAATATGATCTATAATATCATGAAAATTACTTCCTCTTAAGCCTAAATATTTACCAAAAGTAAATTGGTTTTTAAAATTTATAAAATATCGATGAATATAAAACATTAAACTCTAAAACCTCCAAAAATCATACAATGATCAACAAAATTCAACTAATAAATATGAAAAAAAATATGTCTACTACAAAATATGTTTGAAAATATTGAATCTCAAATATTAGCATAATATGATCTCAAATCCTTACAGGATCAAATTTACAACTAACATTTAATAAATTTAAAAACATAAAAAATATCAAGCCGAAATGTATATTCCATGTGAATATAATATCAAAAAATTCTTATAATATCCAAAAAATAGAGTCTCAATAAAATTATATATGATTCCAAAATAAAATTCAACCATTATTCATTAAATAAGATATTATGTTATCCAAAATAATTTCTTTTTTACTTTATTTCCATCCATTCATTAACAGACAATCAAAATTTAATTCATTAATATAAAACATGATTTCATTATTTGAAAATGTTATATAAAATCATTGGAGTGAGTGATAATTTGTGAAGAAAATAACATTTTATCTCTCTAATGGAACATATTTTCTTATGGGTTATTCATACAAGCTTCAACATGTAATACATTACTTTATAGTATAAGATAAGAGTTCCACAACTATTAGGATTCACTTTTTCTAATGTTATTTCATTAACATTCCCTTATTACTTTAATATTGAAGTATATTGTTGCATATTACCCTCTATTTCCATTGGATTGGGGATTTAATTCACATAATTCCCAAACTTCTTTCATATATAGAATAGACATATTAGTGGTATATTGCGTTGATATATCTCTCTACTCATTTAAAAAAATATCCTCTTCACATAACATTTAATGTTTTTTCTCTATGACTAAAATTATGTTGATTGAAACATATTATTGTTCCATTCAGACATTCAGATGTGTTGTCCTTCACATAATTCTTTTAATATAGGTTGTTGAAACATTTTCTACCCTCTACGTCGAATACCATTGAAGCCTCCATGAAAGTCCGTCTTTCTTTTCATATTACTAGAAATATGACAGTTTCCAGCTTCAATTTCCACTTTGACTGTACATCGAACAATTTATTTATAGCCTCCAATGTCTCTTATGGATAACAACTTTCAATGACATGGTCCAAAATACTATGTAATTGTTGAATATTAATTCCATTGAAGATTATTAAACTAGAGTTATAACTTTTATGTATTCAATAATTTTTCTCATAGATTACAATGGATTCATAATCATTATTAAATATGTCAAGGAATTCAAACTCTGTTTTTATTTATAATTAAAATGAAGAACTTTTTGAAAAATATCCTATAAAAAACAATCCAATTACAAAGCTTAAATTTCATCAACTATCCTCATTTTATTAATAAGGTTCCACCATTGATATAACTTTCCTTCCAAATTATAAATATCTATGATAACGTTTTTATGGTCCTAAAACTGAACAAATGCATTTATATTTTCCACCACATTGATCAGTTTATCATCATCCATTATTTCAGAATACCCATATAAGTATGGTGGATGTTGTTTCATAGATGATTCAATTGCATGTTTCTCCCTCCATAGGGTATTCATAGGACAAATAAGAACTATGTCAAATCTCATAGATTGAGATTTTTTAGTCAAAATGATCCCAAAAAAGTTCATTCTAGGTAATAAAACATTTCTTTTATCATCAGGATAGTAATTTTATTTCTTGACGCATTTATTGTTCTCATGATTTGTTTGGGTTCTAACAATTTACTAAAATTAAAATTATATTATTAGAAACATTAAAAACTGTTATATATCAAATAAACATGAATAATTATTCATTGTATGCCAATCTGATGACACCAATTTATTATCTATGAATCCATAGGATTAACATAGGTCACCATTGGTTATCATCTATTCAAATACTTCATAATAGTTTATAAGGAAAATGTGATCTAACCCGATAATATCTTTTGAGAGTGTGAAACCTGGTGTGCAGTATAGACATTCTAACTATTCAACATAATTATGATTGAGATATTCTCATCTAATTTTTATTAAGGCTATTACACCAAGATGAATATGTATGAAACCACACTGAATTTTAGTAATCAGAAATTGATATATTTCTTGAAAACCCCCTGAATCTCTTCTTTCAATTAAATTTATGAAGTTATCTTATATTTATACCTATACCAAGGGTTTTCAGAAATTTCCCCTAATCCCAATTTAAAATTTTTATCTAAAAAAAAATTTATACCATCTATAGAGACCCAAACATTTCACACCTAAATATTATATCATTTCATCTTAATATTTTGTATATTAAATTATCTTCCATTCTAGAACCATAATGGTTTGGTGTCTTTTGAGACAAGATACAAAATACTATTATTTTTTAAGTGATCATAAACAAATTTCACAAATAGATTTCAATATATTAATTTTCTTAGATATACCATACAAAAAACATTTCATCATAAACAAGGAAATGGTACATAATAATGGGTGAGCTCAGATTCTCAAGAATGCTAATCAAGGGAGATATCAATGATAATATTGTCCTAATATGAGAAAAAGCGTTGGAGAATATTATATTAAAATTTGAAAACCATAACCTACATATCATAATTCATAATAATGTGTCCGTAAATAATAGAATAAAGTACATAAGACATAATTCACAAATGAATAATGTTTCATGTTCCATGAGATCTTAACATTGGAATAAGAATATTGAAAAAAGGTAGTCTTATCACTTTGTTAACTTGTTTAAATATAAATAGGTTCACTAATTAAATTAACGTTATCTGACAATTCCCACAAATAATCTTATAGACATTAAAACAATCCAAGAATTAAACTATGTACATGATATCCAAGTCCTCAAATAATATTATCAACATGCAAACAACATCAATGTACAATATTATGGACATAAAAATCAAGGTCCATGCATGATATTATGGTCAATAAATTATGTTCCACACATAATATTGTGAATAAGAAATATGTTTCATGCATAACACATTTATACAATTATTTATGAATCTATACACATTTAATTAGAGGAATATATAATTCAAGTAACACAAACGAAATAATCAAAATTCATTCATATGTGTTCTATAAGATCATAAATCAGTCATCATATATCACAACCCTCATAAATGAACTATTTTCCATAAAAATAGTATCATTATAATGATAAACCATAAAAAGAAATAAAATGTATGATATCATTGGATAATATCAGAAGTAAAACATATGTAACATCAAAGGATTTTGTATTATATTAATATCAAATTAAAATATCTCAGAAATATTTATTGAGGAAAATACTATTTTAATTTTTAAATAACTACATTTAAATTTTAAAATGTCTTAGATATAATTGAAAATGTTTCTTTGAAAATAAAATTGGAAAATTTTAAAAGAAAAATCATTAAATTGAGTGGTTATAATGGTAAAAAATTATATTCATGTCATGTACATTTAAAAAAAATCCTTCAATATTTTATAGTAAAAAATCAAAAGTAACACATTCAGAAAATGACATGAATAACAAATTCTCAATTTTTTTATAAAGATAACCATGAGTAAAAATTAATTTAATCAATTAAAGGATAACTATAAAAACAGTCATGGAAACATATTTTAAAAATGTCAAAATTGATGAAAAATAATTTTCGACTAAAAAGATAAATGAAGTCATTTTTTCATTAAAACAAAACATCCGTATCCTTAGAAAATAAATATATAATTATTATAGGGAAATATTTTATCTCAAGGTAGAACAAAAATATAATAAAATTACAGATAATATTATTAATTATGACATGAAATTTCATCTTCAGAAACTAAATCACAAATAATACTAATATACACAAATATGGGAACATAAATCCCATGCAACATTGAAAACATTCTAATCAAAAGTCCCATGAATAAAATAACCTTATATGGATATATATTTCCAATAATTTTAAATTTAAACATCAGAAAATATATTCATGTACCATATATACACCACATAAAATAAACAATGGGTAAATGTTACATTGTCTCGAAGTAGTTAAAGTGTGGAGAAATTCCCTAATCTCATGCTTAAATTTTTATCAAAGAATTGTAACCTCCTAATTAATAAATTTAAATTATTATAATTCTATAAAAAATAACATAAATAATAATAATATCATATATTATTCATTTATAACATTTCTACACCGATTTATATAAACATTAATGATATGATTATCATTTCTAGGTGTTAACCGTTTCATTTTTCAAAAGACATTCAGTTCGGTAATTCTGAAAATCATAATTTGATCTTGGATCCACCAAATTTATAAATTTAATCATGATATATATAAAATAACTATACATTAAATAAATATTATTAGTAATATATAAAATATAGATATAAAAAAATTAATCACACTGTTCATGGAGACAATAGGTCGTAATTTTGGTGAATGTTAATTTAAATTTTTGATAAATTTAATGAAATTATCTTAAATAATAATTGAAATAAAAAATAATAATTATAATTTATTATGTAAAATATATACTTGTTAAATTAATTATTATTATCATACATTTATGTCAAAAATTAAAAAAATTACATCACTCTTTGGATGTGGTAGTCAACAAATTTTCAAGAGTGACATTATAATTATCTAATTAATTAGAAGGAATTATTGTAGATAAGATATTATAATTATATAATAATATTAAAACCTATCTTTCATATTTAATTATTAAACCCATCACATTAGTCATCCATGAATGATGGTGGATGATAATGATTTATATATCTATGTGGAGACAATAAGTAATAGGTACACATGAGTGATACATTCAATTACTATTTGAAGAAGAATATGGGGAATAAAGGTGGTTTCAATATATTAATTGCAATGAATTATATTTAGGATACTAAAAATTTTATTTAATGAATAAAATACATGATTTAGTGGATACCTAAGAAGAAACATATTGAAAGAGATTTTGTAAGTTGATTACCACTTCCTTTCTAGACCACTGTTAGATCCCTTCTTAAGGATAATTATAATTGTACATTAAAAATAATATAATAACTAAATAGTGTTTTTGGAATTTTATAATTGTACTAGGATGGTTTATTTGGATCAAAATGGCTCTATGAGGTGAAAAGAACATAATGGATATGTTTCCTTTTTTAAAATGAGGAGAGGGTCACTCCAGCAATTTCATAAAAGATTAAAATATAATAATATCATTTTTAGAAAAATGATTCATTTTTTATAAATATTAAAAACTAAAGTAGTATGTTTCTGAAATATAAATAAGAAAAATATTTTAAGTGTTTTATATGGTGTTTTAATCCTTATCATTTGATGTATCTCTATAGTTAACCAATTTTATACTTAACCACAGTAACAAATATTTCACTTTTAAAAAGTTCTAATTTTAATTATAATGTATCAATTAGATCATAAATATTAATTTAATGAAAATATATACCATTAATATTCATAATGTTCCATTATTTTAATTTTTTAATTTTTAATTAATTTAATAAAATATTATTTTTCACAAAATATTGTAAATGCCATTTTTTATGATACTCAATTAATTTGACATTGAAAAAAATTATATTAATTGAATTCATATATAAAAATTAAAAAAATAATATTATATATATATAAAACACTAAAATTCAACCAAATTTTAATACTTTTAATATTTTTAAAATAAATATTTTTTATTTTTCTACTAATTAAATAAATAACTTTTTAGCATTGTGAGAAACAATTAGGGTAATTTTTTGATCACTAAAATAATTTCAATGGTAAATAAAAATAATATATCCTTAAAATTGTCATTATTAACTTAATATAACATCTTTTTACCATTATGACACAATATTATCGAAATTAATTTCAAGATTACTACTTTTTAAAATCAATATAATACTGAAATTAATATACAGGTCATAAACAATGAAATAAGAAACCAAGTGTCCATATATTAAAAACATGTCTTTAAATGTTAGAAATATATACATATTATTGTATAAAATAAAGTGATATAGAAATTTGAAATCCTTATTAAAATTTATTAATCCTACCAAACCTATTTTACATTTACCACGATGAAATGTATTTACCAAGGATAGTTCTAATAATTGAAAAAATGGACCTATTTCAAAAATGTGAAATCCCTAATTACAAATATGTGATCCATTTTTTATGATTTTATTTATATAAGTTAATTAAATTATTTTAGGATCAATATTCAAACGACAAACAAAATAATTATTTTCAAAAAATTCTTTTTAAGTACATAAATTATTTAATACAAAATTTTACAAGACGATAAATTCCAATGAACACAATTGGATGATTCATAATATAATATATATAATTAAAATTTTAATCCATTTTAAAATGAAATTTATGTTTTAAAATTCTTAAATCAAAAACATAATTTTCAATAGAAATCATTCTTGTTTAATATATATCAAGAAGATGATATTTAAAAAAAAAATTAAAATCATACTATATGATAATTTTGGATTTTTTTTGGAAAAATTAATATATTTTCATAAAATAAAATTTCTAAAAATCAATAATATGAATTATAATATTTTCTCGTAAATATAAATGAAAAAATATTTGAATGAATTTCATTTTTTAAGTATAAAATGTATTTACTATAGATATTTAAATCTTATTCCCTAAAAAATAATCAAAACAAGTTTATTTTTTAGGAAGATTATATATATTTTATAAGGATGTTATTTATATTCATACCTTCCAATTCAATATTTAGGTTATATAATTCATATTTATATAAAAGTATCAATTTTGTTTTGTTTAATAAAGAAACAATGTGTCATATATGCTATAGAACATAATATTTTTTTAAATAAAATATTGTTACAAGTATAATAAATATCATATAATGTCTTTACGTATACCCACCAATACATTTTTCAAATTTTAGTCTTGGGATTACATCCCATTTACCAACTTCATAATTGTTATAACCTCCCTTTTACACTCATTAGGGCTTAGGATTAACCTCCTGTGAGGTCCCTTTTTGGCTTGGCATAACCTCTTATGTACCTTCATTTTGGAATGGATTAATCCTCATGTAAAATATTTTGGGCATGGAATTTCCACCGCTTTACCATTTTATATCATAAAATATTAATCATGACCAAATGTATTTGATGGAAGTTACAGACCCACTTGTGACATAATAATATTCAATTCATATATAAACAAATAGATCATGAAAATGTTAATCATTATATAAAATATTAACTAATGGAAAATAAAAAGAGATAAATTAATATTTTATTATCATTAATATCAATCATATATGTAAATAATAATGATAGTATCATATGATCATTTACATAGTAAATTATATGAAAAATCCAAGGATGTTGATATAGATGAAAATGCATTCAAAACATTTATGGAATAATTTTTGAGTAAAATGCCCTTTAATTTTGAAATAACATTCAAACGATCTAAATAACTAAAAAATAATATAAAAAAATTTCCATTCAAATAAAAATTTAAAAATTTAAAAATTTTCTCAAAGAAAATATAAGTCTTGATGTTTGTAAAATACATTCATATGGTGTAAAAAAAATTCTTTCACATTATTAGTAAAAAGTATATAGTACATCATTTGTAAAATGATAAGGATATTACATTCAAAACAAACTTTTGAAAATAAAACATGGGAAAATTAATATATTAAATCATTAGGGAAAGGTAATAAATATTTTGAAATATTTGTAAATATAATATGTTTGAGGAAGAAAACAATTCTCAATTGAGAAGAAAAATAAACTTTTTTATTCATATAGACATTACTATTGTATATTGATTACCTAAAGAGAGAGATATAAAATCCAAGTAGATAATCTAAATAAATAATCATCAAATAATAAAATGTATTAATTTTTGGAGACATAGATCATATAAATTCATCATCATATATGTAAGTATAATAATAACATTAAAAATGATATTGCACCTGAAAAAAATTACTCCTTTGGTAAATTTTGAGCCATAAGTCCTGAAAAATAAATAACATTAAAAATAAAAAATTAATAGTATCAATATTTTTTACTTAATGGAATTTCATATAAAATGGGTAATTGAAAAACCTCATTAAATAATATAAGGGTATATCAAAACATATGTCCCAAAATAGAAAATTTGATTTGATATACCCTTTCAATATTGGTAACATTCAAATCAATACACCTTGAATAAAATAAAATGAATTTTAACTTTAAATAACATTAATTAATAAGGATACATGACATAAACATTAAATAGATTTTTATATACAACTAGTTAACATAAATAGAAGTTGAATATAAAATTTGACTCAATGAATCAAGAATGAGAAAAAAAACTTAAATTATATTTGACATGATTCGAGGGTGATATATACTCTTTTATAATAAATTTATATTTATTAAAATTATATATAGGAATAATAATAATAATTTTAATGTCATTTATGACCAACTTATAACATTTTCAAAACCATTTATTAATAATTCTCTATTAAAGTCATTATTTTGTGTGTTAAGTTATTTGTTTCAGATGTATGTTTTTTTCGTAATTTTTTTTGTTATATGATATAGTTTCCATGACCTATATAAAAAAGAATAATTTAAAAAGTAACGTATATAATTACCCAATTAACTTTTAAAACCATTTATATTAATTATTGATGTTAAATCAAGTACATCACCTAGTCGGGATGATAATCTGTATGTACACACAAGGGATATAACCACTTTTTGATGGATGGAATGAATAAAATGAAAATGAAAATTTACCATTGTAGAAATAATATTATATGATAAATATAAAATATATTCAATAAATATATGTTAATTACCTTCCATGTAAAACAAAAATACAAATTGGGTTACACTACTTCGTGGAGGTCATAGTCCACATTTACACACATGCAATGTTTTCGTCTTCAAATAGATGGGATGGTAAGATGGAAGATAACATATTATAATTACATAAAAATAATAATATTATAAATATAACATATAATCATTGAATTCTTCATAAAAAACAACAACGAATTAAGTTGATGAAGATGAATCATATCACTATGTCTTGTCTGTAGTCCACACGTACATATTGGAGAGACAATAATTTAATATTAGAAGAAGAGGATGTAAGAAATGGTTTTAAAATCATTAAAGAAAAGTCATATTATAATAGTGATAATTTATTTATCATGTTATTTTGAATAATTTTTTTAAATTTGTAATTAGGAAAAAATTCAATGATTTTTGTTATGATTTATTCCTCATCTTTGGGAGACCTCATTTTTATTACAATATACTCCATGAAATATGGGTTGTAAGAGAAGACCAAACAATGTATGATGAAATTAAGAAATATAGTATTGTTTTCTAGTTCTAATTTTCCATTATATAATACTGAAATTATGTGAATAATTGTGTAGAATATGTTCAGTTTTATAAGTGAGGGGATAGACAAACATAAAATTATGTGATAGATTTCAATAATATAATGTCACATTCATGAGAAAGTGGGAAAAAATAACCAATTATTAAAATATAAGATAATTTGTGTTTGGAATATATAATCAATAAATAATAACTCGACAAGTTTACATTTCATTCTTAGAATTATATATAAGTCTATCCCCCAGTAAAACTATTTTTAGAATAACTATGGTAATTTTTTTTAATTTGTATTATTAATTATAAACACCGATACATTTGACCATTTGGAATTTTATTAATTAATATTATTCAAAAAAATAAATTCATTTTATTATATATAGTTTCTATAACTAGCATAATATAACTTCAAATAAACACATAAGACACAACAAAAAACATTGCTAAGATAAATGCATTTTTTTTCAAAAAACCAAATATACATCAGTTTCCTACCCTGTAAAATTAATAAAATTAATTTTCAATTATTTCATATAATATATAATCTCCAAAATTTCATTAAAATCATTCAAAAATAGATATTAGTTTAATTTATTTAAATAATAACACATTGCATGTATAAAAATAGTTTGTATAAAATTGTCAATTTAAGACTAAAATAAAGCTACACAAAAAATAATTATAATAATAATTATTATGTTATATTATTTTTTAATTAAATAAATTTTGGCTTATATTATTCTATAATCAAATTATAAAAATAACAGGTATTTTATATTACATGATTTAATTATATTGAATGAGAGTTTGAAAAAAATATATACTTTTCTAACTATTCACTAAAAAATTAATAATAATATAAAAATATTAAAATTTCCACATAAGAAAATATTAACTACATTATTTAAAAAATTAATATTTCCCTGAAATAATTTAGTTTAAAAAAATAGTAAAAATTATATATAACATATGTGCATAAAATGAAATAGAAACCAGTTTCAATGAAAACATATTTTAATGCATAAAATAAATTTTCTTAGTATTGAGTATTTATTTATTATGAATTATTCAATACATAATTCATTATTTAAGAAATATAAATTTTCATAATTCTTATATGACAAATCATAACTACCAATTTGATGTCCTGTTTATAACCATCATATTTACATAATAAATTTTTTATAGAACAGTGCACCTCTCATAAAGATCGGTGTTGCATGTCATGAATGATATATAGCCCAATATTCTATTAATGTAATTTTTTAGATTATAATTTACCCCCCCTATATTAAAAAAACCATTTAACCTAAATACATATCATAATAAAAAAAGTTTGATATTTGAAATTGTTTTTGGAAAAATCACATAAAATAATTTTTTAATAAAACATCCTATTAATTTGAGGATGAGGGAAACATAATGGTTTCATAAAAATAACCCAATTTTAGGTTCTCAGATTTGTTAAAATTATAAAGATGTTAAAATATATGTTTTGAGGAGAAATAAAATATCCAAATAATGATAGAGAGTTATAATGAACATATTTGTGAGATTGTTAATGAAAACAAAATTGTAAATCTGTGAGGGGTAAAAAGAAAATCAATTATTCAAACATTATTTTAAGAAGATTTTTTTTTCATTTTGATGATAATATTACAATAGTTGAGAGTTTATTTTACAATAAAGATAAATAACATTAGATAATATAATTACATGATTTCTTTCCATTTCAAATTCACGGTTTCATCCATTAGTTTTTACGATTTAATTCTACATGTAAATAATCTCCTACTCAAATAAATAAATATTAATGATGAATTTTACTTTTCTAAAGATAAAAAATTACTTATAACATATCACAATATCCTTAAAATAATGATAATCCATTATTTTAGTCGATATATTTTTACCAAAACTGTAATAGTTATAACAAGTCATCCAATATGGCTAAATATTTATATAAATATATAATACATTGACCTATGAAACATCAACAATAACATGCAATGTTCATCTTAATACCTTCTATAAATAGTTAGTCTTAAAAATCATCGAAAATATGTCTTAAAATATTCAATACCCAGAAAATTAATGATTGGATTAAAAATATACATTTACATGATCATCATTTAAATTTATCCACAGACAATATGTATATTATAAATTCTGAAAAAAATCATGTGAATAATTTCATGATATATTATTATAAAAAATTGTAATAAACTAAATAAATGTAAAACCACAATGAATACAAATATTCATCTGAAAATTAACTCTATACTTATTCCACATGTAAAATCAAAATATATCTAATATATTCCATAGGTCCGAAAATAAAATAAACACTATCAAGGATCACTTTATCTTACTATACAAACATTACATTATTATAACAACATTAGGTATATATTACAGGTTATATATCCCTATATCATGTTTTTTCAAAAAGTTTTACATTCCCCAAATTTATTTTTTGATGATATTAGTTTTATTCATCAAATTCATGAAAATAATTACTGAAAACTACTACAGAACACTCCTAAGTTGTTTCATGATTCATATAACTATAATTTCATTGATATAAAATCAGTCATTCCAGTTATTACTTAAACCATTAACCATAAATTCTTATATTATTCTATAATATGGCCTTCCTGGACTATGAAATTTGAATCATGTCATATGAATCATGAACCAAAATTTAATCTTTTTTCATACATTTAATATAATCAATTGAGTCAATATAATCTATAAAATTCATATTTCATTCATATTTTCTTCATAATTAATAGTTAAACCTTCACTCCTAAAACCTTCATTATAAATGTTCTTGATTATTCCCTTATAGAAGTTCATTTATAGAATACATATACATTACAGATTAAGAACTTTCAATAGTAGAATATACATTATAGAAACCATTATTCCTATCCAAAACATTAAGCAAATTTTTTATTTTATTTTGGAAGTTATCACTTAATTCCCCTTTTTCCAAATAGAAATCATTTTCATTTTCCTCTCTAACATTCCATATAGTTATTATTTCTTCATTTCAAACATATAGGAATCTAAATCATTCTTCCACCATGGTTTTTATTAAACTCAAATTTATCTTATTGGTCTCATTAAAAACATCACATCTGGTTAGGTTATTAGTTGTATCTCAAGATATATGGTATTAAATAACAAAAATAATGTGAATTCAGAATCCCATGTCATTATTTCTTATTTGGATAATCACTACTTCATATATCATAATCAACATTGACTTTTCTACTCCTCATTCTATAGATTGACTAAAACCATGATGCATCATGTGAGAAATAACAATCACAGTGAGAAATCATATATTAATTAAAATATATTATATTATTTCTAAATAATGAAACCTTATTTTAAATCAATGACACATTAAGTTAAATATATATCTTCTATGGTCATTATATATTCAAATCCATTATAATAGTAAATATATGAAAATTTAAATTAACATAATAATTTCATTTGGGGGTATCTATACAAATATGTATTCCAAAGCCCACTAATCATGCACTAGTTACCATAAACACAATACACAATCCACCATATTAAGAGTTTCTACCTCTATGTCAATTGTCACATCCCATGTTTTGGAGTTGGGTCAAAAATAACTCTTATTTTGAAACAATCAATTATTGGATATTCCATATTCATTATCATTATTCAAAATCATTTTTTGAGAGTTTTTAGCTCTATATAATTTTTTTAACATGAGTTTCAAGCATTGGATAAAGACGAGGGTGTTCAATAGTGGGTTTGGGAGTGTTGGAGGACAAATGGATTATTTTTTAAAATATATAATAGGGATCAAGATTTATGGTGAACCATACAGCCCCTTACAGGTAACTGTGCAACACAATTTGAATTGCCACATGTTTTGGGAAAACCATATGACTAGGGTGCAAGTTCATGTTGGATTGTCTATAGAATTTGTAGATACTGACTGCCTGGTTTGCACACTATAATGGAAAACCATGTGGTAGACCACATAGGTAATTCAACATAGGTAGTACCAATGCACTACAACCCACACAATTACTGTAATATTTGGTAAATCATTCAGTTAAACCATCCATCCCAGTTAATGATGAAAAATCACCTTTTTTCCTCTTCCATTATTTTCTTATTTTTTATTGTTATTTCGGTCATTCTTCTTCCATGGACACATGCATACTATGGGGAGTATCCTAAATTCCTCTCTTCCCCCCTTTGTGTTGTCTCCACCGTCAGTAGTATGTTTTTATCAACTTCAGGTAAGATGGATTTTCCTCAGTAAGGATATCCTCACCCTTGCCTCTCCTTTATTTATATTTACCATCAAAAACTACTTTTTCCAATTGATCCAGTTTCATAGCATAAAATGGAAACTTGGATCTCATCCATTATTCTCAGATTTGGAGCTCAATATCATATGTTATTACATATATGTGTCTAAGGTATGTTGATCATACATTGATTTATGTTTTTGAAAAACAATTGGGGGTTCATATTTTCACTCAAAATTGGGAAATTGACTAATCCCCCTACTGATTAATAATTAATTGATTATACGCCTTATAAGATGTCTTTGGGAATTACCTTAACATGTTTAATTTAGAGAGAATAGGTTATAGTTTTTATCTCCTTAGGTCATTTTTCTGGGGGTGTTAAATTCATTATAATTAATTTTTTCACATGAATTGATTTATTCATTTTATTTGGACGAATTCAAGACCTATTTACTAAATAGTTATATTTGATTTATGATGCAATTAAATCATATAAAATATAATTTTCAATTTAGATTGGAATTCTTATATGAAATTAAATTTCATTGAATTTCTTGATCGTTACTGATTAATTGTTTATATATAGTCTTTTTGATAAAATGCTGAGACCCATGGTGTCATGATAGGCTTGGCCCAAGGTTTAGGTGGAATGGTAATTAGATTGAGGAAATGTTGATCATCTGGTTGTGCATGACCTGAATTTTCTTAAGTGGTTTCGACCACATGATTGGATTTCATGTACATTAGTTTAAGGTCGTGATTCATCAAATTTGTACATGGCTCATAAAACTAGATGGCATGGTCGTTAGATTAAAGTGACATGGTTGTAGGGGAATGTAGTTCCAATTTTGATTTTCCATAGAGAATTTATTGGTTAATTTCATTCACCCATGCTATAAAAAGTGTTGAATTGGGTCATGTTCACACAGGTTGAATGTGTTGGTGAAGTTGTTTTGAGTAATGGTGTCAGTAATGTTCTATAGTAGCTCATCTTATGAAATAGTATGGGGATAATTTCTATGAAAATCCAAATGAACGGTGAGTATACTTACAGTGATAGTGGTGAGGAAATCAGTTTGGGGATGTGTCTCTCCATGATTGTGGTCATGGGACTCTATTTATTTTGAAGATGGACATCATCATGCCTTCAGTTTTTACCCATTAATCCAAAGTGTTATTTTGAGAAGCGGTTAGAGGGACCAGAATGAATTTCTTGGGCGTGCCTTTAGGATGTCAGTACTGGTTCAAACATGAGGTGTAAGGAGGAATGAGGTGTTAGGTTACATGATAGAGGTGAAACCTAACGGTTCACCTGGGATATGAAATCATGGTCACCTTGGGTTGTGGTTTAAGTACCTTTTTTATTTCTGAGATTCATGTGTTGGTTGAGGTAAGTGATAGTTTCCTGGTGGATCTTGAGAAACAGAGAATCCTTGTTTATTTATTTCATTGAACTATTTTTCATTTATTTATATTACATGCATTCTTAAACCAATATTCTAGGTATGAACCATTGATGGGTTCACTACTGAGATTCTTGTTACTCCCTGCATAGGTCCATTGGGACACATGTAGACTTTATGAATTTACAATTTGGAAAAGTAATAGCCTCATGAGCTGAATCATAGTAGTTTATTTCATGGAGTGTGAATGGACCATGAGGTCATTCCATGATGGATTTTATATTAAGTTGTATTTAGTTTCAACATGATGTATTGCATATTTTTGTAGTTATAATGGTTATCCATGGGCACCCTTTTTTGTACATGACATGTAAGACTAGTTATGAAAAGCATGCTTGTTTTATTAATAGGTATAAAAGTGGTGTGATGGAAATTTTGTATTATTTACTTTTTTCACTTATTTTATTTATATTTATTCTATAATTGAATTATATTTACAGTAATTCGACCATTGGTGGATCTGGTTTGAGTCTGCCGAGGATTTTATTTATTAGGAATGTATATCTTATTAATTAGAACAATATTATTATAAATCCTTAGAATTTATATTCTCCCCAACATTTCCAATTATACCCTCTCTAATAGTTGGTATAATTTGACGTACAGGGAGGTGCGCCTAAGGCATGTGGAACCAGGCTTGATAGCACTGTTTGAGTGGCTAATTCGGTCGGGGACCTTACAAGTGTTATTAGAGTAGTTCAGGAATGGGATTTAGTAGTGTTGTTTGACAAGATACTAATGCGGTTGAGATTTATTTTTCTTTTCATATCTTTTCTACTAGTTTAATATTTGGGATATGCTATAATGGAGATATGTTGTGGTTTTAACTAGATTTATAGATTGTGCTACGGTGCTTGTAGCCCTAGCTATGAGGGACAAACCAAGTTCGTGTTGGTGGGAATTTCTATTTTTCCTATTCTTATAACACAGTTTATATGATTTCCACTATGGTGGCCCACAAGGAAAGTAATATTATTGGATGTGACATGTTTCCCTTGACCTAGTGAGGTAGGGAATGATATATCCCCTTATCATTGTCTGGTATGGTGTGTATTCTCATTTTTACATGGAATGTGATTGGAACCTTTTTAGGGTATTTCAATTTTACAAATGAATATATTCCTTGTAATGTGATTGTACCATGTGAATAATATCAAATGCCCTGTTAAATGGTAAATGAAATGATATAAATTATTTGATACATGAAATGTGAAATTCTATGTGAATTTTTATATTCCACATTATATATATATATATATATTAAATTTTATAGGAGAAATGGTTCTGAAACATATAAGATAAAAAAGATGACAAGATATGGGGTTATTTAGGCCATCATGTAGTGAGACACATTAATAGGGTTGAGGAAACATTGGTTTTCATGAAGGGTTTGGCACATGGTTATATCGATACATGGAAATTTTGGGGGTGGGTTAGGGAACCATGTGTTCGGGAGGCTGTGTGGAATAGTTGCGGTAGGGGAGACTAATGGTTGTGAAGATGTTCTGCATTTTTAATACTTTCCCTATCTATATTATTTATATATAAATATGTGATGTGTTTTCTCTAAAAATTTGATGGTATTTAGAGGGTTCCACCTAGATAACTATAATATAACGTTTGGTTGGTTATGTATCAGTGTTGTAGGTGAATGATTAGGTTGAGACCAATGAGGTTTAGGCACAACATTTATAGGCTCAGGAACATGGTCTCGTACAGGCGCAAGCATATGTTCTATTCTAGGTAGGTTGGACTCTCTATTTTACTACCTTTTGGCCATGTCTTTATGAGAATCCCTGGATAATCATGGTACGTGTTATCCATGGTACTGACAGGGGTGCTCAGGGAGAAGATCAATTGATGAAGTTTTGATTCATGAGTTCCAGTCGCAACACACACCACATGTTGAAGGTGAGGGTGGTCCATAGGCATCTGAGAATAGGATAGAGAGCCTATAGATCATAATCATGAAGATCAATATTCATACATGGAAGATAGCCATGATAGATAAGTATATGATGATAGGACCAGCTAAGAATTGGTGGGATGTGTAGAATCAGGCTGGCCATAATGAAGTACTGAACTAGAAAGAAATCATGGACAGATTATTCAACAATTTCTTTCCGGATATACAGAGGTTTGAAATGGAACTGAGATTATTAATCCTTCAGTAGGGGTCCATGACTATCATGGACTATATAGCAATGTTCAATTAGTTTTCTCTCTTCTCATCTTGTATGGTGAGTGATGACACCTCTAGGGTGAGGTTCTTTGAGGATGGTTTACACTCACCATTATGGTGGATGTAAACATCTTCATGTTGAACCTGTTATCCAATTAAGAGAATTAGGTGATCATAGATGAAGGAAAGCTAATTTATATGTGAAATTTTAGTCTAGAAGTTGATTAATTTGACATTAGTAGTGAAGCTTATGAGGGTAAAAATCGAGGACATGACAAATTCCAAAAGGGAGGCAGACCAAAGAAGTTTGGAACATGTGATAAGGATGGAAATCTTTAGAGGTTATAATGGATCCCTTCTCATTCAGCTGAAAATCAGGTTTAGGGGTATATGTAGGCCTCTAATATTGGTTCGGGATCAGTACCAAATGAGGGTTGCTACGGTTTGCCTAGACATGTAGGTCATGAAAGATGTACTAGAAACTGACACTATTGTTATTTTCTAGTGTCTTGAGAAACACCACAACTAAATTAGGAAACAAGAATTCTAACATTAGGCCTTGTTTTTATCATATATTTACCAAGGGCTGAGTTGGATAGTGAGTCGATGACAGTCATAGGTATGTCATATGTGTGGTAATGATTTGATTTGTTTTTTTAATGGATTATTAAGTCAAATCCATTTGGAATTTATTACTGATTCATGTCTTTTTAGAGAGCATCAAATTCACATGCTTTATATGAATAGACTAGACACAAGTCAGTAGGTTTCTACTAGATCAGGTGTGTTATAATATATATGATCTTCTTGGAATCAAGATCATCTTTAGATGCATGTTTTGAGGTTATTATGCATCGAAGAATCTGTGGAATGTGGTTTACATTGGTGGAAATTACTCTTGGCATTATTATGGTGATGTAATTGATTGAGGAACAAGGAACTTGGTTTAACTTGATCATCTATTTAGATGTAGTACCTCATTTTTCCTTGTGTGATATAGGATCGATGCAGGAAATGATGTGGTGAGGGGTTTTAATTTGTTTCAAGAGAGACATAGGAGGACCTCTTGAGGTGCAACAATGAGGATTCATCATTGGGGGGCCAAGTGTCATGGAATTGGTTTATGGACCTTTGATTTATTTTTGTTCTATTTTAGATGTGACCAGTTTAGGAAATTCATAAGATGAGGATCCCCATTTAGGAAATTGTCCTATAAAATTATGATCAAGGTAGTCCAAGTTTTCATTAAATGGGATGTGTATGTTTACTACCACCTACAAGTTTCATTTGATAGCTCTGGGATAAAATATATTAATGTGAGAATATTGTAACATCCTAGTATTTTGAGTTGGGTGAAAATTCACTCTCTTTTTGAATATTTCAATTCGTGACTATGACATATTCTTTATGGTTGACTAGAATCAATATTCAATATTTCTTATATATCTATATAATGTTTTTATATTTTTTTCTAGTATTGGACAAGGAAAAGGGTGTTTGAATGATAGATTAAGAGTTTTGGAGGCATAATATCCTATTTTGGAAAATGTTGACTAAGGAGCATGGTTTAGGGAAAACAATTTTGCCTCCTTAAAATTACCATTACTATAGTTTTTCACATCCACATGATTTTTGAAAAATATTTTATTGTGGTTCATGGCTATATGGGCTCATTTACAGAAGCTAGAGAGATATACCACACGGTTTTCACACGGTAAGTGAAAACTGCGCGCAATACTACACTTGTACATCCACATAAGAAGTACTTGTACATTTTTACATTAACATTTACCACATGGTTTGTAAAACTATGCTGATAAACTATGTTCCATAATAAAGGATGAAAAATTGCGATTTGAACATTTTTCTTTTTTTTATTTTTCCTTCTCCTTTCCCCATTTCTTCTTCCATTGTCTCCTGCATAGTAGGAGGAGGATCCATCCATCCTCGCTTCCTCCCTTTGAGTTTTTTCATCCATCGGAGGAATGCTTTCATCATCATTGGGCGTAATAGATCCAACTCACTATGTCTCAACTCACTGTAAACTTTTATTTGTTTATCGTTTGCCTCACATACACTTTTTCCGTCCAAGGAAATTCCAAGGCATACGATGGAAACATTGATCTACTCCAATATGCGTCAAATTGGAACTATATATTATACATCCCTATGTATATGAGTTTATTGTAGTTATTTCATACCAACAAATTTTTGTTTACGATGACATTTTTGGGGTTCGACTTTTAGTGCACACATGGGAAATTTAGTGACACCTCTACTACTTCATATAAAATTTATTGTACACCTTATATTATTTTTTAGGGTATTCCCTTAACTTTTATATGTGAGTGAGTTTGGGTTAGAGGTCATTGATCCACTAGTTTTTTATGGGGTTTTTAAATTCATTTTAATTTAATTTTTAAAATGAATTGATTTATTCTTTTGATTCTAATGCGTTCAAGACCTCCTTACTAAATGGTTATGCCTATATTGATGATGTAATTCAATCGTATAAAATTGTATTTTCTATTTTCTTTGGAAATAGATGTTATATTAAATTTCATTTAATTTATTTATTGTTTATAGATAATTGTTTATATATTCTTTCTGATGATAATCTACTGATACCAAAGTGGTCGTGACGGGCTCGACACAAGGTTGATGTGGCATGGCCATCAGATTGAGGTGATGTTGATCGTCTTGTTAGAAATTTCCTATATTTAATTTAGTATTTATTACCATAATATTGGGCATAATGAACATTAGTTTGTCATAGTGATGGCATCAGTTTGGGTGTGGCTCGTGATACTGCATGACATCGACATCATATTGGTGAGACATGACCATCGGGGTATGAGGTTCCAGTTTTTATGTGGATTAGAGACTTTATTGGTGATTATATCACACTCATGATGGATATATAACTAAATTGAGTCATGTTCACATAGATTAACTACATTGATTAGGTGGTTTTGAACACTCATGTGTGTAGAGGCCCCTTGAAGTGCCGATTAGGAAATGGATTAGGAGTGATTTCCATAGAAATCCATATAGAATTTTAGGGTCCATATGTTGATAGTGGTGAGGCTATAATTTGGGGGTCGAGAATCTCCTTGATTGGGGCCATGGAAATTAATAATTTTAATGGAAGATATAATGGTGCCTTTGGCTGGAATCCTTCAATCTGATGTGATCTTCCGTGTAGGGGTCCAAGTGATCAGAATGTATTGCTTGGACAAGCCTTCATGAATTCAGTAATTATTTAGACATGAAGGGTCAAGAGGCATGATGTGTCATGTCACATAATGGGGGTGTACCCTGAGGGTTCATATGGGATAAGACATTAGGGGAACTTTGGGCCATGATCCAAGGGACTTCATTCCATTTGATATTACATTGTTGTCAGAGGAAGGTGATTGTTTACTGGTGACTTTTGAGCACTATGAAAACCTTTTTATTTGTTTCATAGTACTAATTTACCTTTATTCATATTACACACTATATTAGAAACATATACTAAATGGACATCATTGGGTGCCACCCAAATGAGATTCACCTAACACCCTGGACGAGTCCTCCAAGATGTGTGTAGACTTCATGGATTTAAATTTAGTTAAAATATCAACATCAAGAGATATATCATAGTTCATTCTTTCATGCATTTGGCATAGACCTTGAGGTTATCCCTAATAGGAGTTTCTATTTATTTTATGTTATTTTCGACATGTTATTTGGAATGTTGTACGTAGCTATATTGGTTTCCCATGGGGACCCTTTTCTTACATCACATGTTGGACATGTTATGAAATACATGCTTTTTATATTTTAGTAGTGATATAATTGGTCTGATGAGAACTATGTCTTCTTTACCTATTTTTTTATCTAATTATGTTTATATTTATTCTTCTATTGCTAGATATTAACTGTGATACCATCGTTGGCGGGTTTGGTTCGAGTCTGATTATAGTTTTATTTCCAATAAATTTTATACATTTTTACTCAATACAATATTATTTTCTTATCCCCAGAGTTTATAGTCTCTCTAACATGTTCAATTAAACCTTCACTACTATTTATAATACATTGATGTATGGGTAGGCGTGAATAAGTCCATTGGCACCCTGCCTGATAGCACACTTAGTGTGGGTAATCAGGTTGGGGAAGATACATGCATCTATTCCATAACACTATACTCTTGGTTTTATCTATTAAGGGATTTATTTTCAAAGAAAACCACACTACATTTATTTCATTAACATTGGATTTTCCTTTATAAGATAGCATAGACTATTGGCTGTCACTATTTTTTTATATTTATAATCACGAAAAATAAATAAACTATCCTCTGAATCTAACTATAGATACATGATATTTACACACATAAATATTACATTGTTTTATATGAAAGTTTAATATATTTAATAGTAATGAATATCACAACCCAAAATGGTTTATTATATTTTGGAACTAAATATATAGTCATCTTGTTTTATGAATGTTCATAAAAATCAATCGTATAGTCCTCTCATATATTACACATCCTGGTAATACCATTATAAAAAAAATTCATTATAACTGTGTAAAATAAAAATATGAAAGAATGAGTTCATATGCATAGTAAGGGTAATCGTGGGAGATATCATTCAATTACATGATGTGTTAAAAAGATACTAATAAGGGTATGAGAGAATTATCTTTAAATTATTAAATATTACCAAATAATTCTTAAATCATGAACTTTTAAGATGAAACATATATTTTGATGTCCATAATACATGAATCATATAGAAATAAAAGATCAATAGTTATCAGAATATAATCCTGCAATATTAACATGTTATATGAGAGTGGTATAAAGAGTTTCATGATCACAATCATAGAAATAATATGTCAAGGATACCTAAAATGATATTTTTCACATATCACTCTTTGGATAACTGCACAAGTACCGACATCAGGCTTTGAATAACTGCCTATGAACCCTCAATTGGGCTTGGTATAACCTCTCTTGTTCCCTCTTTTGAGTATGTGATAAAATCTAATGTACCCTCTATGGAGATTGGGTTATAATCTTGGGAACCCTCTTTTGGGATCAAGATGACATACCTTGTACCTTATTTTAGACATGTGATGACATCTTCTGTAGCCATTGAGATCATAAAAAAATAAATTATTATATAATGAACTAGAGTGATATGAAATATTCCGCTATAAAATAATAATAATCCATTCAGATGTACACAAAAATTTCATTTAAACGTTTACTATTGAATCAAATCTCTACCTATCGAAAAGAAAATGTATTTCTGAAATAGTTCAATATTATAATCATAAACCATCCAAATAAAGGATAAATATGTTCAAATTTATCATATCACTTTTGAAGTAAATAAAACAAAAAATAATATTCTTATTGATTAAAATACAACAGAATGATCACTAGAATATTTCTTGAGGAAAATACACTTTTTAAATTAAAAGTCATATTTTAAAATATAAATTTTTATAAAATATTAAGAAAAATATATTTTTTACAAATATATAAGTACAATTTTTATGTAGGATTCCTTGAAAATAAAGGCCATGGTAGTGGTAAAATTTTTTCATGAAGTTTATGTTAAAACAAATATTTATTTCACATTTATTGGTAAAATGTCAAAAGTACCTCATTACGAAAATGAAATAAAGATTAATTTTAATGTTTTTAAAAGAAAATAAATCAATGTTAATTCAAAATTTACCAAATCATTAATGAATTTTAAAATTAATATTAAAACCATTTTAAATAATATATAGATTCCAAAAAAATTTCTTAGATGAAGAGGGAAATAAGATAAGTTTTCCTTAGAAACATTCTTTCAGTCTCCGGAGTACATAATTTGAAGAAAATGAAGTGAAATTACATAATCTATAGAAATAAAAATTAAAGAATAAATGACATGATATTTTTGGTGATATTAATCATATAATAACATCATTATAAATTTAATCATAAAAATATCATATAAAAAAGATATTGTCACATAAACCCCTTAATCTTTAATTAAATTTTGAGTCATAAGTACAGTAAAATAAATAAAATCATATCAAAAATTAAATACAATGAATATAATTAAATTCATGGTAAAAAATATCCAAGGAATTGAATATACAAATCTTAAATTAATACAGGTGAATAACATAACATTTCATCCATGGAACCCAATTCTAGATTAAAAAACCTTACCACTTTAGTAATGATTGAATAAAAGACAATTGATGAAAATAATTTTAATTTTAACATTAAATTACATGAATTATGAAGGATATATGAAATAATTTTCAAATGTATTATTATATAAACCTCATAATAATTAATTGTTTTATAACATCAAACAAGTCTCTCTGAAAAAAATTGAGATGAAGAAACAATACCTAATATTTGATGTGATTAATTAAACCTGTAATATACAATATAATAAAAATGGATTAATTTTAATTATATAAAATAATCATAAAAATATTTATAATAGCATACACCTCATAAATATTAATAGGTTAATAACTTCAATCGCGTCTATGTGAAATAAACTTGAGATGAAGAAACCATACCTTATAACTGACATGATTCATAAGACCTGCATAATCTTATATAATGAAAATGTATTCATTATAATTATATAAAATAATTATATTAACGCATATAATATCATATATTACCCACTTGTAACATTTCAAATTTTTTTATTAACTAGTATCTATTAAAGTCATCATTTAGGTGGTAACGACTTCACTTATCATATAAATTTTGTTTCACTAGTTATGGTCCACATATATTTATAATTGTTCCAATTTTTAATGAATAATCATCATTTAATAATCTTAATAATTAATAATTACATATATCTTGTATAACCATTCATATTATTTGGTGATTTAAAATGAATTACATCACATTGTGGAGATGGTAATCCATGCTTAAGTTGTCGTGATGTTGCATATTTTTGATTGATTGACCAAAAGAAAGATAAATGTGAATTAAACATTATAGAAAAATTATTATTTAATAATAAAACATATAATCATTTAATATATTATTATAAAAACCTATGAAATTTAGAAATTAAAAACAAATCGCACCACTTCATGTAGGTTGTTGTCCACACGTACAGATGTGCAACATTATCATTTCCCACAGATGGGATGGTAATAAGGTAAATAATATATTATAATTATAGAAAATTTATTTTTTTAAGAAACATAATACATAAATATTAAATACATTATAAATTCCCAATCATGAAATATGGTGATGAAAATGAATCATATCTCAATGTGGAGGTGGCAATCCACACATACGCATAAGAGATACTTTCATTTCCCATTTAATGAAGAAGAGGTGGGAAAAGGTTGTTTATTATAATACTATAAATATTTTAGGAATTATTATTATATTTGGACCATGTTATATAAGATAAAATATGTTTTGATAATGATGAATAAGAAATATAATTGAAGGAGCTTGATTAAGATTGACACATATTTTTTGAGGGACATCATTTGACTTATACATTATTCTGTGAAATATTCATCTAAGAGGAAGGAGGTTATAAATTTGATAAATAAAATGAATCATCGAATTATATATTATATTAATTTTCAACTATGGAAAGATAATATTCTTCCAATATGCAGGATAATATTCCAAAAATTATAAGGGAGTGGGGGGAAACATATGGTATTGCTTAAATATTTATAATAATATTGGATTATATTAATGAGGAAGAGGAAACAATTGAAAATTATCAAGAGATAATATAATATAAAGTTTAAATAAATTCAAAATAATAATAATTTGACATGTTTAAATGGAATTCAAACAATCTAACCCTTAGTTTATCTGATTGAAACCATTTTTAAGCATAATAATGGAATTTTTTATATTTTAACTATTCATTATGATCCAAATTTATGTTGGACATATTAAATTATATTAACTAATATTATTACAAATAATAATTCAATTTTACAATATTAGATTATAATAATTGGTAGAATTTAATTTTGAAATTGTTAATAATACAATGAAAACTCAAGTTTAACAACTGAATTTTAAATAATGAAGTTGTATTTACATTCATTCTTTGACATCTAAAAACAATAAAATTAATGTTAAAATATTATATTGGATATATAATAAATAATTCATATTAAAACCAATAATAATAATAGATAAACTTATTTTACAAATATAACTTGAGTTTACGTGGATGAAAATAGTTTATAGAAAAATGTGTTTTGATGCATATAAAAGAACATGTACTAAAATGAAGTACATTGACGATTACTTGGGAAATAATATTATTTTTTAAAATAAAAGTTTACTATTTAATTTTATAATCAAAATAAACACATAATGGGACTTCGAAATTTCATGATTTAATAAAAAAATGATAGATTTATAAAAATTAGTTTTTTCCTGTATTCACTAAAAATAATTATTTTTTGAAAAATACCGAATAAATCACCATAATATTATAATTAATTGTTGATTTAAAAAATTATTTACATTTAATCAAATGAAATTTATAAAGAAAGTTATTACTTATAATTTCCTCAAACAAAATGAAATAAAAAAACATTTTTGAAGAAATCATATTTTTGAATCATAAAATGTCATTACTCAAAATTGACTACTTATTTATTATAAATTAATCACTTTATTTAAATTATTTAAAATTTGTATATATATTTTTTAAAATATGGTTATTATTATTCATTTCAAATTTTTTTTATTCTATTAATATTGTCTCATATAATTAATAATATTTTTGTAGTATATTAATGTTCCTGTAAGCCCAATGTTGAATGTTAACATGAGTATGTAGAAGAGAGTTCTTTTGAAAAATACATTTATAGTTGTTATAAAACAATTTTACTTAATCATGTAAATATATTTAATATAAATAACTCCAAATATTTAAACACCCATCTGGGTATATCCTTTTTATTTATATTTAGTTTTACATGAAAAAAGTATCATGTTTCCACAATAGTAATTAATTGAGTCTAATATATCATATCCACCATTACTTATATACATTGAAAATTTGTGATTGATTTATTACTAAATGTTCAATTGATTATGGAATACCATAATATTAATCATTACTAATATTAAATTAAATTTAATTATGTTTAAAACTAGATAATAAGATAAACGATTATGTAATGTTCACTAAAAAATGTTATTTTATTAGAATAAATCCACTTGAATCTTTCATTATTATGATCTTATTTTGTTAACATATGTTTCAAGTCCTATAAATAAAATAAATATTCCCCTTAATTATTATAATCATTATAATATTCCTTATTCCATATATTTTGAAACAAATATATAAATCAAATATAATATTTAATACCAAATGTGAGACTTTGAAAAATTACATTTTATAATGAATATAACTGATGTAAAATATTATGATATATTCTTCTTCAATTCATTTAAATTTGAATTCTAATTACCATTCATTCCACATGTGTATCGTGAAGAATCTTATTCATTTCATTCCCTCTAAATCTTTGGTTTCGTTAATGGATATTATGAAGGTACCATTGACAATGAACATTTAATAACATTTCATCCCATGTCCATCACTTTGATTTATAAAAGTGGTTATAATCCATGTTCCCACCAATCCTTATCATCTTGGTGAACCATAATAAAAATATTATTTAGTGGATTCCCTGATATTTTTTTATTTTTAGATCATATTGAATATGGAAAATTTTTGTGGGAAGGATGGTATAGTATGATTAATGGTTAATTTATTATTGATATTGATGCCCAAAATTACTAACATATAAATGTACATTAACATCATGGGTATGTGATCACTATATTTTTATTGATATTTAATTTGACACTTTTTTATTTTAGTGAATATCTAATTTATAATTTTATCTGTTCATCCTTTTCGTGTTCTTGAAGATGAAATTTCATGGTATATAAACCAATATCTTTAAATTAAATATTATAATCTCTTGAAATAGATTATAATATGATTAAATAAACATTTGATATATATTTAGCATTTCTCGTGTAGGGATGTTTCTAACTCAATCCAAAAACTACCTGATATGGAATAAAGGATTTCAGCACATAAAACAATGTTTACATTAGTAGTGCAGTATGAAAGCACCTATACAACTCATTAAAGATTGGGATGTGGTAATAGTATCTTTTTTGAGGAATTATATTATTGATTATATATCATTACATTGTATTTTTATATATCCGTATTAGATTATATTTTAATTTTTTTAGGGATTAAAAATATTGAAATGATTAATGAATAATTTTGATTTATTTTTATATTATAAAATCCAAAAAACCCCTTATTTTTAGATTAATAAAATAAATTATATGACATAATCAAGTGGGAATCATCCATATTTAGCTTATAAAAAAAAATGAGGACCTTATCATATTATTCAGAGGTATTTCAGTTCATTTTTAAATGAAAAATACATTAATTCATATCTCCATAATCAATTAAGGGTACACCAAAAATTATGAAATCCTAAAATGGAATTTATTCATATTTTGCCTCCAAGTTACACCATGTATTTTAAGGAAAATTATCCTTGATGCTAACTTAATAATGTCAACAGAATATTTTTATTTTAACTCCTTGTTAATTTAATGAATTAGGATATGGGTCATACTATTAAATTAAATTATTTATTCTATATTATGGGATGGAAGGTATTTTACAATATAAAATTTTGATCGGGGTATTTTTTATGTGAAAATATTATTTACTTTATTCTTCACATACATCATAACATTATGTAGAAATAAAAAAAATTAAATTAACATTTTTTGATAAAATAATATTAACACCATCTTGTATAACTTGTCTTATATTGTATTTTTATAACAGTTTATCACATTATCTAAGATCTTATATAAGTAATTAATTATATATAGAAAAATATGTCATATTCGTTATATTTTATTTATCATAACATGATTGTTAATTTTTTTTTTAAATTTTCAATTTCCTTTATATAATCAGATTATGAAACTAAGTATCACATAAATAAATTAATAACCATTAATAGAAATAATAATGAAAAAATTATATAATCATGAACTTTTATACACAGTAATGTATATCATGTTGAGATAAACAAACATTTACCCTATGGGACATTACAATTTAAAACTAGATATTAACATTGTAATCAAATGTCTCTATTAGTCTACATATCTCATAGGTTTAGATTTATCTCATCTTGGGTCTTTAATAACCTATTGTTTCTATGAGATTCATTTGATATAAATATTCGATATCAATAATTTTAGGGGATTTGTGGTTTTTTGGCAGATAAAAAATGTACAAGGTCGCCCATAAATAGTGAAAGAAGAATTGATCATATACGGATAATTAAATTTCATTTAATAAAAAACCACAACTTAATATAATGAAATAAATAATTAAATTAAACAAATAAAACTCATAATGTTACATCCCTAAAACATGATCCAATAAACTGGTACCCCAATCCTATTCAACACATGACCTCAATTATGCCTCCCCATATACAAGAGGTTTTCAACCACTAGTGAGGGTTGGATGTTTCACATGGTTAGAATATACCCTATTTATCAAAGTTAGCCAAAGTGGATAACCATAATAAATAATTTTATAAATAAAAAATAAATAGAAACATGCATTACCAAAACATTCCCAAATAGGGTATAACTCAACCGAATTGTGAATATGTCATATGAGGATAATATTTCCCAAGGGAAGAAAACCCAAAATAAATATGAACAGATGAATCTAAAAAAAGGGTCCTAACTCCATGTCTAGATCCTCAACCATGCACATCCCATGCCAATATCAACTTCCTAGTAGAAAGACATTTTTCTTTTCCAGACCTAGATCAATGAAATCTTCTCGAGTACCAAACGACGGCCCGAGTAGGGTGTGAGTACAAATCCGTATGCCATCAGCAAAAGTGTCTAAAAAATACCAAGTCTAACCAAACAGTACAAGTAATAATAAAAATAAATGACAAGGTAATTAAAAGTCTACATTGGTACCACTATTTAATTATGTTCACTTTAACAACTTCCAATATTAATTCAATTTTCATCACTTTACCATCTTCCATACTATGTTCATTATCATCACATTTTCTATTTGTGTTTGGAATTTACCTCATTTAAAAAATGGCCTATCCAGACAATTATCATGCATAAAAGAATAAGTGAACACCCTAACTCTTTAGGGGAAACATTTCACGATCAATTATTTCACACTTACCTTGGACCATTTGTCCCGGTTGTCTCATCAAATTCATTTTTAGGGGAATAGATCCTCAGTCTGACTCCCTAACCTAAACATTCAAGGGGTGGGGTTTAGAGCCTCATTCTAATCCAACGCATGGGTGTATGAACTCAATTTCAGACCCCACACATCACCAAGAAATGTGGACATTCTTATTTATCCATTATACCTAGAAATGATATTAAAAACCTTGCAGAAGTAACACACAAAACAAATCACCATTCATGAATAGTTAAATGCCTTAATCATTCCCATTCGATAACTCCATTGTGTATTTACCATTTAATATTATCTTCTCATTAAACCATTATCATTATTCTAAATGCTCCCTTATTCCAAGCTATCAATCAAATTCCATTTACATAATTTTCATTTTCATTCCATGTTAACCCATTTAAAAATCATTTACATTTCATGTCCAATCAACATGTGAATAAACATCAAGCCATATCCCATTATCACATTTACTGAATCACATTGCATAGTCCATTCACCCCATTCTCTTTCTTATACCTTAACCCATTATGTACATTTAACCATTCCTACACATTATCCCGTTTAACATAATCATTAATTCAATTATGCTAACCCATTTAACACAACTATTAATTCATAACAAAATACCCATTTAACACATTCAACATTTCATACAAATTAACCCACTCATGAATTTTAAGTACCTTCCATAACTCAATTAGCAGAATTTCCTTTATTACATCCAACTCAACTCATATTAAGCCAAAATAGTTCTCATCCCATTACCAAAATTCTTGATAAAAAACTAAATGTTTTCTTTTCAATTTTATCTAACATATCATCATATTCATCATGGTCTCATCCATGTCCCAAAATATCATTGAGCTTAACATTACAACTTTATATCTTTATAATCCTTGGATCACCCCATGGGTGGCCCTAAATTGGTATACTCAACTTCAACACAACCCAAAAGGGTCACGAGGGATTTAAATACCCATTTGGACAATCACTTTTAACATGTCTTACTAGGGACATTAAATTCACAATAATTAACAAGCAACCACATAAACATGAAAACAGAAATCAATATAAAGTCTATGGGATATTACTTATAGACCACTTACCTCAAATCTAAAGATGATCACCACATTAACCTGAGCCTAATTTCAGAAATCGGGCTCCTTTTTAAGGCTCAACCTATTATCCACCTAAAAAAGAGGGTTTTATATTCTCGGATAGATATATCAAAAGCTACAAGCCCTAATCTAGAAAAGATAACCAAATGGATGATTTGAATTACCTAGATCTTATGCAATCAACAGCACTCCCAACATCCTAAAATATGAGTAGGATTATCCCTTGAAATATTAGTAGTGTTTGTTTCATCACAAGGCTTGAGATGAGGATAAATGAAGAATAAATTGGTCGGAGATCTTAAAATCATGAGGGGGTAGTTTGGTAAATTACAACTTTTTAATGGGCCCCATGGTTTGGCTACACAGTTTAGAAAACCATCTCCCAGTCAAGAACCTGATTCATCTTAACGGGTTCTAAGTCACCTGATTTCCTATGGAGTATGCACAATTTTAAAAATTGTGCTCCAATCGTGGGGGAATCCAATGTCCAAGGTTGCACGGTTTGGCCTCCCACTCTCATAGTGTTCATTAATCGTTCTCAAAACGTGCCAGATGCGAAGAATGGACCAATTTCACTATCGGTTTTTTCTTGAACCCCTGAGACAACCTTGAACCACCTCATACATCAGTTAAATATTTTATTAACCACTTTATGTATTTGAAACCAATAATTAAACAAGAACATGCCAACACAATGTTCAGGATCATACAAACCCTCCACCTCCACCATATAATGGTTCATCCTCAAGCAACACTTCCAAAAATAACTAAGTATAGAAAAGATATATATTGGTATATTAATCCCATATATAAAACTCTCTTTTCATTTTTTTTCTAAACATTTCCATGTTTCTATAAAACTCGAACCAAATTTATGGTCTTTCCTTGCATGACATTCCCACTACGATCCAAAACATGAATTTGATACTATGCCATGGATGTGTCACCCACTTGACAGAAATCAATACCAAAACATACATAGGGAAGTCATAGAAACATACTTCTAAATCATAACAAAAGGAAGCATTACACACAACATAATAGCATGGTGTGAGAGTGAATCAGCACCACATCGGCCCGATCCTCTCTGTAAATCATGGATCAAATCTCATGGAACCATTTTTTTCCTATTTAAAAAAAATTAATGGTGGCTCAAACTATATACCTCCTGGAGATAAAAAAGGTCTAAAAACACGCTTTTTCCTAACCAATATTGATAAAAAACTATACATATGATGGTTCCATTCCATAACCAAACATCCAAACCCAACCAAAACACACAGGGTAATGAGCTAATTAAGATCTGATCCTATTATCTTGTCTCAAACAAACCATTTGAATGGAACTTACTCAAGTCCACCCAACCTAATACACTAGTGATGTCATCAACTTACCCATTTTTCACTGTGATGTGTCCCACCATGCACTTAATCTCACCACCACCATCTTCTGATGGTTGACACCTCCACTTCTGAAAAAGGCCACCAGAACCTCAAATCATCTTTCACCACATACTCAATGTGTTTCCCAACTCACTGTGCCTATATATTCATATGGACTCTACACAAAATTAACATCCAGCCTTACTATAAGAACTACAGAAATGAAAATGTATCCCACAACCATTGAAGACCAGTAACATTAACTGTCTCATTTTTTACTTTATTTATGAAATTGATTCTAAATAAAACATCTAACCATTGGTGGCTTATATATTACATCATTTTTTCCCTTCTTGTATCATGTTAGACAACCCATGATTTTCTTGTCCCAAAACACTCGTCTTCCACTACTGACATATTATACCTCCACCCTCCCAAATCACATTCTCTCTTATAACCTAACACTATTGTCTAATGAACCAACCATAGTTTTTCCCTACTATCCAGTAAATTCTACCATCATGGCTTCCACTACCTTCAAAAGACCATTTTATTCACGATTTCCCTTAATATTCCTAACAAAATCACTCCTACATACAATACACTGACTAATGATGAATAATTCATTCCTAATAGCCATTACAAAACTTGAAACGTGCTTATTTCTTCAATACACCCAAAAATGGTGGTCGAGGACTCACCACATTCGTTCATTCCTCCTAACTGATTTGAGTTGTCCCAAGATAACTCATACTTGAAATTCATGGCTTCTCAAATGGAATGACACTACATCACATGTACATGGTGCCTTCACACTTAGTGATTGTCTAGTGTTGCCAAAAGTCACCTACCTGATTCCACGGTCGATTAATAATTGAGTTTTAGAACTCAACCTCCCATGCCACAAACTGTTTTTAGGCCTCACCATTCCCATTCACGACTTTTACATTGGAATCTTGAATTCCATTTGAAACCAACCTAATTCAAAATAAAACTCATGAATTAATCGACCACCACATTTATGTGGTGATTGGCCTCTCTAAGAGACCCAACATGCACCTCATAGGTTCCTCATTTGTATCTCGATGCCACTACATCAACTCCATGTTCTACTCTACACATATCGGATTGACTTATCAGTCTCCACATTACGTGTGTTGTTATCATCAATTTCCTCAATGAATTAAAACCTCCATGGTTTATGACTAGTCCATATGTTGATCTCTAAAACAAGGACATGATCATCTATCATTTATGAGAAAAAAATAGACACCACGTAATAATCAATTCCAAATTCCGAGAATGGAACTATTGTGTTTTATGATATCAAATCCATCATAAGGACCTTAGATTTAAATGTTGGATGGTGTACATCCCACCATCCAAATCCACATATAGCACCACCATGAGCTTATCGTCCAATAAATCCCATAACCAATCATAACACATTAAATTCACTGGGATAAAATACAATGATTTCACAATGTTCCTAGGAAAATGTTTTGAATATGGGGATGATTTTCGCTTGAAAAAAGTATTCTCTGAAATTGTCTAAAACACCACCACAAACTATTCATCACTGACATCACCTCCCCTATGGTAACAGCTTGACCTGTTGAAAGTCTCTAGCATCCCCAGCCGTAACATTTGATCAATATATTTCCACAAAGACTCAAGTTTGATTACCAACCAAACTCACTATAGCATCACGGCTTTCTAACCAGCAGTCAAAAATAATGTTTCATTTATCCCTACCATCCTTACACCACTCAAGTTCTTCCAACATAAATATGGGGATTAGAAACATATTCAAAACATCTATCACAAAATTCTAGAACTAAATAACATCCCCCATAACAAACACCATCTATTGGTTCAATGAAAATGATAGGATATTACTTTTGATACACCAATGTACATATCCCAAATGGAATGATTCATTCATATCACATTCCCATATCTGGACCACATTAGAGACCTCTAGGTATCGTACTTTCCTACGAACAGAAACTAAGACTGAAATTAGACCACACTATACAAACATCACCCAATCATGGCCTAAATGTCCACTTACTCACTTAAACGTGCTTCTTGGTCCATCAGTTATATTGGCAACAATGTATTCTAAATGACTCTCTAAATAATCAAATCGTTAGTGTAGTCAAGGTCAACAATGTGACTACCCTCACCTCATGTTCCACCTTCAAATCTAATGCATATAAACATGCTTCTATTACCCTTGTCTCTTCCACCTTAAATCAACATAAATGACTCCATTAATCTTAATATATAGATATGGATTAGACATCAACATTATACAACTCTTCTAAACAATCCTTTCAAACAACCACATTAACCAATATTTCGTTCATTAAGAACTAGGTAACAACCATATCATTTTCCAAAACATGATGGAACTCATTATGCATTGATTCCATCTTAGGTTAATCCCTCATCATTCATATTCCTAGTCACCTGCAACACTAGGCTATCTTCCCTTGAGGTCACTCTTGATTTTTCCCAAGAAAACCACTCATCATAACATCTCAAGTCGTGTCTTCCCAAATCCATTGAATATCCTACTTATCTATTTAGGTCAGTCTACACCTAAGATATTCCGATGATATTAAACATCCTTACATTACTATAAATGAATCACTGGGAGGTTGTTGGATGATTCAAAGGATAGGGTTACATTATTACTTGTCATTATTGATCTCATTGTGTTTGATTTATCATCACCAGAGATCAATATATGATACATAGATCTATGGTTTTATTTTTGTGTTGATTGTTCCTTCTTGAATTTTATTAGAGAAGCATAGGGAAGGTTTTGATCTTTTCTATAATTTATAATCCTTTCAAAAAAGGTAATTGAGGTTCGTTACTTTTCTCTAACACAACTATTCAAGATCCTAGGTTCTCTAATATTGATAAAATATTAAAATTATTTTTTTATAATTATCTTGAGTAGTTTATTTAAAAAACCTTTATTTGGGGTGATTCAAAATACGTATTTGAAAAATTCTATCATGATATGTTTTAATTAAATTTATTCAATGGATTGAGTTTTCAAATGAAATGTTTTGGTGGAAAATTATTTGATATGGATGATAGTCTTAGAATACATGGTGTAGTGTGTTTATATTGCATTGTAAATGGACTTTTTGAAATATTATTTTTGGTCATCTATTACTAGAAAGGTGGTAGGGGTATCATTTAGTGATTAAATGGTGAAATATGGATTTCTACTCATTATTGTTGGGATTTATATTTTCACGCTTGTATGCTTGACTATAGAACATGTAATTTGTATTCTAAGGGTATACTGGAATATAATGTTGAATTATTTTTTTGGTTATATTTATTACCATAACAAATTTCATTTGATAATTAATTTTGATATTTTCACAATATTCTTTATATAAAATGTATTTTTTTTCTAGACCATGTTTCATAGGATGTGATGTCTTTGTGGAAATCCTACAGAGTGATATACTGACCCCTACATGTAATTGTTTCTAATTTTTTGGTATCACTAACTAATATACAGATATAGGTCATGTTTAGTAATTCTAAAATGGATATCCTTGACATCATGATTTGGTGGCTGATGTTGGAGGAGAGGAGTGTCTACATCTTGATCGTGGATGGTCCACTTTGGTTCAACTTTATTTTTTATTTGGAATCTAAGACTTTCTATCTTATTCCATTTTCTAATATATTATGATATTTTTTATGGGTAATTAATTGATTTATGTGATTGACCATTCAAGGATAATTTAGAGTATTGGATGTCGATGGTTCAGTGTTGTCAGAATTTATAGGTTCTAAGGAAAAAATATCCCATAATATTCTCTTAATCCCATGGAATTTATTTATAGAATTTGGTATCCTGGGTATGTCACCTATGGTTAGTATTATTTTTCCTTCTCTAATGAAAATGAGGAGTGGGGTGTTTTAAATGATATCAATTTTATTTGGTTCTTGATTTGGGTAATTTGTATGGATATAACACAGTCAGAACATAAAATGTATAGTCCAGAAATACATAACCATAATTTCTATGTGGATCATCAAGTTAACAGGTGTCCAGGTGGAAAAGTTATTTATGAAACCTCTATATCTGTTTTCATCTCATTATTATAGTTTTATCCATTGAATACTTCCTCTCAAACATTAGTAAAAATAATTCCAACAAGGAAGGCATTGTTCATCTTATGTTTGATGTTTTTTAAAAAATGATTAAAATAGGTAATCTTGGAAAGATGGTTTCATTAGATGTTCATTATGGTTATTATAATTTTCTATAATGTTTTTAATATATTGAAGATTTCAATTTTGATATAGAAATGGTCCAAATGGTGTATTTTTTCCTAATATAAAATGACACCAGAAACACAACATAGATGTCATGAAGAATATGCTATTGAAATTGGGTTTACACCTACACCGCAACTTAACCAACAATTATTATAGATTACTATAAAAGTTCATAAAAATATAGATAAATGAAATAAAAATAATGAACTAAGGAGAGTAGATAATTCGGTACTGTTTTGTAAATAGAATACACCTATTTTTGGTGGGGATTCAAAACCTGAAAATGAATAGGTATATATCAAACGAATGATGAGAATATTTTATTTTAATGGTATACTAGAATATGTGTTGATTATGTTTTGTAATCTATATGTTAGAAGACATTTCATTCCAATGGTGGTATTTAGTAATCCAATCTAAAGCTGATCATGGTCAAATTTAGATCTATTTTGGTGAATTTATCAATATATAATTCTATGCATGCACATTCAAAATAGAATGTACAACATATTTCTTCATCATATTAGAAGAAAATCATTATATTAGTATCTATCTATTTATATGATATCCGTTTTATTCATCAAAGATGTAAATATTATTCAGTATTATAATGTTCGTAACATTGTTTCAGGATTGATAAAAGAGTTTTTGTTCCAAGATATTAATTCTTAGTGTTACTGAATATATGGATATGGTTAATAGGGAAATAGTGGATTAATGAAATCATTTAAAGAATCATCTGGGGGTAGTCTATTTTTCCCATCGGTAAAAGGTTTAACTGAACAATTGGATACAATAGAAAAATTGAAATCTATTCTCATAAAGGTAGTGCATCCGAAACTGATACTACATGTTTAGTTTATTTGTTTTTCAATATCTAATACCGAACCATACTTATTTAGTAAGATAAACTATTGTGTATGGTGATAAGATGTATTTCGACACTATAAAATTACATCAAGTACGGTAACTAATTCCATATGAATAACTTTTTTCCTAAGAATCAGATATCTATAAGTATAACAGTATAATATTTGACTAAGGTGTAATATTCTAGGATGGAATAGTCCAATCAGACTAGTTCAAATTCCTAGAAATTGGGGAACTGGAACATTTCCTTGACCACATTAGTTTCTCATTCAAAACAACAATACCGATTAAAACTCTCTCTCATGATTGATAAATGAATGTTATATGGGGAATAAAGGGATAGTGTTAATGAGAAATCATTTACATCTATTTTATTATGTACCATTCTTCTAAACTCCACATTTATTCATTTGTTGTTTGATATAAGGTTATCACAATATTTTCTTTATTTGTCATTGGTAAAACAATTTGGATTTCCCATGGAATCGATACCTCTTATCATGAGTAATAAGAAACCCCATGGGAAATATGTGTTCAAATGATTTAAATTCACAACAAATCCAACTAAAATTAATATATTGAATTATCATTGTGATTTTGTGACGTTGGAGATATTGTTTTGATTTATCCATTGATATGGAATATATTGTGTGTTTCAAGGCCCATATAGACTACTATGATCATCAGGTAACCTTTATATGCCAATATAGATTCTTTCACCCATTGAATATAGAATGATATTTAAATGAATGAAAAGAATAACCTTTACTATTACATGATAAAACCATGTTTTTCTTGTTAATAGTAATGGTCTTGTGAATAGATGAGGAAACATGGAATTTTACTTTTCTCAAAATAGATGACTGGTACCTGGATGTATTTATAAATTATATATCTAGGTTACCGCATAAAAGGGAAATTGAATTTACTATTAATCTACACAAGGGAATAATATATGTTTCACTAGTTTCATATCGAATAGATCTAACCAATTGATGAGACTTCATGGTTCAACTAAAAGAGACAGAATGTAAAGGATTCATTATACATTGTACATCACCTTGGGTTTTACAAATTTTATTCATAATGAAGTTAGATGATACTCTCTTCCTCAATGATGATTATCATAAGTGAAATCATATAATGATTTGAAATTAGTATCATCTTCCTCAAATAGGTAATGTTTAGATTAATTAATTAGATACAGTGGTTCTCTAAAATCAATATTTTCTCAGGATAACGAAACCATAGATTTAGAAGAGAAAATATTCTAAAGATATCATTTTGGAGTCCCTATGACCATTATTAATATGTATTCATGAATTTTGGTTTCATAAAGGCACCAACATATTTTAAGTAATTAATGAAATGTATCACATGATATACCACAATTAATTTGTTTTTCTATTTGTTGATGATACTTTCATATACCATATAAGTATTAATAACTATACAAAAAGCTTCTAAATAGTATTGATTATGTTTTGGGAAAATCATTTATGTGATAATTTTTCCAATTATGACTTGTGGAACAAATAATTCTATTATATAAAGGAATGTTAGTTTTACTTAAAATGATAAATGTAGTTGTCTCTTGTATGAAATATAAAAATGATTTCTAGGTACATAGTTTTATGTGATTAAAATGATATTATCATCACTCAATTAAATATTTCTCATTACATGCTTCTCCAATGACTTCTCTAACAAGGAAAGTTGTCCCATTCATATGGAATGGCAAATTTCTTGAAAAAAATTGGAACATAAAACTCATCCCACAACGTCACCAATCATAATATTTCACGAACAAGGTAACCACTAGATGATATAATGTGACGCATCGGTATCTGGTCATGGTTGTTTTCTCATGCATGCAGTCCATGTTATGGCGGATGGTTTGAATAATTTTTTATTGCATGAGATTGATTTTATACATGATCTAGGACTAAGTATGGGTTTCCATAAGATGGAGACTTACAGGCATGTCCTATTTGGAGAGAAATTTATAGTTCTCACTGTCCATATAAGAGTTTGATATATATCATTTCCCAATGATACTTGAACAAAATTAAATAATAATTGAAGGAGTACCATGAAATGTTGGATTTCCACTTGGTGGACACACCAGGTAAGGAAAAATATAATGTAGATTCATTGAGTTAGAAATCATAATGAAAATTAGTCTGAGAATATTTTTACCAATGAAATTTAATATGCATGATCGTTGATATTTATTTAGATTATGTGGCATATGGTGAACATGTATTTTTTCAGTATGTCTTTTCCATAATAGGAAATTTTTATAAAATAATCTCAAACATCATATCCAGATTGAATCACAATTTTGTTAACCCCAAATTATGGGGATACAACTGATCACAAGAAAAAATATGCAAACTCTTTTTTATATTTTAATAATCGAATTTTAGTATTTAATCATGTTAATAATTGAACATTTTGGCATACGACCATTTGAAATAAGCTATTCATCCATGCGTTTTGAAAATATATAATGTGATTAACGCACATTTCTAGTGGGAATGTATGAAATGACAGATTTCAGACTGTGTGATTAAATTTCGGTCATATCAGCATTTTAATAGAGCACATCAATGAATAGTAAATATTATACAGTATATGCTTATAAATGTATAGAAGTGTGTGTAAATTGAAATGGAATTTTCCAATGCCTATAATGAAAGTCACCAAAAATGATTCTACATGGGTAATAGTGGATCAACATTCAAATTCAACACACTTCATCCCTATCAAATAATCATACATGGTATATGAATTGGAATAAATACATATAAATGATTTTGTAATGTTAAATGGAGTTCCATCTTATATTGAATTCAACTAAGACCCAAAATTTTCATAACAATTTTTGAAGTATTTTCAATATTCTATTTGAAGTCAATTGACTATGAACACAATGTATCTTCCTTGTAAGGATGGGTAGTTTGAACACCCTATATCGGTATTGTAAGAAATTATTGAAGCATGTGTCCTAGAATTTAGTGTTTTATGGGAGGATTATATACATTAGGTTGAATTCTATTATAATAACAGTTATTGAAAAATAATATAGATAGCCCCATTTGAGTATTTTATTATCCATCCTTATTAATCAACTTTATTTTGGGTTGAAATATGAGTTATTTACTTTATTATGTCTACTCCCATGAATGATACTATAGAGAAAGTTCAAATGATCCAGAAATAAATTATTATGGCCTAAAGCTTAAAAAATTCAAATACGTACAATACTCACTGACCTTTATCTTTTGATGTTAGTGACCATGTTTTCTTATAATTGTTAACAAAATTTGTTTAGTGATTATTTGGGAACCAAAGTATGTTCCCACCATAGTATGTGGGACTTTTTTATATTATTATATATATTGGAACTATTGTATATCAGTTTTCATTACCACTAATATTCTTGGTTGTTCTTATCATCTTCCCATTTTCTCAACTGAAGATGTATCATCCTGATCACTCACATTATATTATATGGGATTTTATTACTCTTGATTATAATGTGATATTTATCCTCAAAAGAGTATATTTCTAGATAGATAAGAAAAACCCCTCAAGGGGGACTTATTTCCAATGTGTGAGAAATACAGTGGTATGGTAATGTTTAACAGGAACCATGGAAACATGAAATGTTTATGTGGGTGAAATGGTCTACCAAGTTCAAGGTAATGTTTTATATCATACTTCTTGATTATGGAAAACCCAATGGTGGGGAGAATGAATCACCCCTGATTTAGGTTACTCCGTATTTTTATGATTTGTATTTGTTTAGAAGGATTTGGATAATTTTTTAATAGTGTTATAAGGATTAAGGTAATGGAACCTAAAATATGTCTAAGAACTTATTTACATGATTATTGAGGAATTCCGGATGTGAATAATGTTGGAAATATGTTGTGAGTTCATTTCATCCAGTGAATGGTTTAACTAGGTTCTTATAGTGTGTAAATTAAATTAATGGTGTGAAATAAGTTTCTCTATGAAAATAAACTTAGGTGATATTAATTTCATCGTATGTAGACTCTCGAGGAATTCATGACATGTGATCCTAATTCACATCGGGAATATATCAAAATCTGCTAGTTTTACCCATCCCGTGGTTGTATATTTCTCATAAGGTTTCCCTCTTATCCCTATAAACATATTGGGATATTCTAAAATATTTTTTGAAGACATAAATATCTGGAATCTACTGGAATTGAATATATAGGTAGTCATTGGTAGAATCAAATGTTAGGGTTCTGTTCAACCATCCATTTTCAATATCATTATATTAGCTTGATTGAAACCCTATATCCGTGTGTGATACCTGGATGTATGTGTTGGAATTTTTGGTGATGTGATCTTCTTAAATATTATAAGATGAATTGATTTAATGGGTTGACATTGAAAATAATACCCTTTTGAAAACATAATAAAGGTAGGTGTCTTCTCTTATACTATACTATTCAAGGACATGTCATCCTGAATCGTGATAATTGTTTCTCAAGATTTTTTTATAAACATCTTGTGTATTTTATGTGGAAAACCCTTACTTTTATATGATTCAAAAAGGGTAATTTTGAATAATTCACATCATTTTTTTAATTTAATTTTTCAAAGGATTTTTTTCAAAAGAATTCTTTTTTTGGAAATTTTTTTAATATTGATGATCGTATAAACATACATGTAGAATTCAATTCATATTGAATTTTATAACACCTTTTTGAAACACCCATGGTTCTCTGTATTGATATGAAAGTAACAAGGAGGTATAACCTAGTGAAAACATAGTGAAAGATGCATTTTCCCCTCACAAGTGTTCGAGTTTTCATTGGAATTCATGTGTGTGTAACAATATAATATGTAATGGGTATTCAAAAGAAAAATTGAATGAAAATACTGAAGGCTTGATTTATAAAAGAAAATTCATATAACTATTTTCCATTGATAAAATTTTCTAAAATTATTATCCTATATTTTTTATAAAATATTCTAAATTGTTCTTTCCAATGTGGTGTGTTTCGGAAATTATTAGGATAAATCGTACTTAATTATATTCCCACCCCCTACATGGTAACATCGGTGGATTTGTAGATTTAATCATCCAAAATACATGGAATAATCTTGTTTTATAGTTCACTAGAGGTTATCCTTGTTAATATGTTTTATTTTTTGAATTTAGGGTTGGTTTATGTCTGTATATTGGTTCAGGATAGTTCCACATTGGGGATAATGTTTTTTTATTTAGAGTTTGAGCCTTTAACTCTTAGTCCTTTTTCAATTGTATATTGGTAATTTAATATATCCTAATTCAATTAAGATATATAATTGATCATTCATTCACCAATAATAGTAATCTATGATTATTGTTCATTGTTGTCAGGTTGTATAAGTCTTAGCGAAAATAATTTCTAAATGACCTCTTTGGACCTTGGAATTTTTTCTACCCTTTGGTGTATTTGATATTTCACCTAATGCAAGAATAAATATTCCACTTCTCAATATATGGAGGGGAGGGGTGTTACTATTTCTCTACATAAATCCCACATCAATTTCCATGTCGGTTAAGTCATGTCAGATATTCCAAACCAACCATAAATATCTATTATCATGATATTAAATATGCAATTTTGATGGAAAAGCATCCATTTTATGGGTATCAATTACAATTATGAGTGGTGTTTATCATAGATGGTTGTGGATAAAATAACCATCAATGATATACCTATTATGTAGTTTTTTTATTTATTTCCTGTAAATCTACCTTTTCTTCCACTAAAACTTGAGCTTGATTTCACAATAGAACTCATAAGAGATTCTATAGCTATTTGAAATACTATCTATAGAATAAAGGTAATTGAGATATAGGAATTGAAGATAAAAATCAATGATAATATTGACAATGGATTCATTCATCCATGTTTGTCAACAAGGGTCAAAATATTCATTGTATTAATAGGAAAGATAGATCAATGATAATTTTCGTTGATTATTATGAACTGGATAAGATCAAAATCAAGAAAATGTTTTATCTACACAAATTTATGATGTGGTTGAAAAACTGGGTGGAAATAAATACTTTTCCATGATTGAAAATAATTATTTATATCATCAATTCAGGGTAAATAATGAGTATATACCAAAGAAAACCATATGTTTATGTTATAGACACTCTGAATATATTGTAATTTCATTTGGCCTTATTAATTCCACTTCTATTCTGATGAATTTAATGAAGACCATCTTTAGGGATTACCTTTATCAATTGTGAAAAGTGTTTATAGATGAAATTAATATATATTCAAGGAGTAAGGAATTGAATGAAGATGTTTTGAGGTTTTTACTAAAGACACTAGGGAAGGAGACATTTAATGATAATTTTACTACATGGTAATTTGTTAAAAAACAGGTTTCATTTTTGGGTCATATAATCTCAAGAGTGGATATATCTATAGATCCAAAAAGACTAATGTTATAAAAAATTGGAAACACTCTCATGAACCGACCCAACAGATCCCACCTGGTTAAGGGAACATCATGCCAAAACTACACCAAGCCCACCTCAATTGTAAAGGGTTTGGTGCCAAGTGCCGATAAACATAACTAAAATGGGAGACCTCTTCCTAATGTACTTGTGCATATTCTCCCATGCAACTCAATTCAGAAGAATAGAGTAATTAAAGAAAAAGCTGAAACTAGTAGAGTGACAACATTTCATATATATAACCAAAATAGAATACATGAGTGAAAAAATTTATACAAAAAGGGAAATGTTTTAAAATACATTCCCAATGAGAATTAGGAACTAACTAGAGAAAAAAATGAAATGTAAATTGATGAAAGATCCCATATCCTGATCTTCATGATATAACAATCGTATGTATCCTAGAAACCTATATCTATAAGGTCCACTAAATTCACCATAGTCATGCCCACCATTTATAAAATACACAACACGTGTTGGGAAAATCTCATAAAGGTGTGATTATATGAATAAAAATTGGAACAAAATAAAAAGGCGAAGGGGGAGAAGTAATAGATACAATGAAGAGGAATATAGTATAGAGAAAAAGGTATCACAAAAAAAGTATATTTCAACACAAAAAGAGTGTGAATAAAAACACATCCATACACAAGGAGCTCAAAATGTTGAGAATATGAATATCTCATCAAATGTTTTCTATATATATCATGTGGGTAGAATCTTCCAACTAATTGAATCTAGACACAGAAATCATGTGGCATACCCCATGCTTCATCCCCTGCCCTAGAATGATTGTAACCAAAACCCATGTAGTGGGTAATTAAGGAGGATATGTATATATTTATATATTTATATTTTCTCAGTCAACGAATACCAAACTATATACTTTGGGGATCTCCATCTCATAGCTCAAACCATTAATAATAGTATCCAACAGTTCTAGGAAAGTTCATCTATGAACTCTATAACCTCATGCATCTGTCCAAGAAACACCAGTAAAATAGTCTCAATCACCACACCTTGATAATTTCCTCATTTGTGTGGCACTGATTCACTAACACAGTTTTAGGTCATTACTGAATGATGTGTCTTGGTGTGGAATTCATCCCTATTTCTTGTAATCCCTAAGTTTCATTAAACCACCCATCGACATAGTGTCTCATAGTTGAGAGGTCGTGTAACAAGGATGATAACCCATGATCGTCTTGTCTAGAGGGTCACACTATAGTTTCATTGAGGACCCATGGCCATCCTGGCTGGAGGGTTCCACTCTAGATTCACCGAAGAACCATGCCTAGAATTTCTAGTGGGTACTAGTCAGAGTAGGTTGAGGACCCATTCCCGACCCATCATGAGGTTTTCTTCTCTTAATATCGTTGTGGACACATGCCCATCTTGGTTGGAAGGTGCCACACGAAATAGTTTGAGGACACAATACCTACCCAATAGAAGGGTGCCACTATCAATATCATCGAGGACCCATTATGAACCTTTCTAGAGGGTTCCACTTTGAATAGGTTGATGACCCATGTCCTGCCCAATAGGAGGGTTCCACTCTGAAGATCGTCAAGGATCCATGCCCAGCCCGACTGGAGGCTGCCACTCAAAAAAGCATTGAACAATTACACTGCTCATACCTACTAGATTGTACCTCCCAGAAAGCATTGAGGAACTAATTTTCTCATCCTTTATTGATAGTAATCCTGGGATACTCTTATATGCCAGTAACTGATCACTACCATCGACGAATGTCACCTAAATAATAATCACTCTTAGAACATCGAATATCATATATCAAAATCCTCAATGGAAGGAACCATCACATTATACATGAAAAAACATATATTATATCCTAAACTTGGAAAAAATATGAATCCAAAACAAGTATATACATGAGTTAGAAGATTTATAATGTGGTACACTGTGTATGTGGCCCATAGGGCATGTGACACTGCCTTGTCAAGTGGCAGTGTATCTAGCCTTACATAGGAAAACAAATGTGTACATGTACCCCTAGGTGAGCCAGAGTACTCCCATATTATATCTAGAAAAAATGATGGAGAGTGCATTATACTCAATTTTGGTCTGAGGGGAAAAACATAATTTCCCTGATGTACTTCCTAAAATATCTTTGCATAACCGAACAGATCACACAATTGTGATCAATTTGAAAAATCTTACATGATGTACTATCCATTCCCCTGACTCAGGAACCTAGTGAAGAAGCTTCATTTCAAAGCATTGTTCACAAAGAGTGACTTGTGGTGCCCACATATCATTCTTTATTTAAATATACAGATCCCACCATTGCGATACTCACACAAAATTCAAGGGATCAACTATTCATTTTTCCAAAATAGATACCCTTTGAGAAAGTCAAATTTCATTGCAACACTTTCGATCCTAGATTTTTGGGTCCCACACATCGATCTCGATATAAATACCCAAAATTTTTATTTCAACATTCATCTTAATTTCAAGGTCGTAGCATCATAGATGGTTCTTTATTAAAACACCATATGAGGGAGATGGATCTGATACAATATCTCACAATTATAAAAATTGTGTTATAATTCGATGTCTCAAGGACCCGAGGCATGACTCCAAAAAATGTATGAAATACCAGTATTAAAATTACCATCTTAATTTTAGGGTCATTCTTCCAAAGACAACATGTCTAATGGACTCTCCATATTGGATTTACATTCAAATCCGCATTTGAAAATATTAATAATATTATAATTTTAGGGAATCTTGTAGATATTATCTCTATGTTGGAGGAAGGTGGATAAAATTGTACATAAAGATTCCATATTGATGATAGGGTAACATCACCACTGATGGTGAGTTAATCAGATGCCGTATTGGGGAGTTCAGTAAGATAAATATTTTAAAAAATAATATTAATCTTAATATTAATAATAATATTATTATATTAAAATTTTTGGAAATATAATACTCCCACCCTTGTTCTCTTCTGCAATGTCACTGGTTGGTACCCTGTATGATAACATGGTGCCTCATCCTCCTCATCAGTCCACTATCTCGGCCACCTCATCTTCAATGCACATCCATTCCCTACTGAACCCACCTACCACACCTAAAGCCTCCTTCTCCCCGCTCATCCAGGGGCTTCCCTCTAGACCACATTTCATGCACCGCATGGAACCTCCTCACCTCCTACATTAATCTCCACCTCCATCAATAGCCCAAAACATGAAATAAACATTTATTTAGGATCCTTAATCCCTGATCTACCCTGATCTACTCTCAGTTCAGCAAACTGTTCACATTTCATTGATATTCCATGCACCAAGGGTTTTAAATTGGATCAGAACAACCCAGAAACATATATCCAGGACTGTAGGGATGCAATTGCTGAAGAATATAAATACATTAAGGGGTAAAAGAACTAGAACATTTGTTTAACCATTATTGACCAATAATTCCAAGAGAACGATCAAGAATAGGCATATTCGGGTTAGAGAACAATGTACAAAAGATAATTCCAATACATAAGAAAATGCATTTTCCAAAAAAAAGCCTAAAAATGGATGAATTGAAGAAACAACTACTCTGTCATTTAATTATATGGGAGGAAACCACATATAATGTGTCCTACATCAAATTTTTAATGATCGCTATTGAAGAGTGTGTCTTCTAATGATTAGTGGAATTCATTGCATTTACTGCGTCTAGAGCCTCTCTGATCTATAGTTCCATCATCTTTTTTCAGGATTCTATAATGGAATGGAAGGGGATAACTCTTGGAAAATTATTAGGATTATGAGGCTAACTCTGAGAATATTCCCAGAAACATCATATATATATGTAATTTTGGGTTAAGTCAAAAATAACATAAATAAATAAATCAATATTCAGTTTGTTAATTATTAAATTATTCTCCACTTATAGAACATAATCCAAACTGTTGATGCCGACTAAGGATATACGCCACCTCAGGAAAACACTGCATTACGAACTCAATAGTGGTTTTATATTTCCAATATGAGTCAACGTTCATGAGTAATTTCTATTATGATTCAATAAATAATACAAATTTATTTAATTATTTTATTTACGGATACATACTTGTTGACTTTTTCTATAGATGACATGCGTTGAAAAAAGTTATGTATTTTATATCGTAAATTCCATGTTCTGGACTCAACCATTCCCTCATATTTCTTATTTGATCATCTGCATTGGAGATATTCAATTATTTAAGAAAAATACGCGTGTGCGAAATAAAAATATATTTAATATGATTATAAAATTAATTTCGGGCACATTGTGCCTCATAATCTCCAATCATCGTAGCGCTTCTCTCCAAAAATATTCCTCAAAATATTCCAAAGTCGTACATGGAAAAATAAGAGTCTCCACATTATTACCTTATTCAAATCATTTCATCCCCAAAAAAACTATGAAAATAGGTTTGGAAACTATGCTTGAACCATTATCTTCCTAAAATCGTGATGTATAGACAATGTAGAAGTGTAATGCTCCCTCATCACCTCATATCATATCCTGATTAGAATCACGACTCTTCCCTGATAAAGGATAATGTGATTACCTTATTCTGATAATTGATTAGGTGAAACTCATAGGGATATCTAGTCATGAATGATCCTATAGTTGATGTCTCCCTGATGAGAATCTCTCATATGATCGAGAATTTAAAGAGTCAATACTATCAACTGATGATGGATTATACCCTCTTGTTTCTCCAAGGTAGTTTCCGGGGAACTAATTTTTCTAAATCTTCATATACTATGAAATCCTATGACATCTTAATAAGGGAATATTCTACAACATTTCTCGTACCTTGATTATAAAATATCTCAAATCCATAGTCTATTAGGACTTCCAACCAAAAACATTGTATCTGGTTCAGGTACCTCTAAGTGAATACATTCCTGATACCCTGGTGGTATGAGTAATCCATAAAGCTCTCTCCTAGAAGCTTGTGTCTCTACATTCTCCTGGTGAACACTATCATTTCCATAACTATATTGGGATTTAAATTGTTATATTCATGGGGTCTCAACATCTTCACTGAGTATTTGATAACTATTTTTCACTCTATCAATGTTGATGTTAGGCACACAAGGGTACCAAAAAACTGTAAAGGTAATTAAAATCATCCAATAAAGAGAATCAGGCCACATAAATCATGTGGAATATCCTGATCAACTTTTCCACTCTTGGAAGGAGGGTAACCCAAAACTAGAAACTCCACCACACCGAAAAAAGTAACCCGAATAAAATAAGACGATCAAGAGGAAAAACTCTACAAGATATTAAAGGAACATATCTGACACTCCATCACACAACCTAACCCTGAATGCACAAGTCCGAGGGACTCATCCACCACACCTCAATACTATCCTATTCAGATGTAACTAACTCACAATCATGGTTTTACTCACATCTTAGAAAAAAATTCTTGGTTAGGGAAGAGCCACTCTTCCTCATGCATTCGAAGATTTGTAGAACGACAATGACATTGGGTTAAACTAAATCCTCGTGTCCCCAAGTATTAAAACTCATTAAATGATCATAAATAAAGGAGTACATCATAAAGTGTCTAAAAAATATCTATTGTGGAAGGTATAGGAGAGACATATCATACCTTTTATCATCTTGTGCACTTGGGATCATATACATCCAATGCCTCCAATTATCGACGGCTCTGTCTGACTACTAACCATGCCTGACATGGTCCACCTTGTGGTGGTGGAGGGATATATTAGTGACGTACACCACCCATATCACCTCATTATCCTCTTCTGGCCCCACTTCAATGGGTACCACCCTATCCATGCCTCAGAGATCATTGATCAAGGAGTTGTCTCTACTGTGGTGGTACATAAATTATCTCTTTGGGCTGGTCTATTGGTCTGGTCGGCCAGCCATGCATTTTGCAACCTCGCCCATTATAAGTAAATAACCTTCCCTCTAACGAGAATATCTCGGAAACCACTGTCAACTCCAACACCCTGGCATAGGTTGGGATGTACTGGGGTACTATACTAGTAGATATCTCTTAGTTAAGTCCTTTATCAATCATTCATGCTCAGGAGTATCCATCCTAGATCATGTATGTGATCCTTGATTTTGACCATATGTATGTATGAGGTGTAGTAATCCTCATGAAATAGCTGTTGTAAGTCACCCCATGAGAGTGTCGACTCACCGTGCATCCATGTGACATGGATCTACCATTAAAAAACTCCATTGTGAAAAGGTTTGGCTTCTTTCCCAACTATATGATTGGTCAACATATGGAGGACTCTAAAAACATGGAACACTAAATCTTCCCAATCCCCTGCTTCTTGAGGATCAGGCTCACAATAGAACTTCAGTGGTCTCAGAAATTGGAACTTGTAGAGTGTACTAAGCCTACATTCATCATCATCCCACTCTACTAGGATTTTTTACTACTCAATAGGTTTTTATGCTTCTACATACCCACATAGTGTATGGGTGTCACAATATAGAGAATTAACTATGGCCTCAACTGTCATAAGATTGTATTCATGAACGAGATATGGTATCCAAGATTGTAGTCAACACGGAGGCATGTTGAATATTATCAAGGATTATTTGGTCAGATTATAATATATATATATATATATTGATATATATTTATATAACAATAAGGAGATAAATCAGTAAGGATATCAAAAGACTCAATCCTATATAATTCATGTTCTATTGATCTCGGAAACAAATGTTATCACATTTCAAGTGACAAGGAGATATTTAGGGTCCTAGTTAATGGATGTGTATGCCACCACACAATCACTAGACTCTCTCTCCTGAGAGTCACACTCGAGACACTTTTACATTGTTTCCCTGAACCCAACCTAATGCTTTTAAGGGGATATGTCTGAACATCATATTAAAGAGTGAACCGGCTCTGATACTAATATATCATGACCCGATCCACTGGATCTGACCTAGATGTCAGATGCTAAGGCCGTAACTACCCAAATCCCACCTCTATAGGCTTGGGGTTGCCGACAAGTGATAAGATGAAATACTAAAATGGGAGACCTTTTCTTAATGTAACTTTACACATACACCTAACCTTCTCAATGCATATGCAAAGAATATCAAAATAAAAAAAGGTATAATAAATAGAGTGATAACAATTCATGTGTATAACCACTATAGAATACAATAGTAAAAAAGTGTATACTAAAAGGGAATAGTGGGAAAATATACTCCCAACAAGAGAGATATCCCGACATGAATAAAATTGGTAATGTAAAATGAAATGAGATCCCATCTCATAATTTCAAAGCTACGACCACTATATAAAATCCAAGCAATCTGTATCACTAAGCTTCTATGAGGTCGCAATCGACCAAACCTCTATCATCAAAAGACCTGAAATGTGTTTGAAAATTCCCATGTATGGGTGAGTATATACATACCTATTATAAGGCCCCAAAAAAGTGAAGGTAGTGTAGTAATAGATACACTAAATAAGAATGAAATAGAGGGAACAAGGTATGGAAAAAATAGTATTGTTCAACCCAAAAAGATAGTGAATAAAAACACATCCGTACCCAAATGTCTAAAGATGGAGAGAAGTTATTATCATCAATTTTTTAAAACCAATTTTAGAATAGTAGACTCATCCAACCACGATAATATAGACACATAAATCGCATGGCATACCCCGCACGTCTTAGCCTCTCCTAGAGACAGAGCAACCAAAACAAAAGGACCGGGTATTGAAGGTGGATATATATATTCTTAGTCAAAGAATCCCAAACGAAAGAGTAAGAGGATAACCATATAATAGATTGACCTAAGAAGAAGTTTCTCCAATAGTTCTAGGTAATTCTATCTAAGAACCCTATCAGCTCATCTATCATCCCATGAAAAATAAGTCGAAGTGACTCAATCACCACACTTGGAAACTATACACTTTGGGCAGCAATGACTCTCTTGTACGTTGTTCGGTCATATCCCAAGGATTCACCTCGATGGTTAAAGAATCCATATTTACTGTGATACCAATGGTATGTTAACCCACCTCTCATCACTGTGCGATATAGTTGAGAGTTCATGTATTGAGGATGAGGACCCTTTCCCATCCCAACTAGTGGGTCCACTCTAGTGTCGTTGAGGACCCATTCCCATCCAATCTGGATGGCTCCAATCTAGTGTCATTGAGGACCCATGCCCAGCCCAGCTAGAGGGTGCCACATAAAAATGGTTGAGGAACCATATCTTTCCCACCATGAGGGGTCCACAATTAATATTATCGAGGACCCATGCCCATCCTGGCTAGAAGATTCCACTCTGAGTAGAATGAGGACCCATAACATACCTAGATGGAGGGTGCTAATATGATGATCATCGAGGACCCATGACCAACCCGACTAGAGGGTTCTAGTCAAAAATAATTCAAGAACTACATTTCTCATCCCAACTAGATGGTACCACTCGGGAAACATTGAGGAAATACATTGCTTATCCTTTAATGATGGTAATCTGGTGACACCCTAATATTATAGTCCATGATCACTGTCGTCGTCAGATGTCTCATGAATAAGCGCCATTCCAGGAAAATCTCACATCAAATCTCAAACACCATTATAAAGGGAATAATCACATTCTACGTGTAAAAAAACAAAGTATAGGATACTCACAGTCCAAATTATGTGTGAAAAATAAGAAGATATAAGTGCTAGAAGATTCATAATGAAGTACATGGGATGTATGGGACCCACATGACATGGGAACCCACCACATCAAAATTCCGTGTATCTAATCATACATGGGTAGTAAACAATATACATGTATCCCTATGGTTACCAGTTTATTCCCAGAGTTCATGGAATATCTATCCAAAAGGCTGATGGGTGCAGATACTCACTATTGGTTGGATGAAAAGAAAATTATATTCATTTAAATACCTCCTCAAACAGCCTTAGATAACCAAAAGGATAAAATTATGGAAATTTTTGGGAAAAATTGCATGGGTTTGACTATCCATTTTCCAGAATCAGACACCAAATGAAGATGGTTCAATTCATAGCATTGGGTATGAACACTACCTTTTGGGACCCATGTCTTGAAATTGATTTTAATATATGGATCACACCATTTATATTCTCATAGAAAATCACACGGGATCAACTATTCATTGGAAAAATGGATACTTGGTTAAAAGGTCACATTTCCCCATAACAAGCATGAATCAAGCCTCATGGGGTCCACAACTCAATCTTGAATGGAATTCCCAAAATATTCCATGAAACGCCTGTATCAATATTTGGGTAAGATAGTAGTAACTGATTCATTATTCTTACACCATATAAGGGACATGGGCCAGATACAATATCCCACAATTATAATAATTTTATTATTACTAGATGTTTCAATGAACTGATGAAACAGTATGAAAAATGTATCAAATATCATTTATAAAATGATTATATTAATGTCAGGGTCATGTTACCGCAAAATGCACATAGAACGGAACACTCTGTGTAGTAGTTATATTGGAATCAGCCTTTGGAAAAAAATATTATTATTATTGTTTATATCCATCATATGGACCTGGTAATTTGTTCAGAGAATGTTATCCGCCATTATTCTTAAAAAGGCCATTGTAAAGACTGGTTCTTGTCGCCACTGATGTCTCTTCAATCTGATATTTCATTAGGGAGTTATGGAGGTTAAACCGTTTCATTAATTATAATAATATTATAATTATTATACCCATTATTATTATAATTAAATTATTTAAATTTAATACAACCCCCACTCTCTGGTGTGGTGTCACTACCTGCCATCACAACCTCCTCACCTACATCACATGGTTTCACCCCATTGGCCCAACATGCCTCATTCGGAGCCGCCTTCTCACCTCATATCCATGGGATTATGTGGGATAAACTAGACATCATCGGACCATGTCACACTCACCACATAGAACCATCAACCCTTCTGAATGACGTATCTTACCCATTCAAAACCCGAAATAAGAACCAATTATAGATCTACAATCATTGGACCCTGATTTACACTGATCCAGTCACCATACATCAAACCATTCCCATTTCATCGTTCTTTCATCTACCCGGGGGTCCGATCTAGTTTGAAACATACAAAAATGTCGAATCAGGAGTACAGTGAACCTGGTGGTTAATATTGTGAAGCAATTTATAGGTAAAATCACAATAATAGATGATTAACCATCGTTGATCGATCATTCTTGGCCAACAATGTAGAACTATGATATCTAGGTTAGAAAATGATAAACTAAAGAATCATACAATACATGGGCACTTGAAAAGGACAAAAAAGAACATATTGATGAATTGAAGAACAATCTACTTAATCATTTAAATATAATGTAGGAAACCACATATAATGAGTCCTATATCATATTTGGATCGATCGCTGATGAAGAACATGTCTTCCAATGATTGGAAAAAATAATTCTACATGTTGTGTCGTGATTCACTCTAATATTGAGTTCTGTCATCTTTCATCATTATTCAAAAAAATAAAGGAAGGAGAGAGATCGTTGAAAATTATAAATATTATAAGTCTTACCCTGAGTATATTCCCATAACATCATATCTATAGGGAATTTTGTGTCATGTCAAAAATCATATAATAAAATAAATAAATAATTATTTATTTATTTATTCACCCATGATGGAACGTAATCCAATATCTTAATGCTGACAATATATATACACTAACATGAAAAACAGTGCATTAAAAACTCAACATTGTTATCAAATTTCCAATTAGGATCCCCGTTCATGCGTTATTTGGATTAGCATAAAAAAATTATTTTATTTTATTATATTATTTAAAAATAATTCCTCTATTACTTTTCCTATATATGACCTTCTATGATAAAATTTATGTCGTTCCTAGGGTTAAATCCATTTTCCAAACCGAATAATGCCGTCATATTTTTGATCCAAGATTCAGTGTTGGAGATATTACATTGTTTCTAAAGAACACTGTGCACACAATATAACAATATTTAATATGTTTATAAAATTAATTTCGTTCACATAGACCCGTAGAATTGTCTGTCGTCTCAATACCTGGATAAGAAAATATTCATAGAAAAATTCAATTGTCTTATTAGGAAAAACCAGAGTCTCTAAAAAGACAAAACAATGTGACTGATATTTGAAGTTTTTTTTATGTTTTCTGGATATTATTGATGATCTTTGTAGAATATATCATGATTATCTAATCCAATCACCATGTTTACATGTTAGAGAATGAAGGTCCACAGGAATAATAGTTGTGAAAAAAATATCAAGGAACTAAAGTGAAGAATAATTAGTTCACCTTTTATTATGCAGTCCTCTACAAGAGAGGTGCTTTAAATATATATTTGAATACACCAAATGAGATACCCATCGAAATAATCCCCCACCCCAACCTGTCACATAATTGAACTGTGTTCCGTATCACCATGGGATTATGACAAGAACCCGACATAAAAAACAACCATTGGGAATGTTTTTTTCCAACTGATAGAATAAATCATTAAATATATATATATATATATATATATTCACAGTAGGATGAAACAGTGTAAGAGAACATTACGAAATATATAAATCATAAAAAATAAAACAGTGGAAGTGATACAAGCCAAAATTAGCTAAATAAACTCCATGGTATGAGCCCAATAATAATGGTAAAAATCTAATATGATCAATATATACTCCTTGAGAATAACAAACAACATCTATATATCTCACCACCACCAACCCAAATCTATTGAGAAAACCCTCGCTACCTCACTACGACACCTTTTATTTCTCTGAATCGAATGAAATAACATGTTCAACCAACCATCAAAGGGGTGCATAGGGTGTGATCTAAAAGGTTCTGTAGGATTCATCCCCGGTTTTCAATTAGATTTCATTATTCAAAAATCCAAACATGCTAAAATTTAAAGAAAACAAGGAATCATAATTATTTTAGTTGTTTTTATAAAAGAACAATGGTACAAAAAATCACTTTTTTCATAAATGAATGTAATTGAAGTAAAAAACTTTCAAATATTATAACATATATCAAATTAGTTAATAAAATAAACTCTTTGTAACTAAAAATAATAGGTAACATCACCTCCAGGGTCACTATACGTTTTGATTGTATACTTCTCATACCACAATAACTAAGTATTTCAGACTCATGCCCGTGGAAAATAGTCCGGAAGAGAAGAGGAATGACCCCAACAATGTAATGATCATGTCTCAAAAATTACAGGCCATTGGAGAAGAGGAACAAACTGTTAGAACCCCCCCCCCCTAAAAAAATAAGGGGATGGTGGCCCTAACATACACCTTCAACCTAAGTATTGAATGATTCACATGTGATACATTTTCCAAACCATTTTATCAAATCCCTAGTTGAATGAAATTTCACAAACCCTTTTCACAATATTTGTAAAGCACCCATTATCTTTTTACCAAAATATGGGGGAAACCATATTAAAAAAAACCATTTCCACACACTGACACATAAATCAATCAACTAACCATACCATTTTGTTTGAAAAATAATTTATAAAAGTAGATAAATCAGCGTTTATCCAACATAGGCTAGATATGGAACCACTTACCTCAAACTGGGTTCACACAAGGAAGCAACTGAATACACAACCACCAGATGGAATGAATATTAACAAATAGAGTCCCAAAATATGATTCCCACACTTCATAATAATATTACATAATAACTAATTTTGACCGAGTTGTTAGGTTATACATACATTGATAATTCAAACCTACACACCATAATTAAGAAAGGTATGGACTCCATAAGAATAACACACATCATATCTAGAAAGGATCAAGAAGAATATCTCCATAAGATCAACAGATCAATAAATGTAGTATTATTAAAATTCTATAAACTATAGAAATGATGATGATAAATGTTCACTTAACCAGATAGACGTAGTGAATCGTCCTTGACTATAGATTTTCAAACAAATAAACTAAATAAAAGATAATGTATCCAAAATATCATGGGATATATCCTAAGATTTTATAGAGAATCCCAATCATTAAATAAAATGATTTTTATAGACACAGAATAGTTAAAATATCTAACCCCAGAGCACTCATGAAGTGAAACCATTTTGGAACATGAATGTAATGATTTATAAGATGCACTAAAAAATTAACCGACTCGCATTAAAAATAAATCAAATAGATCATTTCATGATGTGAACCAGTTCATAGATTTTAAACATTTTAGGATGTGAACCAGTTCATCGCATCATTCTAAAAACATATTCATTTCGTGTAACCAGTGCATGACACGAATGTGTCCAGCATGTATTTTACATCAAGAATTATATAGGATAAACCTAAACCACCTCTAACTCTTTACAAACCCACGGATTTCCCTTCAATGAATTTGATACATACACACCCATAATCTATTAATTAAAAAACATGAATCCCCAAACATGAGGTATCATTCCCCAAAAATGATCTTCATCTTCCAAATGCCTGAGATGCACCCGAATAAAAATTGAAATGAATAGAGGGTGTATAAAAAGACTAAAGGAAAGTTATAAGATATTTAAATCTTTCAAAAAAATAATATTCATCCTAGTTATTTCAAATGGAATAATTGCGATCTATAAATAGGTGAGGCCAATGCTCCCTCATTGATGATACAAACTATAATGTATCATGAAGATCTAACCAATGTATCCACAACACATAAACTAATGGGATTGACATTCCATGAATCACGTTAACCTAAGAATAAATTATCTCCATTAGATACTCTAAAATAGAAACATATGGATCTAACTCAAATTCATCCAAACTCAAAACATGTGAGGGATCATGATAATAGTTCCTGTGGTGAGATTTGTGGAAAATATAATTCATTCTCATTAACATAACTAGAAATGATATCTGATAACAATCATAACCAAGTTTTTTAGTATACTCAAATGGTCAAACAAATACCTGATCCATGTTACCCTATTTTCTAAGAGAACTATGACCCAACTAAATTCAAAATATCAATAAAACATGTTCATCGATGGAAAAGTACAAAAACAATTAGACGATCCAAAAACAATTTCAGCCGAATATGAGCTTTAACTAGATGTTGATGTATATTTTGAATCATTGAAAATATCTACCAAATAAGACTCAGTCCTACCAATGTGGACTCACCCACCACTAAGTACCAAAAAATTGACCTGTTTAAGAAACCATATAAATGCTTAATGGGATCCATTCTGATCAATGAATAATAACAATTATTATAAAAAAATTCAAAAATTCAAAGATGTATATCCAATCATCCACAAAAATCCTACATGTATTCATGGATAATATTCTCTAGGAATTGAATAGAATGCTCTATCTAACCATATTTCAGTAGATGGTCTGTTATACTAAACAAAACTAGAGTCCCCATAGCCCTTTGATGAATTTTCTCAAACTCTGTGGTAAACCTATGAACCCTATCCAAATAATGGTAGAGGGAACCAAATTTAACCTCTCAATATCTAAAAGATATACCATACATAGGTATTAAACATTATTGGAGACCCTGATTAGAATGAAAATAGTTAAATTGATGAACCATTAAACCACATACTCGATAGCATTCATCCCTCAAGGATTCCATTGTAATCCAAGAAAAATTTCAACTGACACCTCATCCCATTTTCAATACCACACTGGGAGAGGACTGAGAAGACAATAATGTTTCAGATTCTATACCTTTAACTTTTTTTAGGTGTAACAACATGGAACGTAATCTCAAATTTCATAATTTATAGCCATCAACTAGAATCCCCATCTTATTTCATGACACTTCTCAATAGTTTGTAGATGAAAACCCTTTGAATAACTAAGATAGTCAAACAAAACTGATCTGCTCAAAATTTTTGGAAGATGAATGAGTCACCAAAACATAGAATACCATTTAATGGGAGAAACAAATCAAAAAACAATATTCCCACAAAATTTTTTTCCAAAATTTATCAAAACACATCATCCTACTAATGAACTTATACAATAGACTTATAGAATGTTGATGAAAACTAAACACTGGTCAGAACCATACATGAAAAATACTACTTAATGTTATGATGAAACTATTTTAAGACTATCATAAGAATCCACTCCTTTGATATAAATACAGCCTATGATGGTACATTTCTAATGACAACATCGGTGAAGACATTCCCTTTCTCTGGGTGTAGGTGAGGTCAAAGTAAAACATCTGAAGTTTTTCCAACCCCATATCTTCCTAATATTCACGACCTCAAATAAAATATATATATCAAACTATTTCTATACGATAATACTATGATCCTCTCCCCAAATAGATAGTTACACAAACACTTATGTGCATGAATAACTGTGGAAATCTATAAATCATTAGTGGGGAATATTCATTAACAATTCCATATCTAATAAGAGTTATAAGGAACAACAAGATAATCCTAGAAAAGCATGCAACCCTTACTATCACCAGAAGCATCTCAGTACACCACATACCCCTTACTAGGATTAGGTATGATCAAAATTTTAGACGATTTTAGAATTAATTTAAACTCATCAATAGTAGAATGTTATTTTTCATCCCATATGAATTTCACCACATTCTTAGTATGATTATTCAATGTTTATACGAACTTCCAGAAATAATTTATGGTCAGTTAATAGTATCTAGTAATGATATAGAATCTCTAAATATGGAAGCCATTCCATTTCCTCTCCCATGGAAATAAAATCATTACCTTATCAAAATAAAATGATATGTCATGCTCCATTAAAATGTCACCAATGAACAAATTTTCCTAGATACTAAATCAACATTTTGAAAATCAGTATATGTTAATGGTGATTCTACATGATTTCAAATACCATACTCATATTGTACTCATGCTCGCACCCAGACCTAGATTGAACAAAAATAATTTCCGGGGAAACTACTAAAAAAGTATCAAGATACTAATGAAATATTTTTCTTATAAAATCCATAGAACATATATGAGGTTTATTCAGTCAAAAATGCATCACAAGTAATATATAATGGATACTCTATTTCTGGAATGTCATCTTCAGTATATCAGACTTTAGAACAATGAGCTGAAGATAACATAATATATTATTGATCATAAAAACCCTCTTTTACAACATTAGTGGGTTTAACATGGCATAAAAATATTGTAAAGGATACTCATTACTAACATTCACATGATTATACATTTTATTATCCACAAACAATCAGAGTGAATCATCATCCTTATTAGAAGAGAACACATGGGTTGTCCATGCTGAAACAACAATTTGAAGGAAACATTTCCCCACCAGACCATCTGACTAAATCATAATCACTTTGAGATCCACTAGTGTCTTATGATATAACAATATTGAAACTATATTCATCCATTTCACTAGATCAGTTATAAACACCACCTCCTTCTCTAGAGGAAGAAAGGTGAATTCATTTTAAGAAACATTTTGAATGTCCCAGACAATAGTTAAAAGATAAAATAGATAAGAAATGTCACTAGGATAAACTATTATAGAAGAAAAAACTCTTAAGCTCTAGGTGGGAAGATCCTACATGACCAGACCATAGCTCTCAATCTCCCTGAGACACCAGAGAGCTCCCATAACCAAAAAAGAAAAAAAAATGATTTAAATCAATCATATAATGTTGATAAATATTCAAATATATCCATATAATGATGTCCACCAAATCAATATCAATTATGATGAAATCCAAGACAAAGTCTCCATCATTTGTCGATATCTAAAAAGAAGAACACCAAAACCCCTATTATTTTCACTTCTATAGAGGTGTCACTAAATCCATAAAAAGGACATGATATATGTCTGAAGTTTAATCATATCAACAAATAGGATGAAATTAAATGATGGGAGTAAATATTATAAAATAAAATAGCCGATTCATATGATTAAATAAAGAAAGAACATGTCATTATCACTAGGCTCATGTTAAACTCTAACATAAATTCTTCTACTAGGTGAATGAAAATCACTCTAGAAGCCAATGGTGGTATCCTTACAGTCCATGTAGTATATTAATACACTATATCATCCTTTGTAGAAAACGATCTGTAAACATAATGAGTTATATACATTGACTGAAAAAATAATTGAAAATGTTCATAGATTCGAAAACCATTTCAAATCTTTGTAGGCATAGGAAAAGAACATCATGTGTCTCTAACCATTACATATTAATAGAAATTCAAGTAAAACTACTTTCTATAAATGATAGTGCAGAGCATTCTCATTTCCAGTCACTAACTCCACCAACACAGTGATTCTCATGGAACTTCCTCTTCATTCTCAATGTGCCAATGATGCTATCATTCCATAGAATAGAAGGGGAAGAATGTTCGACCATGAACTCTATATTTGTATCATCCATAATATCTCTATCTAACTTTTTTTGTAGAGGTGTAAGGATTTAGAATAAATACATGTGATACGATTTCCATTTTCAAACATTCTAGGTTCTTATGATCCATCATGAGATCATTCTTTACTACTTTCCAGGAAAAATTAACCAGATATTTGAACCAATTGGTGTACACCAACACTAGATTCTTCCCTACTAAAATGAGAGGATCTCTAGAGAATCTTACATCATCAAATACTATACACATAACTACTTGAAGAAGAGTGTCCAGAGTCCCTTCCAATCCAAGACAGAATGACTATATTCGTGTACCATGGAATCCGATCATCAATTATAGGGACCCATGAGTATTAACACTTCATAAATCACCATGATATTCTCACGTGTATCCATGATATCAAAGATTGGATTGATCTTGTCATGTCCGTTCTCTTACTCATGTAGTTCATTTATAACTCTAAGGGATGTCACTAATCATATAATAACTCCCATGATCTATCCTTTTCTCCTGAAGTTCTAAGATATAATCCCAAAAATTGTGTTATGAACATAAAATACATTTCAGTCCATGAAAAAAACTACTCAAAATATATTATCTATAAAATTTGGATTCAAAGGTGGGTTCCCTTGTGGATCGTCCATTGTACTCTCCTGTAGAACCTGTGTAACTTGTCTCAAAGGCATATAAAAACACATTGGAATCTATAGAATCTATAATGTTATTAAAAAATATTAGTTCAAAAAATAATACCATAAAAAAATACATTAAGATCACTAAGTAAAAATAGGAGACACACATTATAAAATACCATGGTAACTTGAGTATTATCCTGGAAATAGCTGGCCACGTACTCGCAATAACCTACCACTCATGTCATGACAATCATTTCTTCAGTCATTACAATTCCCAAAACTAATCACCAAAAATCCACTTGATTCTAAAATTAAATTATCTGACCTAGATACCCCCCCAAATGATTACCTGACCTAACCCATCACATGTCTGAAGTGTATTCCAGATCCCCATAGAATTCAATCTATCACCTGTGTATCAATATAAACTATATGGACATATTACTCCCAATTTGGAGTTAAAAAAAACGAAAATATATACATAATAAGAAGAAAAAATAGATTTTAAAATTATGAAATATATTCCATAGAAAATTGAAATAGAAAATTAGATAGAACCCAAATAAAGATAACAAAATCTACGGTTCGAGTCCATAAAATGGACAAACCCATGATGAGAAACATCTCTCCATGTGATAAGTTGATAATTACTAGATATCTCACCACCAAATACCCAACACATTTGATAGGAACCTTCCCACATCACCGAGTCTCATTTCTTTTTCATAGATTGAAATACATTAAAAGGACTAAATAATTCCTAATAGATGTGTAGGGTGTGAGATAATGGGCCTAATGGAATCCCACCCAAGTGTTCTATTACATTTATCTATAAAAAAACCAAAACATGACCAAATTTAAATGAAAAAATTAATGATAATGATTTAATTAGTTTTTATATAAAAATATAGTAAATCGTTCCCCTTTTCCACATATTCAAATAATCCATGTAAAAACAGTTCAAATCAAATCACATATATCAAAGGAGTTAATCAAGTACATGCTATATAAATCAAAATCATAGGCATCACCATTCTCTGGATCAATAAGGACTAAGATTGTATACTACTCATTTCACAATCAATTACAAGTGTCCAATCATGTCCTTATAGCATAGGCCTATGATGTATTGGATCACTCCATGTGTTAATCCGCTAACGTTGTCAATATCATTACACTAGGACAATGGGCCTAGGGAGAAGAGGAACACCCCATGAGTGAACTACCCCAAAATACATTGATGATTTACCAAAGCTACACCCTCCACCTATTTTACCTTGGATTCCCATATTTTATATTTTTCATATAATTTCATCAAAACCCAGCTTGAAATCCATTTCAAAAACCCATTTCATAATACATTGAATGAACCCAATTCCCTTTTAAATCAATAAGGAGGAAAATATTAAACAAACTATTTAATACACAGAAAAATCAATAAAAAAATCATGCCATATTAGTATATAAAACTTGAAAATCAAGGTTCATCTAACAAATTCTAGAGCCAGAACCACCTACCTCGAACTCAAGTCACATGCGACTGAAACTGGATCTAAACACATTGGATGAAATGAAGAAGAAAAAATGGAGGACATACCTACAATTCCCACACCTCATAATCTTATTGTTTATTAACTGTGTTTGGTATATTGTTTACGTAAAAAAAACCTCATAGAAATAACACCCACCGTGCCAAAACTAATAAAGGATTGGACCTTGTAAACTGATCATAGAATGCATCGAGATTTGATCAAGAAGAAAATTATTGTAAGATAAAAATATTTTTAAATCAATTTAATAGTGAATCTTCTACTAATGTAAATGAAGAATAAAAAAGATCACTTACCATAGGAGACGTAGTGTATCCACCACAATGATTAATTGAAAAACAAAACATTTTAAAATGTGAAAAGGCACCAAAAATAAAATGGTAGTTATCTTACTTTATGAAAGAGAAGCCTTTAAATATGATGAAAATAAAATCATACATGTATTATGGATAAAACCACTAGCCCGAATCCATTCACGATGAAAAACCCCTAGTGATATATATTTCATGATTTACAAGATACAACCAAAAAGGAATCACCTTAGATTAAAAATTAATCTGATTGAACTTTTTGTGACAAGAACCAGTTTCATGATATATAAAATTTTCACACTCTGAACAAGTTCATAGAATCATCCCAGAAACAGATTTAGTTTAATTAACTTGGTCACAATGTGAATGTGTTCAACATGTAGTTCATAGTCCAGATTCTATAGCAAAACCCCAAACCACTATTTAAGAATTCTAAATCCATACAGAACCCTGATAATTCATTCATACATTTTCACAAATAACATTTATTTATACAAACATACATCCCCAATCATTAGTCCATTTTCCTCGACAAACAAACTTTATCCTCTAAAGTCCCAAAACAAACATAGAAAAACGAAATAAAAATAGAATTTATATAATAAATGAAGGCATATACCAAGATATTACCTATAGTGACGCATTGAAGACTGTATGGTGATACATTCTCATGTTGAATGATATGGTGATAGCTTATAACCCTCAACAATGGAAGGTTCATGATAAAATTTACCCAACACATGATTTAGGGTTAGCCACAATATTTTTTGTATTAATTATGTGGAAGAAATATAATTATGGATAAATGTGTTGAATATATCTATATATATATATTGATCATAAAATATTAAATTATATATTTAGAGAAGAATAAGTTGATTATGAAATATAAAATATGGTTAGATATGATTAATTATATGACTACACAGTACATTACCACACTCTGAAAGGGAATAATGTGGCTTATGCATTGAGTTGAAGGGATCATGCTAACTTATCCATGATAAGGATAAAAAAAGATCCAATATTTATGTATATTTAATTGATAGATCATGAATTATTAATATAAGGTGATAAATCATATCTTCCTCAATTAAGTGTTCAAACACCAATCAAAGTGAATATTAGAGAGGGTGAGAAGGAAGATGTTGATAAATAGATGAAGGTGATAGATGTTACTAAGTATAAAAATCATTGTGATGTTACTATAAGGTTAAATAACGTTGTATCTATTCCATATATAGAAAATTTAAATAATGAGCTATTGGATTAGGATCATTGTTCATCATTCTTTATTCATCTTAGAAGTACAATTTTTTTTAGTGATTTGAAATAGTATTTCAAGTGGGAAAATATTAAGATATATATTGTAGAGTTTGTATCTTGATTCGTGGAAGGTCAGTAATTTTATGTCGAGGAAAAAAACTGTAAGTGTATGTTATAACCATTACCCTATACTAAAATGTAAATGGGAAAATATCACCATTGATTTTCCCATCACATTACCCAAAATATCTAAATGCGACAATGTTATCTGCGTTATAGTTGGTTGACATAAAAAAATTTCAAACATCATTCTTATCAAATAATATTTCACTATCAATCTACTTCTGAAAAAAAATTATGGATGTAGAATAGTTTCATGTAGTACCACCTTCTATTGTATCTTATTGAGAGCTATGGTTTAGCACATTGTTTTGGTGATGTCTTTTGTGGGATGTGGATATGAATTTTAGTTTCAGCACGATGTATCACCCTCAAATTGTTGGTAAATCAGAGGGAACCATTAGAACCATAGATGATATTTTGAGGTATTTTTCAATATATTTAGAAGGTTTTGAGGGTAAAAACATTACACTAGTATAGTATTCATAAAATAATAGCATTCATTCCAGAATTCAGATTTATATTTACAAAACACTCGGTAGAAAGAAGTGTATAAATCTAATGTGTTGTGTAGATGATGGAAAAGAAAGATATTGGGACCTACCCTAGATGATAGAATGATAACGGAATTCATATGCATTCAACAACTCATCAATCTTTCTCAGAGTTGATTAAAATGAATGGCTGACAATGGTCGATGTGATCTAGAATTTGATGTTTTTTGATAAGGGGTTTAACAAGATTTTTTCATTTAATAATGTAATAAAATTATAGGATAAAGAAAAGATGAGACCTAGGTATATCTGCATATCAAGATAATTTATTGAAAACGGATGTTTTCTTATCGCTTGGCACTTCCACTAAACCTCTCTTTAGACTTCAATATCTTTCATGTATCTCTCCTAATTATGTAGAGACCCTATCCATCACATGTAATCAACTAACATGTAAAATCAATAGAAAATGATCTTTCCTATGAATAAAAACTGGGTCATATTCTAATCATATAATTAATGTTCAATAAAACAAGACCACCCACCAGGTAATTATTTTTTAGTGAAACTGCTAACTTGAAGAAGATATTCGGAAACTTAAGGATATAATGATGTATAAGTATCCTACATTATTTTTTACAATGTGATAGAATTTTTATGGTGATAGTAATTTTGATGGGCTGTAGAATGTAACACCACTTGTTTTTTGAAATTTATTTGATAGTTTATAGTACACACAACACTATGTTTCAATAAACCATAATATATGTTTAATATTATTTAAACATAAACATTAAAAAACATGAATTTAATTTCCTGATATTAAGAGGAATATCCACAATTTTAAATTTTTTTATAAATTTTTTATATAAATATAAAACACTAATAAATAAGTACTTTTTTTCTAATATCTTTATAAACATTATATAGACATTATCCTTATAATTTTTATTTTCATTTCATTTGTTGAACACACACTAAAATTAATATTTTCAAATTTAATAAAATTTATTTATAAAATGTACATAATTTTCTAAATAAACTATTTAAATTTTTCAATGATTTCATTTTTTTGAATTTTCTAAAAAGATAAGTTTTTCAATGAATATTTAAAAATATAGTATTTTATTGAACAAAACCTTTTCGTTGAAAATATTTTTAAATGTTAATTGTTATTTAATGATGGTTTAAAACAGAAAATATTTAAATTATATTATTGGTAATCAATTTTACAAAAATTGTAATAGATTTATTGTTGAATATTGATGTGAAATATTTATATACACTGGAAAATGTTTGTTTGGAAAACTATTTTTTCATCACTTCTACAGGAACAATTTTAAATTAAATTATTACAATTATATATTTGGAATAATGAAAAATGGTTTTAATAGTTGGAATCGTACACATTAATTTTATGTAATAAGATAAACCTAATTTTTTGTCATAATTAATCTAATAAATAGTGAAAAATAATTTTTCTGGTTAATGTTAAAATAGGTTTACTATGGATTAATCTAAAACGTTAGTGGTTAAAATGAACTAGAAAATTATCTAAATCTCATTAGATGGACATATTTTGGTCTAATATAATCAATGTTCAATGAATGATTTATTATTGTGTCATGTAACTTGTTTAAAATAGGGTTAATGTATTTACTTTTCAAAAATTCCATGTTTATCCTCTCCCAAACATCCTTTTGACAATAAAAAAGTCTTTTGTTTCTGGAAATACATACCCAAATATCATCTTTAGTACCCTACGAATATCCTAGAGGATTTATATTTATTAGTAAACACTCATAATGAGGCATTCATTGGATACATAAGGAGTATTTCTGAAGAATAGGATGTACGAATGCGTATGATGAAAATAGGGTACATGGGAGGTTATCCCAATCCCCAAAAAGGGTACATGAGAGGTAATCCCAAGTCTAAAAATTAGTACATTATGGGTTATTTGAAACATAAAATAGGGTACATGGGAGATTATCTCGTCACCAAATGAGGGTACACATGAGGTTATTCCATGCTTGAAGTGGGTACGTAGGTGGTTAGACCAAGTCTAACATTCTATAAATGCCTTGGTGTGCAGCGTGGATAGAATATTTTATATTCTTATGTTTATTCCATAAATCTGTGTCTCATGATAATGTCATACTCTCATGCTTTATATTAATTGGTTGCATTAAAATCAATTTCTTATAAACTACCATGATTTATTCCACGATTCAACTTAATTATTTCTAATGTGAATGGTATGGTTTTCAAATTTATTGATCATGTTCTCATCCATTTTTTATCATTTTATAGTATTTGATAATTAATATCTCCCATTATTAACCTTAATAATCATTTTACCTCACCCATTCTAATGTTTTATTTCCCCATGTTATGAGAAATTGTTTTTCTAAGAAGGGTTCTCATTATGAATAACATAGTGGGATATGATGTAGTTCACTCATAAACTCATTGTTTATGTATGCATGTATCCAAAGGCACTAGAACAATATAATTATTTCATGTATAATTATTTTATTTAATGAATATTCATTTATAAATATATGGAACCTATTTATGAAATGTGTAGGTCACTATAAAAAGTAATTACACACATATAAATAATTAGAAACTACAATAATACACATAGGAACCTTGAATATTGGTATCGTGATTAAAAATATAAATGATTTACCAAAAAACATTGTTTTATACATTTGGATTACTAAATATAATCACTTCTATAAAAATGAATTATTTAATATGATATAAAATTAAATTAATAACACCATCACATCCTATAATAATCTATTAGTATAAGTCCACCAACAACACTCTTGATATTCAACTTGTGGGTTCTATCCAGAAATAATATTTTCATCGATGGTCATTACATATACTCATTTTACATATAATCCATAATGTTTTGATTATAATTCTCTCTTTATAACCTCAAGAATAAGAATTGTGTCATCCCATGAAAACACTCAATATTTTTTGTGCAATTATCTAATTATTCTATGAAATAGAAATATACTTTTTTAAGCAGTATAACTATTTTTAATGAAACCAATTGATAATTATCTTTGTGTAGATAAAACAAATAACTTCAATTTACACAAAATTCAAACTACATTATGATATCTATAATTTATATTAGTTAATATTGATAATTATTTCACTCAGTTATTTACCCATATATAAGGAAACATTTTCCCAAAATCCTTTAAATTCCATCATATATCATTTAAATTCCCTTACAGAATGATTCCACTATTAAAAGTAAAAGTATATGAAAAAGTAAATTTTATTGAGATTCATATTTCATGTAGAGAATAACATCAAGAAAAATGTTTGGATAAGAATTAAATCAATTGAATTATACCTAATACAATTATCACAACCCTCTATTCCATTAATATAATTATGTTTAAGAAACTTAAGGTCCTTATATCCATAAAAATATACTAATGAAAAAAATGAGTCATCATCAACATATATGATTTTTCTTATTACAAAAGTATCATAAATAAAATATGTATAAAAAAAATTATGCTCTAATATTTTTTAATATATTTCACACAGCATGATGTGGGATGTGTTTATCCCATATGATTTTACATAATCCACATGAATAGTATCCATGAAATTTTTTCTACTCTATTGTGGTAAATACTATACCTAAATTTAAATCAATAATATGAGTTCATATTAAAATATTTACTGTAAATATAAAAAAATCTTTTATATTATTTAAATGACTCCTGTAAATCTAATGTCTCTTATTGTGATTTTTTAATTGGATGATATATTCCTTGAGTATTATTTGCAATATTACTCTACTCCTTCATTTTATACATCTCAAGAAAATAATTTTTCTTATATTTAATATACATAATATTTTATCCCCCAAACACGCTTTTTATAATACTTCACACCTTTACATCATTAAATTTTGAAATCTGTTTTTCCTTTAAAACAGAATTAACAATTATTTAATTTAATCAGAAGCATATAGTTTCCCATAAAATTCATGAAAAAAAATTTAATATACTAGGGGATCCATTAACCTCCACATTTTAGGATTTCAAAAAACATTAATTTATTTGTCATCATTGAGGGAATGTATCAATGTCAAAAAAACTCTCTTAATATTTCCCTCTAAAACGATAATATAATAGTGTCTAAACTATGAATCTCAACCAATAAAAAAATTTCTTATATTGTAAAATATATATTTAAGAAAAAATATAAGTTATGTTAATAGATAATTGTGTAATTTATATGATATGGGGAAATTGACTAAATAAATTAGGCATCACATGTGGTTTCATCACATGATTTATCTTATGTTTCTCATTATGTAATTTATGGGGAGATTTAGGTAGGATATATGATATATGATATTTTTTTGGAATGCATTAATGATTCATTATGTTTTTATTCAATTTTATCTTGATTAATATATATTTAGTTATATTTTATTCAGGATTACTACACTTGTATATTTACCAGGTTGATTTCACTAGTATTATCACAAGGATATTAATAGGTAGATCCGCATTATCTTATAGGTAGGTAAATTATTTGTCTCATATATATCAATTGTGTACATGCATGTATAAAAACGACCATTAATATTTTCTAATATTAAATAAATTTATCTTACTCATCCTATATATTCATAAAATATACATATAATGTAAGAAGAATGCTTTCATAGAAATGGACTCTATATCATATGTTGAACTATCCCAATGTAAATTTATAAAAACAATAATCTTGTTTCAATCATATATAGAATAATACCAAACATAATCAATAGTGTTTTTATATATTTTGTAATCTTATAATCTTATTCAAAATGAATCACCAGTAGTGTACTTAGAAATCTCCTAAAAAGACATGTAATAAAAACATTTTCTAAATTAAATGATTTTAAATACTATAACCTCCCAATCATTCTCCTTTATATTTTTTTTTGAAATTTACTATGTTTTTATTTTCATCCATTTTATGTATCGGTATTATATTAGTCTATGTGATTACATGACTACATTATAACAAGGTTCTATGAATTTAAAAAATTATTAATTGATTTGGGGTGACATAATTCTAATATTCATAGAGAAAATTTATTCTCCTCGTTTGGAAAATCGATTATTTTTGTCATATATTTTTCTCCTTAAAAATAACTTTTAGACCCTTTTTAAAAGAAACATGCACATCGTAGTCATTATTTTCACACTCTCTATCACTATCCAATATGGATTCTTTACTATATCTACATGGAAAAGTAGTCGCATTAATAGGCTTGTCATAATTTTCATAAACATTCACTATTTAATCAAATATTGTATTATACCCTTCACCCACTATATTTTTTTACTTCTTATTATCATGTTGAGTCTCTGATTAAATAATAATTAAGTAATATTATTAAAAAGGAATCCAGCGAATATACTCCCATATCCTCCATTTCCATATTTTCGATTATTCCCATTATTAACAAATATTCAACACTTACTCTAAAATACGATGTAATACTCTACTAAAAGCATTCTCTTAAACTATTATTCATATGGATTCACTGGATCTAATGAAAAAATATATTCTATATTGTTGATGATCACATCAATCATAATAACCTCTTTCTAATTTTAAATTTAAAATTCACTAGATGTTACTACTGTTTACTCATATTGTTTTAAGTTTTATATCACAATTACACCACCCCATTATATTAATGTGTCCTTAAAATAACCACCTAATTCAAAATCCCATGAGACAATATATATATACTTATCCATTATGTGTTTGATGAAATCTATTCAATTATCCAACATAATTACATTGATCATACGTCCAATTTTATTCACATAAAATCATTTGATTTCTATTATGATAATTAGAGACTCTAAAATTATGGAATATGTGTATAATATAACCTATTCTGCTATAATAATCCACAAATATTAGATAATATATTTCACCATTATTACCATTATGTATTCTAATTAACACAGAATAAAATGAACCATATTAAGTACATTTATATCAATCCAATTTTTATGAATTTAAGACATCATGATCATATTACCTTAATAAAATGATTTAAATATGTTATCTGTTTCTCCACTCCAATATGGCACATCAAAAAAAATAAATCAAATTGTTTATTTCTCTATGATTTATTTCTTTAGGAGACCCTAGATTATGTTTAACAGCATAATCTCATCATATTTGTACAAAATAAAAACTCAATCATCTCCATGTAACTTATATATATTCCAACAACTTCATCCCTTAATGAACAAATTCACATCATTTTTTGATCAATAAATTAATTAGAATGATGTTCATATAATTTTTTTACATACATAACTAAGTAAAACATTAATTATTTTGTTTTAATCCTTCCTATAAAAAAATATTTGTGTTATAAATAATATTTCCCAAATAATTTCTCAATCTAATTATTCATGTTAATTATATTTCAATACCATTTGAAAACATTAAAGTATAATTCAAATATTATTCAACATTTCAAAAAAATAATAATTTTTAAACATGTTTAAAAAACCGAACATTCACATATCCATTTAGCATCATTTTAACATGATTTTAAATTTTCATTAATTATATGATCTATCTTCTGTATTTTTATTATTCTTACCTCCTTCCATTATAAAACATGTTCTAAGGGTTTTTAAATTAGCATATATATCTTAGATTTAAATAATAATAATTCATGTTAATATATAAAAACAAATTGGTTAAATAGTTTAATAATATTAATCAATTAATTAGTCAAATTCATTAATAAGTACAAGATCAATATTAAATTATTCTCTATATCCTCTTAGAAATACTTTTTTTACCCAAATATGTACATGATTAAAATGAATTGATTATAATTTTTAATTTATGTTTTGGAATCATAATTAAATTTGAAAATTTTTAACTTATCTAAAAAGTCATGTATTGTATCAATAAATATAAAAATAATAAAACCATTTTATTTTATAGTAATTCTTCAAAATAATTAGAATTATTTTACTACCATCAACCTCTTCATTGTAATCATGAAATTTATATCTGTATATTTATTTTTTGACTTTTATAGATCATATCCTAATCTATATTTAATCACCATGGAATACATATATCCATTAATATAATCACCTCACCTCATACATTCCTTTCTCTAAAATTTTTTTTTGTCAATTGGAATTTGAAATAATGAGACATTTATTATTTGTGTGTGTTTTGGTTTCATAATACATCATTTATTTATTAGTTAATACCTTATATTTCATCATTAATGCTCTTCAATTTATTCCTTATCCTAGTCTAGTATTACCATCAATGATATTTTCATGCACCCATATTTCACATGGATATTGAAAATGCATTGAAAACCTATGTTATCATCGAAATAATCCAATTCATCTTCAATGGAATTCATCTTTTCTTCCATTTTATAAAACATATTCGGTTACTCTATAATTACATCATTACCCATTTTTAAATTAGATCTCTAGTTATCAATAATCTTCAAGGAAAATGTAATATTTTTTCCTATTTTAATAATAATAATATATTTCTATTAAGTTTCAATATCATCAGTTTAATTATAATATGGATCCAAATTTCTATTATATTATTATATTTATTCTCTTATATTCAATTAAATATTTCTATATACCATCTATCGTTAACAAACTCATACTAATTTTTATGAAAACACATAGGGTTTCTATATAATACACATAAAGAGATATGATAAAATGAAAATTTTCCCACATATAATGATAAGTATGAAATTATCCCTAACGAATTTATAAATATTAGAAACTAACTTACCATATTATTATGTAGTGAAGTAATAATATATTTTATGTACCCACTAGATCGATCGTTTCATTGATTAATAAATCTATAAATATTTATTATATTGTATTTGTTGTGGGAATATATTCGGATTCCTTGGTTAGAACAAATTGAATGATATTATAGTCTACCATGACATACCCATAGGATGATGGGGTAGGATGAAGATCTTCCCACAAATTTTGAAAAAAATAACCTCTCCTTGATGGATATTGTTAAATAAAGTACAGATCACCCACATAGTTGATTGATATATGATATATCCTATGAGAGTCTGTACATTATTTATATTTTATGGAAATTAGTGTTCCTATAAAAAACACTTATTTCATTAAGAAGGTATTAATACATGTTAACTTAAATAGTGTATGAATTACTAAATCATATTTCAATTAATGAATTTATAAAATCTAAATTATCCTCATATTATTGGTGAGATAATTGAGAAGTATTTTATAACATTTGGAAAAATAGAATAAAGGAAATAAAAAACAATGATATGATCCATTAAAACACATACCCCTAAAAATGGCCTTATCCATTGAATAACAAGTAATAATTCATTTTCATTTGATTTAGTGGTTTTTTATGATTATTATAATGGTTAGGAATTATCCATGAACTTGTATACAAATGAAGTTGCATCACTTTCAATTATTTAACAATATAATTAAAATTTTATTACCCATAATAATAATATTATCAATTATTTATAATACCACTAATCTCTATTGGAGAATCCCCAACTATTGCCATCTCATCATCAATCAACATGAACTAAAAATAAACAAATTTATTATCATCTATAAATTCATCATCTTATTCATTCCCTAGTAGAGATATATTAATATATATACAAGTATTTATGCTTTAGGAAATTGGAGTGACTATAGATCATCACTTCCTTTACATGAGTGGCACCTTTTTTCATACTTAAAGGAGTTATATATACTTATACATGTTAGCAAACATAATTAAATGAACAAATAAAATTACAAAATAAAAATTTCAATAATTTTTATGAATATCCCCTTACATTTTCTAAATTTATATAAATTTTCCATTTTTCACATTCACTCATCCAATTTAAAAATTAAATCATATCTTCAAAACAATATTAACAAACATTATCTCATATAAAATACACATTACATTAGATATAGTTATCTTCTATTAGACTCTTATTAACAATATATTAGTTTTATAGATATTACGGTTCCTGTATGAGGTATATTAAGACAAAAAATAAATTACCTTTCATAAAAATGTTTAAAAATTGCATTTTCTTCACAATTTAATTGAAAAAAACTAATCTAAATCCAATAATAACATCTCCCCCTTACAATATTTTAAAAAAAACATATAGTTATAAAAATAAATGATGTTTTTGTGTTGGTTTTTATTCATTATATTATTGAATATTGATATAATTGGAATATAGCAGATTTATCAAATAAAATACTTCTTCACCCCCTACAAATATGAATGATCTACTATATCAAATTATTAATGGAATGGTGATACCACAAAAAATCTTATCATGTAAATTTTGACTTCAATACTCTATGTTTTTGTGGGTTAACTAGTGTATAATATTTTTTATTTTATAAAATGTTTTCAGGGATTTCCATAAATGTTTTTTTATATTTTATCATGTAGGTTATACTCAAAAAAATTATTGGGTTGTAAAATATAATTTATCATTTAAAATAAGTTACATGCACAAATATCAGAAAAACCATTAGAAAATTTTATGTTCATTTCAAATAAAATATTCTTTTTATAATGTTATTATAAAATATATATCACTATTAATAAATATTATATATATATATATAATTGGTTTGAAAGTGTGATTGTCTAACAAATTTCTATAATTGTGTACATATTTCCCTAATTTTAATTTTTACAACCTGTTAAATTTTTTTATTTTTTCCTCCATAAGTGACACAATTAACATTTTTTTTCATGGTTATTCATTTTATAGAATGTATTATAATCAATTTTTACCTTCAGTTCCATATTTTATCCTAAATAAAAAAAATAAGGAATAAGGAGGGTTATATTTTATTATAATATTTGATAGTGAGTTTGATAGTTTCATCTAAACAAATGACAATCTTTCCTTAAAACCTAATCATTTTGTTTCCTATCAACAGTATTAATAGCATAATTACTCATATTTTTATATTGAAATCCAATATTATTTGATGTAGTTTTATCTTTCTCATTTATAATGTTATTTGTTTCATTTTCCTATATCAACTATTTCATTCACTCTACTAGGTCTGGATGAAATTTCATACAATCTATTCTTCCATCACTATTCTAAAACAAACTATCACATTATTTTAATTGAATTTTATTATAATCATTAGTTGAAAAGTTATCATGAACATTCTCATCCTCTTTTTTACTAACATTCTTTTCATTACTTATTTTGGTTTTATACCACTTCTCAGATTCCCTAGATAATACCAAATAATCATTCCTATAATTATAAATTTTTTCATTACATGTTCAACTATATTATGTTTATTACAATTCCTTTTTTTATCCCAAGTATAATATGACAACACACATTTTCCTTTTACAACATCATTCCATCCATACCATATGAATCTACTCCGGCATGCCTATTCAGGACAATATCAACCTCATGACCTTTTATTTGATATATCATATAAACTTATCATAAACACCCATTTTATAGTAACAAAATATTATACATTACTAAAATTGGATAGTTTCATATATGAATTCATAACAATTAATGACCATATATCCCCCTTGTTTCTATACATTTCCATGTAAATGACATAATATGATACAATGGGTAATCCAAATGTCCATATCTCCCATAACAAAAATAAAAATAATGAAATGGGACATATCATCTTGAAATAAAACAGTTCTATAGTTTTTTGGGGTTTTCTTCCTTCTGTATACTCATTATTTTATCAAGAGATTAGCGATATCATTGGAATTAACATCGATTATTTCTATTAGGAAAATTATAACTCAGTTATATTTTTATTCCAATGAGATTTATGTTTATTTTTGAGACATATACTATTAAAAATAACATATCCTGTATAAAAATGAATTGACTTATATTTTAATTTGGATTTTTTCTTCTCACCTACCAAAGAATATTCTCTATTAACGTCATTAGAAATATTGAAGTATTCCATAATCCTCATTAAATCATATTTTACATCTAGAATGATTTATTGGTCTTAGATATGACTTCATCCATTTGAGTTACTTTCATCACAATATCACATACAATATTCTTAAACTCAATCGTCATTGGAATTTTTCTCTTGATAATATCAATTTATTCCAATTCATTATTGAAAATATTTTGATTAAAACTCTGTATAAATTTTTCCTCATGATTTTCACCTATTAAAACAAATTCAGAATATTCATTTAAATCATAGTGTGGTTAAGGTGTTCAATAATATTTATCTCCAATAAATATAATCTCTATAAATATCCCTCAAAATATTAATTAATGAAACTCAATGTATGTAATATAATATTAAAGTCATACTCTATCAAATTCATCCATTTTTTATATATTTCATTTGATGTGATCTACAAATTCAAATGGTTTGGTCAACAAGGTTTCATACATCTATAATTTATAGGGATGTTTCTAATTTCATAATATCAATATGAAAGTACTATGTTCATTCCATAACAAATTATTACAACCACATTTTATGTTTTATAATCATCAAAATTTAATAAAATTCATAAGGTGAACCAAATATATATACTCCTTTAACAAAGTCATACAATGATATAATTCTCATACAATGATGTTCTGGAGTATTTATCTCTGTCTTATGATCATGTTGGACACTTGAAAATAATTTCATATGGTCTGGTCAAATACATACAAAATATTCATTCTATCCATCAAAGTTAAACACTAATTTCAGAAATACAAGAATGGCCGTAAGTAAAATAATAGTCATATGTTTAGGGAATCTTCCATTTTCTATCTCCAACAAATAATTATTGACTTATTCAAATGACTAAATAATTTTTCAAACATATGCCAAGGATTCTCAAAAATTTATCCAAAATATTATATTTCAGTGTACATTCATCTACCGAAAACATTCATTGGTTTTTTAAAGATAACAACATGAATAATCACATTTATGGATTTTATAAGGAATTTTTCTCACCCTATTATCCATGCTAGAAATAAATATGACCATATTATATCCATATAGAATGGAAGAAACTGACACGTACTTAGGAAACCAAATTTAAATTAAATTATTCCCGAAATTATTTTAAATAAATAAATATATAGTATAACATTTAACAATAGGATGATGTAATATTTATCCTATGAAGAAAAGTTTTATGTATTATTACCTTGGAAATAATAGATTATACAAAATGGACAGTCATTCAAAATCATGGGATGTGTTAGATTCACATAAATTATTGAAACATAGATAAGAGTGGACTAGACCCTATATATGATTCATATCAGTTCCATTGAATACAAAAAGTTAAATATCTAATAAAAATTAATAATCATTCATTGCATCAAGAGATGTCATAACAAAGACAAAAAATTCAGACCATGATGTTTCTAACATAGACTAAATCAGTGGATCCATGTAATGAGAATAGAATATTTTTGAAACCACATGTGAATCTACCCAAACCGAGTATAGATTAAAATAGAATAGTCTATTTACATGTAAGGTAATGATATTTTAGTTTTAGGAGATCCCAAGTGATTTTGTAGACACATTAGTTTATAATGCGAGGAAATCTCACATAATATTATATTGTGGTATAAAATAATGGATAAATAAATATAAGAATAAGAATCCTATTTTCAATGAAACACTCCTTGTGTTTTGAGTTACATATGATGTATTGAGTTACAATAAATTTATTTGAGGCTGAGTAATGTATTTCATCTCTAACATTAGATTTTAACAATAAGACACTTGTATACATGGGTAGTCTTCAAGGATGAATGAAACCTCTATGTTCTGATAGTAAAAGCATAGGAAAAGAGATAATGAAGATATTTTAGGTATGAAAATACTTAAGAATTATGTCATGGAGAGTTAACCCATTATACCAAAACCCATTTAGTGTTTTGTATATAGATAAGATCTGGGAGAATTTCTTAGGATGTTGCGACATAATCTTCAATGGATTTATTATTTAAAATGGCATATTAATGATACAATGGTTCATTGTTTCCCATCACATTGCTCCAAGACATGCTATTTAAATTAGAAAACATTTTTATTAACTCTTATTTATTCATGTTGTGATGTTTACCAATTCACTATGATTTATATTGTGTTTATTTATATGATCATTCATTTATTATTAAAGATCATTGTTCATAGGATTGGAATTTATTTATTCTTTTGATGTTGTTTTATGCTTTTTTCAATTATAATTCATTAATTTGAATTTTTAGTAAATAATAATTTATGTTTCTTATTATTTATTTATAAATTTAATTTACCTTGTTCATTATTATCCTAAATTTTTTCTTAGGATATTTCAGTCACATGTGATAAAAATATCATTTACCATGCCTGGTTGATTCACTTTAGGGGAGAGGTATTGATAGTTAATGGATGATTACATAACATATTTTCTAATATCGTTTATGAAATATTGTTTTTGATTTTGAATTTTCATTGATCATAAAACTATCTTGTTTTTTAAATTTATTTGACCATAAAATGTCTTATGGGAAGATCATCAAGGTATTGAGAAAAGTATATTGTTACAAGTAAAATGTATTTTTATATTATTCTTAAGATAATACATAATTTACATTAAGTAGTTAAACTCTCAAACAAAAATATTTTTATTAACCTAGCTATTATAAAAAAACATAACTTTAAGGAATTTTTCATTTTATATTAATTTTAAAAATAATTTAATTGACAATTTGATAAGAGAAAAATATAAGATTATTATGAAATTTCAATTTCAATTTTTATGTGCACCTTTTTTTAAAATGAAATTATGTTAATAGAATATATATTTTTTCATTTTGTTTGATCCATACATTTTGGTACTGTAATTATTTATATAATATAAATCATAAAAATCGTAGCTATCATATTTGACTTCCCATTGTAATAATATCATAATTATATTACTCTAAACCTTTTTATATTGGTGTAGGATTAAGAAATTAAATAAATTACATAACTAGTTAGTTCCAAATGTAATGTAATTGTTGATGCATATAAGTTTTTGAACTATTTTATTGAAATTCATGGTGAATTTAGAGTTGAAATTTTTTCTAACTAAATAATTCTTATATTTTCTTGTGATCATTTCTACATTGATTATTTTTATTCATGTGTTGTGTGTATATTATAACTATGTAAGATGAATGATGTATCATCTAGAAACAAATGACATATTCATGGAGAGTCTATTTCTGAGAACCACTTGAATACAACCTAGAGAAAATGTTTATCCTCACTCACAACCCCCACCCTCTATGTTATATAATTTTAATATCAATGAACATGATGGTTCTTATAAACAATTTTGAAATAGAAATCAGTTAAAACAATTACAAAAAGTTCATTGAGTGAGGGTCATAATGGATTCTAATTTTCCATCCATCGACATGGATACACCTATAATTTATTATAAAAAAAATCATGAAATTATTTTTGTGATATAGAAAAGAGTCATATAGATGATTTAAAACATGGATAAGTTTAGTGGCATGCAAAATGATTATATACGATTATATATTTAAAACTCATTAGAATTATGATTTTTTTAGACATACTTGAGTTTAATCATATTCTATTTGGTTGAGATTATTCTTATTCTCACTTAGATATTGAGAACATGACTAGATAATTAGTCAACTAACAGGGTCTATGCGAAACTCTGATGAACTGAAAAATATTTTTTCTCAACAGTTTCGCTCCACAAATGATAACATGGAATCTATGAATTGATATCCAAAAAAATTCCCAAAATAATATGGAATCAATATTTAATCCATCGAAATATTTAAATATATAATAATTTTTTTACATTATGGAATGAATGATATATTTCCTCAATCCTTAAAGAAATATGATTATTTTCACCTATGTTATAATAAGGATTTTGAAAGTTGTATGGCATAACATGCATACATGAAATTTCATTTCCATAGATATGTGGGATTTCATAATCACTATATAAGTTTATTAAGTTAATAAATGAATTAGGATGATTAATTTGTTATAAATTAGAATAACTCTCACCAACTATCATTCAGTAATACGTTTCATAATAATAAATGCATGGGGGTTCTATATATATGATTACTTCATAAATTATTGAGGAATTATACATGAATTTTTTAATGCATGATTAAAATCATGGAGTTTTAGGAAATTCCTAAATTTCTTATTAAAGACCAAACTACCATATTATGGATGGAAAATTGGTCTTGCTATCAAATATAAAACTATATCTATAATTCCCGGACCCTAGTTACCTAGAGTTGGCGCATTATTACATAACATTGGCATGATCACAAAATTTCAAGTCTCAAACGATCGATTATTTTAGTATCCTAAGAAACACTAGATACATTCATAAGGTTTAAATTATATCATAAAATGAAATAAAACAATAATATTTCCTTCATTAACCACATTCATATCACATTTACTATCCCTACAGGTCTATCATAATAAAATTCTTCACATACTGGGAAAAATAAACATAGAAAGGGGTGATATAAGATGCTCAGTAAGGATTAAAATATAGAGGAAACTTTTGTAAATAAGATTAAACATTTAAGGCAATGTATAAGACTAAACCAAAATCCTTTTAAACATGAACTTCAGCAAAATATGGAAAAGTTAAAATCAAATAATTCCCTTTAATTATTCACATGGATATTCTACTAGTCTAATAATCACATGCAATATCAAATAGCCACTTCATAATGATGGAACGCATAATGGTGAGCATTCTATAACATTTTGTCAAGGCCTCAGCCAAGAAATCTGAAAATGATTTTGGCCTTGGCCAAAACCATATATCAAATTAGGAAATGCCTAAGAAAATTCCACATCTAATTGTCTCATGGGACCTACCGATGAATCGAGGTGCTATAGCGGGATCCACCCGTCACTTACTAAGTCCAATGAATTCCTCATATGAAAAGGTTAAAACATTACATAAGCATTCGTATTAAAACTAGCATATGGAATATAAATACTTTATCTATAAACCATGAATTGTGTATAAATAACACATCCATAGTCAAAAATATCACAAAACCTTCAATAATATATGGAAGTTTTTTTATCATAATAAATCAACTTCAAATAAGCTTAAAATACATCAAAGGATGTTGACATAGATGAAATCAATACTATTTGAGAGAAATATCTTCTTTTGAAATCATTTAAAAGTTACATAATTAAAAAACCATTTACTATGAAAATATTCTTATAAACATGTAAGGTATGCCTCGATGATTTTATTACATCATAAAATAGCCTCACCCACCGTATAAATTAAAAAATTACATTCTTACCTTAATGTTGTAGAAAAGGTTATAAAGGACCTTGTTTGGAAAACGACGGAAAGTTTCCTTATAAAAATATTAATAAAAGTATACTAAGGGTATAATTGAATTTAACCAATAGTCTAGTAAATAGGTAAAAATGTTTTAAAATAAATTTTTAGTAACAAGGATGTGGATAATAAAGAGGTTCCATTAGATAATTAAGTATAAACAACCTCGGATAATGATGATATTGTGAAAAAAACCCTAAACTTGTACTTTTCCTTGGTCGAGGGTAGGTTATCCTCATGTATAATGGTGAAAAAATTGTTATTAAATTATACAATAATAATATACTTTATTATGATATCATATATGATCATTTAATATTGCTTTGTTAATAATATATTTGTACAATCATTGTTTCAAGTGTTAATTAATTTGTTTTCCATTATAAGATTTTTTATTGAAGCAATTTTTGTTATAGATAGATTGTATATTAATCATATCAAGATTGATATTAAGTCATTAAACATTAATTTTAACCATCAAATGAAAATTAGTCTTCAATGGATATGATGGGGAATGTATCTCATCAAGTTCGTGGAGACGGTATTCCGTACGTATGCAGAAGCGACAATATCATTTTTGTGATAATAAAATCGTAAATAATTGGATAGTATATCATATATAAATAATCATTATAATGTTATATTTATTATTTACATTATTTATACTCATTATTAAACCCATCCAAATAATAATGTTTTTAATTACAATTACACAACGGCGTGGAGACGGTAAGCCGTACATATGCACGTATGGTGACATGTCATTCAAAGAATGGATTGAATACTGAATATGGTTGTAAAATATTTATAATTACATCACAGTATATAGAATATACTGGATTTTTTATTTTATAATGTAAATAACAATGAAAGAAGAAGTGGAAGAAGAAAGTAACTTGAAAAAGGTGAAGTAATATTTACCTCCTCTTCGTTTTCTTCCTTTTGATTTGATAAAAATGGCACCTTATATTGGATTTATGACTGAAGGAGGGAATCTAGGATGAAGGTAGGATAGTTTAAAGGGTATTTGGGAAGGTTTTTTCTGATCCAAATAGATTTTAAAGTGTGAAATTGAGAGAATGGGGAGTTCCCTTTTATAAGAGGGGTGAGGGGCACCTTAGAAAAAACTTAAAATATTATTTTATAATAAATTAATATTCTATTTATAATGGATCCAAATTGATTTATTTAGAGGCTATTGTGGGGATGGGTATAAAAACACTCAAACAATAGATTTTAGATCGGTTTGGGTCACTACACTAACCTTATCATTTATATTTATCCCTTAGTTAAATAGTTTGACATTTACCATGTCTCTTTGTATTTTTATATTATATGTTAAATAAACATACAATATTCTTCCAAGAGAAACACAAGTTGTTCATTAATGGTACACCTATCATTATATAAGTCTTTTGGCTGAACCATATATTTTTAGTAATATAATATCAATTAATAATATAATATTTGTTTTAAAAACACTTTTATGTCAATTTTAACACTATTTAGGATTTGATTTTTGTGAAAATCATATAAGAATTATTACTTCAAAAAAAGTTAATTAAATCAATCCTAACATGTCATTTTATCTTATAAAGTTAGTGTAATTCATAAAACATGTCAGATTATATTTATTTGGGTATTTATAATATCCATTATCTAAATCTTTCATTAATATGGTAATTACTGCATCATCATTGTCTCATTAATAACTAAATTTATTTAATGTATAAACATTATAAATAAAATTCTATTATGAAGGAAATTTTTTTATATTTATAATGTATATTTATAATCAAATTTATCTTATGTATAACCCTATATTAAAAATGTTTTATTTATTGAACATTGATTTTAACTCTATTAACTCTTCTTTGAATTAAATAATAATAAATGGCCTATCTAATCCAAGTGGTCCTAAATGATAATATTTCATTCATAAGGATTTTTTGGTCTATATACACTTTTCCAATAGAATTAGGACAAGTTTTATGGTAATATTAATATCATTTTTACACTTAGTTACCCTATTTACTTTTAACTATGGAAAATAAAATTAAAAAGATAATATTTATATAATTTTTTTTTCATCTCATTGAAAAAAATTTACTTACTGATATCAACATTTCTCTTGGATTTTTTAAATTCCACACACAGAAGTTGTAAAATTATGTTTTATGAAAATTTGCAAAAGCTCCTAAGAGGTATGTAAAAGACGGTAAAATATTCAATAAAATTTATGTATATTTAATTAATAAAAAATTAATCCAATGAATTACATTGAAAATATATATGTATTATGAATATATTTTGACCTAAATTAAATTTAAATAAAAAATTAATTATTTAAATAAAAATCTGATTTTAACCAATAACTCAGTGTTTTTTATAATTCATAATAAATTGAATGGTTTCATAAAAATAAAAAAAATCACCCTAATATAATTTTGATATTCCTAATACAAAAATTATGTCTATTTTACCAAATTCAAAACATTGAAGTTCGATTAATTAATTTAAAATTAATTCATGTTGTCAAAACTAAAAAGCGAGTTTTTAAGATATAATAACTATCAAAATATTGACACTTGTTTATGTGCAATTTCAATGTAAAATTAATTCCAATGAAAAATATTTAATTAAATGGTAAAAATATAATCTAATTATACTTTAAAACCACAATTTATAATTTAATGCTATAAATTATTTTGGATAAAAAATATGATTTCAGATAAAATTTAGTATTTTTCACTATTCACCCAAATATGAATTTTATTTGAAAAACATCCCAAATTCATCAAAACTAAATTTTTATGTCTTTATTCTAAATAATAACATTATTTTGTCAAATTTAATATATAAAAGTTTCAAATATTTGATTTTAAAAATGTTTTCCATTAAAAGGCTCTAAAATTTCAGTTTTTTTTAAAAAAATATTTTTATCTGTAAAAATAAATTTGTTCTTATATTATGTCTGAGAAACTCATAATATGGATTATAATATTATAAGGATAATATAAAATATCAAATTTAGTTAATACTATTAATAACTAAATTTTAATGACTAGTTTGGTAAGTCGTGATGTGCTTGAACTTATTGTTGCGTGTAGTGCAAGTTATTGAATTTCATTGAAGAAATAGCGTAATATGAAATCTTGGGGTGTTACAATCTCTATTAAATTTCTCTCCTCCACTTCACCCTTATCCTTTAAGTGGTACTAAGATGTTGTCTGTAATTATGGGATCATTCTTGAGTTTAAAGAAATTTATTATAGCTCATTGATACATCTAGTGGTGTGAGGTTATTCTACTAACTCTTATGTGATATTCATCAAAAATCGTATATAGATATGGTGTCTAAAATTCTTCATTGTGACTTACTCATATAAAAGATTCAGTAATTTATAGTAAGATATGTAGATTTATCAATCATTGTGTTCTTAGATTTGGGTTTCAAAAGTTTTGTCTGTTTCATTGTCTATATGTTATACATACCTTAGAAACCCAATATTTTTTTCTGAGCCTTTCCCTTTCATATAATTTTTTAAATATTTCATTTAAAATAAAGAACAACTACATCATAATTAGTGTCATTCCAAATCTTAATGTATGTAATATAATGGTTGAGTGAAATCAATTATATATCTCTACCTAGTATTATGATACACTCTATTGTAATGAATGATTACATTTTTATATTGCCATATGTTATTATTTAGGTGTATCAAAAAACACTATGAAAAAAATTATGATGTATTATTATTTGTTGTATGTAAAACCCTGAAAATCCAAAGTATGAACATTTTATTCAATAGAATGTTTGGAATGCAACGCTAATCACGTAATGAAATATGATATGCCAAGAATTTTTAAAATATTTACTATAATAAATAAATTAAATATAATATATAGTTTAAAATTTAGAAGATACACATATACCTTGTGACACAAATAATAATGAGTTTCTTTAATGGCTTGCATTACACACAATATATAGTTTTAACGGAAAAAAATATATCATTAGAATATTATTACTTAATATAATAATCAATATCCTAGTCATTCAAATTACAATATACGAAAATAAGCTATTAAAATATGAGTAATACACAAATATAAATGAATTCATTGGGTAAACATTTATTGGAAATGGATTTACGAACCAATTCAATATAAAGGGAATATTTTTGTAGAAAACTATTTTTATGGTCACAATGATATTTTATCCTAATATATTAATTTAAATAAATTAAGTGAGTCATATTAATAATAAAAATATATATGTTATATTAAATAAAATATTTTTTACACTCATCTAATAGAATTGATAAGCATAAGGTAAGAAGAAACATAATACTACACATAAAACCTATATTTTTATTAAGGAACTTTTATCATCTTTTAACGGAGAACCTATATTAAATCCAACTTTTTGAACACTAATATATTATATATGCAATAATAAACATCATTTCTGAAATCTAAATATAAAAATTAGTTTAGCATAATTTTTTTGTATCTTTCTATGAAGTTTATTTTTTTAATGAATTGTGAAAATTACAAAATTTTATTTCAAAATTCCATTATTCATATAATTTATTTATAATGTTAAATTATATTTCAAATTGTTTTAAAAGAATAATTAGATCATAATTTTATAATTTTCTAAAATTTATATCATTTCATCCACTTAATTTATCGGAATTTGAAAAAATGTTTTAAATATCTTCTATCAGTATATTTTATAATTTATAATAAGTTTAACATAGTTTTTTACAAAATATATTAGTGAATGTAATTATACTTAATTTTAATTATTATAGTAAAATTAAGCCTAACAAAGTACCAAACCTTAAAATTAAGGGCCCAAATGACCTATCCAATTGTAAAAAATCCATTTATTGAACATATTTCTTCCATTAAACCTAAAATTATTATTTTTAATTTTTTTTACTAATTTCATTAGTGAACAACTTGGGAACACATAAATTGTATTAAAAATTCCAAGTATGTCCCCTTCCTCCATTATAAAAGGAGACCAACCCTCCCACTTCCTCACACCACTAAAACCACATATATTAGCTCTAAATTAGAGAAAATATTTCCCCAACATTGATAAAATCAACATAGAATCATTATCTTGTTTAGGAAGCAATACATGGATTCCTTTTAGTATAAACCAATACATGTATCCCGATTAAGAGGTAACATCATTCCTTAATCACTTTTTTTTTCTTATCATTATCCACCTCATGAACCCTTATTAATTCATGATAATATTAAAACACCAGTATCCTAAATATAATTGGATTTTTATGCTTATTTCATGACCTACACTCAAAAACACATCTATCAAATGGGTAACAAACTTTTTATTTACGCATACGACAAACTACCGCTTCACAAAATGATGATTGTTCATTTTTCCTTAACCACCAATAATGGTTATGAACTATGATATAAAATATTTTTATATATTTTATCTATGAAATTTTTATGTACATGTTCTTATTTAATTCTTTTATAACACACATCCTTACACTTTCCATTTTGTGTAAATATGATAACATACTCTCTGGAAGTGCGCACTACCACATCCTCAAGTTGATGTGATCCATTCACACTATAAATGAAACATATAAAGGATGGTTGTTATTAATGATATGTGTCATAATATATATAATTATATTTATTACCCCTTCACACTCACTTAAAAAGTGATATGGCCATTCATGGACATGTGGACTTCTGCCTCCCCGAAATGATTTGAATCCTTTTACATCACAAGAATTAAATATGTATAAGTATATATTATTAAACAATATGATATTTATGATATAATTATCTTTTATTAATTATATACTTGTTTAAATTATTTCAATAACAACTATTGAAAAATGGGAACATTACTTATGCGTTTGTATAGCCTAACTTCTCCATGATTGTAATATTTGTTCATTTTTCATAACCATATTCATTGATTAGTTTTATAAATAATAATATAATAATTATTTTGTTATGATTATTCATTATATGTTATATAATTAACCCTTTTAACATTTTTTACCAACCAATGTAATTTTTGACACATAAACCAAATTTGTTCAAAACTCCCAACATAAAATTATTTATTTAATTTACTATATTCAATATGATCATAAGTAAAATAAAAGTAATGATAAACAAGAAAAATGTTCTGATGTATGTATATAATTAACAAAATTTTATTACAATGGATGTTAAAGGACACTCAACGGAAAGGAAATGCATGATATGTGATTTTCCTCACACATTTTACATCTATGAGATAAATGTAATATTCACCACTTACTTTTTTTTGTTCTGTATCTACTATGCATTTTGTTATATTATATCATAAATAATTTTCTATTAAATGTATTTAAAACATCCATTTATTTTTATTACTTCAATAGTCTTATGTTTTATAAAATTACTATGTGATATGGGACACATGGTAATGTTTAATGATTATTTTCCTCGAAAATAATTTTAATGATCATTCAATTGTATTTCCATTTAAGGAAATAATATGACTATTATTTAATAAATCCATTAATATTCATGTTATATAGTTATTAATTACCATATTCAATTATTCGTTCCATTTTGACACTCTTTTTTACTAAAAATATTTTATAAAACGATATTAAAAAATGGACTTCATTTCTCTCTTTATCCAGATAAAATTTTTTCATTTAAAAACCTTGTTTTTTAAATTGTTTTTAAAATTACATTTAAAATTATTTGTTGAATACATGTTTATCATTTTTCTTCATAGTTTTAAAAGGAATATATTTGTCTATTTTTGAACAATGAAATTTTCCATCATTTTTACCCTAAAAAGGAAGGTAATTATTACCTCATAAAGAATGTACAGATTTAGCAACCCTATGTTTTTTGAATCATTATTTTCGTGTTTAAAATATTAATTTTTTAATAATCTATTTTATAGGACATTTTTAAAGGAATAAATTTAAAAAAATCAACAATAATTAGATTTTACTCATTAATGTTTTTTTAAACTATTTTGTTTAATATTTCTATTCATCAATGATGAGAACCCTTTATTTTAATTCACATGGGAAATATTATGTTGATAAAATACATAATCTTCCTCTAAATGGTTTATAATTTATTTGGGCATGGATGATATTCCTATTCAATTTCATGATTCCTTTTAGTACCCTTGAAATATTTAATTTCCTACAGCCATTTGACATTAAATTTCCCTAAATATACATATCATTTTTTATGGATATGATTATTTATTGTACTATATAAAAATTATCTAATTGTGGATACTTTTTAATTTACTTGATTATTTGTGGAAAAAATTATATATCTACATCCTATACTCAATACAGATATATTATAATACTCTTTTTTTTATTTAAATGCTTTGGACATGCACTATACGGGGTATGGAATGGTTAATGAAAGTCGTATGAGCTGGAGACAAGTTAATCAAAGCTCAATGGGTTGGGAACTAGTTAATGTACATACCATGATGTATCATTTTTCTCATGGGATGAAATTAGTTGTCTTGCCTAAGCTATGGGTATTTTTACCAAGGATGTTTTAAACCATATTTATTGATTAAATTGGATCTGTTTCAATTTATCACCATTCATTATTTATTTTTCCATATCTAGTTACTTGAATGTAATGTGCTTCTAGTTATTAATATTCAATACTATTTACATACTTATATTTATTTTATTGATTACATGGAATATGTGTTCTGGGTTTTATCTTTCTATATTGACTATTGTATTTGACTCATTATTTCTTCCACTGTAATTTACCCTTAGTGAGCATTTGAGCTCACCCTAATTTTTTTAGCTTTACCAGCAGTATATGAATTGTACTAAGAAAGATATTTAAGGATACGATGGATAGAAGAGAGTTACTATCCTATATTTAACTTATAAGGATGGGAAACATAATATTTTAAATAGTGTGTTCTGTTTTAATATATGTCTCGTGTATGAATATGATTTACCAAGACTACCAAAATACGCATTCATTTCCCACATGATATACTTGTGTCTTATGCTAATGTAATTTATAGTAGACACCAACTCCAAGAATTCTGGGGTTGGGTCACTATAGTTGAAATCATAGTATGTTTTCTTAAAAACATGCGAACTAGATTTAGGAAATTTTATATTAGATAACATAACCCTAATATAGAATTTTAGGAAAATAATAGAATAACAATCTAGTATATTGGTAATTTTGAAATTAGCTGGCGTTTCCAAAAATATAACCCTTTCTGGATTCTACATGTGGACAAGGTTTTTTAATATATATACCTATGATTAACACTTTAGATAAGGTGTGTCAGACTTAACTCATAGTTACATGGTACACAACAGTGGGCCTTATTGTGCAGCTGGTTTGACACTACCATGGGATATTCTTAGGATAATTCAAAATTACTTTACAAAACATTATAAAATATTTTTATATATAATGACAATAAATGAGCAAGGATATAACTTATACTATGGAAGGGCCTATGTGGAATTAAATTTATGTAGTATTTATGTGTTAGGGTTGTATTAAAAACCTTATATAATAGTTTATTTACTAATTAACATTATTTCAAGGATTTATATCAAATTTATTTTGGAAATTATTTTAATTTGGTTTTATAAAATGAAAACATGTATGTTGGGTGAAAACCAATCATGACTAGAATGGTCGCGGGTCTTGAACCCATAAAGGATGGATGATAAGGGTTTCACATCAACCACTAACAAACAAAATTCCCTGATTAATATGTCATTATTTTTCATTAAATTTTTTTATCAATAAATAGAAATTATTAACCTTTAGTGTATATTTTAGGGATAGAGATTAATATATTAACCATATTTTTTCGGATAATATTTGGATAAAAGTATTTTTATTTTTTACTCTTTTATGGGCCTTAATATCCCTTTGAAATGAATTTTACTACTTCTAGAAATTATTTTTTACATTAATTGGAAATTGATCGAAGCCCAACCAATGGATTAAATTATATTTATAGAAATAAATCAAGTAGGATTATTTCCTTATATAAAAAGGCATTTGTTGACGCTCCTTTTTCATCACATTGTCTAAACGAATGGAAAGGAAAATGACTTAGCAAAAATTGATTCATCCTTTGAAGAAAACATCAAAAATATATAAAGGCATGAACAAGGCTTAAAAAGAACATGTGCCGCGCATGTTCCATCACCGTCGTGCAAGTCCACTTGCGCGACGACTAATGGTCATGCAAGTGACTTGCGCGCCCCAAAGGATAACCACCAGGGGTCTTCTCCTGCCTATAAATAGACCCTATGGGCCCACAATTCGGGGAGGATTTTTTCAAGAAACTCATATTTAAGCTCCTAGTGCCCTAGTCTCTTCTCAAAGAATCTGAAAGACTTATAAGGTAATTTCATACCTAGAACGGAAGATTTAAAGAGGGGGAAGAAGGCCTAAGTGTTAAAACCTATCAACACTTTCACGCCTGAGTGGGCAGCCCTTAAGGTAAATTTCCACACTTGCGCTCCGCCTTACTCCTTCAAAATAACATGCACGCCCCTCTTCTAGAAGAACCACAAGAGGATTCTAAAGGCTTTAACCAAGAGTCGCTCATGTATTTTCCTACAGGTTAACCGTCACGCAAGTACCCATTTGTCGTGCAGCTATAGCTGCGTGACCAGGACTTGCGCGCCCATGCAGTACCTGCGTGCCTGCCAGGACTTGCACGCCCCTGCCTTTTTGGGTGCCCTTCTTTCCCATTTCACCCCGCTTATTTCATTCCACCTCTCCAATTCGAGATTTGGTCTTCAAGACACTCTTCAAATCCATTTATAGCATGATTTCTGGATTTTATATCCTTATCTGAAAGGAATTCTATGAAATAACTCTCAAAATCTAGTGATTTACAAATATTTATGTCACTAATGATTGAGATTTCATTTGTTAAACCTCATCCTTTACGATGAGAGAAGTCATTAACCTGGGAATCCTCATTAGGAGTAAGCCATGTTCCCCTAATTTGGGCATACTCTTCAAGAATAAGCCCCAAGTCCCTTAATTTTTCATATCTGCATTAACTTGGGCATCATTTTCAGGTGTAAGACCCAGTCATAATTCAAAGTTCCCTCCTTAATTCTGGGTACCCTTTTCAGAGGTAAATCCCAAATTAAGAGTATAGAACTCCATAGAACACATATATCTTTTATGGATCATGTTCCCGGATTTCTTCCCTGAAGTAAATCTCAATATTTCTTTATCTGGCCAGTCATACATACATAATCCCCACATTATTTCTTATGATTGCATCTTTCATGGAACAATTGTCTGATTTTTATTAATACCTCTTGTTTCTCACATTGAGCATGACTCACGTGAGCTTAGAGTGTAAAAGTAATTATGACATTCTTCTTTGATCCATCAATCATAAACATCACACTCTCTTACTCAAACTACGTGTGTTCTGATTCCTTTTCTAATAACAAAGGATACGTAGGTAGCCGATCTGCGGGTTTGATCCCAACTCTGAAATAATCTATGTTCTTCTGAATGACAATAAACTTCAAGTGCCCCCACTGAGTGGCTTTAAAACCAGCATGGTCATCGTAATGACCAAGTGACTTCTATATAAATGTGTCAACGGATACCATTGACAATGAATCTCTAATAAATACAGATGATTCTCTATCGATGAAGAACCTCAAATACATATAAAAGATTCCTTAAATTTCCTACATATTTAATCATTGGTTGTCAGATCTAAATGAAAATTCATTTTATACTTGGTAATGTAATAAGGGTTCACGTACATAACTTAAATCTATAAAGAGAGTCCCGAAGTAGACAATAATTCCCCTAAAAAGGTGTGATGAGTCCGACCTCCCATCCTCTCGACCAATGAAAATTCCTAAGCCTCATCAGTCTACAAACCAATGAGAACCTACATTTGGAAAGTAGGTCCAAATAGATGTGGAATCATTGGATGTTTGTGGTTCTACGAAAAAAACCGTTAGAAACCAATCAGAATGTTTGAACCTCCCATCCAGGAGGTTATCCCGAAATTCCAAGGGTAAGAAAAAATGGTGAACCCGACACGAATCCTTAACCAAGTTAAAATGATTTTTTACCTATTTTTTAGGACCCTATTTAAAACTCAATAAGAGGGCCAAAAAAACAATAATTGACATATGTGCTAATCCAAAACATGTAGTGGCTGAATTTATCATGATTAGTTCTGTTATATCAAACATGCACTCTTTTCCAAGATCTTTTGCATTTCTAGAATGGCTGATCTCAAGTTCACACCTGTAAATATTGCTGTTGTAATTGCCACTACTACTACTCTTACTGGATCATCGTCCACTCTGAGGACGATATCACCTACTCAGCGTATTCAACGCTGGGTATCAAACGCGCTGGTTAAGGAGTACCGTCAACACGGTACCATTAGCACTCTGGAGGCTGCCCGACATGCCCTCCATGTGAACAACTCACACCAGCCGTCCGGACAATGAAGACCAGTGATCAAGAAGCCTGCGGTGCTGACTACCGTCTCCAACCGTTTCAGGTCATTATCCCTGGAACGCCATCACCATTCGCTCCCTTATTCTGGGGAGGTGAATGAGAAGGCCATTTAGGGCCTTAATTAAAGCATACTGGAGTCTTTCCTGAGGGATCCCACCAACAATGGCCGCCAAACACGTGCGGTAGTACACACTCAACCTGATGAGGGTACCGACTCCAGGCGTTCGGCTCAAGTTCCTCAAACTCGAGCAGGCAAGACGAATCACTAGAGGTGAAGTCTGGTTAACAGTGAGAAGGTTCTCATCGCTGCCATCTCCGGTGAAGTCCACCAACCTAACTTGGTGGCAAGCAATGAGCAGGCACACACACCTTCCCGTTTTAATTCCGTTGTCCAGTAGACTCGTCTGGCAGCATCACGCCAATCCCGGCAGGAAATTCCGACGGAGTACTATAGGTAGGAACATACACCTGTTTATACATCATCAACTAGTCAGCAGGCTCGTCTGACTACATATGATGGATCACTTCAACTGCGTTTGCCGAAATGTAATCAGTAGGCACATACACCTGCTAGTACTAATCAAGCCTAACAACAGTCCCTCTTGGTAGCATTTAGAGAAGTTATTCGGAAATCCCCAACAACAAATAGGAGGCATACTCAACTCTATGGCCCCACACTTGTGTACTGTCAGGATTCACTGACAGGAAAAGGAGGACAAGAGCAGGCACATACACCTACTCCAAGCCCGGAATGGACGTATATTCCCGTTCCGGCAACTGAAGTCACCAAGAATATTCTATCAATGGTGAAAGAGAATAAGCAAATCCCTGCTCATATTTTGGATTCTAGCCAGGATATTATAACAATTTCAGCGGCATATCAGGGAAAGACACATAAATCTATCCCTACCAGTGGAGTGACACATCAATAATTCACTCTAGAACAGACTCACACGTCTGTTCCAGTCCAAGAGGGTTGTGGGGAATACTACCCCATATCATACGGACAACCAAGTCTGGCACATACACCTGATTTGAGTGGAAGTCGTCAGCCTTACCTTACCAACATTCTTGATCAAGCACATACACCTGCTCAGAGAAGACACTTTCGTCAACAAGTGGTTTCCAAAGTGAGTAAGAAGGTGTCTAAGAAAAAGACCCATCCAAAACGGTCAGGAGATCAAGAGCCAATCTATAACAAGGCATTGCTCGATGCTGGAGTTCTTGAAGCCCTCATACAATTATCTGTTGAAATTCAAGATTCTACTCCCTAATTTCCCAGTAGTGGGAACATTAATTCTGAAGGTCTTCAAGAGACACTTCCTCATGAAGGCTTGCTTCATTACAATTCGGTCGATCTCGAAGTTTCATCTTCAGATGGGAGCCACAGGAACCCACTGTGTGGTCAGAAGACCAAGGAGCAAGAGTTTTCATCTTTTGCTGTAACCCATTATGGTGGTCCTCCCCATGATGATGAATTTCACTACGAATGTCCTCTCCGCAGTAGTGATGCACATTGCCCAGAAAATTCTCAAGTGGACAATGTAGTGCCGAGAAATCCCTCTTATCTTGAGGCACTTGAAAATGCCAAACCAGTCATGTCTGATGATTCATTGCTAGCAGGTGAAATATTTTCTCAATCAGAAGATATCCCAGGGTGTAGGTCATTCTCCGAACCACCCCTATGTCATGTGTCTTCTAGTTAAATCAGTGATTTCTCTACCAATCCTGTTGAATCCAATGAAGCAACAAGGAAGCACCAGCTTTGGTCAAAACAGGTAGAAGAATCTTCATCAAATGATAAAGATTAAATGCTGAACATGAGAAAACAACTGGTGATAGGTGATGTGCCAATCATGTTTTGTCCTGTGGATGATTCACAGTATGACATTCCCGAAATGTTTACGGAAGATGGAATTCACGATATTCGTCTCAACATATTGAAAACTCTCTGTCAGTTGAAAAAGAAAGTATTGTCTTATGATGAATCTGAAAATAATCTTATGATAATAAAAGGGTTACAACGTCAGATTGATTTGACATCTCTACCAGTCTCTCGATATCTGAAGGCTGAAAAGCAGCAGATATCCCTTCAATGTTCATGCCTTGGCGCACTAAGAAAATTGTGTCAGTTAATTTCCAATGTCCCATCTGGTATTCATGTTAGAGGATGGGGTGATCATGGAGCACTGCATTTCACGGTGCTCTCCAGTCAGCAAAGCCCGTCGAAAATGGTCTCATGCAATTTTATTGTCCATGGACGGCCACAGTCAATGGGCTTTGTTAGTAATCAAAATCATGCCCATGAACAGGCTTCAACTACTTCCTCTCATAATCAGGAATACAAAGAACATGTTTTTGAATTACTCCTGCATCAACAAAACGAGAATGTTGAACAACCCTCTCGTTTGGAGCAAGCACGTCACCAAGTGACAGAAGTGTTAGAAATCATCCAACGGTCTTTTGAACCGGGTGATAAAATTGGATATAGGTTAATGCATCCAGCTAATTTCCAGACTACGGTTCGCAATATCAGGAGAGATTTTATGAATGTCTCAGACATAGCATGTCAAGAGCCACCCCAGCTCACCAGACTGCAGACTCTTTTAAACCAACCCTTGGAATCAACAAATAAGATTCGAGGAGCTGAGAAGGAATAGCCCCAGTCCACCGGACTGGAGACCTTTTCAAATCATCAATCCCCTCCTCAGAGAAATTCGGTCTTTTCTCGATTGGGGAAGAAGTCTAAAGAGAAATGAAGAGCCAAATTATCAGGAGATTCCCTCCAAATTACAGTTCATCAAGAATTTCCTGAGGGATGGAATCAACAAAAGGAAATGTATCATCGAAGACATGGAAGAAGACAATATCACAGAAATGATGATAGAAGGGATGCGATGAGTTATGCATCAATCAATGTCATCAATGTCGTTGTTTCTGATCCACCAGATAAGGCTCACTTAGGGGACTCAGATGAAGAGTTTTCTTTCACACGAAGATGTACGCACCGACACAAATGAAGAAGGTTTGCGTACACAAAATCAAAGGATTACTCATAACCTAGGTAATCCTTCGAGTAGACCATATCCCCCTCTCTGAAAAGGATCCAACAAAGGAAAGGTAATGAACCAGGTTACATATCATTCCTCTGGAGAATGCCAATTTCTGTCATTAGTGCATAGGTTTGCACAACATGAGGAAGAAATGAAGGAATTAAGGAGGTTGAATGCAGAGCTACTTCCGGGTAGTCTTCATCCTAAGCGAACTAGAGTCAGTCAGCCAAGGGAATTTGTTGCAGCTACTGAGAGGGATCAAGAATATCCTCCTCTATCAGTACACCCTCACAGGTCTAATCTTACGGGTCAAGTGCAACAACTGTTGGCAGTGCTACCATCAGTAGCAGCACCAACTAGCACATCTGTCCAAGCTCTAGTAATTGCACCTAACCAGGTCAAAGTTCAACCTGATGTTTCTCAAAAGTTAATAACTACTATTGAGTCATTAACAGATCGGTTAGAAACTTTGGAAGGGAAACATGTGCATGTTCAGCCGGAAAATAAAGTTTACCTTGAATGGGTAGATTCAATCTATCCTCCATCCAGTTTTGCTAAACCCGTATTCCCTATTTTCAATGGATCAGGCGATCCTGAACAACATTTGATGCATTACGTGTCTTGTTGCGATCCCATTATGGGAACTCCGAAGCAGCAAGAAGCAGTGAAACTCAGATGCTTCGTGCGAACCTTGCAAGGACCATCTTTTGTCTGGTATACATGATTTTAATCCCGGTCAATTACCGGATGGGAGGATCTTCCCCAATAATTCCTTCTTCAATTAAGATCAACTTTTCCAAAGAAAACAGTTTTCGATCTTAAAAACTGTAAGAAAAGGGTGAATGAAAGGGTCTATGATTTCATTGCTCACTGGAAGGGATTAACATATTCCCTAATCTTTTCACTCCCTCAAGAGGAATTATTTCCAATCTGTGTTGCAAATATGCGTGATGAATTACGCTCGCCGTTAATCCCTATGAAATAAACATGAGGGTTTCGAGACCTTACTTCAATCTCTTAGCAGATTGAAGATTCCCTTATTCAGGATAAGGCTAAATCTCGTGTAATTAAATCAGCCCCAGGAAGGAGAATGGATAAAGAAGAAACTGCTATATTTATGCTTAAACAAGCACCTGTACCTGTTTCTACCTCAAAACCTTCATCTTCTCGAAGGCCTCCACTTCTTGAGCACCAACAACAAAGGCCATTTCGTCCAGACGATCAAAGAGATCAAAGACGAAAACAATTTGAGGATATGAAGAGAAAAACATACTCTTTCTGAAATGAACATGTTCCTGGTTATTTCATTTCGGCTCTAGAAAATAATTTGGTTCAATTGCCAATGCCCAAGAGGCCAAACAAGAAAGGAGATGAAGACCGTCCCAATTATTTCCCTTTTCATCAAATGTTGGGGCATCCCATCCAAGAGTGTTTTGTCTTCAAAGACCTCATGCAAAAGATGGTCGACTCGGGACAAGTCAAACTGAAAGGCTCTTTAGCTCAGGTAGCACGTGTTACTGCTACAGTTTCAGAGGAGGAAGGCAAATGGGAAGAAGTTAAAAACAAAAATGCACAGAAGTATGATGATTGGATGGTCATGAATACAATCAACTGAACTCATGCTATTTTGCGAACACAATTAAAGAAACCAATTGTGTCTTCTGCCATGAATGTTGCGGAAAAACCTTTTTTGTCCGAGTGAAAGTCCTCAATGAAACAGAATGATTGAAAGATAGAAAAAGATTCAAAAGAATATGAGTATGTGTCAAAGTCTAAGTTGTCTTTGACTTAGGCGGACATCATGCCATCTACGTCAAATCCATGGGCTCCGCCCCACCAAACGACACAGCCTAAACTGGCTAATCAGGCAGAGTCTTCATTAGAAAAATAATTCTTCTTTGGTTTTGTTAATATGATTCAATTAACTGATCCATATGCCAGTCGTAGTTTCGATTTCGATGAGCCTGAATTCCCTATATCAAACAGGGGAATCAGAGGAAGTTCCAGAGGCTCAGGATACAGGGGAATACCTAGATCATTCAGAAGATACTATTCCAATTCTACCCCTGCTAGAACTGCATACGCAGCAGAAAATCGTGGTAGAGCCCTTCAGCGAGCTCAGCAAGAACAAGCAATTTCTTCTACCAATAGAAAATTCAGTCCTGGAACAGTTATATTGGAAGACTGGTTGAAGGTTCCATCTTCTTCCTATCAGCATGTAAATGGATCTAATCATTCTAATCGTCCAAAAACAGGGATATTTCCAACTCTTATCCCAATACAAGATGCATTAACTTCCAAAACGGCTACTTCCAAGGTACCTTCTAAACCACATATTCTTATTGGGAAATGAAGACCTCTATTTCAAAAATATAATGTATTAAAACAGTTGGCCCAAGTACCATCCAAGTTATCAGTTTTGGATGCTCTGAATCTATCAAATGATCTTTGGGAATCACTCATCGTGGCTTTTTCAAGTCCTCAAGAGTTTGAAACTGAAATTGATGCAGCTGAAGTCTATCACATAGAGAATAATCCTGAAAAATGCCATGCAATAATATATTTTACTGATGAAGATGAAGATGATGTTGTGCATGGGAATATTATACCTTTGTACATATCTGGAAAGGTCAACGGCGTAGACGTCCGAAGAGCTTTCATTGACAATGGTTCGGGAGTCAACCACCTGCCAATTCGTACACTTCGTCGATTGGGCATCACAGAATCTGATTAATCTCCTTCTACCATGATGTTACAAGGATATTATAAAAATGATCAAGAACCCCAGGGTGAAGTTACACTCAGAACACCGTTTGGAGATCTTGTATCCAATTCAGATTTCATGGTTGTTGATCAAGACTCACCCTTCAACATCTTTCTTGGAAGACCCTGGCTACATCAACATGTGGATATTCCTTCATCCTACCATAAATGTCTCAAATATTGTTTCGATGGTCAACTTGGGACATTATATGGTGATAAGGCCCCGTTCAAGACATGTGAGTCTCAATATATTGAGGAGGAATTCTATCACATGAAGGGAATGGAGAAATCCACAACAAAAGAGATTACCAAAGTTAATGCTCCATATGGTTTGGAGAAGATTCCAGAAAATCCATTTACACATGTGAGTACAGATTATGTGATGCCTATCAGTGAAATTGACAAGATAGACCCAAATCAAAATAATCTTATGGAATGATCCATAATGTCAGTTACGATAATCGTGCCAAACAACATGGGAGAAATTGGTAACCCTCCAAGCAATAATGAAAGCACAAATGGTGATGTCTTCATTTCATCTGCTGAAATCCATCAAGTCTATACTTCTCAAATTAGGCCAGAAGAAGTTATAGCAACATCAGAGGTGAACAATGATGTCGATTCTCAATCCATAATCTCCTCTTTATTACCCAAAGAAGACTCGTCATCATCAATTGGGTCGGAAATGGAAGTTTCTTCTTCAAGATATGCAAATTTTGACATCTCTACTTATCATGAAAATTATGCTTTATCATCTACTATGAAAGTAGAAACCGAAGAAATAATTCATGATGATGAAGAAGAGGAAGATCTCAGAGATTCTCCTCCAGCATTTGAAGAGGGTATCTCTACAACTGTGGATGAACTCAGAGAAATAAATCTGGGTACAAAAGAAGATCCACACCCCACATTAATCAATGTGGCCATGAATCTTGAAGAGAAAGAGATGTATATTTATTTTCTAAAAAAAAATAGAGATATATTTTCTTGGAACAATACAGAAATACCCGGGCTTGATCATGATATTGCTACTCATCATTTGGGTTTACCAGAAGAACATCTAGGATTTAAGCAAGCCGCAAGAAGAACACACCCAACTTATGCTTCCAAAATTGAAGATGATGTGGATAAGCTTATCAAAGATAACTTCATCAGAGAAGTTCAGTATCCCAAGTGGTTGGATATTATTGTTCCTATAAAGAAGAAGAACGGACAAATTAGAGATTGCATTGATTTAATAGATCTTAATCGGCATTGGCCTAATGATGATTTCCCAGTTCTGATTACATAACTTTTGATGGATGAAACACCTGGCTACGAAGCACTTTCCTTCATGGATGGTTATTCTAGATATAATCAGATCCGAATGTCCCTAGACGATGAGGAATCCACAGCCTTCAGATCCCCTCAGGGTGTGTTTTTCTATCGGGTAATGCCATTTGGCATAAAGAATGCAGGTGCGAAATATCAGCGTGCCATGCAGTGTATCTTCAAACCCTTCTTAGGGAAGTTTGTTGAATGCTATGTATACGATTTGGTAGTTAAATCCAAACAATGTTTTAATCACTTGGCTGATTTGGAAGTCATATTCCGCATGCTTCGACAACCTAATTTGAAGATGAACCCCTTAAATTGTGCTTTTGGTGTAACCTCAGGAAAATTTCTCAGCTTTATTGTATGTAATTGTGGTATTGAAGTCGATCCAGAGAAGACCAAGTCAATAATTATTATGTAACCTCCACGAAATCTGAAAGAATTAAGATGACTTTAGGGACATTTAGCCTATATCCGGCATTTCATCGCCAATTTGGTAGGAGAAAGTTTACCCTTCACCAAATTGATGATGAAGGGATTCACTTACTAGTGGACTGAAGAATGTCAAGAAGCATTCGATATTATCAAGAAATACCTCTTGATTCCAACGGTACTGATGCCACCTGTTGAAGGAAGACCACTTATCATCTACTTGACATCTCTAGAGTGATCATTGGGTTCCTTTATTTCTCAAAAAAATGATGTTGGGAATGAAAACAGCCTCTACTCCCTCAGTCGAACTATGCTTGAAGCAGAAACCCGATATTCAAGTATTGATAAGTGCTGTCTGGCATTAATCATTGTAGTTCAGAAGTTGAAACACTACCTGCAACATCATGAGGTCCAATTGGTATCTCGCAATAACCCTCTAAAATTAATCTTTAGTCATCCAATACATATAGGACGTCAGGCATGGTGGGATGTTATTTTGCAGCAATTCAACATTCAGTATGTGTCTCAAAAGGCGATAATGTACCAAGCTCTGGCTAATTTCCTGGCTTAAAACCCTTCAGTGCAAGAGACATATAGAGATATTAAACTCCCTGATGAGAAAGTCTTCTCTATTCAAGAATGTCCTCAAGCATAGGAAATGTAGTTTGATGGTTCTTCCAGAAGTCCAACAGAGAAGAAAATGAAAAATCCTAAATTCAACAATGTTGGCTTAGGAATTGTTCTTATTTCTCCAGAAATGGAAATGTTACCTTATTCCTTCTTATTGTGGGAAGGTGGTACCAATAATAAAGCAGAATACCAAGCTCTCATCGTAGGCTTGGAATTAGCGCTTCAAGCACAAGTGAATCACTTAAAGGTGAAAGGTGATTTAGACATGGAAATCAAACAAGTCAATGGGGATTATTCCATCAAAAAAGAAGAACTAATCCCTTTGTATGATTACATCAGAGAGTTAATGGTGGAATTCCCTTCAGAACCAAAATTTTCTTATGTCCCAAGATCACAAAATGCTTTAGCTGATGCACTGGCTAATCTAGCCACACCTCTGGCAGATCCAAATCAGGACGAGACAACCATCAGTATTGCCCACCGTCATGAAATTTCACCTTATGTTCGAATCAGAACAGGGTAAATTAATGAAAGTAGTCCCATTAATGAACCGTATGGTCATACTACAGGATGGATGTCACCTATCAGGGAAAACCTTAAAAATGGAACACTTCCACCTGATAGAGCCGAGAATGAACAAATCTGGCGATGTGTGGTCAATTTTACTCTTTATGATAGCCCAGATCACCTAGAGAAAGTTATCTACAAACGTGGTTTTGATGGAGTTCTTTTCAGATGCATTGATGGTGAAGAGACAATGGCTGTCATGAAAGAAGTTCATGCAGGAGTCTGTGGTGCCCACCAGTCTGGACATAGATTGTCTGATCAGATTCAATGTCTTGGATACATTTGGCCTTCAATGATACAAGATTGTGTCAATTTCACAAAGAAGTTTCATTCATTCCAAGTACATGCCAACTTCATTCATCAACCTCCAGAGTTGCTTCATACAGCTAAATACTCATGACCATTTTCCACATGGGGAATAGATGTGGTGGGACCTTACCCTTCGGCTACGACCAAGCAATTTGAGTACATTCTTACTGCTACTGACTTCTTTTTCAAATGGGAAGAGGCAATACCTCTCAAGGAAGTCAGTTCTAAATGTGTTGTTAGCTTCATCAAGTCTAACATCATTACCATATTTGGTGTCCCTCATACCATATTGACGGAAAATGGAACCAAATTCTGTTCATCTAAGGTGAAGAAGTTGTATCAAGAATACAACATCAAATCCAACCATTCATCTCAGTATCATGCAGCGGCCAATGTCCAGCTAAAGCCTTAAAAAAGACTCTATTAATTATATTTCAAAAGATGGTGGATAAAGATATGAAATCATGGTCTGATAAACTTTTTCATGCCTTATGGGCTTATCAGACTACCACCCGCACTACAACTAAGTCAACTCCATATTCATTGGTATATAGAACGAAAGCAGTCTTGCCAATTGAAATTCAACTACCCTCACTCAGAGTAACCATTTGTGATCAGTCATCTACAGATGAACAATCTCAAAAGCGATTGAGTTAATTGGAACGGTTAGATGAGAAAAGATTGTGAATTTTGAAGCACTTGGAAATATATCAGAATCGAATAGAATGAGCTTTTAACAAAAAAGTTTGTATTCGTTCATTCACTCAGGGAGAATTGGTATTAGTTCTCATAACTCCAATGATACCAGGAAAGAAACCTCCCACGCTTGTGCCAAAATGGGAAGGACCTTATTTAATACATAGGGTCTACTCCAATGGAGCTTATTCATTAATCTCGATGGATGGAGAACTCATCACTACTCCAACCAATGCCAGATTTTTGAAGAAGTATTTTGTATAAACACAAAATGTTTCTTTGTCCTTTCTATATGATGTTAAACTATACAACAATGGTACATACATATGACCTTAAACTATTTTTACTTTCGTCCCACACGACGTTAAACTGTTAAAAAGTTCCCTAAATTGTCCCGTATGACCTTAAACTGCATCATCAACAGTCCAAGCATATGACCCTAATCTATTTGCATGTCCCTTACGTCGAGAAAGTTGTTAAACTGTGATGTCTTAACTATATTATGCTAAACTGTATAAAGTCCCCTGCATCCGGAAAGACGTTAAACTACATAATCAATGGTCCAGTATGACCTTAAACTGCACCTTGGTCCAGCAAGACGTTAAACTCCATCATCAACGGTCCAAGCATATGACCCTAAACTATTTTCACACACGTCCAACATGAAGTTGAACTGTGTCCCCTTCATTTTCCTTGAAATATGATGATATACTATACAACAATGGTCTATAAATAGGACCTTAAACTATTTGTACTTTTGTCCCACACAACGTTAAACAGGGAAAAATTTATCTAAATGGTCCTGTATGACCTTAAACTGCATCATCAATGGTCCAATCATATGACCCTAAACTATTTTCAAGTCCCTTGTGTCCAGAAAGACGTTAAACTGTGACATCATAACTACATGACGCTAAACTGTATAAAGTCCCCTATGTCCAGAAAGACGTTAAACTACATAATGAATGGTCCAGTATGACCTTAAACTGCACCTTGGTCCAGCAAGATGTTAAACTACATCATCAACGGTCCAAGAATATGACCCTAAAATATTTTCACATACGTACTGTAAAGACCCGTAAAATTCAAGGAAAATTTTTTCTTAATTTTCTTTAGAATTTTACAAGAGCGCGGTTTTAGACGGCACCTGATTCCGAGGCCCGGAGTGCCCGGAATTAATTTCCAAAGTTTGGCTCGGGTACGTTCAGTGAACGAACGAGCGGGAATTCCTAACTTTTGATACGGTGCTCGGAATTGAAATCCGAGGGCACCGATGAACTCGCAGCGCCGATATTCGCTTAAAGAGACCTTTTCGGAAGTTGCGTTTGCTGCGGGTTGAAAGTTAATTTTTTTGAGGGTTTAGGTTGAGTTAAATAAAATTTGTGTAGAACAAATTTTATTTTAACTTCTTAAAACCTCTCAAAGGAGGTTGGAAGTGGGACCCACACCCACTTAACCTCCCTTGGGAGGATTAAGTGTGGTGGGGCCCACACGAACCCCCACCTTTTCAACTCCCCACTCTCCCTCTTAATGGCTTGACAAGTTAACTTATATTTAATTATACAATTCATGTATATTAAATAAGTGAGTTAATTAAGGGAGTTAAACCCTTTTTGAATTTCAAACCTTTGAAATTCTTTTTGTGAATAAAATAAGACTTTGTCTTATTTTGTTGGGTTAGAACTCTTAGTCACCTTGGGAGGATTTCTTGAGAGCTTTGGAAGCTTTTCTTCTTCTTCTTCAACTTGACGAAGATCCTTCGAAGAACGAAGAACGCGAAGAACATCGTTCTTCAACGAAGAATTTCTTCGCCGAAGAACACGGACTTTCCGCGACGCCTTATCCGCGACGTGACGTTCTTCTTCCGTATCATCTTTTCCGCGATGAACGCCATCGACAACGAATCTTCCTCCGACGTCAAAGGAATCGACACCGATATTCCACGACTCCGTCAACGTGCGACTATCGAGGTAAGGGTTCTTGAGTTCGTTGTATCCTTTTAATTTGACTTTCCTCAAGACTTGACGAGGAACACTCTCTTTTCCGACGAAGAACGCCGCAACTCCTTTCTTCGTTCACCGTGACAACGAAGGGGACGCCATCTCATCTTCGGACAACCTTCGTCGGCAAACGAAGATCCGCCAACGTCGTGTCTCTTCGGGCATAGCACTTCGTCAACGGATTTGACGAACGACGACCGCGACACCCGACCTCCGCGACGCCGTCTTCCGCGGAGCGTAGCAGAACCTTTGAATCCTAAACCCGAGGTAGGGGTTGTCAAATTTCTTTTGGATTCCTCATTTTATTCTTGATCGTGCTTTTAGCAAGATTAACGTGTGACATGATTTTTCTTTAAGTTGCGTTATTATTATTAACGCGAGGGGGGCCGGACCGCACGAACACGGCCGAACCCCCCTCCAACGTTCTTGTTTAAATTCTTGCGATGGAAGCAAAGTGGCGTGGTGCCGTCGCACCACGCGGTTTGCCGTGCGATTAATTTACGCAACGCCGTCGCGCTTCGCCGAGGAGAGACTTCAAGAACGCGACGCCGTCGCGCCGCGTTGGGAGGATTCATGGCACGGCGAAAGGGGCGCGGTGCCGTCGCACCGCGCCGGACGACGAAGACCGCGGCCGGTTCCGGGCCGCGGCGGGACGAGGAGACCGCGGCCGGTTCCGGGCCGCGGCGGAAGGAAAGACCGGCGGTCGGGCCGCCGGCGTCGGAAGTCGAGGGCGGGACCGGAAATTCCGGTCCCGTTGGTAAAAACCGGTCGGCCAGCGGGCCGGCCGGATGTCATAAAACCGGGGGATTAAACCCCCGGCCGGTTCTTCAAACCCCCCTCTTAATGAGGGGGGGCGGTTCAATTAAAGGAGGGGGGGGGGCAAAGCCCCCCCGGTTCGTCCAGCCGGCCCCCACTTGCGGGGGCCGTTTTTTTGGCAAAGGCACGGCTCAAAGCCGTGCCGCCTTGTTCAATCAGCGGGGGCAATCAAGCCCCCCGCGTGCTGCCACCCCGTGCGGCGCCCGCCGCCGCCAGCGCGGCCCGCCGCCGCCGCCACCGCGGCCCGCCGCCGCCGCCAGCGCGGCCCGCCGCCGCCGCAACCGCGGCCCGCCGCCGCCGCCGCCGCGCGGCCCGCCGCCGCCGCCGCGCCGCCCGCCGCCGCCGCCGCCGCACCGCCCGGGGGGGGGGGGGGTCGGGCCGAGTCGGCCCGGACCCGGACCCCCCCCGTTTCGAACCAGATTCGGTTTTTGACTCATATCTTGAGCCTCGGACCTCCGAATGCCGAACCGTCTGCGGCAACGCGATCCTTGGATCGAGACGGTCGTTTCGATATATCGCACTCAAGGTTTCGGGTTACTTTGAGTTCGGCCGGGTTGGTCCGTTCACGAAACCAACCGGGCCTTCGGAGCGGAAACGCTCATATCTTGAGCCACGAACGTCCGATTGACGCGCCCGTCAGTCGCGTTGTGTTCCTCTTAGTGAATCGGATCTTTTGGCATACTCCGCCCGAGGTTTGGACGCAGGTGGAGTACGGTCGGGTTGGTTTTTCCTTAAAAACCAACCGGGCCCCGGAGACGAAAATGCCAATAACTCACAGACCGGGCGTCCGATTGACGCGCCGTCTGTTTCGTTGACTTCCTCTTGATGAGACGGAACTTTTGACATACTCCGCCCGAGTTTTGGATGCAGTCGGAGTATGGCCGGGTTGGATTGTTCCCGAAATCCAACCGGGCCCCTGGAACGGGAAAGCTGATATCTTTCAGACAGGACGTCCGCTTGACGAGCCGTCAGCGGCGTTGGTGGTTACGTTGAGTAACGGTCCCTTTGAGTTTACCCTATGGGAGTTCGGGGTACAGTTGAGATACGGTCGGGATTGGTTCGCACTCGAAACCAACCGGGCCCCTGGGACGAAAAGACTATTAACTCACAGACCGGGCGTCCGATCGACGCGCCGTCTGTTGCGTTGAGACCCCTGTGACGAGACGGACCTTTGAGGCACTTCTTCGTGGGACTTTGTGATACTTGGAGTATCGACCAGTAGCTCGTGGAGCGGACCCTCCCGGAGACGAGCGTGCAGAGTACGGAGACCGTGTAGCCGGCTGAGACCTGACGACTGCTTGACCGACTCGACTTGGAGTGAGTCGACTAGCCCAGTGGACGGAGCGCCCGGTACTTGGCGGCAGACCCACGGCGGACGGAGCGCCTGGTAGTTGGCAGCAGACCCGCGGTACTCGACAGGAGGAGTACCTCAGTAGGCTATCTGGGTAGCGCCCGGTATTTGGCAGCAGACCCTCAGCGGACGGAGCGCCTGGTAGTTGGCAGCAGACCCGCAGTACTCGACAGGAGGAGTACTTCAGCAGTCCTAGGTTAGTGAGCGGCAGCCTCGGAGTCGTGACAGGACCACTGTACACTCTAGAGACGGAGCTCTTCAGCAGTTACGGTTTCGATAATGAAAATCCTGGTTTGAGCTGAGACTTTTGACCTTTGTGTTTCCTCATGATTGAGATGGGTTACTTGATAACTTAGGTATATGTATGGGCATATACCTGGGTAGTGGTTATCCGTTGATCTCATGATCCTTGTGTTTCCTCATGACTGAGATGGGTTACTTGATAACTTAGGTATATGTATGGGCATATACCTAAGTAGAGTTTATCTGTTGTGATCTTCTTGTGGTTATCCTTGTTGGTTTTAGTGAGACCTTGAGGGTCTCGGGGTCCCTACTGAGTATCGTTATACTCACCCCTGCACGGGCTATGCCCGCACCTCGTTGTGTTGGTTGCAGACGACGGACAGTGCTGACAGAAGCCGAAGGTTCGAGGACTGGACGGTACCCGGAGGTGGACCACTGGGCGGGACATACTCGGAGCGGATGGCGGAACCCGAGGAGCAGAGGAGCTATCTGTACCCACCCTTCAGGTGGGATTTCCAGTGGACATCTCAGCGTAGCAGCTTTACTTTTCAGTCGCTATTTTCCCTTTTCGAGTTGTACTTTACAGTTGGGCTTGTATTTCCGGCCCCTTTTTACTTTTTAGCTCTTCTCTTTGTACTTAGTGTTTTACTTCCGCTTGTACTCTGTGGTTCTTGTTTTCTTTATAAAGGCAATGCCTTCCCAGTTATCGGGATTTTACGCCTTTGGTGCTAGTCGCCAGCCCCTGGCCTATGGAAGGCGGGCTTGGGGTAGTCACGGCACGGGCCCCGAGGACGGGTCGTGACAAATTGGTATCAGAGCAGTTCGGTTCTACCGCAGAACTTATAACTCTGATGTTTCTTTTTGTGAAGCAATAGTGTTAAGGGTACCGAGTGTGGTTTTCAGTTCAGGGAGTCCAGTGTTGGTGCGGGCGGCCGACGTATCCATACACCAGGACCCTGACAACTGATTTCCGACTTTGTGCACGAAAACACTGATTGCGTGTGTGTTTTCAAAGGTTTTTCCCCTTAAAACAGCTCAAACCATGTCAGCTCACCAGGTATAATCGTTTGATCGTGTTACGTTGTTTCTTTCAGGATGGCCCCACGACGGCAGCCAGCTAGGGTTCCGAGAATCGAACGTGACGACAGCCCACCGAGCGACGAGGCCTCGGTGCAGGGCCCTTTGTCAGCAGTGGCACCGGCGGTAGCTCTACCCGCCGAGCCCCCGATGCTTCCAGCAGCAGCCGCTGACGATGCACGTCACCTCAGCGCACTGCATGAGTTTCAGCACCAGCGACCGCCCAGGTTTCGCGGGGAGACGGATCCCCAGGCTGCAGAGGACTGGCTGGAGGCAGTGGTACGAGTGTTTAGGCTAGTGAGGACACCAGTAGACCTCATGGTGATCCTCGCTGCGAGCCTACTACACGCAGCAGCAGGACGATGGTGGAGCTTGATGCTCCAGGTGCACGATGAGGCATCTCTACTTTGGACGGACTTTGAGAGCCTCTTCCGCTCGGAGTTCGTCCCGGCCACCCTCCGAGCGGTGCGCATCCAGGAGCTTCTTCAGCTGCGGCAGGGCAGCATGACGGTCGCTCAGTACTCGGCGAGATTTACCGATCTCTCGCGCTACTCGACCGACATGGTACGGGACCCATTCTTCCGGGCCCGGACCTTCGAGCAGGGTTTGAGACACGAGATCAGGGCATCGCTGATCTCCCTCAGCTTACCGACTCAGACTGGAGTACTGGAGCGAGCCCTTCTGATTGAGAGCTTCCTTGCTGAGTCTTCACCAGCGCAGCGACCCACCGCAGGGCGGCACGTAGCAGAGTCTTCGGTAGCAGGTAGCCGACAGATGACTCAGGGGTTCAGACAGACCAGACCTTCAGGCAGACGACCTCAGGGCACTGGCTCAGCAGTGCAGGGCACACAGCGCGGAGTCAGTCTTTTGAGTGGAAGACAGTGCTTTGCATGCGGCGGGCAAGGCCACATGGCTCGTGACTGCCCGACCCGCCATGCGGAGGAGCAGCAGACGGTTGAGGAACCACCTAGGCAGAGGCAGAGGTTCGACCGTGGCGGTCCGCAGGGAGGAGGCGGACGAGGCAGAGGAGCTGGCCGAGCAGCAGGTGGTGGACGACGCTTTGAGGCTCTGCCACCACCACCACCAGGAGGTCCACCCCGACCACAGGGAGTAGGTGGACATGCGAGAGCACAGCTTCAGGCAGCTGAAGCTTACGATCATGGAGATCTGGGAGCAGGTGGACAGGGAAGGAACTAGTGGATACGTCTTTTGTACTTCTAGTTCCATGTTGATGTTGCTTTTGTGTAGCGTCTTGTATTATGAGCTGCAATAATAAAAGACGCATCCTTTGTGATGTTTTCATTCCTGTCCTCTTTTGTGATGTTACTAAGAGGTTCCAGTTGACTGTTGACTTGACCCTCACTTGTGAGACATCTACTGGAGGAGACCAGTTACCACACACTGATGCCGACAGTGTGACTCAACCCTTGGAGGCGAGAGTAACGGTTGGATCTCTTAGTAGTAGCGTCGAGGCCTTACGACGTCATCCTTGGTATGGATTAGTATCATCCATGTTAGGATTGACTGTTTTAGGCAAAGAATGTGGTTCATCCAGGGGATGAGACCAGGTTTCTCTTATCGGCAAAGAAGAAATCTTGCAGCTCATGTGGGACCAGAGATGGTCCGGGCCACGTCAGAGGAGGTCCATGTCATCCAGGAGCAGGTCCTACATGGGAGATCGATTCCTCTTGTGCGCAACAGATGGCGGCACGGGAATCTCCAGGAGAGCACATGGGAGCGGGAGGCTCAGATGCATGCTCAGTACTCTCTTTTGTTTCCCTAGTTTTTGATGTAGCTTTACGGGGACGTAAAGCCCTGAGGTGGGAGTAATGTAAAGACCCGTAAAATTCAAGGAAATTTTTTTCTTAATTTTCTTTAGAATTTTACAAGAGCGCGGTTTCAGACGGCACCTGATTCCGAGGCCCGGAGTGCCCGGAATTAATTTCCGAAGTTTGGCTCGGGTACGTTCAGTGAACGAACGAGCGGGAATTCCTAACTTTTGATACGGTGCTCGGAATTGAAATCCGAGGGCACCGATGAACTCGCAGCGCCGATATTCGCTTAAAGAGACCTTTTCGGAAGTTGCGTTTGCTGCGGGTTGAAAGTTAATTTTTTTGAGGGTTTAGGTTGAGTTAAATAAAATTTGTGTAGAACAAATTTTATTTTAACTTCTTAAAACCTCTCAAAGGAGGTTGGAAGTGGGACCCACACCCACTTAACCTCCCTTGGGAGGATTAAGTGTGGTGGGGCCCACACGAACCCCCACCTTTTCAACGCCCCACTCTCCCTCTTAATGGCTTGACAAGTTAACTTATATTTAATTATACAATTCATGTATATTAAATAAGTGAGTTAATTAAGGGAGTTAAACCCTTTTTGAATTTCAAACCTTTGAAATTCTTTTTGTGAATAAAATAAGACTTTGTCTTATTTTGTTGGGTTAGAACTCTTAGTCACCTTGGGAGGATTTCTTGAGAGCTTTGGAAGCTTTTCTTCTTCTTCTTCAACTTGACGAAGAACCTTCGAAGAACGAAGAACGCGAAGAACGTCGTTCTTCAACGAAGAATTTCTTCGCCGAAGAACACGGACTTTCCGCGACGCCTTATCCGCGACGTGACGTTCTTCTTCTGTATCATCTTTTCCGCGACGAACGCCATCGACAACGAATCTTCCTCCGACGTCAAAGGAATCAACACCGATATTCCACGACTCCGTCAACGTGCGACTATCGAGGTAAGGGTTCTTGAGTTCGTTGTTTCCTTTTAATTTGACTTTCCTCAAGACTTGACGAGGAACGCTCTCTTTTCCGACGAAGAACGCCGTAACTCCTTTCTTCGTTCACCGTGACAACGAAGGGGACGCCATCTCATCTTCGGACAACCTTCGTCGGCAAACGAAGATCCGCCAACGTCGTGTCTCTTCGGGCATAGCACTTCGTCAACGGATTTGACGAACGAAGACCGCGACACCCGACCTCCGCGACGCCGTCTTCCGCGGAGCGTAGCAGAACCTTTGAATCCTAAACCCGAGGTAGGGGTTGTCAAATTTCTTTTGGATTCCTCATTTTATTCTTGATCGTGCTTTTAGCAAGATTAACGTGTGACATGATTTTTCTTTAAGTTGCGTTATTATTATTAACGCGAGGGGGGCCAGACCGCACGAACACGGCCGAACCCCCCTCCAACGTTCTTGTTTAAATTCTTGCGATGGAAGCAAAGTGGCGTGGTGCCGTCGCACCACGCGGTTTGCCGTGCGATTAATTTACGCAACGCCGTCGCGCTTCGCCGAGGAGAGACTTCAAGAACGCGACGCCGTCGCGCCGCGTTGGGAGGATTCATGGCACGGCGAAAGGGGCGCGGTGCCGTCGCACCGCGCCGGACGACGAAGACCGCGGCCGGTTCCGGGCCGCGGCGGGACGAGGAGACCGCGGCCGGTTCCGGGCCGCGGCGGAAGGAAAGACCGGCGACCGGGCCGCCGGCGTCGGAAGTCGAGGGCGGGACCGGAAATTCCGGTCCCGTTGGTAAAAACCGGTCGGCCAGCGGGCCGGCCGGATGTCATAAAACCGGGGGATTAAACCCCCGGCCGGTTCTTCAAACCCCCCTCTTAATGAGGGGGGGCGGTTCAATTAAAGGAGGGGGGGGGGGCAAAGCCCCCCCGGTTCGTCCAGCCGGCCCCCACTTGCGGGGGCCGTTTTTTTGGCAAAGGCACGGCTCAAAGCCGTGCCGCCTTGTTCAATCAGCGGGGGCAATCAAGCCCCCCGCGTGCTGCCACCCCGTGCGGCGCCCGCCGCCGCCAGCGCGGCCCGCCGCCGCCGCCACCGCGGCCTGCCGCCGCCGCCAGCGCGGCCCGCCGCCGCCGCCACCGCGGCCCGCCGCCGCACCGCCCGGGGGGGGGGGGGTCGGGCCGAGTCGGCCCGGACCCGGACCCCCCCCGTTTCGAACCAGATTCAGTTTTTGACTCATATCTTGAGCCTCGGACCTCCGAATGACGAACCGTCTGCGGAAACACGATCCTTGGATCGAGACGGTCGTTTCAATATATCGCACTCAAGGTTTCGGGTTACTTTGAGTTCGGCCGGGTTGGTCCGTTCACGAAACCAACCGGGCCTTCGGAGCGGAAACGCTCATATCTTGAGCCACGAACGTCCGATTGACGCGCCGTCAGTCGCGTTGTGTTCCTCTTAGTGAATCGGATCTTTTGGCATACTCCGCCCGAGGTTTGGACGCAGGTGGAGTACGGTCGGGTTGGTTTTTCCTTAAAAACCAACAGGGCCCCGGAGACGAAAATGCCAATAACTCACAGACCGGGCGTCCGATTGACGCGCCGTCTGTTTCGTTGACTTCCTCTTGATGAGACGGAACTTTTGACATACTCCGCCCGAGTTTTGGATGCAGTCGGAGTATGGCCGGGTTGGATTGTTCCCGAAATCCAACCGGGCCCCTGGAACGGGAAAGCTGATATCTTTCAGACAGGACGTCCGCTTGACGAGCCGTCAGCGGCGTTGGTGGTTACGTTGAGTAACGGCCCCTTTGAGTTTACCCTATGGGAGTTCGGGGTACAGTTGAGATACGGCCGGGATTGGTTCGCACTCGAAACCAACCGGGCCCCTGGGACGAAAAGACTATTAACTCACAGACCGGGCGTCCGATCGACGCGCCGTCTGTTGCGTTGAGACCCCTGTGACGAGACGGACCTTTGAGGCACTTCTTCGTGGGACTTTGTGATACTTGGAGTATCGACCAGTAGCTCGTGGAGCGGACCCTCCCGGAGACGAGCGTGCAGAGTACGGAGACCGTGTAGCCGGCTGAGACCTGACGACTGCTTGACCGACTCGACTTGGAGTGAGTCGACTAGCCCAGTGGACGGAGCGCCCGGTACTTGGCGGCAGACCCACGGCGGACGGAGCGCCTGGTAGTTGGCAGCAGACCCGCGGTACTCGACAGGAGGAGTACCTCAGTAGGCTATCTGGGTAGCGCCCGGTATTTGGCAGCAGACCCTCAGCGGACGGAGCGCCTGGTAGTTGGCAGCAGACCCGCAGTACTCGACAGGAGGAGTACTTCAGCAGTCCTAGGTTAGTGAGCGGCAGCCTCGGAGTCGTGACAGGACCACTGTACACTCTAGAGACGGAGCTCTTCAGCAGTTACGGTTTTGATAATGAAAATCCTGGTTTGAGCTGAGACTTTTGACCTTTGTGTTTCCTCATGATTGAGATGGGTTACTTGATAACTTAGGTATATGTATGGGCATATACCTGGGTAGTGGTTATCCGTTGATCTCATGATCCTTGTGTTTCCTCATGACTGAGATGGGTTACTTGATAACTTAGGTATATGTATGGGCATATACCTAAGTAGAGTTTATCTGTTGTGATCTTCTTGTGGTTATCCTTGTTGGTTTTAGTGAGACCTTGAGGGTCTCGGGGTCCCTACTGAGTATCGTTATACTCACCCCTGCACGGGGTATGCCCGCACCTCGTTGTGTTGGTTGCAGACGACGGACAGTGCTGACAGAAGCCGAAGGTTCGAGGACTGGACGGTACCCGGAGGTGGACCACTGGGCGGGACATACTCGGAGCGGATGGCGGAACCCGAGGAGCAGAGGAGCTATCTGTACCCACCCTTCAGGTGGGATTTCCAGTGGACATCTCAGCGTAGCAGCTTTACTTTTCAGTCGCTGTTTTCCCTTTTCGAGTTGTACTTTACAGTTGGGCTTGTATTTCCGGCCCCTTTTTACTTTTTAGCTCTTCTCTTTGTACTTAGTGTTTTACTTCCGCTTGTACTCTGTGGTTCTTGTTTTCTTTATAAAGGCAATGCCTTCCCAGTTATCGGGATTTTACGCCTTTGGTGCTAGTCGCCAGCCCCTGGCCTATGGAAGGCGGGCTTGGGGTAGTCACGGCACGGGCCCCGAGGACGGGTCGTGACACGTACAACATGATGTTAAACTGTGTCCCCTTCATCGTCCATGCTATATGACGTTAAAATATACAGCAACGGTCCATGCATATTACCTTAAACAATTCTCACATTCGTCCAACATGACGCTAAACTGTATTGTCCCTTTTTCATCCAACATGACGTTAATCTATGAAAAAAATCCCCAATATGTCCAACCTGACACTAAACTGTACTTTGTCCCTTCTAAATGACACTAAAATTTATAGCACCAATAGTCCTAACTGCACGACTTTAAACTGCATAGTCCCTTTATATATCCTACATGACATTAAACTATGCATCATTAAGGTTGTTGTTACCTCTTGTTTACCATACCGAGTATGACTCAATTGAGCTTAGATAAAACCTCTATCATAACACTCTCTCTGGTCTACTAACCATCTGTACATCCCAACAACATAATTTTTTAGGTCATTTCCCCCTAGAACAACTTGATCATTAATTCATTCTTTAATTGAACTACACAGACTTTGATCCTTGTCTTCTAGGATGGGTACGTAGGCAACCGCCCAAGGTTCAAGCCCAAAATCAATCTCCTCACATCGGTTCACCTCCATCTCATATGGTGTTGATTCATGAAACCACCCATAGAATCAATATCTTTACATTGGTTCACTTTCTTCCTTGTTATACGATGTTAAACTATACAACACTTTTGTCCAGTATGACAATAAACTACAATATTATTTGATACCCTCACCTGAGAGGGAACCATTATTTACATTGATTTTTCAATCATGTTTCATTTCAATGACTACGTGCATACATTGCAATGCCTAAACCTTTTAATTTGGGTTAAACCATCATTGTACTAAATTCCCCATTCACCCTTCATATGTACGAACCAAATGTGTACAGAGTGTATTTTTAGAACTACGTGGGCTTGATTCCCATCCTTATGGGATACGTAGGAACGTTCGGGTGTCCCTCGAATCCAGCCCCAAGTCTTTGGGCCTGACCCCAAATTCCACTTTTAGTCCCTTGGCTAAAAATTCCCCATGAAAACACACACTGTGTATTTCTTAAAATGGTCCAATCTATATGACCCTAAAATAAGATCTCTAATCCTTTTGTCCCACACGACGTTAAACTATAGTTCAAGAACTACGTATGGCTTGATTCCCATCCTTATGGGATACGTAGTGAAGTCCAACATTTCAATCCAGGACCCAGCCACAACATGATTATGGTTAGAATTGATCTGTATATCTCTGTATACATTGGAAAATACCCATATTTATGTGTTATAATCCTAACCTTAAATATTTTCAGATCTTCGTAACCCTTTTCATGACTTCTAGGTCACAAAAATGTCAAAATTCTGAGAATTATTTTTCCTGACTATGCAGCACGTGCCCATAGGCGGCCACGCATAAACAGTCTACATAATAGATTTGTTAGCCAAAATATACTATTATTTGACTATGCAGCTAATGATTTTAGGTGGCCCTACATAATTTAACCCCCTAACGGGTTTTTCGGATAGTGGTAACTTAATTCTTGGGAAGAATGCCTCTTTTTTCCTTATTTTCCTTTAAATGAAAGTATGTAGGGATCCGCAAAAAATAGCCATCCTTAACATATTTGTCCCATATAATTTTTCATGATCTGAAAGTATTCAAGTAGATGGTTTATATTCTACTTCCCTACGTTTGGGTTATACCTTCGTAGGAGTAATATCCATCCAGTTCTTTGATAATCTTTTTTGGAAATATCCTCTACAAATTCAAGTATCTCTTTCCATACAACAAACTCTATAAATTGGAAAATTTGAATCTCCATAAACATTCACTGGCTTTTATCACTAGGAAAGTAAATTTCTAAGAGTTCTTTTGCCTGACTATGAAGCACGTGCCCATAGGAAGCCTTGCATAAACAGTCTACATAACAGACTTGTTAGCCAAAAGATACTATTTTATTTAACTATGCATCCAATGCCCTTAGGAGGCCCTGCATAATTCAAACCCCTAACAGGTTTGTTAAATAATGGAAACTTCATTCTTGGGAACTACTTCTTCTAATTCCTTTTATCTCTTTTTCATATCATTCCTCAGATTCAAATATTTTTAAGTCATAGTTTACATATTTTCCCTCATAAGTTGAGTATGGTACTATGTTTTTAGATGAATTGTCAAGGAATTCAGTCAATTATAATTCATTCGATCAAAGATATTTCGACCCTAAACATTAGCCTCTTTATGTCCGACGTGAATGAATTTAAACTGCCCACAAATAAAAAGGGAACTCTGAATAAAAGTCAAGTTCTAGCTCACTAAACATACATTTTTTATGATTTAGGTAATATTGAGCAATTAAAAGATTCAATGTTTTTAGGGTTATTTACATTAATCCTAGTAAAAATCAAACTATGCTTTCTATGCCCATTAGCTTAGGTAAAATTTAAAGCAGATAGCATGAAAATGCATGCACAAATGATTGAAGGTGAATGTTTTTTTCATTGATGTAAAAGAGTTAGAAGGACATCCACAGACTAGAGTCTCTTCGCTTCTTTTCAGGAATTACAAAAAAACATTCAACGTAACTCTTCATTTGATTCACGTCATCCCGAGAGTCATCAGCAGCCACCTGGAATTCATTCATTCAACTGGATACCATAAGATATGTAGTTATACCAGCTCTTCTTCGAACAATTCTAAATGAATGTACTTGAGTGTGGTTTGAGAAAATTTTCTGCTGATCAAACAGTGACTCTGTTTCTGTCCAAGAGACTTTGATGATGGATACAATGATTTGAGAATGAAGCATTGGAATTAAAGAGCCATTTGGAGAGAGTAATCTTTTTAGATATTTCTCTAATACCATGTTTGTCTTCTCTCCACCAACCGGCAGCGAAAAAAATTTCATCCCATGGGTTTTCTATTTTCATATCTACAAGGAAATGGAATGCATGAAAAATTTGAAAGTTCATGCCAATGTTGTTGATCTTAATGCATAGCATAACCGAAATAGTGGAGTAGCAGTGAAACTGCATTTCAGGTGTATAGTTATTTGCATTTGGAACATTGACTCCTTGCAGATGACCATGACCATATAGAGGCAGGTAGATGCTCTGTGGGAAATTAAGATGATATTTCTTCAAGTACTTAACCAAATCTGGGAGAGTGCTATCACATATATCATAGTAATCATGGCCAATGATGTTCATCATATCATCAATCCACTTGCTAGCCAGTTCATCAACTATTCTGGGTCTAAGAGCCATTGAATCTGCACAAAAGTTGAATAAATTAACTCTTAAAAGGGTTTATTTTTCATAAATTTTGTGAATAAATTCAGGAAAATTGGCTAAGCCATTAAGGAGCACAAGTCTAAACTTGGCGCGCAAGTCTAAAATTGGCATGCAAGAATTGATGTGCCGCTCAAGTATTTGGAACGAAAGTATCACCACGCAGGTCTAGATACCTTGACAGCAACGCGACATCAAGGAAACATCAAAAAAATAGTAACTTGCACGGAAAATGCAACCTGCGCGGCGATAGATCGAAGGTTTGAAATCCGGAAATCTGGATGCTTTGTAAAGAATGAGGCCCTCTATTTATACGGCCAGGACCCTGCGCACTGTACCCTGAGCGATCAAGGGCCGTATCCCTGCATGCCAAGCCCTGTGCACCCGAACATCATTTGCACGGCAGACTGTGTGTGCCCCAATTTCCTTTTGAGTCTCGTTTTCCTCAGAGTCAAATCCTCATTTCATTCGGATCCAACTCTGAGGGGGGACTTTTTTTTACGCTACTTTTTCGTCACATTGTCTGAACGAATGAAAAGGAAAATTACTTAGCACAAATTGATTCATCCTTTGACGAAACCATCAAAAATAGACAAAGTCATGAACAAGGCTTCAAAAGCACATGTGCCGCGCAAGTTCCATCACTTCCGCGCAAGTCCACTTGCACAAAAACTAATTGTCGCACAAGTGACATGCGCGCCCCAAAGGATAAACGCCCGGGGTCTTCTCCTACCTATAAATATACCCTATGGGTCCCCCATTCGCGGAGGATTTTTTCCAGAAACTCGGCTTTATGCTCTTGGTGCCCTACTCTCTTCTCAAATCTTTCGAAATAATTATAAGGTAACTTCTTACCTAGAACGGATGATCTAAAGTGGGGGAGGAAAGCCTAAGTGTTTAAACTCATCAACACTTGCGCGCCTGAGTGGCCAGCCCTTAAGGGAAATGGCCACACTTGCGCACCACCTTACTCCTTCAAACGAACTTGCGCGCCTCTCTTCTGGAAGAACCTCAAGAGAATTATAAAGGCTTTAATGAAGAGTCACTCAAGAATTTCCATGCTGGTTAACCATCGCACAAGTACCCATTTATCGCGCAGCTATACCTGCGTGACCAGGACTTGCGCGCCCACGCGGTACCTACGCGCCTGCCAGGACTTGCGTGCCCCGACATTTTTGGGTTCCATTATTTCCCATTTCACCCCTCATATTTCATTCCACCTCTCCTATTTGAGATTCAGTCTTCATGACACTCTTAAAATCCATTTATGACATGATTTCTTGATTTGACATCTTTATCTGAAAGGAATTCTGTGGAATAACTCTCAAAATCTAGTGATTTACACATCTTTCTGTCACTAATGATTGGGATTTCATTCATTCAACCTCATCCTTTACGATGAGAGATCTTATTAACCTGGGAATCCTCTTTAGGAGTAATCCCCAGTCCCCTAATTTGGGCATCCTCTTCAGGAATCAGCCCCAAGTCCCTTAATTTTTCAAATCTCCATTAACCTGGGCATCATTTTCAGGAGTAATCCCCTGTCATAATAAAAAGTTACCACCTTAATTCTGGGTACCCTTTTCATAGGTAAATCCAAAATTATGAGTATAGATCTCCATAAAACACATATACCTTTTATGGACCCTGTTCACCAAGGCATCCTCTTCAGGAGTAAGACCCAATCTTAATTTCCCTTAACCTGTCCTAATTTACCTTTGATCCGGGATTCCTTCTGAGGAGTAAAAAACACATTCATATTTCCTCTCCTAATTTGGGCCTCCTTTTCAAGAGTAAGCCCCAAGTTAGAGTATTCAAATATCCATGGATTTCTTCCCTGAAGAAAATCATAATCTTCATTTATCTGGGCAGTCATACATACATAAGCCCCACATTATTTATTATGATTGAATCTTTCATGGAAATTTTTTTAGATTTTTATCAATACCTCTTGTTTCTCACACCAAGCATGACTCACGTGAGCTTAGAGTGTAATAGTAATTATGAAATTCTTCTTTGAGCCATCAATCATAAACATCATACTCCCTTACTCGAACTACGTGGGTTCTGATTCCATTTCTAAAAACAAAGGATACGTAGGTATCCCATCTGCGGGTTCGATCCCAACACTAAAATAATCTATGTCCTTATGAATGACAAAAAACGTCAAGTACCCCACTGAGTGGCTTTAAAACCATCATGGTCATCGTAATGACCAAGGGACTTCTATATAAATGTGTCGAAGGATACCATTGACCAATAATATCTAATAAATACAGATGATTATATATCGATGAAGAACCTCAAATACATATATATAAGATTCTCTAAATTTCCTACATATTTAATCATTGATTGTCAGATTTGAAGGAAAATTCATTTTATACTTGGTAATGTAATAAGGATTCACGAACATAACTTAAATCTATAAAGAGGGTCCCGAAGTAGACAATAATTTCCCTCAAAAAGGTGTGATTAGTCCGACCTCCCATCCTCTCGACCAATGCAAATTCATAAGTCTCTTTATTCCACAAACTAATGAGCCCATACCTTTGGAATGTAGGTCCAAATGGATGTGGAACCATTGGATGTTTCTGGTTCTACGAACAAACCCGTTAGAAACCTATCGGAATGTTTAAAGCTCCCATCATGGAGGTCATCCCGAAATTCTGTGGGGAAACAACAGTATAAGAATTTCATATCATTTCTAAAAAAATACATAGAAATAAAATATTTCCCAAATAACTTAATTTAAAATGAACAGATGGTTTTTTAAATCATAAATTGTATATTGGTTACAAATTAATTGGAAATGTATATAAGAACCTACTGAATATAAAGTGAATATTTTTATAGAAAACTATATTTGCCATCAAAAAGATGTTTCACCCATCTAAATTTAATTAAATAATTAAATTTTGTCAAATTAATGTAATATATTTGTTATATATTCAATCAAATATTTATTTCACTCATAAAATAGAATTGATAATCATTAGGAAAGAAGAAAATAAATATTTTAGATAAAAACCTGTATTTTTATTAGGGAACTTTTATAGCCTTCTAATAGAGAACCTATATTAAATAATTTTTCTTAAAATCTATAGAATATATATTTCAAAATAAACATAGTTTTTTAGTTTCTAATATAATAATTTGTTTACAATAAATATTTCATATACATATAAGATGTTTTAGTTTTTATTGAATACTAAAAAATACATACTTTTAGTTCAAAATTTCTTTTTAATTTAGTTTATTTATTAGGATAAATTTTTATTTAAATTGGTTTTAAAGTATAATTATATAAAACATAAATTAATTAATTAAATTTATTTCATTAGAAATAAATTATTTTTGAAATTTAATATAAAAACATAGCGAATCATTCAAACATTTTTACGTTAAAACAAATAATTTTGATCCCGTATTTGGGTTTAAATTTAAATTAATTTATTAAACTTATGTGATTAGAATTTGTAAAAATGGTTTCAGTATTTTTAATTGGAATAATTTATAATTTCTAATTAGTTCACCTTTTCATCCAAAAATATTAGTGAATGTAATTAAAATTAATTACAATTATTAAGTTTAAATCATGATTAACAAGAAACAATACATTTATCTTAAAGGCCCAATTGACCTATAAACTTTAGAAACACCAATTTTATAGAAATATTTCATTAATTTATCTTCCCTTACTATGTTAGGTTTTTTTTCTATGACTACGTTTATGTAAAAATGTGGGTACACCTAACTGGATTTCAAAAATGCCCAGTGTGTCCCCTCCCTCCCTTATAAATGGCCACCACCAATCTCACATAATCGCAACTCTCACCCACATAGGATCGTCCAATATCTAAAAAATATTTATTAAACATCCATCCGATAAACCTATAAGCCTCAACATAGTCAAGATAAATTCCAATGAAGCATTTTGGTATAAACCAAATAATGTTACCAGGTTTAGAGGTAACATCATTCCTTAAGCTATTTAGTTTTATTTCTGATATCCACCCCAAAAACAATTATTCTTCCATGATCATATAAATAAAAAATTATCTAAAATATACTAGGATTTAATTATGATAATTTCTCAACCTACACTCAAACACACATAAATCTAATTGGTAATGAACATGTTGTTTACATGTACGGTGAAATACCGCCTCATGAAATAATGGTTGTTCCTTTTTCCATTATCACCATTCATAGATAATAATTATCATGGATTCTAAGTTTATATATGTTATATATGAAAATTATTATTTAATTATTATTTTTTAATTATTCTATAACACATTCCCTTATGCATTCCCTTTTTGTAAATATGATAACACTGTTTGTGGAAGTGTGAACTAGCACCTCCTCAAAACGATTTGATACATTCAAAATGTAACCAATGTTTATAAAGGATGGTTTAAATTAATCAAACGTGACATAACTAATATATGTATTATATTAGTGATATAATTACTTTTATTTAAATAAACTATATAACATTTTATTAACTACCCTTTCACACACAATTAAAAAGTGATAACATCATTCATGGATATGTGGACTATCACCACCTCAACATGATGTGATTACTTTTAAATCACACTATTCTATATATTGTTATATATGACTAAATAATATTATATATATGAAATAATTATCATTTTATAAGGATATAGTATTTAATAACTTATTTTAATAATGATCATTGAAAAATGGGAACGTTACTCATGATTAGGTTTGGCCTACCATCTCCATGATTAGAAAATTGGTTCATTTATTATAAAAGTATATTATTAAATTTTTTTAAAGTAAAAATATAATAATTATATCATTATTATTTTTATATACATGGTATATAATGAACTCTTTTCTATAGTCGACTTAGAAGTGTTCATTTGGACATATAATCTTAATTTGGTCCAAATACATAATGTAAAAATATTTTTTAAGTACTTCTATAAAAAATTGTAAGAAGTAAAGTAAAAGTAATGATAAACATGAAAAAGGTTAGGAAGAAATTATATCAGCAAAACAATTTTAATATTCCATAATTTAACGGATGTGGGATTGAAAGGAAATGCAATGAAAGGGATTATATCATTAATACATTTATCATAAAGGTATTAAAACATAAATTTAATTTCATTCCTTCATGGGTATTATGTTTTAAAATGTTTCAATGTGGTATGGGGATCTTTGAAACGTTTAAATATTTTTTTCCTAAAAAATGATTTTAATGATATTTCAATGGTATTTCCATTTTTGTGAAATAATATAACCATTTTTATATAAAACCATTCATTTTACCCTTCAATGGTTATTCATGACCTCTTCAAATTATTAGTTCCATTTTCCTATTATTTGGTTATCAAAATGTTATATAAAATGTTTCTAATAAAACCCAACTTCATTTTAATATTTTGTTAGAGAATGTATTTTCTTCTAAAACCATGTTTTATTAAGATGTTTTAAAAAAAAATTAAAATGATTGGGTAAATAAATTTTTACCCTTCTTTTCCTTCACCTATTTTTCTAATGAATATTTTTGTCTCTTTTCTAACAAGTTATTTTTCTAACATTTTTATCATAAAATGGATTGTTTTTACCACATATAGAAAGTACGGATTTAAGTAACATAATTTAATTTAATATTACTTTTAATGTTGAAAAGTTTTATTTTTATTGAAAATATTTTCAAATTATATTGTAAAAGAAAAGGATATTCAAAATTTATTCTAAAACAAATTGATATTTTTCTCAATAATGTTTTTAAAAATTTGTTTTTATAATATATCCATTAATTAAAAACCACAACCCTTTTTACTCTACATGGAAGATATGAGGGTAGTACCACCCTCAATCTTCTTCTAGATGGTTTCTTATTTATTTAACCAAGTATATTATTTATTTTTACATCCTCCATTCCTTTTTTCCACATTGAAAAATTCAATTTCCTCTCATTATTTGGAATTGAATTTTAGAAAATATCTATATTATTTTTCTTGGATATGATTATTGATTAAACCATATTCCATTATTTATATGGTGTTTACATTGAATGTTATATTAATTTTTGTGAAAATTCTGATAAATATTTATCCTTTACACTGTAAATAAAATTTATAAGGTACATTGTTTATTTAAATTCATTGGACATACAATACAATGGTTGGGGAAAAGTTCTTTGAAGCCCTACATGTTGGTGACTGGTTAATACAAAATCTAAGGGTTGGGCACTGGTTAAGGAAAGCCCTAGGATGAATCTTCAGTCTCATTAAATAAAATCAGTTGGCTAGAATATGCTAATGGACTTTCACCTAGTATGTTTTAAACCATCGAATTTAACTAATGTATAACCCTATATTAAAAATGTTATATTTATTAAACTTTTATTTTAACTCTTTTAACTCTTCTTTGAATTAAATAATAATAAATGTCCTATTCTAATCCATGTGGACTTAAATGATAATATTTTATTCCTAAGGTTGTTTTTGGTCGAGATAACATTGTCCAATATAATTAGGACATGTGTTAGGGTAATATTAATATCATTTTACCCTTAATTACCCTATTTACTTTTAACCGTGGAACATAAAAGAAATAAGATACTATTCTAAAAAATTATTTTCATCTGATTGATCTACATTTTAGTTACTGATATCAACCATTTTTCTAAAACTTTTGAAATTCCACTCAAAGAAGCGGTAAAATTATGTTTTATGAGAATGTGAAAAAGCTCCTAGGAGTTGTTTAAAAGATGGCAAAAAGTTCAAGAAAATATTGTATATCTAAAATTAATATAAAATAACACCAATTAGATACATTAAACATAAATAAGTATTACGTATCTTCTTTGACCTAAAATAAATTTAAATAAAATAAAATAATTTATTAAATAAAAAGTCAGTTTTATCAAATAACGTAGGGTTTTTCACTATTCATCAAAAAATTAAGGTTTTCAGAAAAATACCAAAAATTCACCTCTAATTTAATATTAATTTTACTAATTTAAAAATGATGTCTATTTTACCGATTTAAAAACATAAAAGTTTCATTAATTAATTTAAAATTAATTCCCGTTGTCAAAACCAAAAAGAGGGATTTTAAGAAATAATAACTATCGAAAGATTGACACTTGTTTATGTGGAATTTCAATGTAAAATTACTCTCAATGAACAATATTTAATGAAATGGTAAATATATAATGTAATTATACTTTAAAACTGTTGCATGGAGTGGATAATCAAGAGGGGGTGAGTTGTGTTCCAATTAAAATTTCTGTTAAAAATTTTCAATTAAAATCCCTCTATTTTTAAAACAAGTTAAACTGTAGCGAATTTATACAGATTGTAAAAGTTCAATTAGTCTCTCAAAGATTGAATAGGTCTTAGTTAATTTAATCAGAAGATAAAATAAACTTTTGAAACTAACATACTAGTTCACAATAAGTATAAACACTTGCTAATTTAACTATCAAAGTAACTTTAAAACAAATTCTATTTCAAAGTAATTAGCAACGGAATATAAAATATATAGTATAATTTAATCTTAATCAAAGATACACAAAAGATGTAACAAATAGGATCATTATCAAGCTGAGACCTAGTCCTCTCAAACAATTTATAAAAATTTGATCCACAACCTGGATTGGGGTAAAAAACAGTGCAAATACTTTCTAGGTACTATGACCTCTTCCACATTTCTTCGTAGGGAAAAAGAACAACCGAACACAGGTTATCCAAGTCTTACTTTACTTCTACCACTATCCACAGAAGTATGTAAGAGAGTTGCATATGGTTTGTGTGAGGATTTAGAAATCCTCCAGCATAGCCTTGGAGAAACTGTGTGTATAAAATGTATATAGTATACACACTCCTCAAAATGTTAATAAAAGAATCCCTAAGAGAGTATATACGAGTTTTATAATGCTATAGTGATTTGAAGTGAAACGATGGGCTCTTTTGATTAATCAAGAATGATTCTAAGTGCTTCTCTAGATTTTTTTCTGAAAAACAGAGTGACATTTGCTTCCTCAGTTTTCAGGTTCGTCTTTTCATCTTGAGTGTAAGAGCAGCTCTTTGTAGTTTTCACTCCTTGACTTGAGTTCAGTTTCTGTTCTCTTCTTGTATGAATGGAGTCGTGTATGTCCAGTTCTCTTCCAGTATGATTGTAGTCTTTCTGTGTGCACACCTTTACAACACTATCTTCCCTTTTTTTGAACGCCTGTATGTCCGGCCATTTCCATTTCTTATATAGTTTTTAGCTCCGACAAATGGAAATGATTAATTTTTCATGGGTACTAGGTACGGTTTTCCGTAAATGCCATCAAATTACATTAAATTGCATTAATTTCATTAAAATCAACAAATATGATTGTTTTTTAATAAATAAAAGATATTGTGTGTATAGAGTTTGACTGGTCAATCTTTCATCAGTAGCATTTTGTCAGTAGATATGTATTGGTTGACTTTGTATAGAGGTGAGATCCTATCGGTATACCTTTGATCTTGTATCAGTAGCTCCTTGTATCAGTAACTGTTACTCCGTGTTTCAGTATCACTATGTACTGGTGACTCATTATATCGGTAACTTTGCATCTATCGATAACTCGTTTTGTATTGGTAGATTCATAGCGGTAGGCATGCTTATATCGGTAGATTTACCCAATCGGTAACTCTGGTGTAATAGTAGCTTGTATAAGTAGACTTCTATATCGGTAGACTATGCATATCAGTATCTTTGTTCTATTCCAGTAATTGTGTGTATACCAGTAGACGTATGCATACTGACAGACTTGTTCTATTAGTAGCTCAGCTTCTATCGGTAGCTGTCTGTATCGGTGGACATGATCTATAAGAGACATGTGCTTACCAGTGGACTTATACATACCCGTAGCTCTGTATATCGGTGACCTTTGCTTGTCGGTGAAAATTTCTATCGGTAGACTATGTACTTGTAGATCTATATCAGTATCTATAAGCATATCTGTGACTTAACACGTATCTGTTTTATGAAAAACATATCTGATTCAGTTATAATTACTTCAAAATTCATATAAAAATAGATAAACATCAATTAACATATTTCAATGATTATTTTAATATTATTATCAAATAGTATGTCATTGATTGAACAAATTAAAATATAGATAAATATTAATTGGGATTATCAAAGATTGTGAAAGAATACTTGGGATTATTAAAATAGGTGAGGTCATTAATCTCCCCCATTTTGATAATCACAACTTATGATATCATAATCTCAAAATAATCACCAATGTATCAGCGGATATTGCATTATATTAAATTGTATCAAAGAAAATTGTATATTATAAAATAAATGTACTAAGGGTAAAATAAAAAACAAATGTACTAGAGGGAAATCAATTAAACTCATAAAAATGTATTTCTAACACTTTGTCATAAAAGTCATTATTCCCAGATATGTTTCCCTTAGATAATATTTCTTCCCCATTGTGATAATCAAAATGTGGGACAGGATGTAAATATAAGAGAATAGAAGTAACAAAGAGTAAAATTATGTAAGCTCACTTGTATTCCATGGAGAAAAAATATTAGAAAGAGAGACATAAATGAAACCAAAAAAATATAGGTGATTCCAATAAAAAATCCTAGACACTATATAATCCACATCCTCAAAATGAGATTTCCAATTAGGATCATAAGAAGGTTCAGGTGTGGTGGATGCAGGTGAAGGCTTAGGAACACCAGAGATGATTTGAGGTGGCTAAGCTACAGAAACTGTTCATAGATTTTACAGGGTAGTTATCTGAGTGATCATAAGTGTAAGGCTTCTAATAGATTGGACTGGAGTCATATGAGCAGGAGAAGTGGTAGAGGCAGAGGTAGGTAATGCTGGAGGTACAATCACTGGCCTAGCATCGACATGCAAGAAATGCAGAAAAAGATATCTGAAATCCATAATGATTCCTCCTCCTCTCTCCATAGAAGATAAGATATCATCCTTTTTCTCTATGAATTTGTCTAAGGCTCGAGTCAGTTCCCTTAGCATGCTTACTTGCTCTCTGAAGCCTTGATTGATAGGAGGTATCTTCACGTTTTCTAGCAGAATTTTGATATGGTTGTTTAGTTGATGTTTGGTATAAATCCATTAGAATCATTAATCTACCTTGTCTTTTAATTCTTTCTGTGAAGCAGAAGATTCTCTCATATATTCATGGACTATCTTCATTATCTCTATAGTGGTATGTCTAGTAGAAATGAATACATTGGTCAGATCGGATGAGTCCATAGTGCCACTGGTTTGTGCTGAACCAAGATCCACCTTCATCAAAGATTTAATCTGATCCAAATCCACTAATGATCTCGAAACAATATAACCAATAAAGAATGTTACTATTTCCTTGACGTTTTTGGTCAACCCACTAATAAGGTTTTTCACTTGGGAATCCTAGGTGCTGACATGATATTTCATGGAGGTTTTAAATCCTTCAAAGACAGATACCATCTGGATCAGAAAAAATTTTAAATAGGATAAATCTTTGTCTGCTTGAGATTTAGAACTCATATTAGATTCTAAAGAGATAATACATTTCTTTAGAACATCAACATCCTCTTTCAGTCTAGACACTTTAGTCTAGAATGTTGTAACTTCATCCACTATTTCTGCCACAAAGGTTGGTACATTACACCCAAGATAGAGTTCAAAAAACAATTCCAAATTTCTCATCTCTTCAACAAAGCAGTGCTTTAACTCGGAAATAGGAGCACTAAAAGAATCTTTCATTTCATCTTTTAAGGATTCTACGTCATCCGTGGTGATCATATTAGTATGTGAAACCACAACATGTTCTCTTTCAGACACTATACTAGACACAGAGACATTCATAATCGATTGAAGGGATGACACCAGTGAGGCTTCCATTTTCATTATTTCTTCCACAAAACTGATTTTGAGATCATACATGAGCTTATCCAGATCATGTATTCTGACCAGATCATTAGCTAACAACTCAGTCTGAAAATCATATATGATTTTTGGTCTATTGAGGGATGCCTCATTATCAGAATCGGGATAATCCAATCCACAAACCACAAAACCTGGGACTCCGACCCCATCCTCAATTTCAAAAGCCACTGAAACACTGCCAAACCTGGTTGGATGCTCCACTTCAACTGGTGCATTCTCTTGTACATCAATAACATTCTCAACAGGTTTTAGATCCTCAGAAGAATCTTCTAAAATCAACTCCATCTCTGCAATAGCAAGAGGCTCCTCTGGATTAGGCACAAGTCCTTCTAGCTCACCCACTACATCCTTAACAATAAAAACTGAGCTTCCAATCAATGGACTTAGACCTAAGCAGACAGAATCATAGGCTTCAGATTCATTCTCTCTTTATTCTTCATTTTCTGGGGTTGGATGGTCTTCCTTGTCACGACCCGTCCTTGGGGCCCGTGCTGTGACTACCCCAAGCCCACCTTCCATAGGCCAGGGGCTGGCGACTAGTATCAAAGGCAGAAATCCAGATAACTGGGTAGGCATTTCCTTTATAAAGTAAACAAAACACCATAGAGTACAAGCGGAGGTAATACACTAAGTACAAAAGAAAGTGCTGAAAAGTAAATGGGCCAGAATACAAACCCAATCGAAAGTAAAACTAAAACTGAAAAAAAGTACAACAGAAAAAGACAACAGTTGAAGAATGGAAGAAGATCCTGGGTCGGCCTCCTCGGATCCTACATAAAGGGTAGGTACAGATAGCGCTGCTCCTGGATCATCCACCACGGATCCTACCGGATGGGTAGGTATAGATATTGCAGCTCATGGATCATCCACCATGGATCCTACCTGAAGTGTAGGTACAGATAGCCTCCACAACGCTCTTGCCCGTCAACCTCCTCCGAGTAACGTTTCACCGTGAAGTCCACCTCCTGATACTGACTCATCATGATGTCCACCTTTGGGTATCGTCTAGTCTTCGAACACTTGGCCTTCGTCAGCACTGCCCGTCGTCTGCAACCAACACAACGATGTGCGGGCATAGCCTGTGCAAGGGTGAGTATAACAATACTCAGTAGGTACCCAAGACCATAAAGGTCTCTCTAAATCCAACAAGTATAACCACAAAAAAGATCTCAACAGATAACCTCTACTTAGGTATATGCCCATTCATATAACTAAGTTATCAAGTAACTCATCTCAATCATGAGGATACACAAAGATTATGAATTCAATGGAAAACCACTACCTAGGTATATTCCCAAACATATACCTAATTTTTCAAGTGACCCATCTCAATCATGAGATAAACACAAAGGTCAAAGACTCAGCTCAAACCAGGATTTAATCATGAAGTCGAAACCAAGGCCACTGGAGAACTCCTCCTCTGTCGAGAACAGTGGTCCTACCGCTACAACCAAGCGCACCCCACTAACCTTGGACTGTTGTAGTAATCCAAATATCGAGTACTGTGGGCCTGCTGCTACAACCAAGCACATCCCACCATTGGTCTATTGCTACAACCAAGCGCTCTCCATTCAATTACTATGGGCCTACTGCTACATCCAAGCGCTTCCCACTATGGGTCTGCCGCTACAACCAAGCACTCCCCCTCATAGCCTACAGAGGTACTCCATCTGTTGAGTACCGTAGGTCTGTCGCTACAACCAAGAGCTCCTCCGCCGTGGGCCTGCCTCTATAACCAAGCATTCCAACTAGGCTATCCAAAACACACCAAGTTGATCAATCAGCAGTCATCAACTCTCATCTAGCTATTGGGTCTCTACACTCTGCTAGCTCATTACCGGGAGGGTCTGCTCCACGAGCTACTGGTCGATACAACAAGTATCTCAAACTCCCACAAATATGTATCTCAAAGATCCACCTCGTCATAGGGGTCTCAACGCAATAGAAGGCGCGTCAATCAGATGCTCGGTCTGTGAGTTATTAGTATTTTCGTCCCAGGGGCCCGGTTGGTTTCATGTACGAACCAACACGGCCATATCTCAACTATACCCCAAACTCTCATAGGTTATACTCATAGGAACTATATCCTAACACGATCACCAACGACGCTGACGGTTCGTCAAATGGACGTCCGGTCTGAAGGTTATCAGCTTTTCCGTTCTAGGGGCCTAGTTGGATTTCGGGTAAAATCCAACCCAGCCACTATCCAACTGAATCCAAAACATTGGATATGTATGCCAAAAGTTTCGTCTCATCATGATGTATCCAACAAAGTCGACGACACATCAATCGGATGTCCGGAGCTCAAGTTATAAGCGTTTCCGCTCCGAGGGCCCGGTTGGTTTCGTGTTCGAACCAACCCGGCCGTACGAAAGGTTCTCCAAAACATTGAGTGTAATATATCAAAACGACCACCTTGATCCAAGGATCTCTACGCAACTGACGGTGCATTGATCAGAGGTCCGTAGCCCAAGATATGGGAATTTGAACGAAACTGTCTGAAAATAGGGGGTTCAGGCCCGGTCCGACTCGGCCCGATACCCCCCCCGGGTCGGCCCAGCCTGGCGTTGGCGCCGCGCCGCGCCCACGGACCAGGCGGCTCGGCTGAAACGACTAAGCGGATGAAATGGTCGGGGGGCGCGCTGCCCCCCCCCCCCCCCCGGTTTAGGAAACCGCTACCCCACCTGGGGGCCGCTCCTCTGCCAGCGACGCGGCTCCCACCTCCGCCACGGCTTCAGCAGCGGTGGCTCCTTCCGGCGGTGCGCCGGGGAGCCGCGCCGGCAGCTCCTTCCGCGGACCATCGGACGTGCTCCAGTGGTCCGATTCGCCCGCCGTCAGCGCCTAAGTCCCTCTCGGGAACCGTTTGTTACTGTGAAGGGTCTAAATCGCCTTTCCGACCCTCTTCATCAATGCCAATTGGTCCACATGTCAAATATAAAACTACAGAGTCTTCGAATCGCCTCTGCAGCCCCGACTCCGGTCGCGGTTTTGTTTGGCCTCAACGGCGCGGTGCGACGGCGCCGCGCTCCTTCTTGTTTCCACACGGGGACATTGCACCCCTCTTCCTTTGTTCGAGTCGCAACGAACATACATCAAAGGGGGAGGAGGGTCGGCCGTGTTCGTGTGGTCCGACCTCCTCCCATTATTGCGATAACAGGCGGCCCAAAAAGATGATAAATCAGTGATGAAAGTAATCACGAAAAAAAAAGAATATAATCCCCTACCTCGAGCGTTGTTGAACAAAGGCTCGTCATGAAATTGAACATCGTTGAAGAAGACGGATCGTCGTGTCGTGGAGGAACGGTGTCTCCCTTCCTTTGACACGGAAAGAAATAATGAGGAGATGCGCATCGGGTCGTCGATATCTGAGGAAGGCATCTCTCACCGTCGTCCGTCGTCGGAGGTCAGTGTTATTTGCGTTCTTCATTGAGGAGGAAGAACTTCAAGACATTGGTCCGTTCTCTCCAAAATCCTCCTGCACAACCCTAGTAACAACAATAAAATAAGGGTTGCCTTATTTTATAACTTACTCCAACCGTTTTAATATTCAAAATTGAATCAATCAATTAATTGAATTAATTGCAACGTCTAAACTGCCCAATTAAAAGAGGCGTTTCATAACAGATAAAAGCAAGGGTTGACATCATTTTAGTGGGGGGTTCGGGTGCATTACCTTATTAAAGGAGGGGGTTTAGGAAGTTGAAAGGGTGGGGATTGTGTGGGCCCCACCTCACTATTAACCCCACATGGGTGGTTAGTTCCACCCTACCTCCATCTTTAGGACTTAACCACCTAAAAGAAATTAAAATTTGAAGCACAATTTTTATTTCTCTGTAGTCCTAAACAACAAAATCAAACAACTCCTCCAGTTAAAACACAACTCTGGTAAAGGTCTTCTTAAGCAAAAACCGGCTTTGCAGTTTCAATGGTGCCCTCGGATTTCGATTCCGAGAACTGGTTCAAAAGTTAGGAAAAACCCGCTCATTCGTTCACTGAATGTACCCGAGCTAAACTTTGGAAATTGATTCTGGGAACACCGGGTGACGGAATCAAGTGTCGTCAGAAACCGCAGACTCGTAAAATTAAAATGAAATTAAGAAAAAAAAATTATTGATATTTCCCGATCATTACATTACTCCCACCTCAGGGATTTACGCCCCCGTAAAACTATAACACCCACTAGGGAAACAAATGGTACTGAGCACGCATCTGAGCCTTACACTCTCATGTACTCTCCTGGAGGTTCCCGTGCTGCCAGTGAAAGCGCACCTGAGGAATCTACCGTTCAGGTAGGACCCGCTCTTGTCGGTACTCGATTTCCACTGGAACCTCCGTGCATGTCACCCTGTCATCGACGTCCAACTTCATGAGGTTGATGATGTGTGAAGGATCATGCACATATCTTCTCAGCTGAGGTATGTGGATGATTTCATGCACCAGTTGCAACTGAGGTGGAAAGGTCAATCTGTAAACCACCCCGCCTACCCTGCTAAGGACCAGAAAAAAAGGTCTGCTGAACCACAGAGATTACGTGCCGCCTTGGCCTCATCTTCGTAATCCTTGTCGAGGTGAGACCCGTATAAGGTCTTGATCATCATCCTCGAACTCTAGAGGTCTCCCTTTCCTGATTAGAAATTAAAATCAAAACTCTTGCTGCCATGAGGGTAAGGTTGACCGACTCAAGAGTGATTTTCCACACCCTCTTATGCATGAGTTTATCTTGTTCTGCCTGGGGTTAACTTTTCTCCAACCAAGGAAAACCCATCCCAACGTTGTAGGTAAACTACATCCACTTTGCCTAATACAAAAAATCTGAGCATGAACTGTGAATCCAATCCGTACCGAGACCAACGTTGTAAGGCCTCGACGTTGCCACCAAGATATTCTAACCGAAACTCTCGCCTCGTCGGTCAGACCACACTATCGGCGTAAGTGTGATTATCGAGTCTCCTCCCAAGGTATCTCCCAACGTGATGATCAAATCAACGGTTTAACCGGAAACTCTAGGTCTGGGATATGATTCGTGGAAGGAAGGAATGATTTTTATCAACATTTGTTACTACGACAGCTTGTAGTGGACACAGACTATTCGTCAAATCATACTTAGAGCTATTGGGTCACACTCCTTGATCGCATGAAGCTACTCTCTTCCCCTGCCCTCCAGCTCCCTGAGCCTGGAGGGAACAACAAAGGCAGGTGGTTGTAATATGTTGATATGTACACCACCTCATGCTGCTCTCCTATCTCTGCAACCACATCTGCTACTATGTAGATTTATCTGTCTTTAACATTTCCTCTTTTTGAATTATTCGCACGCCCAAGTCTCTGATACTGACACCAGTTCGTATCTTACCACTGCTAACATTATCTAGCTATATTCGTTCAGCCAAAGAAAATTCATCCACAAGGTTCTATCTAGAACCCTAACGTGAGTAGGAATGCATAGAGGAAAAATTCAAGGATCAGATATCCTTAAACACACCACGCCCAGAGGTCCGTGCTCTATAGCACTGATCAAATCTTATTAATCGAGTACTTGGAATGTTCGGTATGCCTCGATGAATACTCAGCTACCGACTTGTCGTCCTGCTGAAGTTGTATAAGCTCTAGAAAACTCTCAGCCACTTCCTAAAGTCAGTCCTCAGCCGCCTGTGAGTCGGGCTCGCCTCGGAACTTGAGCGTATCAGATGTTGGAACACGTGTAAGGCAGTAAGCCTATATTTGTCACCTACCGGTACCACCGGTTGTAACAGCTGACCAACAAGTTGTGATGTATATCTGACACACTACCCGAAGGCACTATCTCAAGCATCGGTCTGTATACCGAAGCCTCATCACTACGCGGACCATCCTCATGGTCACTCATTGGAAAAAACTAGTAGCCAAGTCTACCATTCACTCCACTGGTGCCTCAACTAGGAGGAAAACTCTAGAAATCGCATCCAGCCAGTCCTCTGTTGTCTGGGAATCTGCCTCGCCACGTAACCTCCAAGGTCGCTACTGTTGGAACTCGTGCATCGTGCTCTGCCAGTATAGACAGTTTGCTAGTATGGCTGGTGGAATATGATTCCCATCAGGTGGTGGTGATGTGAGTACACCACCCGAGGGTGGCAACATAATAAAAAGGGCCCTGCACCGGAGCCTAATCGATCGGGGAGCCGTCATCGAGTACTCTCTCGGAAACTCCAACTAACTTTCTGCGTGGAGAAATCCTGAACAGATGTGACACAGTCAACGATTTATACCTGGTGAGCTGACATGGTTTGAGCTGACTTTAAAACTTTGGAATCACACACGAAATCAGTGTTTTCGTGCACAATGTCAGAAATCAGAAGTCAGGGTCCTGGTCTATGGATATGTCGGCCTTCGCACCAACACTAGACTCCCTGAACTGAAGACCACACTCGGTACCCTTAACACTATTTCTTCACATAGAAAAAGATCAGAGTGCTTAGTTCTGCGGTAGAACCGAAGTCCTTTGATAGCAATTTGTCACGAACCATCCTGGAGGCCCAGGTCGTGACTACCCCAAGCCCGCCTTCCATAGGCCAGGGGCTGGCGACTAGCACCAAAGGCGTAAATCCCGATAATTGGGAACAAATTTCCTTTATAATGTAAACAAAACACCACATGGTACAAGCAGATGTAATACAATAAGTACCAAAGAATGTGCTGAAAAGTAAATTGGCCAGAATACAAACCCAACCAAAAGTAGAGCTATAACTAAAAAAATTACAATAGAAAAAGACAACAGCTAGAAGAATGGAAGAAAATCCTGGGTCATCCTCTTCGGATCCTACCTGAATGGTAGGTACAGATAGCGCAGCTCCTGGATCGTCCACCACGGATACTACCTGAAGGGTAGGTACAGATAGCGCAGCTCCTGGATCATCCACCACAGATCCTATCTGAAGGGTAAGTACAGATAGCCTCCACAACACTCTTTCCCATCATCCTATTCTGATTAACGTCTCTCCATGACGTCCACCTCCTAATTCTGACTCGTCGTGAGGTCCCCCTCCGGGTGTCGTCTAGTCTTCTAACACTCGGCCTCCGTTAGTGCTACTCATCGTCTGCAACCAACACAACGAGGTGCAGGCATAACCCGTGCATGTGTGAGTATAACGACACTCAGTGGGGACCCTGAGACACTCAAGGTCTCTCTAAATCCAAAAAGGATAACCAAAAAGAAGAACTCAACAGATAACCTCTACTTAGGTATATGCCCTTTCATATACCTAAGTTATCAAGTAACTCATCTCAATCATGAAGAAACACAAATATTATGAATTCAACGGATAACCAATACCCTGGTATATTCCCATACACATACCGAAGTTTTCCAGTGACCCATCTCAATCATTTGCTAAACATAAAGGTAATAGACTCAGCTCAAACCATGATTTAATCATGAAGTCGAAACCATGGCTGCTGGAGAACTCTTCCTCTATCAAGAACAGTGGGCCTGCCTCTACAACCAAGCGCGCCCCACTACCCTTGGACTACTGTAGTACTCCACCTGTCGAGTAATGTGGGCCTGCTTCTACAACCAAGTGATTCCCACCATGGGTCTGCTGCTACAACCAATTGCTCCCCCTTCATGTACTATGTGCTTGCTGCTAAAACCATGCGCTTCCCACCATGGGTCTGCCTCGACAAAAACAGCGCTCCCCCTCATAGCCTACAGAGGTACTCCTTCTGTTGCGTACTGCGTGTCTGCCTCTAAAACCAAGCGCTCCTCCGCCGTGGGTCTGCCGCTACAACCATGCGCTCCCCACTGGGCTATCTGAAACACACCGAGTCGATCAATCAGCAGTTGTCATTTCTCAGCCAGCTACTGGGTCTTTTCACTCTGCTAACTCATCACCGATAGGGTCCACTCCATGAGCTACTGGTTGATACTCAATGTATCTCTATGTCCCAAGAAGAATTATCTCAATGATCCGCCTCGTCATAGGGGTCTCAACACAACAGACGGCGCGTCAATCAGATACTTGGTCTGTGAGTTATTAGCATTTTCGTCCTAGGGGCTCGGTTGGTTTCATGTACGAACCAACCCGGACATATCTAAACTGTACCCCAAACTCTAATAGGGTATACTCATATGAACCGTTTCCCAACACGATCACCAATGCCGCTGAAGGTTTGTCAAACGGACGTCCGGTCTGAAAGTTATCAGCTTTTCCGTTCTAGGGGCCCAATTGGATTTTGAGTACAATCCAACATGTCCACTATCCAACTACAACCAAAACTCAGGAAATGTATTCCAAAAGTTCCGTCTCATCAATAGGAATCCAACAAAGTCGTAGGCACGTCAATCAGACGTCCGGAGCTCAAGTTATAAGCGTTTCCGCTCCGAGGGCCCGGTTGGTTTCGTGTTCGAACTAACCCAGCCATACACACAGTTTTCTGAAACCTTGAGTGTAATATAACGACACGACCTCCTCAAACCAAGGATCGCTACGCAATTGACGGTGCGTCGATCGGAGGTCTGTAGCCCATGATATGAGCGTTTGAAAGAAACTGTCCGAAAATAGGGGGTTCGGGCCCGGTTCGACCCGGCTCGATACCCCCCACCCACGGGTCGGCCCGAAGCGGGCGACCTGAACCAGGTCTGGGTCCATCTCATTAGGGAGGGGCCTGGCATAGTGGGAACGGCCCGGCCAGGCCTGGGCTCAGCCCGCCCCGGCCCGGCGCTGGCGCGACGCGACGCCCGCGGACCAGGCGGCTCGACCGAAACGGCCGAGCGGATGAAATGGTCATGGGGCGCAGTGCCCCCACCCTGTTTGGAAACTACGGCCCCATGTGGGGGCTGCTCCTCTACCAGTGATGCGGTGGGTAGCTGCGTCTTCCCCACCGAATCTCGTGCGGCCGCGGGATCCCGCCTCAGCCACGGCTTCAGTCGGCGGCGGGCCGGGGCGCCAGTGCCGGACGCCTCCTTCGGCAGTCGGCGCCGCCGCGCCGGCGCGGCGCACCGTCTGTACCTTCTGCGGACCACCAGACGCGCTCCGGTGGTCCGATTCTACTGCTCTCTACGCCTGAGGCCCACCCGACACCCGTAGGTTACTACGAAGGGTCCAAATCGCCTTTGCGACCCGCTTCATCAACGCCCTTGAATCCACACGTCAAATAAACAACTGCGGAGTCTTCAATTCGCCTCTGCAGTCCCGACTCCGGTCGTGGTTTGGTTCAGCCTCAACGGCACGGCCCGACGGTGCTGCGCTCCTTCGTCTCATTGCTTCTTGTTTCCACGTGGTGTCGTTGCACCACGCCGCCTTTGTTCGAGTCGCAATGAACACACATCAAAGGGGGAGCAGGGTCGGCCATGTTCGTACGGTCCGACCTCCTCCCGTTATTGCGATAATAGGCTGCCCAAAAAGAAGATAAATCAGCAATGAATGTGATCATGAACAAAATGAATATAATCCCCTACCTCGAGCGTTGTTAAACGAAGGCTTGTCACGAAATTGAACGATGTGGAAGAAGGCGGATCGTCGCGTCGCGGTGGAACGGTGTCTCCCATCCTTTGACGTGGAAAGAAGGAACGAGGAGATGCGTGTTAGGTCATCGATCTCCAAGGAAGGCGTCTCTCACCGTCGTCCATCGACGGAGGTCGAAGTTCTTCTTGTTCTTCATTGAGGAGGAATAACTTCAAGAATTTGAGGTGTTCTCTCCAAAATCCTCCCTCAGAACCCAAGCAACAACAATAAAATAAGGGTTGCCTTATTTTATTACTTATGCCAAATGTATTAAAATTCAAAATTGAATCAATCATTTAATTGAATTAATTGCAACGTCTAAAAATCCCAATTAAAAGAGGAGTTTCATAACAGATAAAAGCAAGGGTTGACTTCATTTTAAGGGGGGGGGGGTGTGGGTGCATTACCTTTTTAAAGGAGGGGGTTTAGAAAGTTGAAAGGGAGGGGCTCATGTTGGCCCCGCCTCACTATTATCTCCTCATGGGTGGTTAGTTCCACCCAACCTCCAACCTTAGGACTTAACCACCTAAAATAAAAAAAAATTAGAAGCACAATTTTTATTTCTCTGTAGTCTTAAACCAAAAAATCAAACAACTCCTCCTATGCAAACACAACTCTGGAAAATGTCTTCATAAGCAAAAATCGGCGTTGCGGTTTCAATGGTGCCCTCAGATTTTGATTCCGAGCACCTGTTTAAATGTTAGGAAAAACCCGCTCGTTCGTTCACTGAACGTACCCAAGCCAAACTTCAGAAATTGATTCTGGGCACACTGGGCCACGGAATCAAGTGACATCAGAAATCGCAGACTCATAAAATTCAAATGAAATTAAGAAAAAAAATTTCCTTGAAATTTCCTAGTCTTTACACTCCTCATCAGTAGGTGATTCTTCTTCTAATAATGTTTCCTTTCCTGAATATATAATTTCAGCAACAGGACTTGGGGGTAAGTCCATATCCCTTCCAAAATCTATAGAAGTCTCTTCTTCATCAGTCTCATTATTGTACTCATGTTATTCATCATCAGGTCCTAGACCTGGATCCCTAACATCCGTAGGCCTCGAAGGATGATCCATAGGATTTAATTTATCATATATATTCTTGCCATCATTAACCCACTCTCATCTCCATGGACTCCAGGTTATATTTATGTATATACATACAGTGATTGTGATATAGAAGTTATTCTTTACTACCATTATATTCTCTTGAGACTCAGCTACCCCCTTCACTTTGATCATCACTGAGATCAACTTGGAAAAGAATAAGGCATTGGTTTTTTATTTTGTCCTAGTCATATCCTACATTTGAATCATTATACACCTGCACATATTCAATTTCACTCCATGTCTCAAAAGATGTAACAGATAGATATATTGATATCTTAAATTCCCAAAGTCCCCTCTCCTAGGAATTAAAAATGCTGACCAAACATGAACAATAATCTGTTCTCTCCATCCATTTTAGTAGCCACCATATGTCTTTTCATTCCACTACTGGTGGGATCCTCTAAGGCAGTCTCATAATCAAATATATCACATGTAGGTGGTATTGATGTTGAGAAATATCTAGAAACACCTTCGTCTAGAACCATAAGGAATTCCGCCCACTTAACAGATGGAAAAGATATTTCCTTTCCATTTACAAAGGAAATCACTTGGTCCTCATCTTCCGATTTCCCAAATCTCACAAACTCATAGAACTGTTTCACTAGCTTTTGATAGTTTGGGACATTATTTTTAGAGAATCATTCTACCCACTTCTGATCTTCCAGCACCTCGTGAACTAGAAATTTACTAGACAATAACCATTACAGGTATATCACTTTTTCGATAATAATAACTCTATTTTGTAAATGCGGGTTCACTAGTCGCCTCCCAGACTGTGTTCTAATAACACTGCCACTTTATTTTGGCACTATATTCTGATTCTTCTCACTCGGCTCATCTATTCCATCTCTAATAGTAGGGAGTTTTGTTTTTTCCATTTTTTGGTTTGAGGAACATAGGGTTTTTGAAAAATTCATGAGCTATGACTTTAGGGTAAAGGAAATGTTCGCTAGATTGAGAAGTAACTAGGACGTTGTTTTATCATTTAGGAATCATAAAATAAATAATTAAAATAATATAAATAATTTATAAATGATACAAATTCTGGTGGCAGACTGAAGTTTAAAACAGCGCATACAATGGTAGGGTATATCGTTGAGAATTCCTAATAGTGAGTTTTATCTATCAGTGAGGTCCATACCGCTGAGGTTTCATATCGGTGGGGTACATCAGTGATGTTTCATATGGGTGAGGTACATATGTGAGGTTTCATATCGGTGAGGTAGATCAGTGAGGTTTAATATATTTGAGGTACATCGGTGAGGTTTCATATTGGTGAGGTACATCGGTGAGGTTTCTACCAGTTAAGGTTAATCATTCCTATCTCATGTATAATTTAACTTAACCTATCCGAACATAATGGTTTGGTGAAAATGTCAGCTAATTGATGTTCAATACCTATAAATTCAAGAGTAATATCACTATTTTAGTAATGATCTCTCAAAAAATGGTGCCTTACATCAATGTGTTTGGTCCTAGAGTGAGATACAAGGTTCTCTGAAATGTTAATTGAACTGGTGTTATCATAGTTAATTGAAACATGAATAAAATCATATCCATAGTCCAAAAGAGTTTGTTTCATTCACATAATTTGTGCACAGCAACTACCAGTAGCTATATACTCTTCTTCAACAGTGGACAAAGCTACATAATTCTGCTTCTTACTACACCATGATACTAAGGATTTTCACAATAAATGTCATGTTCCAGATGTGCTTTTCCTATCCAACTTGAAACCAGTAAAGTCAGCATCTGAATAACTCATTAATTCAAAATATTGTCCTTCTTGATAAAAAAAACCTAAATTTACAGTGTGTTTAAGATATTTGAAAATTCTTTTTTACTATAAGTAAATAAGAATCTTTTGGATTAGCTTGAAATCTTGCACACATACACACACTATACATAATATTTGGTCTACTAGCAGTAAGGTAAAGTAAGCTTCCAATTATACCTATGTAATTTGTTTAATCCACTGGTTTCCCAGTTTCATCTACATCTAATTTACAGAGAGTACTCATGGGTGTATCACATTCTTTAATACTATTCAAACCAAAACGTTTTAAAAAATCCTTTGTATATTTACATTGATTCAAAATAATACGATTTTCATTTTAAAAAACTTGAAATCCATGAAAATATTTTAGTTCTCCCATTAAACTCATTTAAAATTAATTTTGCATACTCTTTGAAAACCCAGTACATAATGAATGTTTAGAAGATCCAAAAATAATTTCATCAACATATATTTGTACTATCAAAACATATTTATAAATTATTTTAATAAAAAGTGTTGGATCAGTAATCACTTTAGTAAAAAATTTTGAAATAAAAAAATTACTAAGTCTATCATACCATGCTTTTGGAGCTTGTATAAACCATATAAATCATTAGATATCTTGAAAACTGAATTTGGAAAATGAGGATTAGTAAATCCATGTGGCTGTTCAACAAGAACATCTTCAATTATAAAACCATTTAGAAAATCACTTTTACCATCCATTTGATATAACTTGAAATTCACATGATCAGCATAGGAATGTAGAATTCTAATGGATTCTAATCTAGCTATGGGTGAAATGGTTTTCTCATAGTATATACTTTCATCTTGACTATACCCTTTGTGCAACTAGTCTTGATTTGTTTCTAACTATATTTCCAGACTCATCAACGTTGTTTTTAAAAACCCATTTAGTGCCAATGGTCAAAGTGTCCTTGGGCGTGTCAACTAATTCCTAGACTTAGTTTCTTTCAAATTGATTTAACTCTCTTGCATATCCATTCCCCCAAATTAATCATTGATTTCATCATTGATATTTTTAGTTTCTAGTTGTGAAAGAATGGCTTGATGTTCAACCTGCTTCCTTATAGATGCTCTCGTCTGTGTCCCTCTATCATGATTACCAATAACAGAATCTAAAGGATGATTCTTTAGAATCCTAGTTGTTCTAGTAAAGGTAGGACAATAAATTTCTGGTTCATCTGTAGATTCGGGTTCTATAGAAGTATATTCGGGAATATGTCTAGAATTGGATGTCTTTAGAGAAGGTTCTTTGGATTTATCATTAAGGTCCATAAAATTAAAATATTCTTCATGATTTTCAAGAGAAGACATAGGTTCATGTGGATAAGTTTCATCAATCTTGATGTGAACAGATTCTTCCACACATTTGGTTCTTTTATTAAAGACTCTATAGGATTTTCTAGTTAAATAATAACCCTGAAAAATTCCTTCATCACTCTTAGAAGTAAACTTGTCAATATTATCCTTTTTATTGAGAATAAAAACTTTTCATCCAAAAACTCTGAAGTAACTAACCATAGGATTCATATTGTTCCACAATTCATAAAGTTTCTTCTTGATAACAGCTCTATTCAAGACTCTATTAAAAATATAGCAAGATGTGTTTACAGCATCATCCCAAAACTAAACAGGCAGGTCATACTCATTAAACATGGTTCTTGAAATCTCTTGAAGGGTTATATTTATTATTTCTACTACACCATTATACTGAGGGGTTCTAGGGTCAGAGAAATTGTGACGATAGCCATTGTGAGAGCAGTAAGATTCAAACTCATGATTTTCAAACTAACGATCATGGTCACTTCTTAATGTCATAATTTTAAGTCCACTAATGTTTTCTATAGACTTGGAATACATAATAAAGTAGGAATAAGCTTCACTTTTGTGAGCATAGAAGTATACCCAAGTATATCTAAAAAAACCATCTACTAGGACATAGACATAGTGCTTCCCATTTAAACTAGAAACTCTAGAAGATCCAAACAAGTCCATGTGAACCAACTTGATAGGTTGAGAAGTTGAAACTTCATTCTTTTATTTAAAAGAATCTTTACGTTTCCTTCCATTTTGACACGGATTATAATCTTTGTCTGATGGGAAATCAAGCTTAGGTGGGTCTCTAAATAAGTTATTCCTAGTCAATTTTCTAAGTGAATGAATGTTGCTGTGTCCTAATATTCTGTGCCAAAGCCAAGATTCTTTAAGAATGGCATTCAAACAAGAAACTTTTTTCCTAGCTAATGAATTCAAATCAAAGCATATTCAATTTCATTTCTCATAGAAGAAAATACTAAAACATTTTTAGAGTTAAAAAAATTACAAGAATAATTTTCAAATATATCAATAAAACCATCATCACACAATTGAGAGATACCCAACAAGTTATATTTAAGTCCATCAACAAATAAAACATTGGAAATTAAAAATGAATTAGTGATACCAATATGGCCTAGGCCGATGATTGTTCCTTTAGAATTATCACCAAAGATGACATAGCCTCCATCAACATTGATTAAACTTTTGAAGCATGAGTAATCTCTAGTCATATGCCTTGAACATCCACTATCCAAGTAACGTACCTTCTTATGAGAACACTTCATTCCGTTTTCCTACAAAACAGGTTTATATGGAAAATGATTTTGGTACCCAGATATTCTTGGGTCCAGATAGGTTAGAAATCAAAGCTTTAGGTAGCCAGATTTGTCTTATGGGTGTCAAATAATTTACAGAATCAATATATTTTGAAAGATAAAAATTATTTGGTTTATATCCATATTAATAACTAGTTGAAGCATACAAATTTCTAGAACAAGAACTAGCAGCATTCTGTACAGATTTAGATATAAATATAGTTTTATTAAACTTTTTCTATCCAGGCTGATAACCTATTCTAGTGGTATATTTTGGTGCCACTTGTTTTCCTAACATTTGTGTAAGTGTATCTTTTCCATTTGTGAACTTTTATAAGTCCTTCCTTTACTTCTCATTAGATAACTTTAGTTCAGCATTTTCATTAAGTAATTGAGAATTCTTTTCCTTCACTATATGAAGGGTAGATTTTACAGATCTGGTTAGAGCATGTTGTTTCATTAAGGTATTATACATGGCCTTCAATTCATTACATGTCTCCTCTAGAATATTACAATACTCAAATGACTCTTCACTAGACATATTTTCAGATTCAGAATCAGAATCAACTCCAGAATAATATGAATTTAGGGCAGGAGTGTCTAGTGTTACCTCAGATTTGTTTGTCATAAAACACATATTGGAACAATTTTTTTCAGAGTCAGATACTTCAGATTCACTTGTGCTGTCTTCTGAAGCACTCTTGGTAGCTTTCATAGATTTCTTGTACTTATTGTCCATGAAATAATATTTCATTTTGAACTTCAATTTTGGATTGACTTCTTTCACATGTCCTTTCCTTTTGCACTCATTTCAGACAATTTCATCACTTTTATCTGGCTCTTTCCAGTCCTTCTTCTAACGGCCTCTGTTATTATATTTTCATTTGTAGTTTCATTTTCTGAAGAAATACATCTTCTTTTAGTACTTTTTAAATCTTTCGGCTGTCTGAGCCATCTCAACATCACTGTCAGAATATGAACTTTCACTTGATCAGCTTTCAGTTGGTATGTGTACCTTTTCTTTGTCCTTTCTCCTTGAGGTAGAAGACATAAAAACCACTGACTTCCTTTTTGGTTCATCATCATCTTCTTTATTCACTTTTAGTTCTTCATCATACATCATTAACATACCAATAAGATCCTTAACAGGAAAAGTACCAATATCACATGATTCTCTAATTGAAACTGATGTGCCCCTCCAATTATCTGGCAGCCATCTTAATATTCTCATGATCTACTCCATTCCAGTAACATCTTTTCCATGTGAGATTATAGTGTTGACAATCTCATTTAACCTGAGATACGTGTCAGAAATAGTCTCATCCAGCTTCAATTAAAAATTATCATATTTGATAGTATAGGTATTCAATCTCATTTATATGTCATTAGTTCTTCGATCATTGGAAATAGCCAAAGTGTCCCAGTTTTCATAAGCATTTTTACAAGTAGATATGTGATTAAAATATTTATCTCCTAAAGCACAATAGAAATCATTCATTAATTTATAGATATTATAGTAGACAGTCTTAGTATGTTCATCCCAAGTAGTTCTATCTGTTTCTGGAATTTTATATTGAGTCTCTATAGCTGTCCATATATCAAATATCATACTCTCTAAATGAATTTTCATTTTGAGCTTCCACTGGGTATAATTTGTAACATTAAAGAAGGGTGGCCAGTTGGTATCAGCACCTTCTAATCTATTATCCATATATAAATATTAGAAAAAATATTTAAAGCTATAAAATTTAGAACTAATAGAAATTTAAGATCTTCATGATACAACTAAAATCACAGTTGAAAAACAGAGTGTTTTGAAAACCATTAATAATAAAAAACCATTGATACCAAATGTTGGTCAGAGTGGATACTCAAGAGGGGGGTGAATTGAGATCCAATTAAAATTTCTATTAAAACAATTTCTATTAAAATCCCCCAATTTTAAAAACAAGTTAAACTATAGTGAATTTATATAGATTTAAAAAGTTCAATTAGTCTCTCAAAGATTGATTAGGTCTCAGTTAATTTAATCAGAAGATTAAATTAACTTTTGAAACTAAATTACTGGTTCATAATAAGTATAAACACTTGCTAATTTAAATATTAAAGTAACTTTAAAACAAATTTTATTTCAAAGTAATTAGCAGAGGAATATAAAATATATAGTATACTTTAAACTTAAGAAAATATGCATAGAAGATGTAACCAATAGGATCAGTCTCAAGATAAGACATAGTCCTCTCAAACAATTTATATAAATTTCATCCACACCTTGGATCAGGGTAAACAACAGTGCAATGACTTTGCAGGTACTAAGACTTCTACTACTATTCATCATTGGAAAACCGAACAACATCACATAGGCTGTCCAGGTCTTACTTGACCTCTACCACAATCCACAGTAGGATACAAGAGAGTTACACAAGGCTTGTGTGTGGATTTAGAAATCCTCCATCTTATCTATGTAAACCATGTGTGTATAAAGTGTACAAAGTATGCACACTTCTCAAAATTTAAATAAAAGAATCACTAATCTTGTAGATTTGAGTTTTAGAAAGATCTAGTGATTTGAAGTGCAGCTAAGGATTACATTGATAAATCTGGAATGATTCTGATTCTTTATCTGGTTTTTGTCTAAAAAATAGAGTGTATTTTGCATACTTGGTTATCAGGTTCACCTTTATCAGCTTGATTGTATGAGAAATTCCTTGTAGTTCTTCACTCCTTGACTGGAGTTCGGTTTGTGTTATCTTCTTGTATGAATTGCTTTCTGTATGTACAGTGCTCTTCCAGTATGATTGTGATTGTAGTCATTCTGTATGCACACCATTACAACACTATTTTCCCTTTTTGTGCATGTCTGTATGTCCGTCCTTTGTTGTTTCTTATATAGCATTCAGCTACGAAAAATGGGAATGATTAATTTTTCATGGGTACTAGGTACAGTTTCCGGACATGCCAAAAACTATCATTAAATAACATTAATTTCAATAAAATCAACAAATATGACTGTTGATAAAAAAAATAAATAATATTGAGAGTATAGAGTTTGAATGGTGAGTCTTTCATCAGTAGCCTTCTCTCGGTAGATATGTATCAGTGGACTTTTTATAGTGGCGAGCTCCTATCGGTAGCTCTTTGATCTTGTACTGGTAGCTCCTTGTATTGGTAATTGTTACTTTGTGTATCAGAAGCTCTATGTACCGGTGACTCATTCTATCGGTAAATTTATTTTGATCGGCAGCTCGTTTTTTATTGGTAGCTTCATAGCAGAATACATTCTTATATCAGTAGACATACTGTATCGGTATCTCTGGTGTAACGGTAGCTTGTATTAGTAGACTTATGTATCGGTAGACTGTGAAGATCAGTAGCTTCATTTGGTTCCGGTAATTAAGTGTATACCTGTAGACTTATGCATACCAGCAGACTTGTTCTATCGGTAGCTCATCTTCTATCAGTAGCTATCTGTGTCGATGGACTTGATCTATTAGAGACATGTTCTTACCAGTGGACTTATACATACCAGTAGCTCTGCGTATCAGGGACCTTAACTTATTGGTGACTATGTCTATCGGCAGACTGAGTACCGGTAGATTTGTATCAGTAGATATAAGCATATCAGGAATTTACACTTATTTGTTTTATGAAAAACATATCGGATTGGGTTAGAATTACTTCAAAATTCATATAAACATAGATAAACATCAATTAACATATTTTAGAGATTATTTTAATTTTATTATCAAATAGTATGTCATAGATTGAATGAATTAAAATATAGATAAACATTAACTGGGATTATTGAAGTATGTGAATGCATTATTGGGATTATAAAAATAGGTGAGGTTAACAAAAACCACTCAAATTTATAAATTTACATTATCAATTTTTTTTATTAAAAAATTTTATTTTAGTTAATATTTTGTATTTTTCACTATTCACCAAAATATGAATGTTTTCTGAAAAACATCACAAATTCATCAAAACTAAATCATTATGTCTTGATTCTAATGAAGAAGTTTATTTTGTCAAATTTAATATATAAAAGTGTAAAATATTTGATTTTAAAAAGGTTCCCCATTAAAAGACGGTAAAATTGTATTTTTTTAAAAATACTTCTTTTATCTGAAAAAAATAATTTGTTCTTTTATTATTTCTAAGAAACTAAAAATATGGATTCAATAATTATAAGGATTATATAAAATTAAAATTTTAGTTAATACTATTAATAAACACGTTTGAACGGCTCATTTGGTAAGTCATGATGTGCTAGAACTCGGTGTTGCGTGTAGTGGAAGTTAATGAATTATTTTCATGAAGTAAAGTACTATGAAATATTGGGATGTTACATTCACCCCTCCTGTAATAAATAGCGTCCTCCGAATAAGAAATTTTTCTTCAAAAATAAAATTTTAAAAATAGAAAACACCTTTGTGGAAAACCCACAATAGAAATAGTGTTACTAAAATTTAGTTTTAATAAGATGAAAAGGGAAATGAGAATGTCACCACCAAATTAGTGTTTCAGATAGGAGAACATTGTTGGAAATTATATTCATGTAATTAGAGGAAAAACATTAATATTTATGGGGACTGATTGAGGTCATCAATCACAAACAAGTGTAAAATGGATGGCCTGAAAGCCATCAATCTATTATGACTTAAAATATAATTGGTTCAACAAAAAATAATATATTAGGATAACACAATTTTGGTTTTAAGATACCTTCCATAATGTTTTATGATTAATTCGTCATAGGAAAAAAAAGTATAATTTACAAGTAGAGTTACATCCTTTAACTAATTTTTACCACAAACTCACATTTCACTCTAAAGATTATAGAACATTAAAATATTCTATTTATCATAATCATGTAGGTTTCCAACAAAAATGAATTTTTAATTCATCTATCAGTCCATTAAAAAACAAAATTATATAATCTTGGACATTACATAGGATAGTGGTAGGTGATACACCATTGTCGCCCTTTGGTTGCGGGTTTTAGTCTCACTGCCTTGCCGGATGCGACGGGTTGTCGCCCGACCTCTGGGTTGTCCTTTTTATACAAATCCAAAACTAATATTTATTAGTTATTTGAACATAAAAATGATATCAAATGTCAAATATAATCCATTCCAACCTTTATACGTATCCAAAAAAATTCTATCCAAACTCATAGTCCAAAATTTATAAGGAATCTAAACATAATGATGATAATTTTTCCACGTAATAACATGTGAATTCTTTCATCATGTATTCATTTAAAACACGGTAACATAATGAATTACAATAAAACCTTATTGATTACATTCATGCTCCCTTATTCCTTATATAACACTGAATATACTCCTCGTATCCAAAAATGTTGTAAACTCCAACAATGATGGAATATAAAAATCATTATTTTGTTCTATGGTATTCAAGAATATCGAATATAATATATCGTAATCAACCATCTCTTATTCGAAAATTACCACCTTATTATCAGGACAATATTAAGGTCTATCATTCTTTCAACCAGATATTTTCAAAAAACATTTATCTTGTTGTAATGTCACTTTTCATTGTACTGTATAATCTCAAATCATCAATGAATTAGTACTGCAGCACAATACTTATATATTTCCATAATTCTTATAAATGTTATATCATCTATACAACCCTAAAATGACATAATTCCTTAATAACAACATTAGAATAGTAGTCATTCCTCTTCATCATTGGTATTATAATAACTTTATTATTTTCCAATAGTATTATTTACAACATACTCTGATGATTGGGACATTGATACACATAGTGTCCCAACTCCTTGAAGATGAAGCATTGTACATTTGAAACCATTATTTACCCTTGAAATCACATACATGATGTCCTTTTTCTCTACACTTATAACAAACTCTCAATCCATTCATGAATTACCAAGGTTATTCTTTCCACAGTTATCACATATGGTAAAATTATAATTTCCCCTCTTCTATTTATCCATCATTCTCTCAACCATCCTTTTCTTGTCTGGGTTTCCTTCAAATCCATTAGACTTAGATAATTTTTTACTTATCTTATTAACACATGATACTATTTCTTCATATGACTATAATGCATGGGAAACAATTTCCCTTATAAATCGTGGCTTAATACCAAGAAATATATGACCCTTATTACTCTTTGGATCATACGTATTGTTGGAGTTCTCATTACATCTATTGGGAACCATTTCTAAACAATGTCATACACTAAGTCAGTTTATAAATCAAAATACATAATTCCAAACTTGTAAATCACCTAAAATAAATTGAATAGTTTATGTATATAATCCATTATTAGAAAAATGTTTTCTTTGAGGAAGTATATACTCATAAAGAATTCATAATGTTTTGTAAAGAAGATGAGAATTATCCTAAACAAATCCCCCAGGAGTTTTGTAACCAAGAGTGCAGCAAGGCCCATTGTCGTGCACCAGTTCCTATTTGAGTCTAGCTCGAAGCGGTGTTTTCAGGTTTTACCCCTAGGTACATCTATGCCAGAGCTTCCTCTACCTGTTCATATCCAGACATGGGTTTATTGATCAGAAAACTCACAAAATCACTACAATACCAAAATTCTTGGAAGTTCTTCTATAATATTACTCAATGTCTATCTTGGGGTAATGTGCTCTAATCAGAGTTTATCTAAATCTAGTTTCCAAAGTTTGTACTAAACATCGTCTGATACCAACTATAATGCCCCGACCCCAGTTACCCAGAGTTGGGGCATTGTTACATAACATTGACATGATCACAAAAGATCATGTCTCGAATGACCTATTAGTTTCGTAGCCTTGAAAACCCTAGATACATTTATATGGTTTACATTATACCATAAAATTAAAGACAGAAATAATATTTTCTTCATTAACCACATTCATATCCCATTGACTATCAAATCATGTCAATCATAAAAAACATATTCACATCCTGGGAAAAATAAAACATTGAAAATGGTGTGCTCAGATGCTCAGAAATGATAACAACATCGTGAAAACTTTCATAAATAATAATAAACATTTAAGGCAATATATAAGAGTAAATCAGAAGCATTTAAAATTTTATATTCAGAATAATATTTAAAAGATAAAATAAAATAATTCCATTTACATATTCACATAGATATTCTACTTGTCGAATAATCACATGCAATATCAAATAGCCACTTTCATAATGATGGAATGTATAATGTCGGGCATTCTGAATCATTTTGTCAAGGCCTAGACATAGATGTCTAAAAACGATTTATTCCTATCCAAAACCATATATCAAATTGGGAAATGCCTCATCCAATTAAATGTCAAATTTGCTACTGAGACCCACCGATGCATCAATGAGCTATACTGGGGTCGGCCCATCACTTACCCAGTCTAATGAATTCTTCATATGAAAAGGATTAAAAATAAAATAAACATTCGTATTATAACTATCATATGAAATGCCAATACATTATACATAAAACAAAAATGGTGTAAAACAACACATCCACAGTCAAAAATATCACAAAACCTTAAATAAAATATGGAAGATTTGTATCATAATAAAAAAACTTCAAATAAGCATAAAATACACCAAAGGATGTTGACATAGATGAAATCAAAACTATTTGAGAGAAATATCACTTTATAAAATCATTTACAAGTCTCATAATTATAAAAAAACCATTACATTGAAAATATTCTTAAAATCATGTAAGGGAAGATTCAATGATTTTATAACGGCATAAAGTACCCGCACCCACCTTATAAGTTAAAAAAAATACATTCTTAACATAATTTTGTCGAAATGGTTATAAAGGTTTGTGTTTGGAAAACGACATAAAGATTCCTTTATAAAAATAATAATAAAAGTAAAATAAGGGTATAAATGAATTTAACACATAATATAGTATATAGAAAAAATGATTTCAAATATATTTTTAGAGACATGGATGTGGATGATAAAGAGGTCCCTATAGAAAATTGCGTATAAATAACCTCAGATAATGAAGAGATTGTGCAATAAACCCTTACCTTGTACTTTTCCTTGGTCAAGGGTAGGTTAACCACCTATATAATGGTGAAATAATGTTTATCAAATTATTCAAGAATCAAATACATTATTATGATATCATATATGATCTTCTATCATTTGTTTGTTAATAAAATCATAGTATTATCGTTGTTTCGGGTGTTAACTGATTCGTTTTACTTTATATGAATTATTACATAATCCGTGTTTGTTATGGATATGTTGTATCTTATTAAAATCCAGAATGATATTATGTAATTAAAAATTATTCTTAAAAATAAAATGAAAATTAATCTTGAATGGATATGATGGGGAATGAATCACGTCGCGTTCGTGGAGACGGTATTCTTTACGTACGCACGAGCGACAATATCAATCTTTTGAAATTAAAATAATATATAATTGGATGGTATATCATGTATTTAGAATCATTATAATGTTATATTTATTATTTACATCATTTATAATCATTATTATACCCATTCAAATAATAATGTTTTGAATAACAATTACACCACAACGTGGAGACGGTAAGTCGTATGTACACACATATGGTGACATGTCATTCAAAGGATGTATAGAATAATGAATATGGTTGTACCATTTTTATAATAACATAACAGTATATTGAAGATACTGGAGTTATTATTTTAGAATTGAAATAAAAAATAAAGAAGTAGTGGAAGAAGAATGGAACTTGAAAGAGGTGATGATATATTTACCTCATCTTTGGTTTCTTCCTTTTGATTTGATCAAAAGGGCTCCCTAAGATGGATTTCTGACTAAAGTAGGGAATATGGGAAGAAGTTAGGACAGTCAATAGGGTATTTGGGAAGGGGTTGGTCGAGCCAAATGGATTTGAAGGTGTGAATTAATGATAAGGGTGAGTTCTTTTTTATAAGAGGGGTTAGGGGAACCTTAGGAAAAACATAAAATAATATTTTATACTAAATCCAGAGTCGGTATACAATGGCTCCAAATTGATTTATTTCAAAGATAAGGTGGGGATGGATAGAAATAGACTCAACCAATAGGTTTTATACATGTTTGAGTCTCTATATTATCTTTTCATTTATATTTAACCCTTAGATAAATTTTTTGACATTTTCCATGTCTCTTTGTATTTTTATATTATATGGTTAATAATCATACTATACACATCCAATATAATACCAAGTGGTTAATTAATGATCCACCTATCATTATATAATCCTTTTGTCTAATCCTTAGATTTTCAAGAATATAAAATAAATTAATAATATAATAGTTGTTTTAAAAACTCTTTTGTGTCAATTTTTACACTATTTGAAATTTGGATTTTGTAAAAATCATAACAGCATGATTACTTCTACAAAATATAATTAAATCAATCCTAACATGTCATAGTATCCTTGAATATTAGTGTAAATCATAAAATGTATCATATTATATTTATTTTGGAATTTATAATATCAATTATCTTAATCTTTCATTAATACGGTAATTACTTCTTCATCAATGTGTCATAAATAAATTATATTACTTAATGATTAAAAATTATAAATAAAATACAATTATTTAGGAAATATTTTTATATTTCTAATGAATATTTATAATCGAATTTATCTTACGTATAACCTTATATTAATTTTTTTTATATTGAACATTTATTTTAAGTCTTTTAACTCTTCTTTTTAATTAAATAATAATAAATGTCCTAATCTAATCTAAGTGGATCTGAATGATAATATTTCATTCCTAAAGTTGTTTTTGGTCGAGATAAACTTGTCCAATAGAATTAGAACATGTGTTATGGTAATATTAATATAATTTTTACACTTAATTACCCTATTGACTTTTAACCGTGGTAAATAAAAGTAAAAAGTTACTATTCAAAAAAATTTATTATCTTCCCATTTTAACACATATTACTTACTAATATCAACTGTGTCACTTGGATTTTTTAAATTCCACTAACATAAGCATTAAAATTATTTTTTATAAAATTTATCAAAAGCACCTAAGAGTTGTGCAAAAGACGGTAAAAAGTTCAATAAAATTTTGTATATTTAATTAATAAAAAATTAATCCAATGAATAAAATTGAACATATATAGGTATTATGTATCTATTTTGACCTAAAAAAATTGAATAAAATAAATAATTATTTAAATAAAAAGTTGGTTTTAACTAATAACTCAGTGTTTTTCACTATTCATCAAAAATTGTATGGTTTCCGAAAAATACCAAAAATTAACCCTAAGATAATTTTGATAATCAGAATCCAAATATGATTTCAATTTTAAAAAATTCATAACATTTAAGTTTCATTAATTAATTTAAAATCAATTCCTGTTGTCAAAACCAAAAAGTGGGTTTTTAAGATATAGTAACTATCAAAATATTGACACCTGTTTATGTGCAATTACGAAGTGAAATTACTTATAATGAACAAAATTTAATCAAATGATAAAAATATAATCTAATTATACTTTAAAAACACACAAATTTATAATTTAATGCTATAAATTATTTTGGTTAAAAAAGTTGTTTTGAGATAAAATTTAGTATTTTTCACTATTCACCCAAATATGAAAGTTATTTGAAATACATCAAAAATTCATAAAAACTAAATTATTATGTTCTGATTATTAATAAGAAGTTTATTTTGACAAATTTAACATATAAAAGTGTCAAATATTTGATTTTAAAAAGGATTTCCACTAAAATGAGGTAAAATTTAATTTTTTTAAAAATAATTTTTTTATCTGAAAAAATAAATTTGTTCTTATATTATGTCTATGAAACTCATAATATGGATTATATAATTATAAGGATAATATTAAATTCAAAATTTAGGTAATACTATTCATAACCACTTTTGAACGACTAGTTTGGTATGTCATGATGTGCTTGAAATCGGTGATGCGTGTAGTGGAAGTTATTGAATTAATTTGGAGAAATAACGTAATATGAAATCTTGGGGTTTTACAATCTCAATTCCATTTCTCTCCTCCACTTCACCCTTATACTTTACATGGTACTAAGATGTTGTGTGTGATAATCAGATCATTCTTGAGTGTCATGAAATTTATTATAGCCCATTGATACATCTAGTGGTGTGAGGTTATTCTACTGCCTATTATGTGATATTCATCAACAATTTTATATAGATATGGTGTCTAAATTTCTTCAGTTTGACTTACTCATATAAAAGATTCATTAATTTACACTAAGATATGTTCACTTATCAAACATGGTGTTCTTATATTTGTGTTTCAACAGTTTTGTCTATTTCATTGCCTATATGATATAAATACCTTAGAAACCCAATATTTGATTCAGAGAATTTCCCTTTCATATAATTTTTTAAATATTTCATTTTAAATAAAGAATAACTGCATCATAATGAGTGTCATTCCAAATAATAATGTATGTAATGGAATGTTTGAGTGCAATCTATTATATTTCTCTACCTAGTATTATGATATACTATATTTTAATGAATGATTACGTTTTTATATAGTCATATGTTATTATTTAGGTGTATCATATACTACTATGAAAAAAATCATGATGTAATATAATTTTTTTATGTAACACCATGAATATCCAATGTATGAACATTTTATTCAATAGTATTTTTGGAACGCAGCACGAATCACGTAATAAAATATGATATGCCTACAATTTTTAAAATATTTACTATAATAAATATATTAAATATAATATATAGTTAAAATTTAATGGATACACATATACCTTGTGACACAAATAATAATCTGTTTTATTAATGGCATTCATTACACACAATACAGAGTTTTACTGAAAAACAATATATTTTTAAAATACTATTACTTATTATAATAATTAATAACATAGTCATTCAAATTAGAGGTTATGAAGAGTATTAAATAACCTATGAAAATATGAGGTTTACACAAAATATAAAATGAATTCATTGGCTAAACATTTATTGGAAATGGATTTAAGAACGAATTCAATATAAAGGGAATGTTTTTGTAGAAAACTATTTTTATGCTCATAATGATATTTAATCCTAATATATTAAATTAATTAAAATAAGTGAGTCATATTAATAATAAATATATATATATGTTATATTAAATCAAATATTTTTTACAGTCATCTAAAAGAATTGATAAGCATAAGGTAAGAAGAAACATAATATTTCACATAAAACCTATATTTTTATTTAGGAACATTTATCATCTTTTAATAGAGAATCTATATTAAATACAATTTTTTTGAACTCTAATATATTATATATGTAAAAATAAACCTCATTTATGATATCCAAAAATAAAAATTAGTTTGTGGTAATTTTTTTTGTATTTTTCTGTGAAGTTTATTTTTAATTAATAGTGACTATTACGGAATTATATATCAAAATTCCATTTTTCATATATTTTATTTATAAGGTTAAATTATATTTCAAATTGTTTTTAATGAATAATTAGATCATAATTTTATAATTTTATAAAACTTATTTCATTACATCCACTTCAATGATCGGAATTTGAAAAAATGTATTAAATATCGTATATCAGAATAATTTATAATTTATAATAAGTTTAACATAGTTTTTTACAAAATATATTATTGAATGTAATTAAAATTAATTATAATTTCTATAGTGAAATTAATCCTAACAATGTACCAAACCTTAAACTTAAGGGGAAAAATGACCTATCCAATTGTAAAAAATCCATTGAATGAACATATTATTTCCATTGAACATTATATTATTATTTTTAATTTGTTTTTTATTAATTTATTTAGTTAACAACTTGGGTACACCTAAATTGTTTTCTAAAATGTCAAGTATGTCCCCTGCCTCCATTATAAAAGGAGAGCAAATCTCTCACTTCCTCACACCACTAAAACCACATATATTAGTTGAAAATCGGAGAAAATATATCCTCAACATTGATAAAATCAACCTAGAATTCTCATATTATTTAGGAATCAATCCATGGAATCCTTTTGGTATAAGCTGAAAGAAGTAACCCGATTAAGAGGTAACATCATTCCTTAATCACTTTTTTTCCTTACCATTATCCACCCCATGAACCCTTATTAATTCATGATAATATTAAAACACAAGTATCCTATATATTATAGAATTTTTATGCTTATTTCTTGACCTACATTCACAAACACATCTATCGAATGGGTAACAATCTTATTATTTATGCTTACAGCGAACTATCGCTTAACAAAACGATGATTGTTCATTTTTCCTTGCAAACAATGATGTAAAATATTTTTATATATTTTATCTATAATATTTTTTTGCACATGTTTTTATTTCATTCTTTTATAACACACATAATTACACATTCCATTTTGTGTAAATATGATAATATAATTTATAGAAGTGTGGACTACCATATCCTCAAGGTGATGTGATTCATTCACACTATATATGGAACGTATAAAGGATGATTTTTATTAAAAACATGTGTCATAATATAGATATATATATATGATATTCATAACATAATTACCTTTATTGAAATATAATATATATAATTATATTAAATACCCATTCACACACACTTAAAAAGTGATAAGGCCATTCATGGTCATATAGAATTCTGATCCCCAAAATGATTTGAATCATTTTACATCACTATAATTATATATGTATAAGTATATATTATTAGAAAATATTTTATTTATGATATAATTATCAATTAGTAATTACACACTTGTTTACCTTATTTCAATAACAACTATTGATAAATGGGAACATTACTCATGCATTTGTATGGCCTATCGTCACCATCATTGTAATATTGGTTCATTTTTCAGAACCATATTTATTGATTAGTTTTATAAAGATTAATATAATAATTATTTAGTTATTATTATTCTTTATATGTTATATAATTACCCCATTTACCGTAGTTGACCAACCAATGATAATTTTGACACATATACCGAATTTGGTGAAAACTCCGAACATAAAATAATTTATTTAAATTACTGTATCCAACATGGTAATAAGTAAAATAAAAGTAATGATAAACAAGAAAAAGGTTCTGATGTATTTATATAATTAATAAAATTTTATTACAATGAATGTTTAAGGACACTCATCGGAAAGGAAACGCTTGGTATGGGATTTTCATCTGAAATTTTACATCTATGAGATATATGTTACATTCACCACATACATTTTTTTGTTCTGTCTCTGCTACCCATTTTGATATATTATATCATAAATAATTTTCTAATAAATGTATATAAAACATCCATTTATTTTTATTACTTCAATAGTATTATGTTTTAAAAAATTACTATGTGGTATGAAACACTTGGTGATGTTTATTGATTATTTACCATAAGAATAATTTTAATGATCTTTCAATGGTATTGCCAGTTAAGGAAATAATATGACAATTATTCAATAAAACCATTAATATTTATGTTATATAGTTATTAATTACCATTTTCAATTATTACTTCCATTTTGACACTATTTGTACAAAAAATATTTTAGAAAATGATATTAAAAAATGGACTTCAATTCTCTCTTTATCCAAATAAAAGTTTTTATATTAAAAACCTTGTTTTTTAAAATAAATTTAAAAGATATTTTAAAATGATTTGGTGAATACATGGTTATCAATTTTTCTTTTACCTTTGTTTTAAAATGAATCTATTTGTCTATTTGTGAACAATGAATTTTTCCATCATTTTTACCCTGAAAAAGGAATGTAATTTTTACCTCATACAGAATGTACAGATTTAGCAACCATCGGTTTTTTAAATCATTATTTTCATTTTTAATATAATAACATATTAAGAAACTCTTTTTATATTCAATTTTCAAAGGAATGAATTTTCAAAAAAAATCTATAAAAATGATATTTTCCCCATTAATGTTTTTTTAAAATATTTTGATTGATATTTATATTCATCAATGATGAAAAACCTTTATTTTACATCACATGGGAATTATTATGTTGATAAAATAAATAATATTCCTTTAAATGGTTTATAATTTATTTTGACAAGGATAATATTCCCATTCAATTTCATGATTCCTTTTAGTCCCCTTGAAATATTTCATTTCCTACAATCATTTGACATTAAATTTCCCTAAATATACATAACATGTTTCAGGGATATGATTATTTATTGAACTATATAACAATTTTCAAATGTTGGTTACTTTTTAATTTAATATATTATTTGTGGAAATAATTATATATCTACATCCTATACTCAATACAATTATTTTATAATACACATTTTTTATTTTAATGCTTTGGACAAGCACTATATGAGGTGTGGAATTGTTAATGAAAGTCATATGAGTTAGAGACCAGTTAATCAAAGCTCAATGGGTTGGGATCTAGTTAATGTAGTCCCTATGGTATATCATTTGTCTCATTGGATGAAATTTGTTGTCTAGCCTATGCTATGGGTATTTTTACCAAGGATGTTTTAAACCATATTTATTGATTAAATTGAATATGTTTCAATTTATCAACATTACTTATTTATTTTTCCATAAATATTTACTTTAATGGAATGTGCTTCCAGTTATTAACATTCCACACTGTTTACATACTTCTATTTATTTTATTGATTATATGGAATGTGTGTTCTGTTATTTACCATTCCATATTGACTAATGTATTTGATTCATTATTTCTTCCACTATACTGTACCCTTAGTGAGAATTTGAGCTCACCCTTATTTTCTTAGATTTTCCAACAATATAAGAATTACACTAAGAAATATATTCAAGGATACGATTGATAGAAGAGAGTTAATATCCTCTATTTAACTTATAATGAAAGGAAAAAATATTATAATTATTGTGTTTTATTTTAATATATGTCTCGGGTATGAATCTGGTTTACCAAAACTACCAAAATTCTCCTTCCTTTGTGATATAATATACTTGTATATTATTCCAATGTAATTTATTGTAGACACAAACTCCGAGCTTTATGGGGTTGGGTCACTATAGTTGATATCATAGTATGTTTTTTTAAAAACATGCGAACAAGTTTTAGGAAATCTTATATTAGATAACATAACCGTCATATAGAATTTGAGGATAATAATAGAATAACCATCTAGTATACTGGTAATTTTTAAAATAGCTGGGGTTTCCAAAAATATAACCATGTCTGGATACTACATGTGGACATGGTTATAGCACATATATACTTATGATTAACAATTCTGACAAGGTCTGTGAGACCTAACTTACAGTTACATGGTACACAACAACGGGCCTTACTGTGCAACTGCTTTGACACTACCAGGGGATATTCTAGGATAAATCAAATTTACTTTACAAAATGTTATAAAGTATTTTTATAGAAAAAGAAAATTAATGAGCAAGGATATAACATATACTATGGAAGGGCCTATGTGGAATTAAATTTATGAAGTATTTATGTGTTAAGGTTGTATTAAAACCCATATATAATAGTATATATTGTGATTAAAATTATTTCAAGGATTTATATTAAATTTATATAGGAAATTATATTAATTTTGTTTTATAAAATGAAAACATACATGTTGGGTGAATCCCAATCATGACTGGAAAGGTCATAGGTCTTGAACCCATAACGGAATGATGATAAGGGTTTCACATCAACCACTGACAAACACAATGTCCTGATTAATATGTCATTATTTTTCATTAAAACTTTTTATGAATAAATAGTAATTATGAACAGTTAGTGGTTATTTTTGGGATAGAGATTAATATATTAACCATATTGTGTTGTAGAATATTTGGATACAAATATTTGTATTTTTTACTCTTTTATGGGCCTTAATATCCCTTAGAAATGAATTTTACTACTTCTAGAAATTATTTTTTACATGAATTGGAAATTGATCGAAGCACAAACAATAGATTAATTTATATTTATAGAAATAAATCAAGTAGGTTAGTTTCCTTATATAAAGAGGCAGTAAAGAATTTCCTATCATTAATAAAAAAACATAGAAATAAAAAATTTCCAAATAACTTAATTTCAAATGAACCGCTGGTTTTTAAATCATAAATGGTTTATTGATTACAAATTAATCGTAAGTGTATATAAGAACCAAATGAATATAAAGGAATTATTTTTATATAAATCTATATTCATCATAAAAAAGATGTTTCACCCATATAAATTTAATTAAATAATTTAATTATTTCTTATTAATGTTATATATATGGTATATATTCAATAAAATATTTATTACAGTCATAAAATAGAATTGATAAGCATTAAGAAAGAAGAAAGTCAATATTATACATAAAAACCTTTTTTATTAGGGAAATTTTATAGCCTTCTAATAGAGAACCTATATTAAATAATTTTTTAGGAAATTTTATAGAATATATATTTCAATATAAACTTAATTTTTTAGTGTCTTAAATAACAATTAGTTTACAATAATTATTTGATATAAATTAATGACGTTTTAGTTTTTAATGAATACTAAAAAATATTGACTTTTAGTTCAAAAATTATTTTTAATTTAGTTTATTTTTAAGAAGAAATTGTAATTTAAATTTGTTTTAAGGTATAATTATTTATCACATATATCAATTAATAAAAATAATTTCATTAAAATTAAATTCTTTTGAAATTTAATAAAAAAACATAGCGAATCATTCATACTTTTGTACGGTAAAACAAAGCACTGTCATCATGTCTATGGGTTTAAATTAAAATTAATTTATTAAACATATCTGATTGGAATTTTCAAAAATAGATTCTATATTTTTTATTGTAATTATTTATAATTTCTAATAAGATCAACTTTTCTTCCAAAAATATTAGTTAATGTAACTATAATTAATTACAATTATTAAGGTTAAATTACGATTAACTCGAAACTACACCTTTATCTTAAGGGCCCCATTGACCTATAAACTATTCAAACACAAATTATAAAAAATTATTTCATTAATTTATCGTCCATTACTATGTTGGGTATGTTTTCTATGACAACGTTTAGGTAAAAACGTGGGTACACCTAACTCGATTTCAAAAAATGCCTACTGTGTCCCCTCCCTCCCTTATAAATGGAAACCACCCATCTCACTTACTCGCACATCTCACCCTAATAGGATAGTCTAATGTCTACCCAAATATTTATTAGAAATCAATTCGATAAACCTAGAAGCCTCAACTTGGTCAGGATAAAGTCAAATGAAGCCTTTTGGAATAAACCAAATAATGTTACGAGCTTAAGAGGTAACATCATTCCGTAAGCTCTTTAGTTTTATTTCTGTTATCCACCACAAATACTATTATTCTTCCATGATCATATAACAAAAAAATTATCTAAAATATAATAGGATTTTATTATGATAATTTCTCAACCTACACTCACATACACTTCAATCTAATTGGTAATGAACATGTTGTTTACGTGTACGGTGAAATACTGCCTCATGAAATAATGACTGTTCAATTTTCCTCTCTCACCTTTCATGGATAATAATTTTGATGGAAACATAGTTTATATATGTTATATATGATATTTATTATTTAATTATTATTATTTAATTATTCCATAACACATACCCTTATTTATTCCCTTTGTGTGAATATGATAACATTGTTTGTGGAAGTGTGAACTACCACCTCCTCCAAACGATGGGATACATTCAAACTGTACCCAAAATCGGGGGCTATCATTCTAGGCTCATCCCACTGTTCACTAGCTGAAACCCAGGAGGTGGCTGTCGTGCTAGGACCGGAAGGCCATAGTCATCCATTGTCAGGGCTGGGCTGGTTCCGACGCGGGCAAGGCTGTTCCGCCCGATCCAGCAATACAAACGGTGGTGGAAGCGAACCTGTTGTCACCAGGTGAGGGATCCGCCAGTGCTGCTCTCTATACCGGGCTTGATGCCTGGTCTTGGTAGCGTGCACGACCTGAATGGAGGTGACGACTGTCGTGCCCCAGCGATTCACGTAGCCACGGCTCCGTCGACGTTGGCGGCAGCTGGGGACATTGGGGAGGTCCACCAGGCGCTCCTCATCGTCAGGAGTCAAAAAGAGATTTACCAACTCTATGATGTTAACCGAGGCGTACCCCAGGAATTTACTCGAGGATTCATCCACTAACGGATGGGGTCTCGGAGGGATCCCCTTTTCCGAGGGCATGAAATCGCCAAGCGTGCGGGAAGATGACGGCAATGGCAGGGCACGTTCTTTCTTCTTGCTCCACCGCCTGCTCTTCTGGGAAGAAGTAGGCTGGGACGACGATGCCAAAGCGGTGATCGCAGACTCCGAGGGCTCTGGCAGACTCATGCGGGCACGGATGATGCCATGGGCATGGGCGACTGTCCTGTGGGCCATCCAGTCATTATACTTCCGGGACTCACGATCGGAAACCTGTTCCCACCCATCCCCGTTGTCACTACTACCATCTGATCCCACGAAGACACCTACCACCTGTGCCGGGGCTGGGCCCAACCTGACTATGTTGTTGTCAATATAGTCTCGGAGCCAGTCCTTGAACACATATCATTTCTAGATGGTGTGTCCCAGGATCCGGTGATAAGGGCAGTAGTTAGGGTGATCAGTGAGACATATCTCTTCTGGCTTCCGGCAGTCAGGCAGCCGCACGATCCTCTGCTCCAAGGTGCTACGAAAAAAACCAGGGACCTCGGCCTCGCCAAAAGAGTAAGTCTGATTCCTTCTATCTGGAAAGGGGGCTCTAGGGGGATGACCATGACAGGGGCCGAAGGACCAGGCCGAGGAGGTAGAGCCGGATTACCTCGCCTAGGTGGTGGCGATGCGTTACGCGGAGGCGCCTGTGAATTTTGAGGGGGTTGCTGCTTGGCCGGAGGCTGTGCCCGTGGGGGTGGACCACTATGAGGCTGCTGATCTGGCCTCACTGGAAGCAACTCTAGCTATCTGGGGGCCTCTATCTGGGCTACAGCAGTAAGCTCTGCTCTGGCGGCTCTCCTTGCAGAGATTACAGGAGGCAGTGGGCATGCCTGACCGGCCTGTTGCAGGGATTCTTCGAGGCACTGAGCTTTGTCTGAGAAGTCCTGGAACCCTCCAGGGTAATTCTGCATGATCAGAGAAGGAACCAACTCCGCCTTGACATTCCCTACACACATCATCAGTAATTTCTCCTAAGTCAGTGGCATGTCAAGGGAGTACGTGAGACCCTTCCACCGTGCGACGAAGTCCGCGACTCGCTCGTCGGGCCTTTGCTTGCACCTGAAGATGTCTGAAATGTTCGTCTTCCAGGATGTGGAACTGAACTGGTAGAGGAATTTCCAGTGAAGGTCCTCCCAACTAGCAACAAATCCAACATGGAGCTGGTTGTACCAGACGAATACTGGTCCTTCCAGTGTTTGAATAAAGCACCAGAGCTTGGCAGCCTCATGCTGCGCCGGAGTCCCTAACATAGGCCTGCACCTCGAGTTGAAGTGGTCCAAGTGTTGTGGCGGGTCTCCGGTCCCGTTAAAGGGTTAAAACGTGGGGTTCCAAAATCCCGGCGGAGCCGACATGTAATCCACCCATGCTGGGAATGGCTTTTCGCCCGGTGGGATTGCCACCTGTCGAGTTTCCAGGGCCTCCAAGCGGGCGATGAGTACTTCCATCAGATCATCCAGATGCGGATTCCTATCCTGACAGGGATCTCTAACCACAAGAGCTTTTCCAGTCTCTTTGATATGGTAGTCGCGCTCAGCGCCTCGTGGGGCAGCTCGCAGAGCGACTCTCGGGGTGGCGTGAGGAAATCGAGCAGGGACCCCAGGTGGTCTCGCCGCTCGGGAGGGTTCAGCGAAACATATCGTGCCCTCTTGCCATTGGTCCCAGTGTCTCCCCTGTCGGCGAACAGGACACGGTCACGGTTGCCTGGGGGGATCTCAGCAAGGGGTAGTTTCTCCTGCCCCTGTTGTCCTGGTCTAGGGTCATCGTAGTCAGGCCACCGGTCTTCAATGCGTTCGACCAAGAGGTCATCAACCAGCCTCTTTTTCTCATATAGCTGTTGGCGTAATGTGGCCTTATCAGGATCTTCCTCTACCTTCTGCACCTAGGAAGATGGGTCGGTGTGTTTGACAGACCCGACGGGCTCTTTACCCCTGCCGATGTTTCAGCCCAGGGTCAGCGCCTCCGTGGGTACAAGAAGACCTAGGAGGCTCTTCTGTTGGCGAGTAATCCTCCCAGATGGGTCCAGTAGTGGCCTGTCCTTAGGGGGTGAGTCCCCGTAAAGGGGATCCACAACGTTTCCCTCTTCTGAAAGGTCATCCATGTTGACTGCCACTGCCCTTGGCGACGTTCCCTCAGGGCCGCCCAGTGGATCGGGCTATCGCTGGATCGCACAGAAGAGGAGAGCAGTGTACTGCCCCCATACACAGACGTGCGCGTGGGGGGTGTCTTCCCCAATAACTATGCGTAGTACTTGTAAACTCCGGATGCATTGTTGCTGGAGGGCCTCGTGGTGGTCCAACGACTCAGGGGGCCGAACCGTGGGGAGTGCTGCTAGGTTGACCTGACGACACTGCTCACCGATCTCCTCGAGATGCGCTTGGCTCTAGGGATAAGGCGCTAGCTGATGGAGATGGTGGGAGTAAGTCACTCGAAGAATCTGGTGGAAGCATTCAAACTCTCCCAGGGTGAGTGACTCTGGCACATCAAAATCTGATTCTACGACCGGCCAAAACATCTCAGGGAAGTGGCCCACTGCAAGAATGGTCCAGAAGCTCCATGGCTCCTGTTCTGGTTCCAGACCTTGCCGCCCCTGATCGTCCACTGAGGATTGTCGAGAAACTGGCAATGGTGCTGAGGTAGGCCGTCGGGCCGGGGGGCTGGCCAGCGGGGAATACGGCAAACAGGCCGATTGGCTGCCGATCCCTGGGTCATCCTACAGGGGTTGTAGTGCCCTGGCTACCATGTCGCGATAGGATGGGCCGACGAATGGGCCTCCAGTCACAGAGTCGGTGCACAACGAGGGTGTGTTGCCTCACGACTCTTCCGTCGGTCCCCAGAAAAGTTCCCCACCCTCCCTAATAGGGGCAGAAGGTGATCCTGAGGAGGCCAGTGGCAACTACAGGCTTGATCCCTGGCGGTACGCCAAGTCCTCATCCTCCTTGATAAACCATAGAAGGGAGGATGGAATCATACGGATCTCTCATTCGGGGAGTATGAGACTGACATGATGTGTCCCCATCCCTGCCCTCAACTCGAAGGGTTGGGGGGAAGTTTCCATAGTTGAGTCGTACTCCGCCTCAGAATCCGAGAAATGGACTGGTCTAATTTCTGTCCGGACTCCCCTGAAATTCCTCCTACGACGACGACGCCCAGCATTCCTTACCTTGGGTAACTCTTCCGGTTAATGATGATTTTTGTCATGGGGTCCCCCGACCACAATAGAGCTGGGGCAGACAGGACTGAAGGCCGGGGTGCGAGAAGCACCGGGATAGATGTCGAAAGGGACATGGGGAGGACCTCCATGTGAGTGATCTACTGGATACACAACGGCTCCATACTCGCGACCGGATGTAGGGGGGTGACCTCATACCCTATACATTGGGCTCTAGAAAGGGTCATACCCAGAGCATAGCTGTCGCGAAGAAGCTTTCAGCTTTCCAGATCAGTGGCACGGAATGAGCCTTCTTGGTCAGCGGCACTACCGCGGATTGGTCCACAGTGGCCATTTCCAGTGCCCGCAACCGGGAGATTCGACCCAACTTTCCTGCAGGGTGGTCGGGGTTTCGATCCCAGTCGGGCACGTGGCTGCCCCTACTCAACGTGTGCGGGGATCTGGTAATAGGAGTCAGCTGTGGATTCGGTGACAATGGTTGCTGATGATGATGCCCCAGGATGTGCATTCTCTCCTGCTCGCGCCTGATGCGGGTGTCGAGTCAGATGGGTCGGAACCGGTGGTGCGGGCATGAAGATTGTATACTCCTCGGCCTGGGGAGTCGGGTGGTGGCGTCGACGCAGCCTAGCGGGGGTTCTTGCCATTAAACCCTGGGACGGATCACCGATCGGGTGGACCCGGACATCCCCCACCTCATTGGCATAGGGGAGGGATGTGTCAAGATGCTCCGAGGATAGGCTCCCGAAGAGGTTGAACGTCGGAGTGGGGATCGGCGGCTCCCTACGCAGCCCTCGAGGGTGGTGATGGTGGTGAGGCGTAGCCACCTCTAGATCCAAACGGGCCATGCCCCTGGCGGGGATGATCCCTTCCTCGTCATACCTACGAACCAGGTCATTGATCACCCTCCACTGGATGATTTCTGACGGGGAGAGGGGGCGCGAGTGCCATGCTGCTACGACGGTCGAAGTCGGAGTGACCATGGAATAGACGGTACCACGCGGGGTAGCTGCGTCGGTACTGCCCCTGCGCCGGTGGGTAGGTGGCGATCGAGCTCCGAATGCAGTGATCTGATTCCAGGAAGCAGGGTGATGAACCCACTAGAATCAACAGGAAAGGAGATCAACAACCAAGGCCCAGCGTCATTCCGTCTTCCATGGTAAGCGAGAGGGATCCATGCTGACGACATCGCAGAATGTTGTGGTCAACGTTTTGACAGCCTCGACCCCTGGCGGGTTCATGTCCCGGTGAGGGTTACCCGGTCCTGGTGACATGCTAATCTTCCAACGCCCCGACCGCTACCATTCCCCGTACTGAGGAGAAGAGATTCACATCGAGTTCATCATTTTTGTTGCTCCAATGCTTTCTCCAGGGCGCGTGCATCCGTCTATGGGGAGGACACACTGCTTGTTACCCCGCATTCCCTCTTTCCCAAGGCGGGCAACATCTGTTCCTTATTTAGGGACGTCTACTTCGTGATCGAAACCGGGATGATGGGATGTCGATTATTCCTTCCATGGATTCCTCCTCGGAGCTCATCACCTAGTCCGGGTCTCCCTCATAGACATAAGACGGGTTCGTGAAACTCATTCCCGGTGCCATATCTACATGGACGTCAGTTAATTACGCTTCTCCTGTCGAGATGCTCCAAGGGTTCTTTTTGGGGAAGCAACCATCTGTGAGGAGAATGGTCATGTTGGGGTGTTGTTGGCATGTCTGTCTTTGGCCCCTCATCACAGGGCTTCTCGAGGGCACGGAAGCCCAGGGCATCCCACATCAAACGAGAGGAAAGTGTACCATCTGAGGTTTTCCTCAGCTTCCCGTGTTTAACACGGGGTATGTCGTGAGTTTAACGTCTTGCGGAGACGGATCAGGTTGAAGGACCCCTAGGGGGAACACCGATGATGGGGACAACACATGGGCGGCTTCCCAGATTTCATGGAGTGGGATGGGGTGGCATGATCTCACCGGGATGTGGAGGCCCGGGTAAGGATCAGGATGGATGGTGGAGTGAGACATGGGGGTTACATTCTAAGACGGCCCAAGAGGGGGAATACAATTTAACCTCATGCAGGACGAGATACATTTTAATGTCATGCGGGACGGGATATAGTTTAATGTTATGTGGGATGAGGGGTTTATGGATTACGCTCTGAGGCGGCCCATGGTGGTCAGGGAATCGACGTTGAGAGGTCAGGACAACCGTGTGGTGGGCTTGAACCTCGTGGAGGATTCCTACGTACCGTGCGTTAGCACGGATCATAGTCCACGTAGTTCGCTGGGATGGGGATTTCGCTCTGAGGCGGCCCAAGATGGTTCCATGGTCGATGCACACTCTAAGTCCACGTGAGTCATGCTCGGTGTGAGAAACAATAGGTAGCAGGGACCAGGAAATCACGTCACAAAAGGCGCGTCCGTGAGAAGTGGAATGTGGATTACGCGTTGAGAGACCCAAAGAGGAAATAGGGGCTTACGCGTGGTTAGCGGCTCTTGGTGCCGGGGCTTACTCTAGGGTGGAGGCCCGTGGTGCGACAAAGCACAGTGGGAAAAGGACTCCACTAGCCTTAGTATGTGGGAAGCATGGAGATGCACGGTTGAATAGACCCGTTTGAAAGGCTAGGGGCTTACGTTCTGAGGCGGCCCTTCCCCCGCGGACAAACGCCACTCCGACAAGGAGGATCTCATTCCATGTGAGGAAGAGTCCATTCCCGTGGAGACGAAAGGCGTAAAAAATGTCCGAGCTGGGGGGACCCTGCGTGCGAAGCACGGGGTCAGAATATAGTTTAACGTCATGTGTTGAGGACGAGGTTCTTAGCATTTTAACGTCCTGCATTTTAGACGAGGTGGGTTTTCTCCACACCCCTTGGGCTTACATGCCCAACGCCCTCTACCCCTTGTGGGAGGGAAGGCATCGACAAGGCCATAATGAAGGGGGGCTGCAGGGGAAACCACCAGGGGGTCCACGTTAGCGTGGCTATGCGAAGAAGCAATAGTCTTTACCGTGCCTATGTGGAGAAGCATAAGGAATAGCAACGAAACGGGAAACACGGCCCAAGGGACCTTGAGATTACTTCGCACGAGCCTAGAAGGCCGTACTGGAAAACAACGAATGGCGTGCATGCCCGACAGGGGAGACATCAGGTGCCGGTGCAGGGGGCAGCCAAGGGGTGTCAAGGTGAGGGGTCCTAGGCTTTGCGCGCTAAAACGAAGGTTTGTGCACAAAAAACCGGGATGAAACGCAATTGGAGCAAGGTAATTGCGCACGGAGAGGAAATTACATGCATGGTATAGCGCACATGGTAGGGTATTGCACACACGAGACACAGATTGCGCGCAAGGCTGGAACCCGGGGAAGGGGGAAAATTCACTTAAGCCGGTGGAGTTGCACGCAAAGGCGAACTCCGGGGCAAGGTTGCGTGAAATGAGGGAATACCTGGAAGTCATCTTGCACGTGGGGGGGGGGAGCCGAATTGCGCGCACGAGAGTGGCTTCGAATTCCAAAAACCCCCCAACAGTTTGGGGTCACCTTCTATTTATAGGCGACATCCGGCGCGGAATCCAGGGGGCGCGTGAAATATTCCGCGCCGAGAGCAGCGGGTGCGCAAAAACTTTCCGCGTAGAACCGGGGCGCATAGAGATTGCGCGCCTCATCAGCTCAATTCCGCAAAACCCGGGGATACTATATGCGCAGAACAATTTTTTGTGCGGATCCTCCTTTATTTCGCGCACCACATCCTAGTTCTCTAGATCGGGCCTCTGATTACGATTATGACTTCACTTCATCATTTTGATACTTCCTACGAGAGTTATGTACTTTTTTCGGAATCAACAATATTAGAGGAAAATAATATTACACGTGTTTTTTAATAAATATTATAAATTTTGTTTTAAATGAATTTTTCATCTATGTCAATATCAACTGACATTTTTATGCACCAATGCGGTTATTTTCTAATTATTATGCCTATATTAATTTTCTCGATGGTTTATTAGGGTGTTGTAGTGGAAATTAAACCCATTCTCTATCCATGGAAACATTAATCTTTGATAAATTCTTTTAATATTATGATGATGAGAGGTTTAATAAACACATTTATTTTTTATGGGTGATGTTATAAGGATATGAAAAAAGTTTTATAATCATCTGGAATACATATGAATGGATTAAGTTAATTTGATGGGTGGGATTAAAATTATATATTCTTCTAATTAACTGGGTAATGATGATGGTGTTATGAATTCTTAAGATACAATATGGTTAAAAATAGCTAAGAGATAATAGAGTGATGTTTCTCCTAATAAGTGATGGATTAAATGAGTTTATGTTACTTCTAAGAGAATATTAATGTGTACTACGTATTATTTACCATAATTTATTAATTTCCAATAAGAAATTATTTTTTGTTAGTGATTCTTGGCATTAGAATTCTATGATTATGATTATTCAACACATTATTCCACATTTCTATGACATAATCACATGTTTGTGATATGTACTTAGCCATCATGAATTTTTATTATCTTGTGATTTATCTCATAAAAACTATCATGATTTTTTCCATGACTCATTATTATTATGTAAGAATAACTGTTTATTATATTATAATGTTACGATCTTGTTCTAATACCTTTTTCCTCAAGATATTCATACAAAGGAACGTTGACCAAAATTTTTCATGTTTAACATTACTGAGAATCTGATCTCACCCTTTATTATTTTCACATCTACGAAGGATATAAATAATGGTTTTAAATATGAAATGTCTACGAATGGTACATTATATCAAGAAAATAGTGGATGTGGATGTGAATATTTTATATAAATTTTTTTTAGGTATCTAAACTTCAAAATACACAAAACTTTTCAAATTCAGGATTGAAACACAATGAGATGAAATAAATATTCTTCTAATAAGATGTCATAATTATGTATGAGATACATTGTTCACCTCCATTAGTAACTAATAAAGGTTATGTTATTTTTGGAAACTGTGTTGAGTAATCATTAGTTAGAACTCTTAGGTTATGCCTAATCATAAAATATTATCCGGACATGTTTAAATGAAATGTGGGTCCATTTCTAGTAAATAAAAATAATATCTCAAAACTTGAATGTGGATATAGTTGTGGAATATATACACATATGACTCTGAAAGGGGTAGATTGAATATTAAATCAATTATAACCTGTGAATAATGAGTGGTTCTATTATTTCACGCATAGCTACACACAACTATAGGATATTCTTGGTATAATTTAAAGTCTACATAAGAATCATTCTAAATGATTTGAATATTTGATGGCCAAGGGTAACCTAGGATAAACCTATGTTTTCATATATTGAAAAGAGGATGTCAAGATTTAGACACCTTATTAATGATTTTCATGATAATATTATTTTTCCATATGATTATTATTTATCATAATATGTTTTTTGGTTTAATTCAATGGTTGGAACTATAATTAAATATGCTAAAAATATATGTGATAGATGTAACACCCCAAGATTTTATGTGATAGATTATTTTTAATTTATTTCATGTATTATGTTATACAATACACCATTATTTGATTTATGTATACACAACACCATCATAGCATTTGTTATATGAAACCCTATGCTTTCCTTCTATTACAAACAATTTCACGCCCTTTTAATATAATTAATTTCATGCAAGATCAAGTATTCTTGAACAACTAAATAATATTATGTTACCTTATAACCTATCAGTTAAAATGGTGGGAATGAATTATATTAATTGATTTATTAAAATATTTTTTATACATCTATTTAAAAAATTCTTTTGTGAAATTTTTTTCTTAAATGAAAATAATAATTTTTTCAAATTAAAAGGAAATATTTTTCTAAAAAATTATTAAAATTAAAATAATTGAGTCTATAAAATAATAATGTCACCCTTTATAGATTTTATTAATGAAATATATATTTAATATATTCAATTTAATATTTATCAGTCGTCATATATTTTTCCTTATGCATTATATAAGAACAAATTAAATTTTTAGATAAAATAAGTAATTTTCAAAAAAATACACTTTTTCCGCCTTTTGATGGAGAACCCATTTTAAATCAAGTTTTTTAAATATTTATATGTTATTATTGAAAAAATAAACTTCTTATTTTGAATCTAGAGATAAAAATCTATCTTGGATGAAATATATGGGTTTTTTTTGAAAACAAATCCTATTTTAAATAATAGTGAAAAATACTGCATTTTAATTCAAAAAATCTATTTTGTATAATTAATTTGTAAAATTAAATTACCAATTTAATTTATTTTGAACTATATTTAGATTATGTTTTTATCATTTCATCCAATTTTTTTCATTGTATTTAACTTTAGATTGAAATTATATATAAATGCATGTGAATAATTTGATGGTTTTTACTTTTGAAAAACATGTTTTCTCATTTTGACAATAGGGATTAATTTTTAATTAATTTCATCCCATTATATGTTTCGTATTTGAAAAAAAGGATTTCATATTTGGAATAATTGGGTAGAAATTATTTATGTAGGTCCATTTTATTTTTGTACCAGATGAATATTAACTAAGGTAATTTTTATTTACCACAGTTAGTGGTAAATCAGGTACATTTTTGGTAACAAACAATATGATAAGGAAAATTAATTACCCTAACATCTATAAAATACTCTTTAATGAATAATAGTCTACTATTAACACATAGGGATAGAAATTGATCTATCTAATGGACTTTTTTCTATGAAGGTGATATAATTATTATTAAAACAAAGGAATTTTATAACATGTCACCCTTTCATATCTTATAAGTACAATAGTTTTAATGTAGTGGTAAACTTGATGAAACTATAAACATAAATAGTCTACATATATATTATCAAATTAACTATATCAATTTAATTTATTTAAAATAATTATTGAATAAATAATAACCATTTACATTGACATAATAGGGATACGATAATTTTTTTATTTAGAGAAATATCAAAGAAATGATATTATTAATATTAAAATAAATACTATATGAAATAATTTATGTCATACAAAATTTTTATATTTGAATTTGGAATTTTATAATTCTATGAAATTCTTTGTATTGATGTTATATATATTTTAATTTAAATTCACTAAAACAAATAGTTACAAATTTACTTGATTGATGTTTTATAAAAATAGTTATTTATGAAAATATTTTGAAATCCTAAATATATTTCAAAATAAAAAAAATTACTATGATAATATCTAAAAGTTCGTTAATTTTAAAATATTGGTTTTTTTACCTCATGTATATTAATTTTATTACCTCATAATATTTAAAATATTATTACCATAATTACAATTAAATGAGAATAATTTATTGTAAAATGAAATGACAATGTTTAAAATAAGATAAATAAATTTATAAAATTATTGGATAATATTATTTTGAACTATAATAAAAATATATTCAACGTATTTATTTTTGCGGTCTTTTTTATTTAAAAAATAATTTATAATAACTTAATTTTTTATGAATTTCTAAGGGTGCCTCTCACGTCAGTTAGAAAAAAGCACATACTACCTCAACTATTAACATCAATTTTAGCATTCAATATTTGACATACCATAACTTCTTATATTCTCAAGTTCCTTATTCAAATTATATATCTTATGGTCTTCTCAGAAGACCATCGCTAGAGAATTTAATGGGATATTTAGAGGTAGCATGTCAAGGAATAGATAATCTTTTTTACTAATTCATTCACACTTCTATCTTCTTATAAATAATCATCTTTAGTTGTTTAATTATAATGTAATAAAATTAATACCACTAATATACATATATTTTATTATAATTAAGAAACAATGATATTCCACGTTCTATGTATCCTATGAAAAACAAGATCACCATGCGTGCGTATATACAACTTACCATCTTCATGTCGTGGTGTAATCTGTTTTACACCACCACCTTACATGGATGGATATATTGATGGAAATAATAGTTATATATGATTATTATAACATTATATTTATTATGGAAAAATTTATATACCATCCACATCCATACCATTTCCCAATTATCAGAATGATATCATCCTTCGTGTTTACGTACAACCTATCATCTCCACAATACGATGAGATGCCTTCTATAAGATATCAATTAAAAAGTAATTATATAAATGTAAATAATGAATAAATATGTTATTTATTATATTAATATAATTTAAAAATGATATAAATATGACCTAATAAGTATAACATGAACTTATTTGGAAACAAATGCATAACAAAATGAAGCAGTTTATACTTGAATAACGATAAATAATGAAATATTATAACAAAACAGATGATAATATGTTCATATATGATATCATAAAAATGAATATTATCAAGAATAAGTCAATGATAGAAATTAAATCATTATATAGGAGGTTTGGATACATACAAAGAATAGTGTACCTAAGGTAATGGATTATTTTGTCTCACTTTTATTTCTGTGGGACATATGCCTTATACACCACCCATTTATTTTGTGTTGTGATTATGCATTCTAGGAAAGTTTTTATGATTCTTATAACAAAGGTTATGATATTTACATATTCATACAATTTTCTATATTTTATGATCAATACGATTTGACTAATTATAATTGTTATGGGATAATTTTATAATATCATCTGATATTGTTTATAATTAATTATTTAGTGGGATATATTTATTATCAATAGTCATGTTTTCTAAAAAACTGTTTTAATAAAATTTATAGTATAATCCAATGGATTTTTTAAGTAATTTTAACCCATTTTTTACATTTTCTAAATTGTATGGAAGGAATATTTATTTCATTATACATGTGTTGTACATTTTTACTTTTCTTACAAGAGTATGTGAAGAATATTTTTTTAACCTATATGACATGATTTGATTTTTATTATTTAATAATGCTTTATTTCCATTAATAAAACCTTTCATGTTTTCATAGTTATTTTCAAATAAATATTTTTCTTTTAAAATTGTGTTATGTTTTATGAAATGAAATGTTTTTGATGAATAATGGATATTTTCATTAAGAATTTTCAATTGATTTGTCAAAATTATTTTCCCTCTAGGATTAAGGATATTTTTTACCATGTATATAATATATATTATAGAAATTGTAAATTATGTTTGTTATGGAATTATATTTATGAAATTCAATGGTCTTACATGTATTATTTTTTGATAGAATGATGTCTGAGAACCCCATTGTATTATTTGGGTCATGTAATGATAGATTGTTTTTTGGGAACACTTATGTATGGTTTTCATCCTATGATCAGTGGGACCTATATATCCCTATAATACATGGGGTAAACATATATATCTCATGATATAGAAATTAATATATGAAAAATAAATCTGGTTCAATAATATAGGGGTGGAACGACAAGTAAATATGGTTCCGTAATACATGGATGAAACTGTCATTATATCTGGTTCAGTAATGCTGGGCTGGAACTTGGACTTGACTTGGTGACGTGATAGATTTTTTCCACATTGATGGTCTTGTAAATGATCCTTATCCAATATGGAAATTATTTTCTTTTCTCCTATGTTTTCTATAAATCCAGGTTTTTTTTCCAATGCTATTTTATCATGGTTCACGTTCCTTTATGATTTATGCCTTACATACTGCCATGATTTATTTAATGACTCAAGATTTTGATATTCGAAATTTATGTTCATGTTTTTGTATTATTATGTTATAGTTTCTTTTTATTTTCATCCTGTTTTCCTTTATTGAGAATTTGAGCTCACAATTTTTATGTTTTCTTTTCCCTATGATATAATGAAATATTATTGGTCAAAAAACAAATGGGAAGATCATAATGAGAGTAGTAGAAGATATTTAACCATGATCGAAGAATGAGTTCCTTGTTTCCAATGACACTAAACTAGTATAGTAATTTGTCATCAATTTATGTAATGTATTTAGTATTCCCCAAAAGAAATATAATGTCCAGGTATGTTATGCTTTGGGTTCTTAGAGATGGTATCAGAGTGAAGGTTTAGTCAACCCATTGAAACTAGGATGCGAAAACATTTGTGAAATATTTAGAGATTTTTCAAAAGATATGTCTAGGGATGTACTAAGGATAAGTACATTTATATGTTAAAATCCTAGTTTTTTGTGATAAATATTACTAACATAAGGTTGAACTGAAGATTAAATAAATTGAAATATTATAAGTAATTTACTTTAGTTATATTTTTCTAATATCTGATATGTATTTCTAACACTATTCTTTATAGTATTAGGAAATATTCATAACTGCATAGAACATAGTTAACCATTAAATATTTCACATGTTGAAAGTATTGTAGTTACGAAGATATATTTCCTATATTGAAATATCAGGAAGATAATCATGATGATGGTATAACTGTCGGTCATACTATTGAGGATAAAAAGAATCTAAGTGATATGTGGAAGGTATGTGATGTTTTTTTCAGTATTTTTTACATTAATCTAATAAACATGTGGTTTAAAAACATTAATAAATGATTCATATTCTAATTAATGTGATGATGATGGATCCTGGGAAATGGTTTATAAATAATGTTGAATGAGTGAGGTGTATATATTTTAGTTTTCAAAGATTATGTTATATAAATCATGAGATATATACATGTTTTCTATACAATTTCATTCATTATGGATTGTAAGGGATATTTTGAATAGTTTAATGGATATAACAAGTGATTTATGGTTTATGTGATGTACATGGTGACCAGGTGATTAAGGGAAGGATAACCCTTAATATGCCTCTTATGTTATCATATTTATGTTTGGATAATGATATGTTAGATTTGAATAAGTTAATTGGATGATTGTAGTTTCTTGAGAACTAATTATTGATTTTCTTATATGAGGTATATTCTATCATGGATTAAGTATAACAAAATGTGGGACATAAAGAATATACCAAATATGTTTCTGAATAAATAAACATGCATGTTTTCAAGAAGGATATTTGATAATTCATCTTTTCACCATGACTCAAGAGAATACATAACGAAGGTGTTTACATTTTTTGAATATGAACAACTAGTGATATCATATTATATATGGGGTATAAATGTTTTTACATGTCTTTATCCTTTATTTATTGTTATGGATTTTCATCTTTTATAAGGAATGTTTATTTATCAATTATTTTTTAAAGTTTAAGTTAAACATTGAGTAATTTTTATAAGGCTAAAGTATTATCTAACCATATATGGACTTACACATTTGTGATAACTTATGATAACATTTTAATGATAATGAAATATGGTATGACCTATCATTCAATTTATAGAATGCATGATCTAATAACCCTTTAGAAATGAATAATTCAACATTATTTCATTAAACAATATATGAAGTGGAAATTTCATAAGGCAAAACCAATGATGAGATTATACTAAATACAAGTATGTATATATTCTGATGCAAATTATTCATCATTAGGAAAATGGATCATGATTTAAAAGGGTGAATTAATAATATCATAATTTTTAATGATACTAATAACCTATTTTATGCAACATTTAGTGTACAATTTTTTGATTATTAACATTCAATTGTTCAGTAACCTTCTTATGATTAGTGATCATAATCAATCTCTATGATTATTTAATCTTTTAATCCATGACCAATATTTACCTATGTTATCCTTTTTTGAGACCTGGTTATGATTTTATTTCGATTACTGTTAATTTTTAAGTATTTATTTTTAAAAATGAATTTTTTGTAATTTTTTTATGATGTGGGATTCAATAATTATATAACCCTGAAGAATGTCGGGGGAAAATCATTTTTAGGGGGCTAAAATGTAACACCCCAAATATTTTATGAAATAGATTTTTTAAATTTATTTGATTTATTGTTTTGTTTGCTACTAAATGATTATATTTCACAATATTCAACACCATCTTATTTTGCGGTATATGCGCCCTATGGGTTTTAAATATATATTTCATTAATAGAATCCAAAATGAGTGATTTTTTATGAACTCAATTATTTTCATTTTAACAGTTTTTTTAGGAAAACATTTCCTTTTAAATAAAATATGTATTATTTTCATTTAGAAAATCTTTTTTAAAAAATAATCAATTAAATAAATTTATAAATAATATTTTTATAAATAAATTAATATTGTATATTCCCCCATTTTTTAAAAAATATATTATAAATTAAAATAAAACATATTTTATATAAAAGGAAATGTTTTTCTGAAGAAACAGTTAAAATGAAAATAATTGAGTTCATAAAAAAATAACACTTTTGTGGTAAGCACCCCATAATTCTACATGAAAAATGGGGGTTAAAAACCCATGGGGCGTAGGTACTGTAGAAGAACTGTAGTGCTACTGTAGCAGCTGAGATACTGTTGCAATGGCGGCACTATAGCGGTGGCATGGAAACTGTAGTGGGGGCATGGGAACTGTAGTGGCGGTGGGTACTACGTGATACTGTAGCAGCACGGGTACTGTAGTTGTACTATTCACATAATTGGTCTTGGGCCTTAAATTTGGGCATACAGGCTATGTAATGAGCTAAATTCCCACTGGGCCTACGAGTTAGGTATTGGGTCTCCCTTTACAAAGTTAAACATGAATTTTCTTTACTTTAAAAATAAAAAATGAGGCTTCGGCCCCAACCTTTAAAAAAATGTTTAAATTTTCTTATATATATTTTCTCTTCAACACCCTGACCCCAGAAGCCAGAGGCAGTGCATTATTTTAATACATTGTCATGATTACAAAGAATGATGTCCCAAAAGGCCGATCAGTTTAACAGTATTGGAAAAAAAAACTTATATACATGAATGTTACATTACACATTAGAAAATAAAATACAACATAAATTATCCTTTGAGAAATCCATTAATCCCTTAGCTTAACCCCGCATATAAATCATAATACACTTCTTGGAATTCTAGGAAAATAAAACATAAGAAAGGGTTGAGCTCTGATCCTCGGTAAGAGTAAGAAAAAGAGAGTAAGATAACATAAATATTTGGCATGATGAATAATTGAAAAAAGAAGCCTTTAAAAATAATAATCATGAACACTTTATGGTAGGAATATGTGATGAAGAAATAATATCATAACAAAACATTGTCATGGGTATTATACTAGTCGAATAACCACATGAATTATCAATACCTAATCTCATAATGATGGAATTAATAATGTCTGACATCATAACCACATAGTCAAGGCCTTGTGCCATGACTACAACTAATATTTTTTCAAGTCCTTGTGCCTTGACACTAGTTTTTCTAATGAGACCTAATAATGCATCGAGGAGCTATAGTAGGCTCCACTTGTCACTTACTATGTCCAATACATTTCTCAAATGAAAATGATGATTCATAATCTAAACATTCATATTAAAACTAAAATAAAAAATGTAAATATTTTAACCACAACCCATTAATAGTATAAAAATAGCACATCCATAGTAAAACATAACTCATTCAATACAATATGTAATATTTTATTACAATATATTAACCTCAATCGAGATTAATGAGCTATATTGATAAAGATGAAAAAAATCACCAAAACAATTTGTGAGAAATATCCCTCTTTTTCATGAAAACATATAAAAGAATGACTATTTAACAAGAATCCATTTAAAATTGATTTTTGAATCATAGTGTCCCATAACATGTTGAAAATTTATAATGTAATTTTAATTTTAAAACATTAATGTCCATATAAATAAATCCTTAAATCCACTTTTATGACATGGAAATTAATGAGAATGATTTAGAAGAATAAATCATTAAAACAATTAAAATGATATTTTTGTCAGGTTTCCTAACCAAAATAGAGACAATTGAATACAAATTATTTAGGTAATCAAAAATTTATAATATCATGAGAATAAAGGGATTGATGATATATTTTTTTCAAAGTACATTATATACATCATATAAAAGAGAATTGGTGTATAACAGCAATGAACTCTCAATGGAATGTAAATTGAGATAAAATCCCTTATAAAGACTGTATCCTTAGGTTAAGGATAAATCTATGACATAATTATTTTTGAAAAATATAAATATTCTCAAAATAATTGGATATTATTTGTTAATCAATCATAGCACATTCACACATGTTCTTGTAAAAACAACACCAATTACTTGGAAGTTTAACTCAATGAATAGAAATTTACTTAAGATTACTTTTAGCAGGTTCATATCAAAGACTTGAGTAATTATCAATTGAGTGATTATATGTATCAAAAGTATATCTACACAAATGTGATTGAATATTACTAAATTAATATTAAATATTGATTCCATATATAATCATGGAGTAAAATAATCAATTAAGTATGCGTAAAGCCCAATGATTGGAAATTGAAATTTGAAATTCCCTTACTGATTTGGTTACATAAGAAACGTACACCCCATGAAAGATGGATCATATAATGAAGATTAAAATAACAATAAAATAATTTATATTTTACCAAGAATACAATAACTGGTAGTACATACCCCACATAAAAATAAATAGTGGCAAATTTAGCATGTATCTTACGGAAATAGAAACTGAGATGAAAAACCCTTACAACCTTGTAATCAATCGAGTCGTATGAAAAAAAGTTAAAATCCACCTTATGAATAAAAAAACCATGAATATGAATAGAATCATGATAATATATATGATATTAAATTACATAATACACCACATGCAATAATTAAGTGGCAAACAATGGAAATGTCATGAAATTAAGAGTGAGATACGAAACCCCTTACCTTGTGTCTTAATTGACCTGTTTGTTCTTTAATCTCATAAATAACGAACTATATATAATTTAAACTTGATACGAAACCATTTTCAAATTTATCCTTTATTTTATATCAATTATTAGAACATTATAAACATTACCAACTCATTTATGTTAATAACGGTTGTTTTGTTGATATTTTGTACTTGAGCCAAAAGTAAGCTTCTTATAATTACATGTTGTCCATGTGTTCAAAATTTTATTACCTCCAGAATGATATTCATGATATAGATATCTTGTATATCACATATATCTGGTGTATATATTAATTTATAATAGTACATTACATTTGGAGATAAGAAATTAATTTCACTATTAATGTTGATGGTAAGTCGTACGTACCATGAACGCTACGTTCATTTATAATTCTTGTTTTAATTGAATGAATAAATAATAATACATTTTTATATTATAATTAAAGTATAATATCATATATAATTTTAGTTATTTCATCCTTTATACATTCCATGTTTTCCATAAAAGAGTCATTTCACTTTGAGGGGGTGGTTGTCCACACTTCCTAAAATTAAAATATCACATTTACCCATTATGGAAACCATAAATTTATTCTATAAATGAAAAATAAATAATCTTAGAGACAATATTATTATAATATATATAACATATAAATTCAGTTCTGTCTTAATCTCACCATAAGAGGCGTTAAGAGATAATTGAACAATCGTAGTTTCGTGAGGCAGTAGTTCACCGTCCATAGAAACAATATGGTCTTTTCCCATTAGATGGTGGTGTTCATAAGTGTAGCTTGAATCCTTCTCATAAAAACAACCTAGTATATTTAAGATACTGTGTTTGTTATAAAATAATTCAATAAAATGATTTTAGGGGTTTGGAGAAGTAAAATAAAATAAGAGAACTTTAGGGAAGATGTTACATTAAAATTGGACAACTCCCTTTGGTTTGAACCAAAAGGACTGATGGAGTGCGTTATGCCTACGGTAAGGCTTCCAGGTGGAAGGGATGGATATTGAGAGTTTATTTGGGAAGATATTGGATGAGACAATTGTTTTGAGAGGTGTGAGCAATGGGTTAGAGGTGAGAGCATTTTATAAGGGGGACGAGAGACTCTTTATCAAACATTGAAAATACTATTTTATTATATAATTATTTTCGACTTCTAAAAGTCCATAACTCATTAAGGTCGAATATAATATGACTCTTGTTCAAAAAAAATGATAAAAAAATAGTTCTATAGGTTTTGGATATTGTTATAATTTTTAGAATCGTATTTATTTTAATCATTTAGTAACGAGGTAAAAACCGCATCATTATTGGGTCATAAATAATTTTATTTATGTGATGTATAAAAATTATAAAACAAATAAAAAGATTTAGAAAATCGTTTCAGCTTTCCAAATAATATTCATAGTAAAAATTATAGCTTAAATAACTCCATGTAAAAATTAATTTACTAAAAGATATTTGTTTATATGATTTTGCCTTTACATTAAGTTAATTTAAATAAAGCGTCATTATCACTCTTATATGGATCCATGGGGTCCCAAAATTGACCCAATGATTCCCATGGTCGTCCATGACTCACCCAATAATGTTAAGACAAGTGTTAAGGTTATTGTGTATTATTATGATATTTTTTTCCCTTGAATTACCTTATTTACATTTAACCACAGTAAATAAAAGTCCAAAGTTACTATTCATCAAACATTACATTAATATTATTGAACCATATATTACATATTAATAACAACCATGTATGTCGGATTTTCTAAATTCAATTCCCAGAAGTGGTATAATTTCATTTAAATGCAGATGTCAAATTTTTTACTACTACTTAGTGGTTTCACTATTCATCAAAAATTGTAGTTCTTCAATAAAATACTACAAATTAAACCTATGATATATTTGATATTCCAGAGTAATAAATAAAGATTATTTTATCAAATTAAAAATAATGAATTTAGATTAAATAATTTAAAATTAATTCCCATTGTCATAACGAATTGCGTGTTTTAAAGAAATATTATCTAGAAAAGATTGACACTTGTTTTTGTTCACTTTCAATGTAAAATTACATCCAATGACCAATATTAGAGTAAATGGTAAAAATGTCATTCAATTACACTTCAAAACTAATTAAATAGATAATCTAACCATATAAAAAAATTAGATTAAAATTCAGTTTTGATTTAAAATACAATATTTCTCATTATTCATAAAAAATGGACATTTTTAGGAAAATACCAAAATTACATCCAATGTAAATCATGATGTCAAGATTCTAAAGAAGATTTTTATTTTGTCAAATTTTATATGTAAAAGTATCAAATATTGGATTTTAAAAGGGTTCTCCATTAAAAGGATGTAAAATATCATTTTATTGAAAAATACATTTTGTATATGAAAAATTGATTTTGTTCTTATATTATGTCTGAGAAACACATATTACTGAAGTTAAACTTATATAGAGTGTATAAAATTTAAAATCAGTTAATACTATTCATAACCATTTTTTTAATGTCTAGTTTGGTATGTCATCATGCTCTCGAACTTGTAGTTGTGTCTAATGAAAGCTATTGAATTAATTTAAAGAGATAACGTAACATGAAATCATGGGGTGTTACATTCTCTCCTCCTTCAATAAAGTGTATCCTTGCAATTTAATATCGGGATTAAAAACATGGGTTTTGACATTTCAAAACAACTTAGTTGAAATTCCACATCGAAAAAAGGATTAATGAGGCCTCTATTTTAAAATAAAGAGTAGTATGTATGAAGGATACCAAAAATAACACATTCTTGTGTTCCGGGTAAGAAAACATGGATGTGGAAGAGAAATTTAACCATCATGTTTTGTTGGTGAGTAATTGAGAAATTTATTATGATAAAGTTAATGATCTGAAACCCAAAAACATGTGATTGGAAGAAAGGTCTTTGATAACCCAATTGGAGAAGTATACGAGGAATATTTTTATTTTATGTTTCTTTTAATAATTTTGGGGAATTTATTTATGAGATTATCTAAGTGCATAAGGAAATATACATGCTTTACAATTAGAGTTTCATCATAAAATAAATTTCGACCATAAACTCATCTTTTCTCCAAGCAGTGAGTATTAAAGATGACATGGTCACACCTGGATAACTAGAATAAAATTATTTGGAGTCACATAATCTAAAAAAGATTATTTATATATTTCCCTTATCTTTAGACATTAACAAATTCCAAAATGTTTAGTACAAGATCATATGATCCCCAAGAATGATAATCCTTTATAAAAAGAAATACTACTCTAAATCTCCAAAATTAGACCAACAATACACAAATTTCAACAACGATCATATAGAAAAAAACATTTCCTCAAAACATTTCAAAATAATCCAAAATAAGATTGAAACCAAAACATCTCAAGTATTTGACTACATAGTCTTCCACGATAAATATTATCATTTATCGCCAAATAACATCGACTACTCTAAAAGTCCAATACTTAAATTTTATTAAAAAAATCACATAATCTCTATAATAGGTTAATAATCCCTATAAATTACCTAATCTACTATAATTCTACTATAAAAATGTAGATTCTTGCAAATAAACCCCAACATTACTCCTCAAATGAAATAAAATAGTATTTTATTTTCCTTAGGAATATAGTGTTACCAAAACTCGAATATCTTCCAAAATAAAATTTATCACTTTATCACCAAATCATTTTCCTACACTAAAGATAAATCATAAGTTCCCAAAATCAACATATTCTTTATCCATAAAATCATTTAACTAAAATTAATTAGTCATACTAAATAGCGACAACACGATGTCTAGTGGTATGCGATAAATATCAATCGCACATTAGATGTGGGTTCGATTCCCGCAACTTTGTCCGACGTGACAGGTTGTCACACAGTCTGCGTGTTTTCCATTTTAAAAAATCTTATAATTTTATAATATTCCTAAAAAAGAGATAAATTCCTCAAAAATAACCCTATCATATTTTAACAATAAATGTTATCTCATACTTTATATTTTCATTCAGAATGTAATAGACATTAATTGAACGACTAGTTTGATTAAAACCAGAAAGCTTAGTGTGAGTCCTAAAATCATTATGAGAATATAATGACACCTTATTTTAAATCTGAAACAACGTAGGATTATCAATGGTCATTTATTCTCATATTATATTGAAATACTTAATTAGGTTTGTAAAGAAAATGTGAATTATCCCAAGCATATCCCTCGGGATTGTCGTAACCAAAAGTGAAGGAAGGCATGTTGTCGTGTATCAGGATACCTTGGGTCAAGACTGAAACTCCTTGTCGGAGTTTTCACTCCTAGGTACATCTATTCCCGAGCCACCACTACCTTCTCATATACACACAGGGAAGTATTACATGAAAAATACAAAAAATATCTACAATACCAAACTTCTAGGAAGTTCTTCTATACTAATCCTCAATGTCTGTCCTACGGTAATGTTATCTAAGAAGAGAATTTCTAAATATAGTATCCATGGTTTGTACTAAACTACCTATGATATCAAATGTAATGCCCCAACACCAGAAGCCTCAGCCGATGCATTATTTTAATACAATGGCATGATTTCAAGGAATCAAGTCCTAAAAGACTAATTTGTTCAGCAATCATGGAAAATATATTACATACATAAATGTTACCTTACACATTATAAAATAAAACACAACATAAATAATCATTTGAGAACTCCATTAATACACAAGATTAACAATTCTTATCAATCATAATACTATTATTTTAATCTTGGGATAATAAAACATAAAAAAGGTGTTAAATCAGATGCCCAGTAAGAGTAATCAACACAGTAGAAGATTACATAAACATTAGGCCTGCTGAATAATTAAAAACACATGCCTTTACAAATAATAAACATGAACACTTTATGGCAGGAATATGATCTGAATAAATAATTCCATAATAAAACATAGTCATTGGTATTATATTAGTCAAATAACCACATGAAATTACAATAACTAATAACATAATGAGGGAATGCAAAATGACAGACATCATAACCACATAGTCATGGCCTCGTGCCCAGACTACAAATAATATTTTGACAAAGACTTCTTCTAATACACTATTTTTTCTCATGAGACTTACCAATGAATTAAAGAGCTATAGAAGGCTCCTTCCATCACTTACTAATTCCAATTCATTCCTCTTATGAATAGGTTTAAACATAATCTAAACATTCATATTAAAACTAGCATACTATATGTCAGTATTTAACAAAAACCCATGAATGGTATAAAAATAGCATATCCACAGTCAAATATAACTCATTAATGCAATATAAAATATTGTATTATAATATAATAAATACAAATATAGAATAATAAAGAATATTGACATATATGAATTAATCATCAAAACTATTTGTTATAAATATCCCCCTTTTCTTGAAAACATTTAAAACTCTCACTATATATCAAGAAGCCGTTTTAAATTTATTTTTGAATGAATGTGCCTCATACCACTTTAAATATTTTAAAAGTAATTTTAATTTTAAAAATTAATGTCCATATAAATAAATCCTTAAAATCATTTTTAAATCATGGACATTAATGATAATGATTTTGTAGAATAAATCTTTAAAACATTTAAAATGATATTTTAGTTAGAGTTCCTAACAAAATTAAAGACACATGGATACAAATAATTGAGGTAATCAAAACATTATAATATCATGAGAATAAAGGGATTCATGATATACTATGTCAATGTACATTATATACACCCTATAAAATTGAATTGGTGTATAACAACAAAGAAGTCTCAAAGGAATGTAAATTGAGAAGAAATCCCTTATAAAGACTGTATCATCAGGTTAAGGACAAATCAATGACATAATTATGTGATACAAATTTAAATAAAATCAAAATTATTGGATATTATGTGTAAGTCATTCAGAGGACATTCACACATATTCTTGTAAAAACAAAACCAATGACTTGGATGTTTAACTCAATGAATTGAAATTGAGTTAAGATTACTCTTATCATGTTAATATAAATGACTTGAGAAATAATAAATGGAGTGATTATGTGTATAAAAAGTATATCCAAAAACATTTTATTGGAAAATAATACATAAATAATAAATATTTATTCCACACATTATCCCAGAGTAAAATAATCAATGAATTATGCGTAATGTCCAATGAGTGGAAATTGAAATTTGAAATTCCCATACAGATTTGGTAACATACGAACCATACACCCCCTGAAAGAAGTATCATAAAATGATAATGTAATTACCCATAAATTAATGTATACTAAACCACAATACAATCATGGGTAGTACATACACTACAACAAAACAAAATAGTGGCAAATATAGCATGAATCACACAGGAATTTAAAGTGAGTTGAAAAAGAGTTACCACATTGTAATCATTTGAGTAGTATGAATAAAAGTTAATAACCACCAAATAAATCATAGAATACCAAGAATATTAATATAATCACGATAATATATATCAAATGGTGGTACACAATACACCATATCCAATAAATAATTTGCGAACAATGGACATCTCACAAAATTAAGAGTTAGGTGCGAAACCCCTTACCTTGTGTCCGACATGACCCATTCGTTCATTAATCTCTTGAATAAATAACTAAAGTTAATTTCAAATTTCTTCATAACCTTTTCCAAATTTATTATTTCTTTTATATAACTCATTATGATGTTATAAAAATTACGTACTCAGTAATGTTAATAATGGTCGTTTTGTTGAAATTTGGTACTTGGGTCAAAAGTAAACATCTTATAATTACATGTTGTTCGTGTGGTAACAATTACTTTATATACAGAATTATATTCATTAATTATATATCATATATATTTTATATTACTAGTATATATATGTATTTATAATACTACAGAACATTTGGAGATAATAAATGAAATGCATCGTTCATGGTGATGGTAAGCTATACGTATGCATGAACGCTGCTTTCATTTATAGTTCATATTTTAATTGAATGAATACTTAATGATACATAGGTATATTATAATTCCGGTATAATATAATATATAAATTCATTAACTACTTCTTTTTTACATTCCACGAATTATAAAAACGAGTCATATCATTTTGAGGGGCAGTAGTCCGCATTTCTTCAAATGAAATTATCGAATATACTCATTATGGAAACCATAATGGTATGATATAAATGAAAAATGAAGAATTATAGAAAAAATAAAAATCTAACATATATCAAATATAAATATATTTCCATCTTAATTTCCCACATAATAGGGAGTAGAAGAAAATTGAACAATCATCGTTTCGTGAGGCAGTAGTTTGTTGTCCACATAAACATTATGTTCTTTTCCCATCATATAGAGGTGTGTGTATGTGTAACTAGAATCCATATCATTACACAAAACTATTATATTGAATATATTGGTGTTGTTATAAAATAAATTAATAAAAATGATTTATGGGGTTGGAGAATTAAAATAAAATTGGAGATCTTTAGGGAAGATGCTACCCTAAAATTGAGTAACTCCATTTGGTTTGAACCAAAAGAATTTCATGGATTTTATCCTACCTAAGCTAAGGATTCTATGTGGAAGGGAGGTATATTGAAGGATTATTTGGGATGAGGATAGAGGAGCCATGGGACTTGAGATGTGTGATTAATGGGTTAGAGGTAATGTCTTTTTATAATGGGGGATGTGCTCTTTAAGAAACATTGAAAATATTATTTTATTTTTTAAAATTTACCTTTACAAAAGGAAAAAAACTCATTAATTTTGAAGATAATATGACTCTAATTCGAAATAAAATCATCCAATAAATATTGTACCAGTTTGGGAAATTGTTTTAATTTTTATAATGTTATTTATTTTAACTGTTTATTAATGAGGTAAAAATTGCTTCATTATTTTCTCATAAATAATTTTATTTATTTGATATCTAAAAAATTTAAAAAAATAAAATGATTTATAAAATATATTTATCTTTACAAAGAATATTTATAGTTGAAAATATTGTTATATAACCCCATTTAAAAATTAATTTAGTAAATATATTTGTTTATGTTATTTTTGCCTTTATATTAAGTTAATTAAAATAATGTGTCATTATCACTCTTATGTGGCTACATGGGGTCCCAAAATCGACCCATGGATTCCCATGGTCGGAAATGAATCATCCAATATTTTTAGGACACGTGTTGATATAAATGTGTGTTATTATAATATTACTTTTTCCTTAAATTACACTATTTACCTTTAACCACGGTAAATAAAAGTCAACAGTTACAGTTCAGAAAAAATTATTTTCATCTTATTGGACACTATTTTACACACTAATAACAACCATGTATGTTTTATTTTATAAATTCAATTCACAGAAGAGGTTAAATATCATTTTAAGGTAAAAGAATGATTTTTAATACTACTTAGTGGTTTCACTATTAATCGAAAATTGATGTGTTTAAAAAAATTATCAAAAATTCAGAATAGGCTAATTTTGATATTCAGAAATCAAAAATGATGTCTATTTTATAAAAATAAAAATATATAATTTGGATTAATTATTTTAAAATTAATTCCGTTGTGAAAACAAAAAAGCGTGTTTTTATGAAATATTAATTAACAAAAGATTGAAACTTGTTTTTATTAAATTTCAATGTGAAATTACATCAAATTACCAACATTGTATTAAATGGTAAATATATAATCAAATTAAAATTCAAAACCAATTAAAAATATTATCTAACCATATCATTAAATTAGATTAAGAGGTAGTTTTGAATTAAAATGCAGTATTTCTCACTATTCATATAAAATTAACATTATTAGAATAATAACAAAATCTCATCTAGTGTGAATCCTGATGTCCCAATTCTAAGGAAGATTTATATTCGGTCAAATTGAATATGTAAAATGGTAAAATATTGGATTTAAATAGGGTTCTCCAATAAAATGTAGTAAAATTTCTTTTTTTTGAAAAATACATTTTTTATCTGAATAATTGTATTCGTTATTATATTATAACTATGAGACACATAATACATAAGTTAAAATTATATGGATTATAAAAAATTCAGAATCTATCTAATACTATTTATAACCACTTTTTTAATAGCTACTTTGGAATGTCTTAATGCCCTCAAACTCAGTTTTTTGTGTGGGGAAAGCTGTTGAATTAATTAGAAAAGAAAACATACTATGAAATCTTGGGGAGTTACATTCTACCCATGAAATAAGAACAATTTCAACTTTTCAGATAAAAGAATTATTTTTAAAAAATATATAAATTTACCTCCCTTTGATGGTGAACCTATTTTAAATATAGTTTTTACCCTTCTATATGTTATTTTTTAAAAAAATTAATTTATATTTGGAATCGGGATATCAAAAAAAATTAGATGATTTTTTTATTTTTCTAATAAAATTCATATTTTAATTAATAGTGAAAAATTATCCATTTTAATTCAAAACTTCTCTTTTATTGTAATTTATTTTTATAGTTACATTTTATTTTTTATTTATTTTAAATAATATCTAGATTATATTTTTCTCATTTAATTTAATTTTTTTCATTGGATTTAATTTGACATTGAAATTAGGTATAAACTCATGCCAATCTTTTGATGGTTTTTACTTTTAAAAAACATGTTTTCTCGTTTGGACAATGGGGGTAAAGTTTTATTCATTTTCATTCAATTATTTGTTTTGAATTTAGAAAAATGGATTCCATATTTGGAATTAGTATGCTTGAATTATTTATATAGGTACCTTTTATTTTTTAGACTTCATGAATAGTAAAAACGTTAATTTTTATTTACAATAGTTAATAGAAAATTGAGTAAATTAAGGAAACAAACAATATCATTAGGAGAAAAAAATTATCCTAATACCTGAAGATATCCTATTGGATGAATTAAAGTCAATCCACAACTACTAAGGATAAAAAATAATTCATTTAATGGCCTTTTTTACATGGAAGTGATATAATTATTATTGAATGAAAAGAAAGTAATGACATGTCAACCTATTATCTCTTATAAGTATAATAATTTTAATGTAGTATTAATCCCAATGAAAATACAAAAATAAAAAGTATCCATAAATATAATTAAATTATCTACATCTTTTAAATTTTTTAAATTTTTAAAGAAGATATAATTAATATTAATATTGACACAATAATGACATAATAATTATTTTATTAAGATAAATATCAAATAAATTATATTTTAAATATTAAAATAAATATTAAAAGAAATAACTTATGGAATTAACGATATTTATGTGTTTATATGACTTGTTATATGACTATTAAAAACTTTTTTTACAATTTATCTCTTTTTTTGTATTTTATTTAATATCTTTCAAATTAGTTGTGTAAAATTGACATAAAAGATGTTTCATAAAAATTATAGATTATTGTATTATTTACAAATCATAAAAATAATTTAAAATCATTAAGTTAATATGATAATGTCTAAAGGTTTATTATGTTTCCAATTATGTTAAATTTATCACATATAAGTGACATTTATAAACTCATAATACATAAAATGTTGTTACCATAATTAAATTAAAAAGAGAATAATTAACGGTAAACTGAAAAGATATTGTTTAAAGAAAATATAAGAACATTTCAAAAAATTATTGGATGAGAGTATTTAGAAATATAATTTTATTATCTCATATATATTTCAATTTGGAATATTTTGGAAAAAAATTCATTTTATATTTATTTATTAATTTAGGAATTTTGATGGGTGCCTCACACCACAATTCTAAAATGGAACCACCTCCCTCACCTATACCCTTCAATTTGAGTCTTCATGTTCAGCCATCCATTACCCTTTTCCCTTATCAACATCATCAATTACATTACTGTGGTTCTGGTCTTCTCTATAGTCTTGTTCTAGTTCTGTTAAGAGGATATTTAGAGGAAGCATGTTGAAGAAGAAGAAATGTCTTCTACCAATTCATTCAAACATCATTCTTCTTATACATCATCCTCATTAGTTGTTTTATTATAAATTAATATCTTCATTATAAATAATGTAATTATATTTTATTATAATTATGAAATTGTCCTATTCCACCTTCTATTCATCATTTGGAAACTGAAATCACCACGTGTTCATATATACGACTTACCATTTCCACGTCGTGGTGTAAAATATTTTTCGTCACCACCTTACCTAGATGGATATAATGATTAGAATAATAAATATATATGATTATTATATTATTATATGGATTTTTCTACAACATATATACCATTCACTTCCATACAATTTCATAATTATCTAAATGATAACGTTGACTGTGCATATGTACAACCTACCGTCTCCACTATGCAATTTGATTCATTCTACAAGATATCCATTAAACAATGATTATATAATTATATATAATGAATAAATATGATATTTATTATGTTAATATAATTTTTTAATTGTATTAATATGAACTGAGTTGTAGAATAAGAACTTATTTGGAAAAACATTCCTTTAAACATAAAGTAGTATAAACCCAAATAACGAGTAATAATGAAATATTATTACCAAACAAATGATAATATGATCATATATTATATAATAAAAATTAATATGATTCTTGAATAATTAAATTACATCATATAAATCATTATAAAATATTTTTAGATAAATAAAAATCATAGCGGACTTAAGGTAAGGGATTATTTTGGTTCACTTTAATTTCTTTGGGACATATGCCTTATACACCAACTATTTATTTTGTGTGGAGTTTATGCTTCTGAGGAATTTTTTTATTATTATTATGATTTAATTTATTATATTTTAATATGTATATAATTTTCATTATTTTATGAGACATCTGATTTGACTGATTATAATTTGTAAGAGATAATATTGCAATCTTATTGGATATTGTTTATATGTAACTAATTACTCCAATAAATTTATCATCGATGTCCATGTTTTCTAATAAAATATTTTCATGAAATGTTGATTATTTTCTTATGGATGTTTAAATTTATTTTTACCCCTTATTTACTTTTAATATATGGTCTATAATTAATATTAAATTCATCTTCCATACGATGTATTTATTGACTTTTTTGTCAGAAGTATAAGAATAGGGTTTTTTAACATATACAACATGAATGGATTTTTATTTATTCATAATGCCATATTTCCATGATGAGTCCCTTAATCTTTTCCTTAGTCATTTTCAAAGAAATTATTTTCTTTTAATATTTCATCATGTTTTAAGAAAATAAAATTTTTTTAAGAAGAAAATATCTTTTCATCAATAATTAATTTCAAGTGTATTGTCAAAATTATTTTCCATATAATATTATGGATATTTTTATTCAAATATATTATACATATTATTCTTATTGTTAATTATGATTATGATGTAATTTATTTATAAAATCCATTTGATTTTCATGGATTATGTTAAGATTGATTGATGTTTAAGAAACTCAGATTATTCATTGGGTTATGTTATGATGAATGATTTATTTTTTTGTGGCACACATAGGTGTAGTTTTAAATATGTGACTGGTTGAAACTATATCTCTCTCCAAATCATTGGGTAAATAGTATCATCTCAATACATAGACATGATTAGAATTGAATGTAAACTGGGTTCAATAATATAGGGATATAATGTCAAGTAAATCTAGGACACTAATATAGTGTGGAAACGACAACTATATCTAGTAAATTAATACAAGACTGGAATGTGAATTGAAATTAATTAAATAATGGATTTTCTTCTATTATGGTCTTGGAAATGATAATTTTGTAAATGGAAATGATTTTATATTCTTATGGGTTTTCCACATTTCCATGTTTTATACAATTTATATTTTATCATATTTATGTTCCTTTTTTAATTTATCTAATACATAATGAAAATATTTATTTCATGACTCACGATTTTGATATTAAAATTTTATGTCCATGTTTTTACATTATTATGTATATGTTTCATTTGATTTTATTCATGTTTACCCCTACTGAGCATTTGATATCATCCTTTTTTTGATTTATTTTTCCTAGGATATAAATGGAAGGTTGTAGGTAGAAAAACTAAATGGGAATATCTTTATGAGAGTTTTTTGCAGATCTTTTATCATGCTAGATGAAAGATTATTTAGTTTTGAAGGATACTAAACTAATATAGTCTTTGTACATCTATTTGTGTAATGTATTATATATTATATTAAATAAATGTAATGTCATTGTAGGTCAAGCTAGGTTTGTTATAATAGACAATGCAATGATTATCCGTATGAGAAACCAAATGAAATGGAATATAGAATATAAAAGTGTATTATAATTCCTTAGCATTTATCTCCATATATAATATAAAACCTCAACATGGGTGAGTTTCATGACACAGATAATAAGAGAAAAATAGAATTTAATTATAGTTTATAGAATAAATAGAATAGGGGAATGAAGTTTCTATTTCATTTATGTTTGAAATGTACCAAAAAGCACACAAATAAATTTATCAAAGGAATAATAATATTTTTTATAAGTGGAAAATAATGGATAAAAGAAATTAAATTCCATGGAAAAATGGTGTGTTGACTAGAGGGAAATAAATTATTCCCTAAGGTATAATTTATAGTTAAATTTTTAATTAAGGGATAATTTTGGAATTATAAAACTCAATGCCCTAATATAATGGATAAATCTTAATAAAGGAATTTCATATGTTATTCTAATCATTAAAGTGGAATGATTGAAGTTATTATGTGTTGGGATTCATTAATCATGTAGTATAATTGATTGACTATGATATTCAGGTTATAAAAATAGTTAAATATATAAGGATTGTTTTACAATAAATTTTCATTAAATACTTTCAATCATATGTTGAATGATATTGAAAAACTAAAAAATTGATTTATTGGTAAGGGGATATTTTTTTAATACAATTTATTAAGGGATAGATAAAATCCATTATATTCTTGAAGTTGAGATAATATTTTTTAGTACTAATAAAGATGTTATTGATATTGGGTAGGTAAATTTAATTGTATTAGTGAACTTGAAAATTGTTAGTTATTTTATGAAAAGGTTATTTATGTTATTTTGTAATGAATTTTAATTAATTTTTTTATTATTGGAATATATTTCACAGTCTATGAAATCATTTGAGTAATTAGGATAGAGTAAATGTTTGGAAGGAAAATAATTCATCATTGAGGTTTTACATTAAATTATGTTATTAGCATGTACATGATAATATATTATCAATGTATTCAATTTTTTGTTATGTGACAATATGATGCACCTCAGATTTTTTAGGGATTAAATTTTATTTAATTTGGGAAATATTGTGACCATATTTGTAATTATTTTGGTATTGAATACATGTTAAAAATTATTTGAGGAGCTTGAGTATTTATATATTTATGAAATTAAATCTGTATATATTTTGGATTTATTATAGTAATAATAAATAATAATGTTTCATATGAAATTGTATTCATATTAGTTGTCATTGCATGTACTAACCATTTTTATTTTTAAAAATTAATAGATACAGAATAAAAATAATTTAATACTATTATAAATATTTTGGACTATTATACTTTTATTTTGGTGATTTAGGAATGTAAAATTAATATTTTACACTCATCATTGGAAAATAGTACCATATACGGTAGAAACTAGTTGAAAAATCTAACTGAAGATTGAAATTCTATTTTCATATTTTAGGATATCAAGTATATTTTCTCATACTCAATATTAAATTAATTTCTCATTTATAGGTAAGGAAACATGGAATTGATATTTCATTCCTTTTTATAGTTATTATGATGAATTTTTTTTTTTATCAAATGACAGATATATTGTTTTGTATCAATTAACATTTTCCGGACCGTGATTTATTTCAATATTCATTTTTCCATACACATTATATTTCTCTCTTATTTACTCATTTTAAATTTCCAAAAAGTTTCTCAAAATCATGGAATAATATTTTATTTTATTTCAAGTCACCTTTATCTTTATCTCTTCATATTTTCAATGGAATTTTTATTATCCATTTCTATGATGTGGGTTTTCCGAAATAGTATTTCCAAATATCAATCCATTTATATTAAATGAAAAATTCTGAGGATGAAATATATTTAAATGGGGATAAAAAACCCCCTAAAAATTTAGATTAAAAAAATAATCGTCCGGATAACTTTATTAACACATAAAAATGATCTCTATGTGAATTGTAATATTCTATAAAATATTATTATTTAATGTTTAAAAAGATAGCATAGTTGTTGAATTAGAGAGTTTGAATAAGATTAGCCATATTATGAAATATATTTAAAATTTTCATACAAAAGTAATTTTTTGAGTATTTTTTTATAAATAAGAAATATATTTTTTGTGAAGTCATTTTATGCTACAAAAATAGATTTTCATTAAAAATTGATTTTATTCCATTTTTTTAAGAAGGTAACACAATTAATTTCAACCATATTTATGAATTACATTTTCTGAAACTATATTAATTTTATAAATATACAAATGAAAAAATTATGATTAAAATTACTTATTTTTCTAAAATTATTAAATTTTCAGAAAATAGTGAAGAAAAATTGATTTTAGAGAAAACTATACTTTCAATTAAAATTTCTACAAAATAATATTTTTAGGTTTATTTCAATATTTCACTACATTCTGTTGATTAAACATAGTCAAATTAATGTCATTTTAATCAAAATTATGTTTCATTTTGAAATAAAAACATTTTTATCTATAAATATTCCTTTTTCTAGAAAAACAACTTTTCATCACATTTGGTAGGTGTATATTGAATTTAACTTCATCCATTTAGAGGGATTGAAGATTTTAAAATGGATTATATATTTGGAATCATATTTTTCATATTTTCTAAATTGTAAAATTTTAATTTTTTCATATTAAATAGTAACATAGTAATAATAGGTCCCCACAGTAAGTGAAAAACGAGTAGAACAATGGTAAAAATATATGATAATGATGTAAAATCATCCATAAACTTACCAATATTTATTATGAAAAGTATAATTCAAACAACCCATCATATATTTGATCATTTTGAATTTTTGGGCCATATTTTGTTTATAAACTCCGATATAATATTTTTTGTAAAAGAAAATAGAAAAATTAATCTTTCCTGGGTTTCATTTCTATAATATACTTCTATAGAGATACAATAAATTTATGAATGGATTTTAAATATTATTTTGAATATAAAATATTTTTTTGTGTGATTATATTTTATTATTAAAATTTAGTAATGAAATAATTACCCTAAATGCTTGTGCAACATTGACAAAATTACTGCGTTGAAGTAGAAAATTCATGTAAATTATTTTAAAATATAAATAGTAATGTTTTTTTGGTTTATTTTATAGATCTAATAATATTTTTAATAAATATAATTCATTGTTGTTGTTTACAATGTTTAAATTTGAATCACAAAACCATATTGACCTCTTTCAAAGTTAACAATGTGAACATTATCAAAAATGACATTAATTGAATCCAATTATAAATATGATTTTATTAAATATTTTAAATTTAAAAAAAATTATTTTATTTAGAGTGTTTAATTTGATATAGTAAGTCATATCAACCATTTCAAACATATTGGCCGCATTATGTTCTTTAGAAACATTTTTGGCCCCTTAAGTGTATTAACCATTGTTGTTGTGGTAATATTGAAAAGGTTTAATGGAGGGTAATGTAAGAGAAATGTGTTAAATATACCCTAAAAGTATTATAAAAATTTAATTATTGGGTTTAAAATTATCTTTATCATATATTTGATATATATATATCTTCGATAAGTCCTGAAATGGTATATTTGTTTAAATTAATTTAATAACTCAAGTAATTTCAAGGATTTTCCACTTCTCTCTTATATATTAATACTACCTCTCCACACTTACATGTGAATAACGAGTCATTAAAATATAGAAACAATGTCTTTTTTTTTATTAAAATTATATATTTATGGAATTCTTAAAATACAATTCCCAGTATCCCTATGGAGTGATTGAAATGGGGTTCTTCATAGAGGAGGTAACTGTCTTAACATAGTATTTCCATTATACCTCTTTTAAAATTTTCAATTTTATCTTTATATATAGACCCTACTTTTTATTACATGACCATTACATCATTTTAATATAAAAACTTTAAATCATTACAATCCATGATCCAAAATATAACTATCTTGGGAAAATTAGGACCATATATCACTTATACATAATAAAACAGAAACTTTAATTTAAAATATTATTCTTTATCCTTCGAAATCTCACATTATCCTTAGATAATTTAGTCACCTGAGGATATACATCAATGAAAGGGGTGAGTTAAAATATCATTAAGAGGATGGAGAAGGGGAATGATTCAATATAATCTGAGTGAGAATAATCATCATCCTAACATAATCATAATATAATTATAATCATCATAAGTTAAATAATTGATATACATATGTAATATAGAAATTCATAAAAATTAAACATTATTTCCTAGTGGAAAATTGCAGCACATTTTTGTGAACAAAACTAGAATCATGTTAGCTCATAACATATGTCCATAATCATAACATCATTTCAAATAATGATAGCTTTGTGGTTATATATTTTTCACATTATCTCATGAGATAATCACATTAACCAATGCATTGGAGAGCTATATAATTCCCAATCCATCCATCACATCATATTATTTACATAATCATACGTGCCACATAGAACTTATAACAATCATAGTCCTGAAATAATTCATTGAAATGTATGGGTTTCAAAAGAATTAAATAAAACATACTTTAATTATTAATATTATTGGTGCCCTAATTATTAATGGGAAAAACATATTATGTATAAAAATCATCATTCTTTATCGAAGAGGAAACAATTCAAGAGGTGTCAAATATGTGTTTTATAAAGAAGAAAGATTTTGGAAAATATTTATATTTAACATAAAATAATGTTTAGAAACATTTATATCCCTAAAAATCAAATTTATGAATAATGAAATGATATTTAAGGTAAATTTGGGGATAATTCATACCAATGATTTCATAATAAATGATTAACCTAAAGAAAAGTAGATGCATTTGAAAATCATCTAACATTCTGTCTGAATACATTATGTACATGCAATTAATATTCAGGATAACGAAATTATATTTTTTAAATCATAAAATCTTATACAAGTATTATATTTATTTTAATTATATTAATTTTTTTTATGGCCATTTCAGTGTTCTATGTAGTTAAATTTTGTTGTTTATAGAGCATTTGTTTTCCAGGTCTTCGTAATTAGTTCATCTGTATATAATTATGAATGTTCTTGTAAAATGAGAAACGTTTTCCATAATTGATATAACGCATTACTAATTCACTTTAGAAAATATAAATTCTCTCATATATCATCTTTTCTATTAATATGATGATTATTTTGATAAAAAGTTAATGATAAATGTTTAATTTTTTTGGATTTATTTTCTGGAAATCTAGAACTAGTTTCATTTTATTTAAAATTATGTCTAAAAATTAGTTCTAGAAAATGAATCAAGTTATAATATACATATTAAAATATTAATTAATAATAATAATTGTTTTATGACTAGCCTTGATGGTGGTAATAACAAAATCATTATCTACAAAGGTAGTGAACCGACATATCAATGTTGATGTTTTCATTTTTTGAATAAGAGGATAATACAAGAGATTTATAATGAAAATAAAATTAAAAAAAATAAAATTATGTTATATAATTATATATTATGTTGGAATTATCATGATAGTTTTTATTATGGCAGGTTAATATAGGATAAGGAAAATTAATTAAAAGAGAAGAATTGGGGATTTTAACTTTAGAATGTTGTCTCCTTGAGAACCTCCTTATGAAACTGATGTTTGGTATTTTGTTGAAACCAATTGAAATTTTGCGTGGTAATGAGGATTAGGAATATAACTAGGTATAATATTGTAAAGATACATGTCTTAGAAGTTGTCAAGATTGGGGGTGGGGAAGGGTGGTATTTATAAGCGGATGATACGGGTGTCATTGAATATTATTTTCATTAGTTTATTATTTTGGATCAAGACTATAAATTGTGATGGTTATTATGAATAAATATTGTAAATAGTTCAGGATAGTTTTACCCAATGTATTCATACATCATTAATGACCCAAAAAATCATCTATTTGGATTAAAATATTAAATACTGTAAATTACAGTAGTTATTTATTCAATAGAATGTCAACAAATTTAGAAAAATATCATAAATTTACTCTAACCATTTTTTGATATGTAGATTACAAAAATGGACTCCATTTTATAGAAATGTTTTTTAATATGATAAATTTAGTTTTTAAATATTATCATCATTTTTTAAAAAAATACTGATTTTAATGTTACAGTTGATTTTCCCCATTGAAATTTTAATTAAGATCTTAAAAATTTCCTAATAATTGTAATAAAATATTAATTGTTTTATAACTCCATTTTATGAATAATAAATTTTCTTTTAAAAAATTATTTTAATTATAAAATAGTGAATAATCAGTTACATTACAGAAACATACAAACACATAATTAATAATTTTTAAAACATAAATTTACAAATACCCTGATATAATTATATAACATTTTAATTTATAAATATATGAAAATACTATTTATATTTTCATAGGTGAGGTTATTATTCTAACAACCAGAAAACTATTCAAAATAGGCAAATTACTATTCCAATGGCCAGGTTAATATTCTAATGGTATGGGTTCTTTGGTTCTTATTAAGACCACAAAATTCATTATTTATTCATTAAATATTAATTTATCCCAATGAAATATATATATATATATATATTCACTTTTAAAATGAGTATTATATTATTAACATTATGTTTTATTTTAACATCTTTTTTTGTGAGTGTGGTCTTTCTAGTTGTTCAAGCGGATCCAAATTTTCATATTCTTATTATCTTATTTACTAATTATGGTCCCACTCTATCATTTCCAATATTATTTTCTGGATTTCTAATAAATGTTTCATTAATAAAAATAAATTTTTTTGTTCCTTTATTTGATGTATGGGTTTTACAACATAACTTTAAGAAGGGAAAATCCATTGATCAAATTTTTTGTCCTTAAACTATTCACACCTTATGAAACTTTATCGATGAAATTTTGTTATACATAGTTTGGTGAAAACCTATGAGGTTATTTCTCATTTATTTCTTCTTATAGATCCCTTTTAACCTCTTCATTCTTGTGTTTCCTCCACAACACTTTGACAATATGGTTTGTCTTATTGCATATAAATTTCCCTCAAGTGTACAAAATGTCCACAATTTGTTCATAATATAAGATTTCTTTCTCTAGTTATACTATCTCATGATTAAATACATGTAAGGGGTCTGCTGTGTACTTTATTAGGAGAGAAATTTAGAACATGACATGAAATTGATCTATATTTGGCGGATTTTCAAGTTGATATGCCTTTTCGTATATGCGATAAAGGTTCTCTTGTGTCCAATCTACCTTAATATAAGCTTCGCTTTCATTAAAACTCAAATAACTCTCTTCAATAATGATATATGAATGAAAAAATTGTCTACAACATAGAAATCCATTTCTCTTCAATAGTTTCTATAATATAAATTTATCTAAATATATGAATCATTTATATGTTTTTGGATGGATTGAACCTTCTCAGACATCTCTTGTAACATATCATTTCCATGTAACATTTGTTCTTCAACTTATTCCCAAAAATTTGGAGTTTAACATCAATTTCTATATAGAGATGAAAAAGGATCCAATTGAATACTAGAATAGAATCTATTGTTTATGAGGACTAAAGAAATGGGAGATCTCCCATCCTCCTTAGAATTCTATTGAGTTGGGTCATACCATCTCCTCAGTCATCTGAATAGTCATTTTAGATTATCCATCTTTTTGGGGGTGCTAGGCCATTAATAAAATCAATTTATTACTCAAATCATGTTGAATACTTCCCCAAAATTTGTATTTTAAAATTGGACCATAATCAGATACGATCGAAAGTGTAACCCCTTAAAACATCCCCACTTCCTTCACATATATATTGTAAAGTTATTCAAGTGATAAATCATATTTAATAGTACTAAAGTGTGAAGTCTTAGTGATTTTTTCCACCAAAAAACATGTTCCATCATTAATTTTGGATATCTTTAGGATATGTTTGAAAAATTCCATAGTGACATTCTCCCATTTCTATGTGAGTATAAGAAATGGTGGCATAATCCCTTTTGACTTCTATTTATCAACATTAACTTACAGTCATACCAAACATCATTATATATACTTTGAAATCTACATCATCATCTTGTCCCACCAGATTTTCTCCCAAAGATCACAGTATATATGCGTACTTATATGATAGATAGAGAATGGTTATCAATTCACATTACCCAATAGCTCACTATTTATCTTATGTGATAAATGCACATGGATTCTAGTTAAAACTGAATAATAACACCCTCATCAATGTTTAACTCATGTAGATTCCATTCCTTAACAACTTTCAACATCTTGTGTATATCCAGATCATCCCGTTGTGCCTCCTTCATCTTCTCGTGGATGGATGGTTGGGAAATAATTTGTGAATGTTATGATGTATTCCTTGTATTTATAATTTCAAGATCCATCCTTTGTAAATATGTGAATATAGGTTATTTATCAATCCAAATATTTGAAAGAGTATAATGATATTTTCCACTAACATCATTAGCAACCTTTTTCTCCTATCTCAAATGCTACTGAATATAGATATCGTAGTCCATGATTATCCTTAACCATATTCTTTAATGAATTTCGAGTTTCCTCTATGTGAATATATAGTTTATAATATTTTGATCAGTATATATAGCACACTTATCACCATAGAGATAGTGCCGCCAAATTTTCACGGTGATGATCACAAATGATAAATCCATATAATTCATCGAGTAGTTCAGCTCATGGATCTTAAACAATCACGAGGCATTGGCTATTGGTTTATCATTATTCCTGCCAACACAACCCAATACATTCACCGAATAATTGTTTTATCACAAAACTGAATCCTCTTGTTGGTAGTGTGAGTAGAGGAGTAATGATTTGACTCTTCTTGATATCATTAATGATTTCTTCACATTTATCCATGGAAACATATGTTACCCCTTTCCATGTTAACATAGTTATCTTGTAAAAAAATATGGAAATTTTTTTCAGAAAACATCATTGATAACCTACATAGCCAACAATACTAGGGATTCACATGACACCGATGGATCTAGTCCATTCATCAATTTCATTTCTATTTTAAGTGTATATAGATATTCTTTCACTTTTGATCATTTTCCATAATAATGTGACCTTCCTCATAAAAAATGAACACTTACTGAACTTGTTTTACAATTTATCCATCATACATGTCACTATATAAATCTTTATATGTTATTAATCTTACTCCTTACTCTTGGAGTAAATTATAATATCATTAATAAAAACTATAATAAACATTTTAATGTAGTTTCTAAAGACTCTATTCTTAAAATTCAGGAATATTACATTTGAATTAGTAAGTTCTAAGGGAATTTCAAGGAACTCATAATTCCCATACCCAATATAGAAATTGGTTTTCTGAATATCATTCTTATTTAACTTCATTCAATGATATATTGAATAACGATCCAACTTTTAGAATCATTGATATCCTCATCGTTGATCGAGAAAGTCATCACTCTTTGGAAGATGATACTTGTTCTTTATGGTGATCTGATTGTGCTCCCAGTAATTTATACACATCCATATTGATCCATCCTTTCTTATTTATGAAGAGCATGGTGCACCCCAAGGTGATGCACAAGGGTTTATGAACCATTTATCAATGTTCTCTTGATACTACTTCTTTAACACCTCCAAAATAATTGGGGACTTCCTGTATGAACCTTTTGATAAAAGAGGAGATTAGAGTATAATATCTATTGATAAATATATCTTAGAATACAAGGATAGCTCGAGTAAATCATCGAGGTATTAATATATGTATTCCTTCAAAATGATCATTTAATTGATTTAGATGTTTTCCTTTGACACATCCATTTGGTTTAGGTATGCTTCTTCGTATTGTATCAACATCCACACCATTGAGGGATTTTCTAATGGAGATTCATGTTCTTCCTTGTATTTGTAATAGAGTGTGGGATGGTTTTAAATATGAAAATATATTTCCTTTTACAAATAGTTTATGTGTGTTTAATATAACTAGATCCAATCAATGCCTAGTATAACATCGAATTCAAGCAAATTAAGTATTACAATATTCGTAGGAAGAAAGGGAATTATAAAAACCAACAATATAATATTATTTGATTTGAAAATAAAATTTATCCACTGAAATATAAGACAGACAATTATTTTCAATTAAAATTAAATTATTTTAATAAAAATTGTAGAAATAAATTCAATATAATATCTTATATTTCAGAGGAATAATTTTAAGATCCCAAATCCCTTACCTTTATTGTCAAAATCAACTTAAGTGATTTACACTTATTGAGGAATTGGGATTTACCAACTAATAATCATTGAAGAGGGATGTATTAAAAATATATTATTAATACAGGAACAAATAAAATGACTATTATTATAAATTAAGGGAAATGGGCATATTTTTAGGTGTAAATAGAATTCATTGAGTTTACATGGACATGTGGTGAAAGGGAACTTTTATAAGTTGTGAGAATATACTTTTGGAAATTATAAAAACATAATATTAAATAATTACATGTTAGAAAAAGAATACAAATCTGTAAAAATACAATAATTTAGTGAAGATATGTTTTGGTTGATCGAAACCACAATCACCTAATAAGAAACATATTTTTAATTGGTTATTCCATTTACACTCTAGGTCACCCTTTTTAGAATTATTTTCTACTATAGTAACTAGTTTTTTAATAAGCGAGATTACCTTTTATACCCTAAAAAATTTTCCATTATTACATATTTTGGACCACACAAATCAATATATGTAATCAATGTTATTACTTTAATTTTCAAAAAGATATGTAAATTAATTATTAAATACTAACTTTTTTAAATATTAAAATAAATAAATAAATACATAACACCAGTTTTAATAGTTCAAATATTAATTGAAAATATTAAACGAATATTTGTAAATTATAAATCCACATGTGAAATAAATATTTATCACATAAATATTTTCAAAAAATGTTAAGTAATACTTATAAACTAGTAATTTTTTAAAACTCATGTTTTTATAAAATTAGTATTTTCAATATTCACCTAGAACACAATTTCATTAGAAAAAACAGAAATATTAATCATCATATAATATTATAATGATATTTCAAAATAAAAAATTTATTTTTAAAATTTGGGAATATATAACTCATAAATTTATATTTATGAAAATCGTACAATATGGTGAAAGGATGTTTTGGAAAGGAAATCATATATTAGTATTATTAAATATATTCTAAAATTTGTGTTTATATATTATTTATACCTAAACCTATATAAAAAATGAAAAATTTACATTTATATAAAAAAAATTATAAATTTTTTTGTTACCTACTTAGTTACAATACATGAAACGGTGTTAAAAAGTACCATTATTTCATAATGTATTTACAAGGGATTCTAAATTCTTACTTAATGAATATCATACAATGGTTATTTAATATTATATTAATGTGTGTCAGTGTCTATTAATTGGTGTTGTTTTATATGATGCACATTTTCTAAAATAATATTTATTTAAGGAATATGATTCCACTAAAATCATTGGTCATTACAAATTGAGTGAGGGCCTCATAAATATTGTAATTTACTAATACATATGTATCTAGAAAATATATATAGTAAATAAAATGGGTTGGGATTCATATATCATAACTTTTGTTGATGACTATAGTAGGAATGGATATATATTATATATGATGTATAATTCATATTACTATCATATTTTTATGGAATAAATCATGATATAGAGAAGAATTTAGGAAAAAATATAAATAAACTCCACTTAAATTGTGGTAGATAATATATAAAATTTCTTCATTAATCACTAGAAGGAGTGTGTTATATTATCTGAAATCACAATTTTTTGTACTCCTCGGTTTAAAGTTATATAAGTAAGGATAAATAATACATTTCTAAACATGGTATGATTTTTGATGAGTCCTAAAACTGTAACATAATATTTTTTCTAATTTGAACTATAGACTAAGTATTATATATAGTACTGAGTAAAAAATTATGAAGCATATTGTATTCCATATCAATTATATGATTGAATGAAACACACAAAATCCCATATATGTGAATAGGCATGTGAATAATTTTACAAAACAATTTTCAATGATTAGGTAGCATCCCAAATCAAGAATTGTGTCATTACATGATTTCATAATGAAATATAAGGATAATACCTACATTATCATTTAGATATAAATTTATATATTTTAATTCATGTTATATTTATAGACATGAAACACATTTATAATGGGAATAATTGGAGAAAGATAATCTTCAATGATGTTAAAACACCTAATGCAAATGATTCGGTAAAGAAAAAATTTATGTAAGTGATTAGGGTGATGTAGATATACTTAAGACACAAGTCAAAAATTGGTCCATGACAGAGGATGTATAAAAAATGGGATTATTTTTTCTTCTCACCGACATAGACTACACACTACTCCTGAAATCTAACCTATATAGGGGGGAAATATTTTTAGTATTCTACAAAGTGGAAATAATACTTGCAATCTCGGATCGATTCCATGCACTAAAATCATGTTTGGAATTTGGTAAACCCTTACATAGATGTAAAACCAATTCGGATTAAATGGTTATTTATGAAATAAAACATGATATGAATGGAAAAGTTAACACCTATAAAGAATGACTAGTTTCAAAGGGTATTTGGAAACATCATGGAATTGATTAAAATAATTCATTACCTTCAATATTAATGATAAAATACATTAAAATAAAACATAAAATGGAAGAATTATATAATTATGATATTTGGATTGTGAATGTGAAAAGTAATTTTGAATATGATAAGTTGGTTAAAGAAATAAACATGGCTGAGCTCAAAGTATTTATTATATCAAAGAGTTAAAAACATATACATGGAGAAGAAATCAATTTATGGATTGAAGTAGATATAATAATCATAGATTGTTTGTTTTGATGACTATAAAATTGAATTCTGATTCATTAATAATAAAAGTTAGTCATCAATCCATTTGAAAGTTAATGTAAATTCCATCATTTTTATAGTATTATATTTCGATGAAATTTTAATTATTCGTAACAAAGTGATATTTTTACAATTTATTAAAACATTTATGCATTAATAAAACTCATTAAAATAATTAGGTAAAGGATTCTATATTATATAGATCTATATCGGTCATGAAATATCTATAATTATTCTTTCTCTTGAACCAACCTGGGTAAACCCTGAATCTATCACCTGAACTGGCCTGAAACAAGGCCTGTGAGGAGTTCCTGATCCTCTCAGGCTAGAAACTAGTGCCGATCATCAAATATAAATAAATAGATAATGATTTAGACCATAATTAAAAACCATATTAAGAAAACTTAATGTTAAAAATGTCAAATCTGACAATGGAAAAGAAATAAAAAGCTACAGGTACCTCAATTTGACTACATGGGTTACCTCCAACCACTTAACGAATGTCTCCCCATGATGCCCAAGACCGAGTTGGAAGTAACACAACAAGCTAAAAAAGATAGATCTATTTAAATATGTATTAAAACTCAATATAAATGTTTAAAATAAACGCTTCCCTATTATTTACTTTAAAAAAGAATAATCAAATAATCCTATTTCAATGGAACAACCATAAAAAATAGTATTTTCTATTGATTTAAAATACAAGTGAAAAGAATCCATTTTTAAGAAATATCCACTCTTTATTTCTCTTTCAAAATATATTCCAAAGAATGAAAAGTTATTTTAACAAATCCCTTAAAATTTTAATCAGTTTTAGAACATGAATTTTAATATCAATTGAATATAAAGGGTGTAACATTATAAAAAACCTTGAAATCAGAAGAAAGTATCATATGTGCAAACCAGTATCATAGGATCTCAAGTGATAGTTGAGATAGCCTTAGACGAAGCTGTAAATACAATAACACAATAAACATATATCAATAAATGTTGTATACAATTACTACCCCAATAACTGATAACCCCTCACATGCTCAACCGAGGGGCACATACCGTCGTCAGTAAGACTATCTACCTAGGGCCACAAGCTTGTGCACTGTCTCAACTAGTGCAAAACGTTTACCTAGGCTATCATCTAACTATTCAAGGAATTCTATGAAATTTAAATGGATTTATGTTTTTTCGAAAAATCATATACATATAAATCACACTCTTTACACAAAAACACATCTTCACTCTCATGTTAAAACTCCCATTTTAATGATATCCCAATTTTGAGTCACTTAAGCCAATAACAAGCCTCTTCATCTAAAACAAATCAAAAACCGCATTTTTAATAAATAATTCACATCTCTATTTCAATTTTCCTACATTAATTGGGGGTTTTCATTTATATAAAACAAATCAGTGTTCCAACCATGCTCTAACACGTAACCAAACAAAATAAAGTACCAAACGGGCCATTGAGTTATCTTTTTTTTGAAACAATACATCCAATTTACCAAAGGGACCAAGATTTAAGAATAATGTTAGGAAATATCATTTGGAAAAACAACTAAACAACTTAAACCACATTACCTCTCAAATAAGATCAGAAACCTATTTAAAATGAGTTAGTCCACATTCAACGCTTAGGGAAAACATGTAAAACAGATGAAAACACCATTTCTATGATCAAATAACATTTTTAATAAAATATATATACTACATAATTTTAAACTAAAATTTCAAAACATTTATGAAATTAAAGAAATCATATTAAAGGATTAGGAATTGAGAACCTACATCATGCTTAGGGTACACTACTTTGATAACAACAACTCAAATCATTCTGTTCCTCTTGAATGCATGTGTACCATTGCACACACACACATACATATATATATATATATGGGAATTTATATCCTATGTATATATTTTTATGACTACTTATGTACAATGGGGTCCTTATATAGATGTGTACACTAGCATATACCCATTTTCCTTACACATGTTATCAATTCTCATATATATATAAGAAGGTCATTCTTCAATATAAATATTCATACCACAATGAGAGAATATATGTATATGTGAGAACTTGTATTTTTATTTTCCTACTTATACATAAACATGTAAGTCACCTTTTACAATGAAAACCCAAAACCACCATAGAAAGGTCCAACACACACTATAAAAATATCAGGAACTCAAAAACCAAAAAACCCCAAATTTAAAATTCATAAAAAGCAATGGAACCGTAGATACCTTACCTGAAATTAAATAGACACACGCTACCTTAACCAGGTATAGAAAGAATCACGCTCAATGGACCGGCGAACCCTAATAATCAATAATTGACAAAAAACACAAAACAGGTTATGGTTCGACAATGGAATATATACCACAGTGAAGAGAAGTAAACCAATAAATGAAATTGGAGGGGAGAAGAGGATCCATGGGGATAACCATCCCCAAAAATTAAGATGAAAACAAACACTAGAGGGAGATGGGATGAGGTGGTCCAACACATAGGGAAGCCACAATATTTTGGGGTGTCATGAGCTTTGGGAGAGAGTGTGAGTGTGTTTGATGATATAGAGGGGGGAGAACCCTTAATGGTAAATTAATATATAATAATAATAATGATGATGATGATGATAGTAATAATAATCTTAATAATAATATTATTAATATTTTTAAAACATTTATTTTTTACTTTATTATATTTATTTACTTATTTATTTTATTTTATTTTATTTTTATCTCTAGGAAGGCTTCATGGTTTGGTCACATGGTCTGCCACACCATACACCAACCATGTGGTTCCCTCTATCCTAAGGATAATGGACCACACATGCTTCTATGAAGTGGGATATGATCATTTTCCTATCCATTCACCCCGAACAACAGGACTGTCTGGGCAACAGATTTTTCACCAGGCCGGTACACGGTTTCCACTAACCATGTTCCAACCGTTCATCTTAGTAGAAAATTAAAAAAAACTCAAAATATACAATAAAAAACATGACCTAAACCTCAATAAAATTACTAAGAAACACTAAATGGTATAAAATGAAAGATCGTGGCCAGGGTGTGGCAATTCTCCCCTCCACAAAAAATCTCTTACCATAGAAAGTCACCCAATATAATGAGAAATGAAACTAAAACCATAAACTACATAAAGAAAAATGTAACACTAAAACGTGTTGTGTCATTTTAAATCCCAAAGTAATACACAAGAAATATATAAATAAACCAAATATTCTGAGAACTCTAGATATTATATAATGTTCTTTCAACCATAAGATACCACCTGGCACTATCTATATTTAGAAGAAACCATAACGGGATCCCTGCTGGCTCACCCCACCATTTAAGAAGAAGCATGCATGGACCAAACATCATGGACCAATATGTGAATCTAAAAAATGATCATCCTAGGAGATCCCTCTATAGACAAGAACCACAATAAGGGGGCCATGATCGAAAAACCCCAATAAAATGTATTGAACTAAACCAAGATTCAGTATCTCCACACGTCACAAGAATCTCCAAAATGATCACTACCTAGAAGTAAAACCAATCTACACAGATAAAAAAAATAAATGATTCGTATACATAATTAATAATTCCAACTATAGGGTTATACAATGATATAACTACACCATGTTATTTAAAAATAAATATTATCTTTCACGAACCACGAAAACTAAAGGAGAGGAAATTTAAAAATAATGAAGACTAATTCTAGGGAAAAAGTCCCCAACACCTTTGATAACAAATAAAACCTAAAATAAGAATATTATAAAATTGAGAAATAGACATTGACCCAATACATGCACTAGAGACAATATTTGGACCATGTTCCCTCACATCTGATGATTCTTGACTGTGTGAAAGCTTTACTCTCTGGCATGTGGCTAAATCCGTGAGTTCTGATGAATCTGCTAACCTATTACCAACTACATAAAGCATATAATTAGCTCTTCTCTTCTGGTATAGCTTCTTTCATAAAGTATCTAGTGGATCTAAACTACGGAATAATTGGATATGACTACTGATAAACTACTTTGAATGCTCGAATTAACCCCACTGGAAGAACATGAGTGAACAATCCAGTGAAAAATAAGTAGGAACTGAAAAGGATGATTCCTCATGAATAGGTTACTCTAGCACACACTCCACACCAGATGGATAACCCACATTATTACTAATTGAAATTGTTTGTCCGTTAAATACCGACCATTCTCTAAGAACCAACATATGATGAAATGCTTTATCCACTAGTTTATTGAATATTCCTTCCCCTAACAAGATAAATAACTCCTTAATATAAAAATAATACCATGGATGAAATGTGGATCTTCCAACAGATCCTTTTGATATTATATCTAGAGAATAAGAAACTCGTTCTTTAAAGTGATCAATAGAAGCCTTCACTATCCATTGTACTTTTTAAACGCCCATGAGCCCCCAAACATTCCTTATATTCATCTCCCCATGTATGAACCATTAGATAAAAAGTGGTCTAAAATAATTCCCAAGACATCTCAACATTCAATGACTCTAGGACGATCACCTTCTACTAATCTAAACTGTGACCCTCAAACAAATTAAATTCATCCCACACCCTCACATCTTCAGAAGTTCCCATATACCCAAACACAATTCATAATTCCCATATAACCTGCACAACCTTTAAATGACCAAGATAAATGTAGAAAAATTACAACCACTGAGAATAACTCTATTGTACCACTCTACTACGATACTTAGTAGTGCCAAAAAATGGGTGATATGCATTCTACACCTCTGGGATCTTTCTATATGGCTTTATTTAAACAAAAAAAATAACATAAAACCCAAATTAAGAACTATAGAAAATGGGAATGAAATGAAAAAAATACCAAACCCATAAGCCAAACACCACAAACTAAACCAAAATAGTCTTTCAAAATGACCATGTTCATTTAAAAATCAAAACCATTTCATCACATAGACATGTTTAGAAATAACCAAAAAACATTTAAATTAAATTAAAAAACAAAATACCACTTAAAAATAAAAACCATGTTCAAAAAATAATCATTTTCATTTTGAAACTCTATTCCCAAAAAACTTTATCATATTACAATCCCCACACATCAACTAAAGTAAACTGAATAAAAACATACTTCGAAACTCCTAGAATAGGGAACTAGGGCCCATGCAGAACCTGCCCACATGGTTTAGTGGACCATACCTTGAGCAAGAACCTACCACTAAGAGTGTCTAAACCATTCACTCGGGCTCCACTTTCTTCACTAACCGTGTAATACTGTCATGAAACACCAGCTCAACACAATTGTCATTCACTATATACACACCCAATATCCAATACAGAAGGAAAAAATCCCATACTACCTCTAGAAAATTAAGGATATGGATGATAAATGGTTCATGATTCCCTTGTTTTAACTACCTATTGAGTTCAAGAAATCATACCACCATAATACCTTCCACCACAAATAATAAAGGCCCTGATTCGATACCGTATTTTCATGAACCAGCGCGGGTCAACCACAAATTGGTCACCCAAGGATGCCCACAACATGTCCCAAGAGGATTATAGATACTCTCAGGCTGGAAATGAGTTTTAGGTATCAAATATATATCATTTGGGAATGATTTTTCCCAAATACATCAAACATATTAACATATATAAATTGAACAAAAAGAATAAAATCAAAGAAAAAAAATAATTAAACTACTACACGTACCACTATGTGAACTCATGGGTCACTACCAACTACTACACCAATTTCTCTCAATAGAAACCAAGATTGAGACAAAAGTTGAACAAGAAGATAAAATGAAAGGTAGAACAATAGGTGTGAGTATTAAGACACACTATGCATGATCAAATAAATGAAAACTTGTTACCTTATACAATATAATTGCTTTAAAACCAAGGGTGTTACCTTATAAAATTACTCATAAATAGAGGAATGTAGTGTATGTCCAAACCGGTGTCATGTGTTCTCAAGTGATGGTTGAGATGGCCTATGAAAAAACTATCTATACAATCCCATAATCAATCACTATCAGTTCTGGTTTTAAATAATTACTGCCCAAAATCTTGAAAACAACCTCACTGGCATGAATGAGGGGAACATCTCATGGGCAGTCTAACAATTTCCTCATGTCCATTAGCATGTGTGTAAAAAAGAGTTAAAAAAGTTTACCTAGGTTCCCACCAAACTACCCAACGATTCCCAGTATGTTTAAATGGAGGTGAGTTTTTTGACAAACTATCATGTACATACATATCACACTATTAACACAAAATATTGTATTACCTCTCACCTTCGATCTCCCACCTTAAGCACAACCCCTTTTTGAGTCCTAACAAGATAAAAAATCCAATTCACCAGGCACACATCACTAATCCCATATTTAACACATACATAAAAAAATCCAATTCACGACGAATTATTTAATATGGTATTTCCATTTCAATAAAACATATCAGAGTTTCAATCTGGACTCATCACATAATGAGAAACATTAATGTACACAATAATCATTTTAGTCAATTTTTTATAAAACCATAGATATAAGACACCAAATGGGCCTAGATTTATGAAAACAAATTGGGGGTATTATTTTTATTAAAAAATTAACAATTTTAAACTAAAATAATTTTCAAAAAATATCAAATACATGCATAAATAAATGAAGGCTATGTTGAAATCATAGGGAAAACATGTGAAATAGATGAAAAAATCATTTATAAGTACCTCATCCATTTTTTATTTCATATACATAATACTTAATATTAAATAATACTTTAAAAAGAAATCATGAAATTAAGGAATTCAAATTAAAGGCTTAGTCATCATGAACCTACCTCAAACTCACGGTGTGCTTATTTTGATGATGACACTTGAATCATTCATTTCCTGTTGCATGCATTTTCACCTTCACATAGATAAATGGGACTGTAGACCCTATTTAAATAATTTCATGTTCAAATCTATAAAAGGGGTTCCTTACCTATATTCATCCAATTTCATATAACCATTTCCCATAAACATGTAATATTTATCATATATATATAAATACATTTATCGCCAGTATAAATTTTCATACTACCATGAGTTAATATATATATATGGGGAACTTATATATTTATATTCCAACATATATATAACAAAGTAAGTCACCCTTGACAATGGAAACCTGAAAACACCACAATGAGGTCCAACACACTCTATAAAAGTACCAGGAACTCAAAAAATCAAAAAATCCCTAATTTAAAATTGAGAAAATTTAAAGGAACCAATGAAACCATAATTGGGACCAAAGAAAACTATCTACTTCAGTAGTTGTGACAAAAACTGGCCTCCATGGTACCAACGATCCCTAATCATCAAGAATATACCAAAAAAATCCCAAAAATAAATTAGGTTTTGGACATTACATGCATTCTGCATGGAAGAGAAGTAAACCACGAAAATATGGAGGAGGGGGAGATGAGGATCACTAAATATGAAAACACAAAAAAAAACAAAGATCAATATTGATACACTAGAGAGAGGTGATGAGGTGGTGGTGCACATGGGGAATTCCCCCTTCAGTTGGGGTGTCACGAAACAATGGTAGGGGTGAGGGTGTGCAATGAGGAAGAGTGGGGTAGACCATTAAAAATAAAATTATATATAACAGTAATAATAATAATAATAATAATAATAATTAATATATTAATTAATATATTAATAATATTGTTTTTGTTGATTAACATTACTTTTAGTTCATTTCATTAATTAATTAATTAATTTTTTAATCTTTTGGAAGACCACATGGTTTGGCTACATGGTATACCAGACCATGGGCCAATTATGAGGTTTCATCTTTCCCAATGAGTAGGGACCACATCGGCTCCACGTGGAGGGGTGCATGCCTGTGAGCCTCCCCATGCACCCGTAATAGCCACACATTCTAATTTGTAAACATTCCCCCAAACTGTTTGCCAACAATGTGCCAAGGCAGGAAACTCTAAAACTCAAAATTTCCAACTGGAAACTCAACACAAACCTCAACCAAAGGCCAAAGAACTAAAAATAATAATAATAAATAACGATTGTGTTTTTGGTTGTGAAATTATTGTAGTAGATATAAGTATATTGTTTTAAAAGTGATTCAAAACGTTTTATATTGAATATTACATATGTGGGTTTTTTCCAATGTCACATGTAATCAATCTCTCTAAGAATATGTGTCCACAAAGATAAGATGAAATTACCTTGTTGAGTAGGAAACATTGTGCTATTTTAATGTGATATATCATGTACATCACACAATGTAAATTTATTCTTCTTTCATTTTCATTAATCATGGTTGGTATATATCAATAAAATATTGGAGAGGTTAATCAGGAAGCAATAAAAACATTCAAGAAGAACTTGAGAAATATATATGACATGTTACTAGTGTATGGACAAGATGAGGAACTATTATTGAGGGTATTAAATAATTCATGTTTCTAAGTATATCATTACTATTGGAAATCATATCATGGATATGTATTTTTCTCAAATGGTGGTGAAGTGTGCTTGATAATCATAAAAGATACTATACAGTCTGATTCTAAATTTGAATCTGATTATATAGGAACTTTATATATAAAAAATTATGAAATTTGGATGAAATTCGTTGTCTTAGATATTGGTCTTATTCCTATAATTATACAGCATATTATATTTTATTATGACAAAGCTATTGTAGGGGTACATTCCAATGAGTCTAGGTCACACTAGGGGAAAAAACATCTTATATTGAATATATTGGGGATGTTTTCTCATTGATGTGAATTCATAGTTTGTAGAGTTACCAAATACGATAACATTATATAATACTTCACTATATCTATACCAAAGTTGATCTTTGATTCACATGTGATAGCTCGTTGTTGAGATTTATTAATAGATTTCTCCAGGGAACATATGAGTGATGTGAGTGGGTTCCCTTGAACCAACTCATGTATTTAATTTGATTATAAAATTGTGTATATAATTTCTTATGTCTATATATATATATATGTTTTTTATTACCATGATAGTAATGATAAATTTGTTTCACTCTATAATTGGAAATGTCTATATATTACATATCATGTCAAAATAATATAGAATTTACCAAATATAATTAAGTCCTTTATATTCCATTAATAATTTCTAAAAGACATTTCTTATGATATATAAGTATATATATCATGATAATATGACAAATAAGAACATTGAGGAACAAATATATGGTGGTCATAATAATTAAAACTTCATATAATGATGTTTTTAAATAGTTATCTCGCATATAAGAGATCATGAAGACTGAACAACTAATAATAAAAACACATATTATAGGTTCATTTTTTATTTCCATCTATAATAACACATATTATTCTCTTTACTAGAGATCATTATCACTTTGTATGATTATATTGTGTACATTAATTCTAGGCAAAAGCCATGAAATTTATGTTTTTTGGGTACCTTTCTTTGTGTTCATCATTTGTGGTATGACATTGATTAAATTTTCGAGAAATGATGTTTTATTTATGAAAGGTTGAGATATATCTGACTCAGAAAACCTGGATGGTGTCACACTCACCAAATCCTTTGATTTGGTAGAATAAAATCATCACATCGATTATGGTTGATATTAAATAAATTAGGCATGAAAAATGAAAAAAAAATCATCCAAAATTAAAAATAACATAAGACAATGAGATTATATTCAATTTAATGTTTTTATTGGAGATGTTGTTTTTTTTGTGACTATAAATTACATCCTTAGGTTCCTTATAGGGTTTATAAACTCCACATTTATAAATTGAGTAATAATAAAAAAACATTTGATAAGGTACAAGAGGGAAACATAAAAATTATATTCAAAATTAAGAAATATTCTAATGATTAAGAGTTTTTGGCATGGTGTGCCCCACCACGTGGTTCAAGTGATGAATAGGACCATAAAATCATCAATAAATAAATAAATAAATAATATTATATGTTTAATAATTTTTATTGAAAATATTTTTTAACATTATACAAATGTTATTCATTGAATGAACGGAAAAAATATTTTATGAATGAATGTGATTATATTCATGTTTTTTTTTCAATATATTTAAGGGGAACCAGTCAAATAAAATACACATCTGTTATCATGTGATATATTTATTATAATATGATAAATTATTAAAAAATGGCATTTAAAATAGTTAATAGGGTATATGTCTTCATTTTCACCATATTTAGTAGGAAATAAATTTTACTATGCCATAATGAAATTCGAAGAATTAGAATAATTACATTTTTTAACAATAGAAATATTATATTTGAAGGATTATTCATCATTTAATATGAGAGACCCTCTGGCATTAAACATTCATAAGATAGAAGAAACCAATTCCACGTAACATATATAATATATACTTTGTGGATCAATGTAACAATATTGTAGTGAACATTGAGATGCTAAAAGGCTTGTTAGGATATCATTTGGCTACTAGAATCTGATGTTTGATGCTCTCATAGACACTTGATGAACATGTGTTTAATATCAAGGGATTTAACATTATTTCAATTAATAAGTTATCAATTAAAGGCCAGAAAAAAATCTAAATATTCAAGTAAATCAATGTGATAATTCAATTTAAATTTGTCTTGAAATCCTTATATGTGGGGTCCTACGGTTTTTTACCATGTGGTTAAATATCTAAGATGACTTTACAACCTTGGAACAACGAGAATTTTTTTTAAATAACCTATGTTTCTACTTTTTTTAAATACCCATTAATAACATATATTATATTGAAGTATCACCTTCATATAGATAATGTAGATAACAAATTTCAATTAAGTGAATTTTCATCACGTCCCACTGTGAAAATATTTATTATTTTAGACTTATTAAAAGTCGTAATGCATTTATTGGTCGGATAGAATTATGTATAGAACATACCAAAAATTTACGTGCCTATAATACACGATATCTACAATTAATTTAATTATTTCAATCCCTCTAAACCTTGCCCGATCAAGATAAATGATCTAAAATAAATGAAACATTAAAACTATAAATTTATTTTTCGATAAGAATAATTATTTCACACCCAAAAATATATTACTATACTCATACATAGAATTTAATTCATCAATCCATATTCTATTACCTTTACAAATTCCCTATAGATCAACTATAATTCTAACATCCACTTCAATTTTAACCTTCAAATAAAATATATTACCCTTCCGTTTTCGATTTTTTACATTTTTAGTTTTTGATTCAAAGAATATATATATATATATTCAATTTCTTAATATAACTTATTATTTTATCTAGTATGATCATTATTAATATATTATTTTACACAATTATTTGTAATCTCTACATGATAATATTCATGTTGTGAATCTAAATCAACAACCCCATTAACATACACATCACTATCAATAGTTATATATTTTTTAATTTTTTAATCATAAAAAATAGTAGAATATTCTTCACAATATCTATAGTGATTTTTTATCCTCTATAGATATCTAATTTAATAATAATAATGGTATAATGAATGGAAATTTATCCCCCTAAACATTTATGAATACCTAAAGAAAATTATTTTGAAAATAATATTTATTATATTCATTAGATAATATTATTTGGCAACCTAGTTTTCAAATTATGTGAGGAACTTAACAGGAACCTGAAAAACTAAAAAATGAAATATAAAATATGGGTATCTAACCTCTAAATGTACTTTTTCCTCTCCAGATGTTTTTAATGCATAATAAAATTAATTCATTTAATTATTATTTCAATTTTATTTAATGAATATTTCAAAATGGATTTAAAGGAAACCACTTTAGAATAATTATCATTAATTTGGAGAAATTCTTTTATTCACATATCATAATTAAATAATATTCTTTATATGACATTAAAATAAATTGAAAAAATATATATTTATTGAATAAAATTGATATTTTATTTAAAATGATTTGAAAACCTTCTTATAATTTGGTTAATAATATCAACACTAACAAATTGTTATCCTTTATCCCACATCAGACCAATCACAAATGAAACATTATTTAAAAATGAATAAAATTATTCACATAATAACGTTTTATTATTTTTAGAAGAAAAAATATATGAATATTTAATATAGACTTCCGAACTATTGAATCAATTTTATTTATATTATTCAATATAGATGTGGATGTATTATGATCTATTATAATAGAATAATCAATATCTGATTAAAATATTATAATATAATTTATATATTTTACAATGATATCCAATTAATATTTTCAATTCCCCTTAAAAACTAAGTATGATTCATTTTAATTTAATATTTTTGATGGTTTTAGAGAACAATATAATCATTTATAGTGTCCACAGTTTTGGGTTTTCATCAATTTCAATGGATAAATCCTAGAACCTGCATGGATACCACAGATAGGGAGGTGTGAATTAGTGGTAGAAATTTATTTTAAAATTTTAATATTTTTAATAAACTCATGAAATTATATAAAATTTACAATCAATATTAAGAAACTATTAATCAACCATATTTAAAAATATGTACATAAATGAAAATGAAAAGAAAATTTCACATGTATAGGCCTCAATGTGATAGCCTACACCTTGTTCCAGTCAACCTTTCGTTGTGTCTTGTATTTTCTAATCACTATATAATTAAGTTAACTATAAATTCTTCTCAATTGGAACAAAAAATTATAATATGTATTATGATATTATTATTGATAGAAGGTATCATCCCCTTACCGTTATTAATTTCTTTAAAAGGGTTACACTAGATCCATTTTTTCTTCCATGCTTTCTCTATAGCCTAAAAATAAATTGAATCATAAAAATATTACTTGTTAAAATATCATCAATAAAGGGTTCTATTATGAAATAAAATAATCTTTTGAGAGGAATAAATAAATGAGGTAGAATTTGTACCTTCCCACACATTTCAATGAGAATGAATTTCCATGTAATTGATAATGAATGCATGAAATTTACTTCATTCCACCTCAATTGAAAACACCTTGATGAGAAAAAATATTACATTCTTTCCTCAACCACCTCTGTAATAAGTATGGGGAATTTTTTGATCTTTTATATATTCTCTACCTCTCTCTCCTCAATACCTAAGAGTTTAGAAATATCTATATATTTCTAGTTCATTGGAAACATAAAAAACATTTCATTTTTATCTCTAATAATTGTAAACAAACCTTGTGAAAAATATTCATTTTTTCTCCCTCAATTGAATATTTTAATATATCATCCATTAAACATAAATAATTTTTTGCATTTTCGATTTCTTAAATAGAAAGAAAATATTATATGAATCTATGTCTCAAAAACTAAGCTACCATGTAGTATTTGAATTATAAAAGCTTTATCTTATCCATTAATCATAAGTACTTTTATTTTTTTCCACAAATACATGTATCGAGAAACAACATGTCATAACCTATGGAATGGAGGTGACTCACCTTGTCTTATATGTATATATTTAATAATAAAATTTCACCACAAATGTTTAATGTCCAAATTCATCATATTTTTGATCCCAAAATGCAACATGCTCAGCGAAATGTTAATCATTACCAACACACCAAAATCAATGTTACTAATTATTATAGGATAACCAATTTCTCAAAATGATCATCACTGTTTTTTTTGTATCTATTATAATAAATTTTGACCTACACCAGGGATTACACTATGATGTGGGCATCATCATATTCCCATTTGACTACATGTGGAATAATTATTATAAGAAAAGATCCTTCAGGAGTTTGTTCATATATCAATGCTTCTTGAATCATTACCTTCATTAATGACTATAATTATAGAATCCTTGATGAATTCTTTTGGAAAATATTTATATTTAACCTAAAATAATGTTTAGAAACATTTATATCCTTAAAAGTCAAATTTATGAATAATGAAATGATATTTAATGTAAATTAGGGGATAATTCATACCAATGATTTCATAATAAATGATTAACCTAATGAAAAGTAGATGCATTTGAGAATCATCTGACATTCTGTCTGAATACATTCTGTACATGCAATTAATATTCAGGATAACGAAATTAGATTTTTTAAATCATAACCTCTTATACAAGTATTATATTTATTTTAATTATATTAAGTTTTTTATGGCCATTTTAGTGTGCTATGTAGTTAAATTTTGTTGTTCATAGAGATTTTTTTTGTAGGTCTTCGTAATTAGTTCACCTGCAAATAATTATGAATGTTCTTGTAAAATGAGAAACATTATCCATAATTGAGATAACACATTACTAATTCACTGTAGAAAATATAAATTCTCTCATAAATCATTTTTTCCAGTAGTATGATGATTATTTTGATAAAAAGATAATGATAAATGTTTAATTTTTTGGATTTATTTTCTAGCAATCTAGAACTAGTTTAATTTTATTTAAAATCATGTCTACAAATTAGTTCTAGAAAATGAATCAAGTTATAATATACCTATTAAAATCTTAATTTAGAATAATAATGGTTTTATGACTAGCCTTGATGGTGGTAATAACAAAATCATCATCCACAAAGGTAGTGAACCGACATATCGATGTTGATGTTTTAATTTTTTGAATAAAAGGAGAATACAAGAGATTTATGATTTAAATTAAATTAAAAAAATAAAATTATGTTATATAATTATATATTATGTTGGAATTATCAAGTTAGTTTTTATTATGGGAGGTGAGTATAGGATAAGGAAAATTAATTAAAAGAGAAGAGTTGGGGATTTTAACTTTAGAATGTTGTCTCCTTGAGAACCTCATTATGAAACTGATGTTTGGTATTTTGTTGAAACCATTGCACTTTTGCGTGGTAATGAGGATTGGGAAGATAACTAGGTATAATATTGTAAAGCTACATGTCTTAGAAGTTGTCCAGATTGGGGGTAGGGAAGGGAGGTATTTATAAGGGGATGATATGGGTATCATTGAATATTATTTTCATTAGATTATTATTTTGGATCAAGACTATCAATTGTGATGGTTATTATGAATAAATATTTTAAATAGTTTAGGATAGTTTTACCCAATGGATTCTTACATCATTAATGACCCAAAAAATCTTCTATTTGGATTAATATATTAAAAACTGTAAATTACAGTAGTTATTTATTCAATAAAATTTCAACAAATTTATAAATAAGTCTGAAATTCTCTCTAACCATTTTTTGATATGTAGATTACAAAAATGGACTCCATTTTATGGAAATGTTTTTTAATATGATAAATTAAATTTTTAAATATTATCATCATTTTTAGTAAAAATATTGATTTTAATGCTACTATTGATTTTTCCCTTTTGAAATTTTAATTAAGATCTTATAAAATTATCTAATAATTATAATAAAATAAAAATTGTTTTATAAATCCATTTTATGAAAAATAAATTTTTTTTTAAAAAATTATTTTAATTATACAATAGTGAATAATTAGTTACATTACAGAAACATACCAACACATAATTAATAATTTTTAAAACATTAATTTACATATACCGTGATATAATTATATAATATTTTCATTTATTAAAATATGAAAATTCTATTAATATTTTCATACGTGGGGTTACTATTCTAACGACCAGATAACTATTCCAAATAGGAAAATTACTATTCCAATGGTCAGGTTAATATTCTAATGGTATGGGTTCTTTGGTTCTTATTAGGACCACACAATTCATTTATTATTAATTAAATAATAATTTATCACAAATAAATAAATATATATATATATATATATTCACATTTAAAATGAATATTATATTATTAACATTATGTTTTATTTTAACATCTTTTTTGTGAGTGCGGTCTTTCTACTGCTTCAAGTGGATCCAAATTTTCATATTCTTATTATCTTATTTACTATTTCTTATCCAACTCTATCATTTTCCAATATTATTTTCTTGATTTCAAATAAATGTTTCATTAATAAAAAATTTTTTGTTTCTTTATATGATGTATGGGTTTTACAACATAATCTTAAGAAGGGAAAATCCATTGATAAAATTTGTTTCCCTTAAATTATTCCCACCTTATGAAATTTTATCGATGAAATTTTATTATACATAGTTAGGTGAAAACCTATGAGGTTATTTCTCATTTATTTCTTCTTATATATCCATTTTAACCTCTTCATACTTGAGGTTCCTCCACAACACGTTGACAATGTGGTTTGTCTTATTTCATAGAAATTTCCCTCAAGTGTACAAAATGTCCACATGTTGTTCATAATATAAGTGGTCATTCTTTAGTTATACTGACTCATGATTAAATACATTTAAGGGGTCTGGTGTGTACTTTATTAGGAGAGAAATGTAGAACATGACATGAAATTGATCCATATTTGGTGGATTTTCTAGTTAATAGGCCTTTTCGTATATGTGATAAAGGTTCTATTGTGTCTAATCTACCTTAATATAAGCTTCCCTTTTATTAAAAACCAAATGGATCTCTTCAATAGTGATATATGAATGAAAAATCTATCTACAACATAGAAATCCATTTCTCTTAAATGGTTTTTATAATAGAACTTTCAATAAATATATGAATCATTTATATGTTTTTGGATGGCTTGAACCTTCTCAGACATCTCTTGTAACGTATCATTTCCATGTAACATTTGTTCTTCAACTTATTCCCAAAAATTTGGAGTTCAACATCAATTTCTATATAGAGATTAAAAAGGATCCTATTGAATACTAGAATAGAATCTATTTCTTATGAGGACTAAAGAAACGGGAGATCTCCAATCCTCCTTAGAATTCTATTGAGTTATGTCATACCATTTCCTCAGTCATCTGAATAGTCATTTTACATTATCCATCTTTTTAGGAGTGTTGGGCCATTAATAAATTCAATTTATCACTCAAATCATGTTGAATACTTCCCCTAAATTTGTATTTTAAAATTGGACCATAATCAGATACGATCGAAAGTGGAACCCCTTAAAACATCAACACTTCCTTTACATATATATTGTAATGTTATTCAATTGATAAATCTTATTTAATATTACTAAAGTGTGCAGTCTTAGTGATTTGATCCACCGAAAAACATGTCCCATTATTAATTTTGGATATCTTCTGGATATGGGTGAAAAATTCCATAATGACATTATCCCATTTCTATGTGAGTATAAGAAATGGTGGCATAATCCCTTTTGACTTCTATTTATCAACATTAACTTACAGTCATACCAAGCATCATTATATATACTTTGAAATCTACATCATCATCTTGTCCAACCAGAATTTCTCTCAAAGATCGCAGTATATATGGGTACTTATATGATAGATAGAGAATGGTTATCAATTCACATTACCCAATAGATCACTATTTATCTTAAGTGATAAATGCACATGGATTATAGTTACAAACTGAATGATAACACCATCATCAATGTTTAACTAATGTAGATTCCCTTCTTTAACAACTTTCAACATCTTGTGTATATCCAGATAATCCCTTTGTTCCTCCTTTATCTTCTCATGGATGGATGGTTGGGAAATAATTTTTTAATGTTTTGATGTATTACTTGTATTTATAATTTCAAGATCCATGCTTTGTAAATATGTGAATACAGGTTATTTCTAAATCCAAATAATTGAAAGAGTATCATGATATTTTCTAATAACATCATCAGCAACCTTTTTCTCCATTATCGAATGCTAGTGAATACATATATCATAGTCCTTGATTATACTTAACCATATTCTTTAATGAATTTTGAGTTTCCTCTATGTGAATATATAGTTTATAATATTTTGATCAGTATATATGGAACACTTATGACCATAGAGATAGTGCTGCCAAATTTTCATGGTGATGATCACAACTGATAACTCCATATAATGCATTGTGTAGTTCAGCTCATGGATCATAAACAATCGTGAGGCATTGGCTATTAGTTTATCATTATTCCTGCCAACACAACCCAATACATTCACCAAATTATTGTTTTATCACAAAACTATATCCTCTTGTCAGTATTGTGGGTAGAGGAGTAATGATTAGCCTCTTCTTGATATCATTAATGATTTCTTCACATTTATCCATGCAAACATATTTTACCCCTTTCCATGTTAACATAGTTAGCTTGTAAAAAAATATGGAGAAATTTGTCACAAAAAATCTTTGATAACCTACACAGCCAAGAATACTAGGGATTCACATGACACCGATGGATCTATTCCATTCATCAATTTCATTTCTCTTTGAAGGGTATATAGAAATTCTTTCACTTTTGATCATGTTCCATAATAATGTGACCTTACTCGTCAAAAATGTATACTTACTAAAATTGTTTTACAATTTCTCCATCATTAATGTCACTATATAAATCTTTATATATTATTAATCTTACTCCTTACTCGTGGAGTAAATTATAATATCACTAAAAAACAATAATAAACATTTGAAGGTAGTTTCTAAAGACTCTATTCTTAAAATTCAGGAATATTACATTTGAATTTGTAAGTGCTAAGGGAATTTCAAGGAACTCATAATTCCCATAACCAATATAGAAATTGGTTTTCTGAATATCATTCTTATTTAACTTCATTCAATGATATATAGAATAACGATCCAACATTTAGAACCATTGATATCCTCATAGTTGATCGTGAAATTCATCACTCCTTGGAAGAGGATACTTGTTCTTTATGGCGATCTCATGGTGCTCCCAGTAATTTATACACATCCACATTGATCCATCCTTTCTTTTTTACGAAGGGCATGGTGCACCCCATGGTGATGCACAAGGGTTTATGAACCCTTTATCAGTGTTCTCTTGATACTACTTCTTTAACACCTCCAAAATAATTGGGGACTTCATGTATAAACCTTTTGATAAAATAGTATATTAGAGTATAATATCTATTGATAAATATATCTTATTATACAAGGATAGATCGAGTAAATCATCGAGAAATTAATATATGTATTCCCTCACAATGATCATTTCATTGAGTTAGATGTTTTCTGTTAACACTTCCATTTGGTTTAGGTATGCTTCTTCATATTGTATCAACATCCACACCATTGAGGTATTTTCTAATGGAGATTCATGTTCTTCCTTGTATTTGTAATAGAGTGTGGGATGGTTTTAATTATGAAAATATATTTCCTTTTCCAAATAGTTTATGCGTGTTCAATATAACTAGATCCAATAAATGACTAGTATAGCATTGAATTCCAACAAATTAAGTATTACAATATTCATAGGAAGAAATGGTAAAATAAAAACCAACAATAGATGTTTATTTGATTTGAAAAAACAATTTATCCACTGAAATATAAGAGATAAAATTATTTTCAATTAAAAATAAATTATTTTAATAAACATTGTGGAAATAAATTAAATATAATATCTTATATTTCAAAGGAACAATTTTGAGATCCCAAATCCCTTACCTTTATTGTCAAAATCAACTTAAGTGCTTTACCCTTATTGAGGAATTGGGATTTACCAACTAATAATCATTGTAAAGGGAAGTATTAAAAATATATTATGAATAGAGGAACAAATAAAAGGACTATTGTTATAAATTAAGGGAAATGGGAATATATTTAGGTGTAAATCGAATTCATTGAGATTACATGGACAGGTGGTGAAATGAAACTTTTATAAGTTGTGAGAATGTACTTCTGGAAATTATAAAAACATAATATTAATTAGTTGCATGTGAAAAAAATCATACAAATTTGTAAAAATACAAAAAATGAGTGAAGATATGTTTTGGTTGATCTAAACCACAGTCTCCCAATAAGAAACATGTTTTTAATTGGTTATTCCATTTACACTCTAGGTGACCCTTTTTAGAATTATTTTCTACTACAGTAACTAGTTTTTTAATAAGCGAGATTATCTTTTATACCCTAAAAAGTTATCCATTATTACATATTTTGGACCACACTAATCAATATATGTAATCAATGTTATTACATTCATTTTTAGAAAGATATGTAAATTAATTTTTAAATAATAACTTTTTAAAATATTAAAATAAATAAAATATTTCATAACACCAATTTTAATATTTCAAATATTAATTGGAAATATTAAACCAATATTTGTAAATTATAAATCCACATATGAAATAAATATTTATCACATCAATATTTTCAAAAAAATTTAAGTAATACTTATAAACTAGTAATTTTTTAAAACTCACATTTTTATAAAATTAGTATTTTAAATATTCACCAAGAACACAATTTCATTAGAAAAAAGGTAAATATTAATCATCTTATAATATTATAATGATATTTCAAAATAAAAATTTTATTTGTAAAATTTGTGATTATATAATTCATAAATTTATATTTATGAAATTCATACAATATGGTGAAAGGATGTTTTTGAAAGGAAATAATATATTAGTAATATTATCTGTATTCTAAAATTATTGTTGATATATTATTTATACCTAAACCTATATAAAAAATGAAAATTTTACATTTATATAAAAAAAATTATTTTATTATTTTATTACCTACTTAGTTACAATACATGAAACGGTGTTAATGAGTACCATTATTTCATAATGTGGTTACAAGTGATTATAAATTCTTAGTTAATGAATATCATACAATGGTTAATAAATATTATATTAATGTGTGTCAGTGTCTATTAATGGTTGTTGTTTTATATGGTGCACATTTTCTAAAATAATATTTATTTAAGGAAGATGATTCAACTAAAATCAATGGTCATTATAAATTGAGTGAGGGCCTCATAAATATTGTAATTTACTAATACATATGTATCTAGAAAATATATATAGTAAATAAAATGGGTTGGGATTCATGTATCACAACTTTTGTTGATGACTATATTAGGAATGGATATATATTCTTAATGATGTATAATTCATATAACTTTAATATTTTTATGGAATAAATCATGATATAGAGAAAAAAATTAGGAAATAATTTAAATGAACTCCACACACATTATGGTAGATAATATATAATTTTATTTCATTAATCACTAGAAGGAGTTTCTGATTTTATCTGAAATCAAAATTTTTTGTACTCCTCAGTTTACATTTATATAAGAAAGGATAAATAATACCTTTCTAAACATGGTATGATTGATGATGAGTCCTAAAACTGTAACATAATATTTTTTCTAATTTGAACTGTAGACTATGTCTTATATAATGTATTGAGTAACAAATTATGAAGCATATTGTATTCCATATCAATTATATGATTGAATGAAACACACAGAATCCCATATACGTGAATAGGCATGTGAATAATTTTACAAAACAATCTTCAATGATTTGGTAGAATCCTGAATCAAGAATTGTGTCATTAAATGATTTGATAATGAAATATAAGTATAATACCTACATTATCATTTAGATAGAAATTTATATATTCTAATTCATGTTATATTTATAGACATGAAACACACTTATAATGGGAATAATTGGAGAAAGATAATCTTCAATGATGTTAAAACACATGATGAAGATGATTTGGTAAAGAAAACATTTCTGTATGTGATAAGGGTGATGTAGATATACTTAATACACAAGTAAAAAATTGGTCTATGACAGAGGATGTATAAAAAATGGGATTATTTTTTCTTCTCACTGACATAGACTACACACTACTCCTGAAATCTAACCTATATAGGGGGGAAATATTTTTAGTATTCTACAAAGTGGAAAGAATCCATGCAATCTCGGATCGATTCCATGCACTAAAATCATGTTTGGAATTTGATAAACCCTTACATAGATGTAAACCCAATTTGGATTAAATGGGTATTAATGAAATAAAACATGATATGAATTGAAAATTTAACCCCTATAAATCTGGATTAGTTTCAAAGGGTATTAGGAAACATCATGGAATATATTAAAATTAATCATTATCATCAATATTAATGATAAAATACATTAAAATAAAACATAAAAAGGAATAATTCTATAATTATGATATTTGGATTGTGAATGTGAAAAGTAATTTTGAATATGACAAGTTTCTTAAAGAAATAAACATGACTGAGATCAAAGTAGTTATTATATCAAAGAGTTAAAAACATATACATGGAGAAGATATCAATTTATGGATTGAAGTAGATATCATAATCATAGAGTGTTTGTTTTGATGACTGTAATATTGAATTCCAATTCATCAATAATAAAAGTTAGTCATATATCCATTTGAAGGTTAATTTAAATTCCATCATTTTTCTAGTATTATATTTCGATGATATTTTAATTATTTGTAACAAAGTGATATTTTTACAATATATTAAAACATTGATGAATTAATAAAACTCATTAAAATAATTAGGTAAAGAATTATATATTATATGGATCCATTTCGGTCATGATATATCTATAATTATTCTTTCTCTTGAACCAAACAGGGTCAACCCTGAATCTGTCACTTGAGCCGGCCTGAAACAAGGCCTGTGGGGAGTTCCCGATCCTCTCAGGCTAGAAACTAGTGTCGATCATCAAATATAAATAAATTGATAATGATATAGACCATAATTAAAAACCATATTAAAAATACATAAAGTTAAAAATGTCAAATCTGACAATGGAAAAGAAATAAATAGTTACAGGTACCTCAATTTGAATACTTGGGTTACCTCTAACCACTTAACGAATGTCGCTCCATGATGACCAAGACCGAGTTGGAAGTAGCACAACAAGATAAAAAATATAGATCTATTTAAATATGTATTAAAACTCAATAGAAATTCTTAAAATAAACTCTTACATATTATTTACTTTAAAAATGAATAATCAAATAATTCTATTTCAATGGAACAACCATAAGAAATAGTATTTAATATTGATTTAAAATACAAGTGAAAAGAATCCATTTTTAAGAAATGTACACTCTCAATTTCTCTTTCAAAATAGATTCCAAAGCATGAAAAGTTATTTTAATAAAACCCTTTAAAATTTAAATCAATTTAGGAACATGAATTTTAATATCAATTGAAGATCAAGGGTGTAAAACTATAAAAAACCTTGAAATCAGAAGAAAGTATCATATGTGCAAACCAGTATCATAGGATCTCAAGTGATAGTCGAGATGGCTTTAGACGAAGCTGTAAATACGATAACACAATAAACATATATCAATAACTGTTGTATATAATTACTACCCCAATACCTGATAACCCCTCACATGCTCAACTGAGGGGCACATACAGTCGTTAGTTAGACTATATACCAACGGCCACAAGCTAGTGCACTGTCTCAACTAGTGCAAAACGTTTACCTACGCTCTCTTCTAACTATACAAGGATTCCTATGAAATTTAAATGGATTTATGTTTTATCGAAAAATCATATACATATATATCAAACTCTTTACACAAAACACATCTTCACTCTCACATTAAAACTCCCATTTTAATGATATCCCCATTTTGAGTCACATAATCCAATAAAAAACCACTTCAACTAAAACAAATCAAAAACCAAATTTGTAAGAAATACTTCACATCTCTATTTCAATTATCTTAAATTAATTGTGGTTTTTCATTTCTATAAAACAAATCCTTGTTCCAACCATGCTTTAACACGTAACCAAGCAACATAACGTACCAAACGGGCCATTGTGTTATCTTTTTTCTTGAAACCATACATCCAATTTACCAAAGGGACCAAGATTTAAGAATCATGTTAGGAAATATCATTTGGAAGACCAACTAAACATCTTAAACCACAATACCTCTCAAATAAGATCAGAAACATATTTAAAAGGAGTTAGTCCACATTCAACGCTTAGGGAAGACATGTAAAATAGATGAAAACACCATTTCTATGTTCAAGTAATATTTTTAATAAAATATATATACTACATAATATTAAATTAAAATTTCAAAACATTTATGAAAGTAAAGAAATCATATTAAAGGATTAGGAATTGAGAACCTACATCATGCTTAGGGTACACTACTTTGATAACAAAAACTCAAATCATTCAGTTCCTCTTGAATGCATGTGTACCATTTCACACACACACACACACATATATATATATATGGGAATTTATATCCTATGTATATCTTTTTATGTCTACGTATGTACAATGAGGTCCTTATATATATTTGTACACTAGCATATACCCATTTTCCTTACACGTGTTTTCATTTCTCGTATATATATAATAAGGTCATACTTCAATATATATATTCATACCACAATGAGGGAATATATGTATGTGTGAGAACTAGTATTTTTATTTTCCTACTTATACATAAACATGTAAGTCACCTTTTACAACGAATACCCAAAGCCACCATAGCAAGGTCCAACACACACTATAAAAATATCAGGAACTCAAAAAAACCCCAAATTTAAAATTCCTAAAAAGCAATGGAACCGTAGATACCTTACCTGAAATTAAATAGTCACACGCTGCCTTAACCAGGTATAGAAAGAATCACACTCAATGGACCGGCGAACCCTAATAATCAATAATTGACAAAAAACACAAAACATGTTATGGTTCGACAATGGAATATATACCACAGTGAAGAGAAGTAATCCAATAAATGAAATTGGAGGGGAGAAGACGATCCATGGGGATAACTATACCCAAAAATTTAGATTAAAACAAACACTAGAGGGATATGGGATGAGGTGGTGGAACACATAGAGAAGCCACACTATTTTGGGGTGTTATGAGCTATGTGAGAGAGTGTGAGTGTGTTCAATGATAGAGAGGGGGGAGAACCCTTAATGGTAAATTAATATATAATAACGATGATGATGATTATGATTATAGTAATAATAATCTTAATAATAATATTATTAATATTTTTAAAACATTTATTTTTTACATTATTATATTTATTTACTTATTTATTTTATTTTATTTTTAACTCTTGGAAGACTTCATGGTTTGGTCACACGGTCTGCCACACCATACACCAACCATGTGGTTGCCTCTATCCTAAGGATAATGGACCACACATGCTTCAATAAAGTGGGATATTATAATTTTCCTATCCATTCAACCCGAGCAATAGGACTGTCTGTGCCACAGATTTTTCACCGGGCCGTTACACGGTTTCCACTAACCATGTTCCAACCATTCATCTTAGTAGAAAATTAAAAACTCAAAATATACAATCATAAACATGACCTAAACCTCAAGAAAATTACTAAGAAACAATAAATGGAATAAAATGAAATATCGTGGCCAGGGTGTGACAATTCTCACCTCCACAAAAAATATCTTACGATAGAAAGTCACCCTGCATAATGAGGAATGAAACTAAAACCATAAACTACATAAAGATAAATGTAACACTAAAACGTGTTGTGTAATTTTAAATCCAAAAGTAATACACAGAAATCTATAAATAAACCAAATATTCTGAGAACCCTGGATATAATATAATGTTCTTTCAACCATAAGATACCAACTGGCACTATCTATCTTTAGAAGAATCCATAACGGGATCCCTGGTGGCTCACCCCACTATTTAAGAACAAGCATGCATGGACCAACCAACATGGACCGATATGTGAATCCAAAAAATGATCATCCTAGGAGATCCCACTATTGAGAAGAACCACAATAAGGGGGCCATGATCGAAAAAACCCCATATAATGTATTGAACTAAACCACGATTCAGTATCTCCACACGACACAAGAATCTCCAAAATGATCCCAACCTAGAAGTAAAACCATTCTACACTGATACAAAAAATAAATTATTCGTATACATAATTAAAAATTCCAAATATAGGGTTTTAAAATGATATAATTACATCATGTTATTTAAAAATAAATATTATCTTTCAAGAAACATGAAAACTAATGGAGAGGAAATTCAAAAATAATGAAGACTGGATCTAGGAACAAGGTCCCCTACACCTTTGATAACAAAAGAAAATCTAAAAATAAGAATATTATAAAATTGAGAACCATAAATTGACCGAATAATTGCACTAGAGAAAAAATTTGGATCGTGTTCCCTCACACCTAATGATTCTTGACTGTGTGAAAGCTTTACTCTCCGGCATGTGGCTAAATCCATGATGTTTGAAGAATCTTCTACCCTATTACCAACTACATAAATCCTATAATTAGGTCTTCTCTTCTGGTATAGCTTCTTTCATAAAGTATCTTGTGGATCCAAACTGTATCATAATTGGATATGTCTACTGATAAACTACTTTGAATGCCCGAATTAACCACACTGGAAGCACATTAGTGAACAATCCAGGGGAAAATAAGTAGGAACTGAAAAGGATGATTCCTCGCGAATAGGTTACTCTAGGACACACTCTACACCAGATAGATAACCCACATTATTACTAATATAAATTTTTTGTCTGTTAAATACTGACCATTCTCTAAGAACCAACATATGTTGAAAAGATTTATCTACTAGATTATTGAATATGACTTCACCCAACAAGAGAACTCACTCGTTAATATAAAAAAAAATACCATAGATGAAATGTCGATCTTCCAACATATCCTTTTGATATTATATCTAGAGAAGAAGAAACCAGTTCTTTAAAGTGACCAATAGAAGCCTTCACCATCCATTGTCCTTTTTAAACACCCATGAGCCCCCACACATTCCTTATATTCATCTCCCCATGTATGAACCATTAGATAAAAAGCGTTCTAAAATAATTCCCAAGACATCTCAACATTCAACGAATCTAGGATGATCACCTTCCACTAATCTAAACTGTGACCATCAAACAAATCAAATCCATCCCACACCCTCACATCTTCAGGATTTCCCATATACCCAAACACAATTCATAATTCCCATAGACACTCCACAACCTTTAAATGACCAAGATAACAGTAGAAAAATTACAACCACTGAGAATAACTCTATTGTACCACTCTACTAGGATACTAGGTAGAGCCAAAAAATGGGTGATACTCATTCCACACCTCTAGGATCTTTCTAGATGGCATTATTGAAACAAAAAAAATAACATAAAACCAAAATTAAGAACTATAGAAAAGGGGAATTATATGAAAAAAATACCAATCCCATAAGCCAAACACCACAAACTAAACCAAAATCGTCTTTCAAAATGACCATGTTCATTTCAAAATCATAACCATTTCATCACATAGAAATGTTTAAATATACCCAAAAAGCATTTAAATTAAATTAAAAACCAAAAAACCACATAAAAATAAAAACCGTGTTCGAAAAGCAATCATTTTCATTTTGAAACTCTATTCCCAAAAAACTTTATCATATTACAATCCACACACATCAACTAAAGTAAACCGAATAAGAACATACTTTGAAACTCCTAGAATAGGGAACTAGTGCCCATGCTGAACCTGACCACATGGTTTAGTGGACCATACCTTGAGAAAGAACCTACCACTACGATTGTCAAAACCATTCACTCAAGCTCCACTTGCATCACTATCCCATATAATACTATCATGAAACACCAGCTCAGCACTATTTCCATTCGGCATATATAAACCCAATATCCAATACAGAAGGAAAAAATCCCATAATACCTCTAGACACTTAAGGATATGGATGATAAAGGGTTCATGATTCCCTTCTTTTAACTAACAATTGAGTTGAAGCAATCATACCACCAAACTACCTTCCACCAAAAATAACAAAGGCCCTGATTTTATACCATATTTTCATGAACCAGCCCGTGTCAACCACAAATTGGTCACCTGAGCATGCCCACAACAAGTCCCAAGAGGATTATAGATACTCTCAGGCTAGCAACGTGTCTTAGGTATCAAATATATATCATTTGGGAATGATTTTTCCCGAATACATCAAATAGATTAACGTATATAAATTGAACAAAAAGAATAAATTCAAATAAAAAAATAATTAAACTACTACACATACCTCTATGTGAACTCATGGGTCACTACCAACTACTACACCAATTTCGCTCCATGGAGACCATGATTGAGCTGAAAGTCGAACAAGAAGATAAAATGAAAGATAAAACAATAGGCGTGAGTATTAAGACACACTATGCATGCTCAAATAAACGTAAGGTTGTTACCTTATACAATATGCTTGCTGTAAAACCAAGGGTGTTACCTTATAAAATTACTCATAAATAGAAGAATGTAGTGTATGTCCAAACCGGTGTCATGTGTTCTCGGGTGATGGTTGAGATGGCCTATGAAAAATATATCTATATAATCCCATAATCAATCTATATCATTTCTGGTTTTACATAATTACTGCCCAAAATATTGAAAACAACCTCACTGGCATGAATGAGGGGAACATATCATGGGCAGTCTAACAATTTACTCAGGTCCATTAGCCTTTGTGTAAAAAAGTAGTTAAAAAAGTGTACCTAGGTTCCCACCAAACTACCCAAGGATTCCCAGGATGTTTAAATAGAGGTGAGTTTTTTTTACAAACAATCATGTACATACATATCACACTCTTAACTCAAAATATTGTATTACCTCTCACCTTTGATCTCCCACATTAAGCACAACCCCTTTTTGAGTCCTAAAAAGATAAAAAAGCCAATTCACAAGGCACACATAACTAACCCCATATGTAACACATACATAAAAAATCAAATTCATGACAAATTATTTAATAATGTATTTCCATTTCTATAAAACATATCAGCGTTTCAATCTGGACTCAACACTTAATGAGACACATAAATGTATGAAATAATCCTTTAAGTCAATTATTTATCAAACCATAGATCTAAGACACCAAATGGGCCTAGATTTATGAAAGAAAATTGGATGTATTATTTTTATTAAACAATTAACTATTTTAAACTAAACTAATTTTCAAAAAATATCAAATACATGCATAAATAGTTGAAGGATATGTTGAAATCATATGGAAAACATGTGAAATAGATGAAAAAATCATTTATAAGTACCTCATCCATTTTTTATTACATATATATAATACTGAATATTAAATTATACTTTAAAAAGTAATCATCAAATTGAGGAATTCAGATTAAAGGCTCAGTCATCATGAACCTACCTCAAACTCACGGTGTTCTTATTTTGATGATGACACTTGAATAATTCATTTCCTATTTCTTGCATTTGCACCTTCACATAGATAAATGGGACCGTAGACCCTATTTAAATATTTTCATGTTCAAATCTATAAAAGGGGTTCCTTACCTATATTCATCCAATTTCATTTACCCATTATCTATAAACATTTATTCTTTATCGTATCTATATATATAGATTTATAACCATTATAAATTTTCATACTACAATGAGTTAATATATATATATATATGGAACTTATATATTTATATTCCAACATATGTATAACAAAGTAAGTCACCCTTGACAATGGAAACCTCAAAACACCACAATGAGGTCCAACGCAATCTATAAAAGTTCCATGAACTAAAAAACTCAAAAAATCCCTAATTTAAAATTGAGAAAATGTAAAGGAACCAAAGAAACCTTAATCGGGACCAATGAAAACTATCTACTTCACTGGTTTTGACAACAACTGTCCTCAATGGTACCAACAATCCCTAATCATCAAGAATATACCAAAACAAAAATCCCAAAAATTAATTAGGGTTTGGAAATTACATGCATTCTTCATGGAAGAGAAGTACACCACGAAAATATGGAGGAGGGGGAGATGAGGATCACCGAAGATGAAAACACAAAAAAAAAACAAACCTCCATATTAATTTACTAGAGAGAGGTGATGAGGTGGTGGTGCGCATGGGGAATACCCCCTTCAGTTGGGGTGTCACGAAACAATGGTAGGGGGTGAGGGTGTGCAATGAGGAAGAGAGGGGGAGACCATTAAAAATAAAATTATATATAATAGTAATACTAATAATAATAATAATAATTAAATTAATAATTATTATAGTAATAATATTGTTTTTGTTCTTAAACATTCCTTTTAGTTCATTTCATTAATTAATTAATTAATTTCTTAATCTTTTGGAAGACCGCATGGAATGGCTACATGGTATACCAGACCATGGGCCAATTATGGGGTTGCATCTTTCCAAATGAGTAGGGACCACATGGGCTCCATGTGGAGGGGTCCATGCCTATGAACCTACCCATGCACCCGTAATAGCCACACTGTCTAATTTGTACACTTTCCCCAAAACTGTGTGCCAACAATGTGCCAAGGCAGGAAACTCTAAAACTCAATATTTCTAACTAGAAACTCAACACAAACCTCAACCAAAGGCCAAAGATCTAAAAATAATAATAATAAATAATGATTTTGTTTTTGGTTGTGAAATTATTGTAGTAGATATATGTATATTGTTTTACAAGTGATTCAAAAGGTTTTATATGGAATATTACATATGTGGGTTTGTTTCAATGTCACATGTCATCAATCTCTCTAAGAATATTTTCCACAAAGATAAGATGAAATTACTTGGTTGAGTAGGAAACATTGTGATCTATTAATGGAATATATCATGTAAATCATACAATGTACATGTATTCTTCTATCATTTTCATTAATCTTGGTGGGTAGATATCAATAAAATATAGAAGAGGTTAATCAGGAAGCAATAAAAACTTTCTAGAAGAACATGAGACATATAAAGGACATGTTACTAGTGTATGGACAAGATGAGGAAAAATTATTGATGGTATTAAATAATTCATTATTCTAAATATATCATGACTATTGGAAATCATATCATGGATATGTATTTTTCTCAAATAGTGGTGAAGTGTGCTGGATAATCATAAAGAATACTATACAGTCTCATTCTAAATTTGAATCTGATTATATAGGAACTTCATATATTACAATGTATGCAATTTGGATGAAATACATTGTCTTAGATATTGGTCTTATTCTGATAATTATACACCATATTATATTTTATTATGAAAAATCTATTTTAGTGGTACATTCCAATGAGTCTGGGTCACACTAGGGGAAAAAATAACATCTTATATTGAATATATTGGGGATGTTTTCTCATTTATGTGAATTCATAGTTTGTAGAGTAACCACATATGATAACATTATATAATCCTTCACTATATCTATACCTAAGTTGATCATTTATTCACATGTGAGAGCTCGTAGTCGAGATTTGTTAATAGATTTCTCTAGGGAACATAGGAGTGATGTGAGTGGTTTCCCTTGAACCAACTCATGTATTTAATTTGATTATAAAAATGTGTATATAATTTATTATGTCTATATATATATATATATGTTTTTTATTATCATTTTAGTAATGATAAATTTTATTCACTCTATAATTGGAAATGTCCTTATATTATATATCATGTCAAAATAATATAGAATTTACCAAATATAATTAAGTGCTTTATATTCCATTAATAATTTCTAAAACACATGTCTTATGATATATAAGTATATATATAATGATTATATGACAAATAACAAGATTGAGGAACAAATATTTGGTGGTCATAAGAATTTAAACTTCATATAATGACGTTTTTACATAGTTATCTCGCATATAAGAGATCATGAAGACTGAACAACTAATAATAAAAACACATATTATAGGTTCATTTTTTTTATTTCCATCTATAATAACACATATTTTCTTCTTTACTAGAGATCATTATCACTTTGTATGATTATATTGTGTACATTAATTCTAGGAAAAATCCATGAAATTTAAATTTTAGGGGTACTTTTCTTAGGGTTCATCATTTGTGGTATGACATTGATTAAATTTTCAAGACATGATGTTTTATTTATGAAATGTTGAGATATATCTGACTCAGAAACTTGGATGGTGCCACACTCACGAAATCCTTTGATTTGGTAGAATAAAATCATTACATCGATTATGGTTGATAATAAATAAATTAAGCATGAAAAATAAAAAAAATAATTCATCCAAAATTAAAAATAACATAAGACAGTGAGATTATATTCATTTTAAGGTTTTTATTGGAGATATTGTATTTTTTGTGACTATAAATTACATCCTTAGGTTCCCTGATGGGTTTATATACTCCGTGTTTATACATTGAGTAATAATAAAAAAACATTTGATAAGGTACAAGAGGGAAACATAAAAATTGTATTCAAAATTAAGAAATATTCTAATGATTAAAAGTATTTGGCATGGTGTGCCCCACTACATGGTTCAGGTGATGAATAAGACCATACAATCATCAATAAATAAATAAATCCATATTATTATATTTTTAATAATGTTTATTGAATATATTTTTGAACATTATACATGTGTTATTCATTGAATGAAAGGAAAAAATATTTTATGAGTGAATGTGATTATAATCATGTTTTTTAAATATATTTAAGGGGAATGAGTCAAATAAAATACACATCTGTTATCATGTGATATATTTATTATAATATAAGAAATTATTATAAAATGGCATTTAAAATAGTTAATAGGGTATATATCTTCATTTTCACCATATTTAGTAGGAAATAAATTTTACTATGCCATAATGAAATTCGAAGAATTAGAATAATTACATTTTTTAACAATAGAAATATTATATTTGAAGGATTATTCATCGTTAAAGAAGAGAGACCCTCTGGCATTACACATTCATAAGATAGAAGAAACCAATTCCATGTAACATATATAATATATACGTTGTGGATAAATGCAACAATATTGTAGTGAATGTTGAGATGTTAAAAGGCTTGTTAGGATATCATTAGGCTACTAGAATATGATGTTTGATTCTATGATAGACACCTGATGAACATGTGGTTAATATCAAGGGATTTAACATAATTTCCATTAATAAGTTATCATTAATGGCCAGAAAAAATTCTAAATATTCAAGTAAAACAATGTGATAATTCAATTTAAATTTTTCTTGAAATCCTTCTATGTGGGATCCTACGGCTTTTTACCATGTGGTTAAACATCTAAGATGACTTTACAACCTTGGAACAATGAGAATTTTTTTTAAATAACCTATGTTTCTACTTTTTTAAAATACCCATTAATAACATATATTCTATTGAATTATCACCTTCATAAAGATAATGTTGATCACAAATTTCAATTAAGTGAATTTTCATCATGTCCCACTGTGAAAATATTTATTATTTTAGACTTATTAAAAGTGGTAATGCATTTATTGGTCGGATAGAATTATGTATATAACATACCTAATATTTACTTGTCTATAATACGTGATCTCTAAAATTAATTTAATTATTTCAAACCCTAAAACCCTTGCATGATCATGATAAATGATCTAAAATAAATGAAACATTAAAACTATGAATTTATTTTTCAATAAGAATAATTTTTTCACACCAAAAAATATATTAGTATACTCAGTCATTGAATTTAATTCATCAATACATATTCTCTTACCTTTACCCATTCCATATAGATCAACTATAATTTTGACATCCACTTTAATTTTCCCCTTCAAATAAAATATACTACCCTTCCTTTTTCAAATGTTTACATTTTTTGTTTTTGATTCAAAGAATATATATATTTTTTCAATTTCTTAATATAACATATTATATTATCTAGTAAGATCATTATTAATTTATTATTTTACACAATGATTTGTAGTCTCTAAATGATAACATTAATGTTGTGAATCTAAATCAATAACCCCATTCACATACACATCACTATCAGTAGTTATATATTTTTTTAATATTTTTAATCCTAAAAAATAATAGAATATTCTTCACAATATCTATAGTGATTTTTTAACCTCCATCAATATCTAATTTAATAATAATAATGGTATAATGAATGAAATTTGATCCCCCTAAACATTTATGATGACCTAAAGAAATTTATTTTGAAAATAATATTTATTATATTCTTTAGATAATATTATTTACCAACCTGGTTTTCATATTATGTGAGGAACTTAACAAGAACCTGAAAAAACTAAAAAATGTAATATAAAATATGGGTATGTAACCTCTAAATGTACTTTTTCCTCTCAATATGTATTTAATGCATAATAAATTTAATTCATTTAATTATTATTTCAATTTTATTTAATGAATGTTTCAAAATGGAATTAAAGGAAACCACTTTAGAATATTTATCATTAATTTGGAGATATTAATTTATTCACATATCATAATTAAATAATATTCTTTATATGACATTAAATTAAATTGAAAATATATATATTTTCTTGAATAAAATTGATATTTTATTGAAAATGTTTTGAAAACCTTCTTATAATTTGGTTAATAATATCAACACTACCAAATTGTTATCCATTATCCCACATCAGGCCAATCACAAATGAAACATTATTTAAAGATGAATCAAATTATTCACATGATAACGTTTTATTATTTTTATAAGAAAAAATATATGAATATTTAATATAGAGTTCCAAACTATTGAATCAGTTTTATTTAGATTATTCAATATAGATGTGCATGTATTATGATCTATTATAATAGAATAATCAATATCTGATTAAAATATAATAATATAATTTATATATTTTACAATGATATCCAATTAATATTTTTAATTCCCCTTAAAAACTAAGGAAGTTTCATTTTAATTTAATATTTTTGATAGTTTTGGAGAATAATATAATCGTTGACAGCGTCCACAGTTTTGGGTTTTAATCAATTTCAATGGATAAATCCCAGAACCTGCAAGGATTCCACAGATAGGGAGGGTTGAATTAGTGGTAGAAATTTATTTTAAAATTTTACTATTTTAATATTTTTAATAAACTCATTAAATTATATAAAATCTATAATCAATATTAAGAAACTATTAATCAACCATATTTAAAAATATGTACATAAATGAGAATGCAAAGATAATTTCACATGGATAGGCCTCAATGTGATAGCCTACACCTTGTTCTGGTCAACCTTTCGTTGTGTCTTGTATTTTCTAATCATTGTATAATTAAATTATCTATAAATTCTTCTCAATTGGAACACCAGATTCTAATATGTATTATGATATTATTATTGATAGAAGGTATCATCCCCTTACCACTGTTAATTTATTTAAAAGGGTTACACTAGATCCACCTTTTCTTCCATGCTTTCTCTATAGCATAAAAATTAATTGAATTATAAAAAAGATTACTTGTGAAAAGATCATCTATAAGGGGTCTTCTTATGAAATAAAATCATCTTTTGAGAGGAATAAATAAATTAGGTATAATTTCTACCTTCTCTCACATTTCATTAAGAAAAAATTTCCATGTAATTGATAATGAATGCATGAAATTTACTTCATTCCACCTCAATAGAAAACACCTTGATGAGAAAAAATATTACATTCTTTCCTCAACCACCTCCATAATAAGTATGAGGAATTGGTTGATCTTTTCTATATTCTCTACCTCTCTCTCTCCTCAATACATAAGAGTTTAGAAATATCTATATATTTCTAGTTCATTGGTAACATAAAAAAACATTTCATTTTTATGTCTAATAATTTTAAACAAACCTTGTGAAAAATATTCATTTTTTCTCCCTCAATTGAAAATTTTAATATCTCATCCATTAAACATAAATATTTTTTTTTCATTTTTAATTTTTTAAATAGAAAGAAAATATTATATGAATCTAAGTCTCAAAAACTAAACTACCATGTAGTATTTGAATTATAAAAGCTTTATCATATCCATTAATCATACGTACTTTTATTTTGTTCCACATATACATGTATCGAGAAACAACATGTCATATCCTATGGCATGGAGGTGACTCACCTTGTTTTACATGTATATATTTCATAATAACCTTTCACCACAAATGTATAATGTCCAAATTCATCATATTTTTTAACCCAAAATGTAACATGCTCATCGAAATGTTAATCATTACCAACACACCAAATTCAATGTTACTAATTATTATAGGTTAACTAAATTCCCAAAATGATCATCACTATTTTTTTGTATCTATTATAAATTTATTTGACCAACACCAGGGATTACACTATGATGTGGGAATCATTATCTTACCTTTTGACTACATGTGGAATGATTATTATAAAAAAATATCCTTCAGGAGTTTGTTCATAAATCATTTCTTATTGAATCATGACCTTCATTAATGACTATAATTATAGAATCCTTGAAGAATGGTTCATGAGTATCATAGGATTATTATTTTTTATAAAAAAATTTTTTCTAGACATTCACAAATCCTCATTCTATTGAAATACAAATTTTGAAAAGGTGTTGAACTCTACATTGTAAGATTAGATCTCATGGAACAGTATATTCTCCTCCTTTCCAAAAATATATCGTTTATCTACTCCATGTAAAATTGGTCCCCACTATATTAAAAATCTACATCAATCACACAAGGAACATTCCATTGTCATTTTTTTATTTTCTTCAAATAATTAACTCTACATCATCCATAAACATTATCTCATAAATCTACATTGCAACTAGATGTGGATCCATATATAGAAAAAATATCATCAATCACCAAAATTCTAGATAATGTTTAATGAATCTAGAATCATATAAGTACACTTAAAACGATGAAAAGATTCATCAAAAAAATGATTTAAATATTTAAAATTAATTTATATAGGGGTTACAATAATGAAAAAATCACCACTAATTCAAAGGGAGATTCAATATCCTTATTTAGACTATTCTCAACCCATTAAACTCGTTATCAATGTCACCTAAAACTAAATAATTCATGGAAGAGAGATTAGATCAGAAACTTTTCCATATAAAATAATATTGACACTACACCACAGGTTAAAGTAGTGTTTTCGGTTGAAATAAGGTGTTGTATAAGATGAAGTGATTATTTTGATAGCCCAAATTGAATTACCCACTCTTAAAACTAGTATATTGTAATTAAGGGATTGATCTATAGGTAAATTGTTAATATGTTTTATTTCTCGGATATTTTTTTTCTTAAGTGAAGATTTATAAAAATTAGAGTCGATAATTGCGGTTTGGAAGATATTCCAATAGTTAGGAAATCGATTCTTCAATTTGTTTGTTGATTTGTATTAAAAATGGAAAATTGTAGAAAATTGGTATTGATGATAAATGGGAAAAATTCGTTGGGGTTGGGGGTTTTTAAGGTCGTCAAATAATAAAATTTATTAATGTGTTGTGTATTTCATAATATCTCACATCTCTAGGTTCTGAGTCTAATGGAACCCCATTGGTCTGGTGAGTTCAAATTAAATTACTCAAGATTCATTCCCTTGTATAGAAATTCACTTCTACTAATATTATTAAAGATGAACCCCTTAAAAGAACATAAGTTCACCCATTATTCATGGGTTTAAATTTTCATGATATCCTTTAAGATCATTGGATAGATTATTCATGACCATACATTAGGTTTAATGTGAGATTTAGAAAAGGGATTCACATGATGTTATGAGTGGAATATGAAACAATGTAAACATAATAAAACAATTGATTCACATAAAATCCTAAATTAACACATCCCTAATAGATGATAAAATTAGCAATTCATGAAATTAAATAATACAAAAAATATTTTAATACCTGATGTCTTCATTACAGCTAAAATAAAAAAGATAACATCCAATGATCAAAATGAAAAATCTCAAAAGAAAACAAATTATGAGTTTTAAGAACTCCACTCCAAAAAGATGTTCCTCTCCCAGATGATTCTTCTTCTTCCCTTTATTCTCTCCCCTCTAAATTGTTCTTCCCCTATTACTGGGTGGTTATGGGTAAATGTCACTGGTCAAAGGATGTATAAGATGGTTAGATTGAATATAGGGAGGGGCCCGCTGTCTCTCGTCTGGTTTCAGTACATGGTTAAGAAAACATTGCATAAAAAATGTAGATGGTTATTTCCACACTGGATAGAGGGAACAATTTTTTAGGCTAGTCCGCACATTTTTACAAACCATGCAAACACCATGTGGGGAGCCTTTGACTCAAAATTTCAGTGCCTGCATGATTTCCTAGAGTATCCACACTATTTGAAAAATCATGTGGAAACCATGTGGGAGGATCTGTATTGAAATTTTAAACACAATCTATCATTCATGGTTGTGGTGCTCTGCTTGGGTGACTTCTCCATGGAATAAACAATTGAAAAAGGGTCCAAATGGCTTTGTTTCCCATCCAAATAACCCATTATTGTAGTTTATTCAATTCATTCATTTGGTGACTAAAATCCCATTCAAGGCATGCGTTTGTTGTGAGAAGACATGAAAATCTAACCATACCACTGTTTTGAAAGTACTTAAATGAATGTAAATTATCTATCCACATAAGTGCATCAAACTCCCCTACAGTTGATTGATTATTTTTCCTAAAGAAAATTCCAAGTCAATCATTTTAAATATGTTACCAAAGTAATAGGAAAAAGTTTCATAGGTTATTTCAACTAAATGTATATGGATTTTTGTCTAAATATTTGTTAAATTTTTTATATTAATTCTTCATGAATTATTGAATTTGTGAAATTATATAACAATGTAAACCAAATTCAAAACCTCCAACCTTTCATTCATAAATCATTGTTGTTTTAAACTGATTTTTTTCATCTTAGTTTAAATAAATTCCCAACTTCAATTTCCATACCATCATACATTTATTTTAATTAAGCATATATTTCCACATAAACAATTGGAGGGATAATAATATTATATGTCACAAAACCTCATTGACATGATTCTATTTGAAAATTATGAATTTTCATAAAATATTTCATGCATTGATTTTCATATATTGAATTATTTTTTTGTGGTGAGATACTTGCATTTAAATTGGGCCACCTCTTATATCATGTCAAGATGAAAATATGGATCAAGTCAAGAGTTCATGAAATGGAAACCATGAAATAAGAACTAGTTCGGTAGAAAAAATTTCCATACTTTACCTCACATAGTGCAAAATTTGATTTCCAATATAAGGTGTTCCTTAATCTTAATTACCCCATCACAATGTTCATAATTTTTTAAAAAAAATATGAATGAATTACAAAATATTTATCCTTGAGTTTTAAAATTATCATTAATATCACATACATAGGGTGGTCAATCCAGATATATAATAAATTGTGAGAAATAATCCTGAAAATCCATTTTTATCCTGTTGATATATGTTTTTTAAACCAATAATGGCCCTCAAATAACCCCTAGTAAAAACATCTCATCCTAGGAAATATGAAGGGAATAACCAAATTGGTGCCATATTTATCCATCATCCCCCAGACATAAAACTGTGCATTATCCTCCGTGAAGGGATTAAGGTGGATAATGGTGTGATAATAAAAAGGTAGGCAGGTGGAGGGAAAATTGAATGTAAATAATTGAGAATTTAAAATATCCCCTAAAAACATTGAAAAGATATGCAAGTAATTGGTGTGTGAGATCCTTCCAGGCATAAAAGTGGCATGAAGTTGTAGATATTGACTTTCCTATTAAGTGAATAGAGAAACCAGAAAGAAATGATCTAATAATCCTAAAAGTAGTATAAGGTTAAAGAAAAAATAAACACGCAATGGTACCATGCACGAGAAACATAGATTTGGGAAGAGATAGTGTTAGTTAAAAAGTAACACCACATAAGAAAAAATTGAATCAAATAGTATCAAGATAATAAAAATAGGTTCCTCCCAACAGAGGGATTAGGGGGGTTATGAAATTGTGCTTGAGCATCCTCACCCAATGTGGGTTTCATGTGACACTATGGGAAATTCAGGCTATAGCCACAATTTCAAACCGTGGCTATAAGTCCCAAAACCCGGATGGTATTGGCGTGGAAATATGGAAAGACCTATATAAACTATATCAAACCGTGGGAAAATCCATATATCCATGGTTTAAACTATTGCAATAGCTCTATAGCCACGGTTTCAAACCATGGATATAGGGTATTTCAATGGTTTAAAACCGTGGAAGAACATTAAACCGCACAAAGCCTATAGCCATGGTTCAAAACTATGGCTATATAACATTAGCCACGGTTTTGAACCGTGGATCTTGGTCTACAGCAACAGTTTAAAACCGTGGATATAGGACTTCACATTTATTAAATAACCCACAACCCCCCCCCCCCCCTAGAACAGCCCCCATGGACAACCCTTTCACCCCTGGACATCCCCCAATGCCCCTGGACATCCCCCTTGCACCCCCCCCCCCCTCGTACAGCCCACTTTCCCCCCTAGACAGCCCCCTATCAGCCCCTGGACAACCCCCATGCCCCCTGGACATCCCCAATTCCCCCCTTGACTGCTCCCTTACACCCCCTGGACATCCCTTACACCCCTGTATATCCATTTCACCCCCATGGACAACCCCCCTACACCCCCATTCCCCCCTAGACAGCCCCCTTGCACCGCCTGGACATCCCCCTTGCCCCTTGCCCCACTCCTACTATATCCCACCACCCCACCCCCTCCCTATAGCCCCCCAAGCAGACCCCCCTGGACAGCACCCTTCCCCCCAACCCCGCACTCACGCAGTATCCCATCCCCTCCCTGCTTCCCCCCACTCGTGCAGACCCCTAGAACACCCCTCACCGAACCTTGGACACCCACCTTGGACCTCCCTTGCACCCCCTGGATAACCCCCCATGGACGTCCCCTTGCACCCCTCTGGAGAGCCCTTTCACCCCCATTTACATCCCCCTTTCACCCCCATTCCCTCCCAGGACAACCCCCTTACAACCCCACCTTACTCCTACATTAGCCCACAACCCCACCCTCTCATTGCACCCCCCCCCCCTCAGGGCAGACCCCCCTGGACATCCCACTTCCCCCCCCCCCCCCCCCAACCCCCGACTCCAGCAGTAGACCCCCCCCCCCCCCACACCTACCTGTAGCCCCCCCCCCTCGTGCAGACCCCCACCCAGCACCCCCACCCACCCCACCTTGCACACCCTCCCTGGACAACCCCCTTTCACCCCCCTGGGCAGCCCTTGCACCCCCCTTGGACAGCCCCTCGGGGATAGTCCCTTACACCCCCTAGACAGCCCTGCACCCCCATGCCCCGTGGACATCCCCCTTACACCCCCAACTCCAGTAGTAGCCGATAACCCCACCCCCTCCCTGCACCCACCCACCCCCCCAAACACAACCTTGCACACCCCCACCCCACCTTTCACACCCCCTATGAGTCAAAAAAAAATATTTTTAGATGCTCATGGTGTCTCTAATGAGTGAATAAGGGGTAAGGGTTAAAATGGAAAACATAAATGCAATACTGTCAAACAAGTTATATAAGAATAAACTACCACCGTGACTCTTTGCCGACAGTGCACCTCTGTTGTAAGGGTTTTATTAAAGAACCATGAATTGTTTAACAAAGTAAACAATTATTCTAACTAACACATGATCAATAATTTCAACTTCATATAAATAAGAAGTATAAAAAAGGAAACTAAATACAATTTAAAAAATTCATGAATTAATGAGGCTAAGAGAGGGCTCACTGCCAGTTGTGTTGGAGGGTCCACCTCGGCTGCTTCCCTCTTCCCAAGCCTATAATAAACATTACATGGTCCTGGAGCAACCTGTCCACTATCATCATGTTAAAAATATAATCTCTCACGATGAGGGAAGAATGAAATCCATGATGCCCATGGATGCTTCTTAATCCAGAAGTTCATGCATGAAGAGTCCATCCAGACATAGAGCTAAATTGGAAAGGACAAGATGGTTGAGAAAATTTTCTCAACCCAACATCTCACATTGATGAACGAGGAAATACACCTTAATACCTAATTATTTATTATTTTTGTGTTATTAGTGTTCCATACAATGCATGGAATTGAAGGTGAAACTAGTTCTCAAGAGGATAGAAAATGAAGGGAAGTAAGCTAGAATAAACATTCCTTATCTATAACAATTCACCATATTTTTTTTTATTTATCAAATGGTATTACAAAGAGCATTAGAAGGAAAGATCTGCCTTGATGGAGTGAAGATAGTTTGTCTCCTCGATAGGGTTATGAGTGGAGAAGACCCTTGAGAAGCTGCGAGACTTATTTATTCGATGCAAATCTGGAATTTCTAGAAGGTGCTTGAAAAAAATCATTGATGAGGTATGCATTTCTCACATCATTGTTAATGACCAAATAATGTCTGATATTAAGGGGGAGAAATTGAATTAATCAATAACATGAAGTTGAGGAAATTTGAGATATCAAGGATTATTTCTAAAACCCGCTAGTTGTACTTTAATATTTTCAACATGTATATTGAGATAAGGGAATGATCTCAGGTTATAAATGAGGAAGACAATTTGTTTTATCCCAATATGCAGATGATAAATCATGTTCAAGTTAGTTGGAGTACCCAAGCATATTGATGAGACAATTAAGATCTGGGCAGCTTGGAAGGTATTTGGAAGTTCCCAAGCTTATTGAGAAGGAATATGACGTTCTCAAGAAAAGGTGTTAGTATGAAAATCTTAAAGCCACCCCCATGCACCCCTCCCCCTATATCCCCCCTTCACACCTTGGACCGACCCCACTCACCCCCATGGAAGGACCCCCCCCTCCCAGGACAACCCCACCCAGATAGGAGCCCCCCACCTCGTTGCTAGACACCCCTTGCACCACCCCTACTGGACACCCGCTGGACATACCCCCCCCCCCGGACACCCCCTCCCTCCTAGACAGTCCCTCCCTGGAAAAACACACCTGGATAGAAGCCTCCCCCCAAACATCACCCCCACTGGACACCCCCCTTCAAGGACACAACCTCCCTCCTAGACAACACCACTGGACAACCGCACTAGGACAACATGCCCCCCAGACAGAATCCCCCATCTACCCCCCTGAACAGACCCCCCCCCCCTCCTAGAAACCCACCAGGACAGACCGCCCCCCCAGGACAACCCCACCTGGACATCAGCCCCCCCTCCCTGGCTACTGGACAACCCTTGTACCACCCCTACTAGACACCACCATCTTGGACACCCCCATCCCTCCTGTAAATCCCCTCCCTCCTGGAAACCCCCTTGGACCACCCCACCCGGACATCATCCCCCCTTGACACCTGGAAATCCTATACTGTTGTGCTGCAATTGGGTCCATTGTGGGTTTTTGGTGCTGGATTTATCTATTGGAAAGGGATAGAAATATAGAGTGGATTTATTGGATGGTTCTTACCTTTTTTGGGTCATGCAAGCGATGTTCTTGTGGGGGTTGTTTTCGCTATTATGGTGTTTGGTGGGTGTGGGTTGTTTATAGTGCAAGGATCTTGTGAAGAGGATGAATGATTTTAGTGTGTGGGGATGATTCTAGAGGGGCTTCTAGTGTGGTGTGGATAGAGTCACATGTTATTATTCTTGGTGTAGTTGTAGAGGATAGGGTTCATGGTTTCGGTGATTCAAGCAGGGATTACTAGTTTTTTGTTGATTTATTTCTTTTTGGGTTGTGGTTTCCTGCTACTTGGCTACATGTAGGGCATTTGTTTTTGATGTTTCTGGTTGATTTTGTGGTTGACAGGTTGGGCGTTCCATTGGTGGCTGTTCTTTTTCATATGGTGATGTTAGGATATTGTTTTCTTGTGTAATTGATTGGTTGAATGTGGTGTTCTGGTGGCATGATATTGTAGAATCTTTCCTTGTATTCTAGGTTCATGAGGTGGTAGGTGGTTCGAGCTGCATATGGACTAGTGTTGTTGTTCTTAGAGGAAGGGTTTCTTTATTGGATGGGTTCGTTCCAGCAGCCTTTTGGGTTACAGTAGATATTCTGGTGTGAGTGGCTAGGAGGGTTGAGTTTTTTTTGGAGTTGGGTGGGATGACTGCTACTATTTGTGTTTAGGGGAGCGGTGTTATGGTTGGGTGGTAGGTGGATGGTTTGCGGTTTTGTAATGGTATAGGAAGGTGGGTTAGATGGATGGTGTTTATTGTAGGTGATTTGAGCGGTCTGTTGTAGGGATTATTTGATTCTGGAGATGATGGGATAATTCTCTTCTTGGATGGATTCTGGAGGTGATTTGGAGGTGATTCTCATTGGATGTTCAATTTTATCATATCACTGGACAGACTCCCCACCTGGTCAAACCCCCACAGAAAGCAGCACCCACTAGCCCCCCTGGATAGACCCACCCCCTCCTGGACCCCCTCCCTCTTGGACAACCCCCCGTTACAACCCCACTCGGAATGTAGCCCCCCCTCGGACAGTAGCCCCCGCTGGACCCCCTGGACAGACCCCCTCTTGGACACCTCTTCTATATCCTGGACAACCCCCCTAGACAACCCCACTAGGGCAGCAACCCCCCCCCCCCCCCCACACCCCCTGGTCATACCCCCCCCCCCCCCCCACCTGGAAACCCACCTGGACAGACCCCCCAGGGTAACACCGCCCGAACAACAGCCCCCCTGCTGGACAACCCTTGCACCAGCCCTACTGGACACCCCCTGCTGGACACCCCCACCATCCTAGAAACCCCCTTGGACCACCCCACCCAGAATAAATCCCCCCTGGAGATCATCCCCCTGGTTGATTTTGAAAAGATGGTTGGGTTAATGATTACCCAAACAAAGTTGATTAGGAAACTCCATTCATTCCCTCCTATTAAAAAATTTGTTTCTGAAGTAAATTTCATTGAGATTAAGGATGTGAATGGTCTAGTTATTTATTTGAATTATTTTTATAAAACCAAGTCTGAGTTAAATTATCTTAGTGTTATGGTTGTATATCAATGGTACATGTTCCAACCAGATCAGGTTGGGATGTAGGAGGTCGTGGGCTGATGAGGGCTGGAACTGGTGGCTGGGGATATTTTGCAGGTGGTAGAGGGCTGGCATGAGTGTTGTTTAGGAGGTTGGGGGGTGGGGGCTGGTGTGGGGCTGGTGCGAGCTGGATTGCAGGTGGGTGGGGGATGGTGCGGGCTCAAATGCAGGTGGAAGGGGGGCGGAATGCTGGTAGAAGGGGGATGGTTGCAGGTGCTGGGGGGATGGTGCATGCTAATTCGAAGGTGGAAAGGGGGGATATTGTAGGCTGGAATGTTGGTTTCAGTGGGCTGAAATGTAGGTGGAAGGGGGCTTGTGTGTGCTGGATGTGGCTGGAGTAGGGCCAAATCATCACATTATCGCATCGTGACCGCGACGTGACCACGACGTGGCTGCGGTGTGACTGCGGCGTGTTGTCCCTATCCAATGACATTCGTGGGGCAGCATATTCCATCCATGAGAGAAGGGAGAAAGAGGAGGTGTGGAAACATTCCGGTCATCGCCCTGCCTGCAGAAATTGGGATTAGTCAGTCTCAAAATTGATCAAAAAACTCATGGAATACTATCATTGTGAACCGCCAAATCAGGGAATTACCGCTGTGTGATCGCGGTGTGACTGCGGTGGGACTATGGTATTACTGCGGCATGACCTCGAAATGAATGCGGCGTGTTGGCCCAATTCAGCGACATCCGTGGGGAAGCATCATCTGGCCAAGAGCGAAGGGAGTAGGAGGCGACGGGGCAACATTAAGTCGTCGCCCCGCTGGCAGAAATTGTGATTAGTCAGTCTCAACATTGATCACAAGACTCATGGAATACTATCATTGTGAACCGCTGCAGGGTGTCACCCTAGGGTAGGTCCAAATAACGACATTACCATGCTGTGACTGTGGTGTGACCACGGAGTGACCGAGGAGTTACCACGGCGTGACCGCAGCGTGACCGCATCTTGACCGCGGCGTGACCGCAGTGTGACCGCGGTGTGACCACGGCGTGTTGGCCTGGTCCAACGACATCCACATGGAATCATCTTCAGGCTAGGATCAAAGGGACCAGGAGGCAGGACAACATTCTGGTCATCGCTCTTCCAGTAGAAATTGTGAATAGTCAGTCTCAACATTGATCACAATACTCATGGAATACTATCATTGTGAACCACCACGGGGTGTCATCCTGGAGCTGGGCCAAATCACAACATTACCACGGCGTGAACACGGCATGTACGTCTGATGCAGTGACATCCACGGTGCAGCCTCATCCAGCCAGGAGCGAAGGGAGTAGGAGGAGGCAGGGCAACAGTCTAGTCATCAAACCACTAGAAGAAATTGTGATTAGTTAGTCTCACAATTGATCACAAGAAAATGGAATAATATCACTATGAACCGCCGCAGGGTGTCGTCCTAAAGCAGGGCCAAATCACGACATTACCACGGCGTGACCGCATTGTGACAGAGGCGTGTTGGCCCGGTCCAGGGACATACGCGGTGCAACATCATCCGACTAGGAGTGAAGGGAGCCGGAGGAGGCGGGGCAACATTCTGACCATCGCCCCGCTGAAAGAAATTATGATTAATCAGTCTCAACATTGATCATAAGACTCATGGAATACTATCACTGTGAACCACTGCGGGGTGTCATCTTGGAGTAGGGCCAAATAATGACATTACTACGACGTGACCGCGTTCTGACCACGACGTGACTTCGGCGTGGCTGCAGTGTGACCGCAATGTGACCGCGACGTGTTGTCCCGGTCCAGAAATATCTATGGGGCATCATCTTTCAGCCATGAGCGATGGGAGTGGGAGGAGGCATTGAAACATTCCGACCGTCTCCCCACTGGAAAATGATAGAACAAATCAACTATTTAAAAAGATATAACAAGGGATTCAAAGATATGGTTGTAGTGAGCAACATAATGATGAAAAGTATAAGGGGAAACAAAATGACAGAAAAGAATCATACACCCTACACAAACCATTTACATATTTATTCACTAATCCAAAACATGGAAATTTTATTTATATTATTAAATGAGTGAAATGGAAAGTGTCATGATCATGGCGTATGCCTACTCGGGCAATGTCATTTAAGTTAAACGAGTATGATAAGCCCATTTATATTATTCAGAGAAAAAAAAACTAACTAGCCCAAAAAACACCAATAAGATGCATATAAAAGACTCAAACCTAATCTAAACATGATACAAATAACCATCACTACTCTTTGGTTTAGAATACAACCCACCTCCATTGGAGGGGTTTTATTATAAAATCATGGAATTGATTTATTATAAAAATATGACATTATTTATAAAAACATGACATTATTTATCAAATGAAACTATTATATTAAATCAAACTTATTCAAGATTTTCAATTCTATATAATTATGAAGAATTAAGAAAGAATCTAAATTCAATTTAAAGCATTCTTGAATTAAAGAGTCTAGAAGAGGGATCCTACCTCAAGGGGGAACTAAACCATTCACTTAGGATCTTGGAGCTTTCTAAATAAAATTTGTTGCTCCCCCACGGGGTATACACACCTTCACACACATTCAAGGACACCGATCCCCTATGCACACACTTTCATGGCCACGAGCATGTGCAAGGGGATCCTTGCACATATTCTTATATGCATATACCGGTCTCCACTCACCTGGATATGCATTTATATATATATACATGGGCACACATGGCCCCATACGTGCATAATCACTTGTATGACTAATTATTGCTGACTTTATTTGCAGTTTCATTACTAATTATAGCTGTGATAAAGGGAATGTTATACCTTCACAAGGAAATGCCCAATGCACAATATGTAGTCAATCGGCGAGTTCATTGATTTTTTTGACCTATTTCTCCCAATATGCAATCAACCACAACACCCTACTTAACATACATTCAAAAGAAAAAACAATGAATATTGAAAAGTGAAATTCTAAGGCCAATTTAGTCATGAAAAACAACAGTGTTTTTTAATTTAATTTAACATAATTAAATAAAACAGTTATAGGTTTAATGTGAAGTGCGTTGGGAGAGAGATTGAGTCCCAGATAAGGTGAATTCTTATGATTTTATGTGGTGTCTCACCAATGCATGCAGTAAAAATAAACCATTAAAAAAGTAAATAACATGTTTGATGAATTCCAATTACCTTCGTAACCACCAATGGCCACACCTCAATACTCTGGTTTCCCTGGAAAACGTCAATTGATGCATTTGAGATTGTGCCTATCCAATGATGTTTCATAGCATCCCTTGCATGAATCATTCCAAATTCAAAATATGCATTGAAAAATGAAAAAACAAAACCAAAATTTGGGGCAGTGATGAGTCAAGATGTGTAACACCCCAAGATTTCATAGTGTGTTATTTCTTCAAAATAATTCAATAACTTGAACTACACGCAACACTGAGTTCAATCACACCATGACTTACAAAAAAAAAGCCATTCAAAAGAGGTTATGAATAGTATTATCTAAATTTTAAACTTTATATAATCCTTATAATTTTAGAATCCATATTATGAGTTTCTTAGATATAATGCAAGAACAAATTCATTTTCAGTATTGCACTTTTATCAACTTTTAATAGTGAACCCTTTTTAAATACAATATTTTAAACATTTTTACTAAATGGGGACATCAAAAATTTAAAATGAAACATCCCAAGCTTCCACGGTACACTTTCTTTGAATAATGTGATAGCGTGTGTTGTACGCAACACCGAGTTCTAACACACCATAACTAATCAAACTAGCCGTTATGAATAGTAACACCTACTTTTTGAAATTATATATATTTTATATTTGAAAATGGACTTCATTTTTGGATTCGGAATATTGAATTTAGACTAAGGTGAAATTTTGGTGCATTTCGGATAACTTTCATATTTTGATGAATAGTGAAAATTACTAAGTTTTAATTAAAAACAACTTTTTTAATCAAAATAATTAATAGTGATAAATTATGAATTTGAGTGGTTTTAAAGTATATTTAGAATATATTTTTACCATTTAATATAATGTTGGTCATTGGACATAATTTTACAATTAAACCGAACATAAACGAGTGTCAATCTTTTGATAGTTATTATCTCTTAAAAACACGCTTTTTGTTTTGACAGCGGGAATTAATTTTTAATTAATTTCTGCCACTTATATGTTTTGAATTTAGGAAAATGGATTCCATATTTGGAATCAGGATGTTTAAATTGTGTAAATAGGTAACTTTTATTTTTAGACATTTTGAATAATTACTGCGGTAAATATTTTATTTACCATGGTTAAGGGTAAATCCGGTAAATAAGGGTTAAACAAATAATATTATAATAATACTAAATTACCCTAAAACGTGTCTTAACCCTATTGGTTGATACATGGTCGACCATGGGAATCTTTGGGTCTATTTTGGGACCCCATGGATCCACTTGTAAGTGATAATGACACTTTATTTTAATTTAGTTAAAATGAATACAAAAATGACACAAGCATATATCTTTTAGAACAACAATTTTTACATAGGGTTATATATGTAGGATTTTAGATTATAAATATTCATTAGAAAGCTAAAACGATTTCCTACATAATTATATTTTATTTATAATTTTTAGACATTAAATAAGTTATTTTATTTATGACACAATGATGATGCAGTAATTACTATAATAGTAAAAAATTAAAATAATTGATATTATAAATACCCAAATAAATATAATATGAAACTTTTAATGAATTAAACTAATTTTCTAGGCTAATATGATATATTAGGATTTATTTAATGGACTTTGTTCGAAGTAATCAATCTTTTATGAGTTTCACAAAAATCAACTATTGAATAGTGTCAAAATTGACATAAAAGAGTTCTTAAAACAAATATTATATTATTAATTGATATTAAATTCATAAAAATCTAAGGTTCGTCCAAGAGACTTATATTATGATAGGTTAATCATTAATGGACCACTTGGGGGTCGCTTGGATGTATATAGTAAGTTTATTAACCATAATATATAAAATACAAAGAGACATTGTAAAAGTGAAACTAATTAACTTAGAGTTAATACTTAAAGATAAGGTTAATATAAGTACCCAAACCTGTCTAAATTCTATTGGTTGAGTGGTTTTCGACCTATCCCCACCTTAACCTTTGAATAGTAAACTTTGGAACCATTAGAAACCGAATATGAATTTATTATAAATTAATATTTCTAGCTTTTCCAAAGGTGCCCCTCACCCCTCTTATAAAAGGGCACTCCTCCTTCTCATTTCTTCACACCTTCAAAGCCTTTTGGTTCGGCCAAACTCTGCCCAAATAATCTCCCAACATCCCTCACTACAACCTAGAGGCCTTAGTTTGATCAGAAAGCCAACCTAAGGAGCCCTTTTGATCAAATCAAAAGGAAGAACCCGAAGAAGAGGTAATGATTTCACCACCCTTTTCTAAGTTCCTTTCTTCTTCCACTTCCTCTTTCTTTGTTCTTAACATTCTAAAATAATAACTCCAGTATCTTACATATACTTTGATGTTATTATAAATATGGTACAACCATATTCAGTATTCTATCCACCCTTTGAATAACATGTCACCATACGTGCGTACGTACGGCTTACCGTCTCCACGTCGTGGTGTAATTGTTATTCAATATATTATTATTTGGATGGGTATAATAATGATGTGTAACTCATGTAAATAATAAATATAACATGTTAACGATTCTGTATATATTATATACCATCCATTTATATATTATTTTAATATCAAAAGAATGATATTGTCGCTCGTGCGTACGTACGGACTACCGTCTCCACGAACGCGATGAGATTCATTCTCCATCGTATCCATTCAAGTATAATTATCATTTGATGATTTAAAAATGCTGTTTAAGGACTTGATATCATTCTGGATATGAATAATATACAACCTATCCTTTACAAACATGTCTTACGTAACAAAACATATAAAAGAAAACAAGTAAGTTAACACCCGATATAATGATAATACTAAGATATTATTATCAAATCAATATTAAAAGATCATATATGATATCATATTAATGTATATGATTATTGTATAATTTAATAACAATTATTTCACCATTATAAAGGAGGTTATCCTACCCCAACCAAGGAAAAGTACAAGGTAAGGGTTATTTCACAATCTCTTCATTATCCGAGGTTGTATTATACGTAATAATCTATTGGGACCTCTTTATCATCCACATCCATGTTTCTTCGAAATGTATTTCAAAACATTTTTACTATTTACAAGAATATGGGTTAAAGTCATTTATACCCTTGTTTTACTTTTTATAAGAGGTTTATAAAGGAATCTTTCCGTCGTTTTCAAAACAAGGTCCTTTTTAACCTTTTCGACAGAATTGAGGTAAGAATGTTTTTTTTAACTTATACGGCGGGTGCGGTTATTTTACGCCGTTATAAAATCTTCAAAGCTTTCCTTACAAGCTTATAAGAATATTTTCAAAGAAAATGTTTTATTCTATATGGATCTTAAATGATTTCAAAATGAAAGGAGATATTTCTTTAAAAAGAATTTTGATTTCATCTATGTCAACATCCTTTGATGGATTTTAAGATCATTTGAAGTTGATTTATTATGATACAAAACTTCTATATTGTATTGAAGGTTTTGTGATATGTTTGACTGTGGATGTGCTATTTTTATACCATTCATAGTTTATGGTGAAATTATTGACATTTCGTATGCTAGTTTTAATACGAATGTTTATGTTATGTTTAAACCTTTTCATATGGGAATGCATTGGACTTAATAAGTGACGGGTGGAGCCCGCTATAGCTCCTCGATGCATCGGTAGGTCTCATGAGACAAACTAGTGTCTTGGCACAAGGCCTTGACAAAATCTTATTTGTAGTCTTGGCACGAGGCCTTGGCTATGTGGTTATGATAGTCTGGCATTATGCATTCCAACATTATGAAAGTGGTTATTTATTTTTGCATGTGATTATTCGATTAGTAGAATATCCATGTGAATAAGTAAATGGCATTATTTCATTTTATTTATGCCATACCATGTTGAAAGTTCATGTTTAAAAGGATTTTGTTTTAGTTATACATTGCCTTAAATGTTTATTCTTATTGATGAAAGTTTCCTCTATATTGTTATCCTTACTGGGCATTTGAGCTCACCCCTTTTCTATGTTTTATTTTTCCCAGGAAGTGAAGATGTAAGTTATGAATGACCTGCAGGGATATTATGAGGGGATTATAGTGTGGACTGTGGAAACATTATGTTGTTGTAGTAGTTTTTCATTTTATGATGTAATGTAAAACTTATGAATATATCTAGTGTTTCCAAGGCTACTAAACCAATCGGTCTTTCGAGATTTGATCTTTCTTGTGATCATGCCAATGTTACGAAGTAATGCACCGACTCTGGGTAGCTGGGGTCGGGGCGTTACAGTTGGTATCAGAGGAAGTTTAGTACAAACCTTGGAAGCTAGATTTAGATAAACTCTGATTAGAGCACGTAGACCTAAGATGAACTTTGAGGATTAGTATAGAAGAACTTCCTAGAATTTTGGTATTGTAGAGATTTTGTGAGTTTTCCGAGCAATAAATCCCTGTCTGGATACGAGCAGGTAGAGGCGGCTCTGGCACAGATGTACCTAGGGGTAAAACCCGAAAACCCCGCTTTGAGCTAGACTCGAACGGGAACTGGTGCACGACAACGGGCCTTGCTGCACTCTTGGTTACGACACTCCCGGGGGATATGCTTAGGATAACTCTCATTTTCTTTACAAATCATTATGAAGGGTTTATGAGTATATATTTCCTCAAAGAAAACATTTTTATGATTATGGATTATATCCATAAATAGTTCAATTTATGTTAAGTGTTTTATAAGTATGGGATTATGTATTTTGATTCATAAACTGATCTAGTGTATGCCATTGTTTAGAAATGGCGCCCAGTAGAAGGAATGAGAACTCCAGAAATTCACATGATCCAAAGAGAAGGAAGGATCATATCTTTCATGGTCTTAAGCTAGAATTTATAAGAGAAATAGTCTCCCATGTATTATCATCATATGAAGAAATAATATCATGTGTTGATAAGATAAGTAAAGAGTTTACTGAGTCCTATGGCTTTGAAGGGAAGCAAGAGAAGAAAAGGATGGAAGAGAGAAAGATGGATAAAGGGAAGAGGGAAAAGAATAATTTTCCCATATGTGGTAATTGTGGAAAGAAACACCCTGGAACTTGCCTGAAAGGAATGGGAGTTTGTTATAAGTGTGGAGGAAAAGGGCACAAAGTACGTGACTGCAAGGGTAAGAAAATGGTTTCAAATGTACAATGCTTCATTTGCAAGGAGTTTGGACACTACGCGAACCTATGTCCCAGTCATCAGACTATGCCGCAAATGATGTTATTGGATAATAATCAAGTTATGATACTACCACAGATGAAGAGGAGTGATTAGAGTTCTTATGTTGATTATGTCAATTGAGTGTTGTATCAACAATGTACTTGTTATAATAATTATGGAGTATATAAGGATTGTACTGCAGTACTATTTCATTAAGGACTTGAGATTGTGTGGAACAAAGAAAAGTGACTCAATAGCAGGATAAATTTTTGGAAAATATATGGTTGAGAGAATGATAAGCCATAATATAGTTCTGATACCGAGGTAGTGATTTTCGAATAATACATGATTATTTTGGAAAAAATATATTGGATATTCTTGACTACCTTGGAACTGATTAATGATTTTTATATTCCATCATTGTTGGGGTTTAAAACATTTTTGGATTGATGAAGTATATCCAGCATTCTATATGGAATAAGGGAGCATGAATGTAATCAATAAGGAATATGGTAATACATGATGAAGGTATTCATATGCTATTACGGGGTAAAAAGGATCTATATTATGTTTACCTTCCATATAAATGTTAGACTGTGAGTTTGGACAGAAGTATTTTGGATACTTCTAGTTTGGATTATTTTGGATTGCCATAAAAGGACAACCCGGAGGTCGGGCGGCAACCCGTCGCGTCCGGCAAGGCTGCGAGACTTGAACCCGCAACAGAAGGGCGACAAGGGTGTATCACCTACCACTGGACCATGAGATGTCCTGGATTAAATAATGTAGTTTTTATTAAAATATCATGTAGATGAATTATAAATTCGTTTATTTTGGAACCCTATACGAATAGTGTAAATAGAATTTTTTTTACATTCTATTATCTTTTAGAGTGAAAGATGAGTTTGTGGTAGAAATTTATTAATGGATAAAACTCTAATTATAAAGTAAGTATATCTCCTTATGATCTTAGCCAATCTCATAAATAAATTCCTCAATATTAAGAAAAGAAACTTAGAACAAAAATGTTTTCCTAGATGGTACCTTAAATCATCACTAATTTATGGCTTTTGGATTGTTGGCCTTTTCATAGCCATGTTCTCTACCACTCTCCATCAGATAATTGATGGTTAGATTTTTCTTCCATATCCATATTTTCTTACATGGAACCCTAGTATGTGTTATTTTCGGTAATCTTCATACTTTCGACTCTTTATTTTAAATAGAGGCCTCGTTAATTTATTTTTTGATGTGGGATTTCAACTAAGATATTTTGAAACGTCAAAAATGTGTTATCCCAATACCCTATATTTTGTTGAACCGATGGTACTTCAAATCATCATAGATTGATGAGTTTAAGGACCTCAATTATACACTTGTTTGTGATTTATGACCTCAACCACTACCTATAAATATTTACGTTTTTCCTCCGATTATATGTCTCTAATTGCCACCAATGTTCTCCTAATCAAGATCATAATTTGGTGGTGACCCTTTCATTTCTCTTTTCCTCATATTAAGACTAAATTTTAGTAACCCAATTTCCGATGTGGGTTTTCCCACAAATATATTATCTATTTTCAACCTTTTATTTTCGAAGAACAATTTCAAATTGCGAGGACGCAATTTATTGAAGGAGGGGAGAATGTAACACCCCAAGATTTCATAGTGTGTTATTTCTTCAAAATAATTCAATAACTTGAACTACACGCAACACTGAGTTCAATCACACCATGACTTACAAAAAAAAAAGCCATTCAAAAGAGGTTATGAATAGTATTATCTAAATTTTAAACTTTATATAATCCTTATAATTTTAGAATCCATATTATGAGTTTCTTAGATATAATGCAAGAACAAATTCATTTTCAGTATTGCACTTTTATCAACTTTTAATAGTGAACCCTTTTTAAATACAATATTTTAAACATTTTTACTAAATGGGGACATCAAAAATTTAAAATGAAACATCCCAAGCTTCCACGGTACACTTTCTTTGAATAATGTGATAGCGTGTGTTGTACGCAACACCGAGTTCTAACACACCATAACTAATCAAACTAGCCGTTATGAATAGTAACACCTACTTTTTGAAATTATATATATTTTATATTCGAAAATGGACTTCATTTTTGGATTCGGAATATTGAATTTAGCCTAAGGTGAAATTTTGGTGCATTTCGGATAACTTTCATATTTTGATGAATAGTGAAAATTACTAAGTTTTAATTAAAAACAACTTTTTTAATCAAAATATTTAATAGTGATAAATTATGAATTTGAGTGGTTTTAAAGTATATTTAGAATATAGTTTTACCATTTAATATAATGTTGGTCATTGGACATAATTTTACAATTAAACCGAACATAAACGAGTGTCAATCTTTTGATAGTTATTATCTCTTAAAAACACGCTTTTTGTTTTGACAGCGGGAATTAATTTTTAATTAATTTCTGCCACTTATATGTTTTGAATTTAGGAAAATGGATTCCATATTTGGAATCAGGATGTTCAAATTGTGTAAATAGGTAACTTTTATTTTTATACATTTTGAATAATTACTGCGGTAAATATTTTATTTACCATGGTTAAGGGTAAATCAGGTAAATAAGGGTTAAAAAAATAATATTATAATAATACTAAATTACCCTAAAACGTGTCTTAACCCTATTGGTTGATACATGGTCGACCATGGGAATCTTTGGGTCTATTTTGGGACCCCATGGATCCACTTGTAAGTGATAATGACACTTTATTTTAATTTAGTTAAAATGAATACAAAAATGACACAAGCATATATCTTTTAGAACAACAATTTTTACATAGGGTTATATATGTAGGATTTTAGATTATAAATATTCATTAGAAAGCTAAAAAGATTTCCTACATAATGATATTTTATTTATAATTTTTAGACATTAAATAAGTTATTTTATTTATGACACAATGATGATGCAGTAATTACTATAATAGTAAAAAATTAAAATAATTGATATTATAAATACCCAAATAAATATAATATGAAACTTTTAATGAATTAAACTAATTTTCTAGGATAATATGATATATTAGGATTGATTTAATGGACTTTGTTCGAAGTAATCAATCTTTTATGAGTTTCACAAAAATCAACTATTGAATAGTGTCAAAATTGACATAAAAGAGTTCTTAAAACAAATATTATATTATTAATTGATATTAAATTCATAAAAATCTAAGGTTCGTCCAAGAGACTTATATTATGATAGGTTAATCATTAATGGACCACTTGGGGGTCGCTTGGATGTATATAGTAAGTTTATTAACCATAATATATAAAATACAAAGAGACATTGTAAAAGTGAAACTAATTAACTTAGAGTTAATACTTAAAGATAAGGTTAATATAAGTACCCAAACCTGTCTAAATTCTATTGGATGAGTGGTTTTCGACCTATCCCCACCTTAACCTTTGAATAGTCAACTTTGGAACCATTAGAAACCGAATATGAATTTATTATAAATTAATATTTCTAGCTTTTCCAAAGGTGCCCCTCACCCCTCTTATAAAAGGGCACTCCTCCTTCTCATTTCTTCACACCTTCAAAGCCTTTTGGTTCGGCCAAACTCTGCCCAAATAATCTCCCAACATCCCTCACTACAACCTAGAGGCCTTAGTTTGATCATAAAGCCAACCTAAGGAGCCATTTTGATCAAATCAAAAGGAAGAACCCGAAGAAGAGGTAATGATTTCACCACCCTTTTCTAAGTTCCTTTCTTCTTCCACTTCCTCTTTCTTTGTTCTTAACATTCTAAAATAATAACTCCAGTATCTTACATATACTTTGATGTTATTATAAATATGGTACAACAATATTCAGTATTCTATCCACCCTTTGAATAACATGTCACCATACGTGCGTACGTACGGCTTACCGTCTCCACGTCGTGGTGTAATTGTTATTCAATATATTATTATTTGGATGGGTATAATAATGATGTGTAACTCATGTAAATAATAAATATAACATGTTAATGATTCTGTATATATTATATACCATCCATTTATATATTATTTTAATATCAAAAGAATGATATTGTCGCTCGTGCGTACGTACGGACTACCGTCTCCACGAACGCGATGAGATTCATTCTCCATCGTATCCATTCAAGTATAATTATCATTTGATGATTTAAAAATGCTGTTTAAGGACTTGATATCATTCTGGATATGAATAATATACAACCTATCCTTTACAAACATGTCTTACGTAACAAAACATATAAAAGAAAACAAGTAAGTTAACACCCGATATAATGATAATACTAAGATATTATTATCAAATCAATATTAAAAGATCATATATGATATCATATTAATGTATATGATTATTGTATAATTTAATAACAATTATTTCACCATTATACAGGAGGTTATCCTACCCCAACCAAGGAAAAGTACAAGGTAAGGGTTATTTCACAATCTCTTCATTATCCGAGGTTGTATTATATGTAATAATCTACTGGGACCTCTTTATCATCCACATCCATGTTTCTTCGAAATGTATTTCAAAACATTTTTACTATTTACAAGAATATGGGTTAAAGTCATTTATACCCTTGTTTTACTTTTTATAAGAGGTTTATAAAGGAATCTTTCCGTCGTTTTCAAAACAAGGTCCTTTTTAACCTTTTCGACAGAATTGAGGTAAGAATGTTTTTTTAACTTATACGGCGGGTGAGGTTATTTTACGCCGTTATAAAATCTTCAAAGCTTTCCTTACAAGCTTATAAGAATATTTTCAAAGAAAATGTTTTATTTTATATGGATCTTAAATGATTTCAAAATGAAAGGAGATATTTCTTTAAAAAGAATTTTGATTTCATCTATGTCAACATCCTTTGATGGATTTTAAGATCATTTGAAGTTGATTTATTATGATACAAAACTTCTATATTGTATTGAAGGTTTTGTGATATGTTTGACTGTGGATGTGCTATTTTTATACCATTCATAGTTTATGGTGAAATTATTGACATTTCGTATGCTAGTTTTAATACGAATGTTTATGTTATGTTTAAACCTTTTCATATGGGAATGCATTGGACTTAATAAGTGACGGGTGGAGCCCGCTATAGCTCCTCGATGCATCGGTAGGTCTCATGAGACAAACTAGTGTCTTGGCACAAGGCCTTGACAAAATCTTATTTGTAGTCTTGGCACGAGGCCTTGGCTATGTGGTTATGATAGTCTGGCATTATGCATTCCAACATTATGAAAGTGGTTATTGATTTTTGCATGTGATTATTCGATTAGTAGAATATCCATGTGAATAAGTAAATGGCATTATTTCATTTTATTTATGCCATACCATGTTGAAAGTTAATGTTTAAAAGGATTTTGTTTTAGTTATACATTGCCTTAAATGTTTATTCTTATTGATGAAAGTTTCCTCTATATTGTTATCCTTACTGGGCATTTGAGCTCACCCCTTTTCTATGTTTTATTTTTCCCAGGAAGTGAAGATGTAAGTTATGAATGACCTGCAGGGATATTATGAGGGGATTATAGTGTGGACTGTGGAAACATTATGTTGTTGTAGTAGTTTTTCATTTTATGATGTAATGTAAAACTTATTAATATATCTAGTGCTTCCAAGGCTACTAAACCAATCGGTCTTTCGAGATTTGATCTTTCTTGTGATCATGCCAATGTTACGAAGTAATGCACCGACTCTGGGTAGCTGGGGTCGGGGCGTTACAAGATGCATGTTTAAATGATCATATGAAACCATTTGGAGATGTAACTGTGTACTTGAAATTACAAAAAATTTAGGTTTCCTGAGGGTAAAAAATTGATCTGGGTGTTCGATCTGTAAAATATGAAAACATACTATAATGGTTTTCATAACACTATATATTAAGATTTCAAAACCAATGCCTCATTCAGAACATTGGAAGTTCTTTCAATGGAATGGAAAGAGGTGTGGCATGGCAAAGTGGCCCACATAATGGAAAATAAGTGAGGTTTAAAAATTATTTTGGTATATAAAAAATTAATATGGAAAATAAAACAAAATAACCATAACATTAAAAAAAAGGCAGCTGGGCATGATAATGAAAATGGATGTTTGGTCATTTAATGTCACTCCTGCACCTATTTCATTGGATGCTAGTGAGCTCAACCTATTTTGATATAAATGAATTTCATGGATTCAAAATTCATATAAACTATAAAACCATAAATCTTAAAACCTCAAACCCTAAATTTATAAAATATTAAACCCTAAACTCGAAACCATAACTTCTAAAACGAAAAATCCTTGAATATAAATCATATAATATAAAAATCAATAAGGCTAGTGGTTAAACGCAAAATCTCAAAATAATAAATCCATTGTTGGATTGGTGTATCCCACATCCACCATGCCCCCTACCCCCTGCACAGCCCCACACTACCCCCTACCCTCCCCCTGCACCATCCCCCTACCCCCTCCTCCCCTTACCCCCTGCACACACCCCTCCCCCTACCCTTTGCCCCCTGCTCAACCACACCCCAACCCGTGCACCCCCATCCCTGCTCCCAGCACACCCCATGCCCCCCGCACACCCTTAACCCCTACACACCCACACCCCCTACCCCCTGCCCAAACCCCCCACCCCCTGCCCCCATGCACATCCTCTCTTCCCCTGTGCCCCCTGCCCCTGCACCCCCCTGCACAACATCTGCACACCCCTTGCACCTTAAAACAGAATACAATAGAACATCTACCAAACAATAAAATCATTATATACTAGAATTCAATGTATAAACCATGAATAAAATTTAAATATATAATGTACCTCAATATCAGTATCATCAAAACCATCACAACCCTCGTCATCTCCTTTAGAAACACCAACATCATTATCTCCTCCTATAAGACCACCACCTTCATCAATATTTTCATTGGCATATGCACCTAAATCAATGGCAAGAGCAGAAGCATCCTCATAAACTGAACACAAATAAATGAGAATACATTTAAATAATAAAAACACATTTAATTAATGAAAAAATAAAAAGGTTCTAACTAAAATCAACAAATCAATCCAAGTTTATTTTTCTCATATAAATTCATTCAAAATATGAAAATATAGCAATGCCGAGGATTTTGATGGAATTTGAGGGAATAAACCAATGAATTACATATAAAAATTTACGAAAATTTTAATTCGATCACTCCCCCACACTTAGTTTATTGAACTCCAAGGAATTTAATTGTTTATTGGAATTCATACAAATGAGAAACACCTAATGAATATGAAGCTCACAGCCCTATCATCTCATCCAAAAAAAATTCAGATTGTTTAAATTGTATAAACCTACATCGTCATTTGGAAATAACAATTCCTATTAATATAGTTTCAAAACACTTAGATCTCTCTAATAACTCCATTATTTCTCGGATCCCTATATACAAAGGTACAAAACATTGTAAAATTTATTATTTAGTTTCTCGTATTGGTACTATTTGGGGATTTCATGACATCAAATGCATTTCATTAGGAATCGGTTTTTTTCACTTGTGGTTAGCCTATGCTGAATTGAAGGGTAATACATGGATCTTAGGTTCCATAAATTTGAATCTAGAAACCCTTAGGATTAATGAATGGAAGCTAAATTTTAATCTCTATGATTTGAAAGACACTTTTTCCCAGGATTGGATAATTAGTTATGGTTTAAATTGGGTTTTGTGGAATTTTGAAATTCATTATGACATCGCATGTGTGATAGGAATTCCAATCCGGATGGATTTGGCTACTGAAATTGTTAGATATGGAAATTTTTCCCATAATTTTAGTTGAGGTAGTTATGTTTTCTACCATGGTTGAAAAGGTAGTTCTATCCCCACCACAGGATGTAATTAATCTTCGTATTTTTTATGAAAAGTTTTCTTGGTATGGTGAAGTCTGCTGAATGATTGGACACTCAAGGTCCAACTTTCATTACAATATTTTTTTACTAGATGCATGTTGAAGGGGAATGATGAGGCTCATTGAAAAAGAACAAAATGTAATAAATTTCCCCAAGGGATTGATGTCCAATCTTTTGAACAAGCTGCAAATGAGATTTCTCACAGCTCTCCCAATAGACTCCTAATCTCTGAAAATGTTCAGACAATGTCTCAGACTGAACATCTGATCAAGGATCATAGTAATATCCCCATGTTGGACTCCACTTATATCATCATAATAGATAAAGAGACACCTTTTTTTAGTTGATTGATAGACCCATTGTCACTTGGACTGATTTAGTAGAATAATGTGACTCACCTGAAGTGGGAATGTCTTTCAATGATGTGATGATTAAAGACATGAACCAAGATCATAATGAGTCAAAATAATTGGAAATTCAAATAGAGATAGATCTTTTATCACAAACTGTGGCTGATGAAAGAATAATGCATGAGAAAACTTATTTTTCTTCAAAATGCAGAATAGTGAAACACATGTTAGTGACAGTGACCTCAAGTAAGGTTAATAATGAAAACACAACCAAGGAATACAAGGAATTGACAACTGACAATGGCAATGAAAAGGTCCCCTTCTCTGACAAGCCCATGGAATCTGTGAAAAAGGATGATGGTTCTTGTCCTTCAATGGACTTAAAAAAAACACAAGGTGCGACATCAAAAAAATCTTGTCTCCCAAAACCCGCTCCTACAGTGGGAAGTGGAGTTAAAAAATTTCGTACAACTTATAGGGTGCTTCATGTTCCTATAAATATACAATTTTAGAGTTTGATCATTAACCCTCCTATGGTGGGAAGTGAGGTTAATCACTCTACAACTGAATTTGGACCCAAACTAGTGCCCATCACTCACCCTGATAGTACTCCTGCTGGAACTTCCATTGGAGTTCATGGAATGGATGTTCAACCCACTTGTGTGGAATCTAATTTTCCCATAGATGAGAAGTTACCAGAGAAGTTTAAGATACTCAGCACAATAGAAGGGGTGATTACCACCCAAATTCATCCATCATAGAGTGGAAATAATCTCAGGCTGAGAATCCAGCATGATTCTGAAATGATGAAAGAGTTTACTCCTGCTCGAGAGGAGGAAAATTCTGCTCTAAAAAAAGGTTCCCATCAGGACCCCATCTATTTTTTGGGTATTTACAAGGCAATTGGAAAAAATAACAATGTGACCAAGTCAAATACAATGCCTCCTCCAGCAAGAGAGTCACATACACCTATTAAGAATGATGAACTGTTGAGATCAAAGGTTTCTGCTGTCTTACAAGCAGTGCCTCGCCTCAAGAATTGAGTACCCAGACAAACTGAAATGTTGGTACTCATTACACTTTCAAAATTCTTTAATCTCTTAGCAGTGATGATGATGGGAATAAAATTTATTGTGAATAAATATGAAACCATAACGACTGATGCTGTTGTGGAGCACCTTGATGATGCTGATGGTTATGGTCCATGGATACAAGTCGGGACCGGGAGGAGAGGTCAGAACTCACATGGAAGGGGTGGAAGACCTCATTTTCATATTATGAATACCCATTATAAAATGTTTTGATGTATTTTAACTATTGTGTTCTTGTATTTCCTCTATATATTCTTCTTTTTCTTTATAATTCAAATAAAGAGGCCTTTGTGTCCTTAAAAAATACTATTAATATTGAGATTATTGTCAACTACTCTCATAAACCTAAATTTTTTTGGACATTTTCAAGCCTTGACGTTCATGGTACGTGTACTTCTTTTAAGCCACAAAAATCATTCGTAAAAATGCACAATTTATTATCATCATAATTTATTTTAATTCCTCATATTTGACCAATTTAGACTTCCTTAAAAAAACTCCAACTTGAAAAGAATATTTTTTATTATATACATTAGATATTTGTTGATATTATCTATATAACAATGGTAAGAACCAATTTCATTACCTCAATACAATCAATTAGTGAAAATATTTTATCTACAACCACCTTACCAATCAATGAATATCCCTTTCACAAAATTCTGCCTATGAATTTTATAACTTTTATATTTTCATTAAGAATATTTCTGAATACTTGTTTCATGAATATGATATTTTCATCTATTTTATGTGGAACAAATTTCTATGTGTCATTATTTTCTGTCTAATTAAACTCGTCATTCATATCTTTAATCCAATTTTAATAAATTGATGCTTAATAAAATATTTTTTACTCAAATAAATATAAGAGGGCATTTCTTTTAATTCTTTACATCCTCCTAGTTTTTACTACAATATATTTGTCTCCCAAAATGTTATCTTCATCAATATGTTTAGTTCTAGTAAATATTTTAGATGTAATTTGAATCTTTATGTCTTTTTCAATATCATATTCATTAAAAAAATTATGATGGGGTCCCCACTAACCCTAAGAGACTCTCTAGGCTCTTATAAAGATTCATTATTCTCTACATTCCCTTCAAATCTCCTTTCATAGAATCCTTTTTCTTTCCTATCCATTATTACATATTTTATTTCCAAAATGTTAATGAGAATATTTTAAAAAAAATCTAATAACCCTTCTTCGTAAGGAATATATATGAAATATAACGTCATCATGTTATTTCTATACTTTTCTTGATTCTGATACATGTTAAGAATATAGAACTTACTGCCAAAGACACGTAGATACTTCAATGTTGGTTTCCTTTTATAACATAGTTCAGAAGGAAAATTTTCTTTTAATCCTTGTAATACTACTAAAGAACACCATTGATTATGTTATATTATTGACGGTTCTACTTTACCTCTCAACCACCCCATTCTATTAGTCTTTCTACATTATAGTATCTTGTGGAGAATTATCATACTTCTCTAGATACTTCTTAACTAAATAATAAGTGAATTCAATTCTATTTTTATAACATGGAACATTGATATTCATTCCAAACCATGGTTTGAATCTATGGTTAAATTTCCAACCGTATAAACCTATCATTGTACTCTATTGAAAGCCCTGACATTTCCTAACCCAATCATATTGGCTCATCACAAGCCATCTTGATCCTGATGATGATGCATAGACTCCAAACGTCACCACATTTTCAGAATATTCAATTTCAAATCCCCCTATTACTGGAGGCACATCATGTTCACCATTATAGGCCAATGAATTAAACTCTTGAAACATGGTAAAATTATTAGGTTTGGGCCTCCACCAACTAGACTACCATCAATTCCTATCACCATCTTGGACATAACCTTGATTTAAAACATTTGGATCATCAAAAACAACCCAAGTTCGATAACTAATGTGATTACCTCATTCGGGACATTAGTCAATCAATCCCTTGTCATGATTTCTATAAGTGCCAATTAATTTTTAAATCTATAGAACCCTTGTATCTTTACTATTTCCACTCAACCCAAATGCCCATGTTCTGACTCTGATCTCCAAGAAAAACCAACTAATTTTAGGTACTCATTGGGTCATTGGAACTTAATTTCCATTTGAAATACCTACTTATTGGTCTCCCAAAACACGAAATCTACCCTCATGGGTTTATATTTCCCATTACTGATTTCACTCTCTCCAATATAGGATAACCCTTGTCACAAAATCACTTGATCAAAATCCAAGAACCACAACCCACATCATGTCTATCCCCAAACATGATGACTAGATTCATCCAAATCCCATGGATTCCTAAGATATAACCAAAAAACTACTCAATACTTATACTTGGTGCATGATAATTACATTCTTGGCTTGAGATGAGTTGAGTAGAAGAAAAAAAATATTATCACCTACCACACCATCCATTGGTGCACTCACCTCCACCCGAATTTACATAAAATTGCTCCAAAAGAAACACCTCGAAGATCCAAATCTAAATCTATATACCACTTCTACCAAGAAATTATCAAATGACCCTATGAAACACTTTTACTTAACCATGATCTGGTATAACCATACCTAATATATTTCTAAAGATCCCTTTTTCATCGGACACTTCCAATGTGAATCTCACTAAAATTTCCATCGATCCTCTGCCCTCTATCTTCTAACAACTGATTAAAAAATACACTACTTCCATGCATGAATTGTTTCTGCTTACTCAACTTATGTCAAAGTCAATAGGTGTATGCTCCTGTACCACCCAGTTTCTACCCATCTCATAGCTCTGCAAGTCACGTCACAACTAAACTAGGATCACATGTATAATTAAAAATATGACCATTCCTCTAGGATGTTAGTTCAATGAAACCCAAGATTAGAATAAATCGATCCACCGATCTAGAGAAGGGAAAACATGAGACCAAAACACCATGTTGGTGCCAAAAATCATAAAATACCTGGTGAGGAAAGGAGTGCAGTAGGCATGGATTTCACATGAGAAATTGAAGAAGGGTGGATTTTTCTAGGGTCCCATGAGTGGGGTCAGTGATAAATCATGATAGGAGGATGCCAAGGTAGAACTTGGTTCTACTGAGAAATCAAGAAGGTGGGGTAGCTGCGTCGGAGGAGAAGAATTGCGGGTGGTCGTGTGGAAGGAGGATCCCTAGAGGTGGAGTGGCAGCATCTGACCGGTCGGGGTATCGTCGATGTCGTGTCGGGGCAGCGTCTGAGAATGAGAATCACGGTGAAGTGGGGTGGCCGCCTTGAAGGCTCGTCATTAGAGGAGGTGGGGGGGGTCTATGTCGAAGTAGTGACAATGGGTAATTGTAGTGGTCGCTCCAGAGGAAGACGATCTTGGGGAGGTTGGGTGGCCCGTCAGATGATGAGGATCGTGGAACGTCGGGGAGAAGATTCGTGACGAGGAGGGGCATTGGGAGGAGGGGCGTGCGAGGGTTACGATTAATTGGGGTTTGAAGGTGGGTTAATTTCCATGGACAACAAATTTTTTGTGGCTGTAAATAGGATATAGCGATGTTTCCTATTGTCCATGGGTATAGCTCCATAGCGGTAACTCTAAATTCTAGTAGTGTGAGGTGGATTGATTGAGATATCTTAAGAAGGAGTTGTTGTTGATAGACCACCCATCAGAGAGGATCCCCATTATAAATCAGGATAGAATGGGGCATCAATAGCCATTTAGAAATAAGGATGTTGGATTGGCTCTGTGTAGTTAATAATAGCCTTGGGGAGGTCATCAATGGTGAGGCATGCCGCATGGCTATTACTATCCTCTAAATGCCAATCAAACATTCCATATGAGACCTACATGCATTTCCAAGAAAATATATAGATCCTCGTAGGGGGTCCCTATAATGATTGGATAAGAAGGATATGGAGGATATTTGGTTGGTGACATAGAGGTGGGAGTGGTATGAAAGTGACAGTACTAAGTGTGGGGAGATGTTTGGGAAAGGATATGGGTGGAACTTGTGGTGCCTCATCCTCAGTATCCTCATGCAATGGTGAAACTAGTCTCTCAACATGTTGGTCGTGGAACCATTAATGGTGACCATCATATTCAATCATCATAATGATACAAATGAGGGTAAGATTTTATTTAAGGGTTGGATATATCTAGGTAAAAGAATCCTTGTCATACTCAATTTACATATAGTTTGTTAAGAGAGCGATGAAGGGCCCAGATAAAATTCCCATTCAACATGGAGAACATATTATTAAGGTACCATGATGGTTGGGGTCGAGAAGCCTGGTCAAATTGGCAGATTGGGGCACATAGGGCTCACCAGGTTTGGAAATGGTAGCCCCAAAATCTCAGGCACCTACAGGGTGTCATTCAAGGGGAGCCTCAACAAATGCAATAGTCTTAACATATTATCTATCGTAATTCCCTATGAAAGTGGAAAAATAATTGAGTCGAAATCTAAAATGATGGTTCATGAGGATGAATTGTATGTCTCCTTCTTACTCACTAAAAAAAACTCATATTCATTATGCCTATCAGGAAAAATGATGGATTGAACAAACTATAAAACATGCACCCTGAATGTTTTGTTGTTAATAGAAGGTTCTCTGGTGAGGTGTCCTTAGGGAATGAACTGCTCATATTCCGCTGAAATTCCCATGGCTGTGAGGTGTTATAGGGTGAAAAAATGCGGGGTATTAACCTCTCGAGATACAAGAACATTATATCAATTTTTACCGTCCTTATTATTGAATTTCATTTGAGGACCATGGTGGTTTTGAGATCTTGAGCAATCATTTCCTTTGAGAATGAAATGATGGAAAATTGTGTAAGGTTATATCAAGTGTAAGATTCACAATGAATTTTCCTAGTTCATGAATATATGAGATAGAAAATTGAATATCCATTACACAAAACCAAAATTTCAAATGGGAAATTGTAAATCTGTAATCATTAAAGCATGACTATTGGTGAATTTTGAAAAAAACCATGTTGGTATATGGGTGTGATGATGGGTTGGGGAAAAAATGTTGGGGGTGAATTAATTAAATAAAAAATTAAATTTAATAGAAAAACAGACAAGGGTATTGGGAAAAAGAGGGTTACATAAACCCTAGGGAAAAGAGAAGAAGAAAATGAAAAAGAATAAGAAGGAAGTAAGGAAGGATAAGAGAATGATACATGGTCCATATATCTTGAAGAAGGAAGGATAATTGTTAGATAATGAGAGGGACAATGATGGTGTGGTGCAAAATAAGGAGGAGAGGGGTAATGAAATTAGGGTTTGAGGTAATGGGGGAAATCTAATTAGGTAAATAATCCGGTTTTAAAATGGAACACTTGGATAATCAAACCATGTGAAAACTATTCAGATTGCCACTTGAATGATTCGACATTATATATGGCTATAGAAAATTTTTTTTTCTAACAATGAACAATCTCATCATATTGTTATATTAGAAATTATTTTGAAAATCCCACTTGTTGGATTTAAATACACTTTATTTTGAATGAAAGCACTTGTTCCCCATTATTTTTAAATTCTATTTTATTATTCAATATGATAATTACATTATGTTTAATAAAAATTTAATAATAAATCGATCACATTGAATTGATCCTATGAATAAAACACACTTGAAGTGAAAAAAAACATAAACATTCACTCCTAAGCACACAAAAACACCGAATTGTTTTTACTGAATTTTAAAAATATCATGTTACCTCCCCATTTGTGCTTCATTTAATGTCTTGATCTCGAAATTTCTGGACCTCTTTCTACCAATATTGCATTGTTTAGACCGTGGCCACAATTTCCACCATATGAAGATAAGGTTTGACACATTTCCCATTCACCTTAAATGTTGACCATCTGCTCCAGAAACCACCCCCACACTATGGTGGAAGACAATGATCACTCAGAAAGGTCCCAACCACCAAGATTTCAATTTCCCTGGAAATATTCTCAAGCATGAGTTAAACCAAAATACCTCATCACCAAGGTAGAATGAATTCTGGTAAATCATGTGTTCATGGACTGCCTTTGACTTTTCTGTTCACAACATAGAATTCTCATATGCCTCCTACCGAATTTCATCGAGCTCCATTTGTTGAAACATTCATTTCTATTCCATTAAATTTATATTATAATTCAATTCCTCTAAATCCCAATAGGATTTATGCTCGAGTTACACTAGTAGATGAAATGTTTTTCTGTAGATTAAATGGAATGGGGACATACCTAGTGGGGTATAGAAGGTGGTCATGTATTCCCATAATGTATCATTATACTTCTTCGACTAGTCTTTTCATGAGGCTCCCCAGATGTTCTCTAGGATCTTCTTAATTTCAAAGATGGATACCTCGACTTGGATAATAGATTGGTGATGGTAATAGTTCCCTGTGTTATACCTCACTCCATATATCATAATCACCTTCTTCATTAAAGTATTATCAAAATACAGCTCTCTATACCTGATTTTTACTTGAGGAACACCGAATATTTATAAAATATTTATATTTTAAAACAGAATGACGACCTTCACAATTTCATTAACCATTATAGCAGCTTCCACAAATTTGGATATATAATCCACACAAAAAAATTGAGTTTCCATATGATGGGGAAAATGGACCAATTAAATAAATACCTTATACATTGAATACCTCAACCTCTAAGATCAGGTGTTGAGTAATTTGATCTTGGTGCCCCATGTTACTAATCCGCTGACACCTATCATAGGGTGTTACAATCCATCGGTCATCCCTGTGCATGGTGGGAAATAAAATCCTAGAATTTAGAATTTTTTCTATTATACAGTCTCTCACATGATTCACACCAGTCATTGAGTAGTGAAAAAACTCAAGAATTCCACTAATTTGATTTGATGGTATGCAACAGTGAATCACCTATTCACCATATGAGCACAAGAGCATCGTTTCTTCCTAACGATATCTTTTTACTACTTATAGAAAACATCTCTTTTCATTGAATGTAATATTAAGATGAAACTATCTCATGAGCAATTAATTGGTGAGGTCTACATACCCTGGGTGAGATGTAACTCCAACTGAAAAAATATGATTTTCCAGGAAGTCTTCCTTGATTTCTCTATCACCATATACTTTCAAATGAGGCAATTCTATGTGGGATATATGACTAGTTACTATGTTCTTCGGTCCTTTCCAATCATGTATTTTCATGTCAAACTCTTGGGTAAGAATCACCCAAAAAATGTCTTTTGTCTTTGCATCCTTCTTTTTCAACAAATATTTAAGTGATACATAGTGAGTATATAAAAAACATTTGATATAATCAAATATGATAAGAAAAAATAATATGAAAAAAACACCTCTGACATCTTTAATCAGTTGTTTTGTTGTTAATTTGGGCTTCATTAAATTCACTTCCCACATAGAAGATTTGTCTGAAGATGTGATTCCTCCTTTTTCCAGGCACAACTCCAACAATATAATCACTTATGTCACACATAATTTCAATGTGTACATCCTAGACATGGACATTCATGAGAGGATCCTCAACTAATATTTGCTACAAGATCTAAAATGGTGTAGTGCATGTTACATAAAATTAATATATAGAATCCATTAAACAGACTTAGGTCATTGGATGATATATCATTGATAAATCATAAATGAATCATCTATAATAACCTCTTTGTCCAAAAAATTGTCAGATTTTTTGGACATAATTTCGAATGGGTAGTTGTTATATTACTTCAATAATTGTAGTATCAACATATATTACATTCATGGATATATAATGGCCAAAGATGATAACATTATTTTATATAATGTAATATTTCTCCCAGTTCAGGAGTAGATTGGTATACTCACACCATTCCATGACTAATTCGTTATTTTCAAGTAGGTGTTGAATGATTTTCCATAGGCTAAGAAATCATCCATAAAATATTCTTTAATTGGCTCTACCATGTCATGGAATATTTCCAACATGCATCATTGGAAGGTGGCTAGATCATTCCACATTACAAAATACATCATTCGATCTGAAAAATCCCCATAAGGTCATGTAAATGAGCTTTTCTATTGATCTTTTGGAGTTATAGAAATATGGTTATATCCATAATAACCATCTAAAATGTAGTAAACTTCGTGCCCTGCTAATCACTCTAACATCTGATCCATGAATTGAGGTGTGAAGTGATCATTCTGTGTGGCATGATTATTCTTATCGTAGTCTAAAAAACTCTCCAATATATAAATGTCATTTTTGGGATGAGTTCATTCTTTTTATTGGTAATCACAGTGATACCCCCCTTTTGGGAACCACTTGTAATGGACTCAACCATGGTTCATTGGAAATTGGGTATATGATTCTAACATGTAATAGCTTAATCACATCATTATTTACAACATCCTTCATTGGATGGTTTATCCATCACTGTAGTTTCCAATAGGGCTTTGATCCTTCCTCATGTAGCGCCATTTGTGTGCAAATGGTTGAACTAATTCTCTTAGGATTATGAAATTTTGACCCAATAGACTATTTTATACCCATAAGAACATGTAAAACTACATATTCATGATATTGTGAGACTGATGCAGTTAGTATAACCAGTAGGGCGTTATTATCTCCTATGAAACCATATTTCCGAGAGGTTGTGAGAGGTTTTAGTTCATGTCATGGGGTTTTAATAATTTATGGAACAATCAGGTTTACCTCGTCCCACATAATAATATCTGGAAATACTATACACTACCAGTAATGACCACCCTGACATGCAATAAATTGTATCCCCTTTGGTTCATAGTTGGGATGGATGTATTCAAAAACTAGTTCATTAGTGATAGAACAACATCTTAGGAGACCTTTTGTATAGACAATGGGATCATTTACTATATTCAATGTGCAACAATCCTTATTTTCCACAAGTGATTATTACATAACAGCTTTCAGGATGTTGTATGGTACCTTTTCATCTCCTACTATTATGATTAATTATCCTTGGGGAATATATAACAAAAAATTTCCCATATACAAGAATAGTCTTCAAAAAATAAGAGGTTCCTCTTGGTCTTCCTCCATGTTGAGTATGATAATGTTGGTTGGATGAATAATCCTTCTTACTTTAACTTTCACATCCTCATGTATCCATTTAATATATCTAATTGATATATTATCTAGTTTTATTTCCACACTATTTGGTATTATACTGTTCATCCACATATTTTAAAAGACTCCAAATAGAATTTGGTTGACAGTAGCTCCAAATTTAGAAACTATTATTTTGAATTCACAAGATCCAACTGTGCTTGGGATATTAAAATATATTGGTTCTTGGATTTTTGGAGGAAGATAGAGTTAAACAACCAATTTTAATTCCTTTGTAAGAGTAATGGTTCCTAAATCCCCCATATTCCATTTGTTAGAGAGTATTTCTCACATGAAATAAATATATCTTACGGTTTAATTCAATGCATCTATGAAAAGAATGTTAATGTGATGTTTCAAGAATACAAGCATAATTTTTTTATAATTGGTGATCAAACATCATATGATTCATTTGTTCATGAAATAATAAGATGGTTTTATAAGGCTTGACCACCTATATTCCCTTATCATGTGGGTATTCCTTCTATTTTTGTAATCCATGTGATAAGGGGGACTCATCAACTTCAGATTCTCTATCCGAAGAGGGTGTCAGTTTATCTAGTTTTTTTAGGTCCACCTTGATATGTTTTTACATTCTGGGGATGCTTCATCCCAAATCAATGAGTGATTACATTAGCCTCCTCTCGTGGATTTTACTTGTTTTTACCTGATAGTGTATTGGGTATCCTTAAAGAGAGTTAATTAGAAGACTCTCGAATCCTGTTTTTAAGGCTTTGAATTGGTTCCCCTTCATTCTAAAAACGTATATCACTAGTTGTAATAAATTTCCACATCATTTCATAATTAATTGAAGGGTTTCTTTGATATGGTTTTTGTTTAGCTATTTGAGTTTGTTGTTTTCCGGGCAGTTGTTCCAGACGAGTGTTTTTTACCCTTATTTTTGGATGGATCCCTAGTGAAACAAATTTATTTGTTGCTGTTAGGGAAAAGGATATTAATACTACTGTTGACCAAATCTAGGTGTCCTATGTGATCACAGATTAGTAATTTATTTTAGTTATCCCCCGCTCATGTTCACATTATCTTTCCATTTTAGGGTTCGGTATTGGTGGTATATATTTGTCCCATGATTATAAGAATCATAATTTACATCACTAGTTGAAGGGTCTGCACTTTTCCTTGGAAATTCTCTCATAACATGGTTGTAGGATTATTAATTTCATGATAAATTATTAAAAACATGAACTTGTGGTGTGGCCTTTAGATTCAATGCATCAATTTTCTTGGACTGTACATTGAGTTGGGCAGAAATAATTTTAGTGGCATCAATGTTTTGAACGACTTTATTCTGAATTCCCTGCATGGAATACCATTAGAAACTATTTTACAACATTTCTTTTAGTATGTGAAAGAGTTCGTTAGGAGATTTTATCATAACTATTATTCTAGAGACCGTGTCCACTTCTTATTTAGTGTTTTTAGTAAGACCTCTATAAAATGATTTTATTTTCATCCACAACAAAAGTCCATAGTGAGGGAATTTCCTAAATAATTCCGTAAAGCGCTGCCATAGCTCATATAGTGACTCAGACTGATGTAGCTGGATGTTCTTAATTTCATTCAGTAATGTCACCGTCATGGAGGGAGGAAAATACATTTAGAAAAAATGCCTCATCCAATTCCTCCCACTTTATGATATAATTTTGTGGTAATACATTAATCCAGTACTTCCCTTTATCCCTTAATGAGAATGGGATCAAGTGAAAATTAATGGAATCCTCGAACACTCCGGGGTAACGGAATGTATCGAAAATTTCCAGAAAAACTAAGAGATGAGAATTGGGGACTTCACGGGGTAGACCCCCAAACTAGACCATATTATGGATGAGCATCATGATGGTCGGTTTGATCTCAAAATTTTTTTCTTTCACTAGTGGTCTGACAATACCTGTATCCTCACCATGAATATAATGCATCCCATACTCTTCAAGGGTTTGGCACAAAGGAATTTGATCTTGTGGAATTGGGGGTATAAAATACTACTCTTCTAGGAAATACCACTATTGATTTGGATGTAAGTATAGTGGTGTATCATGTTGGATGTATTATCGTGGGTGTTGTGGAATGTATCCCTGTATAAACTGAACCATTGGTCATTTCTAGTTTTGTGGAACATACTACGAAAATATCGATGGTGGAAGCTAGTTATACCCATCCTTAGTAGTAAGGAGTTGATTATATTTTCAATAATTCCCAATATATTTTACAAATACTTAGATAGAAACTGGTTCTTCGTTTTCAAAATCTATATGGGGGGATTTTGTTTGTGCTCTCAGATAATTAATCGATCTCTCCTGGATAAACTTCCTTTGTTTTTTTTGATTAAGCAAGGGTATTTATGACGACATAGCACTCAGGTAATGATTAATCCTACCACTCATTCAATTTAGGTCGTGCATAACACTAAAAAACACACCTTGATAAAAAGGAAAAAATATAATATTAACGAAAATAGAAATGATTTCTAGAACATAATATTTCATATTTAATAATTTTTATTTTCACATAATTGATAGAAAACCAAATTTACTAAAAACTCTTAACATTTCTCCCTAAAAATGGTGCCATAATTTTCTGTCATCCAAGGTGAAGTTCTTATTTAGGCAGCCCAAATTGAATTTACCATACTTATAACTAATATAGTTTATGTATGGGATCGATCCATAGGTAGAGAGTTAATGTCCTCTGTTTCTCAGATTTTTGATTTATTATATGAATATTTCTGAAAATTTTAGTCAATTTTTGAGGTTTAGAAGGAGTTCAAATAATTGGGTAACCAATTCATCAATTTCTTTTGTTATTTTCATTAAGATTAAAAAAAATAAAATTGGTTTTGATAATAAATAGGAAAAATTCATTGCGGATGATGGTTATCAAGGTCATAAAATATTAATGTTTCTTATTGTGTTGTGTTGTTCATAATAACTCACATATCTGGTTTATAAACATAATGGAACCCCCTCAGTCTGGTGAGTTCCGATGTAATTAGTTTGGTTTAATTTAATTGTTTGAAAATTAACTTCTACTGACTATATTAATGATGATCCCATTTTGACCCAACAATTGAACCCAATGTTTATGGGTTTACTTTGACCTAAATTCCTTAAAGATCCCAGGAAACTGCATTATTAATGCAATATGAGCTTTCTAGTGAGATTTAGAAAAGGGATTCAGAGGATTTTCTGAGAGAATGATGAAACAATATAGACATAATAATACAACTGACTCACAATGAACCATAATTAACCACAACCCAACACATGGGGAAATTAGATACGCATTATATAAATAACGAAAAACAGTCATTCAATACTTGATGTTTTCATTATAGATGAAATGGAAAAGATAAAATTCAATGATCATAAAAAATCACAAAAATTGCATATAATGAGTTTGAAGCTCTCTCCTCCACCATGATGTTCCACCTCTCTATGATTCTGCTACTTCTTACTAGTCTCTCACCTCTTAAATTTTCCATCTCCCATGTCATTGGGTGGTTAGGGGTCCAAATCCTAGTTCAATGGATGGGTATGATGGGTAGATATAAAGTAGGTAGGGTCTACTTACTTTGCACAGTTTCAGTTCTCAGATAAGAAAATCAGGTGCAAACCATGAAGATTGTTTTGTCTACAAAGGATACCACGCACAATTTCCTGAATTACTCTGCACAGTTTGAAAAACCTTATGAAGACCTTGTGGGGAGCCTCATTCTCAAAATATTGTAGCACACATAGTTTCTTGGACGATCTTCATGGTATGAAAAATCCTACAGAAACCATGTAGTAGCCTCTACAATGAAATTCCAAACATTGTATGGCCTTCTCAGTTGGGGTTCCCAGCTACGGTAAATTATCCATGTCATACACCATGAGAAAAGGGTCCAAAATTGTTAGATTTCCATCTGAATCACCTAGTAATGAAAGGTATTCAATTCATTTCATTGTGACTAAAATTCCTATCAAAACTTATTTAGGTTGTGAAAATTCATGAAAATCAATCCATAAAACCATTTTCCATGTACATAAATGAATGGAAATTCCCAATAAACATGAGAGCATCAAACACCATATCATAGTGATAAAGAAAATTTTATCCAGTTGAAGATATGCTCCCCCTAAATGAGTTATTACAATTTTAAAAATTATTCTCCCCATTTTAATAGTATCAAAATCCATTTATTTAAAATATAAAGATAGAAAATGTACAACTTTTTTCCCTTACAAACGGAAAATTATATTCACCATGAAAAGTGTGTTATATATTCCCCTTTGACACAATTATCCAAGTGTTAGTGGGGGTTATCCTTAAAGATTATAATGATATGGATTGGAATTAACACCTATCTTCATTCTTTAGGGACTATGTAGTTGATTAATTTAATTAAATCCTCGTGTAAGGGTAGTTTAAATATATCATGGGGTATTCCTTTGAATGCGGACGTTAGAATGCATCTATTGGATGATTATTTTCAGAAATGGATTAAATTAAAGATTCTTGAGCCTAGAAGATTCCATCATTCATAACCTAATGTTATGGTAGATGCATTTGATTCATAAGGAGATATCATTTGGTAGATAACACCATTATATCTTGAAATTCTATTCTAATAACAAGATTATTCTACTAAATTTTTTCGTTTGGGTTTTGGTTTCCCTTGTGGGAGGATTAGCTCTTAAACGACACCATTTTTTGGATGCGTGTTTTTTTCTTGTTTGAACCTTGTTAGGGGAGTAAACATCACATCATGTGATGGTCAATTTGAGTAGGTTATACATTTCTCAAACATGGTTGGAAACATATTAGGTCTCTTGACCCAATTGCCTTTCTTGGGATACTCTGGAGGTCTTCAGTTGTTTTACATTCATATGATGATGCATCTTGAGCCAGTTTTCTATGAAAATAATCTAAGACTTAGATGAATATTTTTTAAATCCTATGGAAAATATCATGGGTTCTTTTCTATGCTTATAAATCTCAGGTTATCATATGTCAATATACATGGTACCAGTTGAGTTGAAAAATGCTGAAATAGACTAGTTGAACTTGGTGAAATCATTGACCCTTTCGCTGTTCAGGGAGCTCACATGTCATCTCTATAGTATATAATCCTATGATCTAAATGAATAATTTTATTCCTAATGATTTCAATGAATTAATAAATACATTATAATCTTGACATCATGGTTTGATTGGGTTTTTCTTTCTTTACAAATGCTTTGAAATTTTTATTTTAAATTTGAGGGTTGTCATATGCTTGTTAGAGGTGTTCTTGAATAAGCTTGATTATGAAAAATTGGTATATTATTATTTCCGATGAATATGAAACACCAAACATGGTGATAATTGTGTTAGTTCTATTAAATTTTTACTTCAAGGTATAATTATCACATTTAAGTAATACCATTTAAAAGGTTTTTTATATTTTCAAATAACTTTGAGGATTTAAGGTTTTAAATCAGACTGGAGCATGCTAAGTACCACAACGTTGATGAGGTTGGATGTGTTTTAAACCCTTCAGAAACATCATTAGACTTTATTGAGCTTCAACAGTAATGGTTGAAGGATCATGGGATTCCTTCGGCAGTAGGGTAATTATGGCTGGTTAATTGAAATTTTTTGGCAAGGTGAAGTTGGGATTCTTCTAATGAAGTCATACAACTGTGATTTAATTAATTGATGTGGTGATCATTGGTATCCTCTTAGTGTACTATTTATTAATATATGGGCATGCCCCTATCATGATACCATCCTAGATGCACTATGAGATTTTCATTCTTACAGCACAATAACGTTTTAAATGATGGGAGGGGGGTTGTTTTGATATATCTACCTATGTTGTGTGCTAGATGTTGGGTTATTTTGCGGCTTTTCTAGTTATTAGTGATACATTGGTTCCCATGTAGGAACACATTGGAAGTACTATTGGAAACCCATATTTCCATTTGATGTGACAACCATGTTGATGAATCACTAGGCCCAGTGAATTTTTTATGTGGATGACTTGGATGGTACAAATGTCTCACTTGGAAAAATAGAGAATGGACTACCTTGTGATAGTTTTTCAGACTCTATCTAGTTAAAGCGAGATTATTTCAATCTAGAAGTTTGGCACAAAAGTGATATTTAATGTGTAATTAATTCCTATGTTCTGGATCGACTTACACATTTTTTTGTTGAGGCATGACTGTTTAAAAACCATGATATTTTATGATATGTGAATAACAATGGAAGTCATGTTTGGACTTCAGAGGTTGAGTTTTTTCTAATTGTTAAATGAAATGTTAAAATGAATAGTCATTATCATTAAAAAATCATCTAACATGAATGTATTGAGAGGAATCATCTGGTAGTAGATATATTTGTTTTCATTCTTGTTAATGTGTATGGTCATATTGAACTATTCTAAAACATGTATCTAGTTTAAAGATAATTTAGTATGAATTTCCGCTATGTCATCCTAAAAATCATCCACAATCTATTTCAATTTGGTTCAATCAATATTTTACGGATTATTTTGAATGAGGACTCTGATATAACCATAGAAGAAAGAATGTTAACCCTTTTAATGAAACCATTCTAGGAGAATCATTAAATTGTTTACGGTCATTCCTTCAATGGAAATTATGACATGGGAGGTATCAGGGTTCAGAATTATCCATTCCAGTTATAAATCCTAATGTTATGACAACCATTGTCCTAATGTTAATGAGAAAAAGATGTGATAATGTCTTTAGTTAAGAGGGCTTGGGTAATTTCAAATTCAATTATTCAGTTGTAAATCGAGTGTTGGATCAATATTTGACAGCTTCAGTTCCATTGGCTTAAGAAATTCATTGAAGTACATTTCGAAATTGGAAATGAATAATGACCATTTAAACAAAACATCATGACCCTTATCGGTTGTGTGATTTATTAATTGTTTTCAAGAAGATTTTCAGGGATAATAATTTATATGGTGGGTAGTTTTTATGGTACTATAAATATTAACCACACATAATTATAATGGAATTTGAATTTTTTGTGATTTCAATATATTCTAATTTTTAAACTGAGAATCAGAAAAATATTCTGATATTTTGAACATTTAATCAAGTCAAATTTGAACTTTTATGAATGAATGATAGGTCTCTATATGGTTTTATTGTGTTTTAGGAGCCTCGAGTTCCAAAAAGATAAGGTTTTCATTCTCTAGATGGGTAATATGGCTTGTCTGAAAATGTGTGGCCATCATCATTAAACTTTTTGATATACAACAGGTGCACAGAGGTGGTGTACATGGGCTGTGCATAGTTTTCCAAACCGGGCCCCTATCCTACATGACTAGTTCTATTTAGGCAGTACGTAGACACTATTTACTACATAGGTTTAACACAGTCAGGATAATCATGTTGGGCAAACTGTGAAAGATGATTTCTATGGGACGGGATGCCACATGTTTTTTACACAGTTTGACTAATCATGTTTCCCAGACCATGTGATATATTAATTTTCAATAAAATATATTAACTAAATTAAAATTAAAATTAAAATAAATCTCTAACTAATTATCCATCTACCCACATAATTCATGTGACTATCCCATCCCCCTCTCCCTCTCTATGCATGATGAAACCCACTCTCCACTCCACTTCATTCATCAATTTCGTTACAATTTTTTTGGTTTCATGTTTGATTATTTGAGGTAAGATCCCTATCCCATTATTATTCCCTTGGATGGACAATATTCCCTCTCCCATCACCCGGTGCAACACGGCCAATCCCTAGGATTTGAGTTAAGAATTTTTTAATTTTCATCTTGAGTTACGGGGTGCAGTGCATCTCTCGGGACCTCATCATGTGTGATTCATTGGCTACCTCCAAAGGTGGCATGTTTTGGACCCTTTTATATTTTTTATAGATGATGTGGGTAATTAATTCTCCCACTGATCTGTATATAACCCTTTATTTATAGCCCCTTGGGTGAGTTTTGGGATTCCTACTGTTATTTGTAGTGTGTTTAGTCATCCTTGAGGCAAGTTTGAGTCATTATAGTAAATGGATAATTACATTTTCATATATAGGAACATTTATTGGTATATTCTCGCATTACATATATATATTATACCATGGTAGTGAATATATATTTACTGGTCTAGGTGTACTTATATAAAATAAGAAAACACATGCTTGTGTAAGTGGTATTGATTATGAGCATACATAAGCTATATGTGAGGATCCCCTTGTACAAATTCATGGACATACAAAGATGTACATAAGGGATAGTTTTTATTATGTATATTTGAAGGTGAATATCCTTATAGATGGTTAGTAGAGTCTTCGAGTGGTTTTCGATGGAAGAATCAACTGCCAAAGTTAGTGTCTTGGGTTAGTCTTCTTCTTGAAGTAGGATCCATTTACATTCCAATTTAAATTTAATATTTCATTAAATTATTCTTTAAATTGAATTTAGAATGCCTTGTATAATGATGTTTAATATGATAGATGAATAATTTGATGAAAAATTCCAAGATTTCATAATTAAACCCCATAAATGAGGATTGTTGTCTTCTATGACCAAATTAATGATTAATTATTTATATCATGCCCTTTATATGGATTATCGTATTCATATTCCTTAATGATATAATTTAACAAGTTTGATTTTCCCCAAGTATTAAGATGTTAACTATTAGATTAATAATTTTTAATTTAATTGCATAAGTATTAGATTAATGGGAAGGGATAGTAAGAAAAATCATTGGACCACGCTACGCAATTTCTTGATTAATAATGAATTTACATTGTATTGATGTTCACTTGTGAGATAGAAAACAATATCTTATGTAGGAGTTCATTTAAGCCTGATAAGATTATTAGAAATATTTTTCCATGTGAGTTAATAGATATTTATTCCTGGTAATGGATTATATATTCATGTGTTGAATTATAAATTGAAATGTTCATGTGAGTAATTTAGGGCCAAGCCTTGTTAGCTTGCCTTGTGCATTTTTCCTCCCTTTTGGAGAGTATTGGGATGTAATGCTACTGGGTTTTGCACTGACATATATAAATGATTTTTTAAAAGAATTTTTTATTGAATTATTATGTGCCATGGGGGATACGTGGATTCAAATGAGTAATTCCTTAGACAGACTCAGTGAGGCTTGAAAATTATGATTAAGTGACACTTGGACTCCTGTATGAACTATCCAAAACATAATTTGTGTCTTGAATATTATATAAAGGGAGATACATGGATCCCATAAATGCTGAGGTTGGAATCAAATGGCATTGATAATTTATGGAATGTGTGATACTTGGGCTCCTTTATATTTCCTCTAAGGATGGACATGATTTGTCGTGACATTATACCAATCTTAGAACAATACTGGTTTCCTTAGAGGTTTTCAAGGGATGAACCTATAAGGCGTTGAATGATATTATTCATGGAGAGATTCATGTATTCCAAATTTGGAATCCCTTGGATGAGCTCAGGTTCTATATTGAATAAGGTATGAAATGAATCATATTATGTGGCATCCAAGACAAATTACATGCTTGGATTCCGTCTTGGTTATTCTTTATAGTTGGAATGATTATGAATCTTTGATTACATCTTTACCCGGGATGTCGGGCTATGCACCCGACCTTGATACTTATTAATTTTATTATTTTATTCATTATTTGAACTCATTTATAATGAAACAAGCCTATCTGCTAAACTAGATACTTATTACTTGTGTCACGACCCCCTCCCCACAAAGTGTACCCCTCCTGGGCCGGAAATGTGAAAAGGGAGATAATGACCCCCGAGTCCCGCCTCCAGTAGGCCCCGGGTTGGCGACTAGCACCGAGGGTATAATACACACACAAATGGGAGGCATTACCCTCTAAGAGAACACATGCAGAAGAGAGAGATAGAATAGAATCCAACCAACTCCAACTCATAACTGAAATGTAAAAGAAACCCAAGTACATATATGAAATGTCATGCAAAAGTACTACAACTGAAAGGGGAAACTAAAAGTACCCAAAAGAAAGTAAAACGACAGCGACCACAAGCCCGAACAGCTCCTCCTCCAACCGCAAGCTAGTAGTAACCAGCTTGATCTCCAACCTGCTCCAAGTGACCTGAAAACAGTTTATATGTACATAGGGTGAGTATAACAGTATACTCAGTAGGATCCTCCCCAAGCCTCTCGTGCAAAAGTAAAGAAAGCATGCTAAAGCCCAGTGAACAACAAGTGAAACTAACTCGTCACCTAAACAGGTATACTATGTTCCCAACCTCACCAAGGATACTCTCACCAAGTAACGCATACAAGAATATAGCATGTAGTAAAGAATATCAAGGGTACCCCGCTACTACTTCCCCACTGGTTTGCCGCTTTGCCCCAACGACATACGTCCTGTGCATCTCTCTCCAAAGGCTTGCCCGTATCAACATGGGTCAAGCTCCACAATCTGCACCACGTGCACCACATAGGCTTTCCCGCAGACACCTGGGCTAAGCTCCACACAATCCTCACAACCAAAAGTAACTAGGTAGTTTCCGGGAGCCACCACAGCTCGAATAACATGTATCATACGTCGGGTATTATACCTGAAGCCATTACAGCCCATACACCGAGTAAGGATCCTCAAGCCATCACAGCCTATACACGTTACACCTATAGTAGTCCATAAGATACTATATCCAGAATATATGTGTGTGAAATAACCACAAGCCATTACAGCCCTCTACACACATATATGGGTAAAACTAACCACTGTGCCTACCAGCACTAAGATCTACCAAGAGAAGAGAGCGGGGCCAAAGGGGGTAGTCAGCCATTCAACCTCCCATCAGAATGTTGGGGAAAACACCCCCCAGGGCTCAGAATCCCCGGGGTGTCAGTTGCCCTTACCGACAGGGTGGAGTAGCGTATAGAAACACAAAAAGTACAGAGTATATAAGTAACTCACATCCACACTATGGGCATTACCTAGTCTTAGATACAACTGCAGCTAACGTCTCTCAGACTGCAGGCTTCTACTTCTAAGACTAGGTATCCTATAAGCACACAACCAATTGAAGAGCTTTATTAGATTACTCCATTATTATTTATCAGTTCCACTGTACATTAGTTAATTCTTTAAGCATTAATTAAGATTGAAAAATTCCTCATTTAACTGAAATGGCGTCACTTTCAAAAACAACTGCTCCTTTTTAAGATTCACATCACCTTTAAATTCCAGCATCTCCATCCCCGTGGATTTTCACCCTTTAATTAAACATTCATTACAGAAATACTTTTCCACATTCCCAGGCATTCTAGAAAAACATACTATGCTTCTAAACACAAAGGAGGCTCAACACGGTGAGTAGATATACTACCCGTCGAGTCTTTGCCGCCTATAGAAAGAGCATAGACCCATCCTCCATCGAGAGGCTAAACACGGAAAGCACGTGGCATACCTCGCGTGTCTTCGCCTCCTTCGGAAAGAGGGTAAGCAAGACCAGCTGCCTTGAGCAGTGGGGAAAAGTAAAGAAGATAAACAATCAAACCAACCACCAACATCAAACCATCACATTCATCTCATACCATCACCCTTGGTGTCCTCCCCGACACCCATATGCATAAACCGATGCATCTCGCCACACTAGGCATCATTCGCTGCCACAACTATAAGGCCTCCATGCCTCCACATATCACAACAACCATCCAGGCTCACATCACAGCACAAGAAGCAGGAAAACAAACATCACAAAATGGGCTCTCGGCCCTTTAACAAACAAGAGGGTAACTCAGAACCCTTTTTGAAATTACCACATAATCTGTTCTCTAAACCATATTGAATTAACAGATTTGTTATTCGTAGGTTCCAAACATGGATACCTAATCAGTAAGCTATCACAATTAAATAACCATGCTTACTTCCCTAATTTGATTATCCTCAAATTAGAACAACTACAACAACGACAACAACCAGATTAATTTACATGCCTCTTTATCTTTAGCCAATTAATCAACAATTAATTCCGGCTTTACGTTCGTTATCAATTTCAATCATGAACGAACAATAAATCAAAGAAAACATAGATATCACTATATCTAGGAAAACATGAGGCAAACCGTTATCACGGTATAAAGCAACAGCATGCGATCAACCAATTCTTTTAATCCGGTTCAAGTATTTAATTAGGTCAATTTCATTGTGATCCAAAGGAATAAATCATGCTAATTCTACGATTGCACATATATAATTAGAGAAGCCATGAATCCCCTACCTCGAAGAGTTCTTGACGTCCTTTATCCACACAGCAGGTCACGATCCTCCCCTCGCGACAACTTATGTGGAAGAATGATCGACACGGCTTGGTTGCATCCAACAGAGCGGGACTGATCCTAGGAGTAAGGGTTGTTTGTGCAACTCCTACGGGAAGTATTGAAAGGTTCTAGTGCCTCTTAATCGAGAACAAAGGGAAAGAACCAGGAAGAATGATATCTCGTCCCTTTTTAAGATTTAACGAGGTGATGGTTTAAGATCCGGTTAATTCTCCATTAAAAACGGATCGCATTAACCCACGCGGTTTGACCACGTAAAACATTCCAAGACTTAGGAATAATTAATATAGGATTTATGGCATTTGAAACGGCCTTAAGAGCCCTTAAAATAAGGCTTTAAATATATTTTACGTCAAAGGAAACGTCAAAAGGGGCAAAACTGTAGGAGTCTGGAAACACTGTTCACCCACCGTTACTGTACATGAAACTGATCTGTGAAACTGATCTGTCACACCGATCTGTCTCACCGATCTGTCTCACCGATCTGTGAAACTGATCTGTGAAACGGATCTGTCACACCGATCTGTGAAACTGATCTGTGAAACTGATCTGTCACACCGATCTGTCTCACCGATCTGTCTCACCGATCTGTCTCACCGATCTGTCTCACCGATCTGTCTCACCGATCTGTCTCACCGATCTGTCTCACCGATCTGTGAAACTGATCTGTCTCACCGATCTGTGAAACTGATCTGTCTCACCGATCTGTGAAACTGATCTGTCTCACCGATCTGTGAAACTGATCTGTCTCACCGATCTGTGAAACTGATCTGTCTCACCGATCTGTGAAACTGATCTGTCTCACCGATCTGTGAAACTGATCTGTCTCACCGATCTGTGAAACTGATCTGTCTCACTGATCTGTGAAACTGATCTGTCTCACCGATCTGTGACACTGATCTGTCTCACCGATCTGTGAAACTGATCTGTCTCACCGATCTGTGAAACTGATCTGTCTCACCGATCTGTGAAACTGATCTGTCTCACCGATCTGTGAAACTGATCTGTCTCACCGATCTGTGAAACTGATCTGTCTCACTGATCTGTGAAACTGATCTGTCTCACCGATCTGTGAAACTGATCTGTCTCACCGATCTGTGAAACTGATCTGTCTCACTGATCTGTTACTGTTCATAAAACTGGAAACACTGTTCACAGAACTAGAAAATTGGCAAAGTGTTGGGGATAAGTCCCCTTGACCTCCCGGAACACCTCCAACACCAACATTTCACAAAGTAATGGACCAGAGAGGTCCGGGCCATTACATTAGATACCTCTCAAAACATTCTCGTCCTCGAGAATTAAAAACCAACCCAGAAGAAAAGAGGGGTCCGAACAACCACCCCATAAGATACCTCTCAGGGGAAAACCACCATGAGTTGTTCGAAAGCTGGAACAAAACTATGACATCCGGGAACAAACAATCCATACCCAAACAATTCATTCACAACATCACATCAAAGGTACATAAACAAAACATGAAAGGTCCAACCACAGAGAAAACATCCTTACATGAAAGGAGTTAAACATTAAATAACTCTGGGTACTGAGCACGTATCTGTGACTCATGCTCCCAGGTACTCTCCTCCATGCCACCGTGTCGCCACAAGACACGAACTAAAGGAATAGAACTCCCACGCAACACCTTCTCCTTGTGGTCTTGGATCTCCACAGGTCGCTCCTCGAAGGTTGCATCATCATCAATATCGATCTCTCCCCAATCGATAACATGAGATTCATCATGAAGATAATGACGGAGCTGCGATACATGAAAAACATCATGTATCCGACTCATCCGAGGGGGAAGTGCTACTCGATATGCCACAGCTCCAACACGAGCTAACACCTCGAAAGGCCCAACAAAACGGGGAGAAAGCTTACTTCCGCGACCAAACCTTCGCTGCCCACGACGGGGAGTCACCTTCAGAAACACATGATCCCCAACATTAAACTCTAAGGGTCTCCTTCTTTGATCCGCATAAGATTTCTGACGATCTTGTGCTGTCTTCATCCTCTCACGAATCACTTGAACCATCTCCGTCGTATTCTGCACTAGTTCTGGTCCGAGAATTGCTGACTCTCCGACCCCAGTCCAGCACAACGGAGAACGGCATGGCCGGCCATACAAGGCTTCAAATGGCGCCATGCCGATGGTAGAGTGAAAACTATTATTGTAAGCGAACTCTACCAAAGGTAAGTGCTTCACCCATGAACCTACAAAATCAAGAACACAAGAGCGCAACATGTCTTCAAGAGTTTGGATGGTTCGCTCTGTCTGACCATCCGTTTGAGGATGAAAAGCAGTGCTAAGGCATAGTTGAGAGCCAAAAGCATGCTGTAGACCTCTCCACACCCTCGAGGTAAAACGAGGGTCTCGATCAGAAATGATCGTCTTAGGAACTCCGTGAAGCCTCACCACCTCCTCCAGATACTGCCTCGACAAAACCTCCACTGAGCTCGACTCCTTGATTGCTATGAAGTGGGACGATTTAGTTAAACGATCCACTACCACCCATATAGCATCATGTCCTCCCGGAGCTCGAGGTAAACCTGTAACAAAGTCCATTGAGATGTCCTCCCACTTCCACCGAGGAATCTCTAAGTGCTGGAGAAGACCACCAGGAACACGGTGTTCGGCCTTCACCTTCTGGCAGACTAAACATCGAGACACACATTCTGCAACTGAACGCTTTAGCCCAGGCCACCAAAACTGACTCCTCAAGGATCGATACATCTTCGTCACACCAGGATGTACAGCTAAGGGCGAGCTATGGAACTCTCGGAGAACCGTCTCGCGCATTGCCAAGGGAACAAAAAGCCTGTCATGATACAACACTCGGTGTTGTTCATCCTCTGACCAACCATCAGGGGCCTCCCCACAAACAACTCTATCTCTTAAAACTTCCACCTCTAGATCACCCAACTGAGACTCTTCCACCTTTTGCATCAGGGATGACTGCACCGTCATCTGGAAAAGACAACCTCTTCCTCCAACTTCTCCCATATCAAGATGCAAAGCTGCTAGCTCTTCCATCCCTCTCCAGGAATCACCAGATTCACGCACAACATCATTACGTGACTTTCGGCTCAGTGCATCAGCAACAACATTTCCCTTCCCAGGTGTATACGATATTTCGAAGTCGTATTCCTGCAAGAACTCCATCCACCGACGCTGCCGCAAGTTCAAATCCCGCTGAGAGAAAACATACCTCAAACTCTTATGATCGGTGAAAACCACAAAGCGCTCTCCAATGAGGTAATGTCTCCACAACTTCAGCGCAAACACCACGGCTGCCAACTCAAGATCATGGGTGGCATAGTTGCGTTCATGGGGACGCAACTGCCGAGACCCATAAGAAACAACTGACCTCTGCTGCATGAGAACATAGCCTAGCCCCAGATGTGAAGCATCACAGAAAACATCAAACTGGACTCCCTCCGTTGGAAGACAAAGGACTGGAGCACTTACCAACTTCTCCTTTAGATACTCGAAAGCTGTCTGACACTGATCAGTCCATATGAACGCTTGATCCTTCCTGGTCAAAGCTGTCAGAGGAGTCGCAACTCGGGAGAAATTAGCCACAAACCTCCTATAATATCCTGCGAGACCAAGGAAACTTCGCACCTCTGACACGGTCTTGGGGGCTGACCAAGACACCACTGCTTCTATCTTCGAAGGATCCACAGCTACTCCCTGTTGGGACACAACATGTCCCAAGAAACGAACTTCTCGAGCCCAGAACTCACACTTGGACAACTTCCCAAACAACCGATGTTGGCGAAGAACTCCCAAAACAGCTCGTAGATGTTCTGCATGCTCTTCTTCAGATGTGGAGTACACAAGGATGTCGTCAATGAAAACCACAACAAACTTGTCCAAGAATTCACGGAACACAGCATTCATCAACCCCATGAAAACAGCTGGAGCATTTGTCACGCCGAATGGCATTACAACAAACTCATAATGCCCATGACGACAGCGGAAAGCAGTCTTCGGGATATCCTCATCCTTTACACGCATCTGATGATATCCTGACCGCAAGTCGATCTTTGAAAACCAACTTGCACCCTTCAGTTGATCGAATAGGTCATCAATCCGCGGGAGAGGATAACGGTTCTTTATTGTCACTTTGTTTAAGCGACGATAATCGACGCACAACCGCAAACTGCCATCAGCCTTTTTCACGAACAAGACTGGTGCACCCCACGGTGACACACTTGGCCGAACAAAACCACACTGCAATAGACCATCGAGCTGAATACGTAGCTCTCGTAACTCAGAAGGGGCCATCCTATATGGAGACATAGAGATGGGAGACGCCCCTGGCTGTAGCTCGATCCCAAACTCGATCTTCCGTCGAGGGGGTAAGGATACAACCTCTTCTGGAAAGACATCAGGGTACTCTTCTACGACCCTAAGAAACGCCAGCTGTTGAACCTCTGAAGAACTCAGCATCATCCCAGCCATCATGGATGATAAGGATGAAACTCGTCTATGACTCATCTGAGGATCTCTCTCACCAACAAACACTACTTCCTCTCCATCTTCATCAAAGAAAACGACCTTCTTCCTGTAGCAATCCACAATAGCCTGCACCGAATACAACCAATCCATGCCGAGGATGACATCATATGGTTGTATTCGTAAACATAGGAAATCTCCCCAAGAGCGGTGCTGCCCCAACACTAGCTCACAGTCTCTACATACTTCAAACAAGCTAGCTCGACCTCCAACTGGCGTAGTCAACGCCAAGGGCACTGGAAGCCTCTCTACCTCAAGTCCCAAAGCGTGGACAAGGGTAGGGGATATAAAGGAGTGTGTCGCTCCGGAATCAAACAAGGCATACACCAAGGTAGAAAACAAGCAAAGGGTACCTCGGACGACGTCTGGCTCGCCTGGAGCTGGCAACGCTAGAGCATGAAGCTGACCACGACCACCTCCACGGCCTCTCTGACCCTGATGACGACCACCACCACGGCCGCGCTCTGCTCTCTGAGGACGGGGAGCGTCATGGGGCTGTCCTCTGCCTGCTCCATCTACCCTCTGGTGATCTAAAGCTGGTGCAACCTGCTGCTGTTGCCTCGGCTGGAACTGCCTCAACGGAGGAACCTGGAGTGGAGCGCCTGGTGCACGATGACTGCTCTGAAAAGTTGGGCACTCCCGCTGCTGATGACCACGTCCACCACAAGAAAAACAAGCGCCTGATCCCTTGGCATAGGTCTGAGAGTTGCTACCTCCGGAGAAATGAGATGGGAAGGGCCGGGACCTACCCCCAGGTGAACGGAAACTCTTCTGTCCTGAAAACCGGGAACCCCTGACCACAGCTCTGCTTCTTGAGGAATCATGACGATTCCCCTCTCGTGATGATCCGGTCCTAGCCAAAGTCCTCTCAACAACCTCTGCCCTCGCCAGCACCTCAAGATATGTCTTCAGCATAAATGGGGTGACCTGACGCTGGATCTCCGGACGCAAAGCCTCCTCGAAATGCCTCGCCCTGGCCTCATCATCTGGTAACAGGTCTGAAGCATATCGTAGAAGGTTCCTGAAACGGATTCCAAACTCCCGAACACTGGAGCTCCCCTGTCGAAGGGTAAGAAGCTCCTGGCGACTGGATGCCTTCGCAGTCGAAGAAAGAAACTCGACTCTAAACCTGTCTCGAAACTCCTCCCATGAGATCGCTGACTCCTCACGATCTCCGAGGAACAAGAACCACCACTGTCTCGCTGCTCCACGCAACATCGTCACAACCAAGGACACCCAGTGTTCCTTCTGAGCACGAATCGAACTGAAGCCTATCTCGACCTCCTCCAACCAGTCTTCTGTGACTGCATCTGAAACGGAGCCCTCGTACTTCTGTAGACTCTGGCGCTGAAACTCTCGGAGTGTCTTCCTCCAAGTGTCATCGTCATCAACCTCTACCCGGCGGCGATCTGCTGGAACAGCCTGCTGAGCACCTTCTGCGCAAACCTGACGGGGACGCCGACCTGGAGCCATACCTGTAAAATAACAATCGTTAGAGCTCCTAAGCCTGGAATATGGAAGACTCAACATTAATTAATTAATTATTTTGTTTTATTAATTTTAGGTTACCTATCCCAAGGTCTACCCATTCAAACACAGGCGCAAGGAATAATGATGCATGATCCTTTCCTAGGTCTCTACCCTGCAACCAGTATCACTTTGTTTAGTAGCCATCGTAAACTTAAAGGTCCGTGCAACAGATCATAGGGGGCCCTGAACGCCTATGTCTCTGCCGGTCTCCAGTGTTTACCCCACTTGCTAAACATGAATGACACCGTTGCCCTACCATCCCATGCATCCTCACCTGTGCCTAACTCCAAACTCCATCCTATCCCTCGACCAGACCTCTGATACCACTCTGTCACGACCCCCTCCCCACAAAGTGTACCCCTCCTGGGCCGGCAATGTGAAAAGGGAGATAATGACCCCCGAGTCCCGCCTCCAGTAGGCCCCGGGTTGGCGACTAGCACCGAGGGTATAATACACACACAAATGGGAGGCATTACCCTCTAAGAGAACACATGCAGAAGAGAGAGATAGAATAGAATCCAACCAACTCCAACTCATAACTGAAATGTAAAAGAAACCCAAGTACATATATGAAATGTCATGCAAAAGTACTACAACTGAAAGGGGAAACTAAAAGTACCCAAAAGAAAGTAAAACGACAGCGACCACAAGCCCGAACAGCTCCTCCTCCAACCGCAAGCTAGTAGTAACCAGCTTGATCTCCAACCTGCTCCAAGTGACCTGAAAAACAGTTTATATGTACATAGGGTGAGTATAACAGTATACTCAGTAGGATCCTCCCCAAGCCTCTCGTGCAAAAGTAAAGAAAGCATGCTAAAGCCCAGTGAACAACAAGTGAAACTAACTCGTCACCTAAACAGGTATACTATGTTCCCAACCTCACCAAGGCTACTCTCACCAAGTAATGCATACAAGAATATAGCATGTAGTAAAGAATATCAAGGGTACCCCGCTACTACTTCCCCACTGGTTTGCCGCTTTGCCCCAACGACATACGTCCTGTGCATCTCTCTCCAAAGGCTTGCCCGTATCAACATGGGTCAAGCTCCACAATCTGCACCACGTGCACCACATAGGCTTGCCCGCAGACACCTGGGCTAAGCTCCACACAATCCTCACAACCAAAAGTAACTAGGTAGTTTCCGGGAGCCACCACAGCTCGAATAACGTGTATCATACGTCGGGTATTATACCTGAAGCCATTACAGCCCATACACCGAGTAAGGATCCTCAAGCCATCACAGCCTATACACGTTACACCTATAGTAGTCCATAAGATACTATATCCAGAATATATGTGTGTGAAATAACCACAAGCCATTACAGCCCTCTACACACATATATGGGTAAAACTAACCACTGTGCCTACCAGCACTAAGATCTACCAAGAGAAGAGAGCGGGGCCAAAGGGGGTAGTCAGCCATTCAACCTCCCATCAGAATGTTGGGGAAAACACCCCCCAGGGCTCAGAATCCCCGGGGTGTCAGTTGCCCTTACCGACAGGGTGGAGTAGCGTATAGAAACACAAAAAGTACAGAGTATATAAGTAACTCACATCCACACTATGGGCATTACCTAGTCTTAGATACAACTGCAGCTAACGTCTCTCAGACTCCAGGCTGCTACTTCTAAGACTAGGTATCCTATAAGCACACAACCAATTGAAGAGCTTTATTAGATTACTCCATTCTTATTTATCAGTTCCACTGTACATTAGTTAATTCTTTAAGCATTAATTAAGATTGAAAAATTCCTCATTTAACTGAAATGGCGTCACTTTCAAAAACAACTGCTCCTTTTTAAGATTCGCATCACCTTTAAATTCCAGCATCTCCATCCCCGTGGATTTTCACCCTTTAATTAAACATTCATTACAGAAATACTTTTCCACATTCCCAGGCATTCTAGAAAAACATACTATGCTTCTAAACACAAAGGAGGCTCAACACGGTGAGTAGATATACTACCCGTCGAGTCTTTGCCGCCTATAGAAAGAGCATAGACCCATCCTCCATCGAGAGGCTAAACACGGAAAGCACGTGGCATACCCCGCGTGTCTTCGCCTCCTTCGGAAAGAGGGCAAGCAAGACCAGCTGCCTTGAGCAGTGGGGAAAAGTAAAGAAGATAAACAATCAAACCAACCACCAACATCAAACCATCACATTCATCTCATACCATCACCCTTGGTGTCCTCCCCGACACCCATATGCATAAACCGATGCATCTCGCCACACTAGGCATCATTCGCTGCCACAACTATAAGGCCTCCATGCCTCCACATATCACAACAACCATCCAGGCTCACATCACAGCACAAGCAGCAGGAAAACAAACATCACAAAATGGGCTCTCGGCCCTTTAACAAACAAGAGGGTAACTCAGAACCCTTTTTGAAATTACCACATAATCTGTTCTCTAAACCATATTGAATTAACAGATTTGTTATTCGTAGGTTCCAAACATGGATACCTAATCAGTAAGCTATCACAATTAAATAACCATGCTTACTTCCCTAATTTGATTATCCTCAAATTAGAACAACTACAACAACGACAACAACCAGATTAATTTACATGCCTCTTTATCTTTAGCCAATTAATCAACAATTAATTCCGGCTTTACGTTCGTTATCAATTTCAATCATGAACGAACAATAAATCAAAGAAAACATAGATATCACTATATCTAGGAAAACATGAGGCAAACCGTTATCACGGTATAAAGCAACAGCATGCGATCAACCAATTCTTTTAATCCGGTTCAAGTATTTAATTAGGTCAATTTCATTGTGATCCAAAGGAATAAATCATGCTAATTCTACGATTGCACATATATAATTAGAGAAGCCATGAATCCCCTACCTCGAAGAGTTCTTGACGTCCTTTATCCACACAGCAGGTCACGATCCTCCCCTCGCGACAACTTATGTGGAAGAATGATCGACACGGCTTGGTTGCATCCAACAGAGCGGGACTGATCCTAGGAGTAAGGGTTGTTTGTGCAACTCCTACGGGAAGTATTGAAAGGTTCTAGTGCCTCTTAATCGAGAACAAAGGGAAAGAACCAGGAAGAATGATATCTCGTCCCTTTTTAAGATTTAACGAGGTGATGGTTTAAGATCCGGTTAATTCTCCATTAAAAACGGATCGCATTAACCCACGCGGTTTGACCACGTAAAACATTCCAAGACTTAGGAATAATTAATATATGATTTATGGCATTTGAAACGGCCTTAAGAGCCCTTAAAATAAGGCTTTAAATATATTTTACGTCAAAGGAAACGTCAAAAGGGGCAAAACTGTAGGAGTCTGGAAACACTGTTCACCCACCGTTACTGTACATGAAACTGATCTGTGAAACTGATCTGTCACACCGATCTGTGAAACTGATCTGTGAAACTGATCTGTCACACCGATCTGTCTCACCGATCTGTCTCACCGATCTGTGAAACTGATCTGTGAAACTGATCTGTCACACCGATCTGTGAAACTGATCTGTGAAACTGATCTGTCACACCGATCTGTCTCACCGATCTGTCTCACCGATCTGTCTCACCGATCTGTCTCACCGATCTGTCTCACCGATCTGTCTCACCGATCTGTCTCACCGATCTGTGAAACTGATCTGTCTCACCGATCTGTGACACTGATCTGTCTCACCGATCTGTGACACTGATCTGTCTCACCGATCTGTGAAACTGATCTGTCTCACCGATCTGTGAAACTGATCTGTCTCACCGATCTGTGAAACTGATCTGTCTCACCGATCTGTGAAACTGATCTGTCTCACCGATCTGTGAAACTGATCTGTCTCACCGATCTGTGAAACTGATCTGTCTCACCGATCTGTGAAACTGATCTGTCTCACCGATCTGTGAAACTGATCTGTCTCACCGATCTGTGAAACTGATCTGTCTCACCGATCTGTGAAACTGATCTGTCTCACCGATCTGTGAAACTGATCTGTCTCACCGATCTGTGAAACTGATCTGTCTCACCGATCTGTGAAACTGATCTGTCTCACCGATCTGTGAAACTGATCTGTCTCACCGATCTGTGAAACTGATCTGTCTCACTGATCTGTTACTGTTCATAAAACTGGAAACACTGTTCATAGAACTAGAAAATTGGCAAAGTGTTGGGGATAAGTCCCCTTGACCTCCCGGAACACCTCCAACACCAACATTTCACAAAGTAATGGACCAGAGAGGTCCGGGCCATTACAACTTGAATCAAATTGAATAAACATATTTTGTTATAAATGGAAACCTGGTATTTATAGGATGTTTACTTTCAAGTACTTCCTTACATATCATTTATCTTATTTTACACTATTTAATTAATATTCATGGACTGTAATGGTTTATAAATCGTCGGTTCCTTCATAATGAGATTATTATCTCACACCCAGCTCCACATTCCATTACACTAGGGTACCTAAGTAGAACATATATATGAAGGACTATGGATATTGCTTGTTGTTCTAGGTTTATACCTGGGAGTTGGGAGAAAAAGGCATAGATAGTTCTTAAGATGCTCCTGGAGATCAGCCATGAGGATTTTCTTTTCTTTAATTATTATATACATCCCAATATCTTTAATCATGTTTTATTTATATTGGTTCATTTATGTATCATCAACTAGACATGAATGCTTTGTATAAACTGGCATTGGACACATTAATTCAGTTGTTATATTATTCTTCCACTACTTTTGCTTCATTTACTTATTACTTCTTCCATTGTCTGTTATTTATATTGATTATATCATTGTGCTACTCGGAGAAGAAGGTATAGTCTCTACACTATAACCTACTAATACACACAGTACTAGTCGAAATCCTCTGACATATGGGGAGACGCGCTTGAGGCCATATAATACACCGGTCTGGTGATTATATTAGATTCTAGTCAGGCTAGCATGTGGATAAATGGTTTAGTTTTTATAAAGATTTATATATATATATATATGTTTTACATGAAGATTATTTCTATAAACTCTAATATTTTTGGATTTTTATCCTCTATTCTACATATTTTTTATTGTAAATGTTAATTTATTTACTGTATTTTCATACAGAAGATACTTTTATTCTATCTGAATAGAATTTTCTTTCAGAGTTTAAAACATTTTCTCAAATTATATTTTGATTATTTCCTACTCAACAGCTTTTAATTTGAGAAATTTCATTTCCAAAATATATTCATTTTTCTTATTTTATAAAGTTATTTCTTAAAAACATCCAGATTCTTTAAAAACTTATATAAAAATATTTCTTCCCTTTTATTATAATAATATTTTTTAATATGGAAATAAAATAGTATCATCAGCATGTAAACTATGTTGGATTCATATTCATCATATACACCATCACTGCTTGTGTTTACTTCTTCATTTTCAAAATATGAAAAAAATTAATGTATTTCCTATAAAAATATTCCCTTTATTTACTACTTCAAGAATATATTTCCTCATCCTATTTAATTGTCATATTACTTCATTTTTTATTTTATATCATCATTTACATTCATCAGATTTTATATAATTTTTAAAAATATTATTATTAAACATTATCTTAAGTTTCCCTTTATCCTATTCAACAAAATATTCCATTTACTTCTTCACTATTGTTTAATCTACAACAATGTGTGCAATTCATCCACATTTAATACAATTTTGTGTAATATTTCATTTATACTAGAATTTTCCAATCATAAAATTTTCTATATTAACGCTATGCGTTTTGGGAATGATTTATCACAATCATTATCTCAATATGAGTCACATGAGCACCTATCATCCACCTAATTTCTATTTAATTTAGTCATTGATTGAAATGAGATATACTCTATTCCTTTTTATAAAAATACATTTTCCTTTCTCATATAATAATTCATGAGACTTTTGTGTATCATATCAAAAAATATATCTTGAATTTTTTCTAAATATGAGATTATTGGGTCAAATATATGTAGAATACCACTAATACATTTTATGACTCATTTTGAATATCCCTATATACACAGATAAAACAAAGTATCTCAATCACCCATGTCAATTAGTTATCTATATTTTAATCTTTAAACATTAAAAATCATCAAATTTTTTCTTCTATAATTTAGATTTTTCTCCATTGATATAATTATTTACCTTATACATATTCTCCATTTTATCCCACATTTATATTGTTTTTTTCACAGAAATATTTTTCATTATTTTTTATACAAAGACTATATTATTATATTTATTCCTTTCCCATTTTCTCAAGATACCCTTTATCTATAAATTTCAACAAATTATCTTTTAAAATTGGTGGATAACCTATAGATATAGAATCAATCACTTATAGTACACATGATAGATATTTTTTTAGAAATTGGTTATTACATTTTTTCATTGAAGTGGAGAGCACTTACAATTTTCATATAACTCTAATTCTCTATTATATAATTTAGATGATTAAAATTTAATGGGAATAATTTTTTTGAAAAATAATCCTGTACGAACTAGATTTCATTATTATAACATTGAAGTGGGGGGGTGGGGTTAACAAGAGGTTACAAAAGTATACCACCTTTAAATGTCTATAATTTATATTAAGAAACTCTTCCTTTCCCATATTAATATATATTGATGGAAAGGATCACACATGTGATTTTGGTAATGTTCGACCTCAGTGTGAGAGCCTTCATATTTCTATGATTGTACGTTGGTATAGAAATCAACGATTAATATCATTTACTAAATAGTCATACCAATTATATCATAATATTTTTGTAGGTATCATCCACTACTCTAAATAGGAATGTATCATCCAATTCCTACAGTTAATTACTAGTAATTGTTTATAAAATAACAAAAATTTATTCAAAATTTTTTCCTTCACTTGTAGAATTAATTAATTACATAAAAATCATTAACATCATGCAAATCATGAAAAGATATCCATTTGAAATAACATTGACTACCTTGATAAATTTTGAATTTCAGATGGATGGAATATCTTCATCATGAATCATTAGGATTATAAATCAATGAACGAGAACATTCACATATGAATATTTCCTCATTCATTCTCCTTTTAAATCATTTAATTTAATATAAATCAGATTAAATTCACTCAAAAAATATATTAATAAAGATGAAACATAGGATGATCTTCTAGAGTTTTTCTCTCCCTTATATATAACATAGTATCGTGATCTCTATTTCTTATAAAATACTTAAAAATAATTTATAATTTATCTACAATAAATATTTCCAATGTTTGTGAAATATATTACAATATTTCCTAACATATTAAAAATCACTCTTTCTCTACCTTTAGATCCTTTAAAAATTAATAACATTTTATTTACATTTCAAATTGATAGACACTGTAATATATATCATCTAAACATATCGTTATCTAATATATATTTTTTATTTTATTTACCATAGATTTACATTCTCTACAAATTTTGTCACATTTGTGTCTATTTCACAAATTCATGTATCATTGAACAACCTGATATCACCTACCATGAGAATGTGACTCATCATTTTTCAATAGAAAAAACTCTATATAAAAACACCAAAAAATGGTGTAGTATCTAGATTCATCTTATTTTGGGTCCATGATATTCTACATTATGTGTGAATTCAATATGGTTACTCAAACATCTATTTTTAACTTTTCATTCTCCAAATAGAAAAACTTTTTCTTGAAATTTCCATCCCTGAGGTGTGGTTTCTATTATTATATTATTTCACCTAACCATTGTCTTCCACTCTAGTATGGATATACTTAGCATCCCATTTCACTATAAAATAACTATTTTCATTGAAACCACTAGCATTTACATCAGATAATTCATCATGAATATAAAATAGAATATTGATCTACTTGAATAATCACGATTCCTTGAATCCATGAAGAATAGTTAATGAGCATCATCTAATTTAGTATTTTTGTTAGAAAAATAAATAATGATATTCGAAAAAATCACTATACAGAGGTCCCTATAAAAACACATCAAAATCCAAGAGCTAGTGTCTACTTTATTACATTAGCATGATATACAATATATCATATCACCAAAGATCAATTATTTTAGTTTTCCTGAAAAAATGTTGACATGAATGACTCCCAAATTAAATCGGAAATGTAAAATACATAGGATAAGAGAAATTATCACATTCATAATATTATTCAAATTATCCGTCTTCATATATTAGGGAAAAGAGAATATATAAGTGGTGACCATATATTCTTAGTAATGGTTTTCCATAATAGAGACTATTATGAGTAAATAAGGAATAATCAATATGGATATTAAATAAAAGAAAACAATTTTGATCAAACTAATAACCCAAGAAATAAATGAATCCATGTGTAATATCAATTTGATAATCTCATGGATGATGATAATGAGAATCTAAATAATGGAAATCATTATTTTTGGATTCCATAATCTCATAGATAATGACATATTTAGTAAAAAAGTGTTTTTCTAAGATATTTTAATTGATGGATATGTATACCCAAAAACACAAATTTAATAGGTCCAGCAAACTAATTTTTCACATGGGACCTATGAATGTATCACGGGGCTATATATTATAGGACCCACCCATCACATTGTGTCCAATAAAATCCATGTATATTTAGTAATCAATTTAGTTAAAAAATATCCATATTGAGTAATGGATATAAAATATCAATATTAATTCTTTCAATAAAAATAATCATAATAAAACACCATATGTAGAAAATATATAATACTTAGACAACAATAATATCCATGATACAATGAATATGGATATTTAAGGAACATTTAATTTCCAATGATCACATAGAATTTAATATTTCTAGAGAAATATAATAACCACAAAATTAATAAGATATAAAATATTACCATCACTTAATTATAAATATATGTTATATAATAAATTTATATCATTAATAGAATAAAATAAAATGGAATAAAATCATTAAAATATTTTTTCATTAAATAATTTTAAATGTAAAAACATTTAAAAATTATAGAATAAGCTAAATATGATAAAAAAATTATCGATGTGGAAAATTCTCTTCATTATGAATTTTTTAAAAGAAAACATTATTTTCTAATTTTTTCTAATGAATGTAAATAATGACCCTTTTATGAAAAAATCAATGATTTATTTCAAAACATTTTAAAATTAAATGATAGCATAAAATTTCATCATCTAATCATTTTAATAAATAAAAAACACTATCATAGAATAGTTTTTGAACAATATGGGAAAGGAAGAAAAATATACCCTAACAAAAGGATAAATAAGATCATTTTTTATTTAAAACTGTATATTCTTGATTTAAGTTCCAAAGAGAGAGATATTTTTAAGAAAACCTGATCAATACTTACATAACATGATGGTTATAATTTATATAGAGTTTATGAATTAAATATAATAAAGACCATTAAATGAAAAATATAATAAATCTCATAAAATGAGATTTTAAAATAAATTATTGCATCTATATTATCTTTTAAATTGTAACCCCTTGAAAGATTAACTATAATTGATACCATAATCATCATCGATGAACATATATTATTGATAAATATATTAATGAGTTGTTATATAAAACATAGAAATATAAATAGGTTCACGATACCAAATATATCTCAGAGGAGTAAAAATTAGGATGAAACCCCTTCCATCAAGTTAATATTACTTCAAAAGTGATCTAATGTTATGCTTAATGTTTTTTAATTTACTAAATATATATACATAAGTAATTTATTTATTTATAATATCAAATTTGACATATCTATACTATTACATCACCTATTTATTATTAATCTCTTATTAGAACCTTCATTCTTGGGTGTTAATTGTGTTGTTTTACATGAGATATTTGGTTCAATAGTTCTGATAATTTAATATTTATATAATTTTAATGATTATATAAATAACCTATATATTAATTATTTATATTTATATACATATACTTTATAAAAACAAAATTTAACATCATTGTTCATGGAGAGGGTATTCTCTCGCTATGCAGGAATGATGTTTTCACAGTTTGATGGATGCAATGAAAGGATTATATATAATAATTAACCAAAATAGATTCATTATAATATCATATATATCAAATATATCATATATATTAATGAAATATTTCTCTTTACTATATCTGAAAATCATTAATAAATAATGAATGACATCACATCATGGTCGTGGCTGTCCACACGCATGCATGAGCAATGTTATCATTTTCCAATGGATGGGAATGTAAGAAGATAGATATGATATTATAATTTTAAAATCCTAATTATTTAATAAATATCATATATATATTTATATGTTTTATATTTATAATCATCCAAATATTTTTTTGGATGAAAAATGAATTACACCACAATATGGAGATGGTAAACTGTAACTACACATGAATGATGTATTTTTATTTCATAGGATAGAGAAGAGAATGTAATGGTTTTCATAAATTCCTCATAAAATTCGGGAATATTTATGATTCTGGTTTAATTATTTTATATTGGATTCAAAATATTTATAAGTAATATAAGTGGAATGAAATTTGAAAGAGTTAATAGAGAGGATTATTGCTTTGCTAGTAGAATACCTTTAGATACCTTCTTATAAAAACATTGAATGGTGTTTTTAGATGAAAAATAAATATATCTCATGTATAGACAATTTTAGAAGATATTTGGGTAGTTTTATGTCAATATAGAATGATCAATGTATTGTAATGAAAAGAGACAAGTGGTGTCCTTTTATAAGAGAGGATAGGAGAACTCTTGTATTTTTTCAATGTATGTGAATTTAATAAAGTCACTTTCATGTCTATGTTGTTCAATAATTACATTAATTATATTACAAATAGTATATGGTCTTAATAAAATTATCCAAATTAATTTTTTATAGAAATAGTCATCTTTCTAATATTTATCTTTTTAATTAACACCATTGTAATAAAATTTTAACATTTACTCTTGTGGCAATTATTTCTATATTATAAGGCTATAATTGTAATTATATAGTGAAAAATGGATTATAAATGGAAGGATATGGAATTTTAATTCTTATATTATCCACCATTTACTAGTTCATAAATTTTATGATTTCTAAATATTTTTGATAAAATGTTTTTTATATAAAATATAAATAATTTCATTTTTTGAACTATTCATTCAAAGGAGAACTTATCACCAATATTAAACTCCAGAACTCAATTACTAGTGTTAGAATTACTTTTATAATATTTGAGTAGTAATTACATTATTTTGAATTTATCTAAACTTCTATTGCATTTCCTCAACTAGATCAGACCTCAGTTACATTATTTCCTACAACGTAATTCTAAGAGGTTAGAGTTATATACTTACTTCCATAGAGGGATTCGTAATGAGTTATTTGATTTATTTATTGAAAACAATTGTTGCAAAAAATAATACTAAATAATGTGTTGATCCCAACCACCATTCAATGAAAATAAATTTTATTTTTTTTTCAATCACTTACGGGAAAAAAGTGAGAAACTAAACATGAATTGAAGACATCATGACATCAAGACATAAAAATGAAAAAAATTCCAACTGACCAAAAATAAAGATCGTGGAAAACACTAAAAAAAAGAGATAAAATCCTTCCAAAAATAATAAAATTAATTCCAGTTTCAATTGTATCCTCGCAGCAATACTTTCTGTCCCGTCCCAAAGAGAATGAGCATAGTACCGACGACCATAGCCATCGAAATCAAATGTAAAATCTATTAACATGTATTTAGGTGATTGAAGAGTCCTCTCATATTTACCAACTTCCTATGGATGATAAAAAATTACTAAATCTTAACAATTTAAGCATATACTGATAATATATTATCATTAAAATAGAGGTAAACCTCTAATCCCAATTAGATATAATTAATATTTTTGTTTATTGAAATATCACAAATTCATTGATTTATAATTTATTAATCTTTTAAAGAAATAAATTTTTTCTAATACTTATAAAATCTATTGATTTTGTAAGGATATTGACTATAACCGAAATATAATTTTTCCATTTATCTGTTTCGGTGATTCTAATGGTGAAATACATAGTGATGATTTCCCATTTCCATTCTAGTATAGATTATTATTGTAACATCCCCTTAGACTTCATTATCTTTTCCATTACATTCAAACACATTAGGGATCAAGATATGTACTCTGTAGTATCTCTATACATTTTTTCCCACTAGTAAAACAATTTAAAATATCTATACATCATTGTACATCTAGTATAAATTGTGAATAATGAATAATTAAATTCATCCAATATATCATTCATCACCTATGATATTTATGGAACAAATTCATTGTTCTTGAATTTTATAATTCAAAAAATTATCATGCTTGAACTCTAGAACATTCTTTGCCACCTTAAGTAATTCATCAACTACATTTTTCACATTCTTAATCATCTCATATATGGATGGTTGGACATTCATCTAATAAATATAAGATCTATCCCCTTTCCCCATGATTTCAGGTCCCACTTCTACAAATACTTAAAATATCAGATCTCCTTTAGTCTTCATCATGGAAATACTTTCATGATATTTTTATGAAGAACATAGTCCACGTTATTCTCCATACCATTTTGGAAATGTATTTTTCATTCATAATAAATGATTATATCTAATGGTCTCCCCCAATGTATATAAAACTATTTTATGTTAATATTTTATTCAATATTTGATGATCTGTATACATGTCACTCCTTTTACTATTAAAATTATTCCACCATATCATTAATCAAAAAACTATTGACAGAAGCTCCAAAATATGAGTAACATAATTCAACTAATGAATTTTCAATTGTAGGGTTTCAAAAATTTATGACCATATAATTTTTCATATGGAATCATTCCAGTCCCTTCATTTAGTAATCACTTTATACCAAATAATATCCACTAGAAGGTAGTATAAGCATAGGAACACTGAAAAATATTATCTTTAGTTCTTTTAAATTCCCCTAATAATCTTCTTTAAAAAAGAAAATAGTCCCCTTCTGAGTCAATAGAGTTATTGTTTTATATATTTTTGAGACATATCTCACAAAACCTCAGAATTATCTATCAAACCCAAGAAAAATTTGGATCTCATTTATTGTGGTTGGTCGAAGACATTTTTATACAGCACCTATAATTAATGAATACATTCATATACCTTCACATGAGCCTATATAACATAATAAAGAATATTATTATGGGGAAAATTCACACTTGTTAAATTTTTCATTTACATTCTATGACCTATGATAAAAAATTATAATCTGTAAATGCTATTCAAGATCATCCATGGTGTTAAAATTTATATGAAAAATCTCTAAAATGACTACTAAACACTAATCAGGGTATTCTCTAAAGACTATATTCCTAAATCCATGAATATAAAAGGAATATTTATATGACCAAATGATGATGCAAAAAATTCAAAATGAAACTATCTCATATGGATGGAATTCATTGGTATATCATCCTTATTGACGCTTGGATGATAATATCTAGATCAAAGTACCATATTGGAAAATATTTTCCTACTCAAAATTGATAAAATAGATCATAAATACATAAGAGATGATACTTATTATAAATAGTGATTTTTTTAAGTTCCTAACCATCAATTCAAATGTGAACTAACCAACCTTTCATCCAAATAAATGAATATGGTCACCCCATGGTGAAGCATTAGGTCAAATGAGTCACTTAACTAGATTTTCCTAGAGTTTCATCTTCAATTCATACAACTCAATCAAGGCCATTCTATATTGAGTACTTTAAATAATATTTTCACTATGTATGAATTCTATTTCAAAACATCACTTCAAGATTAGTGGGATGACTGAAAAATCCTTTTGATGGGGAATCAAAAAAATATAATAAAATATGAATATCATTAAGGATTATTTTCACTCTAGACATATGAGATAAATATCCACTCTGAATAAGTAAAAAAAACACAAATTATGGATGTTATTTATATTTGGATTTAAAGTACATATTTTCACCAAATTTATTTCATATGTTGACTCAAAATATCAAATATAACTTCAGTTATTTGAAAGTTAATATAGGATATAATCTGTGAGAAATAATATATCTCTCAAACTACATTAAATTCTATAATAAAATGAATAACATGATTTTTTGGAATCATATTATCAGAGAGGATCTCTAGTCTATGGATTTCATCATTATACAAATATGATTTTTCACAACCAACTAAACATCTAATCATTTTCGTGATGATATGATAACCATACAAAAATATTAATACATAAAAGAGTGGGTATAACATGAATCATATAAAACATTTATATTTATATAGTATAATATAAGGGTACCTTTATCTGCATCACTTTGAAATTCCACAACAGTTGTAGTAATTCCAAATGTCTAGCATTTTCCCATTGGATTATTGTTTTTATGCTCCATTCTATCCTGAGGAACTGTATTGTGTAATTCAGCATATCTTATAAGTATAGTCCCTAGAAAACGATTCTTTTATTATTTATAATATATTCATTATCCAGATGATATTTATCTCAACACTTATAATAGATTACATTCCTTCCAATCAATTTAAAAGATGTTTCTTTTCAATTTTTTTACATGATCGCAATTGTTTTAATCCATTGTTGTTCTTTTATGTATTCCATTTTAGGTGGTTCATAGCCGACCTATTATTATCAAGATTTAAATAATATATATAGGTTATTTAAAACTCTATCTATGCCTTAATGGTTCAAGATACAATATCATAATATAATTAGAAAATTTGATATACTAATTCCCTTTACATGCTTGGATTAAGCTCGTCAATGGAATAATAAATATACCATTGTCGATTATTTATGTATTCTAAAGAATTCATGGATAATATTATAAATTTATATTCATACTCTACCACATATTCCTTTTTATTTTGATTTAAGGTGAGGAAATTTCTCACAATTATAACCCGTTATACATAATAGAAATATTTCTAAAATAATATCACATTAAAACTAACCCATTTTATTATTTCTATTTCTTCCGCCTCATCAGTCTTATGTATAAATGGACTCCATTGATTCATATCTCCTCACAAAAAATACACAATTATATTAACTTTATATCTTTAATTACATCACAAAGATAGAATTATGTCATTAAGATTCTGAACCCATTGTTCTGCTTCCAATGGATTAGTGGTTATTTTAAAATAGAGAGGATTATATCAAATGAAATGACCCAACATTGGGGAATAATGTTGGGGAACAATAGTGAAATCCAAATAGGCAATGTTATTCATCATAAATATCGTGATCTACATTAATATGTCCACGATATTTTCAGTTCCAACACCACCAATAATTGATTTCTTAATATGGAAATCCCATCATTATCTAGAGGAGTTGATTTCCATTATCATATTGGGAACCATCACTAAATTATAAATCACAGTATGTTAGATTATAATACTCATAAATATTTATCTATAAGTAAATCTATATAATGGTTCTGTTTTTTAAATACTATATGTAATTTTCATAATTATCTTATTATGTATGTTTATTTAAAATCTTATTCAAATGTTTTTTACTAAACTGTCTCTGATACAAACTATAGAAACCTGAATTCCAATAAACCAAAGTTTGTATCTACTTTATTATAATGTAATAATATATAATGGAACACATCACCAAGAATCTATCCATTTAGTTTTATTAACGAACAAGATAAAAAAATTATTCTCATATTACATTGGAAATATAAATTAGATAGCACAAGAAACATTATGAAGTCCTTGATATTATTTATATTATCCTAGATAAAATAATAGGCGAAGGAAATAATAAAGGGTAAACTATTATTCTAATTAATTGGTGAGTACAGTTTCATCAATCATGATTAAATAAGTTATAATCAACATAGAATTGTAAATAACAAAAAAAATATTTTTTAGTCTACAAATTGAAAACGAAATGCATCCATATATAATATCAATTCAATAAACACCCATATGGAAAAAATATAAATAATGGAAATGAATAATGTTAGATGTCATAATATTAGATATCAAGAAATATTTACCATTAAATCCTTTGTCCATGAATGTTTAATCGATGTGTAGTTATACCCAAAATACCCATTAAATAATTCTAACCAACTTATTTGACACATCAAACATATTGATGCATATATTGATTATATAATTTTGTTCCCACACATCAATTTATGTCAAATTAATTACTCATACATTGAAAGAAAAATAAAATTTATAAACAATATACCATATCCACAATTATATATATTTCAGAAAGGATAGAGAATATCAATATTTCTGTGGTAAATCAAATGAAATTCATAATAAAACACCATATATAGAATTGGGTTACATTCTATCTAATAATAATATCCATGATAAAAAGAGTATAAATATATAATAGAAATTTAAATTCCAACAATCACATGACATTGACTATTTTTAGAGAAGTTAAATGAATAGAAAATTTGAAATAGTTAAAATTGGACCATCACTTCATCAGAAATATGGGTTTTGTAATAAATTTATATCTTTTGGAGAATAAATTAATGTAGAACCAAAACACTAAAATAATTTTATATTATATATTTTTATTTATATAACCATGGTAAACTTTTATAAGTAGCTGAATATCATACAAGAAAACTACATACCCTTACCGAGGTAATCATACACCTTGGTGGTTTTTTAGAGAGAGGATTATTCCATGGTTAGCACAAAATTTTTAAACCATGTGGGATGACATAGTTTCATGTCATTCTTGGATAGTAAGGGTAGCACAGTTGCTGCATGGTTTGTTAAATCATGCAGGAATGCTATGCATACCATATTGGACTTTGAATATTTGATTTCTCCATTTTCACATTCCCATTTTTTACTCCAAACACCCATTTATCTAACCCTTCAGGATTATTCACCCTATATGCCTCCCCCATCGCTCTTATACCCATGGATCTATATTTTATTGGTGGATTATGTGTGGTTTCTCCATGATTTCTCATGTAAGTCCCCTCCTCTCTTACTTTCTCTCTCATTTCATGGATTATTCTTACTATCTCTCGGGATTTATTTTCTCCATAGGGTAAGGTATTTTCCTAGGGTTATATCTTTATTATAAGGGTGTAATCGTGATTTTTAAGGAACAATATTTCTTTTAGAGGGTTTGATTAAGGTGAGGTTGATGTTTTGTTTCGTTTTCCAGATGTTTATTCACTCTAGGTATTTTAGTTATATAAATATACATTATTTTAATAATTTTATATTATTTCTTGATTTGATAAATATGTTCAAAGATTTATGTGTCTGGTGTGAATGGATTTTTTGAAGGGTTTTGATATGAATATGTCATGACAATGATTTTTCTAGAATAAATTGTGTGTATTTCAAGTATGAACACTTATTTTGAATTTCTGTGTTATATATATATTATTCAACATGTTTAATTAACCGTGAATGTGGTTTGAAACATGTTTTATAATGTTTCGGTGTGAGTTTGTATTAAAAAGAGATTTTGGTTTTGAAATTGGTGATTTATCAAGCATGGTTATATTGTTTGGAATATTTTTAAATAAAGGTGATTTGGAATATGAAATTTGAAATGGTGATTGATTAGAAAGGGAAACATGGGTAACTGATTTGGAAGATCAAGAAAATTATTCTATTTGATTCAGAAGTGTATTTTAGGGGATTATTCATGATGGATTTACTATTAGACCAAAAACTAAATATTTATGATGATTGGAGCCCATTTGGCCTATGAGATGTTCTCTCCTAATGGATTGTGCATGATAATGTTGTTGTTCTTGGTTTCAATTCCACTTTTCACAAAGATATGATGTACCTAGTATCCCAATACTAACTAGTTCCTATAGGGTCATCCCATGACATAGTTCTCTATGGAGAAATCATAATTACCATCAGGATACTGTATACTTTGTTAGCTATTTCATTTCAAATCATGTTTTCCATGAAAATTATTTCTATAAAAGTTGTTTCTAGTTTTATTTTTAAAATATGTATATTTATTTTTCTTATAATTTTTATAGCATGGAATATAATTGTTGTGTGGAATCTTACTGAGCATTAGCTTACACCATATATATACCTTGGGGTTTATGTTGAAGTGGTTGTGTTCGACATACATAAATTAAAGATGTTTGGAGATGGTGGTTTGAGATTCCATTGGTTTCTTCATATAGGTTTTTTGGTGGTGGATTGAGGATGATTATACTATTATTTTTTGCTGATTATTAAGATAGTGCATCTCTCCATTTTTTGTTTTTTCCTATATTGGTTTTGTTTACATGTAATAAACATGATTCTGAAAAATTTATATGCCTTGTTTGGATATAATTATTCATTTTTTATTTATTTATTATTATTGGATGATTATGATTATCTATGTGTGAATAATAGCTCCCATGTTCCATTGCTGATACCCATGAAATTATTGAATGAATGTTGGGATTATAAAGATCATTCGTATCATGCAACATACTGGTTCGGGTGTCTAGTTTGATGGAACTCCAACTTGGATTATGAAACAAAATTGTAGCAGTGTAGGTCACTCTATTTTGGGTCATGTCATTTGGGATGAGTCTAGATATATTGGAGCAAAGGCATGTAGGACGTGATGTTCTATTTGCGAGTAGGGTTCTTAGATCTCACACCTCGTGATAGAACTCGGGTCATAATGGAATATTGGTATTTTGTTTGACTTCTCCTCTCAGATAGACATGTAGGTTGTATATTGTATATAGAATCTATGTGGGGGTGAAGTGTATTTTTCATCATGTTATTGATATGAGTTTGAGTTGTTTGGATTTTTGGTATATTGGTATTTGTTTAAAATTATGAAAATTCTTTAAAAGGTCGTATTTATGGTTTTTTTCCTATGGTCATTTCTTTTTGTAGAAAAATAACTCCCCAGAGAATTCTTGTACAGCCACATGAAGTGGCCAGAGAGGGTTACCCCTCAAAAATTGATCAGAGACATGTGGAATCTATGTTCTGATTTTTTTGATTATTTGGATAGGGATAGTGTCCTTGTCATGCTCCGATTAGAGAATAAAAATAATATACTATGATGGAAACATCTCTTTAGTTTCATAAGTAAAAACCTTTTTATATTTTAGGTATCACTGAAACTTATAAAGAATAATAGTTCAGAGGGAATATAGAATGGAGGATTGAATTTAATGATACTCCTAAGGGATTCTGAGTCAAATGCGTTTCGTTCTTTAAAAAGGACTCATTGAGTTGTGGTGGGGCATAGTCACCCAAACTGGGAAGAATGAGAAAATCAATAGGAAAGAAATCATGTCTCTTTTCAATGAACAATACTATCCTATGGTCTTAGCATACACTATATCCCATGTGTATATGGACTTGGGTCAAGGGGAAAATCCTATGATGGAGTACGCCAACCACATTGCTAAGATAATTTGGTACTCACCCGAAATTGGTTTCAATGGGTAAATGAAGTCTCATATGTTCTAAAGGGGTTTCCATCAAGTGATCTATTCTCATGTATTTTTTATTAATCATAATACCTATATTGGAGTGGTTGACCAAGATTATATGGTTGATATTGATCGCAAGGCCAAGTATGGTTCTTTTAAGGCTATGCCAGCAATTGGGAGTGGAATTTCATTAGTGAAAAAGTGGAAGAGGGATGGGTAGTATAAAAAGGGAGGTGGTAGTTCAGGCCATCCTTCCCGTCAGTCTACATTTTTGGCTTCTGATGCTGGGTATGTTGCGTGACATCAATTTGGTAATATAGGACACATATGAATAACATGTAAATCTCCCCAAAAACTATCCCATCATTGTAAATATATTGGGCACATGTAATGTATTTGGAGAGTGTCACTCCAATATTAGATGGGTGTAGGATTTGTTTCTTCCCGAGGGATGTCAGATCAGTTAGAGACATCCATGACTGTGGGATCTCAATTCAATGGTTGTGGAGGTAGGATCAGATCCTCTTATAGTCATATTCAGTTCAAGGATGAGTTCCAGTTTAATGTATGTGCTCATAATTAGGAAGAGTCAAGGAACCTCCATTTTCTAGACCAAGAACCATAGGAACAATGTTTAGGGCCATCGACAGTTTGAGTATTTTTATGATTCAATCATCGGTAAATTATATATATTTTAATGGTGATTTTATTTAATTTATATATACTCATATTTTGAATATGTTGAAATTATTACCTGAAATCATGTCATATGAGATTGAGTTGGTGACGCCTCACGGTATGAAGTGAGAGCAGGGACTCAGGTGTCTGTCATGTGCACTCACCATGTTATGGGTCTAGATGGAATGGGATTTCTTGGTCATAGATATGGTCCAATTTGATTTAATCCATAACATGGATTGTATGGTACTCTTCGAAGTGAATATTTATTTTTATAGACATCAGGTCATATTCATTGAACCTAATGGGAGCACCCCGGGTTTTTCGTGGAGAATGGGGTCCCCTGTAAGGTCATGTGGGACCTTTACACTAGTAATTGGGAAATCCCATTTTTCAATTGTTATCTCTTATTCAAGAGGATGATGTTGGTTCTCCTTAGGGTGGGTTACCTTCTATGGTAGATTAATTCCCAATGGTTTTCCTAATTTTTTTTGGTTTTCCTCTAGATAAATATGTGGAGTTATCAATTGATTTGTCATCGGGAACACAACTGACATATCTTCACTCATATCATATGTCCCACATCGTGTTGATAGAATTAAAGAAATTGTTGGAAGAATTTGAATCCAAAGGATTCATTCACCCAAGTGTCTCTCCTTGGGCCTCCCAAGTCATTTTTGTGAAGAAGGATGAAGGATCTCTCTGTTTGTGTATTGAAAACAATATGTTAAATAAGGTAATGATTAAGAACAAGTATAATTTTCCCCAAGATGATTACTTTCTCAATCTGTTAAAAATTAAAATGTGGTTTTCAAAGATATATTTGTTTTTTGGTTACCAACATGTTTGGTTAAAGAGACGGTTGTCTTCAAAATGTCTTTCTGAAGTAGGTACAACCATTTTGAGTACATGGTCATGCCTTTTGGGTTGACAAATACTCCATTAATTTTCATGGTTCTCATGAATAGATTGTTTCACTAATATCTAAATTCCATTATTGTATTCATGGAAAATATCCCAGTTTATTCTAAATCTAAGGAGGAGCATGAGAATCATTTGTAGTATATTAATATTTATGTTATTATTATAGAATTTGGATTATTTTTTATTAAAATTATTTATTTATTTTCATTTATATATTTTATTTATTTTTTAGTTTAGTTAATCTGTTTTATATTAATAATATTAATTTACCTTGAAATTAAAATATATATTTATATAATTCAAATCAGTATTTTTTATGTTATTATTATTATTATTAATATTAATATTATTAGTTTTTATTATTAACATTTTACTCTTTTTAGATAATTTAAAAATTAATTTTTAATTATTGGTTTTTATTTTTGAAATTGTTTTTTTTCTATGTTTATTTTGGTTTCCCCTATCCCTCTTATATTGTCTCCACCCTAAACTAACCTTAACCAATTCCTGGCCACATATTCCCCTTGCTTACTATATTCCCCTCCCGTCACCCTACATCCCTCTCGGTATCTCCCCTTGCTCTATCGCCCCACTATTCCCCCTACTACCATTACCCCACCCCTCCCCTCTAACGCATGCTCTCCCCCACCAACTACTCTCCCCCTCCCCTATCATGCATGATCTCCCAACTCTTCATTCCCACCCCATTCCTCCACCCCTCACCACCCATACCCAACCACCCTTCCCCATCTCCCCCTTTATCCCACCTCCTCCCTCCTACAAGACACCATCTCGCCTCCTATAGTGCACCATCCCATCACCATGAGTAGCCACACCATAGATCCGCATCACCATCCTAATTCATGTTTCCATCGCTAGATTTTCCTTCTCATCATGCCACACTAGGATACAATCATCCTATGCTACATTATAAAATCTCTCTCTTCTTGGTGGGTAGTTGTTGTGTGATACAATCACATGTAGAGGTTGAGATGTTTAATTCAGAGTTTTATGAACAACAACTCCATTGAACAGTGAGAGTACACACGAACACAATTATTATTTTTGGTAATGAAATTCTATTTTACATGAAATATAATGTTATTACTGTGTTTATTTGTTCATTATTAATGTTTGGGTAATTTTATTATTGTTAGGATGTTCCTCGTGTAATCAAAGATACTTCTCATTCTTTATGATGTTTTTATTTTGTAGTTAATTTCTAGTTGAATTTATTATAATTTAATTTTTATCTATATGAATTATTTTAACATATAATTAATTTCTAAAATTAAAACTGGACATTTTAATAATATGTTTATTCGGTGGTCCGAGAAGGTAATCTATATTGACCGATTGTAGTTAAAATTGGTGTTACAACTTGGTGAGAAACATGCTTTGTCATTTTGTCGTTTATATTAGAAAATGAATGAGTCAGTTAATTTTTTTATAACACCATTGAATGGGAACTAAAATAATTTAGGATATTTAAAAGGAGAATCTAAAAAAATCTAATATTTTGGGAACATATGATAATTAGTTAGAATAAATATTTAATCACTAATAATAATGTTTTTCATGGTTGCGTAGTAGGTTTTTCACAACATCTGCATCCCATGTATATTTTTTTGACTCGGAATTCATGATCATTCTTAATTTCACTTTAATTTATTTCTCCTTCATTCTAATTTTTTAGTTTAATTAAAATAATAAATAATATGAATTTTCATAACTTTTTTTCGTATAAACATTGTCCAACAAGATAATTTTAGTCAACAAGATTATGTGCTCTATATGGTTCAACCCTTCTCACCATTTTTATATTACCCATATATTTAAAATAAATTTCTAATTGTATGTGCTGCAACACATGTGCAGCCACTCATTTTGTGAAGCTAGATTGTTTTCCTCTAAAGATGGTTATGAATTATTAGCTGATAGTTTAAAAATATCTCACAGAATTTCTACTAGATATCAAATCATAGGATTATATGATAAATATTAACACATAAGATAAAATTATATACAATTATATGATGTTAAATATAAATAATTTTAGAAATGTTTTTTCATATTTTCCTTCTCATTAGATTTGTGGTAGCTTCAGTGGAACAAAAACAATAATGAATAAGAGGAATGATAATTGAAGGAGTTTTGTAGGTAGTTATTGGTAAAATTACTCCTATGCAATATCATCTGAAGATTGTGGTGTGACTGTGAATTTCTTTATCTGCATTGTATAATAACAAATCTATCATACTTGTTCCGTGCTTATTATTTTTCAAAATACTTGTTTCCACCATTTCCATTTGTATTAGTTATTCCATGATATGATTATTCCTCATTATGTTCATGGATTTTAATCTACTATGGGCATTAAGGCACAATTGTATGCTAAATATTCCACACAAATATAGGCACGAGCATCATGAGTAAAATAACATAACGTAATGGATGATTTTATGGTGGAGGGTGATACATGTCCAATGGAGATGAGAGGTAGGATTTTCAGTGAATGTTTTATAACAACATGTACATTTCATAAGGGTGCCTCACACTCATTTATACCATATTATTTTATTGAACTTTTGAAATATTAATTAGATCTTATTTCAATTTTTATATAGCTTGTGACACATCTTAGAAAATATTACATAGTGGGGGTTTCATTGTACATCATGTTATATATCAATATTTGATGTATAGTTGGTATTGGATTTCTTGATTCTAAATCAGGATCTATTTGAAATTATCCTGAGGCTGGATTGGATAGTTTTATACTATGATGAGATTTACTATTACCACAATCATTTGTCATTCATTTATACTAACAAGATCTCATAGTTGTTTCAGGGAGAGTGGGATATGAGGTTTGTTCATAGAGGGCCTCCCAACCTAGAGGTCATGGTTTTTTGTCATTAAATCTGAGCCTAATGAAATTCCATCTATTTAAAATCTTCATATGCTTTCCAAAGACATTCTTAATGACTTCCAATATAACTTCTCTAATATTATTTTATAGAGGTAGATAAATGTTATGATTGATTTGGTCTCGGATAAATAATCTATCTCAGTAAAGTTTTATCTTTTGATGCCTACTGAATTGAAAGATCTCAAAAAAATGAATTTTTTTATAGAGAAATGTTTCTTCCCCTAGTGTTTCTCCATTGGAATCCCTAAAACTATTTTCTAATAATTTTTATGATTATATTTTTTTCATGTAATATTAAATTAGAAATTGGGTTACTGTAATGAATAAGTACAACATTCCACATGTGGATGAATTTTTGGATCAGCTAAAGGGAGCGAATCATTTTTCAAAAATTAATCTTTTTTCTGATTGTCATCTGTACTATGTTTGGAAGTCTGATATTCCGATGTTCATTTTTAGTAGAATGTATGACAATTATAATTATATGGTGATGAAACATGGTTTACCTAATGATCCTATAGTATTTTTATTTTATGAATAAGTATATTGAAAACTTTGTCATTTTTTTCATTGGTGATATCTTAGATTATCTTAGATCCAAGAGTATGCATGAGCACCACAAAAATATATATTTTTTAAGTATTGAGGATCATTGAATTTATGTAAATATTTCGAAATGAAATTTCAAGACCTATGAATTTAATTTATTATGGTATGTGAATCCATATCATGGATTTTTTGTTGGTCCTTGGAAGGATAAGAGTGTCTTATCGTAGGAATATCCATAGAACCTCTTCAATATATAGATCACCCAAGGTATTGATGGAGACTATAATTGATTCCTAATTTATTGATTATATTATCGTCATATATGATTTATCTTACCATGAATGGGGTAAAAATAAACATGGCATCTAAAATTTAAGACTTCATTTGATGAGTTGACATGACATCTAACATCAACTCATTTTCTATTCATACATGATCATGGTAAATATCATATGGTATACTATGTTTATTTTGGTGATGGTAAAAGTCATGATATTATGAATTATAATCACATTTTCTCCAATGGATCATGTTATTTTTGAGATCATTAATATAATTAACCCACTAATGATTCGGAGCATGTCATAGTTAAAGATGCAATTATTGTTTGTTGGTATTATCTTTTTAGTGTGAGGTTCTTTGTCATTTTTTATAACAAAAGAATATGTTATATATTTACTAATAAGGACTTGAATATAGTAAATAGGTATTAATTTGAATAACTCCATATGTTTTAATTCAACATCACCAACACCATCTGGAAGAGGAATTTCTTACGGATACTCTTACTACAAAATTTCCTAGACATGCTTCTATTGAATTGAATGATGCATGAAACTCAATGGGATAATTATCTAAGATACTTTTTGATTCTCATGAGGATTATCCATGTATGTTTTTTACCAGTGTATTGTTATTATTATCGCTCATTTAATCTATTCTGAAAATACAATTATAGGATGATGTGTTTAATTTAATGAGGGAAACCATAAATGGTGGGAAGGCCATTTCTAGTTGGTCTCTCCCTTATGATGGAATTCTTAATTTTGAGGTTAGGTTTTCAATACCAATATATATGAGGTATTAATAATTTCATGATTTGAATTGTTCTTCATGGGTAGTATACCCAGGTGATATGAACTTATAATAAGACACAATATGGTGTTTCTAGTTGTTGGGTTTGAAGCTCGACCATTCTGATAATTGTTTCCCATTTTTAGACCTTCTAATGGATAACGGTAGAGCACCTGATGCTTTCTAGTATACTCCAGCTTCTTTTGGTGCAATATTTGAAGTGGGATGAGGTGTCTATGGAATTTTTTGTTGGACTTCCATGGACACCCTATTGATGGAATTCGATATGAGTAGTATTTGATCAGTTAAGGAAGACATCACATTTCATTTCAATTAGTGATACAATTAAATTTGAGTATCTATGTAAGATATACTTGTCGTAGATCAAGTGTTTATTTGGGATTCCCTCTATATTGGACTGAATTAGGGGTCCTTTATTTTTATTGTGGTTCTGGATGAGTCTCTATGATGCAATAATGACTCAACATTAGTTGAGTACAACTAATAACCCACAAACTAATGATCATTTTGAGTGTGTTGTTCAAATAATTGAGTATATTCTTCATTACAGAGATGTCGATTTTTTTGGATCTTTAGATATCAATATAAGACTAGTTGAGTTTTCCTATAACAATAGTTACAATTCATTAATTAGAATATATTCGTTTGAGGATTTTTATGGTCACCCATGTAGGTTAACACATTTTTAAGAAGTTCTGGGAAATTCTTCTATTAAAAGAACAAGTCTCGTTTAGGTGACATTGGTAAGGATTCATGATATACATTGATTATTCATTACAATGTAGTTTTATTAGATACCCTATATAGATTTTCAACATCATCCATTTTAGTTTTCTTTTTGTGACTGAGTTTTCATGAATATTTCACTGTGGTTATCTCAATGTTAGCCTGAGAAATAGGAAATATGTTTCTGATATATGTTTTACCATTTTAATTCATTGAGAGGGATGGGTTGGTTTCTTATCATTTATCATTTCCAATTCTATTGATAGTTATCCATAATTGTTTCAATATCACTGCTCAAGAAGTACTATCATTATCCTTACCATGTTCTCAGTTAATAATTTATTGAATTAGAGAAAGATATTTCTATCGTGGATAAACAAGTAGGTATCATTAATAAATTGTTGAAAGTATGGTATGGGATTTATATTCTATTGTTCAATGTATCATAGAAACAGTAATCAGATTCTCATGTGACATGAGAGTTCTAATCGTCAATGAGGGAGTAGTAGCCTCCCTTCTTTCAATATAACCCTTCTTCCACATGAATTCCTTTGGATGTATTATCTGATAGGCTGTGTTTCATAGGTTATATAGAACGATGACTCATTTTGGGTGTTTTTCAATTGATCCTAGAATAGGTTCTATCTACATGATATTTTTATGTCATAATACTATAGAATATAGTATAAATATTTCATGGTGAACAAGTCATGAAAACTAGTTTGTGGTGTAAAATAATAAACACTAAAAATCCCCTTTTACAACATAAATATGTCACTTTAGATAATTTAACCATGAGTTAAGGTATTTTATAGCGTACATGTGTTATAGAGAAATTATATAGTAAATCCCTTTTTTATGATGTAATCCCATAATTCCTAGTATGTTTTGTTACATTGCATGTGTGACTCTTCATGAATATGGTTTGTTCTTCCCCACCTCAAACCCTAGGTTTATTTTAGGAGATTTGGTGGGATATCCACTGTCTATAGTTTCTTCTTTCAATACTCGATTTCCAACAGGGTTATGTATCTACTATTTAGTATGAGATATTTTGGATTCATCATTGATATTATTGTGGTGGTCGAATTGGGATACATTTATGGAATCATTTGACAATATGATGATTCTGGTTTATCCTTTTAGATCCATTACATGATATACTTCAAAGTGTCACCACTATGTTGGTTTTGGGGTATCATGTGATTTCATTGAGGTATGTGTTGATCCCTCCCTCCCAATGATACCTTCATTTATTGATTCAATTAGGAGATGTGTTATTTGATTATAGGACCACCATCTGGTTTTCATTATTCCTAATAGTGTGTGGTTCCAATTGTGTGTAGTGTATGAAATGAGCTTGTGGTGGGTGGTTAAGTCTCTAGGTTGTTTTATGAGAACCATTGATTGATCTTATTTTATTTTTTTTATATAAATGAAATGGAATGATTGGGAAATTATTAATATGTGTATGTATATGAGTTTTAGAGAAAATGTGGATTATCCCCTCATTTTGGTAATAGAATTTTCTCTTAGATGAGTTTTAAAATAGATTCTGAAATGGGTTTTAAAATTTGTTTTAGATATAAAAGGGTGTTTTTAATGATAATTTTAAAAAATTAGGCCCTTTTGATATGGTTTTAAATGAAGCACATTGGAGCCTTGGGTATATATTTGGACGGTACGGTATTGGGTCTCATCTCATGAAACTATTATAATATTCACTTTATAGGGTGTTCCTCTAATCCCAGATCATGATGCATTAAGCTCTATGACATTATTGACATGATATGACAATTCACTTTCTAGGGTTTTCCTCTATTCCCTAGGCCTTTATGCATGGTTTATAGGGACTTGTAGTTCGCATGAGTAAAATTGATGTACGAGTTACCAAGCATGAATGATCGTGATTAATCCTTTGCATGTGTTTAGCTTTTCTAGTTTTTATACTAATCTAGAATTGATATGAATTCTTGAAAACAAATTATGGAAATTATTATTTGAAACTATTATACCTCATCTATTTTAGAAGTATTGAATATGGGTAAATTTATTACCATGATTTTATCATAAAATATTATTACTACATATCTAGAGTGTTTTGTGAATTGAGAGTTTTGGGATTATTTTATAGAGACTTGATATGGAACACCTATGTGGGATCCTACAGATCCTGTTTAAATAGTACCCAACACACCCCATTGGTGGTTTTAATACCTTGTACACTCCTTTGATACAGCTAATAAAGGCACCATAGTGAGTTGGATATGTTCATCTTTTAATGGTTTGGGAGGCAGGTGGTTAGATGGTGGGATATTTCCCACTAATCACATGGAATAACTATTGATTGTTTTAGTTATCCATTCAATATTTTTTGGGCATGTACCTTTTAGTTTTATCAACCGTATTTCTGTTATTTTTATATTATTGGATTCATTTTTGTATAATATGTCATTAAATTCTTTCTTTATTAAGTGTATATATTATATATATCTCAATTTAGGTTTGGTGATATTCCCCTGATTATTTTTATTTGATGTTCAGTTTCTATTGGAGAACTCATCGGGATTAAGAAAACCATTTGGTTTAGTAATATATCAGGTTGTGTACCAATGTTAGAGGATAACCATGTTTAGTTAGTTACATTAACTCAAATATTCTCAAATAAATTGTATTTTGATTTATTTTATGAGAAAAACAATATATGAATATTTATTAATTAAGACAAAAATAATAATAATAATTATTATTATTAAATTCTAAAGAGTATTTATATATTTGTGATACACTTAGTTTGGGACCCATTATACTACGTTCTCGAAGGCATTAGGTTATCATTCCTAAACTCCATTATCAATGTCTAGACACCAATAAACGAACATACATAGAATAATTTTAATGAAAATATGGTCAAAATTTTCATATGAATGCTACAAAGTAATATAAACAATACTCCTATAAGTATATCATTAAAAAGGATGTGTGCATGTGTCATCAACCAATATGATTTACTTAACATTATTTAATGTTCCTAAATGAAATCGTATATAAAATTCAATATCCATAAATGTAAACAAAGAGTTCAAATTTCTATAAATTTTCTAGAGAAACCCTTATAAATTAATAAGGAAAGGGTAAATGATTTCATGACTTATTTGATTAATTCCATGTCACTTATGATGTACCCATAATAGATTCCATGATGAGATTCTATGTCGTAGTAATTTTCATCTATATATCCAAGAATTCAATTTATGATTTATATTAATAATATTATCCATTATAGGTACTAATACATAAATTTTATTTAAAAATATATAATTAAATATAAAACAGATAATATTTTTTTAGTGAACCTATCCTCATGATCACATTTATCAAGAATAACTAAATGTGGACCTCATGACAAGATTATAAATCTATTATGAGACTACTTCACTGATTAGTTAATAATAATACGTATCCTAGTATAAAGATGTCTTCTAGAATATATGATATATTTTTTGAAATATTTTTATACCATTTATACATTATCATTATAAAAGGGAACTTCTATAACCATTTTATGTTAAATATAATCTAAATACATTATTTTATTAATGTTATATAGAATAAAAATCTTTATGATATATGATATTTGTTAAAAAAATTAAATCCAAAGTAAAATGTTAGTTAGTTATATAGAACAAAGGCAAACAATTACTACTTTTACTAAATCTATCTACTAAAAAGATTTAATATGTTATCTCTCACATTATATCCATTCTTCTATTGAGAAAATTCTAACTAATTGAGCCTACCAAATTTTATTATATGGAATATTTTTTACTATGAATTTATACATTGGATAATTTTTTGTCAATATTTGATACTTTTGAATTTCATTCTTCATTTACTAATTTGACACGAGATCTTTATCTAGAACCAATAGTGTATTTCTGTAATAGTACAAAGTGATATGATCTTTATTGTTAATTATAACTCCAATCTCCTTGATAATGTTATATATCCAACATTATTTATTAAAATTATCATAAGTAATGATCATACATAATATGTGTATATATGGTCACAAGTTTCCTCTATCCTATATTCATTCTTATTTCCATTGCCTAATTGTGTCATAAGTTCAATTTGATACAAATGAATACTAGTTTTTTATCCCCTTCATAACTATAACTCTCACTTACTTATGTACTTTTAATGCATTCTTCATACATTATCATGTACAATTTGGAATTTCTAGATACCACCACATGAAATTATCCTTTTAAGTTTGACATTTGCTACTATATATCATGCATTTGAAATAATTTTTTTTTTAATTATCTGTCTGATCTGTTAGATTTGAAAACATATATTTATGAAATATAGTTCATAATTTGAATCTCTTAATTTTTATTGACACTTCAAGTTGAAGGTATTTTAAACCATGTGACATATGTAATAATTCCCTCTTGAAATCTTCTAACATCTATTTTTTCCAATAGATTATTAATGTATGTATTATAACTTGATATTATCCATCCCAAAAATCTAACATATTTTACATAATTTCAAAAAATATGGGTTTATAATTTCATTATTTTTTAAAGAAAAATCTTTTCAAAATTTTCTTGTTTAGTTACAATACTATCATATATTTTCAATATATTGTCAAACAATTACACGTGGAAATTGTGGTGCAACGCTGACCTCTTAGAGATATGGGTCTCATATATATTATCAATAGAACCAAAAACATTTATGGATTTATAATAAATTAAAATTTTAGTATTTTGATATTTTATTCAACCCATAAATGGATTTATATAACCTTTATAAATTTTATAATTAATTGGATTTAAAACCCCTTATTTTTTCATATAGACATGTTCCATAGTGTATAAATTTATAATATGGTCTTCAAATAAATTTAATAAATTTCATGATCATAGAAAATTTCAATGATATGTAGAATTAAAATGGATTTTAAAATAATGAATAATGAATTGGTTGTATCATATTCTATGCCCTAACATCAAATGAAACATTAAGTAACCAATCATTTCTTATATGTACCAACATTACCATATATTCCCAGTTCCTTCTTGATTTCCCAGGAATGTAATTACATCAACTAGAGAAATCCATAAATTGAAGAACTACATTTTTATTCAAGGAATCCATTGATGAATTCATATAGACTTACCAATTATAATTTCTCTCAATTTACTACTACCATGTAGGAAAAGTATCCATCATTCTTTCAAAAAAAATATTTTCACTAGGTGAATATAAAACCATGTCTCTTTGTTGTTGAATTTCATATACAACATATGACTTTATTAAAACTACTCCCTCTATATCTCAGGGATTTTATTTAGCTATAACAGCACATGTACTTCTAAAACATTAAATTTAATTAATGGATATCTTTCTCCCACTGTATCTAAAATAGAAGTGATTCCATTTTTTTAAATATAGTCATTCGGTTCACAAATAATTATTTATTGTATAGATATTTGTATCCTTGGAAACATATAGAATAATAAATTGAGGGGAACATGGTGATAAATTTATTAATGTTTATTTATAAAATACACCTAAATAAATATTTTACATCTAAACACATGAAACTATTACATAATATAATTATTTAATATTTTTTCACAAATAACATCCATCAAAAAACATATTTGGCATGTAGTTATGTTTTTTCACTGCTATTTGCAATGAATTCTTGAACAGAAGTTATGGAAAGAATTCAATTTATATAATACTCATCATCGATCCTCATTTATCTAACCTGATAACTGTTATTTGTTATTTGAGGGAGGATGGGCCCGTAAGGGGCTCAGCGCTAGGGTTTTCTTCCCCTGTCGCCGCCTTCTTCCCTCTGCGGCTCGACGCTCCCCTCGTCGTCGCCTCGGCCGGCTCGTTCATGGAGTGCGGTCTTCCTCTGCGGTGTCATCGACTTTGGGGGATCGATCTTCTTGGTAGGATCCTTCCTCAAGTTTTCGGCTGCTGCGGTAAGGGTTTTATCACGTTCATACGTCCTCTGTGGGTGAGTGTGGCGGGTCTGGTCGCTGTGTGAGGGATTAAAGGCAGCGGTGGGCTTGCGGTTCCGGCGATCTTGCCTTTCTTTGGGCCGTTTTTGGGTTTGCAACTTGGTTTTCTGCTTCGGAATGGTTGTTCAGCGTCGTCGACGGGTTGCGGTGACGACTTGGATTTGGCTACGGGATCTTCCCCCTCATGATTTGTGGGTTTTCTTTCTTTTTTTTGTTTTGTTGTGATTTCTTCATGTTTTGTGGTGATTTTCGGAGATTTGGGAGTTCATAGGGTTCTGCTCTGGATGGGAATGACGATTTTGAATCTGGTTGTCGACGGCGTTGTTGTTCGGTCGGTGATGATTGTGGTGGTGTTGATCTTCTCGGTGATAATGTTCTACGGTGGCTTGATGGTGATGATGGTCTCCGAAGTTGGTGACGGCGGTGGGGATTTGTTGGTGATGACGATTGTGTCGTGGCACTTCGACAGCGACGACGGATGCCGGTGGAGTTCACCGGCGTTTGATGCGGACTGGGCAGCTGTCTTGTTGCGTGACTCGAGGATGCGAGACTCGAGGTTCCACGTGACGAGACGACTTGAGTCATGGAGTGTGATGACTTTTGATTTTTGATTTTTGTGGAATTTTGGTCCGCGGGTGTGGCGGTAGGGTTTGGATGGTGTGGATTTGAATTCGGTTTTATGCTTTTTAATATGTATTGCATCTTTTTTATTTAATAAATTTTGACAAGACTGAGCATTAGGCCTGGCCTGCACCTTTTGTCGTATTATATACATCAAAATACACTACTAAAATAACCTAATGAAATATCATGAAGTTTTTTATTTTACCTCTAGATGATCTTCTATATAGTTTATAAATATCATGATAAAATATATCTAGAAGAATTATGGAAATAAAGAATTCAATTAAAAATGTATTCATTGTCATGAGACTGTAGTAATATGAATATTATATTCATAAAAAATAATTTAGATCAATATTAAATACATTTAATAATAATTCACACCACACGACTATGAATAATTAGTGTCCTTGGATACAAGATATACTATTATCTTATTTCCTGAATGATGATCAATATATCCCACAATGTCTTCTCATATAGTATACATATTAGTCATATAATACTTAAAACATTTCATCATTACCTGAGGAAATAAAATATATAAATGGTGAGAATAAATACTTAATATGGGTAAACATGGGAGATATTTGTTATAGATCACAAGTAGACATATGAAAAGAATACTAATATGAGAAAATGATATTTACATTATAAAATAATATGCCACAATTCATAGATCATAAACCTGATTTAAGTTACAATTTTTTGGATATTTCATAACATGTGAATCATAAGATAATCAAAGATCACAATACATGAGAATATTACCATGGCATAATAACATGGAATAAAATGTGGCATTATAGAGACCCATATTTTTTTAAACAAATTTGACATCATTTTAGATGAATATTTGAAACATAACACACGAAAAACCATAACGGTCAATTATATTTAAAAACTAGATACAAAATACTTTCATTTATTATATGATTGTAAAAATCTACTACAAATATCTCTAAACATAGTAATTTTGATAGACATACAATTCATAAAACAATTCTTCATAACATATTAAAATAAACAAAATAAAGGTTGAACTCAGATGATGTATAAGGGTAAAAAAGGGAGATTTCCATGATCACATTATCATAACATAATTATAATGGTAGGATAACCTGAGATTAACATTCTATAACCAAAACATTCATATCATAGATCATAATACTAGGTCCTATAATATATATTATTAGTTTACAAGAGATTAAAATAATGGGATAAAAGAACATGATCCATAAACGTATAACATTGGCATATGAATTTTGTAAAAACATAGGATTATAAAACTTTAAACATAAATAAATTGAAACTTTTTCACTATTTAAGTTAAGGAAATTAATTTAGTAACACGCAAAAATTTATTAAAAGTAAAATTGGTCTACACATAAACTTATACATAGGAATACTATGTCCACATTTTGTCTTATGGACATGAAATCAGAGTCCACTCATAATATTATAGATATAAAAACTAGGTCCATGAAAAATATTATAGACTTGAAAACTCGGCCCATTCAAAAAATTTGTAACATTTAATCTAGTTCCCACGTAACATATTTATCTCATGAGTTATCCATATTTTCAAAAAATGTTGGAGAGATAAATAATTCTGAGTCCTTCTTTCATTTAATATTAATTCATTCATATGTCTTCTATATGATCATAAATTATTCATCACACATCATAACCCATGGAAAGGAAACACGTTCGATAAAATTTTTGTCATTGTAATAACAATTCTTATAGATAAATAATAAACATGGTTTCATTGGATCATATCCCGAGTAAATCATATTTAACATCAATGTATGTCATCTTCAATTATAATTCCTTCAAATGGACTATGTAATATTTAATGATAGAAATACAATTTTCATATTGAAATAATTTTTTAAAATTGATTTTTTTTAAATTGTATGAATAATTTTAAAAAAATAACCTCAAAGTCATGTAAAAGTATATATAAAGCAATGAGTGGTATTGATGGCTATACATTCTGTTCATGTGGTTTACATTAAGTTAAATATTTCATTTAAATTTTTTTGATAAAAATTCTAATGTACCTTATTCGATAGATGAAAAATAGTTTAAATTAAATTTTATTTTGAAATTAAAACATTATTAAAAATGGATTTAAACATTCATAGTAGAAAAGTAAAATCAATCTTGAAAAAATATTAGAAATATAGAGGTGGGAAAAAGGATTTTTGAATGAAAAATTAAAGCATTACTTAAATACATTACTAAGGTATATTGAGAACATTAAGAGAGGAAAGAGATAGTAAAACATATAATATATTAAAATAAAAATAATATAAAAAAATCATGCGATTCATGATATGTAGAATATGAAATTTCATCATCAAAAACATAATCATAAACAATGAGGATAAATAATGAAATTATAACAGAAATCATTTACCACTTTGGTACCATTAGAATCAAAAGTACCATTAAATAAAAAAAATATGGATATTTAAATACTATAATATTCAAAATATGAATCAAAAAATTCATTATTGTTTAGTATATACACCACATAAAAGAGAAAAGTTGTCAATATGGCATGTGTCTCATAGAAGTAATGTGTGGTGAAAATCTCTAAGCTCAAGTTGGAATTTTTTAACATAACACTATCCTTTGGTATAATAATGTTAAATTTATTATAATTATATGAAATAATAATTTATATATTTATAAAAATATATATTAGTCAGTTATAATATTTCAAAACATTGTTTATTAATAATTAATTTTTAATATTATTATTTTCTGTTTTTTTACTCAAAATTTAGATTTAGTAGTCTGGATCCTCATTCTTTGATCATGGTTGCATAATATCATAATTTTAATCAAGATATAAAAGATATATATATTTAGAGTAACATATAAAATATTTGTGAAGAAAAATGAATCACATTTTTATGGTGATGGTTGGTTATATGTATGCATGAACATTGTTTTATTTTTTTATATATTAAATAATACAATGGTAAATAATAATTCACCATTATATAATAATTATAATGTCGTAAATAACATAAATATTTATTAAATATATCTTATTTACCATCAAATTAAATTTTAAAACAAAAATCGTCACGTAACTTCATGGAGGTTATAGTCTACAGGTACATACGTGCACTATTTTCCTTTTCCAGTGGATTGGAAGGTTTTTTAGAAGATATGAAATTATAATTAAATAATAATAATTATTTCATAAATATGATATATAATAATTTAACACTTCCTAATAACAATTTATTAATTATGGTGATACAAAATTAGTTGAATCTCTATGTGGATATGGTAAGTGGTACGTATGAATGAGTTACACTTTCACTTCCCAGCTAATAAAAATGAGTGTGAATTATGTTTTTTTCATAACAATAATTATATTTTAGTGTATTTAGGATATTAAAGATGTTTCTTTATTAATAATTTCCCAAATTTATATGATACATAAGAAGATAAAAATTTAAATAGTTCAGGTAATACAATGACAACTTCTTCGATTGTCCTCTTATAGATTCCATTATAAGGAACACTAAAATGATATTTTACGAATAAAATATTATATATTTTATGTATATGAATTTTTAGAATTTAAATAGTAAGGATTTATTAGATCTAAATAAATCAATTTTCTTCAAAGAAGAGAAAAATGGGTGCCCTTTTATAAATGAGGAGAGGGCGACTCATAGAATTTCATAAAAGATAAAAATATAATAATGTCAATGTTGAGAAAAAATTATTCCATGTTTCCATATATTCAAATATAAGTAAGAATTTGGGTTAAATTCAACCAACCAAAAATATTTCTATAGGTTTATTTGGTGTTTTAATCCTTATCATTTTGTTTTACCCATTGGTTAACAAATGTTAACAAAAACAACCTTAATCAATTTTTCACTTTTAAAGGGATTTAAATTTACTTATAAGGTAAAAATTGGCTCATAAATTTCCACTTAATTTTATTTTAGTAAAATTTATATCACAATTTTTTATCGCATGTTTTTTTAGTTTTTAAATAATTTAATAATATATTATTTTTCATAAAATATCTATAATGTCCTCTGGACATTATTCAATTAATTTGAGATTGAACTCAAAATGAAAGTAATAGAATTAAAAGAAAAACATTTCAAACATATTTTATAGGTTACATTTTAAAAAATCCATCAAAAAACATAATTCGTCAATTTTTTTTAAAACTTTATATTTTAAAAATCATTTATTTTATTTATCTATTAATTATTTATTTACTATGGTGACATTGCATAAGTATTTAGGGTAATTATTCAATCACAAATTATTAAAAATAAATTACTATGATAAATAAAATTAATTTATCATAAAAAACATTTATAACCAAATATGACTTATTTTTCCTTATTGATTAAAAATTAGAGATATTAATATCAAGTGTTTGGAATTTTTTACATTATACTATAATTAAATTAACATGATGGTCAAAATCTGAGAAATGTGGAACAATGTGGCCATATATTTGAGGAATGTATAAAACTTTCTAGAATAAATTAATAAAATATAATAGAGGAATGTAATAGTGAAATTTTAAAGTGATCTTCCTATGTAGAAACATTATTTTACCTATTTTACCCACATCGTAGTGGGATTGATTTAACAAGGATGCTAATCATAGTGGCTAAATATTAAGGGGAACTATTTAAAATAAGTTTCCCTAATTATTAAAAATAATGAATTATTTATTTACGATTCAATTTATAGATATTTCAGAAATTTATTTATGAAAAAACACAAATTGAAAAGTTGGACTCTGTTATACAAATCACTATTAAGTATAGTTTTTTATACGGAATAAAATGATAAAATTGATTACAATTAACTTAATTGGATTATATATAATATTATTTAATTAATTTTACATTTATACCATTTTCAAATAAAATTAAACTTTTTAAATTTTCGAAATATTTATATTGTTCTCAAGACAAATCATTATTTTTTCAATTCAAGGAAAAATCAATATTTTCAGAAAATTATTAAAAATTAACTCTAGTATAATTTTTACATACTGGGTACAAATATTCCATTCAGTTTGGAAAATAATATTTCTAAAAATGTCAAATTTCATTCACAAAATATCCTCCTGAAAGGAAATAAAATTTATGTATTAAGGAAACCTAATTTGGAAGGGTAATATAAAATTACTAAAAAAATTGAATTTTTATTTCCTAAGAATGAAAAAAATATATTTTACTGACCATGACCATTATATATATTTAATAAGTTAATTATTAATATTCATACCCATAAATTTTATAACTACTTTATAATGATCATTATTATATAATAATATTTCAAGGTTCATTTAATATCATTGTTTTTTGTTATAGACACTATCGAACATAATGTTCTTATTTTAAAATATCATTAAATTATCCCACCTTTTGTAAATTTAATCCTCATAATTTGATCATGTTATGTGTAATAATGTGATTGAAATTTGAAAATTATTTCTAGAAAACTCAAATAATAAAAAGGATTAATAATTCTTCTTATAAAAAAGGGGAACGTTAAATATGAATGTCATTAATAATACCAACAAATTAAGTATTTTAATGTGATAAAATTAGTGGGAAGTGAAAATAGAGACATGAAAGAGAAAACTAATTCCTTTGAACAAATATATAATGATAGAGAGAATGGTCGAGAGAAAAATAATATACACAAAACCATAATTTTTTAAAATGTGAAAAGTTCAAAGATTTATCAAAAAAGAATGTAAAAGTATAATATTTTACCTCAATATCAGTATACTAATGTTGAGGTATTTTTTTAATAAGTGATTGAGAAAAAACTAGAATACACTTTATATCTTTTTTGTTTCATAAAAACAATTTCATGCTTTAGGTGTGCATTGTTCAATTTCTACATTATTTATTACATCATGAAAATAATATTCATGATTCTTTTTTATGAATAAATCACTAATAATAACATTTAATGGAAAATATATTCTATAAAATAATTACATGTTCTTCTGATTGATTCTAAATATTTAAAAAATAAAAATTGGCTGGAAAATGTTATCCAATATCAACATATATAATATATTACTCCCTAAAACCACTTCCATAACACCCAAATTTCTTTTTAATATATCTCATATATAGTTAAACATATGTATTATTGAAAATATGTCAAACAAATATTAAATCTCATTGAAATGAGTTATATTATATCATATCCTTCAATGATAAAATATACAATTTTCATTAAATAAATGTAATTACTCATAAAATCTCATACATAAATGTATATACCATGATCATGTACATTCAAAAATATACAAATAATATCTCATAATTGAGTCACAATAAAATCATATATTCTTCCAAATTATAATTCAAACATTATTCCATTAATAGGCTCTTATAGTATCCAATAATATTTTCATAAGAAGTCCATTTATAACATTTTACTAATAGACGATCATAGGTTGATTCAAAATATAAATTATTTTTTCTTTATTTTAGAAATTTATATAGAATCTTCATTGTGATAGATAATTAGTGCATAAAATCACATCATATATCTCTTAAGTATAATATATTCCTAGGTTTTATTCATGTAAGATTTAACATGGAATCCCTTTCTCTAGAGTAGAGGATAAGTGCTCCATGTTTATAATGATTCACTTCAGTTGTAGGGATTTCATGTGTTTTACCTTTGTCCATTGACATTGGAGGATATTGTGGCTTATTACCCACATTAATCCTTGTATTAGGGATAATAATTCAAAAAATTCTGAAACAGTTGGAATATATAGAATTCAAGTGTTATTGGTTTATTGTTTTAACATATATCTGTACTCATTTCATTTAATAGAATATTCAAATCAATGACAAAATTTTTTTCTCTCCGACCAGTCGTCTCATGCTTGAAAAAAATACTTATTCCATTCATTAACTCACATGTATTATTATTCAAAAAAATTTGGAAAGTAGGTTGTTGAATCATTTTCTTCCCTTCATGTGACATACCACTAAAGACACAATGATAGTCTATTTTTTCATATCACTAGACCTATGATATTTTATATCTTATATTTCAACATTTAGTGTACATAAATCTATTTATTCATAGACTCCAATGTTCAATATGGATAAAAACATTAAATGACTTGGTTTCGAACCACAACATAATTGAAAAAATGTATTCCATGGAGGATGATTATCCCAGAGGTATACAATTAATGTATTGTAATATTTTCCTCAAATATGCCAATTTATTCACTTTCCATATTGTTAATAAAATTTAATTCCTTTTCCATTTTTATATGTATAATTATATGGAAGCAATCATTGAAAAAAATAATCAAAAAATTCATCCCATTTCATAAGGTAAATTTAAACCTCTTACCTCAAATTTGTAATAATTTTCCACCATTAATCTTTTTTTAAATAAAAATTATAAATTCATAGGATAAATCTTTCATGGTATAAGAATTAATTAAAGGAAAATATATTTTCCATCACATTGATCAATTTCGTATAAACCGGTGTATCAGTAGACCCATAGAAGTAAGGTGGGTTTTGTTTAATAAAATATTAATTTTTTTTTCTCTACCTCCTCATTAGAATCATAATATTAGTATAATATGGGTCACATTTCATAGCCTGAGATATTTGAGTGAGAAAAGTATTAATATATTTCATTTAATCTCCTAATCCATTTGTTTTATCATTATAATGGTTATTTCATTGCATTTCACATTCATTGTTCTCATTATTCCATTCGGTTCCAACCATTGAACAAAACAAAAAATTGTAGTATAAACAATATTTGAATGAATCAAAATGAATATAATCATGGAAAATCATTCAAAGGATGTCTATATAATGACACATCATTTTTAATCTATGACAGCATTGGTTTAACAAAGGTCATCATTGGTTATCATTTATTCAAATACTTTATTATTGTTCATAGGGAAAATGTGATCTAAACAAAGAATATCCCCTAGCATTGTCATGCTAAGTGTGTAGAAAGGGAATTAATACCATTGATAAATGGGTTTCTCAGTATATTCTCAAACAATTATTATTGATGTTATTACCCCTTAGTGAGTTTGTATGAAACCAAATCCATTTGTAGTATCCAAAGAGTGATATATTTCTAGAAAAACCAGTAAATGTCTTCCTTTTATAAAAATTATGATATTTTATTATACTTATACTTATACACAGGGATTTCACCAATGTACCCTAATCCAAATATCTGATATTAAAGAAAGACATACTTCAATACCAACTATAGAGGCCCATAGTTTTCAAAAATAAATATAACATCGTTTTTATGAATATTTAGTAAATAACATTATTATCAATGCTAGAACCATAAATGTTTTGTGTATTTTGACACAAGATAAAAAATCCTCTTATTTCATGAATGATTTTCAAAATCTCCAGCAATGATCTTACCATATAGTAATTTTCTTATGCATATATGACATAAAACCTTTCTTTATAACAAAGGAATTGAAACATAGGAAATGATGAGCTCTAATGATCAATAAGGTTAATCTTGGGAGATATCAATGATCATATTGACCTAACATGAACATAACATTAGGAGAATATTATTATAAAATTTGAAAACCATACACTATATATTAGAGATCATAATCTTGGGTCATGTTTTTTTAAGCTCATAAGACATAACTCATAAAGGAATCAACTATCCTAATCCATGAAATCTAAACATCAAAATAGGGATATTGAAAACATAGTCTTATAAAATTATAATCATGTTTAAATAGAAATTGGTTCACTCGTTCAATTAATGATATCTAATTAGGTCCTCACATAAAATTATAAACATGAGACCAATTTCATGCATAAACTTATAGACATGAAAACAAGGTTCACACGTAATCTTATGGACATGAAAATGGGGTCATCCTTTGATATTATGGGCATAAAAACTAGGACCTTGCAGGATCTTGTGAACAAAAAACTAGGTCCACCCAAAAAATTTTGAACCTCAAATTGGGATAAAAAAACAATTATCTCATTATATATCAATCATTACCAAATTAATTTTTGGGATATGTATCTCTAGGACCACCCATAAAATAATCATAATTCGCTATATGTTTTCCATAATATCATAAATTATTCATCATATATCACAACCCATGTTAATGAATTTTTACATAAAAAACTTATCATCAAAATAAAAATCTATAATGAGAAAAAAACGATGATATCATATGATAATATTCTTATTAAAACATATCTAACATCAATTAATGTATTCTTAGATGAAAATTCCTTTAAGATATCTCATGATTAATAATTAAGGAAACTATTATTTTCAATTTGAAATTAATTATTTCAAATTTTATATTTCATAAGATATTATGGAAACAATATTTTAAAATAAAATAATTAAATTTTAAAATAATATTCAATGAATTGAGTGGTTATGATAAGGAGAAATTCAGTTCATGTCAGGAAAGTGTAAACAATGTTTCAATCCATATTTTTCAGTATAAATTCTAAAGTACCTCATTCTGAAAAAAATGAAGAATATACTTAAGAATTTTTTAAAATTTAAAATATGGTTAAAAATTACCTTAATAATTTATAGTATAATAGTAAAAACATTCATAGAAACATTTCTTCAAAATATTAAAATTGAATAAAACTAATTTTTTACTAAATAGATATATAAAGTCAGTTTTTAATTAAAACAAATTCATCATGTATATTTAGTATATAAAGATAGAAAAAGTAATGGAAAAAAATTAATCTCTAGAAACAACCAAAAGATAATAACATTTAATATATTCTTGAGTGGTATATCATGAAATTTCATCTTCAACTGCTATTGTAACGTAAATCCTTTACCAATTGGCATAAAATCAAATAAAAAGTTATATGAATGTAATAACCATATAAAGATATTTATATCCAATTTTTTCATTATAAAAAAATCATAATATAAATTTGTGTACCATATTTACACCACATAAAAGTAAAAAGGGTAGATTTTGATATGTGTCATAATGAAGTAAATGTGAGATGCAAATCCCTGACCGTATACTTGAAATTTTTCTAAAGCACTATAACCTGTTGTATAATAAAATTAAATTAATTATAATTGTATAAATAATAATTATCATATATATAAAATCATATATTATACACTTATAACATTTATATACCAATTTATTAATATTTTAAGGCTAAAATTTGTGTTTCATGGGGTTAGCTATTTCATTTTTTAGGATACTTTTGGTATGCTAGTTATTATCCTAATACATTCATCATGGTTCCACCATATTTATAAATTAAATAATGATATCAACCATATAAATAACCAATATATGTAAATATATATAGTAGTATATAATATATAAATAGAGAAAAATGAATCACGTTGTTCTTAAAGATGGCAGGTCAGATGTTTGAATGAAATTTGTATCCAATTTTTTATAAATTTAATGAAATAAAGGTAAATAATAATTAAAATTTCCAAAATAATTATAATTTGTTATGTAACATATAAATTAATAAAATATGTACTTATTATAAATAATTTATATCAGAAACATAAAAAATCACATCGCTTCTTGGAGGTTGTTGTCCACACATATTCACAAGTGGTTATATCATTGATTAATGGATTGTAAGTAAATAAAGAGGATATGATATTATAATTTAATTAGAATAAATATTTAATAAATTTCTATTTAATCATTTCACACATCATATTAATAACCCATGAATGACAGTGGTGGTGAATGATTTATTTCATTGTGTAAAGACTGTAATTAATAGGTACCCCTGAGTGATATATTTAATTTTCTTTTGATGGAGAAGAGGGTGAATAAATGTGGTTTCATTAATTTAATAACATTTCCTTATATTAAGGACACTATTGTTATTATTTTATGAATAAATTCAATGATTTTTGGAAGAAAGAAGATGAAATATATTGAAAGAGTTCTGGTAAGAAGATTACCACTTCATTGGTTGACCGCCTTTAGATAAAATTTTAAGGACTATTATAATGGTATTTTAAAAATATAATAATATATACATAGTGTTTATGTAATTTTATAATAACATCAGGAAGGTTTTGGTCAAGATAAATGGTTTTATGTGGTGTAATAATGATAAGGGATGGGTTTCCTTTTTTAAGTGAGGAGAGTGTCACTTTTGGAATTTCATTAAAGATTCAAATATAATAATATAATTTTTTTATAAAAAATGTATCATATTTTTCAAATATTAAAATATTAAGTATAATGTTTTTAAATACCATCAAAATATAAAATTTATATAGTTTTATGTGGTATTTTAAACCATATTATTTGACTTAACCCATTAGAAAACCAATTTTATCCACAATCATGGTAACAAATATTTTACTATTAAAATAATGTATTTTTAATTATATTGAATACATTGGCTCATAAATTAAAATTTAAAAATTATATCAACCATTTATAATCATAATTTCCCCTTTTACTATTTTTATAATTTTATATTAATTTAATAAATTAATATTTTTCATAAAATATTATTAATGTCATTATTGATGTTATTCAATGAATATGAAATTGAACACTACATGATAGATATTTAATTCAAATAAAAACCATTTAGACACCTGTAATATGTTATATATATCTAAAAAAATTCTTGGAACACAATAATTAAACCAAATTTAAATATCTCTAATATTTTTAAAATAATTTATTTTATTTTTATAATAATTTAAAACATAATTTTTCATCATTGTGTAATGATTTAGGGTAATTATTTGGTCACTATAAATAAAAAATTTACAAAGAAAAATAGAATTAAATTATAATTAAAATAAAAATTTATATCTTCATATTACCACTTTTTACCATTATAAAAATATATTAGGGAAATTAAAGTCAAGAGTGTGACATTTTATACATTATCTTCTAGTTAAGTTAATATAAAGGTCGTAATCAATGAAATATGTAACCTAGTGTCCATATATTTGAAAAATGGTTAAAATAGTCGAAATATATTCGTAGAATTTCATAAAGTAATGTGTTAGAGAAATTTGGAATCCTTGTTAGAATTCTTTAACACTATTTAACATGTTTTACCCTTACCAGGGTAACATGAATTTACAATGCTTGGTATTAATAATTACCAAAAAAGGGGCCTTTTATGAAATTTAGATATCAAGATTTCAAATATAGAATCAATTTTTTATAAATAATTTTTTATATTTTGAATTAATTATTTTAGAATAAAACTGAATAATGCAGTGATTTTTTTTACAAAGATACCTTTTAGTATAAAAATGATTTTATACCAAATATTCGCATAAACGTTTTCGAATGAAAATAATTATATTATTCATAATATAAATTATATAATTTTATTTTTAATAAATTTTATAATCAAAAGTAACTTTTCAAATTCATTAATCAAAAACAATTTTTCAATAAAAATAAATATTCTTTATTACACATTGAAACGTCAATTTTTTCAAAAATGAATATCAAAATTTTACTCTATGATATATCTGAAATGTTGTTTTGAAAAATTAATTTAATTTCATAAAATACATTTTCTAAAAGAATAAAAAATTAATTATCTTATTTTCTCATGAAAATAAATAAATTTAATGTTTGAAGGAATTTTATTTTTGAAGCATAATATGTCATTAATAGAGAAATTTAATTCTTATTTCATATGTCATAATCAACACATGTTTATTTTCTAGGATCATTATATATATTTCATGTAGTGATTATTTATATGAATATATTCTTTTTCAATATCTAGTTTATGAAATTCATATTTAAATAATAATATTTTTTGGTTCGTTTATGCTCTGTGTTGTGTGTGGTGTATTCTCCAGAACATTACAATCATCTTTTAAAATATAAGGGTGTTACATGAATAATCATAATAATATAAATATTTTTTCAAGGATACCCACCAATATATTTATCACATGATAGTCTTGAAAATACTCCCATGTACAAAAATCGTACATGTGATAACCTCCCTTTTACACTCATTAGTTCTTAGGATAACCACCTACAAAACAACTTTTGGGATTGGTATAACCTCATATGTACCCACTTTATGGATTTGAAATATCCCCAATCGCACAGTAATTCACCATATTTTATCACCCTTATACTTTCTTATTGCAATGATTATTGTTTTAAGAATGCCATTATTAAAGCTTTTTTCACTCAATAGTTATTTTGAATTCATTTATAGAAAAATTGTTTAAAAGGTGAAATTTCACAATAGCCCAATTTTGTAGCAGTTCACCACTTAGATCATATCATTTACTATACTGATGAAACTGTAAATATTGTTTTTTAGGAATAGATGATCATTTTCTATGACAGAGGAATAATTTTTCACAAGGGACCCAAACATGGTCTATAAGTGATGAAATTATAGGTAGGCTAGATTGGACCACCCATCTGTATTGGATCCATAAAATCGGCTTCATAACTCCAATTGATCTTATTCGACCTCCATTAGACACCCAACTCGAAGTCCCGTCTCTCCACTAAATTTCATGACATTTCAAACATTTTAAACATCTAAATAGCTCAATAAATAATTAAATATTCTACTATGAATAGTCACCCAGCCCTATAGACACTTGACTACCATTGTAAAAATTTTGATATAATTTTATTTAAAATATATCCTACACACCTTATCATATGATTCATGACATGAGGTATGGTTTAGTCAAATTTTATATATCTCTCCATCTATTTTCTTCTTCTTCTTTATCATGTAATTATAACCCTCTAAGTTATTAATTTGGGGGATGTTATTTTTTTATAATCCTAACCTCCATGCTTTTAATATTTGAAGGTGACTAAATTTCCATGTTTTCAGTATACTATTATTAATTTTTAACTTTAATTTTTTTTATTCTGGTATGATCATGTAAAAATAGACGGAATAAGAATCATTCTTTATCAATGCATAAATCGTATCTTGTGATGATTTGAGCATGTTTCCCTCTTTTTCAACTCTTATATTTCATGGGTATGTTTTGGATTGAATTGTTTGGTAGAATCTTGATGGAATAACCCCGGATTATGAATTTTTTTGTCATCAAAATAGTTTTGACATAAAAATATTTTGAAAACCTCACCACGTTGATGATGCGATGCCCTTATTGAGTTGGCTTCTTAAATAAACATATTTTTATTGATTATGAGGGGTCACCAGTAATCAATATTGTTCATTATTAAAATCCTAGGTGTAAACCTTGTACAAACTAATATACCATGCTATTTTTACTATGTATAAATCAAGGAATCTATGATACCTACCATACCCACGAGACTGATAACAGATTGAGAATTAAGGGACTTTCACCCATGTTGATCTCGATTTCCAACAACGAATTTCTATCATTTAATAATATAGTTTCATTTAATATTTTAAAATAAAAAACCCTAGGATTTCTAAAATCACTTTACCCTTTAATTTTCAAAATCAAAACCATATTTTTAAATAAATTATCTAATGCTTCATCGAATGATGACCTATTGTTATCACTATAATGTAAAAATACTAGTAAAAAGTAAACATATAATTTGATGAAATAGTCAATACAATAAAAGTTTTTAACCATTTATGGTGAGATGAAATCAGACTTTTCATTGTAGTTCCTTTTATTTCTTTTTTCCTTCTTAATTATAACTCATTTCAATATCCCCTATTCCTTTTTGATTATTTTTTCCTTTTGTTTTTTTGTGTGTTTTTTATTCAATATCTCTCTTATCTCTCTATAATTTTTAAGTATATAATTATAATTTATTTTATTCCTTAATTATTCTTTTTATTTCATATATTATTCATATTCCTAGAAAAAAAATTATACAAAAAAACTGACGAACATAATTCCATGACCCGAATAGAAAAATAAAAACTTCTGGAATTTGTCTTAGAAATTAAAGAGACACTTCACTAAAATATTTTGTGATCTAGAATTAGAAAATAAATTAGCACTATGAAAAAACTAGTGGAAACTCAATTGGTCATAAAGAAACCAATAATTGAACCAAAACAAACCCATGAAATCATGGTTGTAAATAACTTTTCATTAAAAAAATTGACCACCTCAGATGTGGAGTATCAACCTGTGTACATCCAATATCCCGAAGAAGCTTCCAACATTGATAGGAGATTTTTCATTACCCACATTCATAAAAAATTACATGGTCTTATAGATGAAGACCTTAACCAAAGCCACAAATATTTTCGCATATAATTCTCCACCATGAATCCTCCAAATGTTTTTTATGATCTCATTTAGTTTAATGCCTTAGATTCCCCCTTGATATTTTATTCAAAGACTGGATATACTATGTGACTACCATAATTGGGGTCTATAATGACCTCAAATAAATCATTATAAATAATATTTTCCATACATTTCACGTTTCAAAAATTATAAAAGAAATATATGGAATTGAAAATCACAAGGATATTTTCATCATGAATATTTGGAATTATTCAAAATACTTTTTTCATTTTCCCCGACCACTAGATTAGTGTGAAATTTCTAATTCATTAATTATTTGAGATATGTGTCCATATTGATCATGGAATGATATCTTTTGCATATAGTGGTTCTCTAGTTGATAAAACTCATTCCATTGCTCATGAATTAATATCCATCGTGGCTCAAAATTCATATAAATTTAGTACACTAGAAATTCAACCTACATAAGGAATTAATAAGGTAATAAATCCATCTATAGAACTAAATGTAGATACTAAAAATGATGAGATACATACCATTGCAATTCAATTATCTCAATAACATGGTAATTCACACTCTCCATCCATTCCATTCCATTATGGTATTTGTTCTGGTAGAACACATTTTTCTGACCCTTTACTGCAACTTTTGGTTTAAACTGAATTTTGCATAGCAGTATACCCTAGGTGTCTATTCCAATAGGAACCTCCCTTCAATTAAGAACCATTCAGTAAAACTCCAATCCCCAAGTGAAAAAAACAACCACAATATAGATAGGGAATAATCTCAAGAAGCCATATGTAGAATTTGTATCAATAAGGCCAATGTATGAAAAGATTCCATCCTTCAAATGCTTGGAACAATCCTTCTCCTCCTCCAAAATCAGAACCAACCCACAAGGACATGGTAATGAAAATGGATTACCATAACTTCCAGTTCCAATAGACCACAGAATTGGTTATTCAAATCCAATGAACTGAAGTGGGACAATTGGAAAACACTATAGGCGAGAAAAAGAATTAAGGTTATTGGAAGATGTCATCCCAACATATTTCTAATCCAATATACAAATATTTTTTTAAATCTCACATTATAGTGGTGAATATGTTTTTTTTAAAAAAAGATTATACAAAACAGGTATGTCGCCCACTTGAAAAATTTATTTCTATACACGTAAAAAATTATATTGAGGAAAAACAGAACAAATGGGTAAACATGTTATTATTGAGGATTCTCATAAACAATCTAATCCTCTTCCTTTCCCCAAAATACTTAATAAATCATAGAAACATTTTTATAATGAGATTGAAAAATAAATATTTAATACATTTAAAATGGTAAAAGTTAATACTCCTTTACTAGATGCAGTTAAAATGATCCCTCGCTATGCCAAAATATCTTATAGATATTTTCACCCATAGATGAAAACTGAAGGGGAATAAGAGAGTCAACATGGGATAAAATGATCCACCCTTAATACCACCAACAATTCCAACCAAATGTGTGTATTTGGGAATATTCATGATACTTTGTACCATAGGGGACACCATCATTTATAATGCAATGCTACATTTGGGTGCTTCAATTAATAATAATACTTACTATGTGTATACATTTCAATAGGTTAGAGATATTCTACCAACATTCATCATCATACAAATTTCCAACTAGAGCACAACACACCCATTAGGGGTGATCTAGTATGTCCTTATAAGAATGAATAATATCATTTTCCCTAAAAGAATCTACATTATGCAGATAGAAGATACCTGAACCGAATGTCATTTTACTCTCATTCATGGGAGCCCATTCCCCCAGATAGAAAATATGATCATCAATGTTCACAATGGTACGTTTTCCTTGGATTTTGGTGGAGGAAATATAATTTTAAATATAACTGGTTCCATGAAACATCCCATTGAATATAACAACACTCTTCCTATTTATTGGATGTAAGTTATCTCTAACATCACCAACACACCCAACGTTATCTCCTCTACTCATACTCTGATTCATTTTATTCTTCATCAATAATGGATCATTTGATTTTTAATTCACATTTTGAGTGTTGTGTGTGTTCAGAACAGTGTTAATTTTGTGCATTAATTAATGAGTGTGTTCATTATGAGGAACCCATGACCGTTGATGATTTAGATAATCATAATTACATAGATTATCTTTTCTTAGTTAAAAAAATGAGAATATATATATATATTAATATAACTCACTCATGATAAATATCTTCCATTAATCCATAAATCATAGGTGTTGGAATTAAAAACACTTCCATCTAATTTAAAATTATGTCTATCTTGATGGTATTGACCAATATCCCATCATTATTTCCAATAACCTCTATCAATAGTTTGAATCAAAACAACTTGAACATTTTGGTGAGTGTATAATGGTGATTGGATAAACATTGGATGACATTCTAGGTATAATCCCTTTTATTGGTATCCACTATATACTTGTTCATGATGTGGCTAAGTCTGTAAGGAACGATAAATGATGGTTAAATAACAATATCCTTAAAGTGGAAAACATTGAAGTCATTAAATTAATTTATTGTGGGATTATCTATACTATATATTATAGTAAATTGGTTTTCTCAGTTCAAATTGTGCCTAATAAACTAGAATAATAGTCGTGTCAAATGAACATATTGATCAATTCCTAATTGGTGTTCCAAATAGTTGTCGAGTCTCTATTGAATACCATTTCCTGAATCAATCCATGTGAAAGGACCAATTTATTCTACCTTTCATTGATAAAATGTTAGAAATATTGGCTTGTAAATCCCATTTTTGTTTCCCAGATGGATATTTGGATTATTTACTAATCCATACAGCCCCAAAGGATCCAAAAAAATAAATATTGACATATCAGTTTAGCACATTTTCATATTTAATGATGCCTTTTGGTCTATGTAATGCTCTTGGTATTTATTATTTATATATGTTTAATATCTTTTCTATGTACATTTATAATTTTATGGAAGTCTTAAAGGGTGATTTCATGGTTTTTGGATCATTATTTTGATGGTTGTATGAAACATCTTGGTTTGGTCATCCCTTATTTCATAAAAAATGCACTCTTATTAAATTATGATAAATTCCCTTTCCTCGTTGAGCAGGATAGATATTTCTTGGGAATGTTACTTAGAATTGGTTAATTAAAGTGGATAAATAAAAAATTGAATTAATTTTATCCATTCCATACAAAAAATGTGTTCCTGATGTATAATATTTATTTTTTCATTCTCATTTTTACCATTGATTCATTAATTACTTTTGTAGGATTTCAAATCCTGTGACTCGATTTTTTCAAAAGGAATCCGAATATTTTTATAAAAGTTGTGATGATGATTTAAATTCACTAAAAATGAGTTCCATGTCACCTCCCATAATCCACCAACTAAGGTGGGATCCCTTCTTTGAACTTATGTGTGATGCCTCTAACTTTTTATTTAGGGTAGTATTATGGTAAAGGGTTTAGTAGTCTCCTCATATCATTCCGTATTATTCACGTACCATTTATCATACCTAGAAAAATAGCACCACCACTAAAAAATAACTCTTTTGAATTTTTTTTCTTGTAAGAATTTTTTTTCATATCTTTTTCAGTAAAAAATAATTTCATTTTTTGATATTGTTTCCCTTCATATTCTCCTAATGAATCCGGATCCTAAACCCAACCTCATTCGGTGGGTGATCCTCCTCCCAGGGTTTCACCATGATATTAGAGATAATATAGGTGTAGAAATTGTGGTAGATGACCACATTAGTATGATTTCCCAACTATTGGACCACCATGTTGATTCTTCCATCCCCATAGGTGAATCCATTCCTCATGAGATCCTTTATGATTATGTGGACCTTACCCATTGTTAGGCTGACATTGTAAATATTTTGAAGACATCTAGTGTCCCTAGATAATTCATCACATCATTATCCTATAGAATAAAGCATGATTCGTGATGGTACATTTCGGATGACCCATATTTGTGTAGAATTTGTAGTAACCATGTTTTTCGTATATGGGTATGTGTCCATGAAATCACTTCAGCTTGGAGCTGCTACCACACATTGTCCCTTGGGGGACACTTTGGCTTTCAATGTATAGCCTGAATGGTCCTTCAATGAGGAATTTGTTACCCACATTTTATGGAGACTCCCATCGATATTTAAATTCCTTTTCTTGATGTTAATTAAAAATAAATATCTCTAAGAGGAATCAAATGTCCCAATAGACCATGTTATTTTCACAGATCTTCAATGAAGGGGCATTGAAATCCTGGGGCCTTTTTCAAATTCAATTTTATTAGTGTAAATATTTTTTTGGGCTATGTCTCTAAATGGGATGAAGAAAATTCCACAAAGACTGATGATTCTCAAGTGGTTGTTGACTTTATGAAGTCACATATTTTTAGTAGGTTTGGTTTTCCAAGATTCATCATCATTAATCAAGGTTCTAATGTTTGCAATCATTACATGAAAAACTTATTCTGTAAATATGGTTTTTTACAAAAACATTCCACTAAATATCACCCAAAAACTAATATAAATGTTAATAATTCAAATCCTGATGATAAGGGAATATTGGAAGAAGTGTAACAAACTAATAAGAAATATTGGATTTTGCACTTGGATGATGCTCTTTGGGAGTACTTTAGATCTTTTAAAATACCTATAGAAATGTAACCATATATTATTGTGTTTTGAGAGGGTTTTCCCCTCCTAGATTGGGTATAACACCATGAATATTGGTCTTTTAGACAATGTAATATGAATCTTAAAGATTCATTTGAGAATAGTAAACTGTAGATTCAATAGTTGGACGAAAAGGTATGTGATTCATATGAGAACTCATAGATCTATAAAGAGAATACAAAGGATATCTATGATTGAATGATTCATAAATAGATGTTCCATATTAGTGATAAGGTCCTTGTGTAAAATCCTAGGTTAAAGAACCATCATGGTAAGAATATTTCCCATATGTGTGTTTCTTATATTATTACTAATGGTAATCCTTTTTTTTCTACGCAGTTTATTCATTAATATAGTATATAGATGATTTCTTTCAATGGGTAGAAGCTCAAAAACGTATATGAAAATTATCTAGATCATCCGGGAGAGGAACTCTAATCGATTGAGGTCTTATATGACACTACTTAATAGTTTTTCCCTTATCCCCACCATTATTTTTTAATATTTATTTAAACTACAATAAATTTGGAAAATGTAATTTTTAGTTGTGCAGGAGGGTGAAATTTCATAGTAAGGATTTAAAAAAATATATAAAAAAACAAAGAACCAAAAAACGTGTTTCCATTTTTTATTTCTTATTCTTTATATTGTGTTTCTTTATAAAAATTGATCTTAAAAAGAATATCTAAAATCAGTTTCCATGTTTGAGTTGATTTTCTAAAAATTTTCATTATTTTTGTGAATAATTAAATTTAATATTTATATTGATTATTATTTTAAAAAAAATCAATTAATTATAAGGTGTTTGATTTATTTTTGAAACCCATGCCTCATGATCAATGAAAAATATTTTAAACAATTAACATATATACATTCTAATAATTTTATTACATATTCTTTATTTTAATCACATTCATGAGAGTCTCATGTAACGTAGAGAAAATTAATCATTCCTTTATTATTTTTGAATCTATAAGATTTAAAGTGTTCTACACTCATGATAGAGGACATCATTCATTGAAAATCCCTTTGTTTAATTAATAAATATTTATTGACACCTTGATATTTTACCCTTATTAGTATTTAGAGACCATGAAATTATAGTTATCTATAAACAATATATTCCAATTTATACCTCACTACCCATCTCTTCGGTACATTATTGTTTTAGTTCTTAAAAATTTTGTGGAGGGGGTGATTCAGTGGGAATTCATGAGAAATAATCATTGTTTGGGTTTGATAGAAAGGGTGCATATAGTTTCTGGGATTAGTGGTTCCATATAACATATTATACAACTTTCTTACACATTTTCCCCTCTTAATCTCAAAAAAAATTATATAAAAAATGTAGTATTATACATCAAAAAAACCATGTAAAAGAAAAAATGGAGAAAACATGATGTTTAATAATTATTATTCACTGATTTGTTGTGACCCAAAAAAAGTAACAAATTTGAGTGTGAATTGGAATTGATACACTCTTTTAGGGATTGAGTGTGTAAATTCATTTTGAACACTTGATTAATTTTCATATTCTTTGTACTTAATATATTAATCACTCATTTTCTACCTCATAATTTTTAAACATAAAATCCTATGAACACTTCATCCTTAGAAAAAATATTGGATGTCATATTGATTATCACAATCATTTATTCTTTTATAGAACATGGAATATTAGAAATTATATGGTAAGATCACATGAATTCTGGGAATATGGTATAACACCACATTCATATATTCCTTTATTGAAGAGGGAAAATTTCTAGGGGAGGTAGGTTACGACATGTTGCAAGGGTAGAAAAATGATTTTGAAATTTTTTTAATATGAGAGATGAAAAATGATGGGAAAATTGATTTCATAAACTATACATGATGTATATCATTTAAAATAATATGGGATGTTTTCTAACGTTTGATTTAGGAATGTGACATGATTTGGATATAAGACTTTTCCTAGGAGTACAATTTTTTAGGAGTCATGTTGTGGTCACATAGTTATATAAAATATTTTATCACCTATATACTTGAGTAATGAATTTTTTATGGGTTTCCGAATCCCATTATTAATACCTTTTGTAGTCAATTTTTTTTTTCGAATTTACATATTGAAAACATGTTAAAAATATGAAATTTCACAATGGACCAATTTGATAGTAGTTTACTTTTTCAATTATATAATTTACTAAAATTATGAAAATTTTACAATTAACATTTTTATGATTATATGTTCATCAGAATTCAATTCATCTACTTAGTCCAAATTATGAATGTGAGCACAAGGGGGACAAACATGGCCTACAAGTGAATATATTATTGTTAGACTAGATTAGACCACCCTCATATATTTGGTCCATAACATGGCTCATGAGACTCCAATTGGGATGATTCTATCACCATTTGAAACAAATCTATATGAACCACCTCTAAAATGATTTTGATGATCTTTTAAAGTGTTTTGGGCATCCAAATAGATGGATAAAAATAATTAAATTGTATTCCTTGAACAGTCACATGGCCCTTCATGAACATGACTACTTTTGGGGATATTTATATATAATTTTCTATAAAATCACTCCTCCCCCTCGTTCTCATATGGTTCGCTACTATGTTCAAGGGTGAGATGTATTTGAGAGATCTATACAACAATTTACATCCTCTTATCCATCATGTACTTCTAATCCACTTATTGATAAATTTTGGGGGTGTCATTTATTGTAATCATAAGCTCCATGCGTGTAATATTTGGAAGGTGATTTAATTTAAATGTTTTCAGTATATTGTTTTTCAGTTTGAAAATTTTAATATTTTTTAATATAGTATGATCAAATTAAAATAAATGGAACAAAAATCATTGTGCTTCAATATGCAAATCAGATCTTGTTGTGATTTGAGTGTGTTTGCCTCTTTTATCACCTCTTCTCTTTCATGAGTATGATTTGGATTGAATTTTTGATTAAATTCAGATGTTATAACAAATGAATATAGATTTTTTTTCATGGATGATGTTTTGAGAGAGATAAAATCCTGGACATCTCATAATGTTGTTGATGGGATGCATTGATTGAGCATGGTTCTTACATTGACATAATTTTATTGATTATGAGTGGTCAATGGTAATCAATTTCATTGATCGGTGAAATACAAAGTGTTAAACTAATAAAAACACACATAACATACTGGTTTTAGTGTGTATAAATCAATAAAAAATTGTCCTTCTCATACCCATGAGAGCGATGAAATATTGAGAATCAAGGGACATTCACCCCGGTTGATCATGTTTTCTCCAACCAATTTCTCTAATTTTGTAATATAGATTCAATTAATGGTTTAAAATCAAGAAAAACAATGATTCCTAAAATCCCATTTCTTTTTTATCTTCAAAATAAAAACCTTATTATTAAATAAATTATATATGGATCTCTCGAGAGATTACCTAGGGTTACTACTATGATACAAATATTCTTTAAATACAAAATATCTAATTTTTAGTTCTCAAAAACACAATCAAACCCATGTACTCTAGCTTGATTTTAGAATTACCTACCATGTAACATTTTAGATAAAAAAATTATATTTACCCATTTTATGTGATAAAAATAAGAGAACCACATGTCACATTATCATAATCAATTCATATATAAAATATAAGATCATGAAAATGTTTATCATTAAATCAAAGAGTAACTCATGGAAAAGAAAATTTGATTCTTCCATTTTTAATCACCATAAAAACATATCTTGTAAGGAAATAATAAATACAATAAAATTTTATCATATACCCAATAATGTATAAGATAAATCAAACGATGTTTTTATAGATGAAAATACATTTAAAATATCACTGGAATATTTCTTTCATGAAAATATCTTTTCATTTTGAAATTACTTACATAATAACAAAAAAATTATAAAATATTATGATTTTTCAAGAAAATTAAATTTAATCATTTAAAGGATAATTAAAATAATATATAAGTAATGATTTTTGGATAATCCATTCTTATGGATTAAAAAAATTTCTTTCACATTTTCTATAAAAAGTAAAACGTGCCTCATTTGGAAAATGACAAGTATATTCCATTTAAAAATTTTAATAGAAAATAAATAATGGAAAAAATTAATTTATTCAATCATTAGGAAAAGGTAATATTTTTTAGAATATATTTTTAAATAAAATATGTATATTGAATAAAATAATTCTAAACTGAAACGAAAAATAATGTCAGATATCTTGAAAAATAATATTTCAGTAGCTTGATTTCTTAAAGTGATTGAAATGAATGAAAAATATTTAATATAAATAAATAAATATATTATAATAAAATAATTTTTTTGAAGATATATATCATTTAATTTCAGTGTCTTATATTTAAGAATAATTTTCCCAATAAAGCTGATATTGTAACATAAAGCAATTACTCCTTTGGTAAATTTGGATACATAAGTCCTAAAAATATATAAAATAAAATAAATAATAAATTAAAATAATATAATTAAATTTATTTTAACAAATATATAATTGGTAATAGATAATTATCATTAAATAATATAGGGTTATATCATAACGTATGACCTAATATAGAAAATTTGAGATGGTTAATACTTACGACATTGGTAACATTCCAATAAAAAAACATTATATAAAATAATTTTATTTGTAACATTAAATACCTTTAATTAAGGAAGATAAAACATATAACCATTAAATGGGTAAGTATATACACCTCATAAACACAAATAGTGGCATAATATCAATCTTCTCTCAATGAATCAAGATTGAGATAAAACCCTCTTATATTACATTCGACATGATTCTTAGGTGATAAAAACACTTGTATAATAAATTTATATTTATTATAAATATTTATAATATTCATTTTAATGCTTATAATATCATATTTTACACACTAGTAACATTTTATCACCAATTTATTCATAATTCTCTATTACATTCCTCATTTTGGTTGTTAATTGGTTTGTTTCTCGTGTATGTTTTTCTTTGCTGTTATAGTAATTGTGTTATGATCATTATACCATGATATCCATAATATCAATAATTTTATATGTATCATATTTAGTTACCAAATGAAATTTTATAAACATTAAAATAAATTTGTGAAGGGAAATAAAATCCATCACTTAATAGAGATGATAATTTGTACATACACGTAAGGGATATTTCCATTTTTTATGGAGGGAATGAATAAAATTTAAAATATAACCATACATTATATAAAATTTATTATATCATAAAAATAACATATATTCAATAAATATATCTTAAACATGTTCTATGTATATCAGAAATGAAAAATAGATCACATCCATTCCTGGAGGTGGTAGTCCATTTGTACGCATGTGCAATGTTATCATTTTCAATTATATATGATGGTAAGAAGAAAGATAAGATATTATAATTACATAAGAATAATAATATCATAAATTTCATATAAAATCATTAAATACATCATAATGGCCAAACATTAAATTTGGTGATGAAAATGAATTATTTCAAATTGTTAAGGTAGTAGTCCACACGTATGTATGAGTAATACTTTAGGTTACCATTTAAAGGATAAGAAGTGGGAAAATGGTTGCCCATAATTAAAATAAATTTCAAAATAATTACGATAATTTTTTCATAATATTATTATTAATAAAATAGTTTTATATAATAGGTAAGAAGAAGGAAATTTAAAATTTTTATATTATGATTTATACCTATTCGTTGAGAGACCACATTTTCCATCAACTATATTACATAAAATATGGGTGATAAAAGAAGACCAGAAGATCTAGGATGAAGTAGAAGAATCTATGATGTTTTTAGTAATGTTTTTTCATTATAGATGGATAAAATTATGTAAGTAATGGATGTGAATATGTTCCCTTTTATAAGCGAGGGGAGGTATACACAAGGAAATATGTAAAAGATTTCGATAAAATAACATCGCTTTCCAGAGAAAGTGTAAAAAATAACCAATTTTTATAAGATAATATAATATATGGTTGAAATATATATTCAATAAATAATATTTTTTAATGTTTACATATCATTCCTACACTTATATCTTAGTTTACCACCCAATAAAACTATTATTAACATAACCATGATAATATGATTTTTCTATTTTACAATTCATTATAAACATAGATTAAGTTGACATTCATAAATATTATTAATTATGATAATTAAAAATATATAATCCATTTTATTATATTTATATTCTATTACAAGAATTATTTAATCCCAAATAAGCATGTAAGGCTCAACTAAATCCTATGTTAATAAAAATACATTTTTAATCATATAACATAATTTTCGACAATTTTTTGGCCTATAAAAATAATAAAATTATTTTTAAATTATTTTACTGAACAATTAATCTATAAATTTTATTGATATAACTAATGAATAGTTATTGATTTATTTTCTCAAAATAAAAACGCACTATGTGACTAGAAATAGTTTATATAAAATTATCAATTAAAGCCTCATAAAATCATTATAAAAATTATGTTTAATTATTATTACTAAGTTATTAAAAATAATACTTATAATAAATGATGCTTCTATTACTTTCTTACTAAACTATAGACATAATGGGTCCTTTAATTTTCATGATTTAATTATAAATAATGGAAGTTTTAAAAAAATACCTATATTGTTCAACTATTCACTAAAAAATAAATAATCCTAGAGAAAGAAGAAACATTAACCGTATGAATATAATGATTATTTTATTTAAAAAATTATTAATTACAAAAAATAAAATTTATAAATAATATTATAAATTAATTATAAAATATGTGTATAAAATCAAATAAAAACCATTTTTGATGAAAATATATTTTTACAGCACAAAATGAATTTTTGAAATATAGAGTACTTATTTATTATGAAATAATCAATAAATAATTCATTATTTATGAAATAATACATAATTTTCAAAATTCATCCATGACTAGTCATACCTACCTATTTGGTAGATATTTAATAAGGGCCATATAAATATAATAATATTTTTATTTTATATCACACATTTTTTTAAGTTTAGTGTTGCGTGTAAAAAAAGATATAGAGCATATAATTTCTTTAAACTTAGTTTTCTGGGATTATAAATTCTCCCCCTATATTAAATAAATCATTTCACCACAATGTATATCCCAATAAAAAAATATTTTGTATTTTAAAATACATTTTTTGGAAACCAAATTTGATCAATGTTTTAATGAAACATCCTTGAAAAGGGGGATGTGGGAAACATAAATGTTACATAAAATAACACAAATATATATTCTTAGATTAGGATAATATTATACAAAATTGAAAATATATACATCAATGAGAAATATTATATCTAAATAATAGTAGACTGTTATATATATGATATTCCTGAGAATGATAATCACAAAAAATCCATAATTCAATGAGGGGTGAAAGGAGATTCAATTATTCAAAATGTATTGTAAGATGAAAATTTTTACACATTATTTATATTATTCAAATATTTGTGGTATTCTTTTACAATCATGATAATGAAAACTAGAAAATATATATACTTGATTTATTTCCATTTTATAATCACAATTTCATCCATCAGATATTTTCCAATTAAATTCCTTAGAAAAATCATCTCTTATTCCACGAAATAAATACTCATATAGAATTTTATATTCATAAAATTAAAAAATTATTTATAATAGATCTCAATATCCATAAAATAATGAAAGTACATTATTTTAGCCACTATATTCTTACAAAAATCTTAATGGTTAGAATAAGTTATCCAATATGGTTAAATGTTTATATAGTGATATAATAATTTAACATTTGAAACCTGAATAGTAACTCCCAAAGTTCAACTTAATCCCTTCCAAAATTATTTGATCTTTAAAATCATCCTAACTATGTCTAAACAATTTAAATAAAAAAATAATGAAAAATTATACTAAATAAAAAATTTTCTAATATCAAATTTTACAGTTATGCCAAAAAACCTAATATATATCATAATGTAACGCAAAAAGAATGTGAATACCATCATCACATATTATTCTAAAAAAATATAATATCTTAAACCAATATAAAAACTCAATGAAAATAAATAATCTCAAAAAATTGACTCTATACTTATTCCTAAAATAAAATACCAAATAGTCAAATATTATACACAGTCCCAAAAATTAGCGAATGATTATCAGAGATCAATTTATCTCATTATCCCATCATAAAATTATTATATAAAAATTATGTACATGTGAAGGGTTATATATCCCTTTATCATTTGGTTTTCAAAAAAATCACATTTCCCATAAACTAGTTTAATATTATATAAGAACCATTCAACATATGCCTACAAATTATTAATGAATAACTATTACCAAAAAATACAGGTATGTTTTATGATTCTTATGAAAAAAATAATTTTTATAAAAAAATAAAAGATTCCACTTATTTCATAAACTATATCCATGAGTTTTTATATTATTCCAAATTTTTTCTTCCAACAATATGAAATTTAAACCATGTGTTACGATTCATCAATATAGATTTAATCATTCTAATTACCTTTAATATAATCAATGGTGTCAAAAAAATTTTTAAAATTCATATTTTATTCATATACTCTTCATCATTAATAAAAAAAGATTCACTTGTACAACATTGATGATCCTTTATCTTTACCCTTCCCCTAAGGAAATCGATTTCTAAAAATCATATACATTCCTCATTTAAAAAATTCATTGAATAAGATTATTTATAGAAACCATTATTCATAATCACAATGTTAACCAAAATTTTCATTTTTATTTTTAAATTTATCAGATAAATAATTTTTTCCAAATAAAAATCATTTTCATATTTCATTGAGACAATATCTTGGGTTATTATTTCTCAATTCGGAACATAATGGAATATAAATCTTCATTCCATGATAGGTTTTATTACCCTCTATTTTCCTCCTTTTTGTTTTAATCAAAAAATAAACTATGGTCAGGTTTTTAGTCATATCTCAAGATATATATTTAAGAATAATGAAAAGAGTATGAAATCAGGATCCCATTTCATTTGTTTTCTCAAGATTATAATGACTACATCATATTTCATAATCAATTTTAACCTTTTACCTCCTGGTTCTATCAATTTAATAAATCCAAGATGCATCATGAGAGAAACAATAATAATAGTGATAAATCAATAATCCAGAAAATATATTATATTATGTCTAAATCATGATAAATTTTTCTAAATATATGACACTATATACTTAACCCATGTCATTTTTGGTGATCATATATTAAAATAATTCGTAATGATTAAAAAAATGAAAAGTGAATTAACACAATCATATCATTTGGGGATGTGTAGCCAATTATGTTGTCCAAATCCCACTAATCATGCACTAGTTACCATCAACATAATACCCAATCCACACTATTTATATTTTTTTACCCCTATGTTAATATATTCCATAGCTGTATCCTCTTGCTTTTATCTAGTCCAGAAAATACTTTCTAGGAAAACTACACTTCTTTATTTTCCACATCATATGATGTTCTCCAAAAAAATGGACTAGCCTAAGGGTTATCACTAATTTTTTAATATTATTAATCTTTAAAAAATTTATTTATCATCTGAATCTGATAATGTTGAGCTAATATTTTCATACATATAAATTAAATATTTTATATAATCATTGAGTACAACTCACAATAATAAATTTCTACGGATCGTATTGGTTTAGTATATTATGAGACTAGATATTTTATCATCTTATTTTTTGAATGGTTATCAACAACTATATTACACTTACTACTAATCCCCTTATTAAAAAAATATTTATGACAAGGGAAAGGTAATCATAGAAATTCATGAGGACATATGAATAGTATGCATAAAATTAGTAGATATCATCCATTTACCAAAAGTGGTCATATGATAACTATAAGAGTATAATAGAATGAGATTAACATTATTAAATCATACCTAATGATTCTAAGATCATAAACATGGTAATTGAAAAAATGAATTATCATTTCATAAAACATGAATCATATATGAATAAAAGATCAATACTTATGAAAATATAATCGCTAAATATTAACATGTTATAAGAGTATGGGAAAAAGGGATGCATGATCATAATCATAGAAGTATCATGTCAAAGTTACCCAAAATGATATTCATCGCATGTCTAGATTAGGATAACTATCCATTGACATACCTCAATATTTGAATAAAAATCTATGAACCATAATTTGGTCATGGTATAACCTCCCATGTACTATATTTTGAGCATGTGATAATATCCCATGTATCCTTTTTGGGCTTGGGTTATCCTCTTTGGAACACTGTTTTAGGATTCGGATAACCTCCAATGTGCCCTTTTTTCGACATGGGATAACATCCTGAGTACCCTTTTATATTTTAAAACATTAATCCTTCCCTAGTGCACTGTTTAGATATAATATATTCCCTCATCCCAAAATCAAAATTCATTCACATGTATACCAAAAGATCATTATATAATTTATCAATTAGTCAAATCTCTACCCATGAAAATAAAATGGGTTTCTGAAATATATCATCATTATAATCATAAAAAAATACAAATAATTTACAAAGATATAAAAATGTTATCATATCCCAAGTAAGGTATAATAAACAATAATGGATGTTATCATTGATTAAAATACAATTAAATGGGCACTGGAATATTTTTTTGAAGAAAATACAATTTTCCTTTTAAAATTATTTATTTAAAATAAAACAAATTCCAAAATTTTAAGGAAAAATATATATTTTAAAAAAATAAATATTCTATGTAGGATTCAATCAAAATATGTTCCCTCATTTTGAGAATAACCATTAATGATGTGAATGTTAAAAAATATTTATTTAATGTTTTTGTTAAAATGTCAACTGTACCTCATTAATAAAATGAAAATAGGATTCCTTTTAAAACAAGTTTTAGAAAAAAAAAACAACAGTGAAAATAAATTTACCCAAAAATTAGTGAATTCAAAAAAAATTCATAAAATCATTTTAAATAAAATATGATCACTAAAAATATAGATTTTTAGATGAAGAGGTAAATAACATAGGTTTTCCATAAAACATTATTTTAGTATTAAGTGTACTTAAAAAGATAATAATGAAAAGAAATAATGTAATATATATAAATATAAATTAGTTAACAAAGGAAATGCAGTTTTTGAGAGATGGATTTTATATTTCCATCATTTGAAATTTAAGCATTATTGGTACATATAAAAATGAGATTGTAACATAAAACCCTTAATACTTTGGAAAATTTTAAGTCTTACATTGCATAAATGTAATAAAATAATATGAATCATTAAATACCATGAATACAAGAAAATTAATGGTACAAAATATCAAAGGTCTGAAATATACATCTTATAAAATATGACAGCTGTATAACATAATGTTTGTTCCAAAGAAGACAATTTTAGACAAAAATAATTACTGCTATGGTAATTATTGAGTAACAACCACTTGAAGAAAATAATTAAATGATAAATTTAAATACCATTAATTAAGAAGGATCCAAGAAATAATATTCCAAATTATAATTTTAAACACCTCATTAATATAAATAAGGGTATTACATTGAACATTTATCCATGAAATAATATTAAGATGATGAAACCATTCCTTATATCTGAATTGTTCATAATCACTAACAATACTATATAATAAACATGTATTTATTATAATTATATAAAATAATCATATTAATATTTATAATATAATATATTACCCAATTATAAATTTCAATTGTTGTTTATTAATAAATATCAAATACCGTGTTCATTTTGGGTATTAATAGCTTCTCTTACCATGAATGTATTTTTTCACTAGTTTATTTTCCATATATATTTATAACAGTTACATTATATAATGAATAATAAAATTTTATTAAGAATAATAATTAATAATTTAATATATCTTTTAAAACCATTAATATAAGTTTGTGATGAAAAATTAATTACGTCACTTCCGGTAGAGGGTAATCCATACATAAACTGGAGTGATGTTTCCACATGTTGATGGATGGACAAAAAGAATGATACATGAGAATTAAACTTTTTATAATAATTATTATATCATTAAAATCATATATAATAAATAAATATTTTTTTTAAACCATTAAAGGAATTCAAAAATGAAAAAAATCACATTTCATTGTGTCAGTTATAGTCCACACGTACGGATGAGTGATGTTATCATTTCCATATGATGGGATGATAATTATATTTATAAGATATTATAATTACAAAAAAATTATTATTTCAAAATCATAATTTATAAATATTAAATCCATTATAGATACCAAACCATGAAATATGGTGATGGAAAATGAATCATATCGCAATGTAGAGGTGGTAGTCCATACGTTCGAACAAGAGATACTTTCATTTCCATGTTGATGGAGAAGTGGTAGGAAATGGTTCATAATAATTATAAAAACATATTATTATTTTTATGAATATATATTAATCATTTAATATTGTATGAAATAGTTTTAGGGAATGATGAACAATAAATAACATTATAAAAGCATGGTTAATATTTTCACATATTTTTTGAGAGACTTACAGTGGAAGGAAAATTATTCCTTGAATGATTTATCCAATATGAAGTGAATAATATATATAATTAATTAAAGGAATAATAGAATGACTATAATTTTTATTTTTAATTATATAAATATATAAATATTTGAATATAGGATGAGAATAGGTCCAAATTTATATGTGTGGGGAAGGACACTTATTGTATTACTTAAATGATTTCAATTATATGTGACCTCTTTAATAAGAAAGTGGGAAAATGGAAAATGATAATGAGATAAGATAATAAATATTGAAATATATTCAAAATATAATAATTTGACATGTTTATATGGCATTCCAACCCGTATCCCTTAGTTTTACACCTGGTAAACTATTTTTAACCATGACCATGGTAAATATTTTTATATTTTTATTATTCATTATGATCAAACATTAAGATGGAAATATTAAATTATATTATTTACTAAAATTCTACATATTTAATACATTTTTCAAGATAAAAGTTTCATAATATGTAGAATATAATTTTAAAATGTGTGAAAAAGACAAAGAAAACCCGAGATTAAAAATGAATTTTAAAATTGATACTCAATTTATAGTCATTCAATGACATATAAAATCTCTCATATGAATTTTAAATAATTTTATTGAATATATAATAAAATAATCATACTTAAACCTTGAAAAATTATAGATAAATTTATATTACTAACATAAATACGCATTGTTTGGATAAAAATTGTATACAAAAAAGTGGTTTTGAAGCCCTAAAATGTACTTATACCATGATGAAGTATAATATTGATTACTAAGTTATTAATTACATTTTTCTTATTAAATAATAATTTTTTATTTTATATTAAATATCAACACATAATGGGACTTATAAATTAATTTAGTTTATGAAATGGAAATTTATGATTTAAAAAAATCATTTTTCTCCTATTCATTTAAAATAATTCTTTTAAGAAAAATCTCAAATAAATAATCCTAATATAATATAGAATTTTTTATTTAAAAAATTATTTAAATTTCCTAAAATAAAATTTACAAAAAATATAAGATATACATATAATTTCCTCAAACAAAATTAAATAAAATCAATTTTGGAAGAAATGATATTTTTGAAGCAAAAAAATCACAATACATAAAATTCATAACTAATTTATTATAAATTAATAAATAAATTTTTTATATTTTAAGTGAAATTATTTATATTTTAGAATATGGTTAATATTATTCATTCCAACCTATTTAATGATTTGGTAATAAATGTCACATATAAATAATAATAGTTTTAAAGTAAATCGTTGTTATCTCAGATCCGGATTCTTCTTGTAAAGAATACTATAGAGAATAGACTTCTGTTGAACCAATTTTTTGGGGTTTTATAAAAACATGTATAAGTAATCATGTGAAAACATTTATTAGAATTAAATATAAATATTTTGTACACCCATCTATGTATATCTTATTTATTTACATTTATTTTTACATGGAAAAGTTTCATGTTTCCACAACAACTCATTATTTGAGTCTTATATATGATATTCATCATTAATTATAGAGATTAAATATCTATGATTGACGTATTACCAAATAGTTAACTGATTATGTTATACTATTATATCATTCATTTATAATATGAAATTAAATATATTTTTTTTAAACTAGAAATAAGATAAATGTTTTTGTAATGTTCAATACAATACAATTCTTTTATGAAAATGAATCCCCTTAGAAATTCTGGTATTGTGATCTTATTTAGCTGATGTATTTGTGATGTCGCAAATATAAAATAAATATTCCCATTATTATAATATTTATTATCCTCTGTAGTAACTATATATTTATAAAAATATATGAATCAAATATTATATATAATACCCAATAAGGGAACTAGAAATATTACATTTGATAATGAATATACAAGAAGAAAAATGATATTAATTATTCATCATTATTTCATTTAAATTACATTTATAATGAAATTTATCTCCCCATGTGTATTAGGTATAATCATATTCCTTTCACACTCTATAAATAGATTTTTATTTAAAGGCTATTACAAAGGTACCTTTGATAGTAAACATTTCATTACATTTTAGTCTATGTCCCTCACTTCACTCAATATAAACAGTGAGAAACCATGTTCCCAAAAATATTTATCAACCCGGGGAACCATATTAAGAATATTATTGAGTGGATTATGTAAATATTTTTAGTTTTTAATTTATAATGAATATCGATGATTTAGGAGGCACTGATGATACAATGTGATTGTCACACCCTATTTTTCATGTCATTGTTTTGATCTGGTTCATGTAAAGTCATGATCCTTTTCTTGGGACATAGTTAAGATTAATTTTTAGTTTTTATGTTTAATTTATATATAATCACACTAATTTGGGTTTCCTACTATTTTTTAGGAGTTTTTAGAGAAAATGGTGGTTACATCATGATTTGGGCCAACCGTGAGCCCATTTCGAATTTTAAAACCCAAATTTTTTTCGTTTATAACTCATTTGTTTTTCAACCTTTTCACCTATTCAACTTCACACATGACCTATAATGATATTTTAAAACATTAATACCCTTTTTGACCCCATATAAATGCATAATCATGGTGAAATTGTGTTACTCATTTAAGCATTGGGACAGCCCACTGGCCCATTTCATTTTTTTAAAAATAAATTATTTATTTTATATTTAATTACATATTTAATATTTTTCAGTGATTCCACCTCCCACTCGAATCCAATATCCCAATCCTCACCCCCATTATTGATTTCCCCTATTTGGAACAAACATGAACCTCTTATTAGAGAAGGATTTCTCAATGTCTCTCAAATCGTCTGGAATTGCGAAGGTAAATTGATTCATTATTAAATAATTCCATTATTACTATTTGTCCCACAATTGATATTTATTCAGATATTCCAGATATTAGGAGACTCTCCAAGAATTCTTAATGAAATCCCGTGTCTCTATGGGTGAAGATCTAATGGAAGACGATGAGTTTTCTAGTTGAAAATGTTAGATTCTTTCTCCATTCTCCTCCCTCTACTTCCTCCATTCATTATATTTGTGTTTTGTAATCCCCTATAGTCATGATATACCTAGGGTTAATTTATCCAATGGTTTTTTATGGATTTTATATTCATTTTTGTATGGTATTCATAGTTTTAGGTTTTATAATCCCATGGTGGTTGTTTTTGGGTGTGCGTTTCGATTTCGTCAAGGATTTGAGGTAGGATGTCTCATGGAAAAGCCTTTATCATTTCAGTTTCATCATTATCATAAATTTATAACCATATTTATATGATATTTTCTGCTCTGAAACCCTGGTTTTAAATTTTTTGTGTGAAAATTATGTTTTGTGACTTATTTTGTTAAAAATAACGTAGTTTTTGTATAAATGTGCACTCCTCTTGATTGATAATTTATTACATGAGAATCCGCACTTGGTTTATATATTTTGAATATTTTTCAGTAGATTGAATATCATTATTGCGTGGAAATGTTATTTTATCCCTTTTTAAGTGCATAGCATAAGTAGCTTTGTTATAGAGTGCATGACACGTGTTCGGCAAATTTCTTGGTTGGCTTTTATGTGTCTAGTGCAATTCAAAATGATTTTTTTGGATTTATAATTACATTTCCAGCATGTAGAAAATTATTTTGGGATCCTTTTATGGATTTCCAATTTGTATTTGGTTTTACAAATAAATGGGTTTTGGTTTACAACATGTTTTGTCCTGAGTTACAGTAAAATTGAATGTTTCACATTCTTATGAAAATGGTTGTGTTTTGAATATGTAACCTAGGTATTTTATGGAATTTATGAATGGGGTTTGATTCATTATATGTTGTGTATACACATATTTAAAAAAATTGAAATGCATATCTTTTTCAAATTTTAGTTTTGGGAAAACAAATTTAAGGCTGTTATGGCCTTTGTGAAAAATAAACATTGACTGTTTTACTTGTATATACCATGTTGTGTTAATTGATATTTTTTTATCATCCATGATATGATTTTCATAAATTTTTTTAGGAATTCCAAATATTTTTGTGTATGGTCTTGTTGTGTGTTTATAATTCAATTTTTTTAATGAGTTTTAGGTGCAATGCCTGAATACACACTTTGAAATTGTTTTATGAAAATTTTCATTGGTTTGTTGATTTGTGAAATAAATGTGAAGAAAATATGTTTGATATTATGGTTTTTATTGTTTTGGAATAGAATTTGGAAATTAAATTTGTATTTTATAATATTTTTATCTTAATTGATCAGTAATGGAAATCCCGAGAATCAAGGTTGGGGGACATGTACTAGTTTGCTAGTGATTCCATGGGGTTTAGCCCCTGTTTCTCGTAGCATGTTTAATGATTACTACACTAACTAAAATATTATGATGATGATTATTATGGGACCACTAGGTTATGGGTCTTCTCCCTACTAGTGACCTGTGTGCATGAGAATGGATATTTGTTACAGTTACTTTCACCAATATACGAGGTATCTGGGGCTCACAACTAACTAGTGCATAGGGGTGTTCCCATGACTTGTGCTCATTGGCTATTTTGTACTCACAGTCTGTATATAGTGTGTTTGGTGGGTAAATTCAGTAGTGTGTGTGATTTATTTAAAATATTCAATTCATTATTTCAAGCCTCTAGAATACTATATACATTTTGAATATCCACATCTTTGAAAAATTTTGACATTTATTTTTGTTTATTTAGAATGAATTTTTTTGTCTGACAATTATTATAGCATGGAACCGCATTTGAAAAACATACTTTTATATCTTGTATTTAAAAATATAAATTTATGTTTCTTTTATTTTAAATGATGTTCATTGGGAATATAATATTGGGTAAACCTACTATGTTTTAATACTCACTCCTATAGTCTTCTTCTGTTTTAGCCCCTGTACATGTTTCAGCTCAAGTTTGATCGCCTTTGGCGATGTGTGATCATTTTATTGAAAAGTGGCCAGCGGGGTCACATGGATTTATTTGGTTAACGGTTTTGTTCAATTGAGTTTTTGGATAAGTTATACATTAGGTTTCTTGTACAAAAAATATTTAGTTCAATTTTTATATAAATGTTTTTTTGGGCGGTCTATTCCTTTCTACTGTTTGTTTGAATACTTATATATGGGGGAATTAATTCCATAGTTTATCTATTGGTTCTATGGGTGCTTGTTTCCATCCCGGGAGGATCAGGAATGATTCACTGTACTTGTCGCGTGGTAGCCTAGGTGATCGGTTCAGTATTGACTCGATCTAGTTCATGACAAAATGGTATCATAGAAGGTTAGATCTTAGCAGACCATTCTTTTAGAGCACCCTTGTTTTTTGAGGACGTAAAGGTAGATGGTGTTGGATTGTTGGTACTTGATTGTTTAGTGTGGGATGAGCGTCAAGAAGTCTTTCTCTTTTTGATCCACAGGTTTCTATTGGAAGTATGGTTTTATTATTGTCATTTGTTCTTGTAGATTGTTTGGTGTTGGGATTTGACAAGGGGAGTCTGAAAAATGGCATTTTTGATTTCAGAGGGCCCGACAGAGCCATGTGGATTCGGGGCATGGTCCTAATAAGTCTCTCTTGGTTGGTGTTGTGATTGACATATGCCCTCCAACCATATGGTCAAATCACCCATCGACACTAGTTCCCTTTTGTGGATTTCTTGGACCTTTCATGAATTCTGAAATTTTGATTGGAAAATATTTATGTGAGAATAATGGAAATGATATTTAAATAATGGATTATATTTTGAAAAGTAGAAAATGGGTTTTCAATTAATTAGAAATATGAATGGTTTTGGAAAAGTTTTGTTTTTTAAAAAAAATTGGGGATGAGGTGGAAATTATTTGATGGGATTGGATTTTCCCTAATCTAATCTTGTGTTTGGTTGAAATAAAATGCTTTGAAATTGTGAATCATTTTAAAGTACTTTCGAAAAATTATTTTAAATGGGGTGTCTTCGGCTGTTGAAATGTGTTGTAATATAATTAATTGGTTTTGGGAAATTGGTTTTGTGTAGATGGTGTTTTTTTGGAAAGGGGTTTTTGGATTTTGTGGTTGTCAGATTATGAAAAGAGACCTTTCTGATTTTTTTTTAAAAAAATGGGGAAGGGCTATTTGGAGTAAAATGGTTTTTTATGGTCTATTATATTAAATGTAATTATTTTTTATCAAGTGGTTATTTATAAAGTATTTTTTATTTTGTGGAATATGAAAATCATTTTTGACTTGGTGGTTAGTGTTCCTTTTGACGGTACATGATTCTTGGAACGAAGTTGTTTTTTATCCTTTGGTGTTTTATGGGCTCTCACATGGATGGTTTTATTAATATCTAGAAGTATGTCCTATATGGAATTGTTTTTGTGTTCTTGGGGTTGCACTTAAAGTTTCATTAATGTGAGACTTGATGAAACACCGTTGGTGAATGTGAAAATCCACCAAGTTAGTTTTTTTTCAAAAGTGTTTTTTGTTGAAAAATTGTGTTGTTTGTTTTGAACTGACGGTTATGGGGATGGTTTATCGTATGTATTAGAAGTTTTTTATATTCATTATTATTACCCAGGACCTAGAATTCATTCTCTTGTTGCATCATGAGATGGGATCTTGTTTATGGCTCGTATTTTTGGAGTAATTTTCAATGGGTTTCTAAAGATGTGTTGTATGTTGTGATGTGGAGAGAGATAGTTCTATGTTTGCAAGATTTTGAATTGATAAACCTAATGATTCATTATTATGTTTAACAAGATATATCCACGTCCTAATATAATTCCTTGTCCTATAAGATTCAATAGATAGCTATTTGGGATCGATTTAATGTGCTTCCAGTTTGTGATAATTCTTGTGGACATAAAAGTTGTGTTCGTTGATGCTGATGCATTTCTCCTTATTCGTTGTCCATTCTTCTCTTCATTCTAAGTGAGATTGAATTTTCATATATATATATATATATATATATATGAGATACTATTTAGATTATTGTGTTTTGATGAGAAAGTGAGTTTTATTTTAGTGGTGTGATACATAGGACCTGACTGTGGGGCATCATATATGTCATGATTTAGGGATCTAGGCACATGCCTCAGAGTGAAGCCTTTCACATAGTCATGAAATATACAAAGGTGTGGGGAACATTACTAGGTTACTCCATCCACCATTGTGGTATGGTAATTTTTATGTCTATATTGTGGTTCCTCGTTACTGTGAATTTCCATTTATCACAACAAGTGAGGTGGAATTACCCCTCACATAGTGTCTATGGTTATACCTTCATGGATGCATGTTTCCAATAAATGTCTCACTGGGGACCACCATTTTAAATCAGGTGTGGTCTTGGTTTTACCAATTCATAGGTGGATAGATTTATGTAGTTCAATGGTTTCTTTTGTGGTTCCAGTGGCCTAATTATTTGGTCCCCTTCCCACCCCTCTAAGATTGGTGGGGGTTCGGATCCGGGCTGAAAGTGTTGGCCATGTTCTCATCCCCTCTATTCAGAAGTGGGTGGTTTATATTTTCATGTTTCAACCCTCTTAACATGGGTTGTTGAGTTGTTGTGGGAGTGTTTTTTTGTACTTTTGAGTGTAAGGAAATGATGGGTTCTTGTTATTTTTCGTTGCTAGTTGGGTTCTAATTGTGGGGAGACCCACCACATGTCTCATTGATTTTTCCTCCTATGAACATGTCTATTGATAGTTGTTTATTAATGTTGGGGGTTCCATTCTGATATCCCTTAGATTACTTGGTTTTCATGAGTGCTATTTAGTTTGGGTGATAGATTGTTTCATTGGGAGAAGGCCTAACAATTGAGTTCTTGGCTTGGTTGTGGAGGTGGTGGCTTGACCGTTCCGTTGATTTTCACAAAGTGGTTGTGAGTTGGTGTTTTGTTTGGGAAAAAGAATTATGTTATTTTGATGGAAAAAGTTATTTCACTATATTGATAGGTCTGATCATGTTGATATGGAACCCTTACTTGTTTATCTTTCAGCTGGAATGTGTTATGGCTTTCCAGCGGCAGAAAGCTTTAATGGTGGGGAGAATTGTCACAATCAATTTTTCATGTCATTGGATTGATCTGGTTCATTTGAAATCTTGATACTTTTCCTGGGTCATCAATGAGATTAATTTTGAGTTTTTTTGTTTCATCTATTTATAATAACCCTAATTTCGGTACTCCATTGCTTGTTTAGGAGTTTTTGGAGAAAGGGTGGTCACTTCATTATTTGGGCCAACCGTGAGCCCAATTACAATTTTAAAAACCAAATTTGTTTCTTTTATAACGCATTTTTTCAACCCTTTTCAACAATTCCACATCCCACTTGGCCTATACTGATATTTGAAAACGTTCACACCCTTATGGACCCCATATAAATTCATAATTATGGTGAAATTCAGTTACATAATTAGGCATTGGGCCAGCCCATGGGCCCATTTCCAGTTTTAAAAAAATAATTTGATTATATTATATCTAATTCCATATTAATATTAATTGTTGATTCAAACTCCCACCCAAATCAAATATCCATATCATTACCCCCATTATATATTTCCCCTCATTGGAGCTCATATGAGTCGTGGATTAGGGATGAATTTCTCAATGTCTCTCAAATCATCCAAAATAGCAAAGGTGATTTGTTTCATTAATAAATCATTCAATTCATACTATTTTTCCCAGAAAAATTAATTTTTTATAACTTCTTCCAGATCATATGAGACTCTCCATGATGTTTCAATACATTCCCTTTCCTCTAAGGGTTCAGATCTAATTGAAGACTATGAATTTTGGAGTTGAAATTGTGAGATTCTTTCTCCTTTGACCTCCCTCTTCTTCCTTCATTCATTATATCTTTTTTTATAATCCCCTATAGTCATGTTAGACCTAGTGTTCTATTATCCTATCGGTTTTTATGGATTTTATATTCATTTAGTTCTGGTCTTCATTGTTTTAGGGTTTATAATCCTGCGGTGGGTGTTTTTGGGTGTGCATTTCCATTCCGCCAAGGATTTGAGGTTGGATGTCCATTGAAAAAGTCTTTATCGTTTATGTTTCATAATTATAGTACTGTTATAAATTTATTTATATGATATGTTCTGCTGTGAAACTATGTTTTTTAATGTTTTTTGTTCAAATTATGTTTTATTACTTATTTTGTTAAAAATATAGTTGTTTTGGTATAAATGTGCACCCTCTTGTTTAATAACTTATTCCAGGACCTTACGAACATTGTTTATTTTATTTTGAATATGTTTTAGTATATTGAATAACTTTATAGCATGAAAATGGTATTTTATCCCTTTTTATGTGCTTAGCATAAGTTGATTTGTTAAAGAATGCATGCCACATGTTCGGCAAATTGCCCGGTTGCCTTTTATCTGTCTTGTGCAATTAAAAATGATTTGATTGGATTTATAAATAAATTTCCATCATGTAAAAATTTATTTTGGATCCTTTTATCTATATCTAATTTGTTTTTGGTTTTAAAAATCACTTGGATTTGGTTGACAACATGTTTTGGCCCGAGTTGCCGGAAAATGGCCTGTTTCACATTCTTATGAAAATGGTAGGGTATTGAATATGAAACCTGAGTATTTTATGAGATTTATGAATGTGGATTGATGTTGTATATGGTGAGTATACTTCTATTTAAAAAAATTTAAATTCATATGTTTTTCAAATTTTAGTTTTTGGAAAATGTTTAAAGGCTTGTCTGGCCTTTACAAAAAATGAAGAATGAGTGTTTTACTTGTATATACCATGTTGTGTTAATTGGGATTGTTTCATCATCCATGAAATGATTTTTATAAATGTTTTTAGTTCTTCCAAATATGGTATTTTATGGTCTTGTTGTGTATTTATAATTCAAATACTGTTTTTGAATGAGATTTAGGTGCAAAGCCTCAATACACTCCTAGAAATAGTTTTACGAAACTTTTCAGTTGTTTATTTATTCGTGAAATAAATGTGAAGAAAGTATGTGGGATGTTTTTTATGGGTTTGGAATGTAACATGGATGTGAATTTTGTATTTGATAATATGTGTAACTTTATTGAGCACTAAAGGGAATTTCAGAAATCTAGGTGGGTGGACGTGTACTAGTATGCTAGTGATTCCATGGGGTTTAGCCCCTATTTCACGTATCAAGTTTAACGAAGACAACACTAACTAAACTTTTATGATGATGATTTTTTGGGACTACTAGGTTATGGGTATACTCCCTACTAGTGGCTCTTGGGCATGAGAAATGATATTTATTAAGGTTACTTTGGCCGAGATACGAGGTACCCGGGTCTCACAACTAACTAGTGCCTAGGGGTGTTCCCGTGGAATGTGCTCATTGGGTATATTGAATTCACAGTTAGTATAATGTGTGATTGGGGGTAAATACAGAAGCCTGTGTGATTTATTTAAAACTTTCAATAATTTAAGGCAATCCACTTGAAAACTATATTCATTTTGAAGTTGCACCTCTTTGAAAATTTGTTACATGCATTTTTGTTTATTAAACATGCATGTATTAGTCTGATAATTATTATATCAGGGAACCTCATTTGAAAAACATACATTTATATCATGTATTTAAAACTATAAATTGATGTTTCTTTTGTTTTCATTGAAGCGCATTGGTAATTGGAAATCAGGCTATCCTACTGAGTTTTAATACTCACGCCTATAGTCATCTTCTGTGTTTAGCCCTTCTGCAGGTTTCAACTCAAGTTTGATCTCCATGGGAGATGTGTGATCATTTTGTTGGAGAGAGACCAATGGGGTCAGATGGATTTATTTTTCTAACTAGTTTGGTCAGTTATGTTTTAGGTTTAGATATACATTCACTTTCTTGTAAAATAATGTTCAGTTAATCTTTTATATAAATGTTTTTTTGGGTTGTCCATTTCATTCTACTATTTGTTTAATTGTTTATATATGGGTGAAATCGTTGCATTGTGTACATTATTGATTCCATTGGTGCTTTTTGCCATCCCTAGAGGATTGGGAACGCCTCTTGAGACTTGTCACGGGCTGGCCTGGGTGACCAGTTTAGGGTTGGCTCGGGCTTGTTCGTGACAGTGATAAATGAGTAATTTATTATCGATATAGAATCCCAAAATTTATAACTTATTAATATAATTTAACATCATGAGTATTTGATCACTATATTTATATCCATCTTCTCGTTACTACTCATTTAGTGTAGTGAATAAATCATTTATCATTTTCCTCTCTTCCCCCTCCTTTTGTTCTTATTGATAAAATTTCATGGAATATAAACCCATGTCCTTATATTAAATTTCCATCTGTCTAGACATAGATGATAAAATAATTCTACGAATATTTGATACATGATTCACATTAGTCATGTAGGGATCCTTATAACTCTCTATCTATAATAGTTGATTTGGAATAAGGGATTTCAACACATAAAAAATTATAATAGAAGTGTATTAAGAAAGAACTTGTACCACTCATTGAGGTTTATGATATCTCAATAGTTTCTTTTTTGATGAATTATTTTCTTGATTAAATTTTTTAACTTAATATTTTTATATATCATGGTAAAATTATATTTTAATTTTTTTATTGATATAAAATTATTACATAAATATTTAATTTATTAATCTCAATCCATTTAATTAAATCCAAACAACCCTTATAGTTGGATTGAAAATCTGAAATATATAATATATTCAAGTCGAAAGGATCCTTATTTTACTTCTCAAAACATATCTGGGGACCCTATAAAATTATTCAAAGGTATTTAGGTTGGATTCTATATGAAATCTACATTAATTTTGATCTACATAATCAATTGACAGGACCCCCAATTGTGAAATCCAAAAATTGAATTTCCTCAAATGTTGCATCCATGTTATACCACGCCATTTAACGGAGAAATAAATATTCTATATTTTCTTTGATAACCCAAGAAAATTATTAGAACACCATAATAATTTAATGTATGAGTATGTGGGTCATACTGATACATTAAACTATTTTTTAATTATAGTCCATGTGATGGAAGGTATTTTTTAACATAATATTATGATCAATGCAAATTATTATATGAAAACACATTATATAGAAATAAATAAAATTAATGGAACCATTTTTGACAAAATAACATCCACACATGCTAGTAACATGTATATTATCTTTTCGTTATATAATTTTTAATTACATTTCTTGAGATCAGATATAATAAATTAATTGTACACGGTAAAATATATCTTATACATTATATTTTATTTTTATCATAAAATGATTATTAATATATTTACAGTTTATAATTTTGTTAATATATTAAAATAAAGAAACAATGTATCAAATAAAGAAACTGATAACAAAAAATAAAATAAATAAAATAAATATCTGATATGATCATGAGCATTTTTATAATATATTTTTCATCGAGTAAAGAAAAACCAACCTTCACCCTAGTGTATATTACAATTTAAACATATAGATAAATAGAGTTATAAAATTTATCCATTATTTTACATATTTCCTATTTTGTATTCATATCATCCAAGATTCCTCACATTCACATCTTTCGAAGAGATACATTATTTACAAATATTCACTAACATTCGTGGGAGGGGAATTGGGGTTTGTGGTTACATAAATAACATTAGACAGGGGGACCCATACATAGTAAAGGAAGGATGTATCATATGTGGATCATCATATTTAAATTAATAATAAACAACTACATAATAATATTAAATAAATATTGATTTTCAATAAATAAAACTTGTAATGTAACATCCCTGAATTGGAATCCACTAAACTAGTGCCCCATGCCACGTCACCCCATGACCACAAGCACGTCTCCCCATATACAAGATGTTGTCAACTATTGGTGAGGGTTGAATTTATTATGTGGGTAGACTATAACGTCTTTATTAGAGTAATAAATAATAGATAACCATAAAAAATAATATATGCAATAACAAATAAATAGAATCTTTCATTACCAACCATTTCCCCCATAGGGTACAACACAACAAAATATTAAATATTTAATGTCATGCAAACAATTCCAAAGTGATGAAAACCCAAAAAAATATGAAAATATAAATCCAAAAAGGGTCATGAATCTAAGAATTTATCCCCAACTATGCACATCCCAAGCCCAAATCAAATCCCTTCCATATGGCCCTTTCCCTTTTCCTAACCTACATGATTAAATTTACATGGGTACCCAACGATAGCCTGAGAAGGGTGTGAGTAAAACTCTGTAGTTCATCACCAACAGTTTTTAAAAAATATCTAGATAATAAGATAGTTCATATAATAATAAAAACAAATGAGAATGTCTTTAAAATACTACTTCGGAACCATTAGTTAAAAATTTCACTTTAACCACTTCAAACATTAATTCCATTTACTTCAAATTACAATATTCAATACTAAATTCGTTTTCAACACATGTTCTATTGGCTTAGGTATTTAATTTATTTACAATAAGGCCTACCTATCTATTATCATGCAGAAGAAAATAAGTAATGTCCATAATTTTATAGGGAAATCATTTCACAATCTATTATATCACAATTAACTTGGTGCCATAGTCCCAATATTCTAATCCAATGCATTTTAAAGGGGTGTAAAGCCTCAGTATGACTCCCTAACCCATGCATTCTATGTTTGGGGTTTAGGGACTTAGTCCAACCCAACTCGTGGGTGAAGATCCTCTAGTCAATAACCCCATATACCAAAAATTCATGTCCACAAGATTATTTATCAGTTAACCACAAACAGCATATCACAAACCATGGTCAAACAATACACAAAAAATCATAATGCGTGAATAATTCAATAAATAAATCATTTCCATTCCACAACATGCTTGTGTATGTATCATTTATATTTCTTTCTCATTATCCCATTTACATTATACAAAATCATTCCTTATGCAATGTAGTCAATAAAATTACCTTAAAATTGATTTCATTTCTCTTCCATGTTAAACCATTTCAACACCTATACCTTTAATGTCCAATCAACATGCTAATTAACATAAATCCTTATCACATTATCACATTTATCAAATCACATTGTATATTCCATTCAACCCATTCACTTTTTTATGCCTTAACCTATTATGTATATTTATCAATTCCTATACAATTTCCCTTAACATCATAATAAATTACCTTATGCTAATCCATTTAACACACTTATCTGTTAAAAAGAACATACCCATTTAACACATTCAACATTTCATATTCATTAACACAATCTTGTATTTCATGTACTTTTCATAAATCACATAGCATAATTTTCTCTATTATATCCATCTCAATTCATGTTACACCAAACAATTCTAAACTCCATTACCAAATTCTATATGAAACTATTCATTTAGAATTTTTTACTTTATGTAACAGATGAAAATATTTTATATGGGATCTACCTTATCACCAATCAAATTCAGGCTCAACATTAAAACTTTCTATCTTCATAACCATTAGTGTGCCGCTTGGGTGGCCCTAAATTTGTGAATTCATCTTAAACACACCCCATGGGGATTATGAGGGGTTTAAATCCCCATTTATACAACTTTTTTTTACAAATTTTCACTAAGGCCATTAAACTCACAACAAGTGTGAAGAAACTCCCAACCATGCTAACTCAAATAAATATTAAGTCTGTGGAATATAATGTGTAGACCACATACCTCAAATCTGAAGATGAACGCAGCCTTACCCTTAGCCTTAGATCCTGGATCAAGTACCCTTTTAAAAATAATCTGAAGATCCATTACACAAATATATTTTTAGAATATCATATTGAGATATCCAATGTTACAATCCCTAATCTAGATAAGATAATCAACAATAAGATTAGAAATACCCAGAGTGTTCGCATACTATAGTGCTCCAAATGGCCTAGAATCGAAGAATAATTATCTCTTAAAATATTGGGAGGGTTTATTTTCATTACTAGTGTTGATAGGAGGAAAAATGTGGATGAAATTTGGTAGATATATTAAAATCATAAGGGGGTTAGTTTGGTAAATTCCGACTTTATAATTGGTCGCATGGATTGGAAAACCATGTGCATGAATCTATCCAAAGGGGTCTAAGACACATGGTTTCTTAGGGAGTCCACAAAATTTGGAAAACCATGATCCAATGGTATGGGAAGCCTCTATCCATGCTTACATGATCTGGCCTCCCACTCACAAGGTTTTCACTAACCCTAATCAAAATATGACACGTTTATAGAATGGAATAATTTATCTTTCTTTCATGTCTTAAACTCATAGGAAGTCCTCGAACATCCTCATACAACACCAAAACATTCCATTAACCACATTAATGAATTAAAACATTAAATTAAAAAAGAACATACATTCACCAATTAAGTGATATTAAAACCTCTCCACCTAATAATAGCCAATCCTTGATCTTCACCTCCAAGAATCACTGAGCTTAGGAAGGAATGATATTGGGCACTGAACCATTATATATGACTTTCTTTCCATGTTTCTTCCTGAACATTACTATGTGGAAATAATACTCGACCCAAAGGCATGATATTTCTCCATAAAAAATTCCTATTATGATCTACAACACGAACTAGATTCTCCTCAAAGGACTCTTTAACCTATTACCAAACATCAACCACCAAAACTAGATAGGAATCCATAGAAACTTTTACCTAAATAAAGAAAAGGAAGTGTCACAAACAACATCATAACATCTGAGAATATTCAAATGTAACCCCATTGGCCCAATCCTCTTTGAAAATTATGGCTCAACTAACTTGGTTCCATTCATTCCATATTTTCAAAACTGCAGTAGTGGATCAATCTCAATACCACATAAAGAAACACACGGTTTTAGAAACCACTTTATCTTGACCTATATAGATCCACAAAATTAGGATCAGTTATTCCATTCCAAATATAAAACATTTAAACGAAAAAAAAACACTCAGGGCACTCAACCGGCCAAGATCTGAGACAACGACCGTTATAAAGATCAAAACCATTGAATGGTACTTACTTGAGTCCATCTGACCTGAACCACCAATCATGTCATCAACCAACCCCTTTTTTATTATAGTTCTTCCCACTATGCACATTATGTCACCACCATCATATTCTGATGATTGAAATACCCACTACAGAAAAGGGACACAAGAACCTCAACTCATCTTTCACAACATACTCTATGTGTTTCCCAACTCACTATGCCCAAATATCGATAAAGGCTATACTGAGTATTATCATCCATCCTTGATATCAGAACAACCCAAATAGACATTAATCCACTATAACAACACTACTTTTTATTACACACATTACATAATTTATTACATAAAACCTTCATTCGATAAAATATAGAAGATTTAGAGTTTTAGTGTCTCTGAGGCTAAGGAACACTACATAACAACATAAATCATATAATGCAGCATCTTATTGAAAAATTATTTTACATGAACACTATATTCCCTCATTATTATCATTTCATGTGATAACCTGAGGACATGAATAAGAAAAAGGTGAACCATATATCCTAGTAAGGGAATATAGAATGCATAACATGAAGAACACAATACATTTTAGGCAATAGCCACATTAATAGAGAACAAAAAAACATGAACATAAAGGCATGATAAAGCATGATTATAATAACATGTAGATGTAGAAACATCACTTAACATCGAATTCGCATGTTCCATGGATTATTGCACATGGAGAATGAGTAAACCGTCATTGAACATGAATTAGCATGAGTAAGCCTAATTTCACTTGACCAATCATGATACTAATCTTTACCCAATGCCTTGGAGTGAAATCAGGGGAACCCTTCTTAATCTTATCATTTCATGAATAAGTGTGCCACATGGATCATATTACATAGATTCAATAAACATCATCGTTTCTTACATGATAAAGGAATCTGTAATTAATACATATAACTATATAATCCATAATTACATGTCCATAAAGGTGAATACCCTTGATAGAGAGATTGGAATGGTATTCACTACAAAAGGACTATGGCTTGAAACATCATTGTGAAATTTCAGTAGCATAGTGGCATGACATAAGAATTCCTAGAAATAGTTAATGAGATAGAATGGTGTGTCTAATCATGTTTACCTGAAATTTACTGTAATGGGGTCCTATAAATACGTTTCCCAACCATAGTAACGAGATTTTACATTTATGATACTAAATTATTTCCTGAATTTAAATGAGGATAGAAAATTCCTTAAGGAATTTCGGTATAGTAACAGGTAAACATGGAAGGCATAGATGAGAGAGAAAGTGGTTTATCAACATTCAAAAATAATGAGGAATGTATAGTGTATGTGATAAATCATACCCCAACATTTATAATTGAATATAATGGGGCATAACAATATTATGAATCTTGTCTAAAATGAGAAAGGAAAGAATCCATTACATGGATGTGTGATTCGAAAGGCTTGGGAGGGGCTTGAGAGAGGATTCTTGGGTGCTTGGGGCGCCTTGGGAATATTATATAGAGAGGATGGAAGATTTTTGATAAATTCCATGGTTTTGATGTAATAGGAAGTGGTATATTGGTAGGGGTTATATAGGAAAAGAGGGGGAATTATTTATTATTTAGGTTTGGGACAACACACATTAAAATAATGCAAAACACAAACCAGCCCATGGTTTTTCCTGTGGTTTATTCCAATGGGGAGTGGAAAAAAAATTTAAAAGGCCAATGGCCTAAACATTTATTATAATTGGTTACCTTATGTGGAGGTGAGTCACACTCTCAAGAAATTGAATTTAAAAAACTAAAAATATTTATAATTTTTGAAGGGTCCATTAAAGAATTGTAAAATAAATAAAACAAACCTAAAATCACATTATTTTAATGGTAAAACATATATTGTCCTAACATAATGTTTATAGTATTTTGTTTACATCACTGCTGGGTCATTATGATATCATAAAACACATTATATATTAAAAATGTATTTAATTTTTTCCCAAACATTCGACTGTCTTAGTAAATTATGAAAAATTCTCTATTTGATAATTTGGACGTCCTAATTCTAGAATTAATATTCATTTAATATAAATAATTTTTCTACATATTTGATGTTTAAATTTTAAAATAAAATCTGACATTTATAGAAAATTCCTTTGTTTTGACAAAAACCAGATTTCAAACCATAATAAAATTTGAAATTTTATTATAAAAATTATACGTTCATTTCTATTTTATAAATACTCATTGAATAATAACAAATTATTAAAATATTATTTAATTATAAAATCCATTAATTCATAAAAATAGATTTCTTAGTTGAATATTAACTAAAATTAATTTTTGTGCTTTGAAAACAATTTACAAAGTAACAATAATAAAATGAAAGTTTATTTTTTATTATATATAAAAAAATTTCATTAATCATAGTACTAGGTTCTTGTTACATAACACCTTATAACTCTTACATACGACTAAAGGGTGAAGTGTTTGATGGTGGGAGACTCTTGGGTTGGCTTAGATAAAATCGCTGGGGTGGTAATCTCTATTAACATCCAGTTCTCCTGTAGTTGATTCTGCTCAAGTTTAACATGTTCAAGCACGACTTGGGCTTGGTCAAGGGAAAATCCTAATGATGCCACCTCCTTTCTTGAGACCCAAAAATTGGCTTCGTATGGGGAATGTCTTTTGGATGAGGCCATCAGTACCTTTGTCTGAGTAAATTGGACTTGTTAAAGCCCTATATTTATACTAATCATGTTATCATTGTTCAACAAATACATTAGAAACGATCACAATTCAACATGGTATTTTAAAATACAAAGACATAAAACCAAGGAAGTTAATACATTTTCAATGATCATTCAACATAATAATACATTTAATTGTATCAAGATGGATTTTCATTAGCAAAACTTTGGGTCATTACAATCTTCCCCCCTTAATAAACTCTTCTCTAAATGGTTTATTTTTAATTTTAATGAAAATAAAGGTAAGGGTACTTATCATTCATCTCTTTAACGAGTTCATCAGTCTTTCCGATTAGCATTTCCTTTTGGTAGAAAGTGTTCATGCATAACAATGGTACCTGCGATTTTTTTTAAAAATCAACTACTTCATTTTCCAAACAACTCCTCATCCATGTTGGATTATATCGATGGAAGCAATGATACATCATAAAAAATAGTTATTTCCTGTATAAATATTTGAGACATCATGTTTAACATGTTTTTTATAAAAAAAGTATTACAGATTCATCTTTGAATATTTCAAAATAGGGTTTTGGTAAATAAGTATTCATATATCCCAAAAGATAAAAATATAAAATTTGATACATATTGTCTGCTTGGAGGTCTTTCTCTTCTAGAGCATATAGAAAATCAATCATTATGTCACAATTTTGAGATTCAATGACGAATTTGAAAGGACCCTAGTGGTACTTCCCATGCATATCATGGTAAGAATGTTCAGAGTGAAAGATTCAACAATAGTCGGTACTTGATCCTTGAAAATATTGTGCAATGAAAGATGTATTGGATGTATCATAATGTAGTTTTCATGTAACGTGGACATTTGAAAATGTTTCAAAGACTTCTGTGCATGACTTCTGGATAATCATAGCAATTAGATCTTCGAGAAGAGAGATTAGAGTTGTTCGTGATCTTTCTCCTTCCATGTTTTAACTAAATATAAATTAAATTAGGGTGTTTGAATACATATAAAATAATAATGTAAAAAATAAATCATTGGACAAAGTAGGATAATATTGTAATTGAAAAATATATCCTAACATAAGATACCAAATAATTCAATCTTGGTTATCTATGATTTATTTCCCAACTAATATTCATAAGGTTATTTTTCCCTTAACAATTGTCCACACTGTTCTTTTTAATTGACCAAATAATATCCCTCAATAGTTTCACAACCTAGAGTGAAGTAAGGCTCGTTGTTGTGTATCAGGATACCCTAGGTCAAGCCCAATACTCCTTGTCATTGTTTTCACTCCTAGGTAAATCTATAGAAGAGCTGCCTCTACCTAATCATATATATACAAGTATGTATTTTCTAGATAAAACACTTAATCTATATTCACCAACATGTAGGGAAGTTCTTATTATACTTATTTTTATCATTATGTCTTCACTCGGTTGTGTAATACTAATCCCAAAAATAACTAAACATGCCCTCTGATACCGACTATATCAACCCTGATTTTTATTACACAATTACAATGATTTTTTATATTAATCATTCAGTTGATAAAACATAGAAGATCGAGATGTATAGTGTCTTTGGGGCATAGTAATAGTACATAAAAAAAATAAAAAATAAAATGCACTATCTTATGGAACACATCCATTACATGACCACTATATTCAATCATATTCTGCATTTCATGGGATAACCTGAGGACATGCTTAAGAAAAGGGTGAGCTATAAAGCCTAGTATGGGAGTAAACATGGCATAACATGAATAATACAATACATGTTATGAAATAGGCATATCAATGGATCATAAAAGAATATGAACATAAAGTCATGATAAAGCATGATTATCATAACGTGGAAATGTGGAAAAAACACTTAACATGGAATTAGCAGGAGCCAAGGATCTTTGCACATGGAGAATTAGTAAATATTCATTGAACTTAAATTATCCTGATTAAATCCTCATTCCACTTGACATATCGTGATATTAATCATTACACAATGCATTGGAGCGCTATTAGGGTGCACCCTTCTTAATCATTTCATTCCATGCATAAGTGTGCCACATGGATCATATAACATTAATAAAAAAACAACATCATTTATTACATGATAATGGAATGTGGAATTAATACATGAAACTATATAATCACTAAGTAAATTTGTATAAACCTGAATACCCTTGATAAATAGATGGGTATGATATTCACTACCCAGTGACTTTGGCTTGGTAATACAAGGTGCAATTTCGGCACTATAAGAGCGTGACATAATAATTCATAAAAATGGTTGATGATAGAGAATGGGGTGTCTTATAATATTTAATGAAATGGACGGTAAGGGGTTCATATAAATACATTTCCCAACATGAGTAATGGAATTTTAGATTGATAATACAAAATATTTTCTTGAATGTAAATGAGGGGGGATAAATTACTTATAGAATTTCGGCATGGTTACAGGTATACATGGATGGAATAGATGAGAGAAAAGGGTTATATAATCATTCAAACATAAATTGGATTATATTGTTAAGGTTAAAAATCATACGTCAACATTTATAATTGAAAATAAAAGGGCACGACAATATTAATATACTTGGATAAAATGAGAAAGGAAGGGATCCCTTACTTGTAAGTGTCATCCCAAAGGCTTGGGAGGGGCTTGAGAAAAGATTATTGGGAGCATGGAGAGATTTTGGAGGATTATAGAGAGAGGATGGCAGTGGTTGGATTAATTCCATAGGCTTTGAGTGAAGGGGAAGTGGGATCTTGGGTGGTATTATATTTGAAAAGAGGGTCAATTATTTATTATTTAGGTTTGGGACACAACACATTAAAATAATCAAAACCAAAATCCAGAAAATGGTTTTTTCCAATATTTTTTCCAAATGGGAGTGGGAAGAAATATTTTATATGGAAAATGTCCGAACATCTTAAAATATTAGGGTGTCTTATGTGGATGTGAGTCACACTTTCAAGGAAAACAATTTAAAAATATAAAATGTTTTATAAGTTTTGAAGGGTCTACTAAGCATTGTAAAATAAATCAAACATACCTAAAATAATCTTATTTTAATGTTGAATCATATATTGGCCGAAAAATAATGTTTATAGTATATTAATAAATCACTATTGGGTCATTATGATGTCATAAACCACATAATATATTTAAATGATATTTAATTTTTTCCCAAAAATTTGACTATATCTGAAATATAGAAAAAAATCACCATTTTATAATTTTGACATCATTATTCAAAAAATAATATTCATTTTATCTGACAATTTTTTCTACAGATGTGAATTTTCTCTTTTAAAATAAAATCTGACATATATCAAAAATTCATGGGGTTTGACAGAAATAGATTTCAAACCATAATAAAAATTGAAGTTTTATTATAAAAATTAAACAATCATTTATATTTAATAAAAAATAGTATAAATATTATATTTTATTAAAATATTTTATATTTCAAAGAATCCAATAATTCAAAAAAATAGATATCTTAATTGAATATGAACTAAAAACTATATGTGGTTCGAAAAATATTTACAAAGAAAGAATAATAAAATAAAATTATATTCTATATTATATAAAAAACTTATGTACATAATCATCGTTCTAGGGTCCTGTTAGATAACCCCTTATAACACAGGCATATAACTGAATAGTAAGGTGTGCGATGATGACAGACATTTGGGGTGGCTCATATAATATCGCTCGGGTGGTAATCTCTATATTAACATCCTATTCCCCCATAGTCGGGTACGGTCATGATTAATGCATTTATGCTCGGCTTGGGCTTGGTCAAGAGTGAAGCCCAATAATGTTACCTTCTTTCTGAACATTGAAAAATGGTCTTTGTATGGGGAAACTCTACAAGATGTGGCAAATGCTTCCTTTTTCTGTGTAAATAGGATTTTTTAAGCCCAATATTTATTCTCATCATGTGATCATGATTCAATGAATTTATTTTCAACGGTCACAATTCATAATGGAATTTTTAAATCCTATGGCATAAAACAACAAAGTGCATATGTTTTAAATTATCATTCAACATAATAATACATATAATAGGATCAAGAGGGATTTTCATTATCAAAATTTTGGGTCGATACATCCACCATCCATTGTAGACCAATAACCCAACCAGTCCCATTTTTCCTTCATTACTGTAATGCACATGCCATAAAAATCAAATTGATGTTGGATTTCAACTTACTATGTTCATTACCATTGTCTATCATGTTAGGCCACCCATAATTAGCTTTTCCCAAAACACCCATCTTACATTGAATTCAAATTATTTGTTCACCTACCCAAATGGTCTTCTCTCTTATGTCCTAAAACTATCATCTAACGCACTTACCCAGTCCATTTCAAGTCATCTAGTAAATACTGCAATCAAGTTGTCCACAACCTTCAAAAACATCGTTTTGCTTCACCATGAGCATTAATATTCATAATAATAGCACTCCTACCCCCATACAATGACTAAATATGGAAATGTCCATACCCAAAACAATTCTAAAACATGAACCATGATTCTTTTTCCAATACACCAACCAAAGCTGGTCCACAACTCACTGCATTTTTCCATTCCTCTAAGCCAGTTCAAGCTATCCTCGACTGACTCATCGTTTAAATTTTTAGCTTAAAAATTGTAATCAAACTAAATCACATGGAAAAGGTTCCTTCACAATTTATTAATTTAAAATATCACCGAAAGACATATATCCAGGTCCATTCCAAATTATTTATGGAGATTTAAATCCCATCCTCCCTAGACAAAAACTATTGCCATGGCTCACCATGCCCTTTGACGACTATTAAATACGCATCTCCAATTCCATTGGAAACAACCCTGATCTCATAGAAAAAACATGGATCAATCAACCACCATTATCAAGGCCCGTCTGGTCTCTCTTAGAGACCAATCATGTGCCAAATAGGTTTCTCATTAACATCCTGATGCCACTACATCAACATCATATTGTACTCCACACATCTAGGACGGACTTATAACTCCCCAACTTATGAGTATCATTACCATAAATTTATTTAATGAATTAAAACTACTACGATTAATGATTAGAACAGAAGTTGATCCAAAAAACATGGACATTTCTATATAGATATTCCTAGAAAAATAAACCAAACATCACCTAATACCCATTTCCTACTTCTTAGAATATCACTATGGGGTTTATCGGCATCTAGTCTATCATGAGGACCTCACCTATATTTTGTTGATGGTGTACATCCCACCATCTATCTCCATATATACCATCACCATGACTGTAACACCCATGATTTACCATAACTAAACATAACAAATTCAAGTCACTTTGAATAAAGCCATAGATTTCTTTTCATACCAATGTCTATTTCAAGAAGTTGGGCATGACCATCACTAGCTAAAAGTTCACTAATAAATCGTCCAAAAAATCCCCATAAAATATACATCATTCATATTAACTACCACTATAGGGACACAATGACATATCAAAATTCTTGGGATTCTATTCCCATAACATCTCATTAACACCATGCCACCACCACTCAAGTGGGATTACCAACCAAACTCACTGCCACTTCACAACTCTCTATCGTGCAGTCATGAATAAGAATTTCATTTTTCCCTACCATCACTACACAACTTGAGTTCCTCCAATACGACTCTCTAGATTAAAGACATAAAAAAATATCCATCACAACAATCCTGAAACAAACATAATCTCACATTACCAGCGCCTTCTATTGTTTTCATGGAAAATGGAATGTGCTTACATTTGAGCCACATGTGTACATATCTATAATGGCCCCATTCATTCCCATCACACTAAAATATTTGGACCTCATCAGATACCTCAGTGTCTCACAATTTCCTTTGACCACACATAAATATTATCTTTAGATATCATAAACCAAGAATCACCCAAGCCTGGCCTAATGGACCTATTACTCACTTGACCAAGACTCTTGGTCGGTTGGATCCACCGGCCTCAAGGAATTCAGAACAGATCACCCAATAATTAGAGCATTGTTGAAAAAAGCTCAACCACATGACCTCCCTCCCCCTAGGTGTTGCCTTCCTAATGAATTCATCTAACTATACTTCAGTCAACCTTTCCACTTCCACCTAAAATAATCATCAAGACCTCCATTTATCTTCATGCAAATAGATGGGTTAGACATACATGTGATACAACTCTTCGAAGCTCTCCTTAAAACAAACCACAATAATTCGGGTTCCCTTATCAATGATCGAACGCACAACCATACAATTATCAAAACATATTGGTACTCATTATGAATCAATTCCACTATAGGGGCATACCCCATGGTTCATATTCCATGGAACCTCCACCACTAGTCTAACATTCCATGAGATCACTGTCTATTTTTTCAAGACTACCACTCATCATCACATCTCTATTCGTGTCTTCCCAGAACCATTTTCCTTCATATTTCTCCCTCTCGGAAAATAAGCACCTCAAAAAATCCAAAACATCTATTTGTACCTCATGCAGCCATGATCACATAAAAATGGCTGACCACACTAATTAGTATCACTCAATGATTGAACAATACCAACTTTCAAACTATAGTTAATGGTAAAAAGTATGTAGGCCCTCTTTGTAGGCCATATACATCATACATCCAAATATTTTCCACTCATAGGTGGCTCTCCTACCACAATTTTGGTACAGTGGGTCCAATGCATCCCATCAAACATTCACTCTAGGTTTCACACCAAGAATACTCGTACACACACATCACCACCATGATCCAAATAACCATACTCTAGGGTCCAAAACCCAACTAAAAAGTGTTGATCCCACATTGTTCACCACACCCTCAACAAAAAACCTATCACTAATGACTCCACAATAAAGACACTCATTCTTAAGTCCTATGTAAAACTCACACATGTATAACCCACAAGGGTAGAGAATTTCCCCTTATCTTGTAACATATAAAAACTTCAAGGTCACAACCCTTCTTAAATAATGACAATGAACAATCCTATATGCTCACATAAAGACATATCAAGGTCTCCCATTATATAATTGTGGTCTCATCCTAGTGAACTATCTCTTCCCAAACCATGCAAATAATGGTCTAGATAAACAACACTAATAATACTTAATACTGCTCTTCACCTAAAGTTAAATAATTGTATTTTATATTATAATTTACATCATCATTTTGAAAACCAAAAGGTTCACTCCATAGATAACTCTATTTATCCCACATTTCAAAAGTCCCCACTTATATAGATTCATATTTTAATACATTTTCATCAGAAATATTTCAAGTAGATTTCAATCAGTGTAGGACTCAATGGAACCTACACTACCTTCATCAAACAGCCTACGCCATATACATTATCAAAACATATGCAATCACATCTCTAATACAACCCTCAACCATTACTACTATGTTTTTTGGTCATCATTGGGTAAGACATACAATGTTTATACAAGCCTTTCATTTGATACCTTCTTTAAATCAAATTTCAATATTTCAATGAAAATCATCCCTCTTTAGAAACCTTTCACATTTATCAACTTATTACATAAATTTTTTTAAATAATTAAAAAACTTAATTAAGAAAAATTCTATAAACATCCTACCATCACAATGAAAACATTTCACTTTTAGTCACTATTTCATCTTTTCAATTTGTCACAACCAAGAATTTTAACCCATTTATAATGTTTCATTAAGAACACTATTCATTAAAAATCAATTACATTCTTTACATTTACCGTTAAACATATTATTTATTAAACACCACTTCCATAAATATTAATGATGTTCAAATTCATTCTACATTTTATTCCCCACACACACATCTCGTGTGTGCCTGTCATGATGCATGCCACCTGTATCCCTATGTGCCAAAAATGATGCATGATTGAAAAACCTCATTCCATTACTTCCAATAGAATATCATAATATAGTTACATCACACAACAAGTGAATTACCCAATAGTGAAATACCATTCAACTGTAACAACAAATACTAATAATTACAATCTCACCTTGGGTGACATGGGTTGTCTATTAAACATGGGTGGGATATTCCCAAGCACAATCTAATAGCCAAGGCCCAACACATCGTAATCTCACATCTTCCTTCAAAAATTAATGTTACCGCAAAATATATATTCCCTAATACCACGTTATAACTTCCCTGTCCTGTAATCCACTAAACAGGTTCCCTGATTCGAGTTGCCTCAGAACCTCATGCATGCCTCCCTATATTCAATATGTTTCTAACTAGTGGTGGGGATAAAATCTATCACATGGGTAGACTATAACTACTTTATCAAAGAAAAACGCATTGTAAAAACATAATAAATAAACGATGAAATAAAAAATTAATGGAAAAATTCATCACCAACCATTTCCAAAAACATGTACAACACAACAAACTATAAATATGTCATGTAAAGCTAATAGTGACCAAGTGAAGAAATCCAAAAAGGAATATGAGCAGCTGAATCCCAAAAAGTGTCCTAACTCTATGTATGGATCCTCATCCATGGACATCCGAAGCCTAACTCCACTCCCTAGTAGGTGGTCCTTTCCCTAGTCCAGAATCACAAACAGGAAATCTACTCCGGTACCCAAATATAGTTTCTACAAAATATCCCGTCTAACAAAATAGTGTTTTTAATAATAAAAATAAATGACAAGGTATGTAAAAAGCTACTTGGGTGGAATTAGTTAATAATGTTCACTTTAACAACATCTAAAATTAATTCCAGTTCCATTACATTTCCATCTTCAATATTAAATTCATTTACATGACTTGTTATATTGGGTTAGGCATTTATTTTATTCACACTATACACTAGATGATTGATTATCATGCATAAGGGAAAAATTCATGTCCCTAACTCACTAGGGAAAACATTTCATAGTCAATTATATCGCACATATCATAGAGCCTCACTCATGGTTGTATCATCCTATGCATCTATTAGTAGAATAAGGCCTCAATATTACTCCCTAAGTCGTTCATTCTGGGGGTGGGATTTAGAGCCTTAGTGCAACCCGACTTGTGGACATAGAACCTCATGTAAATACCCCACATTCCACCAATACCTGTCCACATTCATATTTATCCTATAACCACATATACCATATCACAACAAATTTAAAAAAACAAAATAAATCACCCATCATGAATCACTCAATACATATATCATTCTCATTCCATAACCTGGTGGTGTATTTAACATTTAAAATTCATCTCTCATTGATACATTAATGTTCTGTCAAATGCTCTGTTATTCCAAGATATCAATCAAATTACATTTACAATAATTTCATATTAATTCGATGATAAACCATTTAAACTCCATTTATATTTCATCTATAATCAAAATGTGAATTAACATCTAGCCTAATCCCATTAGAACATTTACGAGATCACATTACATAGCCCATTCAACCCATTCACTTTCTTATTCCTTAACCCATAATGTATATGATGTTATTAATTTATTCATATTTCTTTGTATACTTTTTTCAAAAAATTTAATGTATAAGTGAATAATTGGTGTGAGATACTCATGTATTATTACTAAATATAATTTTTGAGCATTATTTGATGTAGTCCACTTTAGTCAATTTGCAATTTTAATTATAACTCTCAAAATTAATTTACAAATTTCATTTTTATATTTATATAATATTCCTCCTTCAATACTCATCATATCAATAGAAGTAATTCATATCTAATTTATCAATTTGAATGATCATATGTACTACATAAGAAGGCCCAATGAATCTGTGAAGAGAATGGGCCAACCATGAAGATTGAATTATTAGGATCAATCTAGAAGTACACAATCGTTAATTATATAAAAAATATTTTTGGATAAGAAGTTTCAAATTGGATAAAAATTCAAAGAACAACTCCACTAAAAACAGGACAAATGGATTCTATGAAATATATCCCACCATTCTCTCTGAGAAATAAAATCAAAACAAAAAACATGGATTTCATCCTGATAAACAAATAAATTCATTCTGAAATTTTTTAGTGTGATAGAGGAGATTTCGGCCAACGACTTTTTAGAACAATGTGTTCTTCTTTTATGGCGTCTTTCAATTCAAAAAAATATTCCAAGTTTGGCCATCTAAAAAGAATGGATAGAAATTGATAGATTAAAATTGTTCATTAAAACCTCCATAACCTTAGCTCCATAAATCCAAATGCCCCAAAATATTGACTATTTAAAATTAGCATCAATATCAACCACTTTTAAAAAGAATATTTCTCCAAATTTAGTTATTTAAGATATCAAATTGGTGATTCAATTAGATGGTCATATTTAGAGTGAAAATAGTCCACCTCATTAGGATATAAATATATCCCCCTATTATCCTTGAAAGGGGTTGAAATTTTATAAGAGAGGAGCATACATTGAAAAGACCAAATCCTTTCCAAAATATTGGGAGGACCTTTCAAACTCAATTATTTAATCTATGGACTCTCCCCCCTCACCTTATTTCATATTCTTTTGTGTTCTTCTTATTTGAAGTCATATAGGTTTGTTTTCATTTCAATTGATTTTTAATGAATGTTTCTTATTCTTCACCTATAATTCACTTTAACCTTCCATTAATAATTTTATTTATAATAAAATACATTAAATCAAGTTAAAAATAATTATATTCTTTTTCTTCCACATTTAATCCAATGTCTGTTTTTAATTATCATTATTCTTCGTGTGTGATTTCAAAGCGCAACTCTTTTCTTATACAGTTCATTTCATTCTATTAATAATTAATCACCATAAATACATATTACCAAATTAATAACCATCCAATTCCCTGATTAAATATATCATTTTGTTGAGTTATAATTTGGGGATGTTAATTGGTTGAGATCATTTTCTCAATGAATATTCTATAAATTAACATTGTGTATCTTAAATATAAAATGTCATGGAATAATGACATGATTTGATTAACGTGTGTTTTACATTGATTATTGGAACAAAAAATACACTACCATAATCAATAAATGATTAATATTAGAACCCTAGGTTATGTTACTTCTTGTATTAATGCCTTAACACTTGGGAATTCCCCTCCACATCATCATGTAATGTGGGTGTTAATTTAATGAAATATAATGAAAATCTCAAGGATATAACATTTAAAACTCTATAATGATGAAATCAGTCCAATATTTATTAAATTGTTAAATAAAACTAAATAAATCAATCATTTCAATTAATTTCTACACACATACCCCCCAATAAAAAAATAAAAACAAACAATCAACTATAAAAAAGTATCATTGTCCAGGATTCGACCTTAGTGCTTCTATACACATTAGAAGAGCACCGAAACCATGAATGCAAGATATGCGACAATCGATCACACTTCAAATAGAGAATTTAATTGGGATGTTTCAATATGTATTCATTAGTTTCTGGTTATTAAAAAAACAAAAACAAAACAAAAAATAAAAATAAAAAATTTGAAAAAAACACAATGAAAAATCCATTTCCCTTAGAAATTATAAATGGATGAAAAGAAAAAAAATTATTCCTCTTTCTTATATAATATATCTGAATTCTCTCTATCCTCCAAAATAGTCCCTTGAATTTATTTGACTCTGAAATTGGGAAAACTCTTCTTCAACATTGGTTGAATATTAGGGATACTCATATCATTCATGAACCAGACCTTGTACAACTAAATGAATGTGGAATGGATAATCATAGGGAAAAAACACTTAAATAACATCATGCCCATAATACGAACTACCAACCCCTTAGTATTAAATATCAAAACATAGAGGCTGACTTATAACTCAGATTTTGTTTGATTCATCTTCATCCTCATTTCCACAGGCTTGCCGGTGAGGATCAACATCTTTATCGTAAATATTTCCAAGTGGTGTGCCCTACAATAAATCCTCAAGAAGTTTATAAGGAAAAAATAAAACTCCATGCATTCCCTTTCAACCTAATTTTCATTGTTATATAATGGATCTAATACCTCCCTATAGGTTCCGTAACCACATGGAATGACATGAAGAATATGTACTTATAAAAATTCATTTCTGCTTCCTGTACTACTTTTATCTGAAAATAAATAATTGGTATTGATAAATCCCAAAGTATTCACTCCTTGAGTATTGGTAGAGGATCAAAAATATTCAGTAAACCTATCCACACTGTGAAATCCCTGACCAACCCTTGATCAAATATTTCTATTAGGGGTTGTTGTCTATAGAGAGTAGTCTCAATTATGCCCCAAATGGCGGTACTCTAATTGATAAAACTCTTGAATATGCAAGATATCTCATAAGAAACATGAATTAAAAGACACAAAAATTCTATACTCGAGAACATTATCAAGTTAAACAATCCAAATATAGTCAATCTATAGATCTGAATAAGACGACATAGTGGAGGTGTGAACTTACAGTCCTTGTGTGACACCTAGTTGTGGAGGCCGTATCCCAAAAACCATCTTATCTACAATATCTATTCCATGTAAAAATCAAGAATTGTGGAATATACACCTCACCATCACATAGAATTGACACATGTCCGTAACATCTAGAGGATCCGTATAATTCATACGGAACAATGAATAACAATTTATCATATACTAAGTGGAACCCCAACCATCAATGATCAGGTTAGTTTGTTCGCATCTTCAACCAACCCTAGTCTAAGCCCTTATCATTTACCTATAACCTTATATTGAGATATGGGAATTCCATCTATCAACTCCCATAGTTTCCTCATCAAAATTCAAACCAATTCCAATCTTTTCATGGTGGTGGTAGATTTTATCATCCTTGTCCTTTTGTTACTAAACCTCAAAGGAACAATCTTCCTCTTGGATTCATCTATCATAGTAAGCCTTCCCAATTCCCAAACCAATACAATCAATTTCCCAAGAACCAAAATAATGGTAGTCCCAATCCAGGACAAGCCTCTTCTTTCATGAAAACATGGTAAAGTGCCTTGGAAAATCATTCCTCCTTCAACAATTCCAGCTTTAAAAATATTGAAACCCAAATTGGCCAACATGCATCCCACCTGAACCAAGAACAACAATAAAATTCTTCCCAAATCACATCTCAACCTTTACCCAACCCCATGGGTAATGTAAGTGCAATTGTGCATAGATTGGGAAGGTAAATTGTTATGCATCATGATGAGTCCTCCAAATCCCCTTTAAATGTTGACATAGAAAAATAAAATAAAAAGAAATATGAAAAGGAACTTAAAGCCACTCTATCACGTCCTTCCATTCCACATAAAAATCCAATTTCTTTTTCATCAAGCTATTTCAAATCCAAGAATTCCCATTAATCCAAATCATAAAATGCTTTGCATGTTTTGATGTGTTGAAATCATAATTCTCATTTAGACTCCATAAAACTAATCCTTAAGTACACTGAGTTTTTTTAAAGAATTGTGCACCCACAAGAGGCAACATAGGACCTTCAAAAATGTTTCCACCCAACAATCTATTCCCATAAAGTGCAACGATTCAGGGACCGATATAGTTCCATTCCCAATTGGATGTTCAAACACTGATTATGCAGTCATAGACCTTGATCATCATTTAATTTTATGCCCAAATCCATCTTCTCCAACATTGGTCTAGGTCCCTTACATCCAATGGGTGTTGTCATTCAATTCGATAATCGAATCACTACTAGTCATTAGGGTATAATTAAGGATTTCCTTATTTGTGTGAATGATCTTATCTTCCCGACTAATTTCTATGGCCATGACATGGAAGGTGAGATGAAATATTATCGATCTCCCCTAATTCTTGGAAAAACATTCCAAATGATAATTAGATCCAATATGGATGTACATTCTAGCATCATTTCCATGGAATTTGTTGAATAAATAGTAATGTTTATCATTTTCCAAGCCATGTGATACCCATATAAGGATCACTATGAATTCTCAATCCATGCTTCTGAGGACACATATGAGAGTCAATTTGACCCTAATATATCATGTTCTTCAAGTTATAATGATAAATAAGATTGTGAATTTTGCATCACCATTAACCATTTCATAAATATGGACGTTGATGTGGACATGTCATTAAAATACTCTATTAATCTAGAGGTTCTTGAAAACAATCTTAAATCCCCCTTCAACTCTGATATCTACTACTCCACCTTGGAAAGTATTAAGTAAAATCAATTACAATAAACTGGTGTCCCTTCCTCCATTCTTGAGTTGTCTCACCCACAAATGAAATATGAGACTGATATGAAACATGTTATTGAACACCTAAAAATTAATTCCTTCTCCATGGTTACTCTTATACTGTCCTGATCTATGCTTCACTTACTAAAATTTAGGAGTTAAAACATGTTCAAGTGTTATAGGAAAAAGAGGCCTTAGATTTGACCCTAGATGAAATATTATGAATCAAACATGCCCTTTTCACACATCACATCCTTATTGAAGAACCATGCAATCCAATTTGACATCCAAAAATAAGACTCAATCCACTGATACATGAGGTAGTTAGGGAATATATCACCAAGCTTATTAATGCTTTTATTATCTACCTCATTTCTGATAGTTAATGGGTTAGTCAAATTCAAGTTGTACCGACGAAGGGTGGGATAATTGTTGCCACAAACTATCAAGGGTAGGTCGTCTCAACTCAAGAGAATAAAAAAATGGCATGTGTGTATTGACTAAAGAAAATTGTTTGTTGAAACAAGAAAGGATCACTACCCTCTTCTATTCCATGATCAAAATCAAGATTTATTTTCTTGGAATGTCACATTATTTCATTCTTGATGGATACACTGGATACTTCCATGTCCTAATCTCAAATTAATAACAATAAAATAAAAATTTCACATGGCCCATTGGAATATATTAATATAATAGAATTCCTTTCGGACTTCTTATTGCACGTCCATAATTCCAGTGGTTTATGATGAGTATCTTTTCTGAATTCATTGAACACTACATAGTGGTATTCATGAATGAATTTACCATTTATATTGGTTCATTTGAATCTTTCTTTAATTCACCCACACTAATATTTCAAATGTGTATCATGTGTGACCATTTGTAAAATATTGAAAAATGTAACTTCATAGTTTCAAATGGGATTGTTCTAAGGTACATAGATTCAGAAGAGGTTATTAGAGTTGATCTTTCAAAAATTGATGTGATCCAATCACTCTATAAAACCGTCTCTATTCGAGATATTTGTTCATTCCTCAAACATATAGGTTTATGTCGGCGAATAATCCATAACATTGGTAGGATTCCCATCCACCCACTCACATGGTTGCTCCAAAATTATGGAACATTCCATTTCGATGTGGTATTTAAAAGAGCCTTTGTTGAACACAAAACTACTCTAACATCTGCCACGATAATCCAACCACCATATTGGTATTTACACATAGAGTTGATGTCTGATGCTTCTAATAGATCCATTGGGTATGTTCATGGTCAATGATGAGAAAAATTCCTCATGTAATCTATTATGCCTCAAGAACATTGGATGAAACTCAATTTCACTACACTGTGACTGAAAAAAAACTTAGAGTAGTGTTTTTTCCTTAAATAAATTATGGCTATATGTCGTAGGTTCCAAAATCATCATCTTCTCAGGACATTCTTCTATAACGTTCTTACTAAATAAAAATGATTACAAATCATGGTTAATAAGATAAATCCTAATGCTACAAGAGATGGACATTGATATTAATGATATACAAGGAAAATAAATTATTGTGGTTCATTACCTGAGTGGAATTTCTAATTATTCTCATTTATAAATCATTGATACTTAATTCCCCACTAATCACCTTTCATCTATCACTTCAATGCCACAATGGTGTGCCCCAATGGTAAATTACATGGTTTATAATGTTTTTCCTATAAATTTTTCTTAAGAATGACAATTTAGTTGAAAAGTGAGTCAAAATACTATTTTGGGATGAAAATAATCATTCGAAAATTGGGGATGATATTGTAATTAGAAGATGTGTTGATGAAGACTAACATTCATCCATATTATAATTCATTCACTCACTTCATAGAGGTAGAAACTTTAGACCAAAAAGGGCCTCATGAAGGGTCATAGACTCTGAATTGTATTGGCCTTCACTCCTCAAGGACTCACATGAGTTCTCTCAATCATGTCCCACTTTCCCAAATATTGGCACAATTTCTAAAAGAAATGAAATGACCCATAATCCTTTAATCTTATGTGAGATATTTTATGTTTGGGGCATTGATTTAATGGTACTATTCAAACCTTCTAATGGATTCTCATATATTTTTCTTATGGTTGATTATGATTCTGGGTGGGTTGAGGCCAAACTCACTATAAAAGATGATTCACATACTGTTAGTGAGTTCCAAAAAGCCCACATCTTTGACAGATTTGTAATTCCTCGTGACTTGATCAGGGACATAAGAACCCATTTTCCCAAATAGAACCATAGAATCTCTTTTGAAAAAGAATGGTTTTGTACGTAAAACATCAGTAGAATATCACCCCCAAACAAACTGCATGGATGAAATTTCTTATAGTGAAGTGAAATGAGTTCTTGAGATAATTTTTAGGCACACCAGAAAAAATATCCCAAGAGATTTGGTGAAAAACAATGGTGTTATCAAAAATACTATAAAACCCCATTGGAATGTATCCTTTTAGGGCTGTTTTTGGTAAAACATTTCATTTTCCAGTTGGAATCCTACATAAGACAATTTGGGCTTTGAAAACATGTAATCTTAATTGTGAAAAATCTGGTGAAGATATATTATTGCAGTTAAATGAATTAGAGGAGATATGACATTATTACAATGAGAATTCAAATCCCAACAAAAAAAACGCCATTGAACTCCATGACAAACACATCCTATGAATGGTATTTTAGGAAGGTGAAAAGGTAGTCCTCTTTTATTCATGATTTAGGATTCACCTTGGTATTCTTAATTTTCATTATTAAGGCCCTTTTATTTTTACTAATGTTTACCCATTTGGTTTAGTGCAACTCCATGACACCTTTTCAAAAAGTATATTCATGGTTAACAGACATTTGTTAAAGTGTCACCATAAGAGGACACACATCCCGTGAACCTCCATGATTTCCATTAGATCCACAACTTCCACTGACCCACCATCATATGGAGATTCCATCCCACCAAATCCAATCTAGGTATACCTATTTCCCTTTTACTCTCTTTTTCTCTCTTCTTCCTCCTCTATGTCTCCCCTTTTCTTCCTCTTCCCCACTTTGTTTTTTTCTACCACTTTCATCATCAAACCTTTTTTTCTTTCTCTATTTATCTTTTTTGTGAGTGATTATTTTAAAAACACTAAAATACTACAAAATAATACAAAAATACATATAAACCCACAAGATTCATACATACTCATAATCCTCTTCAAATTTTTTCAAACCATTTTGGGGATTAAACAACACATGTTATCATCTCAAATTTATTTTATTTTCATCCTGAATGTGGATACCGAATCATGATTCCAAAAAAAAATTAATTCTATGTTTTAGATTTGGAAAATGATTTTCCCCAACCATGCAGAATAACATTATCTTTAATGACAAGGCCACCTATGGCCATATTATCAAATTGTGTTTTTTCACCCCTGAATGCGAGTCTTCAATTTATAGACCATAGAGTTGAATTTCATAATTTGGTGTTCTTGGATATTATGGAGGCATTTTTTGAATGACATGAGAATCTCAATATCCAAATAGACTCTCATTACCCAAAAATTTAAACTTATTTTCAATTCCCATTTGAACCTATGAAATGTTTTCTTTGAAATCCATATTACAAGCCCAATACTTTATCCAACCCAACATCTTTATGGATTTAAATTACATTAATAATATAGATTTAAGTGTGGTAGGGATGGATTTCATTGTTGGGTTACCTTTTCTTGATTTTCTAAGTGTAATCATATAATTGAGGGAATGCATCCATTTTATTGTGGGAGAGTCATTTTTATTTTGTGAGTCGTGGGGAATGGACATTCATTTATGAAATTTTTATATTTTATTGACAATTCATCAAAAAATTGAAAAAAATAACCAAAATAGAACAAAAAAATGGGTTGTGTCTTGGGTAGTTCAAAAATAAATCTTCCAAAACTTTTGATCTTCTTATAACTATTACAATTTATGTCATGAGGAGATAAAACATGGGTTGTTATATATGTATGAGATCATTTTCTAGTTCAACATTCGAAATAAAAAAACAATTATGTCATTGGGAGATGTTTTTTGTTTTGTAAATATGTCATATTTTCATCCCTTTTAATAATTACCTCCTTTGTGTCTTTATTCACACAATTTTCCCCTTATAAATTTCTGTTTCCATTTCCATCCATGTATCATTTCACAAAATTTGTGCATTATTTTACACATGTTGATGTTTTACCCCTCTTAAACTCTCTCATGAACATTATATTCCTGTCATCCCATAGCCACATTAAATCCCCTATAAAATACATCTTGATAACTGTCCACTTATTGATAGCGAATGGATATTGAGAGCTTTTACGAACATTAATAGTTTTACTTTTTGTTGGTGAATGAGCGAACATTATGAAATAAATCATTATCATCTTGATAGGTATGAGTTTTGAGTGTCGTCATTTTCCATTACTAAATTTGAAACTGAAAAATTAATTATTTTTTAAAATTTTCTCTATTCCAATTTGTTGCAGAAATTGATATGGATGACTGAAATGGTTTAATCTACCCCTGATTTTGGAATAAAAAAAATTAATATTTGTTGGAGAGTGAAAATAATTTTTTTAGGTTTTTATATCTGTTTCACATTTGGATATGCACAAGTCTAAATATGTGGGAGTTTATGTTATTCATTTATTCATAACCTTTTGTATACTACATTAATTATCTTTCATGAAAAAGTTCCTAACTGGTGCGACATACTCATGTTTCAATACTAAATATAATTTTTCAGTATTATTTGAAGTATTAAAATTTATTCATCTAACTATTTTAATTATAACTATCACCCTACTTATCCAAATTACACGGTTCTTGTTTTGTATGAATATTTATTAAGTTTTCAACATACCATTATAATTAATTATTTTCTAGTTATTTTATTTGATGGATCATATAGACCAAACATGAAGTCCCATAGAAACTTTAATGAAAATGGACTAACAATGAACATTTAATTACTGGGATCAATCCAGAATTATTAAATGGTTGATTATCCACCAAAAGATAGTGAACAATACCATTAAAATTGGATAAAAAAATTCATTGCACAAAACCAATAAAAAGGGTCCCAAATGATTAAAAGTTCATTCAAATTTTGTAAATTCAAAAACCAGGGATAGAAATGCCGAGCTTAACATTATTTATTAAAACCTCTGTAACATTCAATACATAATTCCACATGGCACACAATTTTGAGTGATGAAATTAAATAGTAATATCTATAACATGTAATATAATATTTCTCCTGATTCAGCTTTCTAATTTATCAAATTTTTGATACAAGTGGATGAGTAGATTTGTAATGAAAATAACCAATCTCCATGGGATATAAATACATCTTTGTCTTCTCCTGGAAATGGGTTTGGATTAATGAAGAGATAATAATACATTGGAAAGACCAAAGCCTTCTAAAAGGATTCAGAGGACCTTACATACTCATATTTTCACTTGAGAGACACATCCTTCTCACTTTTATTCATGTTCTTTTATGTTCCAATTATATGTAATAATGTAAATTTGTTTTAATTTATTTATTTTTATTGCATGTTTCTTCTTCACATATATTATGACCATATACCTTATGTTTAATAATGTTAATGTTCATTAAATAGTTTAAATAATGTTGAAATTAATTCTCCAATTTTGCTTCCTCATTCAATTGATAGCCTGTTTTTAATTCTCATTATCGTTCGTATGTGTGTTCGACACACAACACTTTTCTAATCCTATTCATTTAATTATATTTTATATTTAACATCCATAAAAAATATTACCATATTAATAAACTTCTCAATAGTTGGGGAAATCTACAATTGGGTTGAGTTATAATTTGGCGTTGTTAAGTGATTGAGAACTTCTGATCGATGAATATTCATTAAATTAACATTGTGTATTCTAATCATTGAATATCGGGATTAATGATATGTGTTGTTTAACATGTGGTTTCCATGGATTATTGGAACCATAAATACACTACCATACACAATCTATAATTCATTTTATAACCTTATATATATTTAAGGCTTGGACTAAAGCCTTAACACATGGGAATTGCTATAAATGTCATCTTGTAATGTGAGTGTTAATTTAATTTAGTATAAAGAAAATCCCAAGGATATCTCAATCTATACTCTCTAATGATGAAATCGCCCCAATTTTTATTAAATTTACAAATCAATCCAAATCAATCAATACTAATGTTGGGAAAAAATCCATCAAGGTATCATTGAATCATTTTTGAGGTGATTGTGTTTGTTTCCAAAGTGGAATTTCTCGTTTTGTTTGTTGATAAAAAAACCATGACAAATAAATTTGTTGTCAAAGGGGATTCCATTGTGGCATTTCGAGTTCAAGGTATATGGTTAATGATCCATGTTTTATTCATGAACAATGATAATGGAATGGATGATCTGTAGGGGGTACAAAAAGAGCAGATACATGATGGCACCGTTTTCCAGTGTTTGCTAAATTTTAGAGGTTGAAAAAAGAAAAATGGTGAAACGTGGTTTTGGAAAAAGGGAAATATGTGCCTTTGTCTTGAAGGAGAGGAAACTAGAGCACCATATGTTTTTCAGGATCATAACATCATTATATTCATAAGAAAATAGGGGCGCCCTAGTTTTAGGGATGGTCGCGCAAGTGACTAGCGTGGTAGAGACTTGGGCGCCGAGACATGCACGCTGAGAGGAGACTTGTGTGTCGTTGTTTAGGGTGTACAAATGCCTATAAATAGAGGTCTAACTCCCCTCATTCTATGATGAGTTCAAAACATAGAAAAAATCAGGGCTCCCGTCGTGCAGGTGTGGTGGTCACGCAAGTGGTGGTGTGGTCATGCAAGTAGAAGATGCGCTCCAGGTGATAGTTGTGTGCCCAAGGTGATTTGGGTGAGAAAGGCAGTGATTTTCCCATGATTAGTGTTGATGAATGAGGTGTCATGCAAGTGGTTGAGGTGTACTTGCGCTCCAGTTTTTGAAGAAGCGCGACAATTGATGGTTGCATGACAATATTGGTTTGGGCGTAAATGGGTGTGAGTCGTGCATGTTTGGAGTTGAAGAAGCTTGTGTCATGAAATTGGTTGAGGTGGACTTGTGAACCAGTTATAACTTGTGTTCTGTGACTTTTTCACCAACTTGGAGAAGGTCCCCATGTATGGTTGACGTAAAGTAGTGATTTAGGGATGTGAAGAAGCTAGAAGATTTCCTGATACCTTCGGTGAAAATTGAGATTCATCTATAGGTGAAAGTTGGAATTCAACAGAGTTACCACATACAACAGAGGATATATAAATTAGTGATAACGAAAAGACATATAGGTCAATAAACTGTGAGTGGATCCATTCCAGAGCAGTGATCATAGAAATTGGAAGAAGGTGATCCACTCCACCGATAGTGAGACATAGAGAGATAGACAGGGAGTGACCTTTGGGAATGTAGTGAGATGAACCTAAACATTGTAAAGGCATTGATCCTGGGAATAGAAGTTATATATCCCATACTTTGTAAATAGCAATGCGCTTTTAGTGGATTTGGTACATCGGCACATCGCTGTTGTATGCTCCTTCGATGTACCCTAGTGAGGGTGAACCATGTAAAAAATTGATGTGTCTTGTGCATGATTTAGTTTCTATTTATACTTTTCTGTAGGAAAGAGAGAGAATATAGTCCTGCTCAATTACGAGACAAGATCAATAAGGGCAGTTGTTTTAATCTGTCATACCCGGATTCACCCCCCCCCCCCTCTGGGTATCTAAGCTAGTTGACCTAACAAGTAGTATCATAGAGAAATGTTTTTATCAGTGATTATCTCTCAAATGGATGTCACTAATCATAAGGGATTCTAATCTTAGATAGGAACTATTTTCAATTGTTGAGGAATGGGAAGCAAAACTACTTCTGATCATTGTGAATGGATGTATTAACAGTAGCAATACATGGCATAACAGGTGATATTAAGAGTGGTACATAATCAGAAGCTGAACATAGAGAGTTGGATTCAGATGCCAAAGCAATTAATGCCTTATGGGATCCCTATCCAATCAAATATATATGATGGTGATGTCATACAAAACGTCACATGCACTGTGGGAAAATCTATTGAATATATATGAAGGGGATACAATGTTCAGAGAGGCAAAGATGCAAGTTTTGTGGAACAAGTATGATGATTTGAGAATGAACCTGACTGAGTCTGTTGACTCATTATTTGATGGAGTAAATGTTTTAGTATAAGATATGTGAGGACATTTTAAAGTTATTGAAGACATAAAAATTATGAAGCGCATCTTTAGAAAACTTCAACCTCAATTCAATCCGAAAGGTTCTTGTTTTAGAAGATGAAGAACCGAAAGAGCTGACATTGGATAACCTTCACAACACCCTTGTTGCATATGAAATTAGAAATGATGATAAAGATGTCGTGGAAAAGGGGAAATCCAAAGAGTTTGCATTTAAGGACATGAAGAAGCTCACCATTGGAGAATCTCAGGAGGAAGAAGATACAGATGAGGTAATGTCATCCCTCTCCTCAAATCTTCAAAGAGGATAAGGAATGTTCAAAGGGAAACTCCCACATGCCTGATTTAGATGTGGAAAAGTTGTTCCTCTTGCCGCAAGGTTCCCCAAAATATTTCAAGAAGATACTGATGATGATGAAGTTGAAATTCCCAAGAATATTTCTTTTGCCTATGTGAAAGGGAAGAAGCCATTCATGAGAAATTTCTTCAAGAAGAAAAATATTATTTCACAGGAAATAGATAGTTCGGATGAGTCTGAGGATGAAGAGGTTAAGGAGATTGAAAAATGGAATGATTGTGGAGAAAATACTATGGTGGCAATTGTCGGTACATCTCAAGAGAAGAAAAAAACTGAATGTGATGATGAAACCGAAGAAGTTGAAGGAAGAATAGATATGCAAGCTGAGGTAAAGGATTCTCTTGAGGAGATATATGATTGGAGATCCAAAACAATGAAAGCTAATAGAGTTGTTCATGATGAAAAACTCTATATGCAGCAGCAGGAAGAAGAGAAGTCTGAGTTAATGGATGTAAGTGAGAATCTCAAGTTATAAACACTAGAGAACTCAGAATATGTTAGTGCCTAAACACTCAAGATTGAATAACAAAAAAGGAGATCTTTGGGTTGAATTGAAAATTGAAATATCAAGTCAAGTGTATCGAAGAACTTGAAGAAGAAGTGGCCAGTCTACGACGAAAAATGAAGGATCAACAGAAACACTACACCTGCAATGTGATATCAGGAAAAAGGGTCATTCAGATGACAGAAAAGATGAAAGTTGAGGCTAGTAGTTCAGCAGAAAAAAGTAGCAATTGATCTTAGACGTTAAGGCTGATTCAGGGCGTGCTAATAAACATAAATCTGTGAAAATTGAAGTCAGACCGCAAGCACCCATCCCAATATGGAAGGTTGATTTGAGCACAAAGCAGAATTAGAATATTCAGATATCCCAAGCGGAAACTCATAGAGCAGAAGTAACATGAAGGAATGAACCATATATTAGGTGATATTTCATTGAAAAGATGGGAAATTTAGAGTATGTGTGTTCTATTGCCAAGATTTAACAATGGGAACAAGAACAGAGATGACATCCAAACAGAGAATGGTTCTTCAAAACATATTTTAAAAGACATTGTTTTTTATGTGGATGATTTGGGCACATGGAAAGGTACTACACATCGATAATACAAAGAAATGTTCCAAAGTAGAATCAAAACTTTTGCAAGCAGCATATCAATAAACAAATAGGTGATTTAAAATTGCAAAATAGATTTTTAGCTTTGCAAGATGAAGCTAGTCAATCATGCTCTAAGAAAGAACAGAAGTATCAATCCATTCCAAGTGTGAATGAAAAAAATATGGACCATAAAGAAGAAGAATGAGAAGGTTGTGGTGGCAGAAATTCCCCTTAAGGAATCAGATTGCTCTGGCATGTGGATCCTTGATAGTGGTTGCACATATCATATGACAGGTAATATAGATCTTGTAATAGGCATAAAATATGAAAAAGAAGGAGTTGTCAAATTTGGAAATGATAAAGGTCTGGAGATTTTTTTCTCATGAAAGGCCATGATATGGTTCAAAGAGATGATATGTGCTGATGTCTTTGTAGTAGAAGGCCTTAGTCAAAATTTTCACAGCATTAGTCAACTATGTGGCACGAGATATTCTATAATGTTTAATAAGAAGGTGTGTATTGCAAAGGGAAGAGACATGGTAGTAGTTCTACAGTGATAAGGAACAAAGGGAAATCTATACCTTGTAAGTGGAGAAGACAATATGTGTTTTCTGTCCAGAGAGGATGAAAACAAGTTGTGACATAAATTACTTGTTCATCTTTTCCAAACATCTCTGGAAGATCTAGTAAAGTGTGAAGTAGAAAGAGACCTCCCTAAGATATCACATGATCGTACACATACATGGGACGCCTATCAATAAGGGAAGATCATCAGAAAGTCGTACAAAGCGAAGGAAAAGAAGTCGAAAAGAGTTCTTGAATTGGTGCATGATAATGTATGTAGACCTATTTCATCAATAGAAATTGACCGGAATATGTATTACGTTATTTTCATTGATGACTATAGTAGAATGGAAAGGGTATTTGTTATTTCCCATAATCCCGATGTGTTCAACTACATAAAATAGTACCGAAGGGAATCCAAATAGATTCTTGGAGATAAAATTCTGAAGTTTCTTACAAAAAATGGTATGGAATTCACAAACAGTCAGGTGGAAGAGTCTCTCGAGAAACATGGGATAAAGAGTCATGTTTCTTCAGTACAAACTCCCCAACAAAATGGAGTGGTTGAAAGGAGAAATCGGATCATCAACAGCATGGCCAGAACAATGCTTATAGAAAAAGACCTTCTAGAGATGTTTTGGAAGGAAGCAGTATTGACATATGTCTACATTTCTAATAGGGATCTGTTGTGTCCGAAGAACGGAAATACTTTGTATGAAATGTGGTATGGAAAGAAGCCTAAAATGAAATAATTTCGAATATTTGGAAGTAAGTGCTTCATTCTCAACAAAGAAAAGCATATAGATTTTGAATCATGTTGGGATGAGGGAATACTCTTGGGTTACTCAGGAAAAAGAAAAGCATACAAATTATTTAAAAAGAGGTTGGGAAAATTAATTGAGAGAAATGATGTCACTATCGTGGAAAATGAAGAGAATATTAAACAGCACATTGAGTAGTTCTTGATGAATTTGATGAAGTGGAAAATAAAACAGGAGGAGAAAAAGTGGTAGATGCTGACTCAGAAGAAGACATTGATGATGAACATGAAAGTTTCAAGTCCGTGTCTACAAGGAAGCCAAAGAGTCGAGATGAAATTGACAGGAAGAATAAAATTGGTGATCAGCCAACTCCAGTTCAGACAAGAAGAATGAAATCACTACAACAGACATCATTACTATCACAGATTGGGCCACAATTCTTCACTGCTACAGCTAAAGATGGAAACTGGGTTCAGGATATGAATAAAGAGTTTGATCAGATTGAGAAGAACTAGACGTGGGAGATTGTTTCGAGACCATCAGATAATAATTTCATCTGGACTAAATGGGTCTATCAAAACAAGATGAATGAAGAAGGTGCAATGTTTCGAAACAAATAATGACTAGTGTGCAAAGGATACTCCCAGACAGAGGGAATAGATGTTGATGAGATATTTTCACCAGTTGCAAGGCTGGAGACCATTATATTATTCCTACAGATTGCAGTGCAATGGATGTTCAAATCATTCCAGATGGATGTCAAATATGCATTCTTGAATGTGGTTCTGGATGAGGAAGTGTATATTGAGCAGCCAGATGGCTTCCTCATTCATGAGGATGAGAACAAGGTTTTCAGAATAAAGAAGGCATTGTATGGGCTGAAACAAGCTCCAAGAGCATGGTACTCAAGGCTTGATCAATACATGAAGAATCTTGGTTTCCAGCGTGGGGGAGTAGATTACATTCTCTATTTTAGTAATGGTAGTAATCAAAGGATGATGGGGTTGGTTTATGTCGATGGCATAATATTTTTCCGATCAGATGAATATCAGTGCCGGCAGTTTTCTGAATTCATGAAAAACGAGTTTGAAAAGTCAATTATTGGGGAGTTAATGTTTTTCATGGGTCTAGAGGTGACACAATGAAGGAATGGAATACTAATTTACCAATCCAAATATACTAAGGATGTTTTGAAAAGGATTGGAATGGAAAATTCGAAGGAGATGAAGATTCCAGTAGCTACCCAGATGACACTATCCAATTATGAAGATGGAAAGACAGTTAATATCACATAATATAGGGAAATTATAGGATGTTTTCTGTACTTGACCGCAACAAGGCATGATATTGTTTTCACCACATGCCATGAATAGTGATATCAGAGTAATCCCAAGGAAATCCACATGCTTACAGTGAAAAGAATACTTAATTAAATCAACGGCATGATGGACTTCAGCATGCCATATAATGACATATCTCAGATAGGGTTATTAGGATATACCGATGCAGACTGGGCCAGTTCAGTTGATGATCGGAAATCAACATCTAGAGGTGCATTCTATCGTTGTGAACAATGTATTTCTTGGTTAAGCAAGAAGAAGGATTTTATAAAATTATGAACCGCAAAAACTGAGTATATTGGAGCCACTCAATCCTACACATAGTTATTTTGGATAAAGCAGCATCTTGAATATATGGGAGTTGATGTGTAGTCTCTGATCGGAATTTAGTGTGATAACTCAAGTGCTATCGATCATAGAAAAAATCCCATCCATCATTCAAGGACAAAGCACAGTGAGATAAATTATCATTTTATGAAGGAGAAGGTTGAGATGGGAATCGTGAAGTTGGATTATGTACCTATAGAGCTACAGGTTGCAGACATTCTGAAAAAGACCTTACCCAAGGATGATTTTGCGAGACATCGACTAGCTCTGGGAGATCAGTCGACTCCCCACACTTGGAAGAGTGTGGATTTGAAATCCCCCTCTCCCATAGGTATGATGTGTTTTTAACTAATGTGCTCATATGTTTTCTCTATTCTGTTACAAAATGCAAAGGAGTGACCTTTGGGTTTGTTGACAAAGGGGGAGAAAATAGTGATTGTTCAAGGGGGAGACACTGTGGAAATTTGAAAAATAGTGATTGATATGGGGGAAGCTGACAGGATGAGCAACGAGATAGGGGGAGAGTAATGAGACAGGGGGAGAATATTAAATCTGATGACACTTGACGTGATTTATTAAACGAATAGATATCACAATAGCTAAGGATTGTGATAATAACAGAAGAGTGGTGTTGGAATGCGGTATGAATATTTCCAAAAATTTCTATCAGTTTGGTATCAATAGTGGCTGTTAGAGTTGAAGTGATTCATTGATGAAATTATCATTTATTCTTGTTTGTCACTCCGAGCATTGCTCGTGCGGACTTAGAGTATGTGTTGAGTAAATACATGATCACAATCAGAATCGTAATAGGTGAATGGTGGCTGAAGAATTAACAATGTATCTTTTTATGGAATAGTTTTCAACAACCCCAATGGGGGATATTTTTGGGAAAAAATCCCTCAAGGTATCAGTGAAGCATTTTTATGGTAATCGTGTTTGTTTCCAAGGTGGACATTCATGTCTTGTTTGTTGACAAAGAAAACGACAAAATACAAATTTGTCGAAAAGGGGATTTCATGGTGGCATATCGAGTTCATGGGTAAGGGATAATGATCCATGTTTGAATCAAGAATGTCGACAATGGAATGGATGATCAGGAGGGGTACAAAAAGATCAGAAACAAGGTGGTGGCGTTTTCCAGTTTTTTCCAAATTTTATAGCTTGAAAATCGACAAATGGTGAAAAGTGGTTTGGGAAAAGGGACTTGCACGCCATTGACTTGCACACTGAGAGGAGACTTGCGCGCCGTCGTGCCGGGTGTCCAAATGATTATAAATAGAGTTTGACCCCTCCTCATTCTGTGACAAGTTCAACACATAGAAAAAATAAGATCTCTCATCGCACAGGTGTGGTGGTCACACAAGTGGTGGTGTGGCCGCGCAAGTAGAAGTTCTGTGCCAGGTGCTAGTTGCACGCCCAAGGTGGTTTGGGAGAGAAAGGAAGTGATTCGACCAAGTTCAGATTTGATGAAGGAGGTGTCACACAAGTGGTTGAGGTGGACTTGCGCACCAGGTTTTGAAGAAGCATGACAATTGATGGTTTCATGCCAATATTGGTTTGGGCGTAAAAGGGTGTGAGTCACGCATGTTTCGGAGTTGCATAATCTTACGTCGTGCAAGTGGTTGTAGTGGAATATTGCACCAATTATAACTTGTGAACTGAGACTTGTGCGCCGACATGGAGAAGGGAGCCTTGTATGGTTGAATTACGACAGAGATTCAGGGCTATGCAGAATCTGGACGATTCCCTGATACATTCGGTGCAAAGTGAGATTCATATAGAGGTGATAGTTGGACATCAACAGAGCATCCACATACAACAGAGGATGTACTCATTATTGATAATGAAGAGACCTCCAGGTCTATAAACTGTTAGTGGATCATTTCTAGAGCAGTAAAAATAGGAAGAGGAAGAAGGTGACCTTTTGCACTGGCAGTGAGCCAGAGAGAGAGAGATATATATAGGTAGTGACCCTTGGGATTGCAGTGAGATGACCCTAAACATTGTAAAGGTATTGATCCTGTGAATAGAAGTGATATATCCCAATATTTGTAAATAGTAGTGTGCTTTTAGTGGATTTGGTACATCGACACATTATAGGTTCATGCTCCTTTGATGTAGGCAAGTGAGAGTGAACCATGTAAAAATATATGTGTCTTTTGCATGCTTTAGTTTCTAATTATACTTTACTACAGGGAAGGGAGAGAAGAGATTTTTTCTTTACAACGAGACAAGATTAATAGGTGCAGTTGTTTTAATCTATCAAACCCCGATTCACCCCCCCACCCCTCTCAGGGTATCTAACCTAGTGGACCTAACACCTATCAATTAATCGATGAAAAACACCCTCAAATCAAAGTACAATAAACTAGAAAATTGATTATAAAAATGTATCATCATGGAGGATTCGACCCGAATGCTGCTATACACATTAGTAGAACACTAGAACCATGAATAGTCAATAGGAAATAATCTTCCGCTCTTTAGTATATTTAACCATTCATATACATTAATCCATTTAACATAATAATACATTCCCTTATGATAACCCATTTAACACACTTATCAATTAACATGAACTTGCCCATTTAACATGTTCTCCATATGATATTCAATAAACCAGTAATGAATTTTATTTACATTTCATAAATCACTTATCAAAATTTCTTGTATTACGTCATAATCAATTATTGTAAACAAAAAATATCCATTACTCTATTATTATATTATAGAGGAAACTATTCATTCTCATGTTTCAATTCTATTTAACATACCAACTTATTTTTCATGGGCTCTAACTTATCACAAATCTACTTAAGGATTAACATTAAAACATTCTATGTTGTAAATCATTGGTTCACCCTGTGGGTAGAGCTAGACTTATCTAGTCAACATCAATGAAACCCATAGGGGTTGTAAGGGATTTAAATCCCTATTTAGACAACCATTTTACCAATTATTTTTTAGTACATTAACCCTACACCATGTGAGATGAAAATGCACAACCATGAAAACACAAAAAAAACATAAAGACCATGACATATAATTTATAGACCACCGACCACAAATCCGAAGATGAATGCACCCTTAAACTAAGACATAGTCCCAGATTCGAGAACCCTTTGAAACATTCACATATGATCCACTGAAAAAATATGGGTTTAGGGCCTCAAATGGATATAACTAAAGCTACGAGCACTAATTCGTAAAAGTGAAGAAATAGAATGATTAGACTAACCCAAAGCTTCAATCTATACCGAAAAGAGGTCTAAACAGCCTAGAATTGAGGGATAATTATCCCCTAGGTGGTTAGGAGAGTTTGGTTCATCAATAGGATTTATAGAAGGTGAAATGAAGAAGAAATATTTTATAGATATTATAATCTGAAGAGGTTAGTTTGGTAAATATGTACTCTTTAATGGGTCGCACGATTTTCCTGTATGCTTTGGAAAATCATGCACCAATTGTGAACATGCATCCATCTTATGGGGTCCATGTCACATAGTTACCTAGGGAGTCTCCACGGATTGAAAAACCATGCTCCAATCATGTCAGAAGCATTTATAAAAGTATTCATTATTTGGTCTCCCACTCGCATGGTTTCTTCTAATTGTGCGCAAACTATTCCACATGCACATAATGGAAATATTTAGCTTTATTTCATGTTATAAACCAATGAGACAACCTTGTACCTCTTCAAACATTATATAAACATTAAATTTAGGATTTTATGTAATTTAAACCAAAAAGTAAACAAGATCACACATCCATGAAGTTAAAGTTGTTATACATAAAAAGGTATGTGATGCTCATGATCCATCACAAAATGAAACACCAAATATATTGTGTATTTATTAAATTCATTTAAATTCAATTTTTTCAATAATTTGTTTTGGGAATTTACAATTATTTATAAAAAAATTTATTTTTTATATTAATATTCATTCTATAAAAATCCTTAAGAGATAATTATATATACATTAATAATTTTATATTAATTCAAAATAATTTTAAAATTATTTATTTACACTACACGCACTCTATAGGACACATGACAAGCACACTATTCATAAAATTAAATTTATTTATGGTATTTAACACTTACAGTTGTGTAATATCCCTCAAAATGCCATAAGACAAACAATATGTACTACCACTTTCTTATACTCTATACAGACTAGACATGTCTTTCTATATGGGATGTTGCAATATACAAGGTGTGTAATTCTATGGATCATGTTGTGTAGTCTTTGAAAAGTATTTGGATATTTAACATCTCATTAATAAGTACAGTGCATACCATTTACAATGTAAATGAAGTAAAAATATTTAAAATGACAATTACATGTTGTGTACTAGATGATTTGATGTGAAATTATATTTAATAAAGTGGGACACATTAAATGTTTAAATCCACCATGAACATAAATAGTGTGAACAAATCAACACACACGGCATATATATATATATGGTTACACACTATTAATACATTTCTTTCAATTAGTATTCCATGTTTTTCCAAACAAAATATAAGGAATCAATCAATGTGTAACTTGTGTGGATAAAATCACTGCATGACATATATTTTTCAAATATACATCGTCTAGTTCACATATAAACAATTTTCTAAGATGGAAGACAATAAATCACATATAATGACATATTATACGAACAATATGGCTAACCAAGAATTACATAGCGTTCATAAATTTATGGGATCACATAGAGTATACATGCAAGTTACACAACATTTAACGACATTCAATCCATGTGTGGTGTTGGGAGTAAATACAATACATGGAATTAGGCCACATACCAACCAACATAGTGTGCAAACATTTATGTGATGTAAAACATTTTTGGCTGAATCATGGATGATTGTCACCCATTGACCATTCATTATTTTGGTTCTATACTAATTTTTATAGAATCACTCAGGTCGAATCCTCAGTGATGGTATAAATCTGAGATTCGATTGTGTTTAATTGATTTGTCTTTTTGATGGGGTTCTTTCACAGAGAATAAATGAAATGATTGGTGGATGATGTTTAACATAAATATTTTATAAATATTTTGGTGATTTCAATAATGGGGATTTTATATTATGATATCGACGAACTTTTATCTATATTTCATTAAATTAACACCCACTTTACAATATAATTTTGATCATAATTACTATGTATATAGGCTTTAAGCCATTCCAGATCTTAACTATGGGTTCTGATATTACTATAAAATTGTTTATTTTATTGTATTTATGGTTCCAATAATCCATGGATGCCACTAATTAAACTAAACATGTCATTAATCCATGAAATTTTATGTTCAATATACACAATATTAATTTAATGAATATTAATCTAACAAAATCACTCAATATATTATCATACCCAAATTTTGACACCCCCCAAAGTGAGATTTACTCAGTAGTTGATATTGTTATTACTCTGGATTAATATGTTTGTGGTATTGTATACATGGTTCCAATAATCCATGTAAACAACTCATTGTAGAAACAATTTCATAAATCTATGACATTTAATGTTCTACATACACAATATTAATTCAATGGATGTTAATCGATCAAAATCTCTCAATTGCTTATCATCCTTAAATTATGTCTTACCCCATTGGGAGATTTACCTAGAAATTTAGATGGCTATTACTATGGATTAAGAGGTTTGTTATGATTAATTATAAATAGAAGTAAAATATTCAGATAAGAAAGATTTATGTGTAGAACACACAGGAGTGGTGAAGAAAGCCAAATATATACAATGGACGAAATTAGAAAACAAATGAAGAAAGAGATTATATTAATTTAATTAAACTATTTTTTAGACCATTAATATTATTAAACATAAGGTTTAAGGAATGAATATTTTATTTAGAAGAAACATGAATTAAAATTCATTTTAAATGAAAACACACATACATGATTACAAATAAAAACAACCGAAAATAAACAAGATAATGAATGTGGAGGAGAGGTATCTCTTGTTGAAAAAAAAATCAATGAAAGACCTTCTACGACCTTGTAATGGATATTTTCATGCCAAAAATCCTACTTATTTTCATAAATATCAACCCATTACTAGGAGAAGAGGGGAATGTATATATATCCCATAGAGGAGGGATGTTTTTATTCCAATACTACCCCTCAACATGGATCAATAATTTGACCATTCAAGAAGTATAATTCTAATATATCTTTTTGTCACAAGTTCTATATATTAATTATATTCTAATTTGAATATTTTACAGCCATTGGACCATTGTATCCAATGTTATAGTATTTTTTCTAATAACTGTTTAACAATCCATTTTTATCAAAACATTTTCAAATTCCATGTTTTGAATGGGTTTTTGAATAGTCATATACAAACAAATACAAACCATTTATTCTAAAAATTTGGAATTATATACCTTGATTTCACACAGAAAAATATCATCTCGAATGGATGTTTATATCAGGAGAAAAGATAATAGATATTTGAAGATTTTAATTCCCATACAGAATGGTCGGAGGGATGTCAAAGCATACTTTGGTCCCCTTTTTATTATATATGGGTATTGAAATTTATATATATAATTATATTCTATATTAAAGAACATATTAATGATTTTCATCAGATTTTGGCTTCTTGATGGAGTCCTAAAATTTTATCATAATGGTTGGTCCAGTTTCTTAAAAAATTATTTGGTCCTTCTTATGTGGACCGTATAACCATTGTAATTGAATATTTGGAAACTTATTCTTTATAACTATATGTTTTAAATAGAATAATGAATCCTAAAAATCAAGAATATAAAAATTTGGATAAGTAGGATGATATTTATGATTAAAACATTAAAATTACTTGAATTTGGGTTAATTCAAAAAATGATCAAAAAATATATTTAATTTTAAAACATGAATATTTCATAACCATTATGAAAATTTCATATATAATATTTAATTTAAGTAAATAAAAAGATTTGAATAAATAAATAACAACAACTACTCATACTTATTCTTATTCATGTTATTATGTACAAAAAATATAAAAACATAACTAAATCAATTTCACTCACCAACAAGTATTAAAGTTTTGTTTTACCCAATCAGGGTAGGTTTAGACCCTTTAACTCATCTATATTGAATTTCAAAAAAAAAACATATATAGAAATTTTTTTTCAATAATAAGTCAAATTTCATGATCAAATTTAGATATGGATAATTTGGGCACATTGAACTCACTCCCCTCAAGAGAATAGAAATTTATTTATGGAGGCTCACACATTCACCAACCAAAAGTGAAAATCCAATATTTGAAACATCTCACATCTTCCATTACCTATCCAAATGTGTAAAAGAAAAAAAATTCATGGGGCTTGTAATACTATTACAACAACATAAATAAAACATAGTAATCAAATTGTGCAATAATCTAATGTATAAGATGTACTCCTTTCAAATATTGGAATGTGTCTTTGTTATGGATAAAAAAATTTATCTCAAAATATCTAAAATAATTAAATTACAATAGTTTTTATGTATTGAATAAATTTTATTATTATAAAATAAAAATAAAAAATTTAAAGTTAAAAATTATAAGATATTTAATTATTAAAAAAAATATTAAGAAACAAATTCTGAAATCGAACATTTTTTTGGAAAACTATAGTATGGAAATGTTAAAATTATTTATGAGACCAATTATTATTTTTAGAATAATCACATTGAATTATTTTTAAATAATTATCACTACATAAAAACTCATTATAGAAGTTCTTTTAGAGTAATATTTTAAAAAAAAATAAAAATGGAATACAACATACATATGTAATTCCCTTATGAAAATGAGAAACATAATGTAAGTATATCGATAAACAATTAGTATATATGAAAGAAAATTCTACATTGATTATTACTATATATTGTTTATTGTATTTAAAATTTTAGAAGGTAATTTTTTTATTAAAATATCAGAATGTTGTTCTATCATTCTGAAAAATTGTAAAATGATATTCCAATTAAGTGTGTGATACTCTATAAATTGATACCTAATATCTATGTGTTTTTAAATGGAGTTATGTAAAACATTATTACATAAATAAATGAAATTAGTATTGTCAAAAAGAATTTTAGTATTAGTAAAACACATTCCATTTTCAGTGAATGTGTGTTGCATCCATGACAGTTGATCAAAACAACATCTAGCTACCACATATTTGGATTGAATAGTGGAAAGTGATACTAATTTTTGTTTCATATAACACCATGATACTAATGACTCATATATGAAATGAATAGTTTTGGATGAACTTTTTCTCTCCATTCTACAACCACTAATTCCAGCATTCGAAACACTCTTTAATTCAAAATCATTTCTAGAAGAATATAAAAGTCCTAAATCCATAGTTTCTTTTTGAAAAAATATAGTTTAACTTATTTTAAATGGGATTCATTTATATTATCTCTATATGTTCCACTTATTTATACTGAAACAATTAATTCTGTATAACTAGTATTAATGTATATTAAGATTTATATCATAACTATATATGTTGTTTGACAACTAGTTTTACAACCTCATCAAGATCATGTGTATTTGCGGTGCTGATGTGAGTACAAATAATTTTTATGTTTTCATATCCACATTTATTAAGAATATCATTAATATAATTATGCTGAGATATATTTTTTTGTTCGTTTTTTTTAATTTAAAATGATATAAAACAATTTAACTCACCCATCATACTCATCTCAATCATAGGTTTTATATGTCTCACAGAGGATTCTATTAATTATTTTTGAGTTCATCTAAATATAATTTCATCAATATATGATTGAACAATAATGATATTTTTTTACATTTTTTATAAACAAAAGCCTGATCTGCTGCTCCCTTAACAAAAATCTTTCCTAAAAAAAATTGTTCATCTATCATACCACGATCTTGGGGATTTTTTAAGGATGTCTAAATATTTGGTATGTTTTAGAATGTATTCAAGAAACTTTTTATTTTGTAACCCAATTGCTTTTTCAACAAAAACATCCTAAAAAAATATTAATTAAGGAATGCACAATTCACATCCCTATGAAAATTATTTAAATGAATTAATGTTGTAATGGATAATAGAATATGAATACATTCTATTCTACTTATAGGATCATATGTGTCTTAATATTTTATTCCTTCTTGTTGGTTAAAACCTTTTGCAATAATTCATTCTTTATTTCTAATGATTATTCCATTTTCATTAAAATTTTTTTTTCTGAAACCCCATTTTTCCCAAATTATAGAAGTCTCTTTAAGACATTCAACTAAGGTCCATGGATTTTTTTCTTCCAAATTCATTGATTTCATATTGAATAGACTTAAACTAATTCTCATCGTCTAAAGCCTCATCAGGACTCTTAGGTTGAAATTTTTAATGAAAATATAGACGTTCATATTCATTTCATAAAGATGATGTAGTCATACTATGTTTTTCAACATCACCAAAGATACTATCACTAGGATGATACCTAATAAATAACTGAAATCTTGGATTCTATAAAATATAATCATAAACATAAGGTATAAAATATTATTAGGTATAATCTTTAGAAACTATTTCTTATTTTTTTTCTTGTAAAAATAATTTTTTAACAATGATTGGAATCTATCTTTTGAAACAACATCTGATGAAGATGAGGGTTTAGGTAATTTGAAAACCAAATGATCAGTTTCATAAAATTTAACATGTACTATTTCATTAATAGTAAAATAGTTTTTATTAAAAACTCTATAAGACAAAAGAATTAGTTGAATAAACTAAAAATATACATTCATCTTATTTAGGTGAAATGTTTTCTAAATTATCTTTTGTATTCATGATGAATACTTTTGATATAAAAACATTGATATACATAACATTGGTTTTCAACATTTACATAACTCTTAAGGGGTTTTATTTATAAAATTCCTTCTAAAAACGTGATTTACATTATAATAGGAGAAACTAACTACTTCAACCCAAAAAATTTAGCAAATGAGTATTCAACCAATATAGATCTTATTATTTTTTAATGAATATAAGGTTCTATTTCAACAAAACCATTTTTATGAGGAGTTATAGGAGATGAAAAATTATTTCCTATACCATTATTACTACAAAAAGATTCAATATCATAATTTACAAATTCTCCACTATGATCATTTTGAATAGTTATTATGGTAATGTTTTTCTAATTTTTAACATCTACCAAAAAAGATCATGTAATAAAAACCTACATATTTCATTGTGATAAAATATACCCATATGTATCTAGTGTAATCATATACCAAGTCAAAAATATAGTATTTTCTTCCAATACATCCAGTTTGTGTAGGACTAAATATGTCCATGTGAACAACTATAAATCATTAGTAGTTGCGACTTCACTAATAGTTTTAAAACTAGACTTATGTTTCTATCCATGTGAAAAGTGTCAAAAACTATTGAATAATAATCATATGTACATATAGATCTTTAAAAAGTATTTTCAGAGTAAACTTATATTTTTTTTAGGTTATGGTGTCATAACCTCTTATGTTGTAACCATGGGTGATCATCCATTACAATGAGTCATGGTATGTCTTGTCTTCTAAGGTCGTATAAGTTATGTTTATAATCATTATAATGTCGACTGGAACAAAGAATAATTTAATCCTTAAAATTATTTACTAAGATTTTTTAATTTCAAACATTTTTATTGTAACTTTAATCATATAATTTAATTATTCTTATAAGGTATTAATAATTCCTTTAATGAATATAGAATTTGAAATTACAAATAATAACTATGTAACCCTTGTCGATAATCTCTCCTTGAAAATTATTTCCTAATGTATCTTTTCTACCATTCCTCATGATGATACATCGAAAATATATTTCTTCTAGTCATATATTGGTATCATACACAATCAGAATACATATTATTCATATTTATAATATTTTATTTGTTTTACTAAAAGAAAATGAATAATAATTTTATCACTTAGTCATTCATGGGTCAGGAAATATCCTCAAATAAAACTTAATGAATGTATATTTTTTTTGAAAATTATGATTTTTTGAAAACTAGGGATTGAAATGTATTAATAGAAATTTTTTTTTTCTGATGGACATCACTTTTAACCTTATTATAAAAATGGGAATTATTTGGAATGAAATAATTTTAACTAAAAACTTGTTTTTATGAGTATAACCAATTCTGATACTTGTTCCATAAGAATAACATTATTTGTACATTTTGTAGAAATTTTACATACCAGTTGTACAGTTTGACAATAGTTTCATTAAATCAGAAATTTCAAATATTTTTTTATAACTAAATTCTTATATATTTAAATAGTAGTTTTAGAATTGATTTTATAAAGACTTGTTTGAAAACTCTTCTATACATAGATTAATATTTCTAAATATTTATAAAAATTATATTTTTCAACAAATAACTTTAACTTGATCTTTAGAAGGATCTGATATTTAATTTGTTAAATCATTTATTCTAGAATTATCCTTATCATTTATTTTACAAACATTGAAATTTTCATTTTCTATAAGTATTTGTAAATAAGATACATCATTATATAAACGGAAAGTATTATCCATTACTGGGGAATATTCATCATCTAAATATTAATAATTTTCCCTATTAACAGATTTAGGATAATTAAGATTTAATGATAAATTTTTATGGTTTTCATATGTGCATACCTAGGCCATTGAAAACAGATTTTATTCCTTTATTCTGGTTAGAAGACCAATGTAACGACGCAAAGATTCGTTAATGGAAAATCCCTCTTGATCAAGTTAAATTTCTCTTTATGTTAAATGTTTATATAAAATGTCAACATCCTTGGTTTTATGTTATGAATGGTGACCGTTGCTAGTATAGTCGTTGAACAGTGATCACATGATCAATATAAATATAAGGCTTTAACAAATCCTATTTACTCAGGCAAAGGAAGCGATGTCCACATCTAGTAGAATTTCTCCATACGAAGCCCATTTTTCGGAGCTGGGTAAAGTTGTGGCATCTTTGGGCTTTTCTCTTGACCAAGACCAAGATGAGCTTTATCATGTCAAGATCGAACAGGACAGTATACAGGAAAAGTGGAAGATGATAGAAATTACCACTCGAGCGGTGTTATCCGAGCCACCCCAAGAGTCTGTCACCATCGCACACCTTACCCTTAGGTCTTATGCGGTTGTTTTAATGGGTTATGTAACTAATCGATAGTACTATGTTCATGTACATTATTATTTTATTATATAATAATGAATATACTTTCTTTTCATTATTGATACATTGTAAATAATTTTTAAAGTACAAATAGAGTTTTTAGATATAATTTAATTAAGTATTCTATTTTTTTAAATTAAGGGAATTTTTTAATTAAATAATATTTTAATAAAATAATATTATTATTATTAAATAAATTTTTATTAAATATAAATGATCTTCTAATTTTATGAATGCAATTGTAATTTTTATTATAGTTTGAATGCAATTTTTTTCAAAACCCGTGAATTTTTCATAAATGTCCGTTTTTCTTTTAAAATTGATAATTAACATATTCAAAAAATTAATTAGATAAAAAAAATGTTATTTCTGGAATCAGGATGTCAAAATAATCCAACAGTGAATTTTTCAAAATTGTCTGAAACAGTCAAATTGTTTGGGTAAAAATTAAATACCGTATAAATATATAATAGGTTTTATGACATCATAATGACCCAATAGTGATGTAATAAAATACTATAATATTTATGTTCGGCCAATATATATTTTTCCATTAAAATAATATGATTTTGTGATTTTTTGAATTATTTTACAAAGCATTAATTGACCCCTCAAATCTTATTAAACATCTTGTCTTTTTAAATTATTTTCCATGGGAGTGTGACTCACCTTCACATAAGAAACCCCCTTATTTTAAGATGTTCAGACTTTGGCCTTATAAAATATTTTTTCCCTTTTCCCTTTCCCAATAACCATGGGAAAAAACCATTGGATGGTTTGTGGTTTGGATTAATTTAATATAAGGGGTCCCAAACCTAAATAATAAGGAATTCCGTCACCTTTCCTATATAAACCCACCCAAGATCTCACATCCTCCTCACTCAATGACTTTGGAGTTCGTCCAACCTCTGCCCTACTCTCTATTGAATTCTTCCAAGGTGCCCCAAACTCCCAAGAAGCCTCTCTCAAGCCTCTCTCAAGCCTTTGTAAGCACACTTCCAGGTATGTGTTTTTCTTCCTTTCACTTTTTTTTCAATTTTCTTAATATTGTTATGCCCCTTGAATTTCAATTATAAATGCTAGAGTTTGGTTTCTCACCTCCCCCATTCTTACCTCTTATTGTTTGAATTTTTGGAGTCCCCTTTCTCTCTCAATAAATTCCTCCCATGTACACCCGTTGCTATGCCGAAATTCCGAAAAGAATTTCTATCGCCTCACTTACATTCAAGAAATACTTTTGAATTATTAATCAAAATTCCATTACAATTATTGGTAAATGTATCTATATGAACTCCTTACTTTCTATTTCATGTAAATATGATAAGGAACCCCTTTCTCTCCCATCATCTTTTTTTATGAATTCTTATGTCACTCCGTTACGCTGTCGAAATCGCACCGATTTTCTAAGCCAATGCCATTGTGTAGTGAATACCATGCACATTTATCCAGCAAGGGTATTCAAATTTATGCACATTTACTTATTGATTATTATGTTTCATGTATAAATTCAACATTCATTTATCGTGGAATAAATGATTATGTTTTACGAATCCATGTTTTATGTTCCATGTGGCACACTTATGCATGAAATGAAATGTTTTAGAAGGGTGCGCCCTTATGCGCTCCAATGCATTGGGTAACGTATAGTATCATGATACTTAATTTTCAATGATTTTTGACTCATGCTAATTCATGTTCAATTAGGTTTTACTAGTGCTTCATGTGAAATGAGGATTTACTAAGGATCCATTTGCAATGAGCCTTGGCTCATGCTATTTCCATGTTAAGTGTTGTTGCCACATTTCTATGTTATGATTATAAGGATTTTTCATGCCTTTATGTTCATGCTTCTTTTATTCTCTATTGATATTCCAATTATCTAACATTTATTTTAATCCTAATTTTATTCCATATGTACTCCCTTACTGGGCTTTATATCTCAATATTTTTTTATGCATGTCCTCATGTTATCTCATGAAATGCTAAGTACGAGGGAATGTAGTGGTCATGTAAAGGATGTTTTCAATAAAGATGTTGTATTTCATGTTTTATGTTTTTATGTAATGATCCTAAGCCCAAAAGACACTAAACCTCTTGATCTTCTTTGTTTTATCAAGTGATGTTTTATGTAATAAATCATGTTTATGTTTGTAATAAAAGCAGTGTTGTCATAGTTGGTATCTAGGGATAGGTTTATTTATTTATGGGATTAGGAATAGAAAACCCCAGTAAAACCATAGATACACGACTAAGTACAATAAAAACGTCCCTATGTTTTGGTGATTGTTTAGTAAGTGGGTTATCAAGAAAATACATCCTTGTCTGGATACGAGGAGGTAGTGGCGGCTCTGGCACAGATGAATCCTAGGGTTAAAACCTTAAAACACCGCATTGAGCTAGACTCTAATGGGAACTAGTGAACGACAACAGGCCTTGCTGCACTCTTGGTTATGAAACTCTTGGGGGATATTCTTTGGTAAATTCAATAGCTTAGTATAAACCCTTATTCTGGGAATAAAAAAACACAAAGAATATTTGTTAGAAAGTAGATCTCGAAAATCCTAAATTGAAGCCTATAGATTCATATGTTAAGGAAATAAAAATTAATTTTTAAGTCATCAAATTTTGTCTATGGATTACCATTTATGTGTTACCCCTAAATTTCCTTTTATTCTATATAATGGCCGGTAATAGGAGGATTCGGTCTAACAACCGATGTGAAGATTAGTGTGGTGACTGTACTAATGAGATTCCCAATCCAAAAAGAGCGGGAATCGTTAACTTTGTCATGCTTCTCACTCAGCTAACTCAAGCGTTGAATAGAAAAACGGGTCAAGAGGAATGTTAAACTCCCCCTATGAATGAACAAGTCATTATCAAGAGCTTCATGAGACAAAGGCCTCCGACTATTAGTGGATCTTCTGATCACACGTCTGCTGAAAAATGGATCAAATCCATTGAAACGATGATCTCCATCCTTCAATGTTCTGAACAAGAGAAGGTTCTCATGTCGACATATCGTATGGAGGGTGAAGCTGATAAATGGTGGGCGTTTATCAAAAATAAGAAGACTGAGTAGGAGATCGAGGCGTTGGAATAGAAGGATTTCCGGAAGATGTTTTTCGAAAAATAATATCTGCACACCATCCGGCTTAAGATGGAAAGGGACTTCCTTTCCCTCAATCAAAAAAAAGTAGAATCTGTTGGATCATACGGGGAAAACATCACAATGGTTGCATGATACGCTTCCATCTTTGTCGTTACCTTTGAATGCAAGGTTGATCGCTTCTTTGGTGGGATGAAGCCTAGCCTGCGGAAAGCATTAGCGATCTATGACTTCGACAGATATGAGGAAATTGTCTGATGTGCCCTCAAGGTTGAAATAGAGATCGGGGAATCACATGGGTATCATGGGGACAAGACGCGTAAGGTGGAATTCAATACGGGTGGTATGATGGATAAATCCAACTATGCTAAGAAGATCCAACACCCCACTTTCCAAAAGTGGGGAAATAAACACCCTGTAAATAGCCTCAAGGGGACGAGGAAGTGCTTTAGGTGTGGAAAAGAAGGGAACCTAGCTGTTGACTGTCAGCTAGAAAGACCAGCGGCTACGACATAGGATAGGAACACCCCGTTCAAACCTCAACACATTGTTCATTAATACAAATTCAATGAACCAGGTCATATTTCAAATCAGTGCCCTAATCCAAAGGTTTTCGGAGGCATCCAACAACCTCCAAGGAAGAAAGGAAGAGATTTTGTGATCACTTTTGCTGAAATGAAACCCGAAAATGAAGTGGTCATATGTATGTTCGTTATTCATTCAGGAATTGAAAACATACTTTCTGATTCATGTTCTACGCATTATTTTATATCTCGGTAGGTTAGTAGAACAATCCTAGCACCACCACAAACCATGGAAGTGGAGATGTCGGTGAGTACCGAAAATGAGGAAATCATTTCATCCCATGAATATAAGTCCTCCCCTATTATAATATGCGGATTGAATTTCCCAGTGATCCTCATCATACTCCCTCTAGTGGAATTCGATGCAATTATTGGCATGTATTGGTATTCCTTATATATAGTCAATATAAAATGTCGGGATAGGGAAATCACACTCCATATGGAGAATCGATCCCCGATTATTTACATGTGTAAGGAGGATGATTAATCTCCTTTAGCTCCATAATCTCAATCATGGATATTAATGCCCTATGAGAACGCGTATCTGGCTCAGATGATTGAGTCAAAAGAAGAAACAATCCTTGAAGAAATGCCTATTGTGAGGGAATTCGCAGAAGTGTTTCCTGAGGAATTTCCTGGTCTTCCTCCAAGAAGAGATGTTGAGATTTCAATTGAACTTATACTAGGGGCGCTACCAATATCCAAGAATCCATATAGAATGGCTTTTGTGGAACTTGAAGATCTGAAGAAACAACTACAGGACAATCTGTATAAAGGGTTTATTCTCCCATGTGCGTCACAATGGGGGTGCACCAGTCCTCTTGGTCAAGAAGAAGGATGGGTCAATGCGGCTTTGCATCAATTATCGTGAACTTAAAAAAATCATGATAAACTACAAGTATCCTCTTCCATAGATCGATTACTTGTTCGATCAGCTGTATGGAGCACAATACTTCTCCAAGGTAGATTTGTTGTCAGGATATTATCAAGTAATGGTGAAGAAGGAAGATGCCCCCAAGACTGCTTTTCATACAAGATACGGGCACTATGAATTCATAGTAATTCCTTTCGGAGTCACCAATGCTCCATAAATCTTCATGGACGTGATGAATATAATCATTATAGATTACCTATAAAAAATTGTGGTAGTCTTTGCAAATTATATTCTAATATACTCCAAAACCAAGGAGGATCTAGAGGAGCTTTTAAGAACTGTACTGGAGACTTTGCACAAGGAGAAGTTACATGCAAAGTACAAAAAGTATTATTTCTGGATGATGGAAGTCTCATTCTTGGGCCATATCATCAAAAACAATGGGATGTATTTAGATCCCTCAAAAATAGATTCAATTGATGGATGGTCGAGGCCAACATCAGTAATGGATATTTTTAGCATCTTGGGGTTAGATGGATATTATCGACAATTTTTGAGAAATTTCTCATGATTGTGCAACCCTCTAACCAATCTAACTTGAATGGTAGTAAATTTTTCTTGGATTGATGTATGCAAAGAATTCTCAAAGGAGTTGAAAAGGAGGATTATCACTGCGCCCGTGCTCACTTTACCCACAAGTGGGGAAATTTTTGTTGTATTCATTGATTCATTGAAGAAGGGCTTAGGTTGTGTGCTGATGCAGAATGGTAAAGTGATATCATATGCCACAAGGCAGTTGAAAATCCATGAGTGAAACTATCCAACGCATGATCTGGAGTTGGCCACAGTGATCTTTGCCTTGAAAATCTGGCCGCATTACCTCTATGGGGAGAAATGTAAGATATATACTGACCACAAGAGTCTTAAATATATATTCACAAAGAAAGAGCTTAATATGTTCCTGAAAATATGGATAGAGGTCATCATGGATTATGACTTACCAATACATTACCACCCTAGGAATGTGAACAAGGTGGAAGATGCCCTCTGTATAAAGGACCCAGTGATTCTATCAATGATGAGAATTGAGAAGGATCCAATATTCTTAGAATTGATGAATATTTACATGGGAATCATAAAGAATGGAACATCATCACTCCTTTAAAAAATTATTTCTCAACTATCTCTTTTGGAAAGTTTAAAGGATGCTCAAAAGGATGATGAGGGAATTCATGAAATAGTGGAAGTATAAAAAAGGGAAATACTCTGTTTTTAAGGTTAATGTAGAAGGAATTGTGCGACTTGGGAAAAAGATATTTGTTCCATCACGTTCGGAGATGAAGAAGAAAATTTTGGATGATACACATAGTTCAAATTTATCTATTCACCCAGGGAGCACAAAGATGTTTCAAGATCTCTGAGAATACATTTTGTGGGATAATATGAAAAAGGAGATTGCTGAATATACATCAATGTGCCTGGTGTTCCATCATGATAAGGCAGAGAGGCAGAAGTCTAAGGGGATGATGAAACCATTGCCCATACCAGAATAGAAATGGGAGAACATCACCATGGACTTTGTCACCGGACTTCCAAGGACATCCAAAGGCAACAATGCGATCTGGGTTGTTGTGGATCGTCTTACAAGCACTGCACACTTCATTGTTTTTCAGGAGGATTTATCATTGGATCAACTGTCATAGATATATATCAGGGAAGTGGTAAGGTTGTATGGTGTGCCACTATCTATTCGGTCTGATCGAGATCCAAGATTCACCTCTATGTTTTAGAAGATTCTTCAACATGCTCTGAGTACTGAACTAAACTTCAGTACTACATATCATCCTCAAACTGATGGCCTATCTGACCGAAATATCCAAACACTTGAGGACATATTGAGAGAGTGCTCAATGGAATTTAACGGAGGATGGGATCAACATCTTCCTATCGTTGAGTTCTCTTATAATAACAGTTTCCACTCGAGCATCCAAATGGCACCATATGATGCCCTTTATGGGAAAAGGTGGTGAACACAGGCATGTTTTGATGATGTCGGTGAAAGTATGCTACATGAAACAGAAATGGGTGAAGAAATGGTGGAGAAGGTTAAAACCATTCAGCATCATATCAAGGCATCCCAAAGTCAACAGAAGAGTTATGAAGATAAATGATGATAAGATCTTGAGTTTAAAGATGGAGACATGGTTTTCCTATTCATATATATGTGGAAGAAGGTCACGAGGTTTGGAAAGAAAGGGAAGTTAAGTCCAAGTTACATAGGCCCCTTCAAGATTCTTGATCGTGTTGGGGATGTGGACAATCGACTAGAACTTCCACCTACCATGAACAATGTTCATGATGTCTTTCATGTATCCCTCTTAAGGATGTACATACCAGACCCTTCACATTTACACTTTTCTTAAGGTGGTACAGTTGGAGGATGATATTTCTTATGTGGATCATCTAGTAATGATCTTATATCATAGAGAAAATGTTATACAAAATAAGACAATGCCCCTCGTCAAGGTGTTGTGGTGAAACCACATGTTTGAAGAAGTGACATGGGAATTGGAGGAAATGATGAAGCTGAGTTTCCCACATCAGTTTTAGTCTGGGAAAAGGAAATTTAGATGGTGAAATTTCTTAAGGGGGGGAATATTGTAACGACCAAAAGTTTCATTAATGGAAAATCTGTCGTGATCTAGTTAAACATCTCTATAGGTAAAATGTTTATATAAAATGTCAACATCCTCGGTTTTATGTTAATAATTGTGACCGTTGCTAATATATACATTGAACAGTGATCACATGATTAGTTTAAATATAGGGATTTAACAAATCCAATTTACTCAGACAAAGGAAGCGATGGCCTCATCCTTTAGAATTGCTCTATACAAAGCCCATTTGTCGGAGCTCAGAAAAGAGGTGGCGTCTTTGGGCTTCTCTCTTAACCAATCCCAAGTTGAGCTTCATCATATCAAGCTCGAATGGTACCCTCTATGGTAAAAGTGGAAGATGATAGAAATTACTACTCGAGCAATGTTATATGGGCCACCCCAAGAGTCTGTCACCATCGCACACATTACCCTTAGGTCTTATGCGGTTGTTTTAAGGGGTTATGTAACAAATCGATAATACCATGTTATGTAAATTATTTGTTTTGTATATAATAATGTATATACTATATTTTCATTATTGATACGTTGTAAATAGTTTTTTAAGTACAAAAAGTGTTTTTAGTAATTATTTAATTAAGATTTCTATTTTATTAAATTAAGGAATTTTTTGAATTAAATAATAATTTAATAAAATATTATTATTATTTTTAAATTAATTTTTATTAAATATAAATGATCTTATAATTGTATGAATGCAATTGTAATTTTTATTAAGGTTTGAAAGCCATTTTTCTCAGAACCTGTGAATTTTCTATAAATGTCAATTTTTGTTTTAGAATTGAAAATTAACATATTTAGAAAATTATTTAGATAAAATAAATGTTATTTCAGGAATTAGGATGACGAAATTATCCAACGGTCAATTTATAATAATTTTCTGAGACAACACAATTTGTGGGTAAAAATTAAATACTGTTTAAATATATAATGTGATTTATGACATCATAATGACCCAATAGTAATGTAATAAAATACTATAAACATTATGTTCATCCAATATATGTTTTTCAATTAAAATAATGTGATTTTGGGTTTGTTTGACTTATTTTACAAAGCATTAATGGACCCCTCAAGACTTATTAAACATCATGTCTTTTTAAATTATTTTCCATGGTAGTGTGACTCACCTCCACATAAGAAACCTCATTATTTTAAGAATTTCGGACTTTGGCCTTATAAAATATTGTTTTCCTCTTCCATTTGCCAAAAACTATGGGCAAAAACCATGGGATGGTTTGTGGTTTGGATTAATTTAATATAAGTGGTCCCAAACCTAAATAATAAAGAATTGCCTAACCTTCCCTATATAAACCCACCCAAGATCCAACTTCCTCTTCACTCAAAGAATTTGGAGTTCGTCCAACATCTTCCCTACTCTCTGTAGTGTCTTTCCTAGGTTCCCCATGCTGCCATGAAGCCTCTCTCAATCCTTTGGAAGCACACATCCAAGTAAGTGTTTATCTTCCTTTCACTTTTTGTCCAAATTTCATAATATTGTAATGCCCTTTTAATTTCAATTATGAATGATGGGGTATAGTTTTTCACCTCCCCCATTCTTCCCTATTATTTTTTGAATGATGGGAGAGACCTTTCTCTCTCATTATATTCCTCCCCTGTACACCCGTTACTTTGTCGAAATTCCAAAAAAAACTTCTCTCTCCTCACTTACATTCAAGCAATAATTTTGTATCATGAATCTAAATTCCATTTCAATTTTTGGGACATGTATCTATATGACCTCGTTACTGTCCATTACATGTAAATATAATGAGGAACCCCTTTCTCTCTCATCAACTTTTTTTTGAATTCTTATGTCATGCTGTTACGCTGCCGAAATCACACCGATTTTCTAAGACAATGCCATTGTGCATTGAATACCATGCCCATTTTTCCATCAAGGGTATTCACATTTATGAACATTTACTTATTTATTATAAAGATTCGTTTATTAATTCCACATTCCTTTTTCGTGGAATAAATGATTATGTTTTATGAATCCATGTTTTATGATCCATGTGTCACACACATGCATGAAATGAAATGTTTAAAAAGGATGCCCCCTTATAGTGCTCTAATGCATTGGGTAAATTATAGTATCATGATACCTCATATGCAATGAGTGTTGAATGATGATAATTCTAGTGCAATGAGTTTTTACGCATGCTTCATGTGAAATGAGGATTTTCTCATGCTCTATGTGCAATGAGCCTTGGATCCTATTATTTCCATGTTAAGTGTTGTTTCCACATTTCCATGTTAAGATTATCATGCATTAACATGCCATTATGTTCATGTTTCTCTTATTCTATATTAATATGCCTATTTTATAACATGTATTGTACTCCTCATGTTATTCCATGTGTACTCCCTTACTGAGCTTTATAGCTCACCCTTTTTATATGCATGTCCTCAGGTTTTCCCATGCAATTCTAAGTACGAGGTAATGTATTGGTCATGTAAAGGATGTTTTCAATAAATATGTTGTATTTCATGTATTATTTTTCTATATAATGATCCTAATCCCCAATGACACTAAACCTCTCGATCATATTTGTTGTATCAAGTGATGTTTTTTGCAATAAATCATGTTTATGTTTATAATAATAGAAGGGTTGATATAGTTGGTTTTAGAGGATAGGTTTAGTTATTTCTGATATTAGGATTAGAAAACCCTAGTAAAACCTTAGATAAAAGACTAAACACAATAAAAACGTCCATATGTGTTGGTGATTATTGAGTAAGTGGGTCATCCAGAAAATACATCCATGTCTGGATAGGAGCAAGTAGAGGCAGCTCTGGCCCAAATGTATCCAAGGGATAAAATCTAAAAACACCTCTTTGAGCTAGACTCGAACGGTAACTGGTGCAAGACAACGGGCCTTCCTTCACTCTTGGTTACGACACTCCAGAGGGATATGATTTGGTAAATTCAAAATCATAGTATGAACCCTTATTAAGGGAATAAGAAAAACCCTATGAATATATGTTAGAAAGTAGATCACGAAAATCCAAGATTGAAGCCTATAGATTCATAAGTTATGGAAATAAAATTTAATTTATAGGTCATCAAATTTTTTATTTGGATTACCTTTATATGTTACCCCTAACTTTCCTATTATTCCATCCAATGGCCTATAATAGGAGGACTCGGCCTATCAACCGATGTGAAGATCAATGTGATGATTGTATTAATGAGATGCCCAATCCAATGGGAGTGGGAATCATGATCTTTGTGACACTTCTCTCTCAGATAACTCAAGATTTGAATATAAACATGGGTCAAGATGAACGTTCAACCCCCCCCCCCCCCTGAGAAAGAACAGGTCGCTATCTAGAGCTTTAGGAGACAAAGGCCTCCTACATTTAGTGGATCATCTGATCCCACGATCGCTGAACAATAGATAAAATCCATTGAAAAGATCTTCTCCATCCTTTAATGTTCTGAACAATAGAAGTTTATCCTTGCGACTTGTCATATGGAGGGTGAAGATGACCAATGGTGGACGTTGATAAAAAATACTAAGCCTGAGGAGGAGATCGAGGCATTGGAATGAAAGGATTTTTGGAAGATGTTTTTTGATAAATATTTTCCACGCACCCACCGACATAAGATGGAAAGGGTCTTCCTTTCCCTCAATCAAAAAGAAGAAGAATATGTTGGAGCGTATGAGGAAAACTTCACAAGGCTTGTACGATACGCTTCCATCTTTTTCGTTACCCCCAAATGCAAGGTTGACCGCTTCTTTGGTGGGCTGAGGACTAGCCTATGGATAGAATTAGCGATCTGTGACTTAGACAGCTATGAGGAAATGTCTGACGTGCCCTCAAGGTTGAAATGGAGATCGGGGAATCATAGGGGTATCACGGGGACAAGAATCATAATGTGGACATCAATTTGGGAGGTCAGATGGATAAATACAATGGTTTTAAGAAGATCCAGAACCCCACTTTCCAAAAGTGCGGAAAGAAGCCCCTGGAAAATGCCTCAAGGGGACAAGGAGATGCTTTAGGTGTGGAAAATAAGGGCACCAAGCTGTTAACTATTAGAAAGAAAGACTCGTGGCTACGACATAGGATAGGAATGCTCCGTTCGAACCTCAACACATTTTTCATTTCTACAAATTCAATGAACCGAGACATATTGCAAATCAGTGCCCTAATCCAATGTTTTCAGAGGCAACCAACAACCTTGAAGGTAGAAAGGATGAGATTTTTCCATCACTTCTGCCGAAGTGAACCCCGAAAATATAGTTGTGAAAGGTATCCTAGTTATTCATTAAAGAATAGAGAACGTATGTTTTGATTCAGGTTCTACACATTCTTTTATATCTCCAATGTTTTGTAGAACAATCCCAGCACCACCACAAACCATGGAAGTGAAGATGTCGGTGACTACGGAGAATGAGGAAATCATTGCATACCAAGAATATAAGTCCTCCCCTATTATAATATGCGGATTGAATTTCCCAGGGAACCTCGTCAAACTCCCTCTGGTGGAAGTCGATGCAATTCTTGGCATGGATTGTATTTCCTTATATAGATCCAACATAAAATATCGGGAGAGGGAAATCACACTCTATATGGAGAATCGACCCCTGATTCTTTACAACTGTAAGGAGGAAGATGAATCTCCTTTAGCTCGATCATCTCAAGCATGGATATTAATGCCCTATGAGCATGCATATCTATCATAGATGATTGATTCCAAGGAAGAAACCGTCCATGAAGAAATGCCTATTGTGAGGGAATTAGTTGAAGTGCTTCTTTAGGAACTTTTGGGTCTTCCTCAAAGAAGAGATGTTGAGTTCTCAATTGAGCTTATACCAGGGGCACTACCAATATACAAGACTCCATATATAATGGATGTCGTGGAACTTGAAGAGCTGAAGAAACAACTACAGGAGAATCTGGATAAAGGGTTTATACTCTCAAATGCTTCACCATTGGGTTCCCCAGTCCTCTTCGTCAAGAAGAAGAATGGGTCAATACGTCTTTGCATCGATTATCATGAACATAACAAAATCACGATAAAGAACAAGTATCCTCTGCCATGGACCGATAACTTGTTCGATCGGCTGCGTGGAGAAAAATACTTATCCATGGTAGATTTTTTGTCGGGATATTATCAAGTAAGGGTGAAGAAGGAAGATGTCCACAAGACTGCTTTTCATACAAGATACGGGCATTATGAATTCAGAGTAATGCCTTTAGGACTAACCAATGATCCAGTAATCTTCATGGACTTGATGAATAGATTATTTTGAGATTACCTAGAAAAATTTGTAGTAGTCATTATAGATGATATTCTAATATACTCCAAAACCCAGGAGGATCATGGGGACCTTTTAAAAACTATACTGGAGAATTTGCGCAAGGAGAATCTCTCTGAAAAGTACAAAAAGTGTGAGTTCTAGATGAAGGAAGTATCATTAGTGGGCCATATCATCACAAGCAATGGGATATCTATGGATCCCTCCTAAGAAGATGCAATTGATGGATGGCCAAGGCCATCATTAGTAACAGATATTCGTAGCTTCTTGGGGTTAGCTAGATATTATCGACGATTTGTGAGAAATTTCTCAGGATTGTACAACCCTCTTACCAAGCTAACTCTAAAGGGAGTAAAGTTCTCTTGGAGTGATGAATGCGAATAAAGTTTCCTGGTGTTTAAAAGTAGGCTTATCACTATGCCCGTGCTCACTTTACCCACAAGTGGATAAAGTTTTGGGGTATTTAGTGATGCTTCAATGAAGGGCTTAGGATGTGTGCTGATGCAGAATGATAAAGTGATATCCTAAACATCAAGTATGTTGAATATCCATGAGAAAAACAATCCAATGCATGATCTGGAGTTGGCGGTGGTGATATTTTCCTTGAAAATCTGTTTCCATTATATCTATGGGGAGAAATGTGAGATATATACTGACCACAAGTTTCTTAAATATAGATTCACACAGAAAGAGATTAATACGTGCCAGAGAGGATGGATAGATCTCATCAACGATTATGACTATTCAATACATTACCACACTGGGAAATTAAACATGGTGGCAGATGCCCTATGTAGAAAAGACTCATTGATTCTATCAATGATAAGAATTGATAAGGACCAAATCTTCTTAGACATGATGAAGATTGACATGGGAATCATAAAGAAAGGAACATTATCAATAATTTCACAAATTATTGCTCAAACATATATTTTGGAATGGTTAAAGGATGCTCAAAATGATGATGTGTGAATTCAGGAAAAAGTGGAATCTATCAAAAAAGGTAAATCCTCGGAGTTTAATGTTAATGGAGAAAGAATTATGCGATTTGGAAAAAGGATTTGTGTTCCATCGCGTCTGGAGCTGAAGAAGGAACTTTTGGATGATGCACATAGTTAAAATTTCTCTATTCAACCAGGGTGTGCAAAGATGTATAGAGATCTCTGAAAATCATTTGGTTTGATAATATGAAAAAGGATATCACTGAATATACATCTAAGTGCCTAGTGTGCCAACAAGTGAAGGTAGAGAGGCTGAAGTCTAAGGGGATGATGCAAACATTTACCATTCCATAATTGAAATGGGAGAACATCACGATGGACTTTGTCACCATACATCTGAGGACATAGAAAGGAAACAATGCAATCTGGTTTGTTGTTGATCGTCTTACAAATAATTCACACTTCATTGCTTTGTTGGAGGATTTTTCATTGGATCAAATGGAACAGATATATATCAGGGATGTGGTAAGGTTTCCTGGAGTACCACTATCTATTGTGTCTGACCGAGATCCACGATTCACCTCTATGTTTTTGGAAGAGTCTCCAACATGCTCTGAACACTGAACTAAATTTCAGCATGGCATATCATCCTCAAACTGAGGGCCTATCCGAGTGGACTATCCAAACACTTGAGGACACGTTGAGAGCGTTGTCAATGGACTTTAAAGGATGAAGGGATCAACATCTTCCTCTGGTTGAGTTCTCTTATAATAACAGTTTCCAGTCGAGCATCCAAATGGCACCATATGAAGCCCTGTATGTGAAAAGGTGCAGAACACCGACATGTCAGGATGAGGTCGGTGATCGTATGATGCTTGGACCATAAATGGTTAAAGAAATGGTGTAGAAGGTGAAAAAAATTAAGCAGCATATCAATGAAGCCTAGAGTCTATAGAAGAGTTATGCAGAAAACTGTCGATGAGACCTTGAGTTTAAAGATGGAGACCAGGTTGTTCTATGCATATCTCCTTGGAAGAAGGTCATGAGGTTTGGAAGGAAAGGGGAGTTATGTCCATGGTACATCGGCCCTTCGAGATTCTTGGTCATGTTGGGGCTGTGTCCAATCGACTAGCACTTCCACCTACCATGACCAAAGTACATGATGTCTTTCATGTATCCCTCTTAAGGAAGTACATACCAAACCCATTACATGTAATCTCTTCTGAGGGGGTATAGTTAGAGGATGATCTTTCTTATGAGGAGCAACCAGTGAAGATCTTAGATCATAGAGAAAAAGTTCATTGAAATAAAAAATTCCCCTCGTCAAGGTGTTGTGGTGAAACCACAAGTTTGATGAAGCGACTTGGGAATCTTAGGAAATTATGATGCTGAGTTACCCACATCTGTTTTAGTGTGGGAAAAGGAAATTTCTAGGGAGAAATTTCTTAAGGGGGAATATTGTAACGACCCAAAGTTTAATTAATGGAAAATCCATCTTGATATAGTTAAATGTCTCTTTGTGTAAAATGATTATATAAAGTGTCATCATCCCTGGTTTTTTGTTAAGAATTGTGACAGTTGCTAATATAACCATTGAACAGTGATCACATGATTAGTATAAATATAGGGATTTAACAAATCCAATTTACTCAGTCAAAGGATGAGATTGCCTCATCCAGTAGAATTTCTCCATACGAAGCCCATTTGACGGAGCTAGGAAATGATGTGGCATCATTGGGCTTCGTTCTTGACCAATCCCAAGCTGAACTTCATCATGTCATGCTCGAACAGGACCGTCAATGGTAAAAGTGGAAGTTGATAGAAATTACCACTCGAGCGATATTATCTGAGCAACCCCATTAGTCTGTCACCATCGCACACCTTAGCCTTAGGTCTTATGTGGCTATTTTAAGGGGTTATGTAATAAATCGATAGTATTATGTTTATGTACATTATTTCTTTTGTATATAATAATGTATATACTATCTTTTCATTATTGATACATTGTAAATTTTTTTAAATGCAGAAATAGTGTTTTTAGTTATAATTTAATTAAAATTATATTTTATTAAATTACTGGATTTTTTGAATTAAATAATATTTTAATAAAATATTATTATTATTTTTAAATTATGTTTTTTAAATATAAATGATCTTATAATTTTATGAATGCAGATGTAATTTTTATTAAGGTCTGAAAGCCATTTTTGTCAAAACCCATGAATTTTCGATAAATGTTAATTTAAATTTTAAAAGTGAAAATTAACATATTTATAAAATTATTTAGATAAAATAAATGTTATTTCTGGAATCAGGACGTCAAAATTATCCAACAGTGAATTTTTTATACTTTTCTGAGAAAGTCAATTTTTTTGGTAAAAATTAAATACCGTTTTAATATATAATGTGTTTTATGACATCATAATAAACCAATAGTGATTTAATAAAATACTATAAGCTTTATTTTCGGAAAATATATGTTTTCAAATTAAAATAATGTGACTTTGAGTTTGTATGACTTATTTTAAAAAGCATTAATGGACCCCTCAAGACTTATTAGACATCTTTATTTTTAAATTATTTTCCATGGGAGTGTGACTCACCTCCACCTAAGCAACCAAATTATTTTAAAAAGTTTGGAATTTGGCCTTATAAAATATTTTTTTCCTCTTACCATTTCCCAAAACCATGGGAAAAACCATAGGGTGGTTTGTGTTTTGGAATAATTTAATATAAGGGGTCCCAAACCTAAATAATAATGAATTCTATCACCTTTCGTATTTAAACCCACCCAAGATCCCACTTCATCCTCACTCAAAGCCTTTGGAGTTCGTCCAACCTCTTCCCTACTCTCTCTAGAATTATCCCAAGTTCCCCAAGCTCACAGGAAGCCTCTCTCAAGCCCCTCTCAAGCCTTTGGAAGCACACTTCCATGTAAGGGGTTTTCATCCTTTCACTTTTTGTCCAATTTTCTTAATATCATTATGACCTTTTAATATCAATTATAAATTCTGGGGTATCGTTTCCCACCTCCCCCATACTTCCCAATTATTTTTTTAATGATGGGATACCCATTTCTCTCTCATTAAATGCCTCCCATGTACACCTGTTACTATGATGAAATCCCGAAAAGAACTTCTCTCTTCTCACTTACATTCAAACAATACTTTTGTATCATGAATCTGAATTCCATTACAATTGTTGGGACAAGTGTATATATGAAATCCATAATGTCTATTATATTTAAATATGATGAGGAACCCCTTCCTCTCTCATAAACTTTTTTTTATGAATTCTTAGGTCACGCGGTTACGCAACAGAAATCACACAGATTTTCTAAGCCAATGCAATTTTGTAGTGAATACCATTCCCATTTATCCACAAAGGGTATACACGTTTATGCACATTAACATATTGATTATAACGATTCATGTATTAATTCCACATTAATTTATCATGGAATAAATGATTTTGTTTTATGAATTCATATTTTATGATCTATGTTGCACACTTATGCATGAATGGAAATTTTAAGATGGGTGCGCCCTTATAGCACTCCAATGCATTGGGTAATGTATAGTATAATGAAACTTCATGTGAAATGAGTTTTTACTCATGATAATTCAAGTGAAACGATGGTTTACTCATGCTTCATGTGCAATGAGGATTTAATCATTCTCCATGTGCAATGAACCTTGGCTCATGCTATTTCCATGTTAAGTGTTGTTGCCACATTTCCATGTTATGATTATCATGCTCTGACAGGCCTTTATGTTCATGTTTCACTTATTCTCTATTGATATGCCTATTGTCTAACATTTATTGTTCTCCTCATGTTATTCCATGTGTACTCCCTTACAGGGCTTTATAGCTCACCCTTTTCTTATGCATGTCCTCTGGTTATCCCATGCAATGCTAAGTACGAGGGAATGTAGCGGTCATGTAAATGAAGTTTTCAATAATGATGTTGTATTTCATGTTTTATGTTTTTATGTAATGATCATAATCCCCAAAGACACTAAGCCTCTCGATCTTCTTTGTTGTTTCAAGTGAATATTTATGTAATAAATCATGTTTAAGTTTGTTATAAAAGCAGGGTTGTCATAACCAATGTTCCTCTATCAGGAACTGCTATTGTTAGAATAATCGTCTATGGAATCTCCTCCACTTTCACTCTAGTAATTATTAATATTGAGAACATTCTTCTTCTTATATTTGTAAAACCTTTTCTAATTGGCATTAAAATGTCTTTTATTCCAATATTTTCACTTTAGATTAGGAAAATCAAGTCTGATGTGTCCAGCATTCATACAATCATATTGAGTAACATTAGAATCTTTCTCTTCATTCCTTTCCTTGTAACCATTCTTATACCAACACTAAAAAACCTTCATACCAAATACCTTATTCATTATCCATGTAATATTTTCTAATTCACTTTTTGCATACTCATAAACTCTACAATCATACTGTAAAACTTACTTTATATTTCATAATGATTTAACCACTTTTACTGTTGTTTGAATTTTGTAGGAATTGAAGTAGTGTTGAAGGAAACATCACTATTATTTTTATATCATTCTATGCATCACTCATTAACCTACACTCATACATTATAAGATTACCAATTAATCCATCAAAAGTACAATTTTTCTAGTTTTTTATCATCAATTGTAGTTGTCTTATATTACCATTAATTTGACATGATGTCAATAATCTTAACCATATAAATTTCATCATATAAACCATTCTGTTCAACATATTATAAACTATTGATAATTTTCATAAAACACTATTGAATTTTGGAAACGTATTCTCCAGGTAGAATATCAATATCATGATAGTCAGCTCTTAGCATAGATCTTCTAGTTTCTAGGACATTTTTTGTTTCTATGTGTGTAAATTCTAACTTTTTCAAAATACTATTTGTTTTTTATCATGATGAAATTTTACTATAGATGCTTCTAGTCATTGAGAACAATAACGTTTTTTTGACTCTATAATTAAGATAATATTATTTCTTGTTTTGATATTTAAAAGAAGTAACATATTTATGATTAATTTTTTTGATTATAGGTAGCATGAAAAAGTAATCAACTCTTGGGTTGACTACAAATTTCCTCATTCTCTCCCTCTAGTACTCATAATCCGCACCATCATCAATTGGTAGTCTATTGGGATTTATATTATCAATGGATCTAATATTAACTCTATACATCTTTCCAAAACCTATAAAAATAAATATTATTTAAAAAAATAAATGATAGTATAAAAAATATTTATAAACAAACAATTTATTAAATAATTTAAAAAAAATTAAATAGTAATGAAACAAATGATTTTCATGTATTTAAGCAATGGAATTCTTCTCTAATAATCATTATTATATCATTATATAGGAGATATAATTATTAGGATTGAAAGAATGTATTCTATATGGATCTATTACAAGTAGGGGTGAATTGATGTTTTAAAAACATTAATTTAAATGAGTCTGAAAAAAAATCACAAACCTCATTATAGTAAAAGATCAGATTCAAACATAGCCAGAAGGCCGATTACTAAATATTCATAATCAATAATGATTTTGGTATATCAAGGTAAATAAATCATAATAACCAAGTATATCATTAAATAAGAGTAAAAAAGAAAATATATGAAATGGATACGTTATATAAGTATATCTCAGATTCAGAGTAAATCCAATTAGTAAAATAGATTATGTTTATCTAATTCAGTTTTTTATGATATAACTAAATATTCAAAGTGGAATATAGAAATTTTGAGATAGAAGTTAAAAAAATTGCAACAATAAAAATGAATTATCTATTTCAAACAATTGAAATCATTTAACCATAAGAGTGAAGTAGACACAAAAACATGTTTAATGTTATCCAATATTTTATACTTACATGATATTATTTCTTTCCTAATAATGGAAATCCATCGATATTAATATCTTCATTGACCTTTCTGTCTATCCCCAAGAACTCTTCATATGATGGATCAACACTATCTTGTTCTCCCCACAATCCCTCGATCACTACGATGATCAGATTCTCCATATTTCTATCCTTTCATGGCCTCGTCATAATCATAGATTGAATAAATTATTTACAACCGATAAATAATTCTTAATGGGACAACCTGACATGGTTCCATTAAGAATACAAAACACAAAAATAATTACAAAGGACTAGGAAGTGGTCGTTCATGCTTTGTAATATTCAGAGATCTCGCATAATGAGATTTTGCAAATGAGATTAATCAGAATCATCATTTCATGAACTCAATACACATGGAATGACCAGGTATTTATGGGTGAACTCCCAACATTCATCTTGGTCATCCAACGGTCATATTTCCTATGAGTTTGTTTCAAGGATTTTCACAATTGGAATTGGATAGATCATACTTCCATGGAATAATAGTATGTGTGATGTTTTATTGTATTAGAGCATCACTGTGTAAATATTATTCCATTATGATATAAATTAGATTTCAATATTTAGAATTTTTAATTTAGTAAGTCTGAGGGACTTTATTACATATGTCATTAGGATGATATTTATGAGTTTGAATACGATGATTATTGGTTCTGATATTAGTCATCTAATAAGACTTCGTCAGTACAAAAGAAAATATAGAAGGTCATATATCTGATCTGATAATGGTGAATCTAATTTTTGTCAATTCTATACTCATTATTATAATCATAAAGAAGAATGTTAGTATAAATTCATTTCTTATTTATAAATAATTCAAAGTAAGTTAAAACATATATGTTTTGAACTAAAACATTCTAAAAAGACATTGGACATAATAATTTTGTAATCATGTATTTAAAAAAGAGTTTTTGATTTCCAAAACAATTACTGGAAAATCCATAAGTATAAATTTTGAATCAATACAACCTTAGTGTAAGTCAATTCCAATGCTTTTTTGGTAATGTTATAAAATTCCCAATGTTAATTCACAATATATTTCATTGAGAGAATTTATCCCCGTATGATTTATCGGTACATCTATTAATAACACATGTTACTATCAATATATAAGACATGTAAGAATTATTTTATTCATCTTCTATGATACCAATTCATGGAAAAATAATTATGTCATAATAAATATAATATTTTAAGAGGGTTGATTTATCCGTTATATAACACATTTAAACTCTATCCCTGAAAATGAAACCATATGATGAATCTTATTACACTACTAAGAAAAATTGATCTCATTATTTGAAAAAATTAGTGATGAGTAAATATCACATACATAAAGAATATGAACATTGACTCATTTCACTGATTGTGTAATGATCCAACCCAAGCCAGTGCTTGAGCTATGTCTACCCCAACCCCGCCGTCATTTTCTAGGGGTTGAGGACTAGAGATGAAGGCACAAAAAACTAATTGAGGGATTTTCCTATGAATATATACACATGCATGATGCCAAGTCAATTAAAAAGTCTAGAAGAAAAGTAAAAAAATTGTATAATGATATAAAGAAAAATGAACATGAATGAACCTATTGATGATACAAGATTATGGTATTTTCAACTAAAAATTAATGGGGAATAAATCATGCCAAAACTAGAAACATGTCTCAACATAAAGGAAACTGAAAAATAGTAACTGCCAAGAGATTCCTTATCTTGAATCCCAATTACAGCCACCATGTGTTTTCCACACCCCATATCCCTAACCTACTCTAATAACACGATTGACTATTATGATATTTATAAAATACATGACACATTTTTGGAAAATTAAATATAGGGTGACTTAATATATACTCATTATAACATGCTATAAAGGAGAATGGGGAGTAGTAATAGATACACTGAAAAGGAAACTTTATAAAGAAAATGATATGGTAAAAGTGTATAGAAATCATATAGATCAACCCAATAAAAGAGTAAGAGTAGACTCATCCACACACAAGGATCTCAAAATGGTGAGGATATTAAATCCTCATCGACTCTTCACTATATATAGATAATGAATATACTCATCCAACCACGAGATGTTAGATATGGAAAGCACGTGGCATACCCCGGACGAATTATCCTCTCCTAGAAGGAGAGTAACGATGACACACATGGAGTGTGTACTATAACATGTTAGATATATATATATGTGTGTGTACATTCTCAATAAAATAAGCCCAAATTATATGTTTATTGGATCACCATATTAATTCTCATCCCATGAAGTGAGTAGCCAACAGTTCCAAGGAAAATTATTTTGCGATGCTCAATTTATCATTTGTCTACCTAGGAGGCACAATTCAAAGGGGCTCAAATAAACACATCACAATACTGTATTCAATGGGTGGAACTAGCTCGCCCGTACAGTTATAGGACACTTCACATGAGCACATCTCGGTGGAGAAATCACCCATCCTTCCTGTGAGTCCTTAGGTGAAGTCATTCCACACATCACAATTGTTCCCACACAGTTGAGGGAGTAGTCACTATAGAATTCCACTACCTATTACTACTGGAGGGTACCACATTGGATATTCACCAATGATCACCATTTCCATGACAATTCTAGAGGGTATGCCCGATGAGTCATCCAGGGACTCCACTACCCTGCCTGAATGAAGGTACACTCCTATATAGTCATGGAACTCCACATCATAGATCCTACTAGAGGGTAACAAAAAATCATCAGAGACTACACAACCTAATAGCAATGGAGGGTTAGAAATAAGTCATCAGTGACTACACTACACTTCTCAGCTAGAGGGTCATCCAAGAACTGCTCTAGTATAACATTTCGGGTCGCTGCCTTCATTGGCTATCATCTCTTTGCATTCTAACCCATAATAAAAATGTCATATCATTAACCCTATTCTGAAGGAACCATAGTGATCTACATGATGAAACACTCATGATAGGAATCTAATGGACCAATATCTGAGTCTAAACAAAGGTTATATAGGTGTTCAAAGATTTGTCAGAGGATCCCAAGAAAAACATGACATGTAATGGGACCACACGGCATGTGTTGCTTCTCTACAACAAATCATTGTCTCTAAGTGGTACATGAGTCACATTCCATATACTATAACATGTTATTTTGTGGAATTAATGACATGTCCAAGCTATCTAGGACTAGGCCCATGTTTTCTGGTTGTGTCTCTGTACTTGAGAACCTTGTCTTTGTACTCAGGAATATGGTGTCTGCCTAGACGTGTATTCCTTCACATAACTTGTTCACATGAAAAAGTTATTAAATGGAATATCATCTTGAGATTATGTTTTTTTGTCCTTATCTTCCCCAAAAACCAAGTGTGTCTGTTAGGGGAGGCTACATGATGTGTATTCAAAATACTACGTGGAGTGTAGTGGAGATTTTTCTCTAAACCCAACTGTTTCTTCAATTCCAGCTTATACATCCACATATTCACCAACCATGACCATGTTCGCCATATTGCACTCCATAATCCTTAGATATGGCTGAATAATGTGGAATCCCATCATCATTCTTCATGAATTGGTTTCGTTCATAAATGAGGGTTTGTATGAATCTTTTTCACATTATCACAACATCATTCCTTGTTAGATTGTCACAAAACCTGCATATTCAATATCCATGCATTTTTCCATTTACAGGTCTATTCCAAGATCACAATTTCTTCACTGTTAGGGAAATTCTTCATGAATATGAGGGGTTAATAAAGCTCGAGTAACCCTGAAATTGTCAACCTGGGATCTATAGGGATTCCACACAGAGGAACATTAAGAAAATAGGAGGAAAGACACCATAAATAATCGATTGGATTGTCGACCAAGAATTATTTTCCTATGATAAAAAAGGAATCCATATTATATAAACAATTAATAACCAGCATGTTCTTTGTAATTGGGATCATTCAAAGAGGTGCATATTGAAGAATAATGATTTAATATTCTCAAATATCTAATCCATGGAATAAAAAAACAATTTCGAGTCCTACCTCTATTTATATTGATTATTGGGGAAGAACTCACTTTCCAACGGTTTTGGGAGGTGTTTTTGTGTTAAATGTGCTTCGACCCGCAAAGATATAAGGTTCCGTCATTCATTTAAGATATTCTCCAAAGGGGGAAGATATCTGTCACTGGATGATTGTAGAAATTATGAGTCCAACCCTAGAAAAATAACTTTAACCACATATTTATAATCATTCATTTGGTAAAAAGGGTTTTAATTAATTAAATTAATTAATAAATTAAATCACAGAAATACACTTCTAACAAGAAAGGGATTAGTACGCCACATGCTGACTTATTTTATGATGCACCTAGGGTAAACATCACATTTTGGACACTACCACAGTCTCAGATTTCCAATAAAATCAATTTTATATGATTTATATCAGTTTCTTTAATTAACCATGCCTGAAAAATATAATGAATATTTAATATTTTTTTAAATTAGTTCTGGGCACATCGGACCACTGAATTTCATGTCCTCTTAGCACATTGATCTGGAAAAATATTTTGAAATATTTTAAGTATTACACAGAATAAACTAGGTCTCTATATCATATCCTCCTTCAAAATCATTTTCAATGTCTAGAAAAACTATGAAAAAACAGATGATATTGATCCCACATCTGGCTCTCATGCTCCCAAGTACTCTCCTACACATTTCCATGAAGCCACAATAGTTGAACCAATGTGATGGCTTGTTCCCACATGTTCTTCTCATATTTATGCTCAATCACCACTGAGGGATCTACAATGGTAGATCCATCATTAATGTCCAACTCACATCATTCAATGAGGTGCATGTGATCATGCACGTATCTCCTCAACTTAGACACATGAAAAATAATGAGCACTCACTCCAGCTGTATGGGAACGATGAGGTGATATAAAATCTCACTAACCTTCTACATGATATCAAATGGCTCGAGGAGTCATAGGGATATATTACCTATACAGAAAAACATCTATATTACAGGTCATGGGGAGACTCTCAAGAATATGTTGCCGCTTTTCATGAACTCCAAGGTCTTATAATGGCAATATGCATAAGTATTTTTTCTATTTTAGGCCATCTTCATCCATTATCGAATGATCTATACTTTCTCTATGGTAACTTGTACAAACTAAAGGCCCATAAGAGAGGATTATCCATTCTATGTCCATCACAAGGGTGACCTGTATGGTCTCCTATAAAACTCCTCATATGGTTCAATGATGTTTGTTGAGTGGTAGCTATTATCGTACACAAACTCCACCAAGGATAAGTGATCCTTCCCTATCCATCCAAAATTGAAAACATAGGCTCTCAATATATCCTCTAACATCTGAATAGTGAGAACGGTCAATCCATTAGTCTGGGGGTGAAAAGCAGTACTCATTAACATATGGGTCATGAATTCCACCTGACAGAATCTTCACAATCATGAAATAAACCATGTGTCACAATCAGAGATAATATTCATGGGTACCTCATGATGGTGCGTGATCTCTCAAACATATAGATTCCCCAAAACCACCACCAAACGTTTATCAATAATTGAAAGGATGTGGGCTAACTTCATGAGTCAGCCTACTATCAACCAGATGGTTTGATATCCCTTCGTTATGCATGGAAGCCCCGTAACGAAATCCATGGATATGTAATCCATTTTACACTTCAAAATATCAAGAGGCTACCACAATCCCATTTGGACATGATGCTCTACGTTCACCTACTAATAGTTAAGGCATCATGAAATAAACTCAGCTACACATCATCTCATTTTAGACCACCAAAACTACCACTAAAGGTCCCTGGAAATCTTCCCCACACCGAGATGTATAGATAATGGAGAAGTGTGGAACTCCCACATCAGCTCTTCCCGCAACATGGATGTAACCATTTTTCACCCATAGAATAAGATCCTGTTATTTCTTTCTTTATAATATTCATCATTGCATTACTTATAGATATCTAATCTTCATGAAATTCACAATCAATGTACCCCTAATTGGGAATCATTCACAAGCTCAACGAGAGATGGATTCAGCTCCAGCGAATATAAGCAAATTATTCCGTCAAGCTTCTCTAGGGTAGTCTATAGGGAGTCCAACTACACCAATGATTCCCAAAATAGGTGAGCATGTGAATTTCTACTAATATCATCTGTTACAATGTTTCCCTTCCCTGGATTGTATACTATCTCGAAGTCGTGGTCCTGTATGAACATGAAAAATCTTCATTGCCTTAGGTTTAGGTCTCTCTGAATAAATATGTATCTGAGACTCTGTTTTTCATTGTAATCCACAATGTAATCTCCCATAAGGCATTCCATCAACATCCTCAAGGTGAAGAGTACCCGCTATGAACTCAAGATCATGATTCATGCAATTCTACTCATGGATCCTCAACATCCTCAACCCATATTCAGTGACTGCTTGTTCTTACAGCAACACGCAACCAATACCAGCCTCTGAGTTATCACAATACACCACGTATTCAAATCCTTCAAATAGTATCCTTGAAATCAATGTAATATTCAACCTCTTACTTAACACCTTGAAGGCCTTATGGAACATCTCAGACCATGTAAATAATTATCCCTTCCATGTTAGAGCAATCAATGGGGATTAAATCTTGGAGAAGTCCTCCAAAAATCATTTACAGTACTGTACCAAGACAATAAAACATCGCATCTCTAACACAATCTTGGGTGGATCCCAAGAAATCACCACTTTAATAATCCCTGGATCAATGGCTAAATATCATTCTGAAAAGTAGTTCCCTAGAAAGAAAACCTCATGCATCCAGAACTATAATTTCAAGAGAATTCATAAATGTTGGTTCTCTCGAAGTAAATCAAGGACCCTAATAAAGTTCTATGAATTCTCCTCCACTATCATAGAGTAGACAAGTCTATTATTGTTGAAGACAACTATAATATTATCCATGTAGAAATGGATGGAATGGTTCATCAAATCCATACAAATGGTGGTTGTTTTGGTCACACCAAACGATATCACTATGAACTCATAGTGTACATAGAGACACCAAAAAGAAAACTTTAGAATATCTGCCTCACGAACAAGAAAATTGTGACATATAGACCTGAGATCAATCTTAGATAACCATATCACACCACTCATCTCACATAGAGGACTTCAATCCACACTAAGAAGTAATAATTCTTTATCATGGAATTGTTCTGGAAAAGATAATCCACGCAATGTCGTAAGCTCTTATATGCCTTCTTCAAAAACAAAACAAGAACTGATAATGGGGGCACAAGAGGTCTCATTAAACCTTTATCACGAATGTCGTATTACGATAAACATTGTTCTCAAAGATCTGTGAGTTCCATCCAATATTCTATAGAAGATATAGGGGAAGTATTTGGATGCAAGTTAATGCAAAAAATATAATTCTCGGCACAAAGGTACTCCTAATATGTCCTCAAGAAATACGTCTATATAATCCTCCAAAACTAAAGGAATATATATTTTTGATGATATTTATTCACCAAGGGTCATACTCTCTAGATGATGGGAAATAGTTTGTAACCTCTTTCTCACAGCACTCATTCGATCCGCCATGTGGTCTCTCTTGCCAAAAAAGGAGAACCGTGTCCCATTATCATGTTGGCATTGGACTAATATACAGTGACATCCAATATGATCTCTAACCATGGAAATACAATAAATTCCCAAGATAACATTATATAGTTTCATTATGATGACTATTAGGTCCCACAAGAACCTCTCTCCTCCAAGCGGTAGATCACAATATTGGCAGATGAAATATCGGGAAGATGTTTTCCCTATAGAACCTCATGGCATAACTGTTGTTCTAGAATATCTATGGGGAGATCATGATCCCACACCATGGTCCGAGAGATAAAATAATGTAAATCAACTATTACTACTAATACTGAAGAATGATTAGAGTAAATATATGTTGTAACTCAGATCATCTCGTGTGTCATATGATCACAGATGCCCAAAGCTTGTAACTATCTACGGCACTGGTTTGTAAATCCCTAATCCGATCAAGGGATTCATAGTAGGGGGAACCTCATTCTTCCATACCCCAAATGAAGCTCTTCTTACTCCTCTACCAGCTCTACCTCCATAGGGACCATCATGTCCCATCCTTGGAGATCCCTGATCACTGAAATGTCTCTGTCATGGCAAACCATCCACTCCCTATATTGGATACATAGCTTACCTAGTTAGGCATCCCCATTCCATGTTATCTTGCCTATCACAATAATATATCTAAAAATCTATAGGATTCTCGGGTGGTCTTTGCTACCCTTGTATAGCGTGACCATTTCCCTAGGTCTGCTGATGAAAGGGTCTCATGTTCTGAGATCTCTAGCATCTACCTGATGTTGTAAATGCATCAAATTTATCATTACAACCACGAAAACCATCTATCTATCATCCATATGTCCGGAATCAATCCATAAAAAATTCCCAATCCTGCACCCCGGCATAGGTGTGGATGAAAAAGAGAACCACGCTTACCAAGATCTCTCTATAATGTCCCTGGTCAAACATCTTTGCTTGGAAGTATCCAACTATGATCATGTCATAGGAGTAGTACATGAGTTTTGTGATCTTCTCCGATTAATTTGGAACTTTCCTACCTCCATACTGAAGTACGTTCCATAATATGAATAATCATAAGAAGGATGGGTAATAATCCTCATGAAATATTTGATGGATGTTGTCCGATGAGAGTGTTGACCCATCGTTCATATGGTATCAAAGCTCCTACAGTGCCAAAATTCTCCATGGAAAATAATGGCTGACAAAGTCAACATCTAATATGCCAGTTTTAGAATAATTCTGAAAACACGGACCACCTACTCCAACCAATCCTCCACTGTATGAGGATTTGGCTCACCGCTGAACCTCAGCGGCCTTTGGCACTAGAACTCATGGACGGTGTTCAGCCTATGACCATCCTTAGCTTTGTTTTTTGGGACTATCTACTACATAATGGATGTAGGTTCTGCTACCTACCCACTAAGAGGGATGGGATCACATGATTGACTATGAATTATTGCCTCATCACTCAGGGAGTTTTCATCGTGAACTGGAGATGGTATCCTAGCTAGCAATCATCATGAAGGAATCCTGAAAATTTTCAAGGATTATCGCTGTCAGATGTGAATATATATATATATATATCAACTAAAATGGGGAGCTGACTTAAGAAGGATTGTCCCCAACTCAATCCTATATGATTCATGTACCATTGTTCCCCCAAACAAATGTATATGGGTTTCAAGTCGATAAGATGTTAATCAGGGTCCTGCTGAATATATATGTCGGCTGCCCATTCTATCACTGGACTCCCTGGCTTGAGAGCTTCTATCAGGACACTTCGACACTATTTCCCTAAACCCAGTCAAGACCTTTTTAGGGAAATGTCTGAATAATATCCCAAAATTCAAACCATCTCGGATACCACTATTTCATTGCATGAACCAAGATGGGGATTGAGTAGCAACTACCCCAAGCATGCGTCCAAAATCGAGGGGTTGGCGATAAGTAGTGAAGGCACAAAAAACGTGGGGTGGCCTTTTCCTAAGAACCTGTACACACATACTCAAACAACTTAATGAAAAATTTTAGAGGAAAAGTAGAAAATGATTAACCTACGATAATATAAAATGAATATGAATGGAGCTATTGAAGGTAAAACAGTGTAGTAGACTCAACTAAATAGTTTAGCGGAATAACACATGTCCAAACTAGAAACATGTCACAACCTGATGGAAACTAAAAAAGGTTAACAACTGTGAGATCCACACTCTTGAATCCCATCTCTGACCACCGTACATGGACCATGAATCCTGTATCCCTAAGCTCCTATGAGGTAATGATCTACCTGTCTACCATTTGTAGAAGACATGAAATATGTTGGGAAAATACCACGAAGGGTGAGTATGTACATACCCATTAGTAGGCCCCAAAAAGGAGATGGGGGATGTTTAAGAAATACACTAAAGGGGAAAGCAGTAGAGAGTACAAGGTACAGTAAAATTGAACATAAATAGTACAGCTCAAACCATTGATAGAGAGAAAGTAGCTTCATCCAAACACAAGGTGCTTGAAATGATGATGATATAAGCTCCTCCCCGAGTCTTCACTTCCTACATCCAGATAGTAGACTCTTCCAACCACGAGAATCTAGAAATAGAAAGAACGTGGAATACCCTACACATCTTCACCTCTCCTAGATAGAGAGTTACATAGACCCAAAGAGTAGGTACTGTAATAGGTAGATATATATTCTTATTCATAGAATCCCAAATGGTTGGTGAAGGGATCACCATCACACAACTCCTCCCAAGAAAGTGAGTAGATGACATTATTAATGTAAAGTCATTTATGATGCCCAGTATCTCATGAGTCTACTTAGGTGGAACAATTCAATGGGTGTCAAATCCCCACACCTTGATGATATCGGCTTTGGTTGTCCCTGACTTACCCTAATGATTTTAGGTCATGTCATAAGAAAGCATCTTGGTGTGGAAATTGCCCCGATTTCTCATGAGTCCTTAATTGAAGTCGATCCACAACCCACCACTATTCCTGAACAGTTGAGGGTATTATCTGGTAGTTATTGAGGAACACCACTACCCATTACTACTATAGGGTACCAGTCGGGACTGTCAGTGGGGAATTTCATGGCCTAGACACTCTTAGAGGGTAAGCCTGGTGATTTGTTAGGGGACGTCATTGGCCACCACAACTAGAGGATCAATCCTGGATGTTTGAGGATCTACACTACCCAAATCCCACATGAGGCTAACTCAGAATCATCAGGGCCGACAATTCCCATTATACCTGGGGGTTTTCCCAAAATCATCAAGGACTACACTACATAGCCCAGTTGGAGGGTCAACCCAGAACTGCTCTGGTAAAACCTATATTGTCCCTTCATTAATATATTATCATCTATGAACTTTCCAAACAATAACATTCATGTCATATTTCCAAAGACTCTTATGATGGAAACATAAAGTTCTATGTAGAAAAACACACAGGATAGCCATCTTGTGGTCCATAATCTGAGTCCAAATTAAGGAGGTACGGGGGGGGGGGGGGGTTCTAAGATCACATAGAAGGTCCCGTGAAGGAAATGCATTGTAAGGGGCCCACACAGCATGAGTTCCTTCTCTGCTTCCAGGTCATGTAATTGAATATTACATGGGTCCTCTCCCATATAGTATAACATGGAATGTAGGTGGGATACATCTCCAATCATAGCTATATAGGACCAAGGTTGTGTTTGTGTACTAAGTCCCGGTGTCCATGTACTCAGACCCCATGTCTGTATACTTCGGTACATGTCATGGGACTAGCCATTATGTTCATTCACATGTCTTGTTCAAATGAAAAGGTTAATACACATCGTTTCAAGGGGATCACATGTTGTGTCATTGTAGAGACATGAAGCTTGACGTACATGGACATTACATTACTTTTGCAGAATACTTAGTACATAACAAAAACACACACACAAGGATCGTAATAGTTTAGTGTCTTTGGAAAATCGGAATATATTCTTCTAATCATGGTGAAAGATCTTCAACAACTCCCATAAGTATCTTCATTTTTTTACCTAAAACTTTCTTTATATCCTGGGGAAAAGAAAACATAAAAGGGTGAGCTGAAATGCTCATTAAGGGTAAACAACCGAAATATCAATCACATCATTTTCATAAGAACATAACATTTTGGAAATCTTAACCTGCAAAAGAGAGCATAATTTCATAACATGGGAAAAATCATAGTTGTGAAATGAAATCCCAATAATCATAACTTAAAACATGAAACATTGTGGCATACAAACATAATCATAGAGAATCATATCTTATTATTCAAGACTCATTGCCAAGACTATCTTAGTGGACAAAGTCCATTTCTGAACCGAGTCACCCTCGTTTCAGTCCTGTTTCACTGAACCGGTATAACCTACCATTCTAGCCATGTCTATCTCATGAGATATAAAATCTTTACCCAATGAATTGTAGGAAGATATAGGTCCCACCCATCTCACAATGATACCATTCTTATGTGTGCCACAAATATTAAATCATACATCATTGCATAACCCTTGTAATAAAAATGGGAATCTTAAACATCGTGACATCATAAAAAAATTCATATAATATAAAGGAATTCATAAAAATAATTCCATCACAGCATAATCTAATCAATGTAAAAATAGGGATAGAAACAGATCCCTTTATTATCTTATATGGAAGATAATTTTGATAAAACACTTGAACTCCATTCTTGAGGAAAATATCCTTTATACTTCAAAAACATTTTTCCTTTCTTAACATGTCATAAAATTTTAAACTAAAAGAAGTCGATTAAAAATAAACATGAAAACTTAAAAATGAATCTTCTTGGAAATTTAGTTTTAAAAGTCCATTCATGCCATATAAGTTAAAAAAACATTTTTCTCGTACTTTTGTCGGAAAAGTCAAAAAGTACCTCGTACGAAAAACGACAAAAGATTTCATTCATATATTTTACTAAAAACTCACCGAAGGGTAAAATTGGATATAAACTACTTTAGAAGGATATAAATATTTCATATTGAGGAAACATGGATGTGGATGATAAAATACACCCCAATAAATACCAAAGTATTAACAATCTCGGATAAAAATGAGATTGTGATATTTCCCTTACCTTTGGTCGGATATGCATTGTACGTGTCCAAACCTCCATATAATGATTTAAATAATGTTATTGACTTATTACATAATTATAATTATTTTTATGATATCATATATGGTCATATTCTTAACTTATTATTAGTAATATTTCATTACTACTAGTTATTCGGGTGTTTATTACTTTTCGTTCTTATGCGTGTTTGTCGAATAGATTCTTATTCTTATCTTTAGGTTATAAATACCTCATTTAAATAATGGTATTAGTGTAATATATATCATATTCATTCATTCAATTCATTTATATAATCATTATGTAATGAAGATCATGTAGAACGAGTCGCATCACATCGTGGAGACAGTATTTCGTACGTACACACGAGTGATGATATCGTTCCTATGTTCATGGAATTGTATAAGAGTGTATGTATACTATTTCAGAATCAGTATCACTTTATAATAGTCATATATAGTCATTATTTACACCATTATACCCATACAAGTAAGGTGGTGGTGGAAAATACATTACACCACGACGTCGAGACGGTATTCCGTACGTACGCACACGCGGTGATTTATTTTTCCGTAGGATGGATAGATGGTGAAATAGGGTTGTTTCATAATTATAATAACATATCTGTATATTAGTGATAATAATGTTATTACTTCATAAGGAAACAACTAAATAAGAAGAAGTGTAAGAAGAAATAAAGATGAAAGACTTGGTAACAGACATTACCTATTCTTTGAAGTGCTTATTTGAGAACACCTTTTAGGGCACTAAAATAGGTCTTTGAAGAAGACAAGAACCTCTAGGATGTTTATAGGGAAGTGGAGAGAAGAAATTGGCAGGGGTTGGCCGATCTTGAAGGCTAAATGTGGTGTGAGGAAGAGGAGGAGGAGGTGCCCTTTTATAAGGGAGGAGAGGGGCACCGTTGGAATAACTAAAAATATTATTTTATTATAATGTCAAGTTCGGTTTTAAATAGCTCCAAATTGATTTATTTTGAAGATATAGTGGGGATGGGTCGAAATATTCTCATCCAATAGAATTTAGACAAGTTTAGGTCATTATATTAACCTTATATTTTATTTTTAACTCTTAGTTAATTAGATTGACATTTACCTTGTCACTTTGTATTTTATATTATATAGTTAATAAAAATACCATATACATCCAAGCGACCCACAAGTTGTGTTTTATTAATATATATGACCTTATCTAAGTCATTTGGCCGAACCATAGATTTTTAGGAATAAAATAACAATTAATAATATAATATTTTTTTAAAAAATTATTTTATGTCAATTTTGACACTATTCAATAGTTGATTTGTTTGAAACTCATAACGGAACGATTACTTCAACAAAAGTTAATTAAATCAATCCTAACATGTCATATTAACCTATAAAATTAGTTTAGTTCATAAAAAGTCTCAAATAATATTTATTTGGTTATTTATAACATCAATTATGTCAATATATCATTAATAAGATAATTACTGCATCATCGTTGTGTCATAAATAAAATAGATTATTTAATGTCTAAAAATTACAAATAAAATATAATTATGTAGGAAAGATTTTTTCTTTCTAATGAATATTTATAGTCGAATTTATCTTATGTATAACCCCATATTAAAAATGATTTACTTATTAAACATTGATTTTAACTATTTTAACCCTTCTTTAAATAAATTAATAATAAATGTCCTAATCCAATCCAAGTGGGCCTAAATGGTAATATTGTATTCCTAAGGTTGTTTTTGGTTGAATTACACTTGTCCAATAGAATTAGGAAATGTGTTAGGGTAATAATAATATCATTTTTACCCTTAATTACCCTATTTACTTATAACTGTGGTAAAAAAAGTAAAAAGTTACTACTCACCAAAAAATTATTTTCATCTCATTGAACCAAATTTATTTACTAACATCAACCGTGTCTCTCAGATTTTCGAAATTCCACTCACAGAAGCAGTAAAATTAAGTTTTATGAAAAATTCAGTTTTTTAACTACAACTTAGTGGTTTCACTATTCATCAAAAAATGAATGTTTTCAGAAAAATACCAAAAATTAGATCTAAGCTATATTTGATATTATGAATTAAAAAATGATGTCTATTTTATCAAATTCAAAACATATCAGTTGCATTAATTAATTTAAAAATTAATTCCCGTCGTCAAAACAAATATTGTGTTCTTAAAAGATAATAACTATCAAAATTTTGAAACTTGTTTATGACTGGTTTAAATGTGAAATTACATCCAATGACCAACATTGAGGAAGGTCATGATTGCGTGTAATGAAAGGAAAGTCAAGGATGCATGTTGAGAAAGCTCCTTTTGGTGTAGCGTACAACACAAGACATTAATGAAATTAAAAATAATATTTTTTATAAAATCTCGGGCTGTTACATTCTACCCGCATTTAAATGAATTTCGCCCTCGAAATTCGTCGGGGTTATAAATGGTTTACTACTCTAAAGTTTCTTTAATAGAAACCGACATCGTAAAAAGGAATACCAAAACTTGGCTTTAAAAACTAAAGTATGAAATGTAACTATTACCCAAATAAACTAATCACTGGGTTGCCACAAAGGTGAAAATTTGGATATGGAAGAGAAATCTAACAATCATGTTCTGATGGAGAGTGGTAGAGAACATGGCTATGGAAAAGCCAGCAATAACAAAGCCATAAATTTGTGACGATCTAAGGTACCATCTGATTCATCAAATAAAAGAGCACTAGGACAACATTTTTGGTTTTCAAGACCATTTCCCTAATGTTGATGAAATTAGAAGAAATACTTTCGTGATTTTTGTATAGTCTCACCGTTTTTCGTTATTTGGACAATTGCCACTTCATATTTTAAAGAAATGAAGTTTAATTTGTCATTCGTGTTGTGTTAGTAGATCATGTGATAGAATGATGGGTAATTCCATCTGTCTCAAACAAAAGGTTAGAAAAGTTTTCAAAAAATACATAAGTCCATCTATAGTGAGATTAATCATATATAGTTCCTAAAATGGACTTATACTTCATATATCACACTGCTTAATATAATAAAACTAGTTTCTACTAAATAGGGACTTCTTGTAGGCCAGTGGTAGGTGATAAAGGCCAGTCGCACTTCGGTTGTGGGTTTGATTCCCACAGCCTTGTCCGACGCGATGGGCTGTCGCCCGCCCTGCAGGTTGTACTTTTTCTAAAACTACATTACTATAACATCACATAAATAATATCAAAAAAAGTTTTATCCTTAAACAATACTAACTTATGGTTAACATAATCCATTCCAATCTTTAGTCTTATCTAAAATACTTCGGTCCACGCTCGTAGTATAAAGAATATTATAACTTGAAATGTCATCAACCAAGCATGTGAATACCATCATTTGTCCCCAATATATCTTGTTGGTCACATTCCAATCATGTGAATACCTTAATGATGTATTCTCTTGAAAAATGAATACCCAATAATCCTTAGTGAAAACATGAATGCTGTCAAAAGTTAACTCTTTCCACATACCAAAATCCTCAAAATTCTATATACTCAAACCATGATATCACTTAAAACTTATATCAATCATGACCTCATGAATACTGTCAAATATTTCATTTTCTCATTTTCCCTTCATTATACGCATATCATCTTTTTTTCCAAAAATATCTCAATCACTTTCCATGCTTACCGGTACTATAAAATTATTGAAAACAATAATAGACCAATACATAAAAATTCCAATATTCCATGATACTATATACAACATTATTCTGGAATCCCATTACATAAAAACATAATCATTCCACCACATCGTTGTCATATTCAACATCGCCAATGGTGATCGCATGTGACTTCCCTTTGTCCTATGCCTTAAGTGGTTGCTCACGTCGGTCATCACTAACCCTTGGATTATGGCATTTATTAGCATAATGCCCCATTTCCTTTCACTTGAAGCATTGAAGTGTTGTTGGTGCGTTCTCTGCAGTCTTTTCATTATTCACATCATTAGAAACCCTTTTTCCATTACTTCAACACTCAGTTTCTCGATGACCTTCTTTTCCACACTTAACACATTTTCTAGTCCCTTTAAGACAATCTCCACCATGCTTCTTTCCACACATTGAGCATAAGGAAACATTCATCTTCTTTTCACCATTATTCTGAGATTTCTCCTTGAACTCCATCTTTCGTTTCTTGTCAAAACTATGAGATGGATATGTAACACCAACTTCCATTTCTACCTTTATATCACAACACACAATTTCTTCATAGATACTGAAGTCTCTTATAGCTAATGCCCTTCGAAGATTTGGTTTTAAGCCACTAACGAATCGATCAACTTTACTTTTAGGTTGGATGAGAAATCCAGATGCATACCTTGCAAGCCTTGTAAAATTCACTTCGTATATACCAACAGATTCATCATCCTTTTGATATATTTCAAGAAAATTCTTCTCCATATTTGTTCGAAGAATACGAGGGAAGTACTTATTGAAAATAAGTTCTTGAACTTGTCCCATTCCATGGACTCAATTTCATCTCTTTTCCTCGTATTCTTGATAAGATTCCACCATTGATCACCTTCACCTTCCAAACGATATACTGCTAAGATGACTTTATCATGTTCAGAATATTGAAGAACTGAAAATATCTTTTTAGTAGTACTGATCCATTGTACAGAAACAAGTGGATCAGGAGACCCACTGAAAGAAGGTGGATGTTGCCTCATGAAGGACTCAATAGAATATTGTTCCCTTCTCTGCTCATTTGGAAGTCTAGAATGATTCATAGCTTGTGTAAGTATAGCAATAAGAATTTTCACTCCATCTCCCATAACATTTGTTTGTTCAGAAGGACAATCATTGCATTGTCCATTTCATTGATCAACACGGTTACTTCGAGTTCCAGCCATCGTCTAAAACCTAAAAAGAATAGTGTGAGAGGCAAAAATCATGCTATGGAAAACAACATAATAAAGGGGGAGTATCCTCAATATCTATCATATTAAGTTAAATTCTATGATCGTTACCGTAGTTCTAGGACTGTATCCTATACGTATACTTGTCCTTAGGGACATCCCTAGACATACCTTAGAAATATCTCTAGGGATCTCACTAACGTTTTCGCATCCTAGTTTCCAATGGTTGACTAAACCTTTCCTCTGATACCAACTGTAGAGACCCGAAGCGTGACGTACATAGACATTACATTACTTTTGCGGAATACTTAGTACATAACAAAAACACACACACAAGGATCGTAATAGTTAAGTGTCTCTGGAAACTCGAAATATAATCTTCTAATCATGGTGAAAGATCTTCAACATCTCCCATAAAGATCTTCCTTTTTTTTACCGAAAACCATTATTTATATCCTGGGGAAAATAAAACATAAAAGGGTGTGCTAAAATGCTCAGTAAGGGTAAACAAACGAAATATCAATCACATTATTTTCATAAGAACATAACATTTTGGAAATCTTAACCTGCAAAAGAGAGCATAATTTCATAACATGGGAAAAATCATAGTTGTGAAATGAAATCCCAATAATCATAACTTAAAACATGAAACATTGTGGCATACACACATAATCATAGAGAATCTTATCTTATTATTCAAGACTCATTGCCAAGACTATCTTAGTAGACAAAGTCCATTTCTGAACCGAGTCACCCTCGTTTCAGTCCTGTTTCACTGAACTGGTATAACCTACCATTCCATCCATGTCTATCTCATAAGATATAAAATCATTACCCAATGAATTGGAGGTAGAAATATATCACACCCATCTCATAATGATACTATTCTTATGTGTGCCACAAAATATTAAATCATACATCATTGCATAACCCATGTAATAAAAATGGGAATCTTAAACATCGTGACATCATTAAACAATTCATATAAGATAAAATAATTCATAAAAATAATTCCATCACAACATAATCAAATCAATGTAAAAATAGGGATATAAACAGAACCCTTTATTATCTTATATGGGAAATAATTTTGATAAAACACTTGAACTCCATTCTTGGGGAAAATATCCTTTATACTTCAATTTTTTTCCTTTCTTAACATGTCATAAAATTTTAAACTAAAAGAATTTGATTAATAATAAACATGAAAACTTTTAAAGGACGATTCTTTGAAATTTTGTTTTAAACGTCCATTCATGCCGTATAAGTTAAAAAACATTCTTCTCGTACTTTTATCAGAAAAGTCAAAAAGTACCTCGTACGAAAAACGACAAAATATTCCATTCATATCTTTTACTAAAAACTCATTGAAGGGTAAAATTGGACATAAACTATTGTAGAAGGATATAAATATTACATATTGAGGAAAAATGGATGTGGATGATAAAATACACCCCAGTAAATACCAAAGTATTAACAATCTCAGATAAAAATGAGATTGTGATATTTCCCTTACCTTTGGTCCGATATGCTTTGTACGTGTCCGAACCTCCTGTATAATGATTTAAATAATGTTATTGACTTATTAAAGAATTATAATTATTTTTATGATATCATATATGGTCATATTCTTAGCTTATTATTAGTAATATTTCATTACTACTTGTTATTCGGGTGTTTATTACTTTTCATTCTTATGTGTGTTTGTCAAATAGATTCTTATTCTTCTCTTTAGGTTATAAATACCACATTTCCACAATGGTATTAGTGTAATATATATCATATTCATTCATTCAATTCATTTATATAATCATTATGAAATGAAGATCATGTAGAACGAGTCACATCACATCGTGGAGACGGTATTCCGTACGTACGCATGAGTGAAGATATTGTTCCTATGATCGTGGAATTGTATTGGAGTGAATGAATACTATTTCAGAATCCGTATCACTTTATAATAGTCATATATAGTCATTATTTACACCATTATACCCATCCAAGTAAGGTGGTGATTGAAAATAGATTACACCACGGCGTGGAGACGGTATTCTGTACGTACGCACGCGTGGTGATTTATTTTTCCGTAGGATGGATAGATGGTGAAATAGGGTTGTTTCATACTTATAATAACATATAAGTAAATTAGTGATACTGATGTTATTACTTGATAATGAAAAAACTAAAGAAGAAGAAGTGGAAGAAGAAATAAAGATGAAAGAATTGGTAACGGACATTACCTCTTCTTTGAAGTGCTTCTTTGAGACCTCCTTTTAGGGCACTAAAATAGGTGTTTGAAGAAGACCAGAACCTCTAGGATGTATCTAAGGAAGTGGAAAGAAGAATTTTTCAGGGGTTTGACGAGCTTGAATGCTCAATGTGGTGTGAGGAAGAGGGGGAGGAGGTGCCCTTTTATAAGGGAGGAGAGGGGCACCTTTGGAATAACTAAAAATATTATTTTATTATAAAGTCAAGTTCGATATTAAATAGCTCCAAATTGAGTTATTTCGAAATAAGGTGGGGATGGGTTTAAATCATCTCATCCAATAGAATTTAGACAATTTTATGTCATTATATTAACCTTATCTTTTAGTTTTAACTCTTAGTTAATTAGATTGACATTTACCATGCCACTTTGTATTTTATATTATATAGTTAATAAACATACCATATACTTCCAAGAGACCCCCAAGTTGTGTTTTATTAATATATATAAAATTATTAACCTTATATTTTTAGGAATAAAATAACAATTAATAATATAATATTTGTTTTAAAAACTATTTTATGTCAATTTTGATACTATTCAATAGTTGATTTTTTTGAAACTCATAAAAGAATGATTACTTTAACCAATGTTAATTAAATCAATCCTAACATGTCATAGTAACCTAGAAAATTAGTTTAGTTCATAAAAAGTCTCAAATTATATTTATTTGGGTATTTATAACATCAATTATGTAAATAATTCATTAATAAGATAATTACTGCATCATCGTTGTGTCATAAATAAATTATATTATATAATGTCTAAAAATTACAAATAAAATACCATTATGTAGGAAATATTATTAGATTTCTAATGAATATTTATAGTCGAATTTATCTTATGTATAACCCCATATTAAAAATGATTTACTTATTAAACTTTGATTTTAACTATTTTAACCACTCTTTAAATAAATTAATAATAAATGTCCTAATCTAATCCAAGTGGGCCTAAATGGTCATATTTTATTCCTAAGGATGTTTTTGGTCGAATTACACTAGTACAATTGAATTAGGACATGTGTTAGGGTAATAATAATAATATTTTTACCCTTAATTACCCTATTTACTTTTAACCGTGGTAAAAAAAGTAAAAGGTTACTATTCATTAAAAAATTATTTTCATCTCATTGAACCACATTTTACTTACTGACATCAACTGTGTCTCTCGGATTTTCGAAATTCCACTCACAGAAGCGGTAAAATTATGTTTTATGAAAAATTCAGTTTTTTAACTACCACTTAGTAGTTTCACTATTCATTAAAAAATGAATGTTTCCAGAAAAATACCAAAAATTAGATCTAAGCTATATTTGATATTATGAATTCAAAAATGATTTCTATTTTATCAAATTAAAAAAATATTAGTTGCATTAATGAATTAAAAAATTAATTCTCGTCGTCAAAACAAATAGCGTGTTCTTAAGAGATAATAACTATCAAAATATTGACACTTGTTTATGACTGGTTTAAATGTGAAATTACATCCAATTACCAACATTGTATTAAATTGTAAAAATATATTCTAAATATACTTTAAAACCACTCTAATTAAGAATTTATCACTATTAATTATTTCAATTAAAAAGTTTTTTTAAATTATAATTTAGTAATTTTCACTATTCATCAGAATATGAAAGTTATCCGAAAAGTACCAAAATTTAACCTTAGGATAAATTCGATACTCCGAATCCAAAAATAAAGTCCATTTTGAGAGCTAAAATTTCTAAAATTTTAAAAGGTGGTTATTACTATTCATAACGGCTAGTTTTAATAATATTTTAATAGCATATTGTTGTTTAGTGAAACTCGGTATTGCATACTACACACGCTATCGAGGAAGGTCGCGATTGCGTGTATTGCAAGGCAAGTCAATGATGCGTGTTGAGAAAGCTCCTTTTGGTGTAGCGTACAACACAAGACATTAATGAAATTAAAAATAATATTTTTTTATAAAATCTCGGGCTGTTACAGTCATCCCTGTCTTCCCTAAAACCCAAGCACTGCCGTTGAGAGAGGATATATGCCTTGAATTCTTAATACTTCAAGGCGTGTAGTCGAGATTTTTCCATTAACCTACGGATTAATTTTATTCCATCCACTGCATCCAAATATCCACCAACCATGACCAAGGACACTATATTTTTCTCATAAATCCCTTGATCTGTCCAAAGAATGTGGAATCATATATTCATTCGTCACAGATCGGTCTTGTTCAGAAATGTGGGTTTGGTTGAATCTCATGTATCTTGGTGTGGATTTCATCTTCATCATATTTTTATCAAATATACAGATTCATCATCTTCTCATTTTTTTCATTTCTATATATGTTTTGTGATCACTATTAAATAAATATTAGGGAAATATGTCATGAATTTGGGCGATCGTTTGAGCTCGGGTCGCCCGACAATTATCGAACCATTATCCACAAGGATTCCACAGTGTGGAACCAAAAGAAATAAGGGGAAATGTACTATAAACAAATGGTGGATCAATATCTAATTAATCTTGGATAATGATAAAAAACAAGCATCTATATTGGATAAACAATTAAAAATCATCATGATATTAGTAAATGGGATCATGGAAAGGGTGTGCGGGTTGTAGAATCATGTTTCAACATGATCAACTGTTTAATACTGGGTTTAAAAACACCAATGTTGAGTCCTAACTCTGTTGGGATCAATCTTTGTTGAAGAACATGCTTACCAAATGGGTTTGGGTGGTTCCACTAGGTTCGATGCAATTCGATCTTCCTAGATCCAATGTTTCATCTTTCTTCGAAGGGATTCGCCAAAGGGAAAAAAGAGCTATCACCAGTGGACTGTATAAATTATAAGTCCAACCCTAGAAAAACCCCTTTAACAACTCATTTATAATCATTTATTATGTCAAAAAGGTTTTTAATTAATTAAATGAATTAATTAATTAAATTTCATATACTCACAGCCAACGAGCTTGGTGTTGTGATGTCCTGCATCGACTTATTTTATTTCACACCTACAGAAAACACCATATTCTGGACCCAAAAAAAATATAGATTTCTGATCTGATCACCCATTTGCGAGTTATCCCAATTTCATTAATTAACCATGCATGCGCAATATAAAATATAAATAATATTTTTATAAAATTAATTCTAGGCGTATCAGGCCTCAAAATTTCATGTCATCTGAACGCCTAGTTGTGGAATAATATTTAGAAATATTTAAAATTTGTACATGAAAAAAACAGGTCTCTAAAGATGTTGTGTTATATAAAATGAAAATTCAACTAACTCCGGTATATACAAATTCACTCTGATAATTAATTATATATGTTTAGTGAAGGATATTAGACTCACTTTTAACCCAATAGAATAACAGTAACTATATAAAATGATATAATACTATATTTTAAATAATATGGATTAATAATTATATTGTTTAAGTGATCAATTAGAAATGTTATCCATATTGATTGTTGTCCATCCATGAACTAATCAATTGTCTCATTGGATTCTTTTTGTTCCATAACTAGAACATATTTTTATCTTATTTTAATTCTCTATATGTAATACTATTACCTCTATATTTCATATTATTTCCATATATCAAATTTAAACCATACTAAATCTTGGATTATCCATATTAGTGGTAAAATAAAAACTTCATAAGAAACATGATTCCTTAAGAGGGGGAGAATATAGCCTTTAAATTTATACAACTTCATACTAAAGAATATATGATTTACTATAAAATCATAAATTTTATATTATAATACAAAAAGTGTAACACCCTTAGAATATTAAAATAATATATTTAAAAAACAAATTACATATCATCGATATATTTCATTACACAAAGCACAGAGTGTCTATAAACTCTAATATAATATTAATTTTCTCAAAACATGATCTTTATAATTTATCTGTTTAATTTAGAGTCATGAATAGGAATAAATAAAACTTTATAATTATGTATAATAGTTTTATATAAATAAAACATATTAATAAATAAGAACATAATTTTTTATAGTATTTATATAACTTGAGTATACATTTCTGGTCAAAAAATTAGATTTTCTTTGATTTTTGGGAAAAAATAATAAAATCAAATTTTTCCTAATTTAGAAAATTTATTTAAAAAAGGAACATAAATTTGGAAACCAACATGTCTAATTCTTCTATGCATGAATTTTTTGACTATTCTTAAATGAATAATTTTTTATGAAGAGTGAAAATACTAATTTTTATTGAAAACTGCCATTTAATATAATGAATTTATAAAATACATATTTTTTAAAAACGTTTAAAAAGTAAAATTAGTTGAATTATAATCATATTAATCTAATTTAGGTAATTTTAGTTAATTTTATGTTGAATTTTTATATTAAATCTTTTTTTACTATGGGAATCATTTTCTTTAGAAAACATTTTTTTTGCATCTACGGGTTGAATTTTAAATTAAATTCTTGCAATTCTGTTAATTGAATTAAAAAAATGATTTATAAATATAATAATAAAATTTAATATTATATATTAAATTCAACATAATTTTTGTTAATAATTAATAATAAAATAGTAAAAATTTGTTACATCAGTCATGGTTAAAAGTATTTTTGTAAGAGTTAAACGTGAAACATGAGGGTTAAATGACATAAAAAGATTTCCAAATCATATTGTATTGAACAATTTAAAACTTTCATAGTCTAATTCTGTTTAATGATAAATCTTTACCCTTTTTTATAGGGTAAAACATGTATATAAATTATTATTTTAAAAAATTCTACTTACGTCTTCACCCCCACAAATAAAAGGGAACCCCTCTTCTATCCTCATTTCACTCACAATGCATTTTTATTTGGAAAATCCCTACCCAAATTACTTATTTACCTCCCAAAACACATCCTATATTTCTTAGACATATTATGAAACCCTTATAAATTTGTATTTTTGTGCTAACCTATTAAGGTTGTCTAAAAAAGATGAGGTTCAAACATGTACAAAGAAAGTCATGACTTGGGGAAAAAGATTTTTGTATCACTTCTATTTCTATGGTACATATTCTATATTAACTAATTTTTAATTTTTTGTGATGTCTATTATAACCATTAATATATTTTATGATTATTCTCATGAAATTATGGGATATAAATATCCATAAAATATTCTTTTCATCATAGGGTTTACAATTTAAAATATTCCAATGTGGTGAAGTTTTATGTTATAATTTCATTGTTCATAAGAACTATTTATGATTATGTTTTTAATGATGAAATATTATGGTCCATATATCAATATACTCATTCCATTCATTATCATATAGTTATTTCATGAAAATACTTTTTTTCCATTCATTATCCTTTATTTATTCACACAACAGTCCACAAGAATGTTTAAATGTAAAACAAACAATATTTCTCTATGTGGTTGAAAATAATTTTCTTCCATGTCCATTTTATCTAAAAATATTTTAAATAATTTTCCTACTATTATATAAATATTTGTGAATGTGATTTCTACCCATGTTTTACTTTTTAAAAAATAGTTGTAAATGAATATTCTTGTCATTTACTGAATGATATACTTTTTAAATTTATTGAAAATGTTATAGGAATAGGTGTTTCAACTAGTATGAAATGTAAGGAATTTTACTCCATCAAGACCACCAAATTGTTTAAATATTACCTTAAATATTTCCAAGATTATTTTCAATGAATCATTTTTCATTATTATTTTATAAATTTTTAAAGTTTATATACGTAATTTCGAAAGGGAAATGATATTTTTCTGAATAAATTTTCCTAGCGATCATTCTAAATAATTTTCCTTATAAGATGACATCATTTGAGGTTACATAATATTTGAAGTGTATATGGTCCTACAATATTATCCTTATTTTTTATATGGATGTTTATTATTGACGATGACAATATATTGATAAAACCCATTCATTACCATGGGTTATTCCAATATGAATTAATTAAATGATTATGAAACACATTTCTTTTCCATGGGTTGTTCTGTGATTAAATTTTTATGAAATCGATTTCTTTTTCTGGTTTCTGATATGATGACTGTTTTATCATCTTTTGGAAAAACATTATATTATTCTAATGTGTTATTGGTGGAGCCTGTATATCCCTCAAAATAATTGGGTAATGATTAATGTCCTGTGATCCCAAAGGGTACACATGATGATATCCCAAGCCGAAAAATGGTACACAAGTGTTTATCCCAATAACAAAATATGGTACATGAATGCTTATCCTATGAATAAAAGAATTTACATGAGTTATTATTCCAAACCTCAAAGTGGTTACATGGGAGGTTATCTCAAGCCTAAAGTTGGTACACGGGTGGTTATCCCAAGCCTAATATGCAATGAATGTCTTGTTGTGTATCCTTAACATCTGATTTTAAATTCTTATGTTTATTCCACAAGTTTATATATCATTATAATATTATCCTATCATATTTTATCTTCATTTATTACTTTGTGGATAATATCTTATAAACTTCGATTATTTATTCCATGACTCTAGTTTATTATCTATGATATGTAGTTTATGGATTTGATATGTCAATATCTGGTCCTCATACCATTATGCGAATGTTTTGATCATGGGATCTTTGATAACTAATTGGTGTAACCTAAATTACTATATAATATCACACTTTATTATGTTTCTTATCCCTACGTTTTAAATAATTTTTATTATATGAAGGGTTCTATTTTTGAAAAAATTAGAGGGATATAATATATTCACTCATGATCTAGTTGCTTATATATCCATGTTTTGAATGGAGATAGACTAATATTATACCGACATTGATCCTTATATTATTTAATGAATATTCATCCACTAGGTTTTAATATCTATAAATCAATAGCGTGAATCCCTATATATTGTATCATAGAAAGGATAAGTTAACCATTTGAAACTAGTATAATAAAACAGTAGTGGTAACCGTAGGGATAATTTAATATATAGGAAAATGTCCTATAATGTTGGTGAATAATAGAGTAAATAGTTTGAAAAAAATTAAATTCAATAATATATAATAAAATTGGATATAGATCATTAGTAATTGTTGTTGGGGTAATATCTCCAAAATGGTAACATTTTTCATTGAATCAATCGTCACATAGTGTAAAAAATGATCCTTACTGAAAACCTGGTATGATAGTCTTGATGGATATTCTTTGGAAATTCATAGACTCCTTATGAGCCAACATAATGGATTTGGATAGATATTGACCAATATTTACCATGTTCAAAAATAGGATTTATATATTATATAGAAATTTTTCACGATTTATGACATCCTATAAATTATATTTCATAATTCTCTAGCTTCCCACTACGATTAGTGTTTCATAAAATATGATTTTTATGTTTATTAAATAGATATAACCTAAAGGAACTGTGTTAATGCTTAATGCGATGGAAAATTAATTGATTTTACTCTAGATAAACCAAATGGTATAGGAGATAGAATGAAAAACCTAAATTCAATGAATAGAAAACATTCTCATGATAATAACCATGTTGAACATCCAAATGAGAAAATTACGGGACAATGTTTTATAGCCTTTCATTAAGAAACATCAAACATTTTTTAGTGGATCCACTAATTCCCTAGTTTTTGATAAATGGATCAGTACCTTCAAAACATTATTTAATATTCTATAGTTTATGGAACATGATAAATTAAATTTATATGTCTAGTAATTGGAAGGATAAAAAATCACCAATGTACTCTTATTAGTAATTTGAGGAAACATGAAGTTAGTGACTCTATGGATTTGGATAAGTTTTGGAGTTTATTTTTAAATATGTACACTCCTATTATTATTAATTAAAAACTAGAGAAGTAATTACTTGAGATAATGTTGAAGTATGATGGATCCATGGGTATCTATGTGGAAAATATTACAAGAATTTTGAGTTTGAATCTGGTATCATCATCCACATAAAGATATGGTCGACAGATTCTTTAGTGTCTTAGCCATATGGTATTATCCATACAAAACATTAGTAGATAGGAATAAATATTTTTTGTGATATAAAATAATAAATTTTGAGAAGTGTTACCCATAATTCTAATGGGTTTGATAAGAAAATAAAGACTGAATTTAAATGATTATCTAAAACCATGGATATGAGAATATGATATTTCAATCATAATCAATGTGTTGAAGGAAACATATGGGTAATTTTCTTAAGGGGAAAAATAAATTTTTTATGTATGGAAAAGAATTTCATAGAGTGGATGAATACTAAAGTTAGGGTAACAAGTTATCTAATTATGTGAATAATGAGAAATATCTATTGAATGCACTACCCACACTCTAGTGCTTCATGTGAAAGGAGTATTGGAACTATTTTAAATAGTTCTATAATATGATGGTCAATGATGATGATTAATTTAAAAAACCTCTTCTGTTGACATATAAAGGGAAATCTCATGTGATCACTATTTCTGATGAGGGGTATGAAAAATATGGGGTAAAAGGTACACTTACATCCACTATATAACTACATTTGTCTTATTTTTCTCTAGATCAACCCAATCTTTTATATATAAATAATTTTATAAGTGAACAAAAATTACACCCAAATGAGTAGATGTTGAATTAGTATTTAATACACCTAATATTATGATTATAGTATCTTGATTTTATGATTCTTCTCTAATTAATGTTTTTGGGAATGTGTTTCCGGAAAATCTAATTATTCTCCTTTTCATTGAATTTGATGTTATATTAGGCATAGATTCAAATTATATAGAACCCTATGTCTGAGGTATTCTATCATTTTATACTTATTATCTCATTCATTGAATGGGTATAAAAAACTTTTGAAATAATTATGATGATTAATAGAAAGGAACTTGAAATCATGATATAGAAAACATTCATATCGTGATTGGGTAAATCAAGACATGAATAATTAATGATTGATTACTTTAGTTTGTTTCATAGATTGAATGGTTTTGTTGGCTTTGCCTCGAGAGTAAAATAAATTCATCGCTTGAAATCTATTTCTCTAGGGAAATAAATAGAGGTGGTGTGAATATATTAATAACTTTCCTCTTGAACAAGTCCGGATGTGATTTCTTAATTCATGTCATAAATCTATCAGGCCAAACCTGTTTTAGCCATCCCGTTTTTATGTTTTTCTCAAATCGTTTCCCTCCTCTCTCTATCAACTTCTAGGCTTACCCTAGATCATTTTCAACGAACATCAACATCTAGAATCCACAGTAAATGAATATTTGGGTGGTCTTCGGTAGAATCAAAGGATAGGGTTCCATTATTCTTTCTCATTCTAGATTTCTTTCTGCTGAAAGGATCATAAAAATAAGTTTGAGATACATTTATCAATGGGTTTTTATTTTTGTGATGAGTTATACTAGGATTTTGATAGAGGATCAGAGGTAAGGGGTTAATCTATGGGTTCATTTGATATTCATTGCAAAAATGTAAATGAGGTAGGTGGTTTCTCTCCAAATCTACTATTATAGAACCTATTGGCTTAAATCATGATAAATTTTCTCATTCTATGATTGTAAATATATTTATTAGTTTTTGTAGAAACCACTATTTTGATGTAATAAAAAAATAGTTTTTAAATATGAGCATGTGATATTTTAATTAAACATATTCAAATGATTTGGTTTTCAAATGTAATGTATTTGGTGGAAAATTATATTATATGGAAGATGGTCTTGGAATACATGTTGGAGTGTGTTCATATTACATTGTATAACAACTTTTTGAAACAGAAATGGTGCTTGGTATTGAATGGATTGGTGAAAGGGGATATCACTTAGTGAATTCTCATTGAATGATGGATTTCTACTCGTGGTTTTTGATATTTATGTTGGGATGCATGTGTGCATGAGTATGGAAAATGGAATTTGTATTACACGGGTATGTTGAAATAGAAAATGTATGGATTGATTTGGTTACATTTCCTGATTTAACTGTTTTCTTTTGATAAATTTTTTTAAAATTTCTACAATCTGTTTTATATAAAATGTATTTTTTCATGACCAAGTCTCATGTGATGGGATGTTTTTGGGTAAATCCTACTGAGTGATATGTTGACCCCTTACATGGAAATGTTTTCATCATTTCATGTGTCATCTACTGAAATACAGGGAATGGTCGTATAATTTACTTATCTAGTGTTCATCCTTGATATAATGATTTAGTTTCTAAATCTAGAGCATATGAGTGTATTAATCATGGGTTGGAATGGTCTAGTTTGGTTTCAATATATATTTATTTACTGTCTATGATTTTCTCTCTTAATCTTTTTTCCTCTATACTCTGATAATGTTTTTGTATTGGAATTTCATTGATTTATGTGTTTGATAATTCATTCATTATTTAGAGGATTTGAGGTTTATAGTTTAGAGTTCTCAGGTTGTATGGGTTCTCTGGGTAAATCATCACCCAATGTTCTCTTAATCCCCAGGTAGTTATTAATACACATTGGGATCTTGGGTATGACATATATGGTTAGTATAATTTGTCTTATTCCTAAGACAATGAGGTGGGTGGGTGTTATAAATAAAATTAGTTTTAATTTTTTTTAGTTGGGTTGTTTGTAAGGATAAAAGACTATCATAACATGAAATGAATAGTTTAAAAAGAAATAATTGGGCAATTTATGTTTAACCTCAAATTAATAGGGTTTTTAGGTACATACTAGTTTTAATAGAAGTCTAAAGGTGTTTTAATCACATTACTATCGGTTTAGCTGATGAATATTCCATGTCATGCAATAGTAATGAGTCTTCCCAATGGACTGCATTGTTCATCTTTTGTTTGATGATTTTTGAAAATTTATTGAAATAGTTATTCCTGAAATGATGAATTCACTGGTTGTTTATTATTTTCTAAATGATTTTCTATGATATTTTGTAATGGGTCTATGAATTTAATTTCTAGTTATAAATTGTCTCAATGGTGTATTTTTCTACTAATATAAAATGAATCTTGGAAGAAAATATAGAAATCAATAAAAAGATGTTGTTGATATGTGGTTACACCTATTCCACAAGTAAACCAAATTATTGTATAGAGTTTTGTAAAATCATTTCAAGCAATTGATGTAGGGAATAAAAAAGATGAACCAAGGAGATTAGATTATACGTTATAGTTCTAGGGACAAAATCCACCCATTTTTTGAGGGGATTCGAAACCTGAGAATGAATATATTTATATCAAACAAATGAATAGAATCATTGATTTTGTTGGTTTATTTACAGATTTGAAGATTATGTTTAGTGAACTATATTTTGGAAGATATTTCATGACAATGGTGTGATTTATTTGTACAATATAAAGCTAACTAAAGAAATATGTGAAATGATTTTGAGGAATTTATCAATGAATAATGTTTTTCCCGCTTATTAAAAATAGTTGGGAAATCATATTTATTTATCTTATTTGAATAAAACCACTCTATGAGTATGTATCTAGGTTTAGGATATTAGTTTGTTTCATCCAGGATGTAAATATTGTAGAGTTACTGAATTTTCATATCATTGATTCAGGATTGTGACCATAGGTTTGATCCATGATACTTATTCTAAGTGTTATGGATTATATGGATATGTTTAATAGGTACATAATTCGATAAAGGGATCTTGATAGGAATCTTTTGGGAGGTTATCTATTTGTTCCCATGGGGACCGGGTTCAACACAATTAATTTAAATAAGAGAAAATTGTTTTTCTATTCTCACAAAGCTAGTGAATTCGAAAATTAATATACATAATATTTTTATTTTCTTGAAATATCTATTACCAAACCATGTTATTTCAGAAAGCTTCACTAATTCTTAGTAAGAGACTGTTTATTTCACCACCAAGGAATTTTCTCTACAATGGAAATAGATTCCATTTTAATAAGTTGTGACTTTATCATAATATATATATATGTAGAATAATCTAAAAATGTCCATAGCATTAATATGATTAGATGGAATAGTCCCATCAGACTATTTCACATCCACTGAAATAGGTGAACAGGGAAATTTCGATGAACACTTTAGTTTCACAAATAGCATTTCAAAAAGGATGAAAATTGTATCTCATGATAGATAAGAGAATATTATATTCATTTAAATAGGATATTGTGAATGAGAAACCCCATAATTAAATTATATGTGGTACCATTCTACTAAAATCCATGTTTATGCATGTATGGTTTTACATTGGATAATCACATACTTTATTTTATTCATATTTGCAAAAACAATTGGGATTTACATAGAAATGATACCACATATCATGAGTTTTAAGAATCCTCTAGAAACATGGGTGTAAAGAGGTTTTTAATTCCCAACATATCCCATTACCATTGGTACAGTGATGTTTAATTGTGTTTTTATGACTCTATAGATGGATTTTTTTGATTTAGTATTTTAAATAGACTGGATGGTGTGATTTAAGGCCCATATTGACTATTATGATCATCAGGTTATGTTTATGTCTTCAGATGGAATCGCTTCACCATTCCAAGGGGAATGGGATTTAAATTCTTGTAAATAATGACCATAAGTTGTAGTTGATAGAACCATATTGAACTACTTAGAATAAATGACCTTGAGTGCAGCTAATGAAACATGGAATTTAAAATTTTATAAAATAAGTTATCGATGCCTAGAGGTATTTCTAAATTGTATCTCTAGGTTCCCATATGAATGGGAAATTGAATTTACTTTCGATCTACCACATGGAATACGTAATATTTCACTACTATATTACATAGTTGTCAGATAATGTTAGGAGAGCTAGTGGTTCAACTAGAAGAGTTAAAACGTAATTGTTTCATTATACCTAGTACACCACCTTTGGTTTTACCCATTTTATTCATAATGAAGGCATATATTACTCCCTTATTGTGTGTTGATTATCATATGTCGAATCATATAACAAGTAAAAATAATTATCATCTTCCTCAAATAGGTTATTTTTTTGATCATTTATTTGGATCCAAGTGGTTCTAAAATGTTGATATATGCTCAGAATAACATCATCTATGAGTCAGAAGATATAATATTTTGGAGAAAATATTTTAGAGTCACTATGGTGATTATAAATATGTATTTATACCTTTTGTATTGATGAACACAATAACATTTTCATGTAATTTCTAAACTCCATCAACCACAAGTACATCAATTAATTTTTTTGTAATAGTTAATGATGTTCTTTTATACTCAAGAAGTATGAATAACCATTAGAAACACATAGAAATGTTTGTGACTACAATTTAGGAACATCCTTTATATGATATGTTTTCAAAATGTGGCTTATGGGTCCAAGAAGTATGTTCCTCTAAACTTTTATTTTACTGTTTAGAGTATCATTCGACCTTGAAATGATAAAATTAGTAGTCTATTTGAATACATGTAAGAATGTTTTTGAGGAACATAGTTTTATTGGATTACTAGGGTATTATCTTTGCTCCATTTGAGATTTCTCATGACATGCTTCTCCCATGACTAGTTTTAAAATTAAAGGTGCCCCATTTGATGGAGTGATAAATTTTAGAAGTGGATATTGGATCTTAAATCTCATATCACCTTGGAATGCATCCTAATATTTCCCGAACTAGGTAACAAATATATAGTACTTTGTGATGCATCTGGATTCAATCATGGTTTTTTTCTCATGAATAGAGGCCATGTTATGGCCTATGGTTTGAGGAAATTGTGAATTCATGTGATTAATTATCCTATAAATGGCCTATAATTAGGTATGTTTTTCCATAACATATAAGCTTATAAGCATTAACTATTTGGAGAAAGGTTTAAAATTTTCACTGACTATAAGAGTTTGATATATATCATTTCTCAGTGATATTTGAACATTAGGTAACAATAATGGATCGAGTACCTAATTTTTTTTATTTCCACTAGGTGAACGCACTGTATGATAGGAAATTTGTTACAGATTCATTGAGTTGTAAATCATATAGAAAAGTGGTCTTAGAATATTGTGAATAATGAATGATTATAAGAATGATTTTTTATATCAATTTAGATTATGTGGAATAGGATGATCATGTAGTTTATTTTCATAATAAATTTTCCAATATAGATAAATTTTGGAAAAGAATATCAAAAAAAATATCTAGATAACATAAACATATGTCTACATGAAATAGTGGGGAGGAAAATGAATATTGTAAAAAAGATGAAAAATCTTTTTTATGGCATCATAATATAATTTTAGTTACTCTATATTATCAAGAACAACAACTTTGTTATACCATTATTTGAAATTGGATATACATCTAGGAGATTTGAAAATATACAATGTTATGGAAAAAAATTTCAAGTGTGAAAGTATAAAATGTTATATTTAAGGTTGTGTGATGAAATGTTTGAAAAGTTAGTAAGAAAATTAAGAACCTCAATGATTGGTTGGTATACTCTAGTCAATGTATATTTATGTATGGAACTGGGAGTAAATTGCAATGGATTTTTTCATAGTCCTAGTGAGAATTATATGAAAGAAGGATTTTATATGGGTAGTAGTGGATCACAATAAAAAGTCAACACACTTTATCCCTATTAGATAATAAAATGTTTTAAAGGACATGGAAAAATTATAAATCTAAGAAGTTTTCATGTTAAATGTAGTTACATTTTCCATTTTATATAATAGATGCCCCTATTTGCATCTCAATTTTAGATATCATTACAACAGACTCTTAGAATTCAATTGACTATGAGAACATCACATCATCTATATAAGGATGGGTAGTTGTAACACAATATTTCGACTTTGGAAGATATGATCTTAGTGTGTTTCATATAATTTTAAGTTTTATGGGAGGATCATATTCCTTTGGATAAATTATATTATAATAATAGTTATCAATAGACAATATAGATGACCCCATTTTAGGATTTGTATATCCATATATGTTATTATCTTTTATTTTCGGTGGAAATAGAAGATGTTTCATTGATTAGATCTACACCCATGAATTATACTATAGAGAAAGTGAAAATTATCCTAAACTAGATGGCTACATCCTGAAGCTGACAAAAATTTAATGATGATAATCATCACGAACCATTATCTTTGGATATCAGTGAAAATGTTTTCTTAAATGTGTTACCAAAATTTGGTCAGTGATTCGTTGGAAAAAAAGAAATTGAAATTGTAGTATGTGTGACTATTTTATGTTATAAAATGAATTGTAAGAGTATTTTTTTTATCAATTTTTATTACCACCATGATTTAGGATTTTTCAAAACCACTTCCATGATTCTCATCTAATGATGTATCATCCTAATTAGTGACACCATATTAGTTGGGATCATATTACTGTTGATCTGAATTTGAAATTTATCCTCATAATAGTATGGTTTTTAGATAGACATGAGAAGACCCTTAAAGGGAGGCCTATTTCCATAGTGTTATTATTATAGAATCATGGTCATGTTAAAATGGAAACATAAAAACAGGAAAATTTATGTAAGAAAAATGGCCTACCATGGTCACGGAAAATTTGGATATCCAACATCTTCATGAAGGAAAAATGAATAGTTGGGATAATGTATCAACCCCATTTTCAGTTACTTTTCATTTTATGATTATTATTTTTGTTTAGAATGGATTTGATAATGTTTTTAAAATATTTTTAGGATTAATTGAATTGAAATTAAAATCTGGCTATGAACTTATTGACATCATGAATGGGGAATTAATTATGTGAACAATGCAGGACAGATGTTGTGAATTTATTTCATCATGTTAATGGTTTTACTAAGCGCATCGAGATTGTAAGTTAAATTCAAGATGTCAAATATGTTTCTCAAGGAAAATAAACTATATTGAAGAAAATTTCCTTGTAAGAGACCTCTTGAGGAATTCATAATGTGAGCTCCTATATCACATCATGTATCTATTATACCCATCAATTTTTACCCATACTACGGTTATATTTTTCTCACAAGGTTCCTCTCTACTCCACCTCAACTTATATGGTTACCCTAGGTTATTTTTTGTGAATATCAATATCCATATTCCATTGGTAACGATTCTTTTATGAGTCATATGTAGAATCAAAGGTTAGTGTTCTGTCCATCCTTCTAGTTTTGTATCTCCTAGTGTTAGATTGATCAAAACAATAGATCATTATGTGATAACCAAAACTATGGGTTTGAATTTTTTTTGATGTGATATACTTCTATTTTGAGAAAGGAATTTAATATAGGTGTTGATCTAGATAATAGTTCCCTTGTGAAACCATAATCGAGTTAAGTTCATTCTCTCTCACTCCACTGTTATAAGTCATGTATGGTTTAATCATGATTTTTTTTCTAAGACATTGATTTAAAATCTCTTTAGAAGTTTATGTGTAAAACAATTTATTTAATATTATTTAAAAATGGTGATATTGAAATATTCACATCATATAATTTAATTAAATGTATTTAAAGTATTTTGTATTCAAATGAAATATTTTTTTCTAAAAACAATATGATATGGATGGTGGTTCTACAATGCATGAATGTATATATTCATATTGAAATTTATGATGCCTTTTTGAAACACACTTGGTGCTCAGTGACAACTAGAAAGGAACAAGTGGATACAACATGGTGATGACATGGTGAAAGAGGGATTTCCCCCCATGAGTGTTGGGGTTTTCATTGGAATGCATGTCTGTGTGACTATGGAACCTGGAAGGGCCAATATAAGGGAAAAGTGGATGAAAATGTAAAAATAATGATTTTGTAAAATTTAATCCATTAACAATTTTATTTTTCTAAAATATTTTTATATTACCACATTATGTGTTATTAAAACATACTAAACTGTTCTTGCCTATGAGACATGTGATGGGAATTCTACAGAGAAATCCTACTGATTTATATTCTCATCCCCTACATGGGTACTATTTAATATTTTTAGATTTCGTCATCCATGATACATGGAAGAGTCATGATTTGTACTTATCTATTTTTTATCCTTGATTGTATGGTTTAGTTGTTAATGTTGGAGTTGGGTAATGTCTATATATTGGTTTAGAATAGTGACACTTCGGTGCTAATATTTTTTTATTTGGAGTCTGAGCCTTTAACTATTATTCCATTTTCAATTACACATAGATATTTTTAATATCAGTATTACATTATGTTATATGATTGATGGTTCAATGATCATTTTGCGGATTGGAGGTTTATTTTTCATTATTATCACGTTTTATGTGTTCTTAGGTAATATAATCCCCCAATTTTTCATTAAACCATTGGAATTTATTTCTACTCTTTGGGGTCTTGGAGATGTCCTCTGAGGTTAGTATCATTTTTCCTATTATCAATGCAATATGGAAGAGATAGGTGTTTCTATTTTTATACATAAATCCCACATCAATTTTTAAGGATGGGAACTCACATTTTATATTCCAATCAAACCAAAAACATTTCTTTAGTGTGATGATAAATATGAAGATATTATGGAAATAAAATCCATTGTATGGGTCTTAATTATAATTAAAAGGGGGTGTTTATCTTATATGGTTGGGAAGAAAATAAACATTGATGATATTCCAATTGTGTGGAGTTTGTTGACGTATTTCCAGAAGAGAATATTATTCTTCTACCAAAACATAATGTTTATTTCTCAATAGATAATCATACCGAATGCTATAACTATTTCAAGGACTCCCTATGGAATACACCAAATTAAGATGTGGGAATTGAAGAAGAAACTCAAGAAGAATATTGAAAGAGATTCATTCAACCAATCGTGTCAATATAGGGTGTAATTATTCATTTTAACAAGAATAATTATATATTGAAGATAAATTTCATTTATTATTTTGAACTGGACAAGATCACAATCAATAAAAAGTGTCCTCTACCTCGAATTGATGACGTGTTTGATAAACCTTCATGGATATCAATTTTTTTTCAAAGATTGAACTTCATTCTAGATATCATCAATTTAGAGTTAAGAATGAGTACATATCCAGGAAAATGATATGTAAAAGTTATAGAAAATATCAATATATATTAATTCGATTTGGTCCTACTAATTACCCTAATATATTCATGGATTTAATGAATATATTCATTACATATTTTCATGATAAATTTTTTATAGTGTTTATAGATGATGCTATTATGTATTAAAAGAGAATGGTAGAGCATGAATATCATTTGAGGAATGTGCTAAAGACCCTATGGATGAAGAATCTATATGAAAAATTTACTTCATGTGAATTTTGGAAACAAAAAGTTTCATTTATGGGTCATATAATCCCAAGAGAGGGTATATCTATGCATCAATAAAAGACTAATGTTATTGAACATTGGACGAAACCAGTCAATGTTACTGATATTTAATGTTTTTTTCATTTTACTATATATTATCGATGGTTTTTGGAAACATTATCACAACTGTGGAATCTAATCACCAAGTTAACTCACAAGGACACCAAGGTCCACAGGATATATGAATATCAATAAAATATGAAGGAACTGAAGAGAATATTAATTAATGAACATGTGATTACATTAGAATATACTGAATAAGGTTTCGAATATATATTTTAATGAACTCACCCAGATACCCACCCATACCATTATCCAACCCAATCCATCACATACCATAAGGGTGTTCTTGATCCCCATGGTCGTATAACTAGCACCTGATATTAAAAACTACCAAATGGAATGATATCAAGCATTCTAAATCATAAAACATGGAATATATATATATGTGTGTGTGTGTGTGCATATAAATATGAAATGGTGTAAGTGAAAAAAATAAAATATATACCAATGAAAAAATGAAACAGCAGAAGTGATACAATCAAAAAGTAAATAATCCAACTCTAACTTATGATTCTAATATCAATGGACAATATCCAAAATGAAAAATATCTACTATGTGTGATTATAAAACAACATATCACTATCTAACTAACAACTAACCAAATATAATTATAGAAACCTCTCTTCCTTACTATGGAGCCTTACCATTCTCTACATCTGTATTAATATCATGGACTACACACCGTCAAAGGGGTGCACATGGTGTGATCTAACTGGCTTTGTAGGATTCCACCATAGAGTTCCATAATAGGTTTCCATTAAAAAATCCAAACATACTCAAATTTTAAGAAAACAAGGCATGATAATTAGTTTAGTATTTTGTATATCAAAACCATGGTGAAAAATACCCTTTTATATAGTTTAAAATAATTCAAGTTAAATAGTTTCAGATAATATTACATAAATAAAATTAGGTAATCAAACACAAGTTGTAAGATTCAAGATTTTAGGTAACATTACACCAATGGTCATTATAGGCATAGATTGTATACTAATCAAGCCACAATAAATGTCTAGCGCAGGCTCGTTTCTATGGAACGCAATGCTTATGATAAGAGGAACTCCCAAACACTATCAATATCATGTCCCATGAATAATGGTCCATGGGGGAAGTGAAAAAAACCATTAGTGAACCCACCCAATAAAACATGGATGTTGTCCCTAAGATACACAGTCCACCTTTATACCCATGGAATTCCATGTGCTACATTTTCCAAACCATTTCTTCAAATCACTACATGAAATCCATATCACAAACCCATTTTACAATGTTTTGAAAGAACCCATTTTCATTTTACCAGAACAATGGGGTAATCACCTTTTCACAAATCTCAATTTTTACATACACACAAAAAAATTAGTCAAATAAACAAACCATTTTTTTTGTAATATAATTTATTAAACCATGGAAATGAAGGCTCATCCAACACAGGATGGAGATGGAACCACCTACCTCAAATATGGGTCGTAGATGACCACAACATGATCCACAACCACTTGAAGGAATGAATAATAATAAAAAGTGGTCCTACCTATGATTCCAAGACTTCATAATCACATTTCATAATAAATAAGTTGGGATGATAGGTTAGGATAAATGTACTTAAATAACTAAAACCCCTAAACCATAATTAAGAAAGGATCGTCCCCTAGACGAAGATCGCACAACAAATCTAGAAAGGATAAGTAGTACATCCCCATAAGATCCACAAATCAAAAAACGCACTTTTATGGAAAATCTATGACCAACATCAATGAATAATTTGAAAGATCACATAACTAGAGAGACATAGTGAATCCATCAAAAAGATCAATTTTCAAACTAAATAAACTGATAATAAATAAATTTGAAAAAATTACAAGGGAGAGATCCTTGGATTCAACAGAGAATACTAAACATTGAAAAAAAGCTAACTAAATCTTCAGCATGACTAAAACTATTGGACCCAAAGCGCTCATTATGTGAAACCCTTTCACAACATCAGAATCACTATTTTCATGATACAATAAAAGGGAATATAGTCATATTAAAAATAACATTGATATACCATTTCATGATGTGAACCAATTTCATCGATAATAAAATTTTCATGATCAAAACCAATACACGTCATCAGCTCGATAATATATTCATCTCATGTCCCCAGTTCATGACAGAAAAGTGTCTAGCCTAATTTTTAAAGTCTATATTTTATAGTTAAAACATAAACCACCTCTTAATATTTCCAATCCCATAGATATCCCTTGAATGAATTAGATAAATTTATACCGGGAATATATTAATTAAAACAAACATGAATCCCCAAACTTTGGGTCACACTCCCCAAAAAATGCTCTTTGTCCTCAAAAGGCCAGAGAGGCAGCCGAAAAAATGAAATGAAGAGACGAATTTTAAAATTCCTAAAGAAAGGTAATGAGATTTTAAAATCTCCCCAACATAATAATGTTCATCCCTGGGATGTCATCTAGAATAATGGGTCTCTAGAAATAGGTGAGGCTTGTGCTCTCCCGCTGACACATTATGGTATTAATTATCATTAGAACCTGATCCACGTCACCATAACACATAGACTAATGAGATAGGAATCCCAGGAATGAATCTGACCTTAGATTAAATTATCTAAATTGGAAAATCCATAATAGAAACTTATTTTTCTAACTAAATTTCATCATGAATTAGAACAGATGAGGGAACACAATAATGTTTCTTGAGATTATATTTATTGGAGCATCATGCATACCCATCAACTGAACATAAAATTCCAACCTATAAGCATCCTTACCAGGATTCTCAATGTACTAAAATGGTCCATCATTTCTTTAATCCAAATTCCCTTGTTTTCCAATATAATTGTGACCCAATAGAGAATAAACTTTCAAAAAAAATTCATCAATGAAAAACTATAAAGGAAAACATCTAAAATCAATATAAAATATCTGTCGAATATGATATTAAACCAGATGTCGATATATTTTCAAATTACTCAATAATATTTCCCAAACCATACTTAGTCCAACCAAATAGCCCTCACCAAATTATTCCCAATAAAGAGGTAACATGCATGGGAAACAAAATAAATCCTCGATGGGTTCCATTCTGATCAAAGAATAATAACTATGGTTATATCCAAAAACAACCATTCCAAGGTATTTATCCCATGATCCACCATAATCCAATATGTAGGCATAGAGAATATCCTAGAGGATCTAAGGAGAAAAATTTGTCTGAGCATATTTATGTGGATGGTAAGTTATACTAATCCTGACTTCAGTCCCCATATCCCCTCTAAGTCACTTCTATAATTGTGTGATAATCATAGGATCCCTATCTAAATAATGGTAGAGGGAACACAATTTATCCTCATAATCTCTAGAATATAATGATTACCTAGTTCTTCAAATTTAGTGTTCTCCATGATTGGAATGAAATGAGATGAAATCATAAACCATTCAATTACAACCCAGATAGAATTCCCCCCTCAAGCTTTCCATGGTAATCCAATAACAAATTCCATGGATACCTAACCCCTTATTAAAAAACACCCAGGAATAGGTTTGAGAAAATTAAAAGGTTTCAGATGCTCTGCCTTTATTTATTTGAAATTGAAATAGAATGACACATATATAATGACTTGGATTTTCCATAATTTATATTTAGAAATTATTTTTGAAAATTCCATGACCAGGTGATGATACGGAATGTGATTCCGAGGCCCGGTGTGCCTAGACCACTTCATTGAAAAAGGTTAATTTTTTAATACCATGCAAGCTTGGATTTCTTGAAAAAGTGGAATTACACATAAAAGGGTGTCCAAATTATAAATGTTAGGTCACCACTGTGTTCACAGTAATATCATTACCTTAGGAATGCAATAAAATCGGTCGGCGTGGGATGACTATGAAATATAGGTTTTGGACGTAACTATTAATAAAATAATTAATTAAAAATTATTTTAGTCTAAAATCCTTTTAACTCGTTAACAAATACTCAATTTGAAATCTAAGACCACAGTTGAGTTTGTAATTTAGTGTTTTCCATAGGAGAAACATGACTTTAGTCAGCATACATCATCTGTTGAAGAAACTAAAAATGATTTAATTACCATTAAATATTTTGAATATAAATTAATTTGTTGATGTGGTAGATATTTACTTTAAAATAATACTTATGTAGAAATACCTTGGTTAGCTACATAACCCTTCAAATGTCAGATAATTTCTAGGGAGTTCTTGGAAGAATTTCCCATGGTGAACAATGACTGGATCTTCAGTCTATGATCGACACACGATGAAATCAAAGGATATTTCCAACGATCACGGAACAACTCCTTTCTTCATTAGAGTTTGACCCCAATGAGGTATGTCATTATGTTTTATGATATTTATTTTCCAAATCTTATAACTAATGTTAAACGTGAAACATCTAATGAATAAGTTGACTCATGGTTCAATCATTATTACAGGATAGGTTTGATTTGAAGGGATTTATTGGGAGGTGAATCTATGTGATTATTCGTTATTTTTTTCTTCCTTATAATAAGAACGAACTGGCGATGACATGAATAAATGAAAAAATTTATTCTTCATGCATTAGTTTTCATTTACTATCTCCCTTCAATCTCTTGTATTACACATATGTTCATTTCATTCTTAGCGTTCTTCATGATTTTAGAAGTGGTTGATTGTTGTGCCATTGATTCATTGTATAACAACCCAAGACTAAAGATCCAATTCCACTACGACAATATAATGGTGATATGGTTAAGGTGTGGAACAACTCATATGAGGGAGGGGAATATGGATATGCAATGAAATGACGCAGGGAGGTGCCTAGAATAGCAGCATCAGTCAGTCTAGGCGGACTGCTGGTGGGGTGGATGGTGCCTATGGACGTATGTGGCTAGGTGGGGCTACTTCCGGATGATCATGTGGCAGAAATCAGGCCACCAGAAGTGCGGCTAGTGGCGAAGCTAGTACATATCCCAGTGGGGGTTGGACCAAGTGGAGCGCGAGGCGAACCGACCACTATTTTGGTGGGTGGGGGAGGATCGTGAAGTAGTTTTCTAGGAGATACCATGAGGGAGATCATAGATAGAGAGGTTCTATGAGGTGTCTAGACTACAAAACAAGAGTCTTCATGGAGCCTATGGTGGTGGATGCTAGAGAACAAAGTGGTCATCTGTGTTACCCGCACTAACGTCGCATTGAATGGAAGCAAGTGGTTCGTTCGGCCATGTAAGCGAGATGGGGTCAAACAGCTACAGCGAGCCAAGCTAGATGAACCATGAAACTTCATTTCGGTTGGTCAATTTGGTTCAGGCATATTTGGTTCGGTGCGGAATAGTACTGGACCTGAGATGTACATTTTCATTGAAGTGAACCTAACATTCAAATAGAACGTCTCTTTGATGAGCCTTCTATGGTGTTGGGACCCTTGTGATAAGGCGGTACTTTCATGATATCTTTTTGGGATTTTTTTCATGGACTATTATATGTGTAGATTTTCCCTTTGGTTCTTTCTTCAAGGGTTCAATACATTATTATGTCAACATCAGTGTATAAGAGTACCCTCTAGAGGTTATGTCCTAAATTATGGTATGGTATAACTCCTTGTGACAAGATCATCCCTCTATCACCCCTAATGGAGTTTTGTGTTAATTAACAGGATCTCAGAGTGTTTAGTGTTATTCCTCCATCTAGTGGGTCGTATCGATATAGTTTTTGTAATATCTGCGAAGGATCCACATTGATACAAGCTGCATCGGTAGGGTTGTTAGTATTCTCTCACATGGAACCCCTACATTGCGGGATAATATAAATTGGCTTTTCTGTATTCTCTAGGAAGGATCCTGTACCCATATGTTATGATCATTGAGTAGTGTATTTCTCTGTAGATGGGGCCCATATCAGGGGGACCGCATTGTGAGAGTCTTTAATGATATCAAGGCTTGGGGATTGAGTTCTCCTAGAAGGATACTTCCATGATAATAATCATTTTGTGATGATTGTTTGTGACTTACTTATTTACATTGTGGATGGTTATGATTCTATATAGATATCCTTGGTATATGTGTTATAGATATATACCTTTATAGAGAGGACTATACTATTCCTCTGTGGAATACTTTGGGTATTTCCTTTTGGTATACTTCTGTATTTTATTGTGGTATTCCTTGTGGATTTGAGGTGTCCTACTGAGTATTGCTTTACTCACCCATGCACGGTCCTTACCGAAATGTGTCCTGTATTTTGTAAATGATCGATGCTTTGACGGTGTCATAGATGGACCAATATGAGGTGGTTCATAGAGATACCTGAACAATGGGGTGTTCACCCATGACTTCACATAGCTGACCAATACCATACCATTCAAGTAGGGTTTTATGCGGAGGAGTTTTAGAAAATTGAGATTTCACTTTTACAGAATCTTTCTTTTGATGAGATTGTATTTTGGCCCTATTTATGTTCCAGTTTCATATTATTGTACTCTATAGTTGGGATCTTAATATATGTACACATTGCTTACATGATGTTTTTATATTTCAGTATTTTGGGCTTGGATATGTGTTATTGTGTACAGTTACATAGGAAAATGGATCCATTTTTGGGATATGCCTACTGGGTGATAGTCGCTAGCCCCTAGCATATCAGAGGTGGGCTTGGGATTGTTACTGCAAGAGCCCCTCTTTTATGTGTTCTGAAAAAGTGGTATCAAAGTGGTTGTTTTTATATAAGGACTATATGTATGTGGGTTCGGTTTGTGGAAATAAGGTTAAGTGTTTAGAGTTTGTCTTTCGGGCCGGGGATACTTTTGTGGGTGCAGTGGCCAACGTATCCATACACTAGGACTGTAGAAACATTATTTTTTACCTGTTATATGAAAACAGTGGTTGCGGGGAAAAAATAGTACATGAATCATATATGATTTGGTTTTGTTCTCATTTCCTTCATGAGTTAGCTCAATAGGTATACTCTATTTACCATGGTACACCTAGGATAATTATAGGATGTATCTGAATTGACAACCATACAACTTTTAATTATGTGATCATGAGGGTGATCTGCTTAGTGACAAGACAATGGTACCATTATTTGTACCAAAGATAGCACCTCTAGGTGCTGCACCAGCCATACCAACACATATAGAGCATCATATTGTAACCACAGTACCTGCAATTGAGGAGTGAAATATAAGTGCAATTTACGAGTTTCATTAGAAGAGAGCACTTAGGTTCTGAGGAAATCCCGAAACACAGTTGGCTGAGGATTGTCTAGAGGCAGTGATCCATGTTTTCTATCTATCCAGGACACCAGCAGATCATATGGTGGTCCTGGCAGTGAACCTTCTTTATGTCTTAGTAGAGTGATGGGGAGTTTTAGTTACCTGATATTATGATGATGTGACTCATACAAGGGGAGAGTTATAGAACCTTTTCACATAGCAGTTCTCGCCCTATGAGCTCTGGGATAGGCGTATGAAAGAGCTTCTACAACCCGTACATGGTGACATGTTGGTATCTGATTATTCATCAAGGCATACCAACCATTCTAGGTTCTTTATGGATATGATACACAATTGGTATTTCTAGGATCAAACCATTGTGCAAGGGCTGCATAGGGGTATCTGAACCAGTATTACCATTTTGTGTGTTCCTACCTATTATATGGTGCTAGAGAAAGAATTTTTGGTTGAGTGTTCCTTGGCTGGATAGATATATCTTCTGGTAGTTAGCAATCGGCAGAAAGGTTCAGAGACCTCAGCAACATGTACAAAACATCAGTCATAAAGATGCAACCCATTCAGGTTCTTAAGGATGTTATCTAAGGGTGGATTGAAATAGTCGGAGAAAAATTATTTTACTCATGTTATGGTCGGGGACATCTAGAACGAGATTTCCCAACCCATCAAACAGTTGATCAACAGATGGTCAAGGGACTGTAAAGGATGTTACAATAACAAGAGTAGATATATTTGTAGGGATACAGACTTGTAATATGATATGGGAGAATAAGAGGAGGTGTTCCACATTTCTATATGTTACCACCACCACGCCTAGGTGATCCACAACAGGATGATGGAGATTATGGATGAGGATGAGGCAAGCTTCAGATGATGTAGGATTATGACCCCATGGCTTGAGTGATGATTCACGGTACGATCTTTGTCTTTTCCACATTATCTGTAGTTTCAATATAAACATTTCCTAGAAATTATGTTCTTACTAGAATACTTTATCGGGACTCTGAGATTATGATGAAACCATTGACGTGACCATTACATTTAGATACTACTATGGGAGGGGATTCGATGATCACACACCAATGCTAAGAGTGTGACCTTACTCTTGTAGGTGAGAGTTTTGTTTGGGATCTCTTGGTAGTGGCCTAGAGGCTTTACAACGTTGTTCTCGGTAAGGAATGGTTATCCATAGTCCATTATCAGATCGAATGGTTTAGGCACAGACTGTGGAATTTCCATATTAGTGGGACCCGATTTTGTTTTATCAAAAAAAATGAAAACCAAAGTAGTGCAGGATGGACTCATTTATATGAATGTGCAGTAGATCACACATCAGTTGGCTAGCCTGACATTTAGTGCAGTGGATGATATGATTACCTAGTTTCTAACTATGTTTGTGGAATATCAAGTCATATTTCTAAGATGTTATAGGATTACCCTCTTGAGGGGAGGTAGACTTCATCATTGATATATACCTCAGGACAGTATCGATATCTACACCTATATATCATATGGCTATGGTAGTGGAATGTGAGATGAGGGTAAAGTCGAAAGACTTGAAAAGTAATGGATTTATGAGACCCAGTGTTTCACCCCATTCAACCCCAGTTTTGTTTCCCATGATGGAATCATCATGTTTGAGGTTATGTGTCTACTTTCGGTGCCTGAACTATGTTAATATGAAGAACAAGTATCCACTACCAAAGATTGAAAACCTCATTCAACATCTAAAATGGGTGTGGTAGTCCTCGAAGATGTACCTTAGATCTGGCTATCACCAGCTTAGAATACATGATCCGAATATTCCAAATATTAATTTTAGATGTCGATAATGCCACTATGAGTACTTGGTGATGTCATTTGGCTTGATAAATGACACAAAAATGTTAATGGGACTCATGAACATGATTTTACCGCCTTACATAGACCAGTTCATGGGGGTCTTCATTTTTGAAAAGCCAGTATACTCGGTGTATAAGGAGGAGCATGAAATACCCTTGGGGATAGTACTGGACACACTCTGAGAGCACCATCGTTATGAGAAGCTCTCAAAGCATCAGTTATAGATACATGAGGTCGTTTTTTAGGACACATCATTTTATATGTTGTGGTTTTATTGTATTCTGTAATGATATAGGGCGTGCTTACTTTGGAACCACCCAAGAGTGTTACTAAGGTGGGGAGTTTCCATGGTTTGGTTGGGTACTGTCAGAGGATTTCAACTAACATTTATATCTTCGAAACAAAAGGTAAAACCCTTCGTGCGGATGGGTAAGTTCCATATTTCTGTCAGGAATTAACGAGTTCCCTTATCTTGATATTTCCATAGGAGGGTGTCGAGTACGTGGTGTTCTATTATGCATCAATAATTGAGATTGGTTATATCTTGATTTAGGGGAAACTGGTGATTCCCTATGGTTCACAACAATTGACACCACATGAAAAAGACTACATAACACATGATCTTGAGTTAGTAATGGTAGTCTTTTTATTGAAGATGTGTTGAAACTACATGATGGGAGAATGGTTTATCATCTACTCTGACCCCAAATGTCTCAAGTATATCATATCACTGATGGATATGAATTTGAGATATAGGAGGTGTATAGAGTTCCTCTTGGACTATGATATTGAGATTTTCTATACATATGGTAAGGGGAACGTGGTAGAAGATGCTCTTAGTATGAGATCCAGTTCAGAGAAACTGAATGAGGCATTAGAGAAAGATGCATTATTTCATATATACTTTGTGGATGAAGATGGAGAATTATAGCTCTATTCGATGGGGGTCACCCCTCCACACTTATACGGGAATAGGGAGGTATATCATAGGGATATTGACTATTAGACTTTATGATCTCAGATGTCCATATGTAATTCCCCTGGTTGATATTCGATAGGTGGTGATCACATCGTTATTTCCAAGGGACACATAACAGTACTAGTGGAATTACAGGAGGAGGTATTGAAGGCGTTCCATACATCCCCTTTAGTGGTAAATCTTTCTCAGATAAAGATGAACTAGGACCTTTGGCATTAGTTCTAGTGTCCCGAAATAAAGAATGGAGTTTCATATTTTTTTTCTCTCAATGCCTCACTTCTCAGTAAGGGGAGGCTGCACACTAGGTTCTAATGGGTTTGACTCAATATCTTGTGGTACCCGAATGGAAGTGGGATGGGATTTTGATGGAATTCATGATGGTTTTACTATATACTTCTAGGGGATATGTTACTATATGAGGGATCATTGACCGACATACCATGTTGGCCCACATTCTAGAATTTCGAGAGCATGGTTTATTATAAATATTGGTTTGCCTCTGCATTCAAGAGATATTTTAACTTCCTGAAGTCCCATTAAATGATAGTTTTTGTTCATGATGGTCACTTTACATCCCGATTCGGTAAGAGATTGTGGTATTCATTTGGAAATCAACTGCATGATAGCACAACATTTCACCCACAGATGGACCACCAGACTGAGTGGACCATTTAGGATCTAGAGGGAATGATAAATGCTTACTTGTTAAATATTTTCTAGAGTTGGGAGGATTCTTCATGGTAATCTATTTCTTGATATTGTATTCAGTGGTGGTATAGGAATCTCCATGAGGTCAAATGAGGGAAGGAGGCTTAGATTCATATTTAATTCCCTAATCTGTTTGGGTGTCCCTTGGTTTGGATTATGTAGATGTAAATCTCTAATGTGGGAGAATATAATGACTCTTATTTTCCTAAATACATTTTTATAAATTATTTGGGAATATTATAAAATCATGTACTAATACGGAGTTTGGTTTTGAGGCCCGGTGTGCTCAGAATAGTTTTCTGAAAAATGATATGTTTTTAATCGCACGTTAAGATGGTTTTCCTAAAAATATTAATAACTCTTAAACAAATGTATAAATATTAAATCTGAAAGAACCATTGTGTTTAGAGTAGAGATTTTAACATAGGAGAGCCCTAATATTATCCAGCATGGGCCGACCGTGAAATATAGTTTTTGAACGTTACAAGAAATAATTTAATTAAATAGAAAATATTTTATTTTCAAGTTATAATAACTCATGAACAAAAACATGTATTTGATATCTGAGACCACCATTGAGTATTTAATGTTTGGGTTTCCCTAGGTACGACTTAATAATCGTTGGCATGGGTCCTCTATGGAAAATCCCAAAAAGGGAATAATTATAATTAAATAATTTGAATATATATTATTTTGTTGACATAGAAAATATTTCATTTAAATGAATCCTTATATAGAAATCCAAGGGTTACATGCATAACCCTGAGAATTCTAGAGAATCTCTAGGACGAGAATTGAGGTTTTTATATTGGAGAATGGTGACCGATACATGGATCGATGATCGATGTATCACAAAATCAAATGATATTTCCAATTATTGTGTTGTAACAATCTTATTAATCATCATTTGAACCCAATGATGTAGGGAATTATGTTTTATGTTATTTCTTTCAATGTTCTTACATCTTATGATGAACGTGGATCAACCAATGAATATGCTGACCTATGATTTTACCATTAATGTAGGATAATGTTTATTTTTGGGGATTTAATTTGAGATGAATCTTTATGATAATTTACTCTTCATTATTCCTTCTAACAAGAATAAATTGAGGCTGACATGAACAAATGAAAAAAATCTATTCTTCGGGTATACATGAGATTTTATTCTCTACCCTAAATCACTCATGTTTATCGTGTGTTCTTCATGTTGTTGGTGTACTTCATGATTTTATTAGCAGGTGATTTATGCGCCTACAATTCAAGGAATATCAACATGAGACTGAAGATCTAATGCCACAATGACATCACAAAAGTGAGACGGAGAAGGTTCGATGCAACTCGACTGAGGCAGCGGCTTACAGCAGCACATGGATGTGGTACATGGCAGTGCCCAGAGCAGTAGCTTCAGTATTTCTGGAAATGCATCTATCAAGGTGGCCAGTGGAAAAGGAAAGAAACGACCATGTGGGGTCAGTTCAGGTGAAGGTGAGGCATACAGTGGTTTGCAGGTAGGGCAACCATCAGTGAAGCTAGCATGAGACCCAACATTGGATAGACAATGTGTAGTGTGTGGTGGACGGGCCTCCAGTTGAGCAGTCAGAGGATGAGTACAAGGAACCATTTAGGATAGACCATGTGGGCACTAGTGGCTAGATCTGTTCCATGTGGGTGCTAGCGTTTGCGGATGGGGTCTTCGTGGAGCCTATAGAGGCCCCATGTCAACTGATTCCATGTGGCTGGGTTGGCCGCATGTAGGAGATGGGGGGTCGACACACATGATAGATGTAGAGTGGACGAATAGGTCCACACCAACATCCCTATAGGCTAGGTTGATTCGGTTCCTCCAATGCTAGTTTGGTTTGAATGTAGACACCACCCGAGATGTACTGTTTCACTAAAATGGTGATAACTTTGTAATGAAAGGTCCCATGGATGACACGTCTGTGGTGTTAGGACCCATCAGCTGATGCCGCCCATTTTAGATGGCTTGGTGGTATTTTTATATGGGACCATTAAAGGTAGATATTTTCACTTTGTTATTTCCTAAAGAGTTTAATACAATATTACATCAACATAATTGGATGTCAGTCCCCTTTAGTGGTAATGTATCAGAAAGAGTTTTTTTATATATATTGGGACTAGAGAGGACCTCTATCACCGATTATGGTGTTTTGTGGGAATTTACATGAACTCCAATAATAGGGTGTTAGTCCTCCCTCAATTGGATCATATTGATATGGTTATGCGTGTTCTCTAACAATGATCCCCTACATTACGAGTCGTATCGGCATGGTTGTTAGTATTTTCTGAGAAGGATCACCTACATTGCCGAAAAATATAGATTGATTTTATTTGTATTATCTAGGAAGGATCCCCTCTTTGTATGTTATGATCTATGACAAGTATATTTCCCTTTGGGTGGGGCCTAAATTAGCGGAACCACATCGTGAGAGTCTCCAATGATATGATGGATCGAGGAGTGTGTTCTCCCAGAATGAGAATGCCTGTAAAAGAATCATGTGGTTATGATTGTTTGCGACTTACCACATTAATTTTTATCCCATTATGATTATACCAAGATATACTTGGTATATCTGTAACAGACATATAATTGTGTAGAGCTGACATTAAAATTCACTTATGGAATAATTTTTGTATTTACTTATGGTATACAACTTGTTTTTCATTGTGGTATTCCTTTTTATTTCAGGGTGTCATACTATGTATAGGTTTACTCACCCCTACACATATCCTATCTTGTGAAAGAAATCAATGCTTTGACGAAGTCATAGGTGGACTAGGACCATGTAGTTATAAGATAGACCAGAATGTAGTGGTGTAATCCTACGAAATCAAACATCTGGCTAGTAACATTCCCTTAAAGTAGGTTTTTTTGAGGATGAGTTCATGGATCTAGTGATTTCACTTTTGACGATGCTTTATTTTGGTGTACATGTATTCTATCCCTTTTTTAATTTCCAGTTTCCTACTATCATACTCTATGGTTGGGATCTTAGTGTATGCATTTAGTTTTTACTTGGTGTCTTTATATTTCATCATTATTGGATTTGAGATGTGTGTGTGTGTGTAGACATGTACATGGAATAATTCCTCCTATTTTTGGTATATTCCAACTCGGTGTAAGTATCTAGCCCCAGGAATATAAGATGTAGGATTGGCGATGTCACAATTGGGACCCTCTAGGATAGGTTGGGACAACATAATCTAACATTTCTTGCATCAAACATGGGAACCAGAATCACTCTCCCATTACATGATACCTATACATAGTGTGTAGATGAACAACCCCTGTGGAACTATGAATTATAAAAAACTAATCTCATTAAAAATTTTGGGATGATAAATTGGTCACCAAAATGCAGAATACCATCTAAAGGGAGATAGAAATCAGAAATTTTCTCCCCATAAATAAGGATTTATCAAATTTCTATGAACTCATCATCAAAATAAGGAGCCTATATAACAGAATCAAGGATAGATGATGAGAACTGATCACTAGTGAATTCCAGTCCTAGAAAATCCTCATGATTGTCAAGATGAAACAGTGTAAAGAGTCTCATAAGATTACAATCCTTCAATTCAAATACAGCCTACAATGGTACATTCCTAATGAGAGCATTGGTGAAGACATTTCCCATCTCTGGGGTGTAGGTGATGTTGAAGGGAAATTATAGAAATTATTTCACCAAACATCTCTCTCTCTCTCCAAATGATTCAATTATTTCTAATAATAAATATATCTCAAACTTTAACGATCAGAAAATACTATGAACCTCAACCCAAATTGATAGTGCCACCAATACATAAACTCAAGCATAAAAATTGAAATATTGAATTCTTTAGTGGGGTAATTACTTTCATGTGTCCATGATGATGTGAGTTATAAGGCACAATATGATCATCCTACAGAATCACAAATCTTAAATGATCTGAAAAAAATTCCCAGAACACCACATACCCCATATCGAGATCAGGTAAGATCAGAATTGGAGCCGATGTCAAAGTCCATATTATCTCATCAAAATAATAATGTCAATTTTCTTCTGATATGAATTTCACCCATTTCCTGGTAATATCAGTCAATGGTGATGCCAACTTTGAGAAATCATTGATTATTAGTAAATTTTATCTTGCAAGGATAAGGAATCAATGCAAATGGTTGTATATTCCAAAACCATTTCATATAATTTTAGAAATAGGATAAGAACATCTATTGGGTCTAAGATTTAAACATTGATAGAAATTCAAAGGAACACTAGTATCTATAATTGATGATGTAGATTATTCACATTAATATGAACTACCTCCACCACCCTTATAATTCTCATGCCACTTCCTCTTCCATCCTTGTGTTCCATTGACTCTACTATTACATGGAATATAAGGATAATATTTTCCAAACATTCCATCCATATCTATCTCTTTTATCATAGATTTATCTACCATTTCCTCATAGGTAGAATGATTCGGAATAAAGAAATGAAATATGGTTTCCGCTTGTAACCATTACAATTACTTCTAATCCTTCATCTGGTGAGTTTTTACAACCTCTAAAAAATGAACCAGCATTATGACCCAATTAGTGTCATCCAATACTAAAAACAATCCATTATATAAAGAGAGGATATCTAGAAAATTTACTAGAATCAAAGACTATGGATGGAAATACTACATTAAGAGAGTCATGAAACTGTTATAATTCATGAAAACATTTCTATCTAAATGTTCCATGGAATCCTACCATTGCATACTGGGACCCTTCTCTTATATGACTTCACACATCACCTTGTTATTGTAATGTGTATTCAATATATCAAAGATCTTATTGATCTTTTCATGGAATTCCTATGAATATTTTTGTTTATTAATACCTCTAATGGATGGTCTCTTATCATTTATGAACCCTCACGATCGATCCTTTTCTCTAGAAGACCCTGTATGTACCCCCAGCAGCAGTGTTCAGGATTCATAGTAAATTTTGTTCCATGACATGATCTTCTCACAATAATGTCTCTGTAATTTTATAATCCACTGGTGGAATCCCGTGAGGATCATCCACATCAAACTCTGATGTAACATGTGGAAGACATCTCAGAGGCGCATCACTGCATGCTGAAAACTGAATAAGCTATTTTATTATTGGAAAATATCAATTTAAACCAGAAATCCATTATTAAAAATTAAAATTATGATCTTAAACTAAAAACAAGAGACACACATCCCAAAATCCCATGGTAACATGAGTCTCATCATGGAAAAAACATGCTAGGCACTCACAACAACCAACCCCTCATGTCCTGGAAATCGTATCTCTGGTCTTCCCAATTCCAAAAACAGAGCACCAAAATTCCCATTAAAACTGATCTTTAATTATATGACCCAAATACCAACCCAAACAAGTAGCTGACCTAACTCATTACATACCCTAAGGGTAATCCCAATCCTCAAGGGCTAGGGACTAGATCCCAGACTTAAATAACAACTAGATGGAAATATCACTCCCAACTATAAGCTGAAAACATGGAATATATATACTCAATAGGAAGACACAATGGAATAGAAAAATATAAAATATACTATACAGAAAAAAGAAAATAGAATAATATATAAAACCTAAATATAGCTAAAAACTATAAGTTTCATGTCTAGAAACAAAAGGAAAATCCCAAGATGAAAAACATATATTCCATGTGATAAGTAGAGAATGTCTAGATATCTCACCACCAACTACCCCACTCAGCTTACATAACCCTCTCCACCTGATTGTGTAAACATGCATTTCCTTTCATCAAAAGAAAAAAATAAGGTCTATGAACTACTGAAGGGGTGTGCAAGGTGTTAGATGACATGCCTAGTGGGATCCGACCCATGTGTTCCATAACATGTCTCTATACAATATCTTGAACATGATAAACATTAAAGGAAAAAAGGAACGATAATCTGTTAATTTGTTTTTGAATAAAAATTATAGTAAATCATGCCACTTTTCAATAGTTTCAAATAATATATATAAAACAATATCAAATCATATCAGATATATCAAATAAGGTAATCATGGAAAAGTAATATAACTAGAAATATTTGGAATTATCATGGAATATATCACTTAAAACAAATATAGTATACTACTCATTCCACAATAAACGACATATGTGAACTCAAGTTCTAAGAACATTGGCCTAAGGTTTATAGGAACCCCCCCCCCTGTGTGAATCACTTAACAATGTCAATATTATTTCCCAATAACAATGGACCAATGGAGAAGAGGAACACCACATGAGTGAACTCCCCAATAATACATGTATGATTTACCTAAGACCAAATTTCCACCTATGTTACCAAGGCTTCCCCTGTACTATGTTTTCTAAATAATTTCCTAAATCCCATAATGAAATAAATTTTGAAAACCCATTTCACAATGATCTAAAGAAACCCATTTTCCTATTACCATAATAAAGTGATAACAAGATTTTCAAAAAAATTGTTTCAAAGCACACAAAAAATCATCATTAAATCATTCTATTTAATTACATTAAAATTTAAAAAATAAGGTTCATCTAACACAGGCATGTGACGGATCCACCTACCTCAAACTCATGTCACACATGACTAAACCAAGATGATAATCCATTCTAAGGAATATACAAAAAAAAGAGGACCAACCTACAATTACTGAGCTTAAAATCATATTCCATGTCAACTAAGGTTGTAAGATAGTTTAGGTCACACAAACCTCAAATAAATCACACCCATCACACTATTACTAACAATTGATTGGCCCTTATAAGATGATTAGATAACAGATCTAGAAATGATCATGAAGTAAATCACAACAATATCAACATATCTGTAAATTTAGTGAAATGGTGAATCTTCTACCAATGTAAATGAAGAATTAGAAATATAACACACTAGAAGAGACATAGTGTATCCACCAAAAATATCAATTAAAAACAAAACAATCTGAAAGGTGAAAATTTCCCAAAATCACATGGGGGTTCTCCTGTTTTTTAATAGATAATCCTTCACATCGAATGAAAATATAATCATACTTTTGACTTGGTAAAACCATGAGACCTAATCCATTCATGATGTGACAACCCTCATGATACATATTTCATGATTTACAATAATCGTTGAAAAAGGAGTAGCAATTGATTTTAAATTACAATGAATGAACTTTTCATGACATGAACCAGTTTCATGAAATATAAAATTTTCACACTTTGAACCAGTTCATAGAATCATCCCAGCAATATATTTAGGTCATTTAACTAGTTCACAATGTGAAAGTGTCCCACATTTAGTTCATAGTATAGATTTAATACGAAAAACCCAATCCACTACTTAATCTTTCCAAACCCATTTAGAACCCTAAAAATAATTTGATACAATTATAACCAAACCCCATTTATTTAAAAAAACATACATCCCCAAATATTTTTCCATTTTCCCAAATAAACATTATTCAAACTAAAAAGGACAAAAACGCACCCATGAAAGGGGAATTAAAAGACGGATGAGAAAATACCTGAAAGATGGAAACAAGATAATACATATAGTGATACATGAAAGACTCTATTGGGATACATCATCATGTGGAATTACATGGTGGTAACATATGACTGACGACAATTAATGGTTAAGGAGGAAAAAAACCCAACTCTTGATTTGGATTTAGCCACATTAATTTTTGTATTAAGATATGGAATCAATATATTTATGAATAATGGTTGTATATATATATATATATTGATCATAAAAGAATAAAGAATGTATTCACATAGATGCGTTGAATATGAATCAGAGAACATGGTTGTTTGTGATTAAATATATGATTACTAAATACAATTTCACCATTGGAAAGTGAAAAATGAGGATTATTATTTGAGTTGAAAGGACTATTCTTGATTATCTATGATACAAATCCAAAAATATTCAACATTTTTGGATATTTATTGGGTATATCTTGAAATATTAAAGGAATGGGAGAAATATTATGTTTCTCAAATATACTTTCAACCACCTATACAAATGAATATTGTAGAGGATGTGAGGGAAGATCTAGATATATAGATGACGATGTGAAATGTTCCTATATTTAACCTTGATTGTGGTGGAATTATATGGTTCTATAATTTTGTTTGTGTTTAATCCATACAAGATTTAAATAATGAACAATTAGATGGGGACCTTAATGAACCATATCCGGAGACCTTCCACTGGTGCCCCATACCCGGTTCACCACATTCCCTCAGGCGCATTTCCCCAAATTCCAGAGGCTACCGACTAGCATGTAGGGCCTTGGTAAGTTATTGGGGAAACTATGCCCTCATTTGGTAAGGTATAAAAGTAAAGAAAACAACAGTCAATAGCGGAAGCAGTAAACAACATAAAAACATTGAAACTAAATAGCGGAAGCAGTGAACATATAATGATAATGATAATGATGCAGTAGGTACAAGTTTATAAGGAAAGCAGCAACATAGCAACGTGCTGAAATACAACTGAAAACAATGTATGAATGTAAACGGCAACTCCAGCAACATCGCATGCCTAATCTCGGTCCTATGCTCTCTAGCTCCAACCAGCAATCATGTACCCGACGTAGAAGGGTCACAATCCCTATCCAAACCGGCAACAATATAACCTATTTGGGCCGAAAATCAGGACCCATACAGGGTGTGAGACTAGTCCCAGAAGGCAATCACCATGAGATCTGTGCCCTACTGTTAGTGATTAATATTGCAAAAGTAACGGAAATAAAAGCAGTAGAGAAGCAGAAGTACACTAAAGCAAACAATCCTTCAAATCTTCATTTGAATTTATTTATTAGTTCAGTACAATCATTTAGATATCATCCGATGAACCTAGAAACAACACTATACTCCCAAGGGAAGAAAATAATCACTACAGGTAACTCAGCAGTCTACCAAAACACCAAGCAGTACAACCCAAGCTTGTTCTTTGTCTTGGTGGACTCATCACAACCAACCAATAAATAAAACACTGACTCTCTAGGTGGATCCTATTAGCAAACCCCTCTAGTCATGTAAACATACAAAGGCAGAGACAATCTGGGATTCTCTCACCGTCAATTCCCTTGTGGTCTTGCAACAAAATATATAGACTCTTCGAGGAAGCACTTACGTCTAATTCACCCTATAGTCACACTACGTAACTAAGGAAACTCTGAGGAAGCACAATGTCCCATTCCCATAGGTCATGTGATCAATAATAATTATAACAGACTCTCTAGGAAATCCCTAACCGTCAATTCCCCCTTTAATCTACCACACCAGGTTCGCTCAGCCCCGAGCAGCTTAGTCATGCGTAATCGACTGTTAGAAGCCTAAGTTAGTTTAGAAACTACCTGGATAATAGCTAGAAATGAATCCAAGAGAATATAAACAGAAGGAAATTCATGCAATCAAGTCAACAAGCATACTAGTAATTCAATAGGGTTTGACTCATAGGCATCCCGTTCCAAACGGCAATAAAAATTAAAATAGGGAATAACACCCCTGGTTTATCCTCAAACATGCAAAAAAGAACATATTATCATGAATTAACCTCATGCTAACTAGAAATCTATGTTAATTAAATGAAGGTACCAAAAAAACCTAACGCGGGATACCCGATACATAGGTATCCGGCACTCCTTCCACAAAAACTCAAGGGCATTCAACGTAGGGAAACATATAACCTACCTCGATCCTTGGTGATCGATATTATTGACGCTCGGCCTGTGAATCGGAATTGAATGAAGAAAATCTGCCAAATTTCTAAAATGATCAACCTTAGAAAACTCTCACAAGAGGAGGAATCATGAAACATGGCCAAAGAAGAGAGGAGAACTCACCGCTACGATTCCATTGCACCCGACGACGTTCGATTCGGACAACCAGTGAAGGATCGGTGTCTTGGAGAAGAATCGTCCCTCTTTGTCGCTCTGGTCGTAATTAGGCAGAGAAGAAGACGAAAATGGGGATTAGGTCTGACCCCGGTCTGATTAATGAAATCAAAAAGAAAAGTACATGGTGTGTTATTCTTGAGTACACTGCTTTCAATCCCCATTTTCGTACGCCGTACTAATCGGACTCCACCTCATCGCTACACCCCGTGTGACTGGCCCGGACATGGCCAGCACACGGCCTCAAGCAGAATAAAATTACACGTCGTGTACTTAAAAAATTACCATATTCTCCTCTTTTTCCCAAAAACGTTCAGAAAGGGAAAACATACCTGAAAAAGAAGGTCCGGGTTCTTACAAACTTCCCTCCTTAAAGAAATTCGTTCCTGAATTTCCTTATAAAGGTGGTGAAGAAGAAACCTCGAAAAAAACTAGCCAATGTGATCGCATATTGGCCTCCCTATCCTAAGTCTCGTCCTGCACACGGTCGTGCTGCCATAGCACCCGTTTTAGAGAAACAGACTGGCCACGAAGTACTTTTACACTACGATCAACAATCTTGATAGGATGATCCTTGAATGATGCATCCTGCTCCAACTCAACTTCCCCGGGTCAAAAAACAGGAGACGGGTCTGAGAAATAGCGTCTAAGCTGAGAAACATGGAAGACGTCGTGCATAGCCTGATATCTCTGAGGTAACTTCATCCTATAAGCAACCAGCCCGACTCTTTCCAGAACCTTGAATGGCATGATGTATCTTGGTGAAAGCTTACCTTGTCTATTGATCCTCTTGTGTCCCAACCTCGTGGTAACACGTAGGAAAACCTGGTCACTGACCTCGAACTGCATAGGTCTCCTCTGCTGATCAGCATAATATTTATGACGAGACTATGCAAAAGCCATCCTATTTTGAATCAACTCTATCTACTCTAAGGTCTCCTAGATGAGACGAGGTCCTAGCTAAGCTGCCTCTCCTGCCTCCAACCTACACAAAGGTGATCGGTATGGCCTACCGTACAGAGCCTCATAAGGTGCCATATGAATAGTTTCCTGGAAACTATTGTTATAGGCAAACTCCACAAGAGGGATATGAATTTCCCAAGAACCATAAAAGTCTAGAATACAAGCTCAGACCATATCCTCAAGAAACTGGATCATGCGCTCTGACTGACCATCTGTCTGAGGATGATAGGGTGTTCTCAAAAGCACCTGTGTACCCAAAGATTTCTATAGCCTCTGCCAGAAATGCGAGGTAAATCAGGAATCCCTATTTGAAACGATAGTACTTGGAACCCCATGCAAGCACACAATCTTATTGACGTACAACCATCCAAGCTCATCAACACTGAAGTTCTCCTTTATCAGCAAGAAGTGAACAACCTTCGTAAGCCTGTCAATGACAACCTACACTACATCGTTTCCTCCTGACGATCTTGGTAACCCTTTCACGAAGTCCATCGTGACATCATTCCACTTCCACTCTGGAACGGGTCGCTGATATAAAAGCCCAACATGCCGCTGGTGCTCCGCCTTTACCTGCTGATTGGTGGAACGTCTCATGACAAAACCAGCCACATCTACCTTTATACCTGGCCACCAGTACTGGCGGTGTAAATCACGGTAAATATTGGTGACGCCCAGATGAACTGCCCAAATGGAGGAATGGACGTCTCACATCCGCTCCTCATGTATATTTGTTGGAACCCATACACATCCCTGGAAACGCAAGATCTCATCCTCACCAACGGTCCACCTAGGAAGAGGGTCCTCTCCGGACACGCATTCATGTAGGACTAGCCCCTCTAAATCTTTCAGATTCCTTATTGGAACTCGGTCCAGAAGTGCAGAGGTAACATCTATAGAAGATAAGAAAGTCGGCCACTTCCTGTCGTGCACCTCCAAATGAATCTCTGAGAATAGATCCATTAGTTTCCACTCACTGTTGTCCTCCTAAACTACCTGTATCTGAGTTATCATGCTCAATGCATCAGCCTCTGTGTTCCCTTTCTCAGGAGTATATGCATTCTTGAAATCGACGAATTGGAGATACTCAACCCACCTCTACTATCTCAGATTCAGGTCACACTTCATGAAGATGTACTTGAGACTCTTGTGGTCAGTGTATACCACAGAATGTTGTCCTAGAAGGTAATGACTCCAATAATGTAAAGAATGAATGACTGCGGCCAACTCCAGGTCATGCGTAGGTTAATTCCTTTAATGGGGCCTCAGCTGTCGAGATCCATACACAACCACTCGATCCTTCTACATATGCACTTCTCCATGACCGATGCTAGATGCATCATAGAAAACTGTATAGCTCTTGAATGGATCTAGAAAAACTAGAATTGGTGCTGATGTCAATCACCCCTTCAGCTCCTGGAAGGATGAGTCACATGCTTATGACCAAAAAAACATCACCCCCTTCTTAGTCAAGCCTATCAGAGGTGCTTCTAGGCATGATAAGTCCTGTATAAACCGCATGTAGTAACCATCTAGCCCCAAGAAGCTCCATAACTCAAAGACGATCTTCAGCTGCTCCTAGGTAACTTCTACTCTTACCTTCTCTAGTTCTACTCATACTCTTGTCTCTGAGATGACATAACCCAGGATGTGAATCTCATCCATCCAAAAGTGGCACTTTGAAATTTTGGCATAAAGTCGATGCTCCCTCAGTGTACTCAAAACAATATCAAGACGGGTTGCATGGACACGTCGAGTGTTAGAGTACACCAAGATATCTTCCATGAAGGCCACGAAGAAGGAATCCAAGTAAGGATGGAACACTCGGTTCATCAGTGCCATGAATACTGCTGACGTGTTTGTAAGACCGAACGGCATAACCGTATACTCATAGAGGCCATACCAACTCTTGATGGCTGTCAGAGGTATATCCGAAGGTCTAACACACAGCTGATGATAATCGGAACTCAAATTGATATTCGAGAACACCCGAGCTCCTCGAAGCTGATCGAAAAGATCATCAATCCTCAGCAAGGAATATTAGTTCTTCACTGTCAACTAGTTCAACATCTGATAATCCATGAAATGCCTAATTGTACCATATTCCATTCTTCGCGAACAGGACAGGCGAACCCCAGGAGAAGTACTGGATTGGATGAAACCCATTTCCTGTAACTCCTCCAACAGCTTCATGAGCTCTTGAAACTCAGGTGTATCCGTCCTATAAGGGGGAATGAACACCGGTGCTGCTCCTGGCACAAGCACAATCATGAAGTCTACCTCACGCTCAAGAGTCAAACCTAAAAATTCTTATGGAAAGTCATATAGGATGTGATCAACCACTGGAGGAAATTCTAAAAGAGATGTGCCCTGGTCATCCAGATAAATTTTATAAATCTGGGTCGTAACTCCTCTTAGCCCATGATACTTGAGTCCGGATCGACACACCTGAACATCCCACTCATCTTTATGAAGGAAAGATTCACCCTCTAGTGATGTGAAACACACCCTGCGGCGTTAGCAATCAACGACTGCCTGAAAGGGAACCAACCAGTCCATACTGAAAATGAAATCATTACCCATCATCTCTAAGACATAGAGGTCCCATAAGAAATGATACCCTACAACCTCGAGGGGTCACCCCTGGCGCTGACGTACTCTAGATGTCCTCGTTCCCAAGGGCATGTCGAGAGTCAACATGTCAGCAAACGAAAAGAAACAGAGCTCAATGATTTCAATGACAACAAAAGAGATAAAGCTATGTAAAGCACTAGTATAAAAAAGGGATAATGATACAACCAAGGCTACTAAGATCGTACCTTGACCTGTAGAGGGTCGGGGATCCTGCTCATGATGAATCTTATCTATAGAAAAAGTCTGGCCTGTACCGCGGCCCAGTGTAGCAGCCTAAAAACCTTGAGCTGCTCCTCCCTAAGCTTAAACACTGTGTCCACGGCCTCTACCCTGACATGAACGTCCTGCTGAACTCTAGCCCCCTGTCTACTGTAGAGCTAGTGATATTGATCCTGTACATGTGGTCGAAATTGATCCTCCTTCACTAGCCGCTGGAAGGGAATCCTTGCAGAAACGCTCCAGGTGACCCATATTGCCGAAGGATCGACACTCCACTAGGTCCCTCAGGCACTGGGGATTCTTTTTCCCGCTCCTCCCACACTAATAACACACCACTTGGGTGCCAGAAAGGGCATCTTTTCTACCATAAGGAATACCTCACTTCCTCTTGTCGCCTTCTGTAGACTATTGGTGGCATTTCCTGATGTCTGTCTGGAGGGAATCATCCTTGGATGCTATACCGCCCTTGTCCACAGCTCCAGTCTCCCTTAGATTCCTCTCTGTGATGAGTGACTGGTTGATTATCAGATTAATAGAAGTCAACTGAAAGACATTCACCTGAGATCTGATCTCCGGTCTGAGGCCTTCCTCAAAATTCCATACTAGAAACAACTCGTCATTCCCCAGGAAGAGAATGAATCACATTAACTCAATGAAGCAGGAGGAATACTCCATAACTGAGAGAGTACCCGACTACAGGCTCATGAACTCACTGGCTCTATCAGCCCTCAACGTCACTGGGTTGATGTAGTCATAAAATGTACGCTGAAACTCATCCCAAGCCATAGCCTGCTGGCGTCCCATCTAAGAGACTACATCCAACCATCTCTTGGTGGAATCTCATAGCAGATACGTCGCGATCATTACCCTCCTCACTGGAGGAGTCTACAGATGCTCGAAGATGGACACCATGGCTTCCATCCATGACTTTTCAGCCTGAGATCCTCCATCCCCTATGATTGTGGGATGGTGCTACTGCTGGAAGACCCATGTCAGCTCTTCCATAGTCGGGGAAGGATGCTAAACTCCCTAGAAGGTCTGCATTAATCTCATGAAACCCTATCTGAACTGAGCGTCGGTACCAGTGTCTGGATTCACTGCAGGTTTCATGTCTGTAACGATGGGAGGAAACAATAATAGTCTGTGTTCGGTCGTATCAGGCGAGCGATCATTGCCTGGTTCCTGGCGTGCAATAGGAGGACGTCTCGGTGCCATAGACCTAAAAAACCAAAACACAACTTCATTAAAGACGAAGACAGTTTCAACATAAGAGAGTACAAACAGAACAGGAGGGAAAAACCATTAAATCTGGGAAAAACATTACTACACGGTGTGTAGTACCAATACATGGCATGTTTCTTAAAATTTTACCCAGGGCGTGTACATTGGCTGTACATGGCTGTGTAAACTACCCGAGTACACGACGTGTTCTTATTCTACACGGCGTCTACTTATCACTTTTTCCCTGCCCAGTTACTCCTACACAACTATGTCACACGGACTGTCCCAGCCGAAGACTACACGACATTCTTTGAGGTAGACACGGCGTGTGCTGGACACGCCTTACCTGGCCCATGTTGTTAGCGACACGGCCTGACACACGGTCGAAACTACACGGCGTGTTCCTAAGAGACACGACTTTTACGTGAAGGGAAACCTCGGCCCGTGTTGTTTGTGGAACGACCAGGTAATCAGCTGATCCTTACACGGTGTGTTCCAAAAAAACACGGTGAGTATAGGAGAAGATAACACTGACCCGTGTTTTTCAAGACACGGCCGGGTAACTAGAAAATGATACACGGCATGTGCATACCAAACACGATGTGTACTAAACATGCATTTACTGGATCGTGTTGTTAGTTACACAGTCAGGCTCCTAGTTAACCTCTATACGGCGTGTACCTACCATACACAATGTGTTCCCGAAAACCATTTATAGCTTCGTGTCCCTGTCCACACGGTCAGTGACACGACCAAAACTACAGGGGGTGTATCTATAAATTACAGGCCATGTATTCCTGGTTTTTTCAGACAGTAGCCTCAGAACTACACCAGAGCCCAGAAAACATAGAAAAACAAGGGTTAAGGTGCCAAAATCTGATTTGTGGGGGCCCATACTCCCCACGAGTCAAAACTCGGCTTCATAACGATGCATAGAATAAGCCACATTATAAGAACTCATGACCCACCAAATTCTGATCCTTGAGGGCCCATAACACCTCTAAGATCAAAGTTTGGCATCCATGATAAGAAAGCTCCAAACAATGATACCCTATCAACATAGCATGTATTCTATCATAGCACCTATCACAACAGAATGCATTGCTTAACAAAAATCCTATCACAATAGCATGAAATATCTAATATATCCTATATGGCATGAAAAAATGCGTAGAATGTGATCTTCTAACTTGTTCCTATATGATGCATGAGATTGAATACCCTCATCTCATCGGTTTGCAACAAAATAGAACTGCAATCATATAAACAATAACAACACAAAACAAGTCCATCACCCAAAGGTGAAATCAATTAAACTCTAACATTCGCAAAACTCAAAATTTGCAATATTCAAGGTAATCTGGCTTTTACCAAATACATGGGTTCTAGAATTCTTGGGCACACCTATTTACCATTTTCCTATTCCGTTCAATCCCTGTCTAATGTCTCTAAACAGTAAGTCAATAGAAAAAGGAATGAACTCCTCTGATACCACTTTGTAACGACTCGAATCTCGAGCCCTTCCACTGGTGCCCCATACCCAGTTTTCCACATGACCTTAGGCGCATTTCCCCAAATGCCAGAGGCTTCCAACTAGCTGTGAGGGCCTTGGTATGTTATTGCTGAAACTATTCCCTCATTTGGTAAGGTATACAAGGCGAGAAAACAACAGTCAATAGCGGAAGTAGTAAATATCATACAAAAATTGAAACTAAACAGTGGAATCAATGAACATATAATGATAATGATAATGATGTAGATGTTACAAGTATCTAAGGAAAGCAGTAATACAACAACGTGCTGAAATACAACTGAAAACAAAGTACAAAAGTAAATAGCAAATCCAGCAGCATCGCAAGCCAAAGCTAGGTCCTATGCTCTCCAGCTCCAACCAGTAATCATGTACCCAAAGTAGAAGGGCCACAATCCCTATCCACACCTGCAACCATATAACTAGTTTGGGCCGAAAAGAAGGACCAAAATAGGGTGTGATATGGATCCTAATAGGCAATCACCACGAGATCTGTGCCCAATTGTCAGTGAGTAATATAGAAAAATTAAAGGAAATAAATGCAGTAGAGAAGCAGAAGTACATTAAAGAAAACAATCCTAAAAATAATCATTCACATTTATTTATTAGTTCAGTACAATCATTTAGCGATCAACCAAGGAACCTTGCAACAGCTCTATACTCCCAAGGCAAGCAAATAATCACATCCGCTAACTTAGTAGTCTGCCTAAACAACATGCAGTACAACCCAAGCTTGTTCTTTGGCTTGGTGGACTCATCACAACCAACCAATAAATAAATCACTAACTCTCTGGGTGGATCCTACTAGCAAGACCCTATAGTCAAGTAAACATAAAAAGGAACAATCACTCTAGGAAGCTCTCACCGTCAATTCCCTTGTGGTCTTAAAATGAATGATATAGACTCTCTGAGGAAGAAATTACATCTAATTCCCTCTATAGTCTCTCTACGTAACGAATGACACTTTGAGGAAGAAAAAAGTCTCATTCCTAGAGGTGCTGCGATTGATACTAATTATAATTGACTCTCTAGGGAAGCCCTAATCGTCAATTCCCCCTTTAGTCTACAACACCAAGTTAACTTAGCCCTGAGTAGCTTAGTCGTGCGTAATAGACTATTAGCTGCCTAAGTAAGTTCAGACAATACTTTGATAATAGCTAAAAATGCATCCACAAGTATATAAACATCATGTAATACATGGAATCATGTCAACACGCATTCTAGCAATTCAATAGGGTTTGCCTTGTAGGCAACTCGTGCCAAACGACAATAAATAGCCAAACAGAGAGGAACACCCCTGGGTGATCCTAAAACAGAAAACAAGCACATATTATAATGAATTTACCTCATGCTAACAAGAAATCTAAGTCAATTTAACCACGGGATAAAAAACATAACACGGGATACCTGATACATGGGCATCTGACACTCTTTGCACAAAAACTCAAAGTCATTCAACATAGGGAAACAAACCACCTACATCGATCCATGGTGATCGATATTCTTGACCCTCGGCTTGTGAATCGGCCTAGAACTGAGTAGATATGAAAAAATGTAAAAAACGTTCAACCTCAGATAACTCTCACAAGAGGAGGAATCAGGAAACATGGACAATGAAGAATGGAGAACCCACCGCTGCAATTCTATTGCACCCAATGACGTTCGATTTGGAAAACCGGTGAAGGATCGGTGGTTCAGAGAAGAATCGGCCCTCAAGGTTGCTATATTCGTAATTAGATGGAGAAGAAGATGAAAAATGGTATTAGGCGCGACCCCGGTCTGATTAATTAAATAAAAATAAAAGTACATGGTGTGTACTTCTTGAGTACACAGCGTGTTGTCCGCTTTTCCGTACGCCGTATTAATCAGACTCCACCTCATCGCTACACCCTGTGTGACTGGCCCAGACACGACCAGCACACGACCTCAAGCGGAAGAAAAGTACACAATGTGTACTTGTAAAGTACATGGAGTGTACATACAAAATTCCCAGATTCTCCTCTTTTTTATATAAAATGGCCAGAAAAGGAAAAAATTCCTAAAAATGAAGGTTCAAGTTCTTACAGGGATCATAGTTCATCATTATCTATTCATCCTGGACGTTAAAAGTTGTAGAGAGATATGAAAAAGTATTTTTGGTGGGAAAACATGATGAGAGATACTGTAGAGTTTATATCATAATGCTTGGTATGTTAGTAATTTTAGACTGATGCATAAAATTCTAATTTAATTTTAAAATCATTACCAATATTAATATGTAAATGGGAAATCATCATAATTTATTTTTAATTCATATTCACCAAAACATCTAAGTGGAATAATAATTTATGTGTTATAGTTGGTTTCTTTATAGATATTGCACAATTTATTTTTATAAAATAAGATTGTAATATATTTCATAATTATAGGATATACATTAAGGATATGGTAAGGTTTAATTGAGTTTAACCTTTTAATGTTTATTATTGATATCTGAGTTTTAACTTGATGTTTTTGTGATGTATTCTATAAGATGTGGATATAAATCTGGCCTTTAAAACTATATATAACCATAATATTGATGGTTAATCTGAGAGAACCTTTCAAAACCTAGAGGAAATATTGAGATGTTTTCTATAGAATTATAAGGTGTTTGGGATAAACGTATTACATTAGTCTAGTTTTTATAAAGAAGTAGCATCCATTCCAGGATTCAGATGGCTCATTATGAATGACTATAAGGAAATAAGTGTTGGACACGAATTTCTTAGGAGGAACTTGGAAAATGGACGAAATTGGGACTTGGGATAGATGAGTAAGTGATAGATTAATTTAGACATATTCAAAAAAACATCAAGTCATCTTATGTTTAAGAAAAGTGTTATTACAAAAATAGTCTGTGTGATCATGAATTTGATGTTTGTTGGAAGGTGTTTTAATGGATTTATTCATGGAATAAGGTTATGATATTCTATGAGAAATGTATGGAGAAACCCTCGGTATATTGGTATTTTTATATTGTTGACTGAGTAGGGATGGTTTCTTAACGCTGGGTGCTTCCATTGAACCTATCTTAAGTCCAGATTGTGTTCCATATCTCTCTCATGTGGAAGTACATAACTGATCCTTCACATGTACTAACATAGAGGTAATCCCAATACATCATGACCCTTCCTATAAATAAAACCCTATCGAGATTTTATATCATATAATGAATGTTAAATAAAACAAGACCAATCATATGTTCATTGTTTTTTGACAAAACAACCAACTTGATGAAGATATGTGGGAACATAAGAATATAAAGAGGCAGAAGTATCTGGAATTATTTTTCTCCAAGTGATAGAATTTTAATTGTGAAATTTATTTTTATGGGTTTTATAATTTTAAAGCATGAGGTTTTTTATATTTTATTTTTCGATTAAGGAGAATTTATTCAATAGATCGTATTACTTGAAACACCATGTTTCAACAAACCATATTATATTAATAATGTTTTTTAAACATGACCATTATAACATAGCCATTTATTTTTTAAATAGGAATAGGAATAAAATAATTCTAAAAATTAATTATAATTTATTTATATTATTAAAACCCAATGATAAATAAGTGCTTATTTTTACGTTAAGTCTCTGTATACATTGAAAATAAATTTATCCCCAGGAAAATGATTTTAATTTTGTAATCTAAAAAAATAAAATTAATTATCCAAATTTTAGAAATATTATATAAAAAGAATAACAAATTTTTTAAATCATAAATTCAAAATTTTCTAATATTTAATTTTTTTAATTTTCTGAAACGATTGATTTTGATATGAATAATGAACAATAATGATTTTAATTGAAAACTACATTTTCATTTAATGAATTTAAAATGATACATTTTATTTTAAAATAGTTTAAAAGTAAATTTAATTCAATTATAGTATTGATAATCCAATGTAGATAATTTTAATAGATTTAAAGCTGAATTTTGACATTAAATATGTTTATACATATTAAACCATTTTCTTTGGAAAATAGTTTTTTCATCATGTATGTGGGTTTAATTTTAAATTAAATTTTACCACTTCATTAAATTGAATTTAAAGGATGGATAATATTTTTGTAATTAGAAAGATAAATATTATATAATATGTCAAAAATTATTTTTTTGTTATAATGAATAGTAGAAACAGTAAAAAATAATTATTGAAATTATATTTTAAACACTTTTAGCAATTATTTATTTAAAAAGATAAGCGTTAAAATGACTTAAAATCATATCCAAATACAATTGTATAGAAATATTTAGAATATATCACATATATTGTTTTATAAAGAACCATTATATATCCCTTTATTAGGTTTAAAACATGTTTAATGAATTTTATTTTTTGATATTCCATGTATGTCCTCTCCCCAACCTTTTCATGACACTCCCAAAGCCTTTTGTTTCTTCCAAGACCTAACAAAATATCTTCATTTCTTCCAAACCCAAGTCCTAGTAGACTATTTTTTGTTATTAAACCCTCCTAATGAGGATTTATTGGGAAACATAAGGATGATTTCTAAATAAGAGTATGATTGAATGTGTTCAAATAAAGTCGATACTTATGGAATGATATTTTTTCTCACTTTTAATTCAATTGTACACATTCCATATTAACCAAATGTCTTTTTTGTGTTATATATACTACCCATTATTTGTTTTTATAATTATTCTCATGAAATTATGGGATATTCATATCTATCTAATTTTCCATCTTTCATGGGGTTTACAATTAAAAACATACCATACTGGTAACAGTTTTATGTTATAATCTCATTATTTATTATGATTGTTTATGATTATGTTTCTAATGATAAAATATTGTAATATCTATATAAATAAAATAAAGAACATTTTTTTTCTCTAGTTATTTCATGAAAACACATTTTTTCTTTTCATTTTTCTCTACTTATGTATTCAGGATTCCAAAAAAATTTTTTTTATTGATAATCGATTTATTTTTCTATTCCATTGCAAATCCTTTTTCTTCCATTTCAATGTTTCCATAAAAATTTTTAAAGAATGTTTTTAATAATTTAATATATTATTTAAACTTATTTTTACAAATTTTAAAATTTGTACTCAATTTTTTTAAATGAATCATCATGACATTTTCCAAACATGGAAATTTTTTTGTTTACAAAAAATTTGAAATGAATATTTGTTTTAATGTGTAAAACATGAATGATATTTTCTATCATCATAACAACTAAGTGCATTAACAATTTATTTAAATGTTTTAAAATTTATTTTCAAATAAAATCATATCAGTAAGTTTTGAGAAATTTTTATATTTTAAATAAGTTATTTCAAAATAGAAAGGATATTTTCCTCAAGAAATGTTGCAAGTGCTATTTTAAAATAATTTTCCATCTAAGATGACATTATTTGATGGTTTATAACATTTACTGGGGATATGATCCATTGATGCCATCATTATTTCATTGGGTGGGTTATATTTAGGGTAAAAATAAGTTTATATAAACTTTATATTTTCCATGTGATACTATATGATGTATTTATGACATTATTATGAAGTTTGTTCATTTTCCCTGGGAAATGTTATAATGAGATGTTTATGAAAATAGTTTCTTTTCATGTGTTATGATATTTTTAATGATACATGATCTTGGGGAAGGAATATATATTATTTTTGTTATGTGAGGAGTGGGACCTATATCTCTCTCAAACGCTTCGGTTAATGATTATTCTACAACGAGCTCCAAGGGTATAGGAGAGGTTATCTTAATCCCAAAAAGGTTACATGAGAGGTAATACCAAACCTAAAAAGTGATACTCGATAGGTTATACCATTGCCAAATGGGGGTACATGTGAGGTTAACCCAAGCCAAAAAGGGGAACATGGGGAGTAATCCCATGCCTGAAGTGGGTACATAGATTTTTAGACCATCTCTACCAAGCTATAATTTTCATGTTGTGTAGGCTTGACATAATATATTATATGTTTATGTGTATGCCAAAAATCTATCTCTCATTCCAATGTAATGATCTCATAGGTTATATTATTTTATTCCCTTATGATTCATGAATTATGAAATACCATGATTTATGTAATGACTCAAGTTAATTTTGTATGATATATAAGGTATGGTTTTTAAATTTATTGCTCATATTAGAATTCCTTTTATTCCCAGGTTATACTTATGTGATCATTAATATCCTTCATGTTTACCCATACTATGAATTTGTGCTCACCCTTTATTATGTTTCATTTCCATAGGTTATCAGGAAATGTTTTCCTATGATGGGTTCTTGTTATGAGTAACGTTGTGGGATATGATTTAGTTCACTTATGAAAATGTTGTTTATTTATAAAAATTTCCAAATTCACTAGACCAATGTAATTCTAAAATGGATCATTGTGTTATTTAATGAATATTCATCTATTAACATTTTAAACCTATATATGAAAATGAGGATCCCTATAGAATGTCATTACACTCATATGAATTATTGGAAATTAAATAAATACAAAAAGAGACCAAGTATTTACTTATTTATACTACTGTGGGCTAGATCTAATGTTCGAGAGAGATAACTGCTCATCTCATGGATCCTATATAATCATATTGATTAAAAATAAAAATAATTTTTAAAGACACCATAATTTATACATTTGAATTACTAAATATGATCACTTCTGTAAAAAACATAGAAAATATAATGACATAAAATTAAATGTATAAGACCTTCATATCATATAAAAATATGTTATTATATGTTCATCAAAAACACTATTCATATTCAATTAGTAGGTTCTATATTGAACTAATATTTTCATCCATGGTCATTACTTCTATTCATTTAACATATAATTTATATTTTTTTGACTATTGTTTACTATTTATAACCTCAAGAATAATAATTATTTCATCCCATGAAAACACTTAATATGTTCTCTTGGATTATCTAATTACATATGGAAACAACACTATACATTTTCAGTCACATTAATAGTTTTTAATGAAACCACTTGATAATTTTTCATCTATATAAAATAAAACTATCCTTAATTTATAAAACGTTAGAACTACACCATAATATCAATAATCTATATTAGTGATTTCTGATAAATACTTCACACAATTATTTACACATATATGAGGAAACATTTTTTAATGATACATTAAATATCACCAGATATTATTGAAATTACATTACACAATGTATCCATTATTGAAATAAAAAAATATACAAAAAAGTATATAATATTGAATTCCATAATTTTTGTGGAGAATTACATAAAAAACAATGTTCTCATCAGGATTAAAGTCAATGAATTAGACCTCATACTATTAACACTACCAATTATTCCTTTTATAGAATTATGTATAAGAAAATAAATATCCTTAAAAAAATTACAAAATATAAACATGAAAAAAACTATTTCATTATCATCCTATATAATTTTTATTATTCCAAATTTTACGTAAATAAAATACACATTATATCAAAAAAATATTCTCTGAAATTTTATTAAGAAATTTCCTACACGAATATATGGGATGTGTTATGACATTAAGATTGTACATAATCCACACGAATAATATACATGAAATCAATTCTCCCATATTTTGGGAAATACTATACCTATATCAAAATCATTAATAGGAATTCTTATTGAATCATTTAGTTTAAATATAAATTATTTGTTTATATTCTTGTCATGATTGATATAAATCCAATATCTCTTATATTTCTTTAATAATTGGAAGATATATTACTTGACTATTATCTTGAATATTAAAGTTATCCTTGATTTTATCCATGTCTTGAAAATAATTTTTCCTATATTTAATATGGATACTATGTTATCCCCATAACAAACATTTCATAATACTCCACACATTATATCCTTCATTTTTAAAAACTATTTTTCTTTTCAAATTGGATTATGAAATATTTAATTTAATAACAACATATATGTTATGATGAAATTAAACCAAAAACATTCCACATACTAGGGGATCCAATATTTTCAGCATTATGTATTTTAATATTAATTTTAAGGATTCATCATCATGCAAGTATTGTAACCATGTCATCAAAAACAATATTATGCTCTCTAACTATGATAATAATCCCAAAATTCCCTAACTAATAATATGAACCAATAAAATATGTTCCAATATAAGATATTATCTATGTAAGAGACAATAAATTTTAATCCAATACATAGTCATGAAATTCATATGATATATGGTTGGAAACTAAATAAATTAGGCATCACATCAGGGTTTCATCACATGATTTGTCATGTGTTTCTAATATAGTTACATAGGAGGAGATTTAGTGAGCACATATGACATGTATTATTTTTTGGTTATGTATTCAATAATTTTTTTGGATTTTATCCACTTTTCACTTAATTAAATTTTTTTTGATATATTTAGTAATATTAGGATATTATTATAAAGGAATCACCATAATTTTACAATGAAATATCCTAAAAATACATGTAATAAATTAAATTTCTAAAATAAATGAATTGAAACACTATAATATCCCAATCAGTCTCGTATATTTTTCGAAATTTACTATGTTTCCATATTTCTCTATTATATGTTTGCTTATAGTAGAGATATATGGCATTACTGGTTTAATTCATTTCCCATGAATTCACATGAGTATCACTATTTCATATTATCATGATGATTTTCCTATAGGATTTTTATAATATATATAAACTAAATATGATTATGTCTCCAATGAATGATATCTCATGATATACCTTCATTGGAACAAAAAACACTTCAAAATTATCTCTTTTTGATCCTATAAATTTTATTCCATCCACCATCAAGAGTACTATATTCTAACTAACATATTTCATCTTATTATATTAGTTGTGATCAACTCATCTCCCAGTGGAATTCAGTTCCTTCATAAAAGAATCAATTCATTACTTCCAATCCCTATTTTCTTATATTCATCTATATAATGATTTAGTTTACATTCACATTTAATTTTCAACATCATCTATTTGGAATTGAATTGGTTGATAAATTCCTACATGCTTATGTAATATTAAGTTTAAAAAGAATACTCAAAATCCACTTGGTATAAATTTAGTGTCTTTTATATACTTATGATATGGAATAATCAAATGTCTCATCAGTTAATAAGTGGATAAAACATATATTTAAAATCAATATGATCAATATATGAATAAAACATGCATACAAGATTTTCAATTTTCCAAAAAAAAATTATCTTCCATTAAATAATTATATTTTATTATTTAAAATGAATCATGTTTTCATAAATAGGCCATCACAAATAATCCTATGTATTTTTCTTCCCCATCTGGTTTAACTCCAAATTAATTTTTATAACATGGTTCTATGAATTAAAAATTTTATTTGTGGATTTGTAGTTTAATAATTCTAAGATTCATAGAGACATTTTTTTCTCATCATTTTAAGAAGATTATAATTATCTCATATAATTTTATCCTTATTGTAAATTTTATAATTGACATTTTTAGACTAATCTTGTATATTGTAGTCGTTATTTTTCACATTCTATATCACTATCCAATGCGGAGTCTTCTCTATATGTGTTAATAAAAATAAACTCATGCACAGACTTGTTGTGATTTTCATAAACCAAGATTTTTTTTAAAATTTCACATTCTACCCTTCACCCACTCTATCTTTTATACTTTTCACTATCATGTTGAGTCTCTCATTAAATCATCTATATTTATTTTTATTAAAAACATGTGCGTGAAATATACCCTTATATCCTCCATTTACATATTTTCCCAGATTACCTTTCTTATTATATAAATATTACTTACTCAAAAAATGATTAAATACTTCAGTATGGGTACTCTCTTATAATAGTTTTCATAAGGATTATCTCAATCACTTGAAAAAAGCAATTCTACATTCTTTATGTGAACAACAATCAAAATAACCTCTTTCCAATTGCATATTTAAAATTCATAATATATAAAAAAAATTATTTATATTGTTTATAGTTTTATTTCAAATTTACACCACCCCATTCTATAAATTATACTTTAAAATAATCACTTAATTCATAATACCATGTTTTAGTATTTATACATATTGATTATGCGATTTATGAACTCAATTCCATTATAAAAAATCATTACATTGATATTTCTTTATGATTTTTTCCCTTTAAATAATTTTGTATCTATTATGAAAGTTAGAGACTCTCATATTGTGAATTATGAGCATAATAGAACACATTATTTTATAAGAATCCATCAAAAGTAGATAATTTATTTCACCTTTATTTCCCTTATATCTTGTAAATTAACAAAATAATAAAATAAATTGTATTAATTACATTTATATCTTTCATATAATTAGGAATTTCAGACTTATTGATCATATTACCTTCCTGTAATTATTTACATATGTTATACTGTTCTCTTCCCAAATATGGTACCTAAAAAAGATAAAATTTCCATGTTTCTTACATTATTCATTATAGAATTAGGTGACACTATATTATATTTAAGAAATTAATCTCGTTATATAGGTATAAAAACATGCTTTATCATCTGAATTTACCTTATATAAAATACTATGAGTCCCTCCACTCATAATCATATTCCATTCAATATTTTATCAACAAACCAACTATGATGATGTTCATGAAATTATTTAATATACATAAATATATAAAACTTACAATATTGTGTTTTAGACCTTCCAATAACATCCTACTAGTGTGACACATCTTATTTCCCCAAATACTCTCTCTCTCTGTCTCTCTCTCTATGTTCCCCTTAATTATGATGCACAATCACTTGACAACATTACTATACTATTTAAATTAGATTTATCATTTCACAAAAATATCATTTTTTAATCATGTGTGATGAACTCAACTTTCATGTATCCATGTAGCATCATTTTGACTTGATTTTAAATTTTCAAAAATAATTGGATATATCTTCTAAATTGATCATTTCCTTAACACCTTCCATTATACAACTAGTTATAAATATTTTTCAATGAGCCTATCCGGCTTAGTATCAAAGGATATGTATTCATGTTCATTTGTCACATACAATTGGTCATACATTTTAATAATTTTTATTGATTCATTTATCAGATGAATTATTGTAGTTGAAGATCCATGTTAAATTATTCCCTATATCCTATTAGAAATGAAATTATTAACCAAAATATGTACATGATTGGAGTGAATGGATTCTAATTTCTAATTTTATTTTTGGTATCTTAATTGAATTCCAAAAAAATATATTTTATCTATACATTCATGTATTATAAAAATAAATATAAAAATAATAAAACCATATTAGTGTATGGTAAGTCTCTAAAATTATTTTTATTATTTTACAACAAAGAACCTCTTATTTCATTCTAACGTTGAAATTTATAGCTATATTAATATTTTTAGAGTTTTATAAATCATATCTTAATCCATATTTAAACGTCAATTAATAAATATAGATATTAATATAATCATAAAACCTCTTAAATCCATCAATTTATTTAAAAATATTTTGTTTATCAATGGAAATTTCCAAAAATAGATATTTTTTTATTAGTGAGGGTTTCTATTTCATAATCCAGCCTTTATTTATTAGTCACTACATTATATTACAACTTTATTAATCAAAGATTTATCCCATATCATTTTCTAGTAATACAGACATTTATCTTATCATGCACCAATATTTCACATTGATATTCAAAATGAATTCGAACCATATGTATACATGGAAATAATCTAATTCATCTTGCAAGGAATTCATCACATCGTACATTTAATGAAATACCTTATTTTACCCCCTAATTCCATCATTTCCCCTATTAAATTATCTATATGGTTATCAATAATCTACAAGGAAAATTTAATCTTTACATATAATTTAACAACAATAATATCTTTCCCTTCAGTATAAATATCTTCATTTTAGATCTGATATTGATCCCAAATTTCTACTAGATAATTCTATTTATTAATTTTAGATCCCATAACTATGTATATATCTAAAATATCCTTATCAAAATCATAATAATTGATTTGAAAATTTTTGGGTCCCCACATCATACACATGAATAGACAGGATCATGTGAAAATCATCCCACATATGATGATCAGTGAGAAATACTCACAATTTAATTACGAAATATTAAGAACTAACTTCCCTTCGTATTGACTAGTAAAATAACCATATTTTATAAGCCCCCAATGGATAGATCTTTTTTATTGATTAATACACCTAAAAATATTTATTACATAGTATTTAGGCTGTAAAGATGTTTAAATCACTTGGTATGAATTAATGGAAGATTATTATAGACTTCCTTGTCATAACCAAGGGAAGATGGGGTGGGAGTAAGATCATTCCCCTAATGTTGAAAAAAGAACATCTCTGTGATATATTTTATAAAATAAAGTATTGATCACCCACTTAGTTGACAGATATAATATATAGCCTAAGAGAGACAACACTCCATTTTTCTTTTTGGGAAGGTGGTGTTCCCACACAAAACTATTATTTCATAAAGAAGGTCTTAAAACATGATAAATAAAATAGGGTATGAATTTGTGAATCATATATAATTTAATGATTATACAAAATCCCATTTATCCTCAAATTATTGGTGAGATAAGTGGAAAATTTATTATATGCATTCGAAATTTATTTTTAAGAAAATATAAAAAACTATGATTTGAATCATTAAAATTTATACCACTAAAAATGGAATTATCCATGGAATTACCTGTAATAATACATTTTCATGTGATTTAGTAGTTTCATATGATTAATATAATATCATTTTTTGTTCATGAACATGTATAAAAATGAAGTATCATCAATATTAATGTTCAATAACATAATTAAAATGATGATATCCACAATAAGAATATTCTCGCATATTTTTTTAACCACCAATACTTATTGAAGAATAATAATATTTTATAATATATTCATCAATCACCATGAATCTGAAATAAAGGAAATTTCTATCATCTAAAAATTCATCATCTTATTCATTCAAAAGCTGAGATATATTAATATATTAACATGTATTTATTATTTAGAAAATTATAGTGACCATAGATCATCACTTCCCTTACAATAATTCTATCTTTTTCCCTCGTTGAAGATGTTCTATCTTCAAATAAAACTGAATAAACATAATTAAATGAACCAATAAATTTCCTAAATAAAAAATCAAGAATTGTTTGGAATATCTCCCTTATATACTCTCTATTACTCATAACATTCACTTGTGTACTCCTTTTAATTCCATTTAAAAATTAAATTATAGATTTAAAATAACTTTTAAGTACATTAACTCACATAAAATTTAGAAGAACCTTGTTTTTAACTCAATCATAGATCCTTTAAAATTTTATTATATTTCATTATTTTTATCCTAATATGGTAAAAGATTTATTTAGAGAAGGTCTCAAGGGTGTTTGGGATTTTTGGAGCATAGAACCCATAATTCTATGGATAATGGACCTATCACACGATTATAGTAAAATGTATGGGTATAGGGAATGGTAAGATCCAACCATGCAGATGGTCTTCATTTCTGGTAGAGCCATCTCACATGGTTGGTAAAATATTTACCAAATCCTGTTGCCTAACCATGAGAGTTCACCTATTCTCTAGCTTCCCAGTCATTGTTTGAGAATTTTAGAAAAACCATACCGTAAAATGGTGTACATGCTAGATTTTTTGTGTACTTTTACTTTTTAACCCTTAATGATCTAAGTAACCCATCCTCCTTACCAATTCCGATTTCTAGTTGTATTATCCATCATTCCACTCATTTTGGATCTTTTTGTAGGCCTATGATAATGATCATGATATCTTCTTCATCTAGTATTTGTTCAAAATTTTGTTCATCTTGTTATATGCGCAATGTTAAGTAATCGAGTCCAGTTGAGCTATTCTTCTTCTCTCTTTCTCTTAACCGAGTTATCTAGGTGTGATTGTTTTCATATTATTCTAAAAGTTACCTCGACGTAAGTAAAATTAGAGGCTAATACATAATGAGTATAATCATACAAGACTAAGGTGGGTGGTCTATAACTCATCCCTCAAGTTCGTTGATTTTGGAATTAGTGTGTGGGCCCCATCAATGTTAGCGGGTGTCATTTATTGAATTTATATGTCATTATTATAATCATTAGAATCATATATTTATTGTCTTTTCAAAAATGTGATTATTTTTTAGTGCATACACCCAAAAAACCATCCATACCATGTATTATGTTTTTCCATAATTTTCTTTTAGTGTTTTGACACGTTTGAGTCGTCGTTCGGGTGTTCCATTCCTTTACCTTCCAAAGGGAATGCTTTTCTATATTAAATGTCCTGATTTAAATTGTGAGTTTTATAATGCAAATTACAATGTCTGCTCACCACATTACCCCTATATTGTTATAGATTCAAATTGACAAATAAATGTTAAATGGAAACCGGAAAGTATACTAGGTATATGGATTTTCCTTCTTAGATGTAAATTAATGTTTGGTTCTATGACTATAGCACCCCTTCCTTGTTTATGGAAGGTATAAGGGCTATCATTAATTATTAAACATGACATAAAGTGATTAAATGAATGGTCTGATGTTGCTCGGCCGTCTCACACTAGTGAAAGGAAAGGCTTGAACCAAATGAAATTATTGATTTATTACGACATGACTAAATTGTTTCATGATCAAATATCATTGTCACACTAATTTAAGTTAATGAAAAGAACCATGTAAAATATTATATGAAATAATTATCAAATATTAGTTCCCTGACTCACATTTTCAATGGATTCCATAGGAAATACCTTGAGCACTCGAGAACTCAATTCTGATTCATGGATATGGCTTGCTTTGGTTGAGAACCACCTAGAACCTGATTCTTGTATATCCATGGATGCCAGGTATGAAGCCACATGATCCTTAATGCATTACTATAGTATTCTTTTTATACACTCCTTGGATCCAAAATTGACAAGTAGGTTTCATGGTTAAATCCTATTGGGCCCAGACATTGCTTAGATCTGTTTTACCTTGGATGAAATCCATGGACTGAGTAAGAATCTCATTGTGGAAATACTTGGAATATGATCCTTAGATTATAATCTTACCAATTATATTTTCTACAGACATTTATAAGTTAGTGACCCTTTTAGGTGTATCCTGCGTTGGTTATTACCATGGAACTTCATTACTAAATGTCATTATAGGATGCTTTGTTACATCAAGTAACCTTCACTATTGTCAACATGTGACATATTTCTAATCTATTAATCATAAATTAATTAACTGGTTACAAATTCAGACACTATCCTGGGGATAATATTGGTACTTTTGTATTTAGATAAACTTCAAATCTTTATTTATATATGAATTCTTCAATACTGTTACATTTCCATTACATAGGCCAGATGATATAGACATTATTGGTGGTTTCCCATTGAGATTTATCTCGCACCCTGTCTGGGCATCATTTGGTACACATGGTAGATTACATCACTGAAGTTATTGATGAAGGGAAGAATACGACTTTGATTGCTTGCTATTTTGGAAGGACCTTAATATTTGATGACCGATCCGGAGCATGGGATAGACTTTTTATTTTGTTTTATACATTTCTGGAACATGTTATGTCTACTGTATTGTATCCATTTTTTTAGTTCTATAGTGACGTGAATTATCATCTTCATTTTTTGTATGCTTATTTGTTATTCTAGTTATTTTAGTTATTGATATTATTGTATCTATTTTCTTTTGTGACTTTAGTTTACTTATATTTCTTCTGCTATTTTCCTCTTATAATTATTATCCACTACCGTAAACTTGGGTAAGTACAGAATAGATTCCTCATGGACACACTCTAGGCTCTTACTACTAGTTGATAGCCTCTTGCTTTTGGGGAGATGTTCTTGATGCCATGTGGCCCACAGGGCTCAAGGAACCTATTAAGTGGAATCCATGTCTGGCACGTCACAAAGTGGAATCATTGGTGGTTTTATTAGTTGATTTAATATTTGGGGAAAATATTCATGATATTAAGATAGTTTGGGATGTCGTCATAAGTGTTTCCTGGGCATCGTGAAATCATATTCGAGGTCAAATCTAATTTACCAAAAATATTATTTTTTATCTACTTTTCAAATTAAAGATTTCTATAATTCACCATTGGGTGAGGTACATGATCTATAGTTTTGTTGATTATTATTATGACTGAGATTCTATTTTATTCTTAACATGATTATATAATGGAAATGATCATTGTTACAAGCATCAATATAGGAACCTAGAATTCACATGTCCTGCATATTTCAATTCCATATAAGGGAATTTCACAAACTACATTGCTTGATATTCCAATGATTGTTGATTGATGTTGTGATAGTTATATTATTCATGTATTATTCTTGGTTTCGATTGAGTGATTACCTATCTCAATTCATGAGGTGTGTGGCCTCTCAAGGGTTGGGATTAGTAATTTATTGGGTTGATCCATTATGCTATAAATAAAGGGGTGTCATTTTCAGTGATAAGGTGTGTTGTAACTAATTTAATGGGATTTTCTATCACTTATAACCTGAAACATGATGTCAAAGGTGAAATGGTTTGATATCATTATACCACCTCTTCATGTTTATGAATGATGAGGCAGTGATACTAGTAATTTAATTTGCAATTAAATAGTACTTTTTCATGAGAACATACTGATACATGACCGTCTAAGAATGTTGGCAGGGTAGTATTCCTTGGGTAGTGAGTTTTAATACATTTAGCATTCTCTAGTGATTCTATCTATCTACTTTTAATACTGTTCTACAGAATGTGATTGAAATTGTAGACAAATTCCACCATGACATCCTCATATAGAATGCTATAAAGGTGGTGACAACCATACTCAAGACGTGGTGATCCCTATACCACCATTATTACCTCCATGAGTTCCAATTGAGGCAATGGCTATTGTACCTGATCTGGGAACTCATTCCCAGGTTTTTGATATTTTCCTACATCCGATGCAGTCCATGAATGGTGCTCCATGGTTTTCACTTACAATGGATGATGTGACTCATGGTTTCCAGAAGCATCATCCTCCAACATTCTAAAGGTATGGTGGTCCACATGGTGTTGAGTATTGTCTAGAGGCCATCCTTTCTTATTTTGAGAATTTATAGATGTATCTAGAGTGGAGGTTCAAGCATGTTACTTACATATTTTAGGATTCGACCAAGTATTGGTGGGATGTGATTACCCAGGATGACCACCATCATGACATGATATGGGATGATTTTGTGACTATATTATATGATTATTATTTTCCTGAAACACTGGGAGCTAATATATCCAATGATTTCATGCATCTCTAGAAGGGCTCTATGTTAGTTATTTAAAATTTAGTGCATTATACTGAGTTGCAACACTTTAAACCACTTCTGGCCAATGATTAGTTTTTGTGTGCTAGACACTTTGAGGATCAGATTGTGTACACCATAAATATGAATGTGAATGTATTTCCCCTACCATTAGTTTGTAAAATAGTCAATCATAATCTTATCACTGAGTGTATCATAAGGGATGAAAACAACACAGAGCATAGAGGATTAGCGTTGCATTCGTCCAGTAGTTCACCCGATGGTAGGAATACTTCCCTTGATGCTTCTCATCGTGGTAGTGGAAGCTAGAGTATCATTATTGATAAATCTATGTTTTTTGTCAGTGTGAAGGATTGGGAAATCTGAAGCCTCAGTGACATAAAGACACATTGGAGTGTCTATCTTGCAGACGTTTGTGACATCTGTTAAATTTCAAGAGGAACCTTCCACCAACTTTAAGTGTAAAAGGATCTATTCTAGATCCACCTTCTGATGTGGGTTCTTTTGCATCCTGTCTGGTGAGGGATTGGAATAGAACTGGTAGGACCTGCTGAGGAGGATTTCCTGGCCATAGTAGTTAAACCCCTAATCACGAGCCAGGCCAACAGAGTAGTTAAGATCATGGTGGTCCATCTATTGAATAGGGTCATCAATCAGGCCATTTACTTGTAATACAACTGATACCTAGTGATCAGGCTCTGGGTACCTCTATAGTATGATTTTCAATTCTAGTTGAATCTAACACAACAATTTTTTCATTTTATATTAGTGTAATGAACTATTATATCTCTGTATCTATCATGGGGTGTCTCAAACTATAGATATAGTATTACTATGTTGTAATGACCCTAGATACACCATTAGTCATATTCTTAGATGACATAAGATGGTGTAAGGATTATCCCTTTGAGGTGGGTAGTTACCCTTTCTTATGGAACCACTTCATTCTCAATATGACAGGCTACATCATCATTCTCAGGATAGATTGCTGGGTTCAGTATCACACTTTTGTAGACTTCTATAACCGTAGGGTATCTTTTGCATCACAAGTGGGTCGAAGTTATCAATATAAGGGTTATTGGGATGTCTAACCTAGTAGAGAAGGACCTGATCATCATGGGAAAGTATGAGTGACCACTTAGACTGGTAAACACTTTGTAGAGGATCAGGGTTTATGTCAAGCTTATTTTTTTCCAGTACTAGATCATTTAAGGGATGTCATTCCCATAAAATTTTCTATCATACCTCCTCAGAGGGTGGTTGAGTTTACAATCAAGCTTGTTCTAGGAGAAAGTATACTATCCATTCCATTGTACATGATATCACCTATAAATATTCATGAGCTGAAGTGTCATTTAAAGGATTTAGAGGCCAAATGATTTATACAACCTTATACATCGAATTGGTGTAATCCCATGATTTTTACAAAAATGGTGGATGGAACATTACATATATGAGTGGATAATAGATGGTTGAACAAGATTATGGGGAAGAAACAGTATCTACTGCTTCAAATAGATGATCCCTCTGACCAGATCCAAGGAGATATTGTCTTCACTAAGATCAAAATATGTCTTGGATATTACCATGTGGGTGTAAGGCCATAAGACATACCTTGTACATCTTTTCATAGTAGGTATGGTCGGTATGAGTTCCTTGTAATGTTGTATAGTCTTATAAATACCCCCACTGTTTTCATGGCTTGAAGGAATAGGGTTTCCAATCCCTATCTTGATTCATTTGTCGTGGTCTTTGTGGTTGAAATCATGGTATATTATCACACTCATAGAGAACATTCCAAAAACCCTGGTATAATACTCTGTACATTGAGAGATAATCATGATTATTCCATGATTGCGTAGTGATGCTACCAGATCGAAAATAGTCACTTCATGGGCCATATTTTCTTAGAATCATGTGTTTCTTTTGACCTGGAAAATGTTATTGTTTTGGTTTCATGGGAGAATCCCATGAATGTGTATGATATTAAATGTTTCTTGGGGATTTATCAATATTACAAACATTTTAGAATGGACTTATCAGGCCTTGATTAACCTCTCACTAGTCTTATATAGAAGGGTGTTAGGTTATTGTGGTCATAAGAATGTTAGAAATCCAGTCAATAGTTGAATGGTAGGCATGTCTCAAAACCTATTATAAATCTATAAGAAGATTTCATAGGTTATACTGTATTCTATGAAGAATCATGCATCATCCTTGGAGAATTTCTGATGCATGAGGATAGAGTCATCGCATATGGATCATGGTAGTTTAGGCCCCATGAGAGATACTATATGATGAACGATCATGATCTAGAAACAATTCTCTATACCTTATGTTGATGGTGACATTATCTTTTGGGTGAGTGCCTTTTGGTGTACACAGACCACAAGAGCATCATTTATATCTTTTCACAGTGTGACTTGAACATTAGACAATAGATATTGGTTGAATATCTATCATCCTTGAATTTAAATTTTACCTATACGCCAAGGATGGAAAATTTGGTTACAAATGTGTTGATTAAGAAATCTCAAACACATGCCATATAGGAAGCTAATTATTAATTAAAATTAATGGCTCTCTTCCCAGAGGTGCATCTATAGTTTCATGATATTCATGTGAATTATTACCTCTCATATTTGATAGTCACCTATTCCCTCCTTGAGAAGGTGAAGGGTTTAAATTTTTTCGATCCTAATGGATTATTTCTCTGTGGGGGAATATCAAGAGATTACCCACTTCCAGAATGGACTATGGACAAAGATGACATCTTGCACACAAATGGATGTATCTAGGTTCCTACCGATTTGAGAGAGGATTTTATTAATGATTCCAACGCTTCATAGTGGTAAATTCATCTAGGTATCTCCAAAATGTATCAATATATGTGATGCCAGTATTGGTGTTCTGGAATGAAGCATCAGATAGAATGCTTTATCACTAGGTGATCCACCTGTCAGTAGGTGAAGGCAGAGATCCAAAGACCTGAATGATTATTACAGCTGCATCCAGACCCAAAATAGAAAAGGAAATATGTTTCCATGGACATTGTTGTCTGGATGAATAGTTCACCGAGGGGTAGGGATGTTTTATAAGTAATTGTTAACTGACTAACGAATGTAGACCACTTCAAAACTATTAAGTATACTTTCTCTGTTGATGAGTTGATAAGGCATTATGTTTTTTAGATCATATGACTACATGTAATTCAACATAATATCGTTTCCGATAGGGGCGCTCATTTCCCATCACCATTATTGTAGGTGTTACAGAATTCTATGGGAATACAAGTTCTTATAATCATAGATTTTCACCCTTAGACCGAAGGGAAATCAGAATAGATAATACAAGGTTTAGAGGATATTCTCTATGAAAATATCCTTTATTTTAACAGTTCTTGAGTGAGGCATATTCCTCCTATTAAGTTAACCTATAATAATATATTCCATGCGATGATTCAGATGGCTCCTTTTGAGGCCTTATATAGTAGGTCATGCCTTTCAACCCTATGTTGGCTAGAGGTATGTGAGGAAGTGCTACTAGGTCCTCATCTCATTCAAGATAATTTGATGTAGGTTCAGCTAATCAGAAAGAATATGAATACTTCTTAGTGTAGATATAAATTTTATGATGACTCTAATCGATGAACTATAGAGTTCATAGTCAGTGATCGAGTTTTCCATTGGGTGTCAACCAACCAAGGGAATAGATTGTTACAGATTCAAGGGAAGTTATGACCTCACTATGTAGGATCATTTCATCTTTTAGAGATTTTCAGACTGGTAGACTATCAGTTTATGCAATCTTGGATGTACTGTGTCATGCATGATTTCTTCCATGTTTTGAATATTTTCAAATATCATGTCATACTATATCATACTTTTTATCCTAATGAAGTTGATTTATATTCTAATGCTACCTTTAAGTAGTAGCCAGTATGCATCATTGACCGGATAATGAAGGCTCTCATAAGCCAAAATGTCCCTCTATTATGGGTGATATGGAAGAATGACCTCATGAAAAACGTGACATGGTAGTGGGAGGCAGACATACATGGTCAGTGGCCAGTGTTATTCTCAAATAGGTTTTCAGCACCCATGGAAGGTGAACTTGGGGACGAGTTATTTTATGGGGGAATGACTATAAGAACCTGGTTATCACTTATGTATTGATCCTTTAAATATTGCTATAATTCATTATTTTGGACCTAATATGGATTCCTTTTGAGTTATTTAAGGTCATAATGGTGTATGGGTCTTGTTTAGAGCCCAAAAAATCATCTTTTGGGTAAGAATAGCCATGTCATGTGGTTAGAGTAAGTTGTGCACGTATGGTGAATGGAAATATCTAACTGTGTGGATTTTCTTCCTTTCAGGAAAAGCCATCTTGCATGGTTGAAGAATAGTTTCCCTAACAATGTGGAATAAAAATGCAAGTTCACATCTTATGCAGGTTCTCATGCATGGTTTGCACATAGTTACAAAAATTGTGTGGACAAACCGTGCATAGGCTCATTGTTTCAGTAATTTTACATTGTTTCCATTAATGATATAATAAAACCAACCTTCTTCTCTAATCATATAATCAATGGGATTAGCCACTATTCCTATCATTTTGGAGTTTTTAAGGCATAATATATGGATCAAGAGTTTTACTTCATCTGAGATTTTTTTTAGATTATGTTCATCACGTTGGATATGCAACTGTATGTACTTGAGACCATTTGAGTCATTCTTCTTGTCTCTTTCACATGACCTAGTTATCAAGGTCTAATGGTTTTCAAATTTTCCTATAATATTATCTGATCCAATCCAAGGCAGATTATAATAATATAGTAGATGAGTTATACAAGCATAATGAATGTGTTCTATATCACATCCATCAAGTTCAATGATTATGGAATTGTCATGTGGGGCATTCCGACTTGATGATGTCTTATTTATTGAATTTACAAGGCATACTTATAATAATTAGAGCTATATAGTAATTCTATTTAAAAATATGTTTTCAGTTGTTAGTGGTTATTCCAAAAAAATCATTTCAATCCCATGTAGGATTTCATCCCTAATTTTTGTTTATTGTTTTGATATGTTTGAGTTGTCGTTCGGGTGTGCCTTGGCTTGACCTTTTTAAGGTTAATATTTTCTAAATTAAATGGCCTTTTTTAAATTGTGAATTGAATATTGGAAATTACCATGTATGCTTACAACATGTGCCACCTATGGTAGTTATTCAATTTGAAAAATAAATGTAAAATGGAAATTGGCATGTATACTATGTATATGGATTTTAGTTATTATATGTAAATGAATTTTTCGTTTCAAAATTGTATCACATACATATTAATGGAAGCTAGTGAAGTGAACCATAATTATTGTATATTCTTGTAATAGATTAAATGAATCGGTGCATGCTACTCATCCTTATCACACTATAGAAAAGAATGTCTTGAACAAAATAGAATTTTTGATTTATCAAGACATGATTAAATTGTTTCATGCTAAATTATCCTTTTCAAACTAATGAATTGTAATGAATTGAACTATGTTAAATATTATATGATTTCATTACAAATAGGACTTTCCTAACTCGATTTCACCTTAGATAGCATAGGGAATTCCTTAATTACTAGGGAAACCTATTCTGACTCAAGGATATGGGTTGTTTAGGTTGAGACCCACCTAGAACCCGATCCTAGTATAACCTTGGATTCCTAGTATGACAACGTAGGATCTGTCATATAATACTATAGGATTCCTTAAATACACTCCTTGGATCCAGCATTAAAATGTTGCTTCTTTGGTTAAATACCATTGTGCTCAGTCATTACGTAGCCCCATTTTACCTTTGGTGAAATCCTTGGACCCTGTTAGAATCTCATTGTAGAATGCCTTCGACTATGATCATTAGATTACACTATTACCCATTAGCAGAGCTAGAATCATTTCTATGTTAATTACCCTTGAGGTATATGCTACATTGGTTATTACTGTGGAACTTAATTACTAAATATCATTACATGTTTCCTTGTTTCATCTTAGAACAATCACTATTGTCAACATGTGACTTACTTATAAACTGGTAATAATCAATTAATGAACTGTTTACCAGTTCAGAAACCAGCCTAGGGATAAAGTTGGTACATTGGTATTTAGTTACACTATACTACTTTAATTTTATACATGCATACATGCACACTGTTACATTTACATTACACATTTAACACCCCAATCTCCCATGGTAAGTTTTGAATTGAATAATACTATAGCTTGTGTAGTACACAACTTCGAGTTCCATCACCCAACAACCAATCAAACTAGCCTTTATGAATCGTAATACCCACTTAGTGAAATTTTATAAATTTTATCATTCAAAATGGAATTCATTTTTGGATTCGGATTATCGAAATTATGTTATGGGGAATTTTTGTATTTTTCTGATATCTTTCCATTTTTGATGACAAGTGCAAAACACTAAGTTATGGTTTAAAACCGACTTTTTATTTAAATAATTATTTATTTAATTTTATATTATTTTAGGTAAAAATAGATAAATAATACCTATAAACGTTCAATGTAATTCATTGGAGTCGGTTTATAATAATTTTAGATATATAAATATATTATTGAACTTTTTACCATCTTTTACAAATTTTATAGCTGCATTTTCAAATTTTCAAAAAGCATAATATTACTGATTTTTTGAATTGAATTTCAAAAATCCAAGAGAAATGGATGATATGAGTAAGTAAAATTTGGTTCATTACGATGGAAATAATTTTTGGTGAATAGTAACTTTTAAGTTTTATTTACCACAGTTAAAAGTAAATAGGGTAATTAAAGGTAAAAATGATATTATTATTACCCTAAAACATGTCCTAATTCTATTGGATAAGTGTTATTCGACCAAAAAAAATTTAGGAATAAAATATGCTCTTTTCGGTCTACTTGGATTAGATTATGACATTTATTATTATTTTATTTAAAGAAGAGTTATGAAAGTAAAATTCACGGTTTAATAATAACACCATTTTTAATATAGTGTTATACATGAGATATATTCGACTATAAATATTCATCATAAAGTTAAGAAGGTTTATTTTATATTTTTATTTTTTTAATAATTTTTAGACATTATATAATTAATTTCATTTGTGACATAATGATGATGCACTAAATAACATATTAATGAATGTTTAAAATAATTAATATTATTAATATCCAAATAAATATAATTTCAGTATTTTGTTGAATTAATAAAATTTTATAGTTTAATATGACATTTTGCGGTTGATTAAATGAATTTTCTTCGAAGTTATCATGCTTTTATTACATTAACAAAAACAAAATACCAAATAGTGTCAAAATTGACAAAAAAGGGTTTTTAGAAAAAAATTATATTATTAATTGATATAATATTCATAAAAATCTAGGGATCATCCAAATGACTTAGATAAGGTTATTTATATTAGTATTGTACCACTTGGGGTTCTCTTGGATTGTTATAGTATGTTTATTAACCATAAAATAATAAATATATAAATAGTTATGGTAAATGGCAAACTTTTTAACTAAGAGTTAAATCTAAAAGATAAGGTTAATATGGTGACCCAAGTTTCTATAAAAACTATTGGTTGAAAGGTTTGAAACCCATACACACCATATGTGTAAAATTATTCAATTTGGAGCTATTAGAAACTGAAAATGATTTTATTATAAAATAATATTTCAAACATTCTCTAAAGTAACCATCTCCTATCTTATAAAAGGGAACATCTTCTTCTCTAAAATTCACACCTCCAATGCATTTTTTCTCGGCCTACCGCTACCCATATATCCTTTAATCTATCCTCCATTACACATAGAATTCTTAAATTTTTCATAAAGACATCTTATAGATCCTTTTTGATCAAATTAAATGGAATAACCTGAAGAAGAGGTAAATATTTCATCACCTCTTTCAAGTTCATTTATTCTCCCACTTACTATTTCACTGGTGTTTCCATTCTAAAATAATATCTCTTCTATATTTAATATAATATGATGTCATTATAAAAATTTTACAACTATATTCATTATTCTCTCAATCATATCAATGTCAATGTCACCATACGTGCCTATATACGTTCTACCGCCTCCACGTCGTGGTGTAGTTATTATTCAAAACATTATTATTTGGATGGGTATAATAATTAGTATAATTTATTTAAATAATAAATATAGCATGTTAATTATTCTTTAAATATGATATAAAATACAATTACATATAATCTCACCATCAATATAATGATATTGTCACTCGTGCGTACGTACAAATTACTATCTCCACGAACGCGATGAGATTCATTTCCCATTGTAGCCATTCAAGAAAAATTTTCATTTTATGAATAAAAAAAATTATCAACATAATATTATTCTATATATGAATCAAATACAACTTATGCATAACAAACATGTCTTACATAACCAACCATATAATGTAAAATAAATCAGTTAACACCCGAAACGACAATAATACAAAAATATTATTTAAAATAAAATATTATAAGATCATATATTATATGATATTTATGTATATGGTTCATGAATAATTTAATAACAGTTTTTTATCTATTATACAAGAGGATAACATACCATCGACTAAGGAAAAGTACAAGTTAACTGTTAATTTCACAATCCCTTTATTATCCAAGGTTTTTATTAGGTTTGTATCTATTGAGATCACTTTATCACGCACAACCATGTTTTCTAAAAAATGTAATTCAAAACATTTTTAGTATTTACTATAGCATAGTTTTAAGTCATTCATACCCTTATTTGACCAAATATGTTTTAAAAATAATGTTTCTGTTGTTTTCTAAAGAAGGTATTTTAGGTCCTTTTTGACAAAATTAAGGTAAGAATGAATATTTTTAACTTATACAGTGGGTGTGGCTATTCTCTGCCGTTATAACATCGTCGAAGCTTCACATACATGATTATAAGAATATTACCAAAATAAATGATTTCTTTTAAATTGATCCAAAATAGAAAGAGGTATTTCTTTCGAATAGTTATCATTCCATATATGTCGACATCCTTTGATGGATTTTAAACATGTTTGAAGTTGATTTATTATGTTACAAATCTTCTATTTTGTAATAAAGTTTTCATGATATGTTTTTTGGTGGATGTGTTATTTTTATACCATTCATGGTTTATGGATAAATTATTCACATTTCATATGCTAGTATTAATATGTATGGTTGTATTATGTTTAAATATTTTCATATGAGAAATGTATTGGACTTAGTAAGTGACAGGTGGAGCCCGCTATAGCTCCACGATGCATTAGTAGGTCCCATGAGACAATCTAGTGTCTTGGAACAAGGATTTCAAAAAACTTATTTTTAGTCTTGGAAAAAGTCCATAACTATGTTGTTATGATTTCTAGAACTATGAATTCTATCATTATGAATGTTTCTATTAATATTGAACATAATTATTCGACAAGTAGAATACCAATGTGAATAAGTAAATTGAATTTTTTGATTTTATCTATGCCATATTATGGTGATGATTAAGTTTAAAATAATTTTTTTGTCTTATTAATTACCTTAAATATTTATGCATATTTATGAATGTTGTCACTATATTGTTATCCTTAGTGAGTATCTATGATCACCCCTTTCTATGTTTTATTTTTCCCAGGATGGGAATAGGTATTTTATAGTTGGCCTGCAGGGATAGGCTAAGGATATAAGTGTGTTCACAAAGGGGACAAAATATTTTTGATGTTTTTATTTCATGTTGAAATGTGAAACTTATGATTGTATCAATTACATAAAAGGCTACTAAACTGATCGGTATTTCAGGACATGATTCCTTGTATCATGCCAATTTTATGTTATAATGCACTGACTCTGAGTAACTAGGGTCAGGGTGTTATAGTTGTTATTAGAGGATGTTTAATACAAACCTTGGAATATAGATTTAGATAAACAATAATTAGAGTATGTTACCCTAAGATATACATTGAGGATTAGTATAAAAAAACATCATAGAATTTTGGTAATGTAGTAATTTTGTGAGTATTCCAAGAAATACATAAATTTCAGGATGCGAGCAGGTAGAGATAGCTTTGGCACATATTTATCTTGGGGTAAAACCAGAAAACACCTCTTTGATCAGATTCGAATGGGAACTGGTGCATGACAACAGGCCTTGTTGCGCACTAGGTTGCCACACACCTAGGGGATATTTTTGAGATAATTCTCATTTTCATTAAAAACCATTATGATGGGTTTATGAGTTTATATTTTCTAAAAGAAAACTTTTTTATGATTATGGATTAAAACCATAAACTATTCTATTTATGTAAAGTGTTTTACATATTTGGAATTATATATTGAGATTCAAATACTATTATAGTGTATTCCATTTTTTAGAAACGACGCCTAGTGGAAAGAATTAATACCATATCAACACACGTAATCCTTGTAGGGATTTATCTCCTACTCATTATTATTATAGTGGAGCTGGTGATACAACTAGTGTTGATCATATTATCACCATACCGGGACAACTCACTTAGGGTGTGAATAGAAATCTTACCCATATAGAGCATCCTGATCCACAACGTGTAGGATCAATGTTATACTAATTCATGAAGAAACAACCACCAGTATTAAATGGGAGTAAAAATCCATTTGTAGCTAGGAAATGTATAAGTTTTTTAGAGAAAATATTTCATTCATTTGTGAGTAGAGAAAGAGAAAAAATTTTCATGGTAGTTTATCGCATCTTGGGAGATGCATACTAGTGGTGGTCATTGATCCAAAACACAAATGAAGAAGAAGATGTATCAAATATGGAATGGAGGGAGTTTAAAGAGATTTTATTTGAAAAATAATTCCTTGTGACCATTGAGCGGATTTGAAAAGAAAATTTCTGAGTTTGAGGGAAAAATAGGATGAGAATGTCACAATCTATGAGGCTAACTTTACAATGTTATCTAGGCATGCAACAGATTATATATGTATCCCTAGGAGTAAGAGTGATTGATTCATTGATGGGCTAAAACCATTTCCCTAATGAGAATTAGTCTATCAATCCTTCTAATCATACAAATATATAATCTCATGTGCTATAAAGGCAGAAAATGAATTCTCTATGTCTTAAAACATAATAGAAAAAGAGATGAAGATAACTGTCTAATATAGTAGAAATGGAAATAAGGGGATGAAGTTAAATGTTTAATATCTATCCTATGAAAAATATGGGATGAAAGACCCTAGTACATTCTTGAAGGGAATTGGAGTTTGTATAAGTTTGGTAAAAAAGACCACCAAGATCATGATTTCTAGGGGAAAAAGAGGCCATCAATGTTGAATGATACAATTGTAAATAAAGAGGTAATTATGTTAATGAATTTCCTAAGCGTCAGAGAATGTTACCTCATAAAAGGCCAAGGGATCAAGGCCAAGCATATGAGATCACAACTGCTGAGGTTGGAACACTAAAAGATGTGGTTTTAGGTAATTTAATGGTTTTCTCAAGTTTATCCATTGCGTTATTTGACTCTGGATCATCGTATTGTTTCATATCTTCCGAATTTTCTATGAAAATTATTTATTTTCAATTTGACTTGATAAGGGTGTTGTTAGTCAAAACACCTAAGGGAAGTATCATCGCAACAATTTTTTGTGAATCAGTTCTCATTAGGGAATATAAATGATCTTTATCTACTGATCTCATCGTCATACACATGATTAAATTTGATATAATTCCTATAATGGATTTTATTTTGGACCATGATTCAAAAAATTATTGTAAGAAGTCGGAGATACAATTCTCAATGATGATAAGGATTACCAGACTTGATAAGGGTGTTTTTAGTCAAAACACCTAAGGGAAGTATCATCACAACAATGTTTTGTGAATCAGTTCTCATTAGGGAATATAAATGATCTTTATCTACTGATCTCATCGTCATACACATGATTAAATTTTATATAATTCCTAGAATGGATTGTATTTTGGACCATGATGCAAAAAATTATTGTATGAAGTCAGAGATACAGTTCTCGATGATGATAAGGATTACCATATCTTTAGTGGAGAAACATCACCACCTGATTTTTATCTAGATCCACCCCCAGTAGCTCAACTAAATTAAATTATCGGGGAGGAAGAGAATTAAATAACTATGGTTGTGGAAAGAATTTTTAATATAAGGGATGTACCTATTGTGAAAGAGTATGTTGATGTGCTTCCAGAGGATTTACCTAGACATCCTAGAGAATGAGAAATTTAGTTTTCCATTGCTTTCATTCCTAGTTCAAGGCCCATATCGAGAACCCTTAATGAATGGCCTCTTTGGAATTAGTGGAACTAAAGAAACAACTAGAAGAATTGAGTAGCAGTGATTTTTTCAACCTATTTTTTCTCCATGGGGATCCCCTTTCCTTTTTGTTAAGATGAAGTATTGATCTATGAGGTTGTGCATTGATAATAGGGATATTAATGCTATAACAAAAAAGATCAAGTATCCCCTAACTTTCATTGATGATTTATTTGTCCAAATTCATGGAGCATGGTATTTTTCAAAGATTGACCGTCGATCTAGATACCATCAGTTGTGCATGAAGAAGGAAGAAATTCTAAAGACATCATTTTGAACCAGGTACGGGCATTACGAGTTTACAGTAATGCCTTTTGGATTGACTAATGCACCCTCTGTCTTCATGGATCTAATGAATATTGTTTTCATGGAATATCATGATGACTTTTTAATGATATTTTTTGATGATATCTTTATATACTACAAAATCTATGATGATCATGAAAATCACTTTTGTTTTATCCTAAAGACACTTAGAAGAAATGAATTATATGAGAATTTTAGAAACTGTGAATTCTAGCTTCAGAAGATTTCTTTTCTTGTCCATATTATCGCTATGGGTGGAATCTCTGTTAATCCTTCAAATAACAATGAAATCCAAGAATGGATAGCTCCGACAAGTATAACCAAGATATGTATTTTTATTGGTTTTTTAGGTTATTATCGACGTTTCGTCCCAAATTTTGCTCGATTGGAAAACCCATTGACCATGCTAACACATAATAGAGATAAATTTGTTTTGACAAGAGTGTGAAGAATTTTTTTAAGAACTAAAAAGAAGATTAGTCAATGCTCATATATTGACTCTACCATCAGGAAATGATGGGTTTGTTTTTTATAGATTTTCTTCAGAGAAAGGACATGGTTGTGTCCATATGCAGAATCATAGAGTTATTGCATATGCATTATGACAACTAAAAATAGATGAATAAACTATCCTACTCATGATCTTGAGTTAACATCTATAATATTTTCTCTGATGATCTGGAGACATTATCGTTATGGTGAATAATTTGAGATACATACCGATCACAAGATCTTGAATTATATTTTCTCCCCAAAACGACTCAACATGAGGGTTAGGCGATGGCTTGAACTACTCAAGGATAATTATTTCACTATACCCAACCACCTGGGGAAGGAAAATAAGGTGGAATATGCATTGAGTAGAGAGGATCATGGAGTTTTTAACAAGAAGAGAATTGAATGGGATGCAATTTTAATAGATCTAATAAAGATGGATATGGGAATAACCATGGAAGGTGAAACGTCAATACATTTAAAAATGGATTCCAAACCATATTTACTAGAAAATAGAAAGACATCTCAGACCGATAATGAGGAGTTTCAAAATAATATAAAATATTTGATTTATGGGTGATTGAGAGGCTTCGTATATGAAGATGGAAATTTGGAATTTGGGAAGAGACTTTGTGTTCCCATTATACCTGATCTGAAAAGGGGATTTTGGGATGATACCCATAGCTCTAATTTTTCTATTCACCCAGTTAACACTAAGATGTATAATGATTTGAGGAAAATTTTTGGTGGTACAACATGAAGGGGGAGATTTCTAAATTTTTGTTGAGATGCATGGTTTATAAACAAGTGAAAGTTGGAAGACAACATACAAGAGGAGTCATGAGACCACTTCCCAAACCCTAGTGGAAATTGGGTGATATTTCAATGGACATTTTCATGGGGCTACCAAAGACTCCTATATGGAATGATGTAATCTGGGTCATTGTTGATGGTATTAAAAAGTGATCACATTATATTTCTATAAAAGATGATTTACCACTTTAACTTAAAGCAAGACATTCTATTAATGAAGTTTTTAGACTTCATGGAGTATCCCTATCGATTGTTTCTGATCGTGATCCCCGTTTTACATTATGATTCAGGAAAAGTCATCATATGGCCTAGGACACTGAACTTTTTTTGAGAACATCCAACCACCTTCAAACTAAGGGACAATCAGAATAGACTATTCAATCCTTTGAGACAAGTTGATATTTTTCTCACATGACATTCAAGGTATGTGGGATCAATATTTACCTCCGGTAGAATTTTCCAATAATAATAGCTTCCATTCAAGTATTTAGATGGCATAATATGAAGTTTTATATGGAAAGAGATGTCGCACATCATATTTTTTGGATGATATTTGTGAATTAATACTCATAGGCCCATAAAAGTTTAAGGAAACAATAGAAAATGAGCGGTTAATCCAAACACACAACAATTAAGATTAAAGTAGGAAGAAGAGATATGTTGATAACTGAAGAAAGGATTTGGAATTTCAGGTAGGAGATCATGTTTTCATGAAGGTATCTCCATGGTAGGGTGTTATAAAATTTGGTAAGAAGTGTAAATTAAGTCCCAAGCACATTGGACCTTTCGAAATTCTAGAATTAATTGGGTTTGTAGATTAACGTTTGTCAGTGCCTCCATGTCTCTCCAATGTTCACAATGTGTTCCATGTTTCACTATTGAGAAAATACATGCCTGACCCAACGCAAGTACTCACCTATGATAAAATTGAATTGGAACATGATTTGTCTTATTGTGAAGACCCTATCCAGATTTTTGATACAAGAGAACAAGTGCAGAGAAACCGGACGACTTGTCTAGTAAAAGTTCTATGGAGAAACCATATGATGGAAGAGGAAATGTGGGAACCCAAGGAACATATGACGAAGAACCACCTGAATCATTTTATGCAGTAATTTTCTAGAATATTTTTGCAATAAAGTATTTTATGTAGGGGATATTGTAACACCCCATGCTCCCACAGTTGGTTTCCTGATGAATAATAAAATAGCTTGTGTGGTACGCTACTTCGAGTTCAAACAAATCACAACCAATCAAACTAGTCGTTATGAATAGAAATAAAACGTATTGAATTTTAAAAGTTTTATCTTTAAAAATGGTCTTCATTTTTGTATTTTTAATATCAAAATAAGCTTAGGGTGATTTTTGGTATTTTTCTGAAAACTTTCTTTTTTTTGATGAATAGTGAAAAACACTGAGTTATTTTTTAAAACCGACATTTTATTTAAATAATAATTTATTTTAATAAAATTTATTTTAGGTCAAAATTGACAAATAATACTTATATAAGTCCAATGTAATTCATTTGAGTCGGTTTATAATAATTTTTGATATATAAAAATTTTATTTAACTTTTTACAGTCTTTTACCCATCTCCTAAGAAAATTTGCAAATATTTATAAAACATAATTTTACTGCTTCTGTGAATTTAATTTCAAAAATTTGAGAGACAGGGTTGATATTAGTAAGTAAAATGTGGCTCAATAAGATTAACATTTTTTTTCGTTATTAGTATTCATTAACTTTTATTTACCACAATTAAAATTAAATATGGTAATCAAAGGTAAAAATTGATAATATTACTACCCTAACACATGATATAATTATATTGGATAAGTTTTACCCAACCAAAATAACCACTGGAATAAAATATGATCCGTTAGTTCCACTTGGATTATATTAGGAAATTTATTATTATCTTATATAAAGAAGAGTTAAGAGAGTTTAATTCAATATTTTATAAATAAAATATTTTTAATATATGGTTATACATAAGATAAATTCAACTATAAATATTAATTAGAAAGATAGAAACTATTTCCTACATAATGGTATTTTATTTTTAATTTTTATATACTAAATAATTAAATTCAATTATGTCTCAATGATGCTGTAGTAATTACCTTATTAATGAATGAATAAAAAATTAATATTATAAATATACAAATAACCCCAATTTGAGAATTTTGATGAATTAAACTTATTTTATATTTTAATATGACATTTTAGGGTTTATTTAATATATTTTTTTCGATTTAATAATTCTGTTAGGTTTTTAAAAAAACAAAATACCAAATAGTGTCAAAATTGGCATTAACGAGTTTTTGAAACAAATATTATGTTATTAATTGACATAATATTCCTAAAAATAAAGTGTTCGACCAAATGACATAGATAAGGTTATATATATTAATAATGAACAACTTGGTGTTCTCTTGACTGGTTATAGTATGTTTATTAACCATATAATATAATCATACAAAGAGACATGGTAAATGTCATACTTTTTAACCAAGAGTTAAATCTAAAAGATATGGTTAATATGGTGACCCAAACCTATCAAAAAAATATTGGATTAGGCTTGTTTTATCCATACTCACCTTAGGCTCGAAATGAATAATTTTGGAGCCATTATAAAATTAAAATGATTTTATTATAAGAAAACATTTCAAGTGTTCTCTAATTTGACAATCACCTCTCATATAAAAGGGAACTTCCCCTTCTCTAAAATTTACACTTCCATATCCTTTGTATTGACCAAAACCTTCCCAAATATTATCTAAATTATCCTCCCTTCATCGTATAGTTCTTCCTTTATTCATAAATCCATCATATTTTCCCCTTTTGATCAAATCATAAGGAAAAACCTGAAGAAGAGTTAAATATTTAATCACCCCTTTCAAGTTTGTTTCTTCTTCCACATCCTATTTCTTTGTCGTTTCCATTTTAAAAAAATAACACCAGTACCTTCTATATAATGAGATGTTATTATAAAATTTTTACTTCTATATTCATTATTCTATCAGTCATATGAATGAAGAAGTCACCATACGTGCGTACGTACGGCTTAACGTATCCACATCGTGGTGTAGTTATTATTTAATACATTATTATTTGGAAGGGTATAATAATAAGTATAATTGATGTAAATAATAAATATAACATGTTATTGATTCTGTATATATGATATAATATCCAATTATATACAATTTCACCATCAATTTAATTATATTGTCGCTCGTGTGTATGTACGGATTACCGTCTCCATGAATACGATTAGATTCATTTCCCCATCGTAACCATTAAAGAATAAATTTCATTTTATGATTCAAAATAATGTTTACGAACATAATATAATAAGGTATAATAATCATATACATCCTATTCATAACAAAAATGGATTACCTAACAAATCATATATTGGAAAACGAATCATTTTACACCCGAAAAGACGATAATACAAAAATATTATTTACAATGCAATATTATAAGATCATATATGATATCATATTTATGTATATAGTTATTTCATATTTTAATACCAATGTTTTAAATATTATATAGTAGGTTAACATACCATAGAATAAGGAAAAGTACAAGGTTGGGGTTAATTTCAAACTCCCTTTATTATCTGAGGTTGTTTTTAAGTAAGTATCTATATGTACCTCCTTATCATCCACATCCGTGTTTTCTAAAAAATGTAATTCAAAACATTTTCACTATTTACTATACCATGGGTTAAGTTCATTAATACCATAATTTGACCATATATGTTTTTAATTAAATCATTATGTCATTTTCCCAAAATATTACTTTACAACCTTTTCGACAAAATTAAGGTAAGAATGTCTTTTATAAACTTATACGGTGGGTGTGATTATTTTCCGCCATTATAATATCGTCAAAGCTTCCCATTCAAGATTATAATAATATTTCCAAAATAAATCTTTTCTTTTAAATGGATTCAAAATAGAAAGTGGTATTTATTTTAAATTGTCTTCATTTCAAATATATCAACATCCTTTGATGGATTTCAAACTGTTTGAAGTTGATTTATTATGATCGAAATTATCGATATTTTATTGACAGTTTTGTGATATGTTTGATTGTGGATGTGTTATTTTTATACCATTCATGGTTTATGGATAAAGTATTTGCATCTCATTTTCTAGTTTTAATATTAATGTTTTGGCTATGTTTAAACCTTTTCATATAAGGAATGCATAGGTCTTTGTATGTGATGGGTGGAGATTGCTATTTATTCTCAATGAATAAGTAAGTCACATGAGACAAACTAGTTTCCAGGCACAAGGCCTTGACAAAATATATTCTTTTTGTGGTAAAAAGCCTTCACTACGTGGTTATGATGTCTGGAATTATGAATCCATCATTATAAAAGTGTCTATTGTAATTTCATGTGATTAATAGACTTGTTGAATATCAATGTAAATAAGCATATGGAACTATTTGATTTTATCCTTGACATATTATTCTGATGTTTAAGTTGAATTTTTTTTTAGTCTTATAAATTATCTTAAATATTTATGATTATTCATGAATATTTCTTCTATATTATTATCTATACTAAGCATATGTGCTTACCCTTTTCTATGTTTTATTTTTCCCAGGATGTGAAGAAGTATTTTATGGTTGACCTCTAGGGATAGGCTAAGGATGTAAGTGTGTTCAAAAAGGGGACACAATGTTGTTGATGTTTTTATTTCATGATGTAATATAATACCTATTAATGTGTCTAGTCTGTCCACGGTTACTAAAAAGATCCATATTTCAAGACATGATTCCTTGTATCATTCTAGTTTATGTAATAATGCACCGAATCTGGGAAAATGGGGTCGGGGTGTTAGAATACGAGTCAGATGATATAGACACCATTGGTGGCGGCCCATTGATATTTATGTCACACCTTCTCCGAGAACCGTTTGGTACCCAATGAAGATTACATGAATGCATAGGTTGATAAAGGGAAACATACAGCTACGAAAATGTTATTTTTTCTCATTATGATGGTGCTTGATTGCATGTAATCACGCAAAAGTTCAGGATTCTTGGGATTATCTTTTGATTTCATTTATATTATTGAGGAACATTCCATGTCTGTTGTATTGTATCCATGTTTCGAATTTTTCTAGTGACATGAAATATATTCATCAGTTTTTTTATTCTTGTATATTATTCTAGTTATTTCAGTTATTGGTATTTTTATCTATATTTTCATTTTTGCATTCTGTTTAATTATATTGCTACTATAAATAAACTCTATTCTTACTTATCTATAGCACTAATCCTTTTAAATGAGAGTGTAATCTCCCCATGGATAACCATAGGCCCTCACTTCTAGTCGGTATCCTCTGAGATTGGGAAGATATGCTTCAGTCCATGTTGTCCACTGAGATCGGGGCACCTATTAAGTATCATCCAGGTGTGGTACAACATATTATCAATATATAATTAGATATAGTTATCTTCCATTATCCACATTCCAACCATATATTAGTTTTACATATGTCATAGTTCATGTAAGGGGTGTCTAAAGTTGAAAAAACCATTAACATCGAATTAAAAAATTCAAATATTACCATTTTATCACAATGTTACTGAAAACAATACAAATACAATCAAGTCTAGAATAACAATAACCCCATTTATATTTTTTATAAATTAATTATAGTAATCAAAATAAATGTTGATATTATTTATATTTTTATTCTCTATGGTTATGAGTATTCATAGAGTAATAATTTGGAGGAATCCTAAAGTATACCACTTATTCCCCCTCAAAAAATATGAATGATAGGATTTATGAACATATTAATAGAAGTGTAATACCACATAAAAAATATCCAAGAAACATTGATTTCTCTACTCTAGGTCTATGTGGGATAACCAATGTATAGTACCTGTGAGTTTATAAAATGTTATCAGGGATTCCCATAAAATGTTAATCATGTTTTATCATGTTAGACACACTAAAACATAGTTTCATTTGTTGTACAAGTTATCTTATCCAGAAAAATATCTAACATGAAAAAATCTCAAGAAACCCATTATAAAAGTTCATTTTCATAATGTATGATACTCAATATTTATCTTAATTTAACTCTATTTTTACATAAATAAAAATATTATGGAATAAAAAGGGTCCTATATGATTATAAGAAGTGATAGTGAGTTTGGGAGTTTCTTATAAACAAATGATACTCATTCCTTCTGACCTAAGAACATTGTTTCCTATAAAAAATCTAAGAAGGATCCATAATCATATTTTATTCTTTAAATTCTTCTTTATTTGAAGTAATTTTATCCTTCTTAGTTATAAAGGTATCTCTTTTTTTACATTTTACTATATAATACTTTTCATTCACTATACAATGTGTTATAGGATTTTCTTACAATATATTCTTCTATGGACATACTAAAATCCAATACCACATAAATATTTTTTTAATTTTTAGATATTAATTTCTTGAAAAATTATCAAAAACATTATCATACTAATATGAACACACTTTATATCCCTTAATTATTTTAATTATATAATCCATCTCTAATTATCTAGCTAATACAAACCAATTATTCTATATAATTAGGAATTATATCTTTATATTATCAACTCATTCATGTTTATTTCAACTCATTTGGTTAGCCCAATCATAATTTACATTTCTCCTTTTCCATTTATAAAATCATATCCTTCATAGTATAGGCAACTTATCCTGAAAACCTATTCATGAAAATATAAGACTCACGACCATCTATTATACATATAACATTAACATATCATAAATATTAATTTTTTTAAAGGAAAATTTATATATTCCTATAACTTTCTAGTTTTATATATGAATTCACCATAATTAATGACCATTTCTCCTCTCTAATTATTTCATTTTACATTGTAATTTCATATTATGATAGAAAGTGTAATCATTTTTTATACCTACTAGAACACCAATAATAATAGATGAAATGTGATATCTCAACCTGATAAAAAATGTCTATAATTGTTTTGGGGTTTTCTTCCTTCTATTTATGAATCATTTTACAAAGAGTGCAGTGGTATCATTGGAATTAAGATCCATTATTTTGATAAGGTAGATTAAAACTAAATTATATTGTTATTAAAAATATATTTAGGTTGATTCTAAAGACCTGTAAAAATAGAAATAAATCATCTATTATAATTAATATTTGGAATTGACCTATATTTTAGGTTGGATTTTTCCATCATCACTACCTAATAACATTCACCTTTGTCTTCATTTAACATATTGATGTATTCTATACTCAACATAAAATCATATTGAACTTCTAGAAATGTTTTTTTCAACATAGATAACACTTAATCTCTTGGATCCATTTTATTCTCAAGATCAATTAAAATATTCCGAAATTCAATAAAAATTGATATTTGTCTCCTGTTATCATCAATTCATTCCACATATATCATGAAATATAGTTCATTATTAGAATTTATCTTCTTATTATCATTCGGTAATCTTATATTTTTCTTATGCTCTATATATTTCTAAAGAGTTCATTAAAAATTATCATTCAATATCCAGTAAACTCTTTCCTTTGACCCTCATTGTCACTTCATGAGGAGGCATATACTTTCTCAGTATAGGAAAAATGTTTATTTCATCATTAGATTAAATTATAAATGATGTATAGCCTTTATTTTATCCATTTTCACATAAATTTATTCTTATTTACTAGTTATATTTTTCTTTTCCTTCCCCTATGAATATTTTTATGTTTTTTGTCCATATCATTTAATTACAAATGACTAAAATTATTCTTCATACAGTTATCGAAAAAGTGTTCATTGCCATCTAAGTAACCACACAATACTATGTGATTATTTATTTATCGATATTTTTTATATTGATATCTTTTTGGAAGTAAAAATAATAATATTTAATGATTAATTATCATACTCATATTTAGATAAAACTGATTCTGAAACATCAGCATATATATCTTTACCTTTCTCTTGGCTTCAAAAATATTCTCTTCTTTTACCTTCTTAATGAAATATTTTGTCATTCTGATTTTATATGTTACGATAATATTATAATGTTCATCCATAAATAGATCTTACCTATCATTAAAATATTAATCCTTTAGGTAATATCTATATGGGAAACTTATCATATGCTTTATCAAAATTGGGGAATCATATAGATTCTCACAAAATCATCTGATATGGCTTAAAATCTCACTGGATCATATAAAATTTCAATTAATAAGTAAATAATTACTTATAATTATGTCCTTATATCTTCTACTAATGAATAATATATTAACATCCCTATCTTTAATATTTCCTTCTTAAATTATTCTCATCATGTCCTAAAATTCATTGTCATTATTAATTACCCTTAAATTGAAAATGAATTTTTCATAAAATATACATAATTATTTCATTTTGAGGTTTTAACATCATTAAATATACTTATTTTTTCAAAGTTTTCTGAATTACATTCCTCATCAATGGGTGAAAATCCCACTATTTAATTATCACAAACTTCTAGGGAAAGGGATATGTGCTAGGGTAGCATTATATTCATCCAGTTGTGATAGTTACAAGCATAAAAAAGTATGTACAAAAAATTTAATCAATGAATTCATATTATAAATTCTAAAAAAAATTGTGGATAAATCAGTGGGGACCATCACTTTAATACAAATTATTGATCCAATATACCATTAGAACAGTTATAAGGGGATGATTGAATTAAGGATTTATTTTTATTTGCATGTGTTACGCTATTTTAACCCAACCTCTATGACTGGTTTAGATATCAATCATTTCCCAAATAATTATGTCACCCATTATCATATGAATGTAGATAAAAACCATATAATTAGAACATAATGATTTACATTATTCATCCTTAAATATATATTCAATTCCATGATTTGTTAGAGAACCATTTCCTAGATTAACCACTATTACTGATCTTTTTTACACCACAGAAACCCCTATTAAAATCAATAATGAATCCTAGTCTTTAATTCTTTATCGTTACTAGGTATACACCAAAGTCACATTTCATTCACCACATGATTTGTTATATATCTCATCCAATAATTATCCTTAACAATAATGAACCATATAAAGAATGGTATCCTTTTTCACATTGATTTTACTATTACATGTGGTGGTAATATTCCTCCATAAGAATACAAAGTCTAGTTCAATCACATAGTACTACTCAATGAAAATTATAAATAAACTATGTTTCGCAATTCTTTTATCAAAACACACTATAGATCCTCAATGATCATATTCATTCACTTCCTTATGAATAATCATGTAGTATGTCTTATCCTTGGTAAAAAAATTTCCTGGATTCATAATATTTATCCCATAATCCTTTATTATGGTGGGGTATCAATTCTCTCTGAATTATTTATAATACTTAAAAACAATTATTCCTCCCACTTGTATATTATATATATTCACATGAAAATTTTGTGAATATTTTTCTAAATACATTATTTCTTTAATCTAAATAAATTGATGACGTTTTTGATATTTTACATTTAATCTAGATTATATTTTCCATCATGAATTCAATACACAATCTCAATTAGATTATAAGAATAATTTATGTCAAAAAATTCTCCGATAGTATTTCCATTTATATTAATTTAACCTCCTTTATCTTCTCATCACATTAAAATAGGAAACAAAAAATATCCTATATTCTAATATCAAATGTTGGATGAAGTCTCTTTTTTGATCCTCATGATTTTCACCATTTAAAACAAAGTCTACATCCTCATTTAAATCACACATTGATTTAAGTGTTTCATAAATATTTTTATCCACAAATTAGCAGCTCTTTTATTTTCCCTCAAAATTATAATTATGGAATTCAATGTATTTCATACAAAATTAAAGTTATACACTATAAAATTCTTCGATTTTTCATGTCTTTTATGTAATATGATTTAAAACATAAAATGATTGGTTCAACAAGGACTAATATGACTCAAATTCATATGGATATTTCTAAATTATTACAATAAACATGAGAATCCAATGTATATGCCTTAACAAATTATTCCATCCATGTCTTATGGTATAGAATCCTACAGATCTCCTCATATTCATAAGGTGAACAAAATTCATATTCTCCCTTCAAAAATTCATATTGTGATATCATCATCATACAATGAATTCTTATATTCTATCTAATTTTCTTATGATCATGTTTGACACAAGAACTCACTTTTACATATTTGGGTAAAATAAATATGAAAAATTCATATTATCCCTCGTATTCATACACTAAAATAATAAATAGTAGTCTTATGGTCAGCAAAAAATAGTCACGTGTTTAGGGAATCTGCCATTTTCTAGATTCAACTGAATAATTGTTAAAGAATCCTAATGACTCAATACTTCTTTAAACATACTCTAATTATTCTCAAAAACACTTCAAAAATATTATATACCTATATACATTCATCTACTAAAAATGTTCTTCAGTTTATTAATGAATAATACACCCATCATCACATTTTAAGTATTTTATATTGAATTTTCCTTTCCATTTTATCCAATATAGAAATAAATATATCTATATTTTATCCATGTTGAATGAGATAAACACACACATCCTTATGCAAAAAAATTTTAATTAAATTATTCCCAGAATTATTGAAAATAAGTAAAACTGTAGTATTACATTTCATAATTGGATGATGTAACAATTATCTTATGAAGAAATGTAATATGTGTTAGTAATTGGAAATGAATAGCTTATACAGAATGGTCAAACATCCAAAATCAGGTGGTATGTTACAGACACTCAAAAATATTGAAGCATACATAAGAGTGGAAATGGCAATATATATTATTTATAAGAGTTTAATGGAATACATAATGTTAATCATCCAATGAAATTGAATCATCATTATTTGCATCATGAGATTTCATAACAGGGAATGAAATCAGACCATGAAGTTTCCATCGCATATTAAATAAGTTGATCAATGTAAGGATAAGGTAATTTTTGTTGGACTACACATGAATCAAATAATACGTTATATATATTAAAATAGAATAGTTAATTCTCATGTAAGGTGAGGATATTGTTATTTTTGGAGTGCTAGATGATTTGGGAGACGCATTATATTATTGAGGGAGTTATGACCGCATAAGGTCATAGATTAGTATCCAACAATTATTTAATAAATAGAAGAATAATAAGACTTTTTTAATGAAATTTTCATGGGGTTTTGAGTTATAGAAGTTGGATTGAGTTACTTTACATTTATTCGAGGTTGAAGAAATTATTTCATCTCTATATTGAGATTTTAACTCTAAGTTTCTTTTATATATGGGAAGTGCTCATTGAGGAATGAAACCTCTATTTTGTGATAGGAAAATCTCAAGAAAAGAGCAAATAAAGCTTGGTTAGATATTAAAATACTTAAGAATAATATCATAAAAATAAAAACCATTATGTCATAAGACATTTGTAATTGTTGAAAAAGGATGATATCTAGGAGATCCTGTTATGATTTCATGATTTGATCTTCAATGGATTAATTTTTTAAAATTTTTGTATAATGAAACCATGGTTCTATGTTTCCAATCACATTATGACAATGCTAGTGAGGGAAATTAAAAATGATTTTTTATGACTTTAATTTGATCATGTCGCGATGATTACAAATTTACAATGATTAATATGGTGTTTATTTATATGAACATTAATTGGGTTTTAAGGATATTTATTAATTTGTTGGAAATTTATTTAATTTTTTGATGTTCTTATATGATTTTTTCAAATATAGAATTTTACAGTGAATTTATAGTAATTAATTTGTGTATGTTTATCATTCATTAATTAATACTATAATTTACCTTCTTTTTTCTTTTCCATAATTTTTCTTTAGAATGATTCAATCATGTGTGATGCAAATTTATTTTATCATTCATGATCGATTCAATTAAGGTTATATGGATTAAGAGTATTGGGATATTTAAAAAATTTGTTTAATAATCTCATTTATGAGATATTATTTTTAATATGAATATTATTTGAACTTCAAAATATTTTATTTTTATATGTATTTGACCATGAGATGTGTTATGTGGGGATCTTTATGGTATTGAGAAAACTATGTTGTTACAAGTAGATTGTATTTGTCTATTGTGCTAAAGATCATACATAATTGATATTGGGTAGTACAATTATCTATTCAAAATATTTATATTAACCAAGGTATTATCAAAACACATAACTGTAAGGATTTTAAAATTTTAATTTAATTTAACAAATAATTTAATTGGAAAGTTCATGAGTTAAAATATAATATTATCTATGAAATTTCTTTTGATATTTTTATGTTAACATTTTTTGAAAACCTAGTTTTAATGATATAAAATATATGTTTTAATTTTCTTTGATCTATGAATTTTGATATTATAAATGGATTATCAAATTTAATAAAAAAAATTACCAGAGATCAAACATGACTCCTCGTGGGACTTACCTCATTATAATATTAATCTAAACCATAGTAGATTGGTGGACGATTAATAAATTTAATAAATAACTTAACTAACTAGTGACAAATGTAATGTATATGGATCGTCCTAATTTTTTTGGAATTATTGTAATGATATTTACGGTGACTGAAGAGTTGAAATTTAATCTAACTAACTCATTCTTATTTATCCATGTTTTCTTTTATGTTTCTATTTTCTTTACATTTGTTGTGTGTTGTTTATATCTGTTTAGGATTAATGATGTATCTTCATGACACAAATGACTTATTCATGAAGTATATATACTTAAGAACCACTTTAGTACAACCAAGAGATCGTTTTTTCCTCTTCTCACATCACTTACCAACAATGGTAGAGAATTGTAATCTTAATGCACATGAAATATTTTATATCCAATTTTTAAATGGAAATCCATTAAACCATGAACAAAAATCACATTATGTTAGACTGATAATGGATTACCGTTATCCATCCATAAACATGGATACCCCATGTATTGATTATAAAATAATTCATGAAAATATTTTTGAGATAAACCCAAGGCTCGTATAGACGATTAAAAACATGGGTTATTATAGTGGCACAAAAAATGATGATATTCTTAGAAATATCCATGACTTATTAGAAATATGAGAATTGTATATACATAGTTACGTTTCATCAGAACCCAATTAGTTGAGAATATACCTATTCTCACACTGATATTGAGATATTGTATAGATAAAGAGTCAACTAACAAGGTCCATCCCAAAATGGCATAAACTAACAAATATTTTTCTCAGTATGTAAATTCCAATAGTGAGAACATGGAAGATATTAAGTGATATCAAAAAACATTAACAACATAATAGTGAATTTTTATTTTAAAAATGAGACATATTTAAATACCTTTTGAGAAAATTCTAACATCATGGTCTAAAGGATATATTTCCTCAAGCTGTTAACACATATGATGATTATTTTCATACTGTATAATAGGATTTGTGAATTTTCTATGGCACAACATGAATACATGAAATATCATTTACTATGATATATGGGATTTCATAATTAAAATATTTTATTATTATGTTAAATATTGGATTTGGGATGTTTAATTGTAAAAAATTTGAATAACTACTGCCAACTATCATTTATAATGTTGTTTCATAAAAATAAATTCAACGGGGTTTCATTAATATGATTAATTAATAAATTATTGAGGCATTATTCAGGAATTTGTTAAGTAATTACTAAATTATTGGAGTTTTCAAGAGATCCCTACATGTTTTATTAAGGATCATAATTTTATATGATGGATGTAGTATTAGTCATATAGTCAATGACGAAACTATCTCAATCACATTTCTCTCTTCCTCTTAACCCTTAAAATTTATGAGGATCTAGAATGTTTGTTGTGATAATGGGACCATGCTTGAGTGTCAATAAATTCATTATATCCCATTTATACATGTGGAGAAGTGATGTTATTCTACAACCTCTCTTGTGATCATCATCAATCATTGAAGACATAGATAGTTTCTAAACCACATTAGTGTAACTAACCCAAATAATAGATTCTTTTTTTTACTGTTACATTTGTTAATTTATCAAGAATAGTGTTATTAGATTTGGAATTCAAATGTTTTTTCTTTTTCTATATGTTATACGTCCCTTAGAAAGCCTTTATTTTTATCTATGCTTTTCCATGTGAATAATTTTTAAGGATTTATTTTAAAATAATGAACATTTACATCATAATTTGTATCATGCCATATCGTAATGTATGATATGGTATAGTTTAGAGACATAAATTATATATCTTAACAATATATTATTATATATGATATTGTAATTAATAATTTTTTTTACATTGTCATATATCATAAATTATGTGTATCTTAAATAACTATACAACAATGCCATGCAGTATTATTCTATGTCGTATGAAAATATATAAGTGATAACATATACTTTTAATAAAATTGGGTTCATGTGAAAAAACAAAATCATTTCATAATAATGATATAACATATATCCTCAATTAGGATAGGTCCATATATAAGAGTTTATTTTCCCCTGAATCTTTTTTCCTTCACTGGAGAAGTGAAAAACAGGTATGTAAAGTTAATTAATAAATATAAATATTTTACATTACTAGAGGAGTGATAGCCACTTATCTTAAGTGGTGATATATTTATTGTTCATAGTATTTGAATCATATTTCTTAAATAGTTAAATCATAATATCCCTATCAATCACATGTTTTGATATCCTTTATATAGTGGAATATAATTTTAAAAGTAATATTTTCCCTTAAATTTCAATTCTGACATAAATTATTTAACTTCTAATTTTATATTATTTTATAATATAATAAATTGGTTTTTTTAACTTATAAAAGTGTTTTTGTAGTAATTAATTATAATATTTTTACAATTAATTAATTAAATTTTTTATAATCACTTATTATTACATATTCTTTATTAGAAAATTCTAATGTTAATCACTATTAACATGACATCGAATGTCATATAATTTTTATATAAAATGATTACAATAAAATTATATTGTTATTTGATAAACTGTTTATTAATTGGAAAAATAAGGCATAATTTTATGATAATTTATATTCCGGCTATGAATTGTTCATAATTCATAAATGGAGTTATTCAAACTAATGTCCTTATTTAAAGAAATTAATTTATACACAAAAAAAATTTAAATCGTTTATTCGATCCAATATATAAAATAATTATACATATATGATATTTTGATTATATATAGTTTACATAAATGAAATTCAAATATAAAATCATTTTATTCAATATAATAACTTATATTAAAAATAAATGACATATAATAAATAATATGAAAAAGTTCATATTAGGATATTTCTATAATGTTATTATATTAAATATAATAAAATTTACTTATGTTATATAAATTATAACATACATATAAGTAGATTTATTAAAAACTATACTGATAAAATTTTATCTCATGTTTTATTGTATGAATTATTCATTTGTTTAAAATCATGTCCACTCATTACTTTTAATCATGAATGTAATTATTATATTCGAAAATAATTTATTCCTCGATTAGTTTTTAAACATTTTTAGAGATTAGAGTAAATACATATTTGGAGTTTCATGACAAGAATATTTTTGATATAGTTTTTATATATCTTGAATTTGGTTTGTATTAGGTTGTGAGAATCATATAAGTAGTTAATTTTGATATATACATATTAGTAATTCAGATAAGCATGGAATTGATATACCTCGTTAGTAATGTATCCATGAGTAGAGGGATATTGGGTAAAACTTCTCAATGGACTAAAGGCTTATTCCATGTGAGGAAAAGTGTGTATTGATTATTTTAGAAATATTATTACTCATGTTAGGATTATTGATTTCCAATAATTCTAATCCAAAATAAGAAAATGGTTCATATACCACATCCCTAAGATATAATTAGTTGTGTCTAAATATAATTGGAATTTAATTTTGGTTAATACCAACGAATCATTTTTTTCTAAAGAGTTACACATCATCCTGGTTTGATGACATTGGATTGGTGGAGGGAATTAGAGTCATATCTAATTCATTAGAAGACCACATACATTTATGTACAATAACATTAGATAATATTGTGAGATTAAATCCATTTTAAAATATTATGTGTTAGATTATTTATAAAATATCACTTTTTATAACACCGATAAAATTTATTTTAAAATAATAATAACCTTGATATGTTTCATATCCTGCAACACTATGCACTATGCAAATTACTATATTAGATAAAGATAGTATTATTTAAATGTGTCAATTATAACATATTCATTTAATTGGGTGGTATTAATATGAGAAATCGAATTATGAAATATATATATAATGGTAAAATAAAAAAATATATTTATTAATTATTCATTAATAAGTACTCAACTTTTTGTGAAGTCATTGTATACTTCAATTATTATTTTTTCTTCATAAATGGTTTTTATTGATTTTTATGTGAAAATAGTATAATTAATTCAAAAAAATTCTTGTGATTATATTTTTAAAAATAATTAATTTTTCAATTCATCATATATAATTTATCTTATTGTGAAATATTTGTATTTTTCTAAAAATATTTTTTCTTCATAGAATAGTGAAAATATTGTGATTAAATAAAAAACTATATTTTTCCATTATTTTATTTATAAATTTCCATTTTATTTTGAATTCAAGTTAAAATATTAATAATTACATTGGAGTAAAAATAAATATATTAAATACATGGAAATTTACATTTTCTGTAATTTGGTATGAAATCAATTTTATACATAAACATGCATTTTATTAGAAATCATTTATTCATCACTTTTTGTGGGTTTTTAACGAATTTCTTCAAATTATAGGGATTTAATTTGAAAAAAATGATTCTATATTAGAATCATAATGTCCAAATTCTATATATTTTTAATATTTAATACATTCCATAGTAAATATTAACATTTATAAAGAAAATCTCCCTGATGTGTGTTAAATGGGAGAAGGATGTCGATGCTATAGGATAAGCTTCAAATTTAACCATAAACCTTCCAATATTTCATTGATTAATTTTAATTCTACCTCACACTACAAATATTGGATCATATGAAATTTTTAAACCATAATACATTCATAATGAACATTATAATATTTTAATTACTGGAATATTCAAAAATATCACTCTCTTTCTTTTAATTTCTATAAATTTTTTGATTTCTATAAATAAAATTTATGAAAAGTTAAAAAATTTTATTTTTAATATGATATTTTCTATATTAATTTATTTTTAATATAAATTTAATAAATTTTGAGCATAAATGCTTATGAAACGCTAATATAGTTCTAATGAAAATAGTAGAATAAATAAGAAAGTTATCATTATAAATTTTTTTTAGTATTTTTAGTGCTAATTATGGCATTCAAAGAATGTTTTGGATAAACATAATGTATTATTGTGTTGGTAAAATTTTATATTCAAATTAAATAACTATCTTGATCTTTTTAATGTCAACTATCTGAATAGTCATGAAATTGAATTTAATTCGAACTTTTCTTAAATATAATTTTAATAAATTTTTAAAAAATATATTAAAATATTATATTCAACCAATTTAATGTAATTTTCTATATAATATCAAACAATTTCCATTTTTATTCCACTTTTCCTTTAATAATAACATTCATTACCACTAAAAATTTAATAACTTAGATAACTCGGTAATTGTCAAAGGGATTAATAGGAGTAAAAACTAAGAGATAAGGTCTACGAAATAACATAGACCTATATAAATTTAAATTTATGTTCGAGATTAGCTTAATATTATTTATATATTCCAAATATATCAATTGTGTTCCACTTTTACATGAAAATACGTTTATATTAGTTTATTACTTTAAGTAATTATAACGGTTCCCCTCTATCATCTTATATAATGACACCACCTATCCTCAATAATTAATATTTTCAGTTACACATAACTTGATATTTCCCCAATGAAACATATTATTTACATAACTAGATACATTCTATAGGTGTTGGTCTTCAAAAAATTCATTCTCAAAGGTCTTTAATTGGAGAACCCAATTACGTCATTAAAAGATGAGGTAACCATCTTAACCTAGATTTTTCATATTAATTTTATTTTTACCTCATTAAATTATATCATAAAAATTTAAATACAATAATAGTAGTATCTCCCATATAATTATATGTTATTATAATAATTTCATAACATTATACAACCCCTTTCCCATTAAATTGGAAATTAAAGTATCGCTTGTGAATACATGTGGACTACCACCTCCACGAAGTGATATGAATCATTATCCATCATTAAATCACATAGATGATTGACCAATGGAATTAATAAAAATAATTGATATTAATTATATTATTAGGTTTCTTTTATTTTGAATTATTATTACATTTATTTCATTTTATCGATCTAAAAATGGAAACAATACTCATGTGTATGTGTCAACTATGATCCCCAGGAAGTGATGTGGTTAATTTTTCATCACCGATTTATATGAATTATTATACAATTTTTTATAACTAATAAACCTGATACTAATAAAATTATTAAAATTAAAGTGATGATGGAACCGTGATCAATGTACATGGACTACAACTACAAATCTAAACTATACATTAAAAATTAAATAGTGGAAATGATGATTTTATTAAATAATTATTAACATGATCCTGAATTAATGATAGCCATCACGACCAACCCCCACTTATGGTAGAAGGAACCTTGTCATCCTACGAGGGTATCTAATTCATTTCTTCTCCCCTTATCTAATCCTGATCATGTACTTATATTTCCTCATATTTTGATTTTCCCTAAGGTCCTCAATTTATTTACGGGATATCCATTGCTTCCTATTTCAATTTCAGAGTTCAATGAAGCTTCGTCTATTATTTTATGGATGTTGGTCTCTAGATTCAAGGCTCATCAACCATTAGAGGACTTGTTTGGTTAGTTTATTTTTATATCATTGGGTCCTCATTATTGCTCTACGGTGGGACTTCTTGATTGCTGGAATATCATGATTTGTTTTTCTTTGGAAGAGGACCTGGTTTATTCTCGATCATCGGCCCTTCACAGATTCAATGGATCCAGGTACAGTATGTATAGGTGGAGCTATGTCTTTCATATGCACTGTTATTCCCCAACAACAAATATTTCTGTAATATTCTCAAGCCTACCTCCCTCAATTTCAAAATACTTCAATAATTTACATGTTAGGGAACCTGGTGTGGAATTACCTATGATCTAATAATAGGACTCGAGTCTGTGTCATCCTATTTCTCCTCGCAGATTTGATAAATTCGACGTATCAAGAGTCCAAACTGATTTTGTTTATATTTCTATTAGATTGGAATTACTCTAAAAATATTCAGTGATATTTGAATCTTGGGTCAATTATTTTTTTTATTGTAAGGTTTTGGGTCATTATATGATGGTATGTAGGTGTTGGAGTAGTAATTAAGATGATGTGTGGCTAGCATGAATGGTGGATGCCTCTGATGAAGGATTCGAGAAATTAGATTTAGATTTCGATCTAGATGTTAGATGTAGGATCCAGGATTATGGGAGAGTCAGACAGTTTGAATTTAATGCGAATGAAGAATATGTAGTAAGAGAATGAATAATAAAGAAGAATGAACACTAGCTTCCAATGAAACCTTAGGTCAGTGCAATAAATGATAATCTAAAATGTGACATCAAAATAGGTGGTTCTAAGGAGGCAATGGAGGTTGGTGATGTATCAATGAACATAGAGGCCAAAATGAACTGTGGATATGGGGCACTAATCATCAAGCCTAACTTTGTGCATTTAGAAGTGAATCGTGAACTATATTTGGAGGTAGTGGGGGAGAACATTAGTGAAAGGGGCCAAAACCTCTCAAAGAAGTGTACTCTAAATGGTTTGGTGAGTCAAAAATATAAAGGTGAGACAATTCATGCTCAATATTGAATCCAAACCTATATCCAATTTGAAAGATTGGAAACCAAAGGGACAGTCAATGACTGGGATAGTGGCTAATAGGGAAAGGTCCAAAAAGAGGATGTAGTTTCTTGTAGTGATAACTCTAAGGATGATCCCCCTTGTCATTTTTCTAAGGATTGTGTAGGTGGTAAATATTCTCATGGTTTGTATAGCCTATGAACAAAGAATGGTAAAAAATAAAAATTTTATTCCGGAAACTTCACCTTAATCAAGGGGAAGAAGAAAAAAGATTCAAGGATTATTCATCCTTACAAATACCGATGGAGACTAGGGAATGAATCAAAACTAATGTAAAATAAAGGGAACACTTGATTACTGAAGAAAATGTTGTGTAGGGAATATATAACAAGGAAATTTTTTTTCCAGGGTTCGGTATTGACTATGAATTATAGGGGTTATCGGCCACTGGAGAACGATACAGAGAAGTACAATAATAAAGACCCCTGGGGACTCCTAGCACATTCGGGAGAAGATATGGGGCGAAGGTCCTTGTTATCCCGGCCACATAAGATGATTAAATTGGAATTATGGGAAGAGGGATTTAAGAGGGGAAAAATAATAAGAATAAAAAATAGATTGATAAAAAATATCTTATTGTGATAATATGTTTTAATGAAGGAATGATCAACTATGAAGAGTACAATCAAACTGTGGAGGAAATGGTGGACCGCATTAGAGACATTATAAGAGAAGACCCGAAACATAGTTATGTATGTTATCTTTTAAACTATTTAGGGATAATTTATCTAATACTATCAAATTATGTTTTATTGAATATGTTATGTCCTTTGACGGTTTACTTTCTGGTTGAACATTATGGTTTCTCACTTTTCCTTAAAAAGTGTTTAGATGCTAAAAAAATTAAATTTGATGATAATAAATAATTATTGACAAATGTTAGTTGAAATATTATAAGTTGATCATATATGAAATTATAACTATCTACATGGTTATATTATAAAATTATTTTAAAAAAAAATTTTACAAAATTTTAGAGTGCATATGATTCAAGATGGATGTGAGGATAGGGTTTCTCAACCTATATTTATTTCTATAATACACATGTCATATTCACATCATGTTTCCATTTTAGGTTGAATCTATTGAATTTATTTTTTGAATCATTTTATGAAAATTATGGGGTTTTTAAAATCCATATATGGATATCACTTTCATAGGGTATTCATTTATATATTAGTAATGTTTCATCCATTATTAATCTCAATATTCTTTGGTTTATAAATGAATGATGTTATTCTTCTATTTTTTATGTGGTTTATATACAAACTATTAGAAATTAAATATAAATTATAATTAATAATTTATTTTAAATAATTTTTCAATTGTTATTATTTCATCCAAGTCGTTTTGATTTAGGAGTTTCTAAAGTAATAAGAATTTTTCATCTCAAATCATCTTCTTTGGGGGTGTGTTATGTTAATCACCTATGTTCTTTATTAAAGAGTAAATACTAAACATTTGAAATGTTATATCATTATTTTCCTTATCTAATTGATATTTAATGTTTCAATTTTTGTTTTTCATTCATAGGGATTTATTTTAATAACATACCGATTTAGTAAGGGATTATTCTTCTACCCCAAATTTATTTGGGGTAGTTTTTGTTTAACATTACATTAATAGAATTTTCTACCTTAAATATTATAAAATCCAAGTATTATCATTCATTTAATTAAAATATTTTCATGTATTATTTTCATTATCCTATATTTTTTAATGAAAGTGAACTGAATTAAATTTTTCATGGAAAACTAACCATATTTCTCTTTGAAGATGGGGATACTTTTTTTCCATGTCTATAGTTTCTAAAATATTTTAAAGATTTTTTATTTACACTATAAAATAATTGTTTCAAGTAAATTTTAAATATTCCTTACATGTTATACAATTATTTTAAATAGATATTTCAATACTTTTCAAAATGAGGAACTATATAACTTTTTTTCAAAGTATTAAAAGAATTATTTTTATCATACATGGTGTTAGTTGATTATCCTACTATCATGAAATTTGTTTTGTTTAAATAATTAGTTAATGTTTTAGTGGTTATTTTTAAATAAAACCAATTTCTATATATTATTTTAGATTTTAGTTTAAATATATTAGAAGAAAATTATATTTTAGATGTTTTATAATAAATGATATAAATGTTCTTTTTAGGAATTTATCATCTAAGTCAATATACATTGAAATATTTTATGCACAACTAAGGATATTTTGTTGTGATATCACCTATATTAATTATATAGATGGTTTATGAGGATGTGGGAATGGAAATGAAACCCATTCTCTATCTTTGGGTAAATTAATATGTAATTAAATGAAAATTTTTAAAATTATGATGATGATATGATTACTAAGCCTGTTTATTTTCCATGGGTGATGGTATGAGGATAGGTTAAATGTTTTATGATCATTTGGTATACAAATGAATGGATTATGAATTTGTGATGGGTGGGCCATAAAATATTATTCCCTTTAATTCATAGTGTATTTCTATTAATGATAAGGAACTCTTAAGAGACAATAATGATAAAAAATACATAAGATACAATAGATTTAAGTAACTACTAATATTTGATAGATTTAAATGTCTGTTTGTTACTTTTAGAAGAATACTTGAATTGACTATGTAGTATTATCCATAATTTTTTAATGTCCACTATTTTTGATTTTTTTTTAGTGATTCTTGACATGTGATTCATTTGGTTATGATTAATCCACACATTATTCCACTGTTTTATAAGATTATAATATGTTTATGATATGTTCTTATAGGTCTTGAATTTTCATTAACTTATGATTTTTCTCATATAAAATTCCATATTTTTATATGACTCATGATTATGATATAACAATAGTTGGGTATGATTTTATAATGTTATGATCATGTAATCATACGCTTATTCTCATGATATACTTAAAAATTAACATTGGTGGAAAAATGTCATGTTTAACATTACTCAGAATCTGATACCACTATTTATTATTATTTATTCTACCTAGGATATTAAGAAAGGTTTTAAATATGACATATCTCAAAAAGGTACTAGCAGTAGAGAACATAGTAGAAGAGAATGTTAATTATTTATATACTTGTTTTTTAGGTAACCAAATTTCATAAGACACTAGACCATAATGATATTTGAATGGAACCCAATGAGATGAAATAAATATTTTTCTAGTAAAATGTATTAATTTGTTTCAAAATTCTTGGGTCACCTCCATTAGTATAAAAATATGTTTTAGTTATTTTTTTGGAATATCCGGTGAAGAAACATTTGGGAATAACGTTATGTTATGACAAATTAGGGAATAATATCATTACATATTGAAAATAAAGGTGGTTTCTTTCGGTATAATAAATCAATATCTCAATATTATAATGTTGATATAGTTGTGGAATTCATTCAAATAAGAATATGTAATAGTTGCAGTATGTTTTAACATATTCTTCACTAGTGACAACTGAGTGGGTCTATGTCTACACACATAGATAGGAAATCCGATAATCTATTCTTGGGATAATTCAAATTCTACTTAAGAGCCATTATAAAGGATTTTATGAGATGATGACCAAGTGGAACCAAGGTTAAACATAAGGTTTCATATATTGATAAATGATTTCATGATTTATACATCCTATTAATGATTTCCAAGATTATATTATTTCTCACTATGAATATTGTTTATCATAATATTAATTTTGGTTTTAGTGAATAGATGAAACCATAATGAACTACTTTAACATTAAATGTGACAGACAATGAAACAATTATCCCAATGAGGAACCAGATGAAATGGGTCGTGGAATATGAATTTGTGTGATAATTAGTAAGTATATATCTTGATATATCATTTACAATCTCAACTCGGGAGAGTTTCATAACACACCTATTAATTGATAATGAAGTTTATTTAAAGATCAGGTAATAAATATAATAAGTAAAAAGAGGATTTTGTATCATTTCAATTAGAAATTTGCAAAGAATCACTCAAAGAAATGTTTCAAAGAAAAAAGAAGATGTTTTAGGTGTGGAAAAGAAGATATAAAAGAAATTAAATGCCACGGAAAAATTATGAGTTGAAATGAGTGAAATAAATTAGATACTATGGTACCATTTATCGTTAAATTTATAATTTTGGGATAATTTAGGAATTATCCATGTTAATGCCATAATCCATTGGTTAAATTCTAGTCGAATTATTTTCATATTCTATTCCAATCTTTAAAGTGTTTATGTATTGGGATTCAATAATTATGTTATAGAAATTTTTTATCAATGACATTCTAGTGAAAAGAATCATGAAATATCCAAATATTTTTCTACATTAATTTTTATTTATGGAATTTTACTAATATATTGAATGGTATTTAAATACTAAAAAGTGATTTATTAGTAATGATATATTTTTATAATTACACTAATGAGTGATATATAATATTTAATATGTTCTTGACGATGAGATAATAAATTTTAATTGGTATAAAGAGATTATTTATATTGTTTAGTTAAAAGGAATAGTATTCATGACCTTGAAAATGATTAGTTATTTGACGAAAAGGTTATGTATGTCAATATTGATGAATTTTATTTAATTTTTTGATTTATATATTATATTTGATAGTCTGTGATTCTATTTGAAGAATTAGTATTGTGTTAATTTTTGGAAGAATATATGTTTTCATAGAGGTTTCATGAAAATTTTAGATATTAGCCTATCAAGAAGAATATATTATCAATGTATTCATGTTTTTTCTATGTGACCTTATGATACAAATTATGTTTTATAGGGATTAAATTTATAATTATTTTTGAAATATTTTGACCATTATTATAATTGTTAGGGGATTGGATACATGTTAAAAATTATTTAATTATTGTAATTTATGTATTTGTGGAATTAATTATGTATAACTTATGTTGTTATTTTTAAAATATTTCAGATTATTATTTCATTTGATTGTGAATTTATATTAGTTATGCTAACATGACTACCCATTTTTTAATTTTCGTAACTAATAGAGATAGGAGAAAATTAAATAAAACATCTTATAGAAATTATTATTTATTATATTTTTATTTTAGTGCTTTTGGAAATAAAAAATAATATTTTTCATTCATCATTGGAATATAGAACTAAAATGGTAGAAAGATATTTCAATGTGAAACTAAAGATTTAAATTCCGTTTTCATATTTGAGGATATCAAGTATGTATATTTTCTCATACTACAGGTTAAAATAATTCTTTATGTATGGGGATGGAATCCTAAAAATGATATTTATTTAATATTTATAGTTATTCTAAATAATATAGACTCATTTTATCTCCTCATTGATATATTGGTTTTTAGCCATTAACATTATCATAACTATGTTATCTATCACTCTACATTAGTCCTTTTACATTATATTTCTCCTCCATTTCCACATATTAACTTCCCACCAATGTTATACATATATTAGAACGTTATTTTTGGTATTTTACGAAGCCTTTATCTTTCACATATCCCCTTTCAAAATGAAATTTTATTATCCCTTTTTATGATGTTGGTTTTCAGAAATGGTATTTTCAAATATTAAAACATTGATGACCGATGAAAAATTACGAGGATGAAATTTTTTTGAATGGGGACAAAATAAAACTCTAAACCATTTGTTTAAAAAAATAATCAACATGATAACATTCTTAACACGCAACACAAATCATTATGAAAATTGCAATATACAATTAAAATACTATTATTTAACGTTGAAAGTTATAACATAGTAATTGAATAGCTGAGTTTGAATAACAACATCTACATTATGAAGTAAATTTATAATGGTATTAGACAATAAAATTTTTTTGACTAATTATTTAGAAATAAGAACTGAAGTTTTATTGAAGTCACTTTTTGCTTCAAAAAAAATTTTCTTTAAAAACAGATTTTATTGAATTTTTATATGAAAATAATATAATTATTTTCTTCCAAATTTATAAATATTATTTTTAAAAAAATAAATATTTTTTTCAATCAACATATCAATATTGTCTTAATGTTAAATTAATTTATTTTTATGAAAATAATAATTTTTCAGTATATAGTGAGAAATACTGATTTTAGTGAAAATTGTATTTTCCATTAAAGAATCTTCATAATATAGATATTTTATTTATTTTAATATTTAATTTTTTATTGTTGATTAACCGTAGAAAAATTAATGTCATTGGAATCAACATTTTTTTAAATTTTATATAAAAACCTTTTTATGTATAAAATTGTATTTATGTGAAAAAAATATTTTTATCACTTTTTATAGTTTTATATTAAATCTAATATCATCCAAATATATTTATTTAAGTTTTTAATATGTATTATATATTTTGATCTATAGTATTGAAATATAATAAATAAGAAATTTTTTTACATATTAAATAGTTACATTGGTAAAAAAATCACCAAAGTTTGTAAAAACTGGTAAAACAAGTTTAGAAATATAATATAAGGATTGAAAATCATCCATAAACTTACAAATATTCTTTTGGAAAAGTATAATTCAACCAACCCTTAATATTTTTATAGTTTTTAATTTTTGGGCAATACGTTTTAGATAAATACCCATAAAATATTTTATGTAAAGGAAAATTCTAAAATATCACATTGAGGTGTTCCATATATATAATATACTTTTACAGGGATAAAATAAATTTATGAATGTATATAAAATTTTATTTTTAATTCTAATTAGTTTTTAGTATGATGATTATTAATTGTTAAATTTTAGTGATAAAATAATTTCCTTAAATCCATGTGCAACATTGAAACAGTGCTTGTGCAAGCAGTATTAAACCATGTAAAATATTTTTATAATATAAAAAGTAATGTTTTTTCAGTTATTAATGGAGATACATGAATATTGTACATAAATATAATTCATTATATGTGTTTGAAATTTTTTTTTTTAATTAAAAAAATATTTTTATCTTTTTCAAAGTCAACTATGTAAACAATCTCAAAATTGACATTAATTGAATCTTATGTTAATGACTATTTTATTAAGTGGTTTAAAATCCATAAAAATATTGTATTTATTGAGAGTAATGGAATTTGGTAAATTATATCGACGATTATAAACATATTGGAAAAATTCCATTTTTCATTAACATTATTGGACTCTAAAGTGTAAAAAACATGGACATCATCGTAATTCTTAAAAGGGTAAATGGGGGAAAATACTAAGATATAAGGGATAAAACATACCATAAAAGTATCAAAAAAAATTAATTAGTGGATTTATAATTATATTCATCATATATAGGAGATGTATCACATTGGTACAAAATGGGCTTGAAGATTTATTAATATTAATTTTGAAAATCAGTAAATTGCTAGTGTTCTTTTCTCCTGTCGTATAAATTGATACTAAATATTTTCTATTTTATTGGAATCATGATCCACTAATATATAGAATCATATTCATACATTCGTTATATACATTATATAGTTTATGGAATTCTTAAAATACCATCCCTAGGGTCCTTATGTAGTGATTAAAAGGTGTTTCTTCTAGAGGAGGTAAATTTATTAACATAGAACTTTAATTTTACATTTTTTACCTTGTCCAATTATATCCTTATATAGAGACCCTATTTATTATTACATGACTATTACAACATTTTACACATTAAAACATAAAAGTGTTATAATATAGGATCCAAAAGTTTAGTATCTTTGAAAATTAGGACCATACATCACTTATTCATAATAAAACATAAATGTTTATGTCAAACATAATTCTTTATCCATATAAATATTAAATTCTCCTTGGTACATTTTTTCACGTGAAGAAATACATCAATGAAATGGGTTGGATAAAATCTCAGTAAGAGGATGAATAATTTACAGAAGTCAAAATAACATGAGTGAGAATAGTTATCATCATAATAACATAATCATAATATTATCATCAACATGATAATGTAAATAGTGGATAAATGCATGAAATGTGGAAATGCGTGAAAATGAAACATTATGTCTTAGTGTACAAATACCACACATAGTTGTGAATAATGCTAGCATCATGTTCACGCATAAGTTATGTGCATAATCATAAAAACATTATTGTTAACAAATATCGAATCATTTTCACACATATTAAAAATTAACTCATGAGATAATCACATTAACCAATGTAATATAGGGATATACAATTCCCATCCCACCCATCACCCCAAAATATTTACATAATCATGCATGCAACATAGAACATATAATAATCATAATCATGAAATAACCAATGGAAGGAAATGGATTTCATAAGGATTTCATAAACCATACATTCATTACTAAACTATGGGGTTACCAAATGATAAAGGTAAAAACATATTTGGTTAAGAATCATCATTCTTGAGTGAATAAGGAACAACTCAAGAGGAGTTAACTATGTGTTTTATAAAGTATGGTTATTTTGGAAAATCCATATATTGGTCAAAAATTAAATTTTAGAAACATGTATATACTTTAAAATATAATTGATGTATAATGATATTATATTTTAAAAAATTATAGTTTAAATCATACCAAAGTTGTCATGAGAGAGGAATAACCTAAAAAAGGAGATGGGTTCGAGCATCCCCTTACCTTATGGCTAAATGCGTTACATATATGAAATTAACATCATGGATAATAAAATTAGATTATTTAATTAACAACCTATTCTAGATGTATTTTATTATTTTAATTTTATTATATTTTATGTCTATTTCGATGAGTTGTAGATTTTAAATCTATTGTTCTGGGAACATTTGTTTTCATTATTTTCATGATTAGTTCACTGGTATATAATTATAGAAGTTCTTGTATAATGATAATTGAAATGTGAGGTAAAATTAATTTTTATTAATGAAATTTAAAAATTATAAATAATCCCATATATCATTTTTATGGTATTATAATTCTTCATTTGATGAAACATTAATGAAAAATGATTCATTATTTGTTGTTTTTTTAACCATCTTTAACTAGTAACATTTTATTTAATATTATGTCCTTGAATTAGTTACAGGATAAAAAATATGTTATAATATACATAATAAAATATTTTTTAACAAGAATAATTGTTTTATGACTATGCTTTGACTTAGTAATGGAAAATGGAAACTCTTCATCCACGAAGGTAGTGAATTGACGTATCATGGATGACGTTTTCATTTTTTGCATAAAAGCTTAATAGAAGAGATTTTATGATGGATATTAAATTAACACAATAATATCAAAACATATATATATATATATATTATTCTATTTATCATGTTATTTTTTATATGGAAGGTGAAGGTATTATAATAAAAGAAAAGAAATTAAAAGAGAATAATTGAGGATTTTACTTCATTAATGTTGTCTCCTTGAAAATATCCTTAAGGAACTAGGGTATGTTATTTTGTTGAGATCAGAAGCTAATGGAAATGTGGAAGAGGCTTGGGAATATAATTGGGTAGAATACGGAAAAGCTAAAATCCTTATATAGAATGAGTAGAAGGGGTGGTGAAAGTTGGAATTTAAAGGCAGAGATGGGTGTCTGTTATTATTATATTCATTTTTTTTATTTTGGATCAAGAATAAAAATATTGTAGATTAAAATGACAAAATATAGAAAATGGTTCCTGATATTATGACCCAATCAGTTATTACATCATGCGTGACAAAACATTATTATATATTCCTTCAAATATTAAATACTGTAATTTAACATATTTCAATATTCAATAAAATATAAACAATTTAATAAAAATCATAAAAATTCACCCTTACCATTTTTTAATGTGTAGATTTCAATAAATGGACTCCAATTTGTAGAAAAAATTATAAAAATTAAAAATTAAATATTTAAATAATATCATCATTTATTAAAAAAATATTGATTTTACTATTATAGTTGATTTAATGACCCACATAAAATTTAATTAAGGTCTAATAATATTATATTATTATTAACATAAAAAAAATATTTTTGGAATATTTTTTATGAAAATAAATTTTCATTTAAACACTTATTTTAATTATAATATTGTTAATTAATATTTACATTTCACAAAAAAAACATTATTTATCATTTTAAAACATTTATTTAAATATACCATGATATAATTATATCATATTTTCATTAATAAAAAATAACTAAATTTAATTAGTACTTTTCATAGGTGATGTTACTATTAAAATGACTAGATCACTATTCCTAATTGTTAGATTACTATTCCAACTGTTAGGTCACTATTCCAACAGTAGATGTTCCATAGTTATTATTAAAACCTCGTAATTAAATAATTCATTAATTAGTTATATTTTCTATTAAGTACATATATATTTATTTATTCAAAATGAATATTATATTATTAACATTATGTTTTATTTCTACATCTTGTTCTATGAGTATAGTCTTTTTGGTGGCTCAAGCTGATCCATATTTTCTTATTCATATTATCTTATTTTTTATGTTTTTCACAATGTAATATTTTACAATCATATTTGTTTATTTTATGAATAATGTATCGTTTATCATAAAAAAGTATTAATTGGTTTATCAATGTGATGTATGATTTTTATAAAATAATCATATGAATGAAAATACTATTTATACAAATTTTTGTCATTAAATTCTTCCCCATTATGAAATTCCATCCTTGAAATTTTACATTACATTATAAGGTGAAAATAGTTGAGGGTATTTCTCCTTCATTTCTTCTTCTGCTTCCCTTGTCACATATTTATACTAATTGTTCTTCCATAACATATTGACAAGGTTAGTTGTCTGGTTTCGTAGAACTTTTTCACTATAGTATAAGATCATCACATTTTATTCTACATATGAGAGGCCATTCTCCAATTGTATCCCCTTATGATTAAATACATTTAATGGGATGGGTATATTTTTCTGACTAGAGATATACATAACACAAAATGAACATGAGTTATATTTGGTGGATTTTCAAGTTGAGAAGCCACTGATTCTATGAGATCAAGGATCTCATAGTGGCCAATGTACAATGGGATAATATTCCCTTTATTTCAAAAGCACAGAAAACAATTCCATGGTGATATTAAAAGGAAATATTTATCTCCAACATCGAACATCATGTCCCTTTGATGGTTTTCAGCCTAGATCATTTATGGAATCTATGATTCCTTTATATGTTGCTGGTTGTCTTAAAACATCACAATTATCTCTTTCACAATATTAGTTTCACGTTACTTTCAACCATCAGCTTTATCCCAATAATTTTGCATTCTATATCACTTCCCATACATATCATCAAATGAATCCAATTAAATACTTGAGTGGAATTTGTTTTCATATGCGAAATTAACCCATTTGAGAGGTCTTGTCCACCTTTTAATCCCATTGATAAGGGTATTAGCATGTCCTCGAGTGTGAAGATATAACTTTCATATTAGACAATAGTTTAGGGTAACAGTACATGAAGAAATTCAGTTCAATACTCAAATAATGTTGATTGATTCTCCAAAATATAAATTTGAACATTGGATCATGATCAGAGGTGATTGAATGTGGAACCCCATACAACCTCACTGCTTCCTTAACATAATATTGGAAACTCATTTGACTGATAAATCACCTCAAATAGTGATTATGTGGGCAGTCTTACTAATTTAATCCTCCAAAACCCATATCACAATATTTCCATGGGATATCTTCAAGATACGAGGGAAAAATTTCATAGTGAAATTCTCCCATTTCTATATGGGAATAGGAAATGTTTCCTTTATCTATTCATAATTTTAATTATCTGATTTAGCTTGGTGACATACCAAACACTGTGATAAATACTCTAAAATCTACTTTGTCATGTTTTCCAACAAAAAGTGATCTAAAAAATAATGGTATATATTGTTACTTCATTGATAGATAACGAAAGGTGATATAAGAGTATTACCCAACTCTCTATCTTAGGTGATGCAGTAATATAAATTCTAGGAATAAAAAAATAACATAATCCTCATCGATGGGTAACTCATATATCTTCCCATCTGTAACTATTTTTACTTTCTTTGGTAGCTCCAAATCATGCATTTGTTTCTACTAGATCTTCTATTAGATGAATGGTTAGGAGATCATTTGGTAAAACTATGATCTATTCCTTATCATTGTGATTTTCGGATCCTTCCTTTTAAAATAAAAGAATATAGTGTCCTTCTCAGTCCACATCAAGGATATAGTACCATGTCATCTTCTACTCGGAGCATTAGATACCTTGTTTCCTTTCCTAGATCGTAGTTAATAGAGTAATCGTAGTCCTTGATTCTCTCTACCCATATTATTTGATGCATATTGAGATCCTTATATTTAAATATATAATTTAGACTCTTATAATCAGTATATATGTCACACTTCTCACTATAGAGCTAGTGTCATCAAATGTTCAAGGTGAAGATCGCAACTACTAATGCCATATCGTGCCTCATGTAGTTCAGGTCATACATATTAGACTATTGTGATGTATACGATATCAAATTATAATTCTTCCTTAGTACACTTCCTAATCAATTATTATAATAATTCGTTTTATATCACAAAATCCTTCTCCAATTTTTGGTACTAGGACATAAAGAGTAGTGATTAGCCTCTTCTTGATATCCTTAAAGTTTTCCTCACATTCTTATATCCAGACATACTTTACTGCATTCCAGGTTAACTTATTTAGATGGCTTGAAAATCATGAGACATTTGTCAACAAAATTGTCAATAATAACCTACTAAGACAATAATACTATGTATTTATGTGACACTAGTAGTTCTATTACATTTATCAATTTCCATTTCTTTTAATGTTCCATATAAATTCCCTAACTTGTGATCACATGCCTCATGAAAGTGACCTTCCACATCCAAAATTCACAGTTCTTGAACAAGGTTTACAATTTATCCATTATTAATGTCACCATAAAAATCCTTATATTTTATTCATGTTCTTCATTTATCTTAGAATAAATGAGAATATCCGTGAAAAACACTACCACATTCATTTCAAGGTAGTTTATAAACATTCTATTCATAAATATATGATCATTGTAGGGGGGTTAGTAAGTCTGATGGGAATCTCTATGAACTCATAGTTCTCATACCATATATAGAAATAGATCTTCTAAATATATTCATTCTTCACCAATAGTTGATTATATTTAGAAAAAAGATCCACATTTGAGAAGTACTGAGATCCACGCATTTGATTGGGTCATCAGTCCTTGGAAGAGGATACTTGTTCTTTGTGGTGATATTGTTGTGATACGGATAATTGATACATAGATTCATTGGTCCATCCTTCTTATTTAGAAAGATCATTAGTTCACCCCAAGGTGATGCACTAGGGTGTATAATCACTTTTTAAGTTCTCTTTCACCATTGTATTTAACTCCTCTAGTTCAATCAAACCCTTATTATTGGATCATTTTGTGATAGGAATGGCTATAATTATAATCTCAATTAAAAACTCTACCTCACAATCTAGTGGATGATTTGGTAACTCATCAGGAAATAAATCTATTTATTACCGCACAATGATCATATCATCATGTTCGATGTAATCCATTGAATGATCCATTTGGGAAAGGTATGATTCTTCACAGGGTATCAATACACACTATTGAGAGAATTTTAAAAATATATTCAAGAGGTTCCATGAATTTAAAATGATAAAGGAATGGATTTAAATTTGAAAATATACTTCCTTATCCAAATTGATGATGTGTACTCTATATAATGATATCCAAACCATGCCTAGTATAGTGTCAAATTCCACCAAAAAAATTATTTCATGATTCACTTTAAGAATAATCCCACAGAAACAAATAAGAGAATAGTCCAATAATTGGATTTCAATGATCACACCACTTTGTGTTTTAATTGATATCCCTTCTTCAAGATATTGGGGCATCAATTCAACAGTTCTATAAAACCTATAGGATATGAAGATATACAAAAAACCAGAATCATATAGAAGTTTTTTCATTCATGAGTGGATATGATGTGTAACTTGTATGAATTCATTTTATTTATTCCCATCATAATTTGTTATTGAATAATTTGACCCTTTATCCTATTGATTTGGTGTCTGTTGACTTTTTTAACCCTCAAGGACCCCTTTTTTGTGCATTATATGCGTTGTGCCCTTAATCCCTATATTTGATGCATTGAACCATGTGTGGTGCTCTCATTTTGTCTATCACATTGGAAGACTTTCTCATATCACTTTGAAACACATGATTGTTGTTTCCTTCTATCCCACACTTATAACAGTTCCCTTTCCCTTTGAGTATGTTCACATGATGTTTCATATAACATTTTTTCCATGTGGTTGGTTTATCTTTCTTTTAACCTTTATCATAGCTCCTCTAGCTTGAAACTCCATAATTTTTTCTTATCTTCATATCCATGGGACCATTCACCAAAAGACTTCACCAATTTTAGAGCACATGAAACCCCCTCTTCATAATTCTAAAAGTATGGATATTTAGATCCTTCAAAAGTTATGGTTTTAAAATAATAAGGACTCTATATATTTTTATATGGATGTTGATAATAAAACACGAGGCTTATCAAGAAATCTGTATGATGTTTTCTTCATTATACATGATAGTTTCACCTTTATTTTCTTCAGTTTGGTAAATTATCCATTCATTATGGTTGATGATTATTATGGAAATTATTTTAAGAAATATTTTATTAAAGTATTTTGGCTCCATTTATTCAATAACATCCTTCATATTGGTGTTCTTTATCTATTCCCACCATTGATTGGCTTCCCCATTTAAATGATAGATGGCTGGAGTCACCTTCTACTTCTCAAAACAGTGGAGTATAGAAATTATCTTTTCCATTTAATTATCCCAATGTTTTAAGAAAATTAGATTAGAAGAACCACTATATGTCGGGGGTCATTACAACATAAAGGACACAATTGATAGTTTCTTCTTCATTGGTGAAGCGTAATTTCTTCATGGTTTAAGTTAATATTCAATTCCTGAGACCTCTCAGTAAGTATTTCCATGAAGTGTTGAAATCCACCTCTCAAGTAATTAGTGATGTTTTTAGGGAAATTGTTTCATTCTCCTTCACAGTGGTTATTTTCTTGACTTCTCCTAGTTCCCACCATTTTACAAACTAATAACGGTTTGAACAAAATTTTATTCAACAAACCATGAATTAATAATTTATTATATTATGTAATTATCTATAAAGGAATATCTTATGGGATCCCTATGTTTTACAATTTTCAAAAAAAATCTTCTTAGATGTTTACATATACATAGTCCAATCAAAATAGCATTCACTAACATTATAAAATCCTAATTCCAAAATTAACTAAATTGTCATATGATACAAAATATAATGACCCTACTTTTTATAACATAACTATTAAATAATTATTAAGATAAACAACATAAAGGTGTTATAATTCAGGATCTAAATGATTAGTATAAATGGAAAATTAGGACCATGCATCACTTTTACAAAATCATACATAAATATTTATTTAAAATATTATTATTTATCAACTTTGAGCATACTTTCACCTTTGTGCAGGTAGTCTCCTATGAATATACTTCAATTAATGGGGTAATCTGAAAGCCCAGTTAGAGGATAAATAAGGACATGAATCCATATAGCATGATTGATCATAATAATTATCCTGACATATGTATACGATAATAATAATAATCATAAGGGAAACTATGGATAAAGTCATGGAATTGGGAAATGCAAACAAATGAAACATTAGGTCTTTGTATTCAAATACCAAATATAGTTGTGAACAAATCTAACATTATGGTCACACATAACATATATGTATAATCATAAAATAATCATGTTAAAAACATATTTCAAAATGTTTACGATTATTACACATTATCCTATGAGATACATTACATTACCCAATTCATTACAGGTATATATAATTTTTTCCCCACCCATCACCTCATAATATTAAAATAATCATGCAAGACACATGAAATATAAAACAACCATAGTTATTAAATAACGCATAAAAAAGAATGGGATACATAAAGATTTCATTATCCATATATTCATGAATAAAATTTATGTTTCCAAAATTAAAAAGAAAATTTTATTTATATGAATTATCAGTTTTGATCAAATAACAATGCACATAACAAGAGTCAAGGATTTATTTTAGAAAGAATAGTTCTTTTGGAAAATCGTTATATTTATCATAAAATCAAATTTGGAAACATGTATATCCACAAAAATAAAATAGAATAGAAATTAATTTATATTTATGGAAATTAGTGTAGTTTTTATAGAAAATATTGCATGGAAGAGAAATATCCCAATGATATTTAGTTGGGTTTGAGAATCACCATACCGTATGTCTGAATGCATTCTATACATACACTTAATATCCTAGATAATAAAATTATATTACTTAATTCAGAAACTTATATATATATATATATTCATTATTATACTTTTATTAAGTTATTAAATGTCCATATAGAGGAGTTATATAGATCAATTTCATCATTCTGAGAGAATTCATTTTCTTAGTTTTCAAGATCAGTTCACTTATAAATAATTGTAAAAGATTATGTAAAATGTGAATAATTCTCCAAAAGTGAAATGAGGTTTTATTAATGAACTTATATAATTATAAATGGTCATATATATCATCTTTTTTTCTAGTGTGATGGTGATTCATTTGAAAAAACATTAATGATAAATGTTAACTTTATTATGGAGGGTATTCTGACCATCACCAACTAGTTTCATTTTATTTAGTTTTATGTCTATAAATTCTATCGAATACTTCAAACATTTCAAAATGATCATATTAAAATATGATTTAACCATAATTATTTTTCATGACTATCTATGAAGGTGGTAATGGAAATCGAAAACTCTTTATCCCTGAAGGCAGTGAACCAATGTATCACAGACTATGTTTTATTTTTTAGATTAAAAAGAGAAGATAAGGGATTTTATGTTTGATAATCAATTAAAATAATATAATTATATAATTTATATGACACTATAGCTTTAAATCAACTTTGTATAGGTTATTTGAGTAGAGGATAAGAAAATAAAATAAATTAAAATAGAAGCACTGAGGATTTTATCTCTTCAGTGATGTCTACTTGAGAACCTTTTTATGTCAATTGAGATTGGTATTATGTTAATAAAAGAAGATTTTTTTCATGGGGTAGAGGACTATAAAGTGAATATTTATTAATATTTACAATATACATGTCTTATAAGGTGTGGGGAGAAGGGGTGTTGAGGGGTGGTATTTGTAGGGGGACACGGGTGTTTCTTTATTATCATTAGTTTGTTATTTTGGATTAAAATTTTCAATATTGTTGATTAATATATCTAAATTATGTAAATATTATAGTATAGTTAGAAAAAATTAGTTCTTACGTCATGCATGACCCTAACATTTATATATTTTTTCTTAAAATGTAAAATACCACAATTTCTATTATTTCAAACTTTACCAAAATTTCACCTATTTTAAAAAAATTCCAATAAATAACACCAACTATTTTTGATGTCTAGATATAAAAAAATAGAATTTATTTTATGAAAATAATTTTCTATATATGGGAAATTTTATTTCCAATTATAACCATCATTTATTTGAAAATACTGATTTTAATATTATAATTGATTTTATAACCCTTTGAAAAAATATTTAAGGTCTCATTAAATTGTCTTATAATTTTAATATAACAAAATATTATTTTATGAATATATTTTATGAAAATAAGTTTTCTTTCAAATAATTATATTTATTATAAAATTTTAAATAAACGTTTATATTTCACAAAAATACCAAGGAATAATTTTTCATTTTCCAATCATTAATTAACATATACGAATGATATAATTATATCATATTTTCATTTATAAAATTTTCATAAATTTTATTTAATATTTCATAGGAATGTTTACTATTCAAACATCCATAATACTATTACCTATGGTTAGATTAGTATTTCAAAGGTTATAATACTATTCAAACAGCATAGTCTCCTTAATTTTCTTTAAGACCTCTTATTTCATTCATTCATCATTTAGTACTGTTTTATCTCATGGATCTATGTATTAATATTCAAAATGACTATATAATTATTAAAAAATATGTTTTATTTCTATATATTTTATCATGAGTGTGGAATTTCTAGTGGTTCGAGTGTATCCAAATTTTCATACTCTTTTTAGCTTATTTTCTTTTTTCCCATACTATAATATTAGGAATTATTATTTGATTGTTATTACTAATTTATAATTTATGAGAATAATTTTTTTATTAATTTCCATATTTGATGGCTGGGTTTTATAATAAAATCATTAGAAGATAAATTCCATTCATAAAATTTTTGGTCATTACAACATTCCATTCAAAAAAAATAACATCACTATCTATCATATACTTATATATTAATATATTAATTAAATAAAATTATTCAACTCTATTTTTCATCAAATAAAAAATAAATGTATCGCTTCTGAGTACGTGTGGACTACCACATCTATAAAATGATAAGGTCTATTTATCATAACAACCAAACAAAGATGTTTATTATCATGGATTAAGAAAATTTATATTATATTTATAAAATTATTATGATTCTATAGGTGAATTGTTATTTTATTTTCTTTAGGTCCATCATTCAAAAAATAGAACCATCACTCATCTATACATATGGACTACCATCTCCCTTAAGTAATGTAATTTATTTTTCTTAACACTTTATATGAATAGTTTAAAAGTGTATATAATGATTAAATATTATACTAATTATCCTATTATAATTCTATATATGATGGAATCATTATCAATGAATAATTATTGATTCATTAAAACAAAAACATACTTAAATAATGAAACAATAAACACCCAGAAACAACTATTTTAATAAATTATTATTGATAAATTGGTGTTGAAATGATATAATTTGATCCTATATGATACTATAAGTATATATATGGTTACATTAAAAACAAATAATATCATTAAATTTGTTATAAATGAGTTCAAATCACATTCGAAACATGTTGTAAATATAGTAATTGTTTCTCATATCACATTAATATCTTTCGGAAATATACCATAATCACCAATTTTTTCAATTTTGTGGTTTATATACTGCCCAAGAATTAATTTTATGGTTAATTTCATTAAATTAATTGGGATTTAAATATCTATATAGGGGTTTTTTTCATTTATGAGGTTCTAATTCAGATATTTCCAATGTTTTAAAGGTTTTTAATCTCAATATTTTTTCCTTGATAGATTTTTGATTTTATGCACCTATTAATCATTATGAATTGTATATAAATCACCTTTAAATATTTATATCATGGATCCTTCTTATATTATGGTATTTAATGTTAAAATATATAATATTTCATCCAATTGGTTTTGATTTTGTAGTTACCAAATTGGAATTGATTTATCATCTAAAATAATCTTCATTGGGTATTATGATATATTATGAACCTATTTTATAATATGTGGATTAAATAAATAATATATTACATGTAATATCATGAATATCAATACATTAATTTTATTTATATATTAATTTTAATTCATTATTTCATGGGGATTATGATTCAAAAGTTACAAAATTTTTAGGGGTTAATTCTTCAATCATTCAATTAATAGCGATAATTTATGTTTAAATTTATTCTAGTGGAATTTTATGATTTCATACTTCTAAATGACCTTGTATTATCTTATATTAAACACTAATGTTTTAATATAATATTATACTATTTCACACATTGGTTCTCAAAGATAACTGAATGACTGTTTTTATTGAAAAATGATATTATTTATCCTTACGGAGAGGAATAATTTTCTTCCATGTCCATATTTTCTAAAAAAATTAATAATGTCGTTTTTTATGATTTAATTACTATTTCCAGCCTTTTTTAAGTAATTTTTAATTTTTTAAACAAATAAATGGAATAAGATTTTCATTATCTAAATGTGGTATTTTATGAAATTTAAAAATGTATAAAAAAATAATCTTATTTAAACATACACTACATCAGCATATTATATTAGCATCATTTTGGGTCTTCGATTTAAATCATACACAAAATGTTTTCGTGGTTAATTTCAATTAAAATACTTTTTTAAATATTCATGAAGTTTTAGTTGTAAATATATTTATATATAATGAAATAATATTTTACATGTTTTTAAGTAAATGTTCTAAAATCTACTTCAAAGGCATTTTAATCTCTGAAAACAAGATTTTATGTTTCTTATTATCCACTTTTGATATGCTATTAAGATTCCTTAAATATTCATTCTATAAATGTTTTATGATGATGAGTTAATTATCATGAAGCATACTTTCTTTCCATGGTTCAATTAAGGTATAAATAATTCTTTTATGATTATTATTATAAGATAACTATAAATCCATTGACTTTATATGGGTTATGATATAATGATTTGAATAATATTTTAATATCACATGGAATAAAAATAAATGAATAAAGATTGTGTGATTGCTGCATCCAAAATTATTTATCACTCTGATGTGTTTTGTTAACTAACATGGAGTTTTAAAAATACTATGTGACGATAGGGTTAAGAAACTCCTAATATATGAAATTTTTTCTAAAATCATAAGAAATGAAGGAGTTAAATGAGTGGATGTTACTCTTATGTGATTATTTTAATCGACCATGTAATATTTTCAATACCCTTTTTCTATCCACTAAGAAATAAATTTATTTAATGTGATCCTTGTAATATATATTTTTTGATTATGATTATGTAAATATTTTATTAAATGATCATATGAAAATGATATTTTCTCGAGGAACATAAAATTTTATTTTATTATGATTTAATTCTTATGAGAATTAAATATATATTTCATGACTCATGATTATGATAGGGGAAACATTGGGTATGATTTTCTATTCGTATACTCATGTTCTGTAACATCCTATCTTTATACAAAGGTACATAAAATTAAATTTTTCGATAAAATTCCTTAAAAAGGACCTAATATAAATTAATAGTTATTCAATTGAGGTATTGGGGGTGTCTGGTGTTCGTTTGAAGCTCATAGACTCGAAAATGGTGATGGTAGTCTGGGTTGCCTGGTTAGTTGAAACCATATAGCCCATCCCACATGGTTTCCTTGAACCACACGGTAGCTAACAGTGGGAACCAGTAGACTACATGGTTAGTTAGTAACTGTGTGTAATAGAAAACATCTATATGTGGTCTGTTACAAGTATTGGATAGATATTTACTACATGTTTTCCACACTGTTAGATAAACTAAGAAGTAACTCATGTAATTTTCACTAGTGAAGCATAACCAAGTCCATGGTTATAATATGACTTGAAAACTGTGCAGCCAAACCATGCACAGTGAAATATGTTGGTGAAATTCTATTTCTTCCCTTAATGAAGTGTTTATCCCCACTTTATTTATTCCATCCTCTCCCACTCAATTTTCTACTCTCCTCTTGGTGTACACCCCCTCCTCATTAGGGTTTTGTGATATCTCTTTCGATTCCCTTCTAAATAATTCCCCATTGAAAGATACATACTCATATTGGAAATTTTTAGCATCTTGACCATTCTAGTTCAATGATCCTCCACGATCATTTGTGATATTTCAATGAAATAACAATTTTACCTATTTTTGGGGTTTGATAAATATTCTATTTTTTCATGCATTATGTTGAATTATGTCTTGTTGATAGATGTTTTTAGTACTACGACAATGAGGTATAATTTATATGATTTTTTTTATTTTTTTCATTGATTTTTAGGCATTGTTTTGTGGTGCCACTCATCAGACCATTCATTGATGTTTTAATTGCATATTAAATAGATTAACATGGTTTTTTGAGTCTGTCGTGACCTTGGATGATGGAGAAACCCATTCATAGGGTGTTCTATATATTTTTTCCACTCCATTGTTTGTGACCACATTTAATTGAAAAGTTCCCATGTCCAAATGGATAAGAACTAAATGAAAAATTCATTTTAATTAAATGAATTTTAAAATGAATGGAATTAAGAATCAATGTTGATATATGAGGGCTACCCTTGAGATTTATGCATCACACCCATCATTTAAATACATATTGTATATTATTATTGTTTACATGTTATATGCCTTGTTCTTACTACTTGATCCCATAGCTTTTTATGTTGTCAATGTGCTAATGCTATATTGGTTAGAATTGATTCATACTTTATGTGACATATATAATGGATTGAATTGAAAAATATGTTTTCGAAATCATGTTAGATTGAGAAAATAAAATTTCATTGATTTCATGTGATTAGAGGTATGATAATTCCACATATCATTTCTTATATCTTTTTTATTAGGATTTTTCCTAAGGCCTTATGCCCTATTAATTTAAAATATCATGCTTTTATATCTAGATATATTTGGAAGAATGTGGTTATTAATGGATTGAAATATTAAATTTTATTCCTTGATATGTACCTTGCTAGTTGTGTCACACACTGATAAGGTCTGTGAGAGAACATGGGTTTTGTATTAAGGATCCATGGATGGACTTGTTGTACAGGTTTGGTTACCACTTGATGAACTGGGAGTATTTATTTGGCTTGACAGGCGAGTAATTCCTTGGTGGTTTATTATACTCTTGAGTGATACAATTTCCCTAGTGGAGAAACCCTTGAAAACCCCATTATTGTGATGTCTATGCCATCCTATGGGAGATACTCTGTCACCTATGTGTGAAACGTTGGACGAACTCAGAGTCACCATCCCTTGAATGATACACATGATTATTTTAAATTGCCTTAGACAGACTCAATGGTATTTTATTATATAGGATGTTACCATAGGTACCTTTGGGATTCTTTTATATCACCTTGGATGAGCATGCAACTACACCAATGGATTTGATAATTTTGAATGATTGATTATTTTCTCTTACGATGTGAATCCCATATTATTATTATGATCCCAATGTGGTATCTCTTGATGCCTCTAGTTTATACTTGTTTATACTATTGTAATGACATGGTTGTTATATTCCAATATATATTACAAGCATAAAGGTATGTTTTTTTAGATTCATTGTTTATATTGGCACATGTTGTATGTAATGTGACTTGTATAGGTACCTTTTTCGAAATTCTGCAATAGGCCAAAGAAAGTGGTATGGGATTGGTGTCTATTAAGGAACTCGGACCAAAGTGTTAGTGTTATAATTATTCAACTAGTCTATTAATTATATACTATCAAACTACATTTTATTTACAAGAAGAAATTTAAAGGCATAGAAGTCATGGGTGCCAAACAAATGGGATTTATTTCTCACACCATGCTTAGGTGTTGATCACAGGTACAGATAAAGGGAGGAATTCTTATTCTTTTGCTTGATTGCATTGCTGAATTGTGGTGGAGCTTTGTGGGAAGTTGACTGAGTTTATTCCTGAGATTTTTTAGTGGGTTATTTTGGTTTTTTATTATATTTATAATGAATTATATTCTTATAACCATCTTCCCGGGTAATCCCTTTTTGTATAGAATGTTGACATGACATCATAATAATTTTTTTTGGATTATTGTTGTTGAGTTTCCACTTCTTTATTTACTGTACTTGGCTTGCCTCTTACATTACTCTAGCATTGATTTATTCATATGCTTCCGATATTTAATATTATTGTTACCGCTATACATACTTGACCTCTGAGGGAATAACCTCACCACAAACAAGCCATATTACCTTACTTCTCGTAGACTAAATCTTGCATTTGGGTATATGTGATTGTGTTCATGTGGTGACCAATCTGGTAACTGGTTCATTGGTTAGTTTGATTAGGACATTAAAAAGTGGTATTAAAGAATATTTTTTCCTTTTGACTTGTTATTTTTGTTTATATATGAGACTAGGATATATGAATTTGGAATCTACCATGTGCTTGAATATTTCTAACCCACGTATAGGAGAAATCTAGATTGCCCGGTTTTAGAAAATTTCTATTATTTGATTATTCCATTTAGGGTTGATGTGACGTCACAATTGGGTGATGCAAACATTTTCTGATGATATTAATATTTTTATGAGTAGAATTATGATTCTTATTATTTCATCATAATGAAATGAGGTATTTTAATTACATGCATCATACTGAGCATTGTATAATTGACATGCCATGTATTATTCCATGCTACATTTACTATTTGTTATGAATTTCTTATTTTCATGTGATTGTTGTAGTGCATTTTTTTAATTATATAAGTTTTCAATTAAATCATATAGGAATACATTATTCTTTTGGTTGAGTGGACACTAATTTCAATTCCTGAGGTGTATGGTCCTTTGTGAATTGGAATGGTGGTCCTCCAAATTCAACCAAACTAAAAGGATATTTAAGTCCTAAAATGAATTAAAATGAAACGAGACTTTAAATGAATATGAGAATTGTGATACCTTGACCATAAATTAAGAAATGGGTTATATTTCATGCCTATATTGATCTTTGTTAAGAATTCTTTTCTTATCTCTCCCTAAATCTATGATATGGATGTGAGTTTTATCACGATAAATGCGGATTTGTACCTTCCCTTATGTATATCCTTCCCTTTCTTCTATTTCCATCTATTATAAATCATTTTTGAGGTATGCATTTTAAAATTATAGAGTAAAGAAACCATGACATCCATGTGTTATAATCTAATAGAATGGTGATGAGAAAACTCCAATGGTTTTCGGTCATGATCCACCTATGGTACCTTCTTGTGGTTCCACCTGAGGTACCTCCATAAGACCTTCCACTAGGAATTGGTGATCAGTTAAGGGATAGTTTTCTCAATTTTATACAGACTATTCATGGTGCTCCTCATCCTAGCCCTACTATGGAAGAGCTTTCATGGTACATTAAGCCGTAGTATCCTCCCAAATTATCACGACAAGGTGGACCTCATTGTATAGATTCATTGTAAGAGGTGATTGTTTTTATCTTCGACGATATTAATGTACCACTAGAGAGGAGGGTCAAACTCGCTACATATAATCTATGAGACTCTGCCAAGTGTGGGTGGTATGTTGTTTCTCAATTAGAGTGTCACCAATATATAATCTAGGAATACTTTCAAATGGATTTCCTTTATTACTTATATCCATATAACATGACAGTGAATCGAGCCTGGTAATTTATACATCATTAATAGGAATAAAGGTCATTTCTTGAGTATTATTCTCATTCCATTGATCTGAATTATTTTTCTCATATTCTAACTGGTAAAAAATGACCACAATGAGGTGTTTTTAGAACGTTCTTGGGTATTTTTTATACTCATAGGTGAACATATTTCATTTGAATATCGTTATAGTAATAGTTAACCCAACTCTAATTACAGATCAATATCTTAGATAATCTGGTCCTATGAGCTAGAGAAATTAATTTCCATGATAGGGTGACATTTCTTTAGGTAATTGGAAGATATAATAAAAGGGTGCATGTGGTGGAAGTTCTTCCAAGGTGACATGTATTGATAGTTCCATAGTATTTCACAAATGTTGAAAAACATGGCATAAAAAGACGCAGTGAACTAAGAAACCGATGGAATGCTGGGCTTGCGGTAGGATGTTTCATATTCAGTTCTTATTCTGTTATTTTTTTTCTAGAAATCAGTGGAAGAGAATCTATAGTCGAACCAATTTCATGAATATGATCTATGATGCCATGTTAGTCTCAGAGTTGGTCTTATATTGGCTGATCAGGATGAAGCAGTAGTACTAGTTGTCAAGTCATTCAGGGGCCAGATCGTTAGTGTCAGCAGAGTGGATAACCTCAAGATAGTCAGACTACATCTTAGGGTCACAGATCAGGCCATATATATGTAGTGTATTTAGTTCCAGAGGAGTATTCTAGGGCTATTTATAGTGAGAGGTACTATCTTTTTAACCTCTACTTTAGTTTCTTCTCTTTTTGATACAGGTGAATCACACACTCTCATATCTATTTCATGTGTAAAAATTATAGGTCCTTCTATTGAGTACATATATGATTTTATGCCTCTCAACACTCTGATAGAGGTTAGAATAGAGGGAATGCACTAGTTTATAGAGTGTCCCCTTCAGATAGGGGGTACTGTTTCTTATGAAATTTCTTCACTCATGAGAAGAACATCTTTGTTGTCATTCAAAATATGGAATTTCATGTCTTTTATCATGCCCAGGTGGATTGTTATAGTCGTCATGTGGATTTTACATCACCTGATGGAAACACATATATACAAATGGATGAATGGGATATCCATGAATATTATTCTAGAAATAAGGGAGATGGACTTTGCAGAGTAACAACCTAGTTTGAAAGTCTCTTTATGAGAGATCATGTAATGCAGGTAGTATAATAATCTCATCTGTGGATCATTTCAAGGACATCATTCTCGAATATTTCATTGGGTAACTTCCTCATAAAGAGGTCGATTTCACCATATAACTAGTGATAGGTGTGACACTAGAGTCTGTTACTCCATATAGTATGGGACCTATAAAGCTCAATGAAATAAACCAGTATCTTGAGGAACCTGAGGATAATGGTTTTATTAAACCCATCACATTTCCATGGGGTTCAATCGTCATTTATCTATGACGTTGGATGGTAACTTATGATTATGTGTGGATTATAGGCAGATGAATCAACTTACTTTGACGAATCATTGTCCATCAACTCCTATAGAAAACCTCATTGACCAGGAATGAGGAGAAACTATTTCCTCCATGATTGATATGAGCTCAGGCTATCATCAGGTTCATTTGATTATGTCAATTATACCACTTATAAAATTCAATAGCAGGTATAAAATGTACGAGTACTTGATTTTTACATTCAGTCTAATGAATGTTTCGGTAGTATTTATCGATTTGACGAGTCAATATTTCCTCTTTTATCTTTATTCCTTGCTGATAGTATTCGTAGATATCATCTTGGTGTACTCGTGTACCAAATATAATAATGAAACCCATATTGAGATGGTGCTGAGTGCAATGGGAGAACACAACATATATACAAAGCTCAAAAAATTCCACTTCTAGATCAGTGTGGTTCACGTGTTGGGTTACATTATATCCAGGGAAGTTATATCTGTTGACCCAGACAAGGTGAGATCCATTGCATCATGGAATTATCCTATGAAGTTATTTCAAATACACATCTTATTTGGTATTATAGGATATTACAAGTGATTTATCCAGGAATTATCTTACTTAATAGTGCCTCTTACGACCTTGACATAGAAGGGTTCATACTTCCAATTATTTAAATATTGTTAGAAGGCCTTTAAGGATTTAAAGGGAAGACTCACCTCAGCACCGATCCTAATCCTACCTAAACAAGTGAAGAGTTATATATTCTACTTTGATGCTTCAGGTATTAGGTTGGGTGTATCTCTAATGCAAGGTGATTGAGTCGTAGTGTATGGATCTCTCTAGTTGAGGCCTCATAAGAGAAACTATCATACTCATGACCTCAATGTAGCATATATGGTTCATGCTCTTCATTTTTAGAGGTATTATCATTTGGCATGGAAATTCATCATTTATATGTGTCATTAAATTCTAAATTATATCTCCACTAAGAGGGACTTGAATTTGTGGTAGCACAGGTGGGTGGAATACCTACACACCATTGATTTTGAGCTCACTTACACCCTGGGAAAGGGTAATTTCATTGATGATGCATTGACCTGGAAGACTCACAAAATGCTTTCTATGTGGATAGTAGTGAGTTACAAATGATGGATATGTTTTTTGAGTAGCATCTGATTGTTCAATAGCCGCATTGGTAGCCTGTTATAGTGGCTCTATTAGTGTGTTCCTCTATTTAGAATGGTTATGGATACTTCATCTTCCCAATTATGAGGTATTATTCAGATTGAGAGTGTCATAGGAGGAACCCTCTTCTTGGATGGGTTGTTGATAGTAGTGAGACATAACTATACAATGGGTGTGTTTGGGTTCTTTCAAATATACGAGGGGGGGGGGGGAGATGATGAGGGAATCACATGTCTTTATATGGAATGTTCATCCTAGGATTACCATGATGTACAAGGATATTCATCTTCTGTACTTGTGGTCAAGTGTGTATAGGTAGATAGTAGGCTTATTAATCAGTGATCCCACAATTGGCCAGTGAATGTAGATAACTAATGAACTACTATATTTCTACAACCCATATCCATTCCTATGTGGAAATTGTACAACGTCACTGTGGATTTTTACATTCTTGATGGGATCTCCCCAAGGTAGCAATTTAGAATGGGGGATCGTCGATAGATTGACCAAATTTTCTCACTAGTTTTCGATACGGTAATCCTTATCTATTGAAGAGTTACGAATGATTTACAAACAAGAGATAGTGAAACATCATTGACTTCCATGATCTATCATTTCGGGCTAAGATTCCAAGTTCATATCATGGTTCTGCTAATGGTTGCATAAGGCACTGGGTATATTGGTTCTCTGAAGCACTACATATCACCCTCAGACTGCTGGAAAGTCTGAGAAATCAATTTAGGTATTATAATATATTTTAAAATATTTTATCCTTTATTTTAGAGGTTCCTAGGATAATCATATTCCTTTGTTTGATTTTTTCTACAATAACATCTTTTAAGAAACAATTATTATGGCTCACTATGAGGCTCTCTATAGTATACTATGATGTTCTCTGCTATTATAGCTAGAGGTGTGTGAGGAAGATCAACTGGGTCCTCGTCTTTTTTAGGATACATCAGAGCAAGCCCAACTAATTCAGAAGTTTATGGATACATCTTCGTCTAGATTGAAGTATTATTAAGATCATCATCACAAGACTTTGGAGTTTGAGGTGGGGCATTGGGTATTTTGTGTTTATTTTCTCATTTGGATCTAAAATTATTCATGAGATAGGGAATGTTATCAACAAGATATGTTGGGCCTTTCGAGATGGTGGAGTGAGTTGGGCCAGTATCCTATCAGATGTTAATACCTCAACGGTACCATGACATGAATGACATCTCCCATGTATCTCAACTTCAAAAATATTTTCCAGACTGGTGTCATTTGATTTATCAAATGGATATCACGTTGGAGGTAGATGTGTCCTTTGAGGTGAATCCTATTCATATCATTGATCATTGAATTAAGGTTCTATGAGGTAGGTTCATCCCTCTGGTCTAAGTACTAAATAGCATGGATGTTCTCAGGATGATACCTATGAGTATGAGGATGATATACATGCACAATAGCAAGAACAATTTTTAGATGACGTCTTATCACCCTCAAAAAGGTAGCTCGGGGATGATTTATTGTAAAGAGGGGAGGTTGTAACATCCAATATTTATCCAAAGGTATGGACCTAACATTTTTTGTATTAAATTCCTTAAAATTGACTTAATATAAATTATTAGTTAATAAATGTATGTACTGGATGTGTCCAAAACTCATTTATACCCCAAGTCCCCAGAAACGGTGGTAGAAGACAGGGCAATACAGTTAAAGGAATATGTATAGTTCAGCCCACAGAGTTTCCATAAACCATGAGGTAGTAGATAGTGGGAACTTGTAGGCCACACAGTTAGTTTTCAACCATAATGTCTAGGGTGCATTGTTGTGCAGTCGATTATAGGTCTTGGATAATGTGTTACCGCAAGTTTGTTTCCTAGTTATTTAAAATTGTTCGTAGCTCGTACAACTTTCCATAGTGAAGAAAAATGTGTGCAATGAAAAATATGGTTGAAATTAAAATTTTGACCTTAATGAAGTGTTTAACCTCAATTTCATCCCCCTCCTCTGTCACTAAATTTTCTCCTATCCTGTAGGTGACGAACCTCCACCCTCTCCCTCATCTTTATGTTTTTGTGATATATTCTTCTATTATCCTCTAAATCATTCACCATCAAATGTTGTGGACTTATATTAGTAATCTATATCACCACCACCCTTTTATTTCTTTTTCCATCCAATATCTCTTTTTCTATTTCAATGTAATGAATTTTTACACAATTATGTGGGTTGGGCTAAATAATTTGAATTCTATCATACTAGGTTCAATAAAGGATTGTTGTAGGATGTGTGTATTACTAAAAAATGACGTAGCGTGTATATAAATTATCTTGCCTATTTCACATATTTTTAGGCATTGTGTTGTTGTGCCACTCATCAGAACTTCTGATGATGCTCTTTTATCTCATATAACATTGGATATCCAAATCTAATCTGTCCTTAGATAATAAATAAACACATTCATCGGGTGTTATCCATGACTATAACCACCCCAATGGGTGTTACATCTTTTAATGTCCATTTTACAATGTTTAAATGGTTAATAACCAAATGAAAAAAATATTTTGATTAAATGCCTTATACTATGTATGGAATTAAGAATCAATGTTGATCTATGAGGGTTACCCATGAGATTTATGAAACAAACCCTATATATTAATACATGTTGAAGATTATTTTTATTTCTATATTTTATTTCATGTTATTATTACTTGAGACCTTGTGTTATTTCCTTTCCACAATGGTCAAGCTATGTTGGTTTGTATTGATGATTTCATCATGTGCCGTATTTAATGTCCTGAAATGAATAATAAGTTATGGAATGTCTATTAGCTTGAATTATTGAAATTTCATTATGTATAGGTTATTATAGGCATGTTAATTCCATGTTCAAATATTTTTATCTTATTGATTATGTTTGTGCATAACACATTATTCACTTTTAATTTAAAATGTGATACTGGTATAGCTTGATAGACTTGGAATAAGATGGTTATTTAATGGCATGAAATTATAAATTTTATTCCATGATAGTTTCCTTGCTTATTATGGGTCACTTGATATGGGCCGAGAGAGAACATTTTTTCCATATTAAGGATCCATTTATGGTCTCATCGTGCTCGTTTGTTACGATTCGATGCGCCAGTAGTGGTGATATGGCTTGTAATGTGAGGGCTTACAGGGTGGTTTATAAAATTCATGATTGATACCAATTACCTAGGGGAGAAACCATGGATGGACCCATTAAAAATATGGTCATTTGATTCTATGGTTGAAAATCGGTCCCCTAGGTGAGATACATAGGAGGGACTCATAGTCACCATTCCTCAAGTGATATAAGGGGTTCTTTTATATCACCGTGAATGAACCATGTGTTATTGGATTATATTTTATGTTCTATAGTGTCACTTGTGATTTTTTAAGATGACCATGGATGGGATAATGACTCCACCACTAGATTTGATGGTTCATAATTATTAGTTTTTTATCTTACGAGATGCATCCCCTATTATTATTATGAGCCTGATGTTCTATCTCTTGAAGCCTCTTGTTTATATTTTTGCATGCTTATGTGATGACATAAATATTAGACCTCAAGAATGAGAATAATATTGGGGTTATGTTTTGTTAGTTGTATAGTTTATATAATAACATATTATAAGTAATGTGACTTGAACATGTACATTATTCATAATTCCAGCATAGACCAAAGTATGTGGTATTGGATGGGTGTCCATTTAGGAACCCAAACCAAACTGTTAATGTTTTAATTATACAAATTTAATGCTTATTATATACTAGAACACTACTTCTTATTTATACCACAAAATGGAAATTTATAAACATCATGGGTGTCATCCTACTAATATTTATATCTCACACCCTTCTCGTGTGTCATTTGGTATCCCAGTATAATTTATGATTGTGGGTAGTGAAAAAGGGAATCATTCTGATTACAATGCTTGATTGTTTTTATATATTTGTTTGGACCTTTGGGGGTAGAGGACTGAGACAATGCTCGAGATGAAATAGTGTTAGTTTTTGGAATTTTGTATATATGTTTGGAGTATATTATATGCTTGTACCCATTTTCCAAAATACTCTTTTTTGTATAGACTCATAAAAAGACATCATTTTCATTTTTTTATTTAGTATTGTCATTCAGTTTCCACTAGATTATTTACTCTACCTGTATTGTCTCTTACATTCTGTTGTTCTTGATTTATTCATATGATTATGATATTTATAATTTGTTTTTACAATTTTCCATACTTGATATATGATGGAATATCCTCCCCGTAGATACACCCTAGGGCCTTCCTTCTAGTCAAATGTGTCTACTGTTCAGGGATATGCGTTTGAGGTCGGATAGTAGTTGGCCTGGCTAATGGTTTAGGGGTAAGTTGAGTTGGGATGTTACATGTTCTCAAACCCTTATTCTCATGATATGCTGAAATACCAACATCGATAGATATCTCTTATATTTACCCTAATGGAGAATCTAGGTTCCCCTTTTTTAATATTTCCTTTTACATTGGATATAAATAATGTGGTTATGTATGATGTGTCTAAGAAGTTTGATAGTTTTAATGATCATATTTGTAGATGGCTTATATCATTAATGTTCTGGTTATTTGTGTATCCATGATTTAAAATAAATTATTCATTTATGGTTCCCACATATATCACAATGATATGTAATTGATATTCATCAAAAAATATGTAATAATTATGTATAAAATGCTTGGGTTTTTTTAATTTTCAATAAATTTATCCTCTAATTGGGTAGGTTATGCAAAATTTGGGTTCCCCTAGGTAATCATGTCTAAATAAAATTTTTAATAGATTACCCAAATATGATTTTTTTTGGTATATTCATCAGGGTAGACAAATCAAAGAGACTGTAAAAATATTAGGTTACCTATGAAATTGAGCTAAGATTATCCATATGATGGAATAGGTCTGAATTTTCCACTAAACTATATATGAGTCAAATATGATATAATGGGGATGATTCCATATATAAATAAGTTTTTGGTGAAGGAAATATAAAATCAGACTCGTTTCCTGCTGAAATAAAGATGGTTTTATACTAATGGATATGATGGATTCAGAAAGGTTGATTATTTTGATGGGATAACCTTTAATAATAGTTCTAATTAAACTTATATAAAAAACTATACATATCTAATGAAATATTCTATTATAGAAAATAACATCATCATAATAAAATCATAAATTTAAATTAATACTTATAAATAAGTAGTATAGTGTAATTAACTTCATATAATGGTATATAAATAATAACAGTTCTTAATTAAAAGAAAAATTAAATATTTTTAAGAAACACATTCAAGTAACCAAGTTTTGAAGTAGTTAAAAAAATGGATATATAGGTTTATGAGATTCATAAACTGATTCACTTAAGGATTCAAATGAATTATATTCAAAATACACTAAGTAATGTTATTCTACACTCTTATATACTCCATATGATTTATTATGTTAATGAATTATAATGTCTAGTGTATTCCATGAATCTTTTTTTATAGATTTGAAATTTATTATATTTTCATTGAAGGAATTTTTTTGATAATTTGAATATATTTAATAATATTCTCAATGTTATCTAAGTGTTGAGGATATTTTAATGACGATATATGACGTTGAAGTACATGTTTTTTGTCAATAGTACATGTGGGAAAAATTGAAACATAAATAAGAAAAGATAATTCTGGAGTCCAATAATGATTCTTCAATAATCTAGTCATGTTCATTGAAGACTAAACAAGATTTATCAAGTAGGGATCTTATTTATTATGATTTAATTTTTTAACAAAACCTAGAGGGTTTTTGAAACTCCATGGACTTCCATTATCTGGTATCAATGTTTTAAGTATTAATTTCTGGATATTGAAGGGTATACGATACCACATATATACATTAAAAATTAATGATTAAATTTTAATTTGGGAGATGAAAAACTCATTGAAGTGAGTACTATGCCTATAATGTATGGGTGAGTATATTTGTATTTATAGTTGTTAAATGTAAATAAATATAATATTATAAATTGTAAGTAAATATAACATTATATCCTAAAATGGATTAAGATATGTTGGTATAGAAAATTGTAAAGTGTTACATTTTAGGTAACTCATTGATGTTAATATAACCATATATTAAAGGTGTTTAGGATTTTTATTTTATTTAATTCTATATATAATTATATCGGATACCATAAGATATTAAGGAATAAATTTTATGGAATGGATTCCAAGAAATATATATTTGTACATAGAAATAGTTTTATGTGGATAGTATGTGTTATTAACATCACAACAGTTGATAATCTAATGTTATGGTGGGTGAATATATTCAAGGAGTCAGACACTGGGAATAAGATTCCATAGTCTCACTATTATAAAAACTAGATTTTTTTATATATTTATGATATATAAGGGACTAGTGGGAGGTTTTTCTAAATATTCATATTGATATCTAATAGAAAATATATAGATATGTAATTAGTAAAAATGCCCAAATTGTGAATGAAACATATGACTGATATGATAGTTTATCATGCACGATTTTTTATACAGATGAATACATATATTTTTATTAAGTATTCTTAAATAATTTTTTGAATATAAGATATATATCAATAATGCATAACTCAATTTTTTCTTTATCATTAACTCGTATTGATTTAATATATATATATTGATATATAAATAATGAAGTGTGATGATAAATGACCTCAAAATGTGTGAATTTGAATTATCCCTCTCAAATATTTATCAATGAGTATTATAGTTTATATTAAAATGTGTAATGTCTCGACCTAGATGCCACTAATCTAGTGCTCTGAGCTCATTCAACATGAGGACTCAAGCACACATCCATGTATGCCATATTCTACCGACTAGTATTAAGGTCCAATGGTGTGATAGTGGGGGTACTATGATCTCAATTAATAGTAATAAAACATTATAAATAGCCGAGTATCATACACCATAGTGATGCATAAATAAAATAATATAAAATATGCTGCAATAATAAATGAAATTATAATATATTAGAATAGATAGGTTATACATACAATAGTGTTCACCCGTTGGGCTGACCATATAGATACAGGAATACAAATCAACTAAAATAAAAGTATAGGGATCTAATAATAATTATGATCCAAAGCATGTACCAAACATCCGGAAAATGTCATAGTGCACTATCCAAATAAGTAAAATACACATGATTGTATCCACTGAATCATCAAACATTGGGCCTCATACCAATCCACTATGAAACTGTTCTCATCTTGAAAATCATACATAATTTCTACATGTACTCCAATGTGCATGTTTATGGGATATAAATAATCTCAGTAGGCCACACCAATGGGGAAACTATAAAATAATCTTATATAAATTTATGAAAAATAAATATGCTCAACCTATATGAGACTCAACTAAAAATATAAGTATATCAAATAACAAGAGGCCACAATTGACCCATGAGTCCATAATCCAAGTAAACTAGTCAAAGTCCTATCATATATATCCTTATTTATATGTCTATAAATGTATAGTATCATACCTATAAATGTATAGATAAATATGAATTTTCATGAGAAAAGTGAATAAAATAACATAAAATAAATAGTAGATGATCCTTTGTTTCATATTCCTAATCTCCCAAACATCATGTGGAAGGAAATTGAGATAGATTTCATGCCATTAAAGCCATGTTTAATTAAGTTGATATCTCGTTGCATCATACCAATCAACAAGCACCTAATTTGGCCAATGATGTAAATCTCTCTAAGAAAGATACATCTCAAGAGGGGATTACTCAACCTAACTCTGGGGTCTGTCATACTTTCCTTTAATCACTATAATGTAATATTCTAGGGAACTAAATCTAAAAATCTTTTGAATCACCAAGATATATATTCCATATTACTCCTACCTTGTAAATCCAGTCCAATATCTGAACCCTTTCTCCCAGTCTATAGGCAGTCATGACATTTAGATCTTGGATGAACGGTTAGGGTCTAACCCTTAGGAAATATTTAGGGACATATAAATAGTGAGGCACTATTCCCACAACTGGAGGTCTCAGATAATGGAGATTGGAATTATCTATACCATCCAAAAGTGTTTAATCATTTCGGAGATCCAATGGTGTGAAATGCCTTGTCCAACACTGTGGTCATTTAGTCAATCAAGGAGAGAAAAATCATCCATGTCCCCTAGGAGAGCATAACCATCAATGAGTAAAATCAGATCAAGGACTGAATAATCATACTAATCATGTATCAACCACTGGGGAGAGGAATAATAATCATCACCTGGGAGACCAGAATCATCAAAGAGTATAAAAACTAGGGACCCGATGATTATATATCATAATAATATGATCAACAGTCAGATATGTGGAAACACCTACGAAAATCTAAATAAAAAATAACAAAAAATAAAGTGTCAACAACCAGATGCATGGTAGTACATATGAATATATAGGTAAATAAACAATAACATGTCATAGAAGTTGGATCCCAAGAAAGAAGGTCTGTCCATAATAATAAAATAATAAGACATATCCCTAGAAGGATTCCTAGGCTTACCAGAGGGATATAATGATGCCTCGTGTCATGCTCAATAGCCACCAACCAGGAATCACCTCTATCTATCGTCACTACATCAGAAATAAACAAGTGAAAGTATAAATAAAGGAGTGAGTGTGGTCAAATGCATAAAACAACTACTACTGCCACAAAAAAATGAGATTACATGTTCAACATATGTTCTAAGGCGACACTCTCTATGTACCATCTTTACCCAAACCCAATATTCCAGCTCAATGTCAAGAAAACAATGGGGAAACCATTGGTTCCGTCATTTTAATCACTCGAGAGGCATCCTACTTGGGATCATTGGGGTAAACCTAAAATAAAATGAATCCTACTTGGGATCCACAATTAAAGTGGAATAAATGAAGATTCCTATTAGGGATCCATAGAGGAAATGGTGAAGGAGGGAACCTATATGGGACCCTTGATAGATATGTAATAGAGTCATACAATATGGGATACTCTAACAGTACATAAGAAGGGGAGTCATACACGAGACCCTCAATAAAGAGTAAGAAGTAGAGGCATCCTATATGCGATCCTTGGAATGGTACATAGGTAAATGAACCCTACATGGGATTCCCTAGATCATCTCGTAAGTATTTACATCCCTTAGGGGATCATCAGTAAATAGATATGAAGAGGGAGGGATCCTAAATGGGATCTTATATGTTGAAATGTAAGTAAATTAATCCAACAGGGGATCCTTAGGATAAATAATTCCAGGAATCTTAACCCATAAAGGTAAAATCTCACAATAGATACATCCTCAAAGGAATAAAAAAAATGAAATCAATCATGAGAGATATCTCATGGATAATGTCATATAAAAGGGCCTCACTCCCATGAAACATCTGAATTCTACCATCAGAGGAAGAGACTCCCCATTCATGAAAATTCTATAAATACTATATATGAGTCAAAAAAACACATCACAAGTCATTCCATCATGTTATATGTGAAAAGATACATATAATGGACTACTTATGATTCGAATTCATATTCCTAGGTGAAAAGATACCAAAAACCCTGAAAGGGTAGTAAAGGAGGAGTGCACGGGTTGTTACCCTAGTACACGACCTGTACACTCAAGCCCCATCCTGGGAATGTAGTAATACATGTAAATGGTGTGTAAAAGGACAAGTACATATACAGGATGTGTACCATAGACGATGTACCTTCTCATGTACACCACATGGCCCGGCCATGTATCTCACCTAGCCATGTCCCTTTACATGACATGCTCCCCACACAGGGTCTAGCCGTGTAATGCACACATGATATTTTCCTTAAACGTGCAGCATAGCAGGGTAGTGGAATACACTGCCAATTCCCTATAAACGTATTATATGATCAGTACATTGTGTGTAATTAGAAATGTTTTTATTCCCTAAAAATGAAGAACACAAGGTTTTGTTCCCAGAACAACGCGCCATATAGACATGTTTGACTAAATGGAAAACCTCTGAATCATCCCAAACCACCTCTTTTCACCTTTAAAGTAGAAGATCAACCCTCAGGGGGTACAAATAAATAATAAAATGGAATTAAAATTTAAAAATTATTGAACTCTAGGGATTTATTTAAAAAATTTAAAATAACACACCATTGTGTAGAATTTTCCCAAGCTCCGTGCATTTCTGTTGTCCACGGTTGTCGCCCAATAATCTGGCATATCTCGTGCACCGTGATGGCCTCCCTTTATCTCTCTCTACCCCATTTTATCTTTAATTCTAATTATGGAGTAGAGACAATAGGCTTTGATTAGATTCCAACATATCAAGGAAGAAAATAATTTGATAATAATGAAAAGGAAAATAAAAGAAAAGAAAACGATGCCCAAGTAGGCCCCGGTGCCCAACATGAGTTTATACCCACCTAGGAAACACTCCCCACTCCGGACTCAATTAAAGAGATATGATATCAGTATATTCTTATACCCATCTTCCCTGGTGCACCCTCTTTTTATTGACACATGATAGGAAATCATTATCCATTTTTATAGATTATTGTGGTTTACATTCCACTTCTTTATTTACTCTTCTTGGCTTTTCTACTTAATTCATTAGTCGTTGATTTATTCATATTATTCAAATATTTATTATTATTATTAACGTTGTACATAATAGACGTTTGAGAGAATAACATCCGCAAAAACACACCCTATTCCCTTACTGCTAGTCGAATACCTCTAGAATTTGGGGATATGTAATTCATGTCGTGTGGTGACCAATATGGATACTGTTTTGCTGGTCAGTCAGATTGGGACACTACAAAGTGGTATCATAGAATATTATTTCATTTGACATTCCATTTCTTATGTGATTGGAGACTATGATATATGAATATGGAATCTACCTTGTGCTTGAATGTTGTTAACCTTTGTATAGGGGAAATCCAAATTGTATGGTTTGAGAAATTGCAATTATTTGATTATTCCATTAATGGTTGATATGACTTCACCATTGGATGATGCACACATTTTGTGATGTTATTAATATTTTTAGGATTAGAATGACGGTTCTTATTAATTAATCCGAATTAAATGAAGTATTTTAAATACATGCATCCAAATTGGCATTGTTGAATTTAAATTTTTTTCATTATTATATGCCACATTTTCATTTTATTATGAATTTCCTATTCTCATGTTATAGTTATAGTGAATGTATTTTATAATTATTGTATTGTTCAAATATAACATATAGGGATACATTATTATTTTGGTTTAATGGACACTAATTCCAAATCATGAGGTATATGTTCCCTTGTGAATTTGAATGGTGGTCCCACCAAATTCAACAAAACTAAAAGGGTAATTAAACCCTTAATTGAATTAATTTGAAAGAAGCCTTTAAATAAATATCAGAAATGTGAGACCTTGACCATAAATTAGGAAATGGTTTGTATGTCATGTCTTTATTGATCGTTCTATGGTATTTTTTTAATACCTAGACCTATCTCTAGGAGAAGGATGTGAGTTTCATTATGATAATGGAGTATATGTATATGCCCTTATATACAGCCTTCCCTATCTTCTTGTTCCATCTATTATAAATCTTTTCTGATGTGTGTGTTTTGAAATTAAAAATACATGACACCATGACATACTTGTGTTACAAGATAATAGAATGGTGATGAGAGCACTCCACAGTGGTCAGTCATGAGCCACTAATGATACCACTTTTAGTTCAACATGAGGCACCTCCAGATGATCTTACACTTGGAACTAATGCTCAGTTAAGGGATAGTTTTCTCAGTTTTATGCAGATTTTTCAGGGTGCTCCTCATCATGTCCCTACTATAGAAGATTTTACATGAGACTTTCAACAGTAGTATCCTCCCACTATATATGGACATGGTGGACCTCTTTCTACATATTCATGGTTAGAGGTGGTGGTTTTTATCTTCAACTATATCGATACATCTCTAGAGAGGAGGTTCAAACTCACTACCTATAATTTGTGTGACTCTGCCCAGTGTTGGTAGGATGTCATTTCTCAATCAGAGTGTCACCAAGGTATGATCATGGAAGACTACCAGATGGGATTATTGATCACTTCTATCTATAGAACTTGATAGTGGATTGAGCCTGGTAATTTATTCATCTTGAATATAGATCTAGGTTATTGCTTGAGTATTATTATAATTCCATCAAGCTAAATAATTTTTCATGAACTCCAACCGGTGAAAAATGAACTATGATGAGGTGTTTTGTGGACGTGATGGGGTATTTTTTTCTACTCATAGGTGAACATATTTTAGTTGTCAATCGTGAAATAGATAGTCAACCTGGGTCTAATTACGGAACAAAATCATTGATAAGTTGGTCCAATGAGCCATGTAAATTAATTTTTATGATAGGGTGATGATTCCTCAGGTACTGTGAAGCTCTGATTCATGGGTGCATGTGTTGGTAGTGCTATCAAGTTTACATGTACTGATAGTCCATATTTTTTTACAAATGAGGAAATATATGGCGTAAAAAGCCTCAGTGCACTAGGAACCTGATGGAATGTTGATCTTGCAGCAAGATGGGTCATCTTCAGTTCTTATTCCATTCTTTTTTTTCAGCATTCAGTGGATGTGAACCTCTATCATCACCTCTATAATGAATAGGATCTCTCATGCCATGTGATTCTCGGAGTTGGCCTTAAATTAGCTAATCAGGATGAGGTAGTGGTAGTTGTTGTCGTGTCATTCAAGGGCTAGATCTTTAGTGTCAGCAAAGTGGATATCCTCAAGCTAGTAAGACTACATATCATGGTCTTTGATCAGACCATATGTATGTAGTGTAGCTAGTTCCAGAGTAATTGTCTAGGTATATTTATAGTGAGACGTACTATCTTGGTAACCTCAACATTTTTTCCCCTTTTGATACAGGTGCATCACACTCTATCATATCTACTTCATGTGTGGAAACTATAGGTCCTTATATTGAGTAATTTTACGATTGTATGCCTCTCAACACTCTGCTATGGGTTTGAATAGAGGGAATACATAAGTTTCAATAGTGTCCCCTTGAGATAGGTGGGTACTATCTCTTATGTAGTTTCTTCAATCTCGAGATGAACAACTTTGATGTCATTCTCAGTAAGGAATTTATAGTCCATTATCATTCCCACATGGGTTGATATTGTCGTCAAGTGTATTTTACAACACCTAATAAAATCACATATATACACATGGATGAATGGGATATCCATGAAGATCATTCTAGAACTAAGAGAGTTGGACTTTGCAGAGTAGCAACCTAGTTAAAAAGTCTCTCTATGAGTGATCATGTAATGCAGGTAGTAAAATTACCTACAATTGTGGATAATTTCATGGACATCGTCCCAAAATATTTCATTGGGTTACCTCCTGATAGAGAGATCTATTTCACCATATATATAGTCCTAGGTGTGACACTAGTGTCCTTTCTTCTATATAGGATGGAACCTATAAAGCTCCAGGAATTGATGTAGTAGCTTGAGGATCCAGAGGATAAGGGTTTTATCCGACCAATCACATATCCATGGGGTTCACTCGTCCTTTTATCCTTTAAGGTTGATGGTAACATATGATTATGTGTGGATTATAGGCATTTGAATCAACTTACCGTGACGAATGGTTATCCACCACATCATATAGACAACCTCTTTGACTATCTCTGAGGAGAAAATATTTCCTCCATGATTGATATGTGGTTGAGTTGTCATCAGGTTCGTTTGAGGTTGTCAATTATACAACTTATAGAATTCTGGAGTAGGTACAGCATGTATGAGTACATGATTATGCCAATCAGTCTAATGAGTGTGTCCATAGTATTAATGGATTTGATGAATCATTATTTCATCTTTTATCTTGATTCCTTGGTGGTAGTATTCATATATGACATCTTGGTGTACTTGCATACCAAACATAAACATGAATCCCATCTTGAGATTGTGCTGGCTACACCGAGAGAACACTAGCTATATAGAAATCTCAGTAAATTCAACTTCTATAAGAGTGAGGTTCGCTTATTGGGGGAAAAATATATCCATGTAAGTCAAATATGTTGACCCATACATGGTGAGATCCATGGTTTGATGGGAGTATCCCAAGAACTTGTTTCATATACAAATCTTATTTGGTATTACATGCTATTACATGTGATTTATCCTAGATCTCTATTGCTTAATAGTTCCTCTTAAGGCCATGACATAGAAGGGAATTTAGATCCAATGGTTTGAATCTTATTAGAAGGCCTTCCACAAGTTAAAGGGAAGTCTCACCTCAGCAATGATTCTAATCCCACCAGGACATGTCAAGATTTAAACATTCTACTATGATGCTTTATATATTGTGTTGGGTGTAGATCTTATGAGAGGTGATCATGTCATAGCTTATGGATCTCACCAGCTGAGGCCTCATAAGAGAAACTATACTACACACACCTCGATTTAGCATCTATGGTTCATGCTCTTCATTATTGTGGGTATTATCTATTGGGATATTAGTTCCTCATTTATACAGGCCATTAAATTCTGAAGTATATCTCCACTCAATGAGATATGAATTTGAGGCAGTGCAGATGGGTGGAATACCTACATTCCTTTGATTCTGTTCTCACTTATACCCCTGGTAAGGGTAATTTCATGGAAGATGCATTGACCTGGAAGACATGCACACAAGCATTACAAGTGGCCGATAGTGAGTTGTAGATGATGGAAAGATTTTTTTGAGTTGCATTTGGCTGTTCAAGAGCTGCATTGGTAGCCTATTATTGTGGCTCTATCAATGTGTTCCTCTCTTTAGAATTATTTTGGATGTGCCACCTATCCAATTATGAGGTCCTTATTCTGAGGGAGAGTTTCACAGGTGGAACCCATTTCTTGGTTGGGTTTTCAAGTGTAGTAAGACCCAAATCTACCATAGGCATTTTTGGGTTCCATCAAATATATAGAGGGGCTGGGAGATGATGAGGGAATCACATGTCTTTATATGGAATGTTCATCCTCGGGATTACCAAGATGTACAAGGATATGTATCATCAGTACTGGTGGTCAAGTGTGAATAGGTAGATAGTAGGCTTATTATTCAGTTCTCCAACATGTTTCAGGTTAATGTAGAGAACTAACGACCTACTAGTCTTTTACAAACCGTATCCATTTTGGAGTGTAAATTTAACAACGCCACTATTTATTTTTTGACATTATTTTAGAGATATCCTCATGGTTGCAATGATATATGGGAGATTGTCTATAGATTGACCAAACTATCTAACCTATTTTCAATTTGGTAATCCTTCCTTCTTGCTGAGTTTGGAATGATTTAAATACAATGGATAGTAAAACTTCATGTCATTCCATGATCTATAATTTCGGGCTGAGATTCCCAGTTCATAAAACGGTTCTGGTAATGGTTTTATATGGAAATGGGTACTTAGGTTCTCTTGAGCACTATATATTACCCTCAGACTGATGGGCAGTCTGAGAAAACAATTCTGGTCTTATAGGATATTTAAAATCTCTTATTCTTTGTTTTAGAGGTTCTTGTGACAATCATATTCCTATGTTTAATTTTTCCTATAAAAACATCTTTTAATAATAAATTATGATTTCTCTGTATGAGTCTCTCTATGGTATTCTATGATGTTCTCCGCTATGCGAGCTTGAGGTGGGTAAGGAATATCAACAATGTCCTCATCTTTTTCAGGATACATCCAAGCAAGTCCAGTTGATTCAGATGATTAGGGATATTGCTTAGCTGATATAGAAGTATGATATAGATCTTCATCACAAACCTATTGAATTTGAGATGGGGAATTGGGTATTTTTGTGTATGTTTCCCCGTTTTGTTCAAAAATAAATTAAGAGACATGGAATGTTACTAGCATGAAATGATGGGCCTTTCGAGATAGTGTAAGGAGTTGGGCAAGTAGCCTATCTGTTGCTAATACATTAACAGAACCATGCCTTAAATGAAATATTCCGCGTAAATCATCTTCAAAAATATTTACCTGATTTGGGTCATTCATTTTATCCAAAGGATATCAAGCAGGTGGTAGATGTTCCATTTTAGGAGCATCCAATTCATAACATTGATCATTGAATGTGGTATTAAAGTTCATGTATGTGTTCAGGATGATACCTAGGGGTTGGATGCCGATATACATGCACAGTGGTAAGAACACTTTTTAGATGATGTCGTATCACCCTCAGAAGCATGTCATGGTTGAGTTATTTTAAGGAGGGGAGGTTGTAACATCACAACTTTATCCAAAGGTACAGACCAGAAAAGTTTTTTTAAAATTATTTAAAACTGATTTTATATAAATTCCAAGTTAATAAATGGAGGTATTGGGTGTGTCCAAAACTCATTTTAATCCTTAATCCATATAAATGGTGGAGGAATACTAGGAAACACATTTAGAGGAAATTGTATAGCTCATACCAAATAGATTCCCTAAATTGTGAGGTAGGATATAGTGGTCACCTATAGGCCACACGATTAGTTTTCAAACATGATGGATAGGTTGACCATTTTTGTAGTTGATTATAGGTCTAGGATAGTGAGTTACCACATGGTTTTTGCATAGTTATTTAAACTGTGAAGTAGCTCATGCCAACATCCCTAGTGAAGAAAAACATGTGCAGTCAAAAGTGTGGTAGAAATTATCATTTTGACCTAAAATTTGGTGTTTAACCCCAATTTCATCTCCACCCTCCTCTCCCACTCAATTTTCTCCTCTCCCCTAGGTGAAAAACCCCCACCCTGCCCTCTTCTTTGGGGTTTTGTTATATATTCCTTGATTCTCCTATAAATCTGTCACCATCGACAGTTGTGGACACATTTCGGTAATCTATATCACCCTCACCCATTTAGTTCAATGTTATTCCAATATCTATTTTTCTATTTCAATGCAACTATTTTTTTCCCAATTTTGAGGGTTTTGAAAAATCTTCGAAATACTCTCGTTCTAGGTTGAATGAAGGCATGTTTCAGGATGTGTGTATTACTAAAAAATGGCGTAGCTTGTCTGTAAATTTTCGTTTTTATTTCATATATTTTTATAAATTTTGTTGTTGTTCCACTCATAATATCATCTGATGATTCTCTTTTATAAATCATTAAATCAAATAGATTGGATTTCTAAAAATATTTTGACCTTAGACAATGAAGAAACCCATTTTATTGTTTTTCTTGTCATTATCCACCCCATTGGGTGTGCACTCTTTTAATGTCCCAGTGACCATGTTTGAATGTTTATTAACCAAATGAAAATTTTATTTCGATTAAATGCCTTATACTATGTATTGAATTAGGAAGCAATATAGATATATGAAGGTGTCCCTTGAGCATTATGCCACAAACCCCACATTTAAATACATGTTGATGATTATTCATATTTCTATATGATATTTCTTATTATTATTAATTGTGCCCATGGATTATTCCCTTGTTATATTTCTCAAGCAATGATTGTTAGAATTGATGCTTTCATCATGTGCCATATTTAATGTCCTGAATTTAATAATAAGTTATCGAATGACTATTAGATTGAATTATAGATATTTCATTAAGGATAATTGATTATAGGAATGTTAATTCCATGTTATATTGTTGGTATCCTATTTCTTATATATGATCCTAACACAATATTCCATTTTAATTTAAAATGGGATACTTGTATAGCATGATGTATTTTTCATAAGAAGGTTATTTAATGGGTTGAAATTATAAATTATTTTCCTTAATATGTGTCTTGCTTATTATGGTTCACTTGATATGGGATGCGAGAGAACATGAGTTATATATTAAGGATCCATGGATGGACTCATCGTGTTCGTTTGGTTATAACTCGACGCGCCAATAGTGATGATTGGGATTGTCATGTGAGGGATTCCCGAGTGGTTTATTAAACCCTTGAGTAATAAAAATTTCCTCGCGGATAAACCATGGAAGAACCCATTATCAATATGTTCATTCCATTCTATGGATGATACTCAATCCCCTATGTGAGATACCAATGAGGGACTCGGGGTCACCATTCCTAAAGTGATATAAAGAGTTAATTTAGATATCCTTTAATGGACACAATGGTATTGGATTATATTTTATGTTATTTAGTGACAATTTAGATCCTTTTATATCACTTTGGACCAGCTCAAGACTCCACCACTGGATTTGACGATTTCAAATTTTTAGTTTTGTTATCTTATGAGATGCATCTCTAATTATTATGATGATCATGATGTGTTATCTCTTGATGCCTCATGTTTATATTTGTGCATGCTTATGTTATGACATTGTTATTATACCTCAACCAAGAGAATAATATTGGTGGTATGTTTTGTTAGATTTATAGTTTATATTAGATAATATTATATGTAATGTGACTTGCACAAGTACATTATTCAGAATTCTAGCATAGGACAACGTAGGTGGTATGGGATGAGTGTCCATTTAGGAACCCAGACCAACATGTTAATGTTTTAATAATACAACAGCTATGTTGATTATATATTGGAATAGTCCTTATTATTAATTTCACAAAATGGAACGGTCTAGACATCATGGGTGTCATCTAACTAAAATTTATTTCTCACACAATTCTCGGGCGTCGTTTGGTATACTAGTATAATGTATTATTGTGGGTAAGGATAAAGTGAGTTGTTCTAATTCTAATGATTGATTGTTTTCCTATATTAGGGTAGATATTTGGGGGTAGAGAACTGATCCTATGCTCAAGATGATATAGTGTTATTTTTTCCCTTTTGTAGTTATGTTGGAAATACATTATATACTTGTAACCCTTTTCCTGAATACTCCCATTTTGTATAGACTCATAAAATGACATCATTTTCATTTTTGTATTGAGTATTTTAATTCAATTTGAACTTGTTTATTTATGCTACTATTATTGTCTCTTACGTTTCGTTGTTGTTGATTTATTCATATGATTCTGTTGTATATTATTATTGATATCATTGTGCATACTGAATATATTAGGGAATAACCACCCCAAGGATACACCCTAGGCCCTTGCTGGTAGTCGACGTCCTCTAGTGTTCAGGGATATACACTTGAGGTTATGTGGTAATTGTTATGGCTACTGGTTTAGTGATCAGTCTAGTTGGGATGCTACATGTTCTCATACCATTACTCTCATGATATGATAAAATACCATAATTGATTGATTTATCTTATATTTACCCTAATGGAGAATCTGGTATTCCTATTTTTTTTTTCCTTTTACCAATGATATAAATAATGTTATTATGTATGATGTGTCTAAGAAGGGTTCTAGCTGTTAAGAACATAGCGGGAGATGGTGTAGATATTTTGGGTTCGGGATATTTATTTACCCATGATTCAAAATACACTAAACATTTATGTTTCCAATATAGATCACATTTACATGTAATATATATTTGTCAAATAAGATTTAATAATTATGTATAAAATGCTTGGGTTTCCTTACTTGTCAACACATTTATCAATGAATTGAGTAGGTTATGAAAAATTTGGGTCCCCTTAGGTAATCTTGTCTCTAAGAAAAACTATTGATATATTACACAAAAATTATTTGATGATTTTTTAGTATTTTCATCAGGTTAAACAATGCTATGATACTATAAAAATATTAAGTTACCTATGAAATAGAGATAATATTATCAATAGGTTGGATTATGTATGAATTTTCTACTAAACTATATATTAGTAAAATATAATTTAATGGGGATTATTCCCAATATAAATAAGTTTTGGTGAATGAAATTTTAAATCAGACTCATTTCAAACTAAAATTTGGATGTCTTCATAATAATAGATGTGATGGATAAAAAGTTACATTATTTTATTGGGAGAACATTTATTAATTTATATTATTAAACATATATAAAATACTATACATTTCTAATAAATGATTCTAGAATAGAAAACAACATCATCCTAATAAAAATTGAAAATTTAATTAATACATAAAAATAAAATGTATATTGTAATAAACATCATAGAATGTTATATAAATAATAAAAGTTCTTAATTAAAAGGGAAATTAAATATTTTAAAGAAAAAATTATTGTAACCAAATGTTGAAGTAGTTCAAAAATGAATATATATGTTTGTGAGATTCATGGAATGATTCACATAATTATTCAAATGAAATATATTCAAAATATACTAAGTAATATTATTCTACACTATAACATACTCAATATAATTTAATATGTTAATAAATTATAGTGACAAGTTCTCTCCAGGAATGTTCTCTATGGATTTGGAATTCATTATATTGTCATTGAATGATTTTTTTGGATAATCTGTAAGAATTTTATTTTGTTCTCAATGTTCTCAAAGTGTTGAGTATATTCAAAATAGGATATATGATTTTTATGTTCTATTTTGTTTTGAATAGTACACGTGAGAAAAAATTAATCTTAAAGATGAAAAGTTTATTGTGGATTCCAATAATGATTCATCAATTATATTGTCATTTTCAATGAAAAATATACAATATTTATCATGTAGAGAACTATTTTCATATGTTGGGAATTTTTTAGCAATACCTGGAGGGTTTTGGAAACACCGTGGACTTCCATTATCATGTTTCACTATTTTAAGAATTAAATTATAGATATTTAAGGGTATATGATACAACATATATACTTCAAAAATAAACGATAAAATATTAATTAGGGACTAAAATATTTATTTTATGTGAGGACTATTCTTATAAAGTCAATGGGAGTATATTAGTATTTATAGTGTTTAAAAGTTAATAAATAAAATATTATGATTTTTATGTAAATATCACATTATAGCTGAAAATTGTTTAAGATATATTCGCATAGATATTTATAAATATTTACATTTTATTTAACTCATAGATGATAATATAACAATATATTAAAGATGTTTATAATTTTTTTTAATGTAATACTTGAAATAATTATATTGGATACCCAAAAAATTTAAGGAATAAATTTGATGGATATGATTCCAAGAATGATGATTTTTACTTAGAAATAGTTCAACGTAGATATTATATGTTATTAACATCATAACATTTTATGTTCTGATGTTATGGACGTTGAATATATTCAAGGAGTCAGACACTAGTAAAAGGATTCCATAGTCTCACTATTAGAGAAAATAGATTTTTTATATATTTTTGATACATTATAGTTTAGTGGGATGTTTTTTAAATAGACATGTTGATATCTAATAAAAATCATATAGATATTTAATGTGTAAACAAAAGCCCAAATTTGGAATAAAACATAAGACTTATATAATAGTTTCTCATACAAGATATTTTAAATAGATGAATATATATATATTAATATTATGTATTCTAAAATAATTTTATGAATATAAAATATATCTCAATAATACATAAAACAATTTTTACATTATCATTCATCCATATTGATTTAATATATATATATATATATATATAAACATATCATGATGTGTGATGATAATTGAAATCTCAATGTATGAATTTTCATTATCCCTATCAAATATTTATCAATGTTTATTATAGGTTAAAATCTAATGTGTATCCTCTCGACCTTGATACCACTAATTTGGTGCTCCAAGCTAGTTCAACATCAGGCCTCAAGCATACACCCCTGTATTCCAGAGTCTAAATACTAGCATTGAAGTCCTATGGTGTGATAGTGGGGATACTATGGGCTCATATCATAGTAATAAAACATTATAAATAGCCTAGTATCATACAGTATAGTGAAGAATAAATAAAATTAAATAAAATATATTTTAATAATAATTGAAATGCTTAAATACCAGAATAGATAGGTCATACCTACAACACTGGTCACCCACTGGTCACACATGTACTTCCAATTTCTAGTGGGGGAAGAACGATGGAAGGAACCAACCCCACTGGATGGCCTAGGAGAAACTCCGCAATCCCAAATCAGAGGGTGGGATGGGGTTCTAGAATATTCCTCTCCTCAACAACATGATTTTGACCAAGCATGGATGGAACCTCATTAACCGGCCATTATTTATTTGTGCGCAAGTTCTTCGAGCTATGTACATTCCCCAAATGGACATTCTTGCTTCCACTCTTGGTCTCTACCCAAACCTCTTCTAGAGAAGCATTTGGGGGGCTAAAAATCTCCTGGATAAAGGACTGGGCTAGAGGATTGGGACTCACTCATCTGTCAAAATCTGTACTGATACATGGCTCAATGATAAGGAGGGTTTACAGGCTACATCCCCTGCCCAACTAGGTATTGAAGATGATATTGTCAGCTACCTCCTCTCCGACCAGGGACATGGGTGGTGCTTGGAAAAGATCATTTATTAGTTTAACGAACGATATCAAAGAATTATCCATAGCATTCCATGGGATCCCGACACAGGACCTGACCATCGCTTCTGGATCAATGACATCTCGGGTGACTACACGGTGAGATCCAGAAACAGACTTGCTCTTGGAATCCATTCAGACGGCCAGGATGAGGGACCATGGAAATAGATTTGGAAGCTCAACGTCCCCCAAAAAATCCGTTAATTTTGGTGGTAGGATTTCACGGGCACTCTCCCAAAAATGAGCTTTCTCTCTTACAGACATATGTCATGTACCGATTTTTTCCCTTTCTGCCTAAACACTCCAGAAAGTCCTCTGCACTCTATCATTTAGTGCCTGAGAGCGAAGGAAATTTTGAATCAATAGGGCCCGGTATCAGTTACTTTGCTGGCATTGGCCTCTGACCTTCCCGATCTACTGATGTGTTTGTGATCCTATCTCTCTTCGGTAGATGTTGGCTCAATTTGCACATTGGATTGGATTATTTGGGTCCAATGCAATGATGTTGTTTTTCATAAAGCTCACAGACCCCCCAAACTGTGGATTGATTGGGCCATTTCATGGATTGAGGGTTGGAAAGGACACAACAGACATTCTATGTTGTGTGGTTCCCCCTCCCATCTCTCTCATTAGATTCCCCCAGTGTAAGGGATCCTCATGATTAATGTGGACGAGTCTCTTCCAAAGGATGGGCTTGTTTACCTCGGCCTCCTTTCCCAAAATCATCTCGGGCATATCCTTGCTGCTAAATATGAACCACATCAGGAATTCTGGGAACCGGCAGTTGCTGAATCCAGGACCATCGTTGAGGGTTTGTTGCTCTCCATAGAATGTGGATGGGGTGATATCATAATTGAGTCAGACTGTCTTACCTTGATTGATGCCATCAATCACAATGACGACAGACTCTAGTCTTTTGGCATCATCATCAAGAGAATCCTCTCACTTTTCCATTGATTCTCCTTTTGTAACTTCACCTTCAAAAAAAGGGATGGAAACAATGCGGCCCATCAGATAGTGGTTTCAGGCCATTTTGATACTAACCAGTTCTAGTTGGACAATTTTTCTTCATGGATTTGTGCATGTATTTCTACAGATCATCTTCATTAATGTTATCTGCCTTTTTCAAAAAAAATATCCAGACACTGTCAAATTTCACTATCCCAATCAGAAGAATCCACATAAGAATATCTACTCAATCCTGCTACTCTGGGCCTCATACCTATCCACTAAGAAACTGTTCTCAACTTGAAAATCATACATAAAACATACACGTACAAAAATGTGGGCGTGTAGGGGTTAGAAATAATCATAGTAGGCCACCACAATGATGAAACTAAAAAAAATATTCCATATGTTTATGAATAATTCATTTACTCATCCTATATGAGACTCAACTAAAAAGATAAGTTTATCAAATAAAATGAGGCCACAATTGATCCTTGAATCCATAATCCCAATAAACTGTGAAATGTACTATCATGGGTATCCTTATTAATATGTGTATAAGTGTATACTATCAATCCTATACATGTATACATAAATATGAATATTCATGAGAAAGGTGAATGAAATAATATAAATTAAATAGTATTTGATCCTTGGGTTCATAATCCTGATTGCCTAGACATCATGTGCAAGGATATTGAGATGGATTTCCTTCCACTCAAGTCGTGTATAATTATGTTGATATCTAGTTCCATCATACCAATCAACATCCACCTACTTCGGCCAATGCTGTAAATGTCTCTAAGCATGCGATATATCTATAGGGGGATACTCATCCTAACAATGGGTTCTACCATACATCCCTATAATCAATGTAAATTAGGATTCTAGGAAAGTATATCTGAAATTCCTTTGAATGAACAAGATCTAGATTCAATGTTACTCCTACCTTGTAAATCCAGTCCAATCTCTAATCCCTTTATCCCAGTATGTAGGTGGTCACATCATTTGGAAAATGGATGAACCGTTAGGGTCAAACCCTTAAGAAATATTTAAGGACAAATTAATAGTAAGGCACCATGACCACCCCTGGAGGACTCAAATAAGTGAGATTGGATTTATCTATACCATCAAAAAAAGTGTAATAATTTCCAGTATCCATCGATGTGAAATGCCTTGTCCAGCACTGTGGTCAAGTTGTCGATCACAGAGAGCATAATCATCCATATCCCTCATGAGAGAGTAATCATCCATGAGTATAATTAGATCAAATAGAGAATAATAATACTAATTATATATCAAACATATAATATTGGAATCATAATCATCACCTGGAATATTGGAAGCATCCATGAGTATAATTACTAGGGACTCCATGCTTGTATACAATAATAATATGATCAACAGTCGAATATGAGGAAACACCTAAAAAATCCCAATAAAATAATAATAAAATACAAAGTCTCCATAACTAGATACTAGGTAGTACATATGGATATATAGGTAAATAAATAATAACATGACTTAAAAGTTGGATCCCGAGAAAGAATGTATGGAGATCCTAATAAAATAATAAGACAGATCCCTAGAAGAATACTCAAGCATCCCAAATTGAAATAATGATGCATCATGTCATGCTCAATAACCACCAACTAGGAATCACCCCTAGCTATCATCATTGCATTAGAAATATTCATGTGAAAGTATAAATAAAAGAGTGAGGTTGTTCAAATGCATAAACCGACTGCTACTACCACAAACACATGGTAGTACATGTTCAACATAGGTTCTAAGGTGACACCGACTACATACCATCTCTAACAAATCCCAATATACTATCTCGTGGTCATGTAATAATAGGGCTCCAATGGGATCCCTCATGTCAAACACTAGAGAGGAATCCTACTTGGGATCCATGGGGTATATATAAAATAAAACGAATTGTACATGAGATCATTAACTAAGGAGGAAAAAAGGAAGAATCCTATAAGGGATCCTGGGCGGAAAAGGTAAAGGAGGGATCCAATATGGGACCATCGAGTGATAAGTAATAGAGAGATGATATATTGAATAATATAAGGGTACATAATAAGGGGATTCCTACATGGTACCCAATGGACAATGTAATTAGTAAAGGCACCATATATGGGATCCTTAGAATGGGGCATAGGTAAATGCACCCTTAATGGGATTCCCTAGATTAGATCATATGTATTTACATCTCTTAGGGTATCATTAGTAAATATATATGAAGAGGGGGAATCCTATATGGGATCCTCTATATTGAAGATTACTTAAATGAATACAACATGGGATCCTCAGGATGAATAATTAATGGAATCCTAATCCAGAAAGGGAACATATCACAAGTGCTACATCCTCAAAGTAAGAACAACAAAGGCATCAATCCTGAGAGATATCTCATGGATCATCTCATATAAAAGGGCCTCACGACCATGAGTCAAATAAATTCTATCATTATAGGAAGAAACATTCCATTCAATAAAATTCTATATACACTATATATGATCCCCCAAAACAAATCACTTGTCATTATATCATTATATATGTGAAAAGATACATAGTATGGACTACTTATGATTCCAATTCATACTTCTAGATGAAAAGATACGAAAAACCCTAAAAGGGTAGTAAAATAAGGGTAATATGGGTATTACCCTAGTTCAAAACATATAATCTCATGCCCAACCTGGGAATGTACTTATAGTTGTACATTGTGTGTAAAAGCCCAAGTACATATACACGCGCATACCCTATACAGTGGGGCTTCTCGTGTACTTCACATGGCCTAGCCATGTATCTCACCTAGCCATATCCTTATACATGACATGTTCCTCACACAGGGTCTAGTCGTCTACTCCACACAACATGTTCCTCTTATACGGGTAGCGTAGCAGGGTAATCAACTACAGAGAAAAAGTCCCTATATATGTATTATTCGAACAATTCATGTTGTGTACTTGGAGAAGATTTTCTTTCCTAATCCACAATAACGCATGGTTCTGTTCCCTGAACCACACTCCATGTTCACATGTTTTCCTAAATGGAAAACCTCTTAATCACTCCGAACCCCCTGTTTTCACCCTAAATGTTGTAGATCAAAACTCAAGGAATCTAAATAATTAATAACAGGTAATTAAAATTTTAACAATGATTGGACCCTTGGGATTTATGTAAAAATTTTAAAACAACATACATTTTGGAAGAATCTCCCAAAGCTCCACCCATTTCCGTGGTCCATGGTTTTCGCATAACAATATGGCACATCCTGAGCTCTGTGATGTCCTCCCATTATCTCTCCCTACCACATTTTCTATATCATTAAATAATGGTGTATCCACAATATGAATTCAAGATAATCCATGGGATCAAGTAATAAAAAAAATGATAATAAAGAAACGGAAAATAAAAGAAAAGAAAACAAGGCCCTAGCTGGCCCTGGTGCCCAACATTAGTTTATACCCAACCTAAGAAAAACACCCCACTACAGACTCAATGGAAGAGATAGAATATCTATATGATTATTCTTTAAAAATATAATACTGAAAAAAACTAAAAAAATATAATAATATTTATATAATTTATTATTATTAATTATTTATTCTTCTAAATATTGAAATGTTCAGAATTGCAACAAATCCTTCTCCTAGGGTAAAAATATTTTTCAATGACCAACTGAGAAGTCAAAAAAATTATATGGGAATATTTTCAAGTGTAAAATTACAAGTTTACCACTTATAATCATTTGAAATAAATAATTCAAACATATACATGAAAATTCAGTTATAAAAACCATGAGTCCTTAAAAGCTCTCCACCATAAACCACCTCATATCTGAGAAGCCTTGTGGTAATACTAAAACCATGATATCACCCAAAAAATCTAAGAAACAAGATATCTAGACTATGCAACCACCAGTCTTATAATCCCAAAAACTATCTCTTACATGGGATTCATTTAATTACATGCGATCTAGTACTCCCCACCATAGTATTACCCTTATAATTGTCTGAAAAGTCATCTCTAAGGACAAAAACTTACGGAAAAAGATGAATTTAAATCATAAATGAGTTTCACCACACTAAAGTGGCTGATGGTGTACTCCCCATTATATTGATTACCTAATACTACTTCTCAATTATAACCTCAAACAGTTTCTCAACCAGGAAGAAATTTAAAAGAAAATATTCTTAGCATAAGGTCGAAACTCTCTCAGCGTACTTAGGATGTTGTCAAGAAAGATCATGACTGTACCTAAAAAAGAGTACAATATAATTCCATAGAACATCTTGTACAACTCCCTATGATCCACCATCACAATGAAAATTCTACCTTCTATTACCCAACATGTAGAGACCCAAAGCCTGACATACATGGACCTTACATTTCTTTTGTGTAATACTTAATACATAACAAAATCAGACACACAAGGACGGTAATATTTTACTGTCTTTGGAAACTCAGATCATAATCTTCTAATTGTGGTGAAAGATCTTCAACATATCCCATAATGATCTTCCCCTTTTTGTTTTTTTACCTTAAACCTTTATTTAAATCCGGGGGAAAACTAAACATATAAAGGGTGAGATCAAATGCTCAGTAAGGGTAATAGTTGATAAAATAGAACAAATCATATAAATTTGAACTTAAAAACAAGAACATAATGTTTAAACATCAAAATCATGGACAATGACATAAAACATTGAGGTACATAAGTCATAGATCATAAATAAACATTAATCCTGATAAAATAGAATGGGAATAAAACATGTGATTATGGAAACCATTAAGCACATGATATTATTTCCATAGTAGCCCAAGCATTGCTGCCAAGACCATCTTAGTGGACAAAGTCCCTTTTTGAATCGTGTTCACTCCTCGTTCCAGTCCTATATTACTGAACCAAATTAGCTTACCGTTCTAGCAATGTCTATCTCATGAGATATAAATCTTTACCCAATGAATTGGAGGGAGATATAGGTCCCACCCATCTCATAATTAAATCATTCTTACTTGTGCCTCAAAATAAACCTAATTCATTAATCATAACTGAAATAATAAAATGGGTTTCATAATCATCATCCCATCATAACATAATCCATATAAAACAAATGGATATCATTTGATAATAAGAAAAGTGAAACCATATAAATCCTAGAGACATTATACCAGAAACCTACACATATGAAATAATTTCATCTTAGATGGAAAATGGTTTTGATAAAACACTTGAGATGAATTATTGAGTAAAATATCCTACCTTCTTAATTATCAATTTCTTTTCACAAATCGTCATAAATTTTTAAAAGGAAAATATTTTGTTCAAAATTATTCATGAAATCTTTTGGAGGAAGCTTCATGAAAATAAGGCTTTCTAAAACCGTAAATTTTTTTTCATCCCATATAAAAAAACATTATTCTCGTACATTTGCAGAAAAATTAAAAAACAACCTCGTACTGATAACGACAGAATATTCTTTTCATATCTTTACCAAAAAATGCCCAATAGGTAAAATTGTACTTAAAAAATTGTTTTAGGATAGAAATAATATTACACATTTAAGAAACATGGATGTGGATGATAAATATGTCCTAGTGAATATCGATGTACAAACAATCTCAGATAAAAATTGAGATTGTGAAATTTTCCCTTACCTTAGGTCTGATAAGCATTGTATCTGTCCAAAACTCCTATATAATGATTTAAATAATGTCATTGACATATTAAATACTCCTATTCATTATTATGATATCATATATGGTTCCCTTATGACTTTATATTACCCTTTCTTTTGTAAATTCCATGTTAAAGCATCATTTTGGGTAAAATCGTTTCATTTATAGTACATGTTTCGACTTGTTGTTCTTGATATTATTACTTATATAATAATTTAGATAATTCCACAATGTAAAATATTATTTATATATAATATATATTCAGAATATACATATATATATGATAGATCAATAAATGGAATGAAATACACCGTTCATGGAGACGGTAGGCCGTATGTACGCATGAACGCTGTTTTCGTTTCCTTATTGAATTGAATGGAATTAAGTAGATGAAAAACATTTATATATACATAAATCCAGTATCATTGTTATGTCATATATTTCATTATTATTCATTATATATACTTTATAATCATTCATGAATGGTTAACATGGAGAATGAATCTCATTGCATCATGGAGACAGTAGTCCGTACGTACGTACGGGCGATGATATCTTTCCTATGAATGTGGAATTGTATTGAAGTGTATGTAAAATAATTATGAATCAATATCAATTTATAATAATAATATATAGTTATTTATTTACACCATTATAATCATCCAATTAAGGTGGTGGTCGAAAACAGATTACACCACAGCGTGGAGACGGTATTCCGTACGTACGCACGCGCGGTGATTTCATTTTCCATAGGATGGATAGGAGGTGAAATAAGCATGTTTTATATTTATAATTACATATCAGTATATATGTAATACAAATTTTATTATTTCATAATGAGAAAACTAAAGAAGACGAAGTAGAAGAAGAAACAAACTTGAGAGAATTGGACGAAGAGATTACCTCTTCTTCGATGCACCTCTTTAAGATTCCTCTTAAGGAAGTAGAGTTGGTATTTTGAGAAGAGAATAACCTCTAGAATGTTTCTAGGGAAGTGGAGAAGTGAAATGGTCAGGGGTTGGCCGATCTTCAAGGCTCAAAACAGTGTGAAGAGAATAGCGAAGTGGTGACCTTTTTATAAGGGAGGAGAGGGGCACCATTGAAAAAACGTAAAATATTATATTATAGTAAAGTCATATTCGGTTTCTAATAGCTCAAAATTGATTTATTTTGAAGCTAAGGTCGTTTGGGGTATAAATCCTATCAACCAATAATGTTTAGACAGGTTTGGATCATTATATTAACCTTATCGTTTAGTTTTAACTCTTAGTTAATTAGATTGACATTTACCATGTCACTTTTGATTTTTTTTATATAGTTAATAAACACACCATATACATCCAAGAAACCCCCAAGTGGTCCATTAATGATACACCTATCATTATATAATTATCTTGGCAGAATATTAGATTTTTAGGAATATAATAACAATTAAATATATAATATTTGTTTTAAAAACTGTTTTATGTCAATTTTGACACTATTTGGTAATGGATTTTTGTGAAAATTATAAAAGAATTATTAGTTCTTAAAAATTTCATTAATTAAATACTAACATGTCATATAAACATCTATTTTTTTTGGAATTCATAAAAAGTCTCAAATTACATTTATTTGGGTATTTAAAACATCAATTATTTTATTATTTCATTATTTAGGTAATTACTACATCACCATTGGGTCATAAATAACATAAATTATATAATTTCTAAAAACTATAAATAAAACACTATTAGGTAGAAAATCATTTATATTTCTAATGAATAGTTATAGTCTAATTTATCTTATGTATGACACTATATTGAAAATGATTTAGTTATTAAACATTTATTTTAACTATTTGAACCCTTCTTTAAATAAATTAATAATAAATTTCATAATCTAATCCAATTGAACCTAAATGGTCATATTTTATTCCTAATGTTTTTTTTGGTCGAATTACCCATATCCAATAGAAATAGGACATGTGTTAGGGTAATAATAATATCATTTTTACCCTTAATTACCATATTTACTTTTAACCATGGTAAATAAAAGTAAAAATTTACCATTCACAAAAAATTATTTTCATCTCATTGAACCAAATTTTAGTCCTTGATATTAACTGTGTCTCTCAGATTTTCTAAATTCCACTCACTGAAGTGGTACAATTACGTTTTATGTGAATTTGCAAATTCTCATAGGAGGTGGGTAAAAGACAGTGAAAAGTTCAATAAAATTTTTATATATCTAAAATTATTATAAAATGACTACAATTAATTACATTGAAATTATATAGGTATTATGTATCAATTTTTACCTAAAATAAATTTAAATTAAATAAATAATTATTTAAATAAAAAGTCTGTTTTTAAAAAGTAACCCAGTGTTTTTACTATTCATAAAAAATTGAAGGTTTTCCGAAAAATACAAAAAATTCACACTAGGCAAATTTCGATATTCCGAATCCAAAAATGAAGTCCATTTTGAAAGATAAAATTTATAAAATTTCAAAAACTGGGTATTACTATTCATAATAGCTAGTTTATGTAATATTTTAAAACCATATCGTTGTTTAGTGAAACATGATATTGCGTACAACACACAATATCGTGGAAGCTCGCGATTGCGTGTAAAGCAATGAATGTCAGGGATGTTTTTTAGTGCATGCTCCTTTTAGTGTAGCGTACAACCCAAGACATCAATGAAATTATAATGAATATATTTCATAAAATCTCAGGGTGTTGTATTCTACCCCCCTTAAAATGAATTTCACCCTCGAAATTCGTCGGGGTTATAAATGGTTTACTACATGAAAGTTTCCTTCATAGAAACCCACATCATAAAAAGTAATACCAAAAAATTACTTTAAAAACTAACGTATGAAATATAATGTTTAGCAAAATTAACTAATCACTAGGTTTCCACATAGGAGAACATTGGTGAAAATATGGATATAGAAGAGAAATATAACCATCAACTTCTGATGAAGAGTGGTAGAGGACATGGCTATGAAAAAGCCAACAATCACAAAGTCATGAATTTGTGATGATCTAAGGTACCATCCATTTCATCATATATGAGAGCACTATGACAACATTTTTTTTTGTTTTCAAGATCATTTCCCTAATGTTGAAGAATTTGAATTAGAAGAAATACATACATCATTTCAGTATTATCTCACAGTTTCTCGTGCCTCAAACAATTTCCACTTAATCTCTTAAAGAAATGAAGTTGAATTTGTCTTTTTTGAAGTGTTAGTATATTATGCGATAGAATGATAGATCATTCCAACTATTTCAATTGCAAAAAGTATAACACAATTTATTAAATATACAGAAGTCCATCTATGCTGAGATAAATCGTATATGGTTGCTAAAATGGACTTATACATCAGCTATCGTAGTGCTTAAAAAAATAAAACTAGTTTCTACTAAACAGAGACTTCCTATAGGCTAGTGCTAGTCGATAAAGGCATGTCACACTTTGGTTGTGGGTTTGATTCCCGCTTCCTTGTCTGACTGGACGGGTTGTCTCCCGTCCTACTGGTTGTCCTCATTCTAAAACTATACTATTATAACATTCTATCAATAATATCGAAAAAAATTCTAGCCTTAAACAATACTAACTTATGTTCAACATAATCCATTCGAATCTTTAGTCTTATCCAAATACTTTTTTTCAAACTCATAGTATAAAGAGAATGATTATTAAAAAGGTCATATAACAAGCATGTGAATACCATCATTTATCCCTCATATATCTTGTTTGTCACATTCTAGTCATATGAATACCTTAATCATGTATTCTCTTGAAAAATGAATACCAATTTAACCTTAGTGAAAACATGACTGCTGTCAAAAGTTAACTCCTTCCACAAACCAAAATCCAAAAATTCTATATACTCAAACCATGATATAACTTTCTCCTTATATCAGTCATGTGCTCATGAATACTATCAAACATTTCATTTTCTCATTATCCCTTCATAATGCGCATATCATCTTCTTTCCAAAAATATCTCAATCACTTTCCATGGTTAACGGTACCATAAAATTACTGAAAACCACAATAGACCAATACATAAATATTCCAATATTCCATGATACTATATACAACATTATTTTAGAATCCCATTACATGAATAATTAATCATTCCACCACATCGTTTCCATATTCAACATCCCCAATAGTGATCGCATGTGACTTCCCTTTTTCCTTTTCCATAAGTGGTTTCTCATATAGATCATTGTTAACCCTTGGAGTAGGGCATTGATTAGCTTAATTCCCCATTTCATTGCACTTGAAGCATTGAAGTGTTGGTGGTGTGTTATCTGTAGTATTTTCTTTATTCACATCATTAGAAAACCTTTTTCCACTACTTCGACACTCAGCTGCTCGATGATCTTCTTTTCCACAATTAAAACATTTTCTAGTCCCTTTAAGACAATCTCTACCATGCTTCTTTCCACACTTTGAGCATAAAGAAACATTAATCTTCTTTTCACCATTGTTCTGAGATTTCTCCTTGAACTCCATCTTTCGTTTCTTGTCCAAACCATGAGATGGATATGTAACACCAACTTCCATTTTTACCTTGATAGCACAATGTACAATTTCTTCATAACTACTAAAGTCCCTTATAGCTAATGCCCTTCAAAGACTTGCTATTAAGCCACTGAAGAATCGATCAACATTACTTTTAGGTTGGATGCTAAAGCCAGATGCATACCTTTCAAGCCTTGTAAAATTTTCTTCGTATATACCAATGGATTCATCATCCATTTTCATAAGCTCAAGGAACTCGTTTTCTATCTTTATTCGAAAAATACGAGGGATGTACATACTGAAAATCATGTTCATAAACTCGTCCCATTCCATGGATTCAATTTCATCTTGGGGACTTGTATTTTTTAAGTAGAGTCCACCACTGGTCTACTTCACCTTCTAAACGGTAAACAACTAGAATGACTTTATCATGTTCCGAACAGTGAAGTATTGAAAATATCTTTTCAATGGTACTGATCCATTGTTCAGTAATAAGTGGATCAGAAGACCCATTGAAAGAAGATGGACATTGCCTCATGAAGGAATCAATAGAATATTGTTCCCTTCTCCGCTCATTCGAAAGTCCAGAATGATTCATAGTTTGCGTAAGAATTGAAATAATATTTTTCACTCCATCTCCCATAACATTGGTTTGCTCAGGAGGACAATCATTGCATTGTCCATTAAATTGATCAACATGGTTCCTTCGGGTTCCAGCCATCGTTTAAAACCCAAAAAGAATAGTGTGAGTGTAATAACCCGAGAATTTATAAGAAATATTCTTTTTAATTTCTTTCATATATTCTGTTTTACGATACACCAAGATTATCTCGAGCTATACGCAACATCGTATTAGCTTGCAGTATAAGAAAAACTATTCCTGGATCGTGTTACACACAATTTCATGTTTTTTTGATAGTAGTTATTCTAAGAAACATTGAGTATATATATATATATATATTCAATTTATTTTGTTATACGCAGCAACAATGTAGTTGTTCACTACACGCAACCCGGACATGGCATGCATTACATGCAATCGCGACCTTCCTCGATAGCGTGTGTTGTACGCAATACCGAGTTTTACTAAACAATGATATATTATTATAATATTATTATGTACTAGCCTTTATGAATAGTATTAACTAAATTTTTATTTTTAATACATTATTATTCATCTTACACATTTTCTAGAACATGGTATAAGAACAAAATAAATTTTTTGGATAAAATAAGTATTTTTAAAAAAATGCAGTTTTGTCGTCTTTTCATGGTGCACCCACTTTAAATCTAGTTTTTGACATGTTTATAAGTTAAATTTTAAAAAATAAAATTATTATTTGGAATCAGGATATAAAATTTTACCTCGGATAAATAGCTCATATTATTCTGATAACTTTCATATTTTAATAAATAGTAAAAACACGCTATATTTTAATTAAAAACAACTTTTTTCATCGTAATAACATATTTGGTTAAATTATAATATTGAATGGTTTTAAAGTATAAATAGAATATATTTTTACCATTTAATATAATTTATGTCATTAGCATTTATTTTACATTGAATTCCTAGGTTAAATCAATTCAATCTTTTGCAATGTTTTAAACAAAAACTCATTTTCATTCGATAATGGGATTAATTTAAATTTAATTTCAGCATCTTCTGTGTATTGAATTTGAAAAAATGGATTCCATATTTTGAATCAGTGGGTCCAAATTATGTTAATAGGCTACTTATTATTTTTGGGAATTATGAATAGTAACTACGGTAAATTTTATTTACCACAGTTAATGGTAAATCGGGTAATTAAGGGTGAATATAATATTATACAATTACCCTAACACATGCCAAAATTCTATTGGATTACTAAAAGACGACCCATATCACTTAAGGTTCAGATTATATTTATTTTATGGACTTTTTACTATGAAAATAATTTAATTATTTTTAAAACCGAAGAAAGTGACAACATGTCACTCTCTTAAATCTTATAAGTATAATAATTTTAATTTAGTGATAAACATCATAAAACTTCAAACATGAATAGTCTCCAGAAATCTAATAAAAGTATCTACATCATGATAATTTATTTATATTTTTTAAGGATTAAGTAATTATCATTATTGGTGATACATTAGTGATGTAGAAATTATTTATTAAGTGAAAAATCAGTAATATAGTTTTTAGTGAAATAATAATACCCATTAAAAGGCCCAAAAACCTGAAATAAACTTATTTATTGTGTATATCTATACCATAAGAATCTAATGACCTAATTTATAACCGTTTGGAGTCTTATAAACGTGATTATGACACTTATATTATTTTATTTTAAATGATGCCAAAGTTGTCACCTTCATAATTTAATAAATATTACAATTTAAATATTGTGATTTTAAGATGATAAATTCGCGTAAAGGTATTATTATGAACTTTAATGGATATATCTTAATCATAGGATTTTATTTTTAATTTTTATGCAATAAATAAGTATATTAAATAATTATACAAAAAAAAATTAGTAATTATTTTATTAGGAGATAAACCAAATAAATGGTTTTAAAAATAATAAAACAAATATTATATGAACTATTTAATGTTCTCTACTAATTTTCTAGACACATATGGCCTTTTATGAATCTATTAATGCTTTTATTTCGAACATATCTTCTGTATATATTTTATTTAAATTCATATAAATGAACAGTGTCAAAATTGACACTATTGTTATTTTATAAAAATAACATATGATAAAATTGTTTAAAAATCACAAAAATATTTAAAAATAATAAATTTAAATTTATATGGTCTAAAATGTTATAGAGTATCCAATTTTGGTAAATTCACAACAAATAAGTAATTATTTGTTCTAATTTAAAATTTAGAATTTTATTACCACAAATAAAATTAAATTGATTAAATAAGGATAACTCAAGTTGATAATGTTGAATATAAATTCCTAACATGTATGAATTTTATTGAATGATGATATTACAACTGTATATCATCTAATATTCTATTATGAGTCATTTTTTGAGGTTTTTAAGTGGGATTAGATTTATTATAAATTAATATTTTTAAGCTTTCCAAAGGTGCCTCTCTCCTCCCTTATAAAAGGGCACCTCCTCCCTCTCTTCCTCACACCAATTTGAGCCTTTAAGCTCGGCCAAAACCTTCCCATTTCGCTTCTCAACTTCCCTATAAACATCCTAGAGGTCTTGGTCTTCTTTAAAGTCCAATTTTAGTACCCTAATAGGAGGATTCAAAGAGGCGTGTCAAAGAAGAGGAAATATATGTTACCGATTCTTTCAATTTTCATTCTTCTTCAACGTATTCTTATTTAGTTGTTTCATTATGAATTAATAACATCAGTATCCCTCATATTCTGATATGTTATTATAAATATAAAACAACCCTATTTCACCTTCTATCCATCCTACGGAAAACAAAATCACCACGCGTGCGTACGTACGGAATACCGTCTCCAAGCCGTGGTGTAATCTATTTTTTCACCAACAATTTACATGGATAGGTATTATGGTGTAAAGAATAAATATATATGGTTATTATAAAATCATAAGGATTCTGATGTATTATACCATCCACTCCGATTCTATAATTATGGGAACGATATCATCGCTCGTGCGTACGTACGGACTACCGTCTCCAGGACGTGATGAGATTCATTTTCCATGATTAACCATACATGAATGATCATAAAGTTAATATAATGAATAATAATGAAATATATGAAATAATAATGCTACTGTATTTATGTATATATATATTTATGTCATCTATTTAGTTTCATTCAATTCAATAAGGAAACGAAAATAGCGTTCATGCGTACGTACGGCCTACCGTCTCCAAGAACGGTGTATTTCATTACTTTTATCGATCTATAATATATATGTATATGATGAATATATATTAGATATAAATCATGCTTTACATTCTGGAATTATGTAAATCAGGATATAAGTAATAATATCAAGAAACGACAAGTCGAAACACATACGATAAATGAAACGATTTTACCCAAAACGCTACATTAACATGTAATTTACAAAAGAAAGGGTAATATAAAGTCATAAGTGAAACATATATGATATCATAACAATGAATATGATCAAGTAATAAGTCAAAGATATTATTTAAATCATTATACGGGATGTTCGGAACCATACGAAGCATATTGGACCTAAGGTAAGGGATTAATTTTCCAATCTCGTTCTTATCCGAGATTATTTATTCGTACGTATTTACTGGGGTTATTGTTCTCATCCATGTCCATGTTTCCTAAAAATGGTTTCATGTATTTTTTATGTCTTTTTTACCCATTTTTGACCATTACTACATTGTATGTATGGAATCTTTCTATTACGAGGTACTTTTTTTACTTTTCCAACAAAAGTACGAGAAGAATGTTGTTTTTATCTTATACAGCATGAAAGGGTTTTTACAGTTTTATAAAGACGTATTTTCATGAAGCTTCCTCCAAATTTTTTCATGACTATTTTCAAAAAATCCTTTTCTTTTAAAATTGCATGACATTTTGTGAAATGAAAATGATTTTGAAGAAGAAAGGATATTTTCTTCAAGAATTCATTTCAAGTGTTTTATCAAAACCATTTTTCATCTAAGATGAAATTATTTCATATGTGTATGTTTAAAGTATAATGTCTTTATGATTTACATGGTTTCACTTTCATTATTATGAAATGATATCCCTTTCTTTTATATGGATTATGTAATAATGGGATGATGTTTATGAAACCCATTTTATTTATTGGGTTATTATGAATGATGTATGTTTATTTTGTGGAACAAGTAAGAATGATTTCATTATAAGATGGGTGGGACCTATATCTCCCCCCAATGAATTTGGTAATGATTTATATCTCATGAGATAGACATGGCTGGAATGGAAAGTTAAACCGGTTCAGAAATATAGGACTAAAACGAGGAGTGAACTCGATTTAGAAAGGGACTTTGTCCACTAAGATAGTCTTGGCAGCAATTCCTTGGCTAATATGGAAATCATATCATGTTCTTAATGGTTGCCACAATTACATGTTTAATTCCCATGCTATTCTATCATTATTAGTGTTTCTTTATGATCTATTCCATACGTACTTCCATGTTTTATGTTATTTCTCAAGCTTTTGATGTTTAAACATTATGTTCGTGTTTTTAAGTTCAAATGTATATGGTATGTTTTATTTTATCCATGCTTACCCTTACTGAGCATTTGAGGTCACCATTGTTTATGTTTTCTTTTCCCCAGGATATACAGAAAAGTTTTAGGTAAGAAAAAATGGGGAATATCTTTATTGGGAGATGTTGAAGATATTTCACCACGATTAGAAGATTACGTTCCAAGTTTCCAAAGATACTAAACGATTACAGTCCTTGTGTGTCTGTTTTTGTTATGTATTAAGTATTCCGAAAAAGTAATGTAATGTTCATGTCTGCTTTATCCTTTCTTTATAAATCCTTATTTACATGAAGCTTCCTCCAAAATATTTCATGAAAATTTTAAAAAAAATCCTTTTCTTTTAAAATTGCATGACATTTTGTGAAATGAAAATGATTTTGAAGAAGATAGGATATTTTCCTCAAGAATTCATTTCAAGTGTTTTATCAAAATGATTTTTCATGTAAGATGAAAATATTTCATATGTGTATGTTTCAAGTATAATGTCTCTATGATTTATATGGTTTCACTTTCCTTATTATGAAATGATATCCATTTCTTTTATATGGATTTTGTAATGATGGGATGATGTTTATGAAACCCATTTTATTTATTGTGTTATTATGAATTATGTATGTTTATTTTGTTGCACAAGTAAGAATGATTTCATTATGAGATGGGTGGGACCTATATATCCCTCCAATGCATTGGGTAAATATTTATATATCTCGAGATAGACATGGCTGGAATGGAAAGCTAAACCGGTTCAGTAATAAAGGACTGAAACGAGGAGTGAACTCAATTCAGAAAGGGACTTTGTCCACTAAGATGGTCTTGCCAGCTATGCCATGGCTACTATGGAAATCATATCATGTGCTTAATGGTTTCCATAATTAAACGTTTTATTCGAATGCTATTTTATCATTCTTAATGTTTCTTTATGATCTATTCCATATTTACTTCCATGTTTTATGTCATTTCTCAAGCTTTTGATGTTTAAACATTATGTTCATGTTTTTAAGTTCAAATGTATATGTTATGTTTTATTTTATCCATGATTACCCTTACTAAGCATTTGAGCTCACCCTTTTTATGTTTTCTTTTCCCCAGGATATAAATAAAGGTTTTAGGTAAGAAAAAAAGGGGAATATCATTATTGGGAGATGTTGAGGATCATTCACCATTATTAGAAGATTGCATTCCATGTTTCCAAAGACACAAAACTATTACGGTCCTTGTGTGTCTGTTTTTGTTATGTATTAAGTATTCCGAAAAAGTAATGTAATGTTCATGTACATCAAGCTTCGGGTGTCTACAGTTGGTATCAGTGGAAAGGTTTAGTCAACCTTTGGAAACTAGGATGTGAAAATGTTAGTGAGATCCCAAGAGATATTTCTTAGTTACGTCTAGGGATGTCCCTAAGGATATGTATACGTATAGGATATAGTCCTAGAAATACGGTAATGATCGTAGAATTTAACTTAAGATGTTAGATATTGAGGGTGATCCCCCTTTACTATGTTGTTTTCCCTAGCATAATTTTTGCCTCTCGCACTATTCTTTTTAGGTTTTAGAAAATGGCTGGAAACAGGAAGATTCATGATAATGGAGGATATGACGGACAATTGAATGATATTCTTCATGAGAAACCAAATGAAACAGGATTTGGAAGTTCAAACATCATTATTATGACAAATCCGCAATCTCATAATATGATCAATAATCTCATCATTGGTATGTTTCCCAACTCAGATAATAAGAGAAAGATGGAGTTTCATGATGATCATAGAGGAAATATATTTCAATTTCCCTCATGTAAATCATGTGGGATGAGGTATCAGGGAGATTGATTCAATGGAACTGGAAGATGCTTTGGGTGTGGAAAAGAAGGATACAAAGCCAGTAAGTGCAAAGGAAAAGGATCAGTTAACACCATGGACAAGGATAATGTTATTGCTAGGACATCAACAATGATTAGATGTTTTAAATGTAGAATGTATGGGAATTATGAAAACCAATGCCCTAAGGGAAAATCTCATGAGGAGAATCAGCATGGTCATACGGGTAGTATTTATGTGGATGATGATGAAGAGACTACAAATGAAATATGAGATGAAATAAGTGATGAAGCTCAGCTATTTGTTCAAGAAGTTAGTGGAATGATTGTTTGATTATAAAGAATAATGTATGGTACTATGGAATAATGAATTATCTACGAATTGATACACTATTGTTTTTTCTAAAGTATATGAAAGTATATATTTAATGGTACCGGTAACCGTGAAAGGTTATTCAGATATTTTTGGAAAGTAGATGATATGCGCATAATGAAGGGATAAGAATATAATGAGATGTTTGATTGTATTCATGATATCATGACTGATATAAGGACTAAGTGATATTATGGTTTGATTATATAGAAATTTTGGGATTTTGGTATGTGGAAGGAGTTAACTTTTGACATCATTCATGTTTTCACTGAGGTTCAATGGGTATTCATTTTTCAAGAGAATAAATGATTATGTTATTCACATGTTTGTAATTTGACCAAAAAGATATATCTTATGATATATGGGGGATAAATGATGGCATTCACATGATTGTTATGTGATATTTCAAGTAATCATTTTATTTACACTATGAGCTTGGACCGATGTATTTTAGATAAGGCTAAAGATTGGAATGGATTATGTTGGACATAAGTTAATATTGTTTAAGGATAGAACTTTTTTCGATATTATTGATGGGATGTTATAGTAATGTAGTTTTAGAAAAAGGACAACCTGCATGACGGGTGACATGCCATCGTGTCGGACAAGGCTGTGGGAATCGACCCCACAACCGAAGTGCGACTGGCCTTTATCTCCTACCACTGGCCTTCGGGAAGTCCCTGGTTATTAGAAACTAGTTTTATCTTATTAAGCGGTATGATATATGAAGTATAAGTTCATTTTTGGAACCATATATGATTAATCTAACCATATGATGGACTTATAACTTTTTCGAACCTTTTTTCTGAAACATATGGAATGACCCATCATTCTATCACATGATCTGCTAACACATCTTGAATAACAAATTCAACTTCATTTCATTATGGGATGAAGTGGAAATTGTTCAGTTCACGAACAACAGTGAAATTGTACCAAAATCATGTAAGTATTTATTTTAATTCATCAGCTTTAGGGAAATGATCTTGAAAACAAAAAATGTTGTCTTAGTGACCATATATCTAATGAATCAGATGGTACCTTAGATCATCACAAATCTATGGCTTTGTGATTGTTGTCTTTTTCATAGCCATGTTTTCTACCACTCTCTATTAGAACATGATTGTTAGATTTCTCTTCCATATGCATATTTTCACCTATGTTATCCTATGTGGAAACACATTGATTAGTTTATTTGGGTAACTGGTACGTTTCATACTTTAGATTATAATGATATGTTTTGGTATTCCATTTTACGATGTGGGTTTCAATTAAAAAAACATTCATGTAGAAGACCATTTATAACCATGACGAATTTCGAGGGCTAAATTCATTTTAAGTCGGGTAGAATGTAATAACCCGAGATTTTATAAAATATATTCTTTTTAATTACTTTCATATCTTCTGTTGTACGATACACCATGATTATCTTGCACTGTACGCAACACCGTATTAGTTTGCAGTATACGCAACACTAATCTGGGATCGTGTTACACACAATTTCGTGTTTTTTTGATAGTAGTTATTATACGAAACAATGAGTATATATATATATTCAATGTATTTTATTACATGCATCAACAAAGGAGTCGTGCACAACACGCAACCCTGACTTGGCTTGCATTACATGCAATCACGACCTTCCTCGATAGCGTGTGTTGTACGCAATACCGAGTTTTACTAAACAATGATATATTATTATAATATTATTATGAACTAGCTGTTATGAATAGTATTAACTAAATTTTGAATTTTATTACATTATTATTCATCTTACACATTTTCTAGAACATGGTATAAGAACCAAAAAAAAATTCGGGTAAAATATGAATATTTAAAAAAATGCAGTTTTGTGACCTTTTGATGGAGCACCCACATTAAATCTAGTTTTTGACATGTTTATAAGTTAAATTTTACAAAATAAATTTATTATTTGGAATCAGGATATAAAATTTTACCTTGGATAAAATTTTCATATTATTCTGATAATATTCATATTTTAATGAATAGTAAAAACACGCTATATTTTAATTAAAAAAACGTTTTTCATTGTAAAAACCTATGTGGTTAACTTATAATATTTAATGGTTTTAAAGAATAAATAGAATATATTTTTACCAGTTAATATAATGTATGTCATTAGCATTTATTTTACATTGAATTCATAGGTTAAATCAATTCAATCTTTAGCAATGTTTTAAATAGAAAATCATTTTCATTCGACAACGGGATTAATTTAAATGTAATTTATGCAACTTATGTGGATTTAATTTGAAAAAATAGATTCCATATTTTGAATTAGTGGTTCCAAATTATGTTAATAGGCTACTTCTTATTTTTGGGAATTATGAATAGTAACTACGATAAATTTTATTTACCATAGTTAAAGATAAATCGAGTAATTAAGGGTGGATATAATATTATAAAATTACCCTAACACATGCGAAAATTCTATTGTATTACTAAAAGTCGACCCATATCACCTATGGGTCGGATTATATTTATTTTATGGACTTTTGACTATGAAAATAATTTAATTATTTTTAAAACCCAAGAAAGTTACAACATGTCACTCTCTTAAATCTTATAAGTATAATAATTTTAATTCAGTGATAAACATCATAAAACATCGAACATGAATTTTCTCCAGAAATCTAATAAAATTATCTACATCATGATTATTTATTTATATTTTTTATGGATTAATTAATTATCATTAATGGTGATACATTAGTGATGCAGAAGTTATTTATTAAGTGAAAAATCAGTATTATAGTTTTTATTGAAATAATAATACCCATTAAAAGGTCCACAAACCTGACAAAAACTTATTTTTAGGGTATATCTATACCATAAAAATATAATTACCTTATATATAATGGTTTGGAGTCTTATAAAAATGATTATGACCCTTATATTATTTTATTTTAAATGATGCCAATGTTGTCACCTTCATAATTTAATAAATATAACAATTTAAATATTGTGATTATAAGATGATAAATTCGATTAAATGTATTACTGTGAATGTTAATGGATTTATCTTTATCATAGGATTTTATTTTTAATTTTTATGCAACATATAAGTATATTAAATAATTATGAAACTATGTTGTAGTAATTATTTTATTAAGAGATAAACCAAATAAATGGTTTTAAAAATAATAAAATAAATATTATATGAACTATTTAATGTTCTAAACTACTTCTATAGAAACATATGGCCTTTTATGAATATATTAATGCTTCTAGTTATAACATATCTTATGTATATATTTTATTTGAATTCATATAAATGAATAGTGTAAAAATTGACACTATTGTTATTTTATAAAAATAACATATTATAAAATTGTTTAAAAATCACAAAAATATTCAAAAATTATAATTTTAACTTTATATGGTATGAAATGTTATAAAGTATCCAATTATTGACAATTAAAAACAAATAAGTAATTATTTGTTATAATTTAAAATTAAGAATGTTATTACCACAAATAAAAATAAATTGATTAAATACGGATAAATCATGTTTATAATGTTGAAAATAAATTCCTAACATGTCTAAATTTTATTTATTGATGCGATTACAAACCTATATCATCTTATATTCTAATATGAGTCATTTTTGGAGGGTTTTAAGTGGGGTTAGATCTATTATAAATTAATATTTTTAAGCTTTCCAAAGGTGCCTCTCTCCTCCATTATAAAAGGGTACCTCCTCCCTCTCTTCCTCACACCAATTTGAGACGTTAAGCTCGGAAAAACCCTTCCCATTTCCCTTCTAAACTTCCCTAGAAACATCCTAGAGGTCCCGGTATTCTTCAAAGAACAATTTTAGTACCCTAAGAGGAGGCTTCAAAGAGGCGTGTCAAAGAAGAGGTATTATCCGTTACCGATTCTTTCAATTTTCATTCTTCTTCAACTTGTTCTTATTTAGTAGTTTCTTTATGAAGTAATAACATCAGTATCCCTAATATACTGATGTGTTATTATAAATATGAAACAAATATATTTCACCTTCTATTCATCCTACGAAAAACAAAATCACCACGCGTGCGTACGTACGGAATATTATCTCCACGCCTTGGTGTAATCTGTTTTTCCACCAACAACTTACATGTATGGGTATAATGGTGTAAATAATAACTATATATTGTTATTATAACATCATAATGATTCTGATATATTATACCATCCACTCCAATTCTATAATCATGGGAACGATATCATCACTCGTGCGTACGTACGGACTACCGTCTCCACGACGCGATGAGATTCATTCTCCATGATTAACCATATATGAATGATCATAATGTTTATATAATGAATAAAAATGAAATATATTAAATAATAATTCTACTTTATTTATGTATATATATATATGTTTGTCATCTATTTAGTTTTATTCAATTCAATAAGGAAATGAAAACAGCGTTCATGCGTACGTACGGCCTACCGTCTCAATGAACGGTATATTTCATTCCTTTTATCAATATATAATATATATGTATATGATGAATATATATTATATATAAATCATGTTTTACATTCTGGAATTATTTAAATCATTATATAAGTAATAATATCAAGAAACGACAAGTCAAAACACATACGATAAATGAAATGATTTTACCCAAAACGCTACTTTAACATTGAATTTACAAAAGAACTGGTAATATAAAGTCATAAGGGAACATATATGATATCATAACAATGAATATGATCATGTAATAAGTCAATGACATTATTTAAATCATTATTTAGGAGGTTCGGAACCATTCGAAGCATATCAGACCTAAGGTAAGGGATAACTTTTCCAATCTCGTTCTTATCCGAGATTGTTTATTCGTAATTATTTACTGGGGTTATTGTTCTCATCCATGTCCATGTTTCCTAAAAATGGTTTCATGTATGTTTATTTTCCTTTTTACCCATTTTTGACTTTTACTACGTGGTATGTATGGAATCATTCTTTTACGAGGTACTTTTTTGACTTTTCCGACAAAAGTACGAGAAGAATGTTTTTTTAACTTATACGGCATGAAAGGGTTTTTACGGTTTTATAAATCCTTTTTTTCATGAAGATTCCTCTAAAATATTTCATGACTATTTAAAAAATTCATTTTCTTTTAAAATTGCATTACATTTTGTAAAATGAAAATTATTTTGAAGAAGAAAGGATATTATCCTCAATAATTCATTTCAAGTGTTTTATAAAAACCATTTTTCGTCTTAGATGAAGTAATTTCATATGTGTATGTTTCAAGTATAATGTCTCTATGATTTACATGGTTTCAATTTCCTTATTATGAAATGATATCCATTTATTTTATATGGATTATGTTATGATGGGATGATGTTTATGAAACCCATTTTATTTATTGGGTTATTATGAATGATGTATGTTTATTTTGTGGCACAAGTAAGAATGATTTCATTATGAGATGGGTGGGACCTATATCTCCCTCCAATGCATTGGGTAAAGATTTATATCTCATGAGATAGACATGGCTGGAACGGAATGTTAAACCAGTTCAGTAATATTGCACTGAAACGAGGAGTGAACTCGATTCCGAAATGGACTTTGTCCACTAAGATGGTCTTGGAAGCAATGCCTTGGCTACTATGGAAATAATATCATGTGGTTAATGGTTTCTAGAATTACATGTTTTATTCCCATTCTATTTTATCATTCTTAATGTTTCTTTATGATCTATTCCATACATACTTCCATGTTTTATGCCATTTCTCATGCTTTTGATATTTAAACATTATGTTCATGTTTTTAAGTTCAAATGTATATGGTATGTTTTATTTAATCCATGCATACGCTTACTGAGCATTTGAGATCACCCTTTTTATGTTTTCTTTTCACTTGGATATAAAGAATGGTTCTAGTTAAGAAAAAAAAGGAGAATATCTGTATTGGGATATGTTGAAGATCTTTCACCATGATTATAAGATTACGTTCAATGTTTCCAAAGACACTAAACTATTACGATTATTCTGTGTCTGTTTTTGTTATGTATTAAGTATTCCGCAAAAGTAATGTAATGTTCATGTAAATCAAGCTCCGGGTCTCTACAGTGAGAGGAAAAAATCATTCTAAGGAAAAGAACATAGTAAAGGTGTAGTACCTTTGATATCTAACATCTTGGGTTTAATTCTAATATCATTACCGTATTTCTAGGACTGTAACCAATACTTATACTTAACCTTATGGACATCCCTAGACATACCTTAGAAATATCTCTTGGGATCTCACAGAAGTTTTCGCATCCTAGTTTCCAAAGGATTACTAATCATTCCTCTGATACAAACATGTAGAGACCCAAAGCCTGACATACATGGACATTACATTTCTTTTTCATAATAATTAATACATAACAAAAACAGACACACAAGGACCGTAATAGTTTAGTTTCATTGGAAACTCGGAATGTAATCTTCTAATCGTGGTGAAAGATCTTCAAAATATCCCATAATGATCTTCCCCTTTTTGTTTTCTTACCTAAAACCTTTCTTTAAATCTTGGGGAAAAGTAAACATATAAAGGGTGATTTCAAATGCACAGTAAGGGTATGAATGGATAAAATAAAACAAATCATATACATTTTAACATAAAAACCTGAACATAATATTTAAACATCAAAATCTTGGACAATGACATAAAACATGGAAGTACATAAGGCATAGATCATAAATAAACATTAATCATTATAAAATAGAATGGGAATAAAACATGTGATTGTGGCAACCATTAATCACATGATATGAATTCCATAGTAGCCCAGTCATTGCTACCAAGACCATCTTAGTGGACAAAGTCCCTTTCTGAATCGAGTTCACTCCTCGTTCCAGTCCTGTATTACTATACCAAATTAGCTTACCGTTCAAGAAATGTCTATCTAATGAGATATAAATCATTACCCAATGAATTGTAGGGAGATATAGGTCCCACCCATCTCATAATTAAATCATTCTTACTTGTTCCACAAAAGAAACATAATTCATTCATCATTACTGAAAGAATAAAATGGTTTTCCTAAACATCATCCCATCATAACATAATCCATATAAAACAAATGGATATCATTTTATAATAATAAAAGTGAAACCATGTATATCATAGAGAAATTATACATGAAACATACACATATTAAATAATGTATATTATATGGAATATGCTTTTGATGAAACACTTGAGATGACTTCTTGAGTAAAATATCCTTTCTTCTTAAAAATCAATTTATTTTCACAAAACGTCATGCAATTTTAAAAGAAAAATATTTTTTTGAAAATTATTCATGGAATATTTTGGAGGAAGCTTCATTAAAATAAGTCTTTATAAAACCGTAAAAATCCTTTCATGCCGTATAAAAAAACATTCTTCTCGTTCATTTGCCGAAAAAAGTCAAAAAGTACCTCGTACTTAAAACGACAGAAGATTCCATTCATCTATTTACAAATAACTCCCCAACAGCTAAAATTGGTCGTTAAAAATTATAGTAGGATAGAAATAATATTACGCATTGATTAAACAAGGATGTTGATGATAAATATGCCCCAGTGAATATCGAAGTATAAACAATCTCTGATAAAAATTGTGATTTTGAAATTTTCCCTTACATTAGATCCGATAAGCATTGTACGTGACCAAAAATCCTATATAATGATATAAATAATGTCATTGACTTATTACAGAATCATATTCATTGTTATGATATCATATATGGTTCACTAATGACTTTAAATTACCAGTTCTTTTGTAAATTCCATGTTAAAGCAGTATTTTGGGTAAAATCGTTTCATTTATCATACATGTTTCGACTTGTTGTTCTTGATATTATTACTTATATAAGGATTTAGATAATTCAAGAATGTAAAAAATTATTTATACATAATATATATTATGTATATACATATATATATGACAGATTGATAAATGGAATGAAATACAGCATTCATGGAGACGATAGGTTGTACGTATGCATGAACGTTGTTTTCGTTTCCTTATTGAATTGAATGGAATTAAGTAGATGACATACATATATATATACATAAATCCAGTATAATTATTATGTCATATATTTCATTATAATTCAATATATATACTTTATAATCATTCACGAATGGTTAACATTGAGAAGGAATCTCATCACGTCATGGAGACGGTTGTCCGTACGTGCGCACAAGCGATGAAATCATTCCCATGATCGTGGAATTGTATTGAAGTGTATGTATAATATTTCTAATCAATATAAATTTACAATAATAATATATAGTTATTTATTTACACCATTATACCCATCCATGTAAGGTGGTGATTGAAAACAGATCACACCACGGCGTGGAGAGGATATTTCGTACGTACACACACGCGGTGATTTCGTTTTCCGTAGGATGGATAGAAAGTTAAATAAGGTTGTTTTATATTTATATTAACATATAAGTATATAATTAATAATGATGTTATTACTTCATAATGATACATCTAAAGAAGAAGAAGTAGAAGAAGAAATAAACATGAGAGAATTGGATGAAGAGATTACCTCTTCTTCAAAGAACCACCTTTAAGTATCCTTTTAAAGAAGTAGAGTTGGTATTTTGAGAAGACCAGAACCTCTATAATGTTTCTAGGGAAGTGGATAAGAGAAATGGGAAGTTTGTATCCGAGATTCAAGGCTCAAAAGGGTTTAAATAGAAGAGGGAATGGGTGCCCTTTTTATAAGGGAAGAGACAGGCACCTTTGGAGAAACCTAAAATATTATTTTATAATAAAATTATATTCGGTTTTTAATAGATAAGAATTGAATTATTTCGAATATAAGGTGGGTATGGGTCGAAATAATTTCAAACAATAGATTTTAGACATGTTTGGGTCATTATATTAACCTTATCGTATAGTTTTAACTCTTAGTTAATTAGATTGACATTTACCATGTCACTTTGTATTTTTATATTATATTGTTAATAAACATACCATATGCATCCATGAGACCCCCAAGTGGTCTATTAATGACACACCAATCATGATATAGGTATCTTAGCCGAACTGTATATTTTTAGGAATATAATAACAATTATTAATTTAACATTTGTTTTTAAAACTATTTTATGCCAATTTTGACACTATTTGGTAATGGATTTTTCTGAAAATCATAAAAGAATTATTAGTTCTAAAAAGATAATTAATTCAATAAGAACATGTCCTATTAATCTAAAAATTTTATTTAATTAATAAAATCTCTCAAATTACATTTATTTGGGAATTTATAACATCAATTATTTTAATATTTCATTATTTAGGTAAATACTGCATCACCTTTGTGTCATAAATATATTATATTATTTAATGTATAAAAATTACAAATAAAATACCATTATGTATTAAATTTTTTTATCTTTATAATAAATATTTCTAGTCTAATTTCTCTTATGTATAACCGTATATTAAAAATTATCTAGTTATTAAACATTGATTTTACCTATTTTAACCCTTCTTTAAATAAATTAATAATAAATGTTCTAATCTAATACAAGTGGACATAAATGGTAATATGTTATTCCTAAGGTTGTTTTAGGTCGAATTACACTTATCCAATAGAATTAAGACTTGTTATAGGGTAATAATAGTATCATTTTTACCCTTAATTACCCCATTTACTTTTAACTATGGTAACTAAAAGTATAATGTTACCATTCACCAAAAATTATTTTCATCACATTGATGCAAATTTTAGTACTTGATATTAACCGTTTCTCTCATATTTTCAAAATTCCACTCACCGAAGTGGTAAAATTATGTTTTATGTGAATTTCCAAATTCTCCTAGGAGGTGTGTAAAGACGTTGAAAAGTTGAATAAAAAATTTTATATATCTCAAATTATTATAAAATGAATCCAATTAATTACATTGAACTTATATAAGTATTATGTATCAATTTTGTCTTAAAATAAATTTAAATAAAATAAATAATTATTTAAATAAAAAGACCTTTTTTAAATAGCAACCCAGTGTTTTTACTATTAATCAAAAATTGAATGATTTCAGAAAAATACTAAAAATTACCCTAGGCTAATTTCGATATTCTGAGTCCAAAAATGAAGTCCATTTTCAAAGATATAATTTATAAAATTTCAAAAAGTGGATATTACTATTCATAACAGCTATTTTATATAATATTTTAAAAACATATTGTTGTTTAGTGAAACTCTATATTGCGTACAACACACACAATCGTGGAAGGTCGCGATTGCGTGTAAAGCAAGCCAAGTCAGGGATGCATGCAGTGAAAGCTCCTTTTGGTGTAACGTACAAAACAAGATATCAATGAAATTAAAAAGAATATTTTTCATAAAATCTCGGGGTGTTACACAACACATAACACAACACCAAGAAACAATGAATTTATAGGTTAATCCATGGGTAAACAATCTCATTGAACCTGATTCACTTCTGATGTCATGTATACCGTGGAGGGAAATTCATTATCTATCCACAACTCTAAGGAAACAATACCCATGGAAATTCCTTGAAAACATCAATACTCAAATCGCACACAACCACTCACAAATTTAAAATTAAACTGCACTACGTTCATATATCGTATACCTTTACCACAGAAATCATACAACAATGATTCATCCATTACAAGGATATATTGTTCATGCTTCATGTAACATAAATTAAAATATTACAAAATCTCCCATGGAACTCCTCTTCATAATCCAGCAATTCACATATGTAACAATTTTATTCCACGACCGCCTTTCACCAAGAATAATTCTAGACCTAAGCATCTTCCCATGCTCTGAAAACATTAGTAATAATAGAATGGACAGTTAACAGAGCTAGGTAGCTAAATTTTCATTCCCATTGAATCCAAATTTGATAACAAATAACCCAAGGTGTTTGTAAAATCTAAAGGCATCGACATTACTATATCTAAAACCCCAAGAATCTTCCATGCATCTATCTCAAAAGGATTTTATAATTTAACTCATTGAATAAAAAGGTATTCATGATCCCAACCCAATCTCTATCACTTATGTTTACCTCAAAAAATGAATTTCAACCGATAATGGTCTGAGTCTAATCTAACGGCCTCTAGGTATCCCACATAGCCCTATAGATCAAGTATCACAACCTGGACCTAAGGTCTAACAACATTGACCAAAATATCAATCCTATCTAAAGAAGTAAAATATCACTAAAGCCTTCAAGGGCCCAAACTATAAACAAATCCTACAAGATCCTTATCCTCACTGAGAGTCCGGAGAAGGAACTGATCCCTTGAGGTCATGATTCCAATTCTTAAGAGAAACTAAAAGGACACTCCTCTGGTATCTGTATATGATAATTCCCTATGGAGGTCTAGTTCACAAGAAAATTCATAGTGCCTATCAGAATCATTCTCAGAAATCTAACTAGATAACCAATCCTAGGAATCAAAAACCTACATGGGTTAAAAATAAGTGCATCATGTGCCATATCAACCTACTAGGGCCACTACACCTCCTATTCCTGATGAATGACTCACCAACCTCACCACAAATTCCTCAATGTAGACACACATTACCTTCCATCAAATGAAAATATATCTGAATGTAGGATCAACTATGTAGAATACCACCAAAATCGTATATGGTAAACCACCATTTTTGTTTTCTCTAACAATTTAAACAATTGTCCTCTATCATCAGAAATATTCACACACTAGAAAGCCTATATGATGTGAATCCTACTAGCCAAACATGATGCATGAGAAACCTATTTATTTTATCATTAGAGATTCAAAATCCCTAAATATCCTATTCGAAATAGTAAATATCCAATGCTAGATAGTAAACAAAAACATTCACCCAACATGTGCATCTCTCATTGTATAAATTAAATATAACAGTAACATCATAGAAAAGAACTGAAATCCCATACCCTAGTAACCAAGAAATATTACCATAGCAAGTGTTTTCAACACACCAGTCAAATATCCATCATAGGGTCCAAAACATTCCTCATACTCCTATTAATCATATCCCAAATAGCAAAGACAATGAAATAACGACTTTAATACCCCTTTGTAACATCCCGATCCAGATACCACAAATATGGTGCTTTTATCAGCATCATTATGAGTCTTTATATATGCCTACCCATATTCCAAAGGTAGCTAACAAGTAGTGAGGGCCTAGGGTTTGATTGTAGAGAGACCTTTCCCTCATATAAAAGTAAGAAAACTGTGAATATAGATAAGTAACATACACAATAGTTAAAAAATAGTGTGGAAGTAGAAACAAACTAAAATAAAAAAGGTTATAATAATAAATTAAATGAAAAAAATCCTAAATATCTAGGTCATACTTACAACACTATTCACCCATTAGATTGTCCATATAGATATAAGATTTTAATGGAACAGTGATAAAAGTATATATCTCAAAAATTAACACCAATATAGACTATGTACCCAGTCCCCACACACAATCAAATTGCACCATCCCGATCACAAGAACCCACACAAGAATCTCCACTCTATCATCCAACTCAATTCATCATCACTATCAACCTAGCCACTATGCTTTACCTAAAAAAGACGACATAAGGTCTACACATACACCAAGGTGCATGTGCAGAGGTGAAAAATAATTTCAGTAGGCTACCCAAATTATGAACCATTAAAATATACTTCCATAAGTGATTGTAAAAGAAATATTATAGTCCTAGTTACAACTCAATTGAAAAGATAATTAAATCCAATAACATGATTCTATAGTTGTAACCTGATTCTGTAATTCTGTTCAACTAGGAAAAGTGATATCATGAATATCCATATTTATAGGTGTATCCATGTATATTCCCATACATATATAAGTATATAAAAATATGAATATTTAGGTGTAAATTGATTGAGAAAACATAAGATCAATATTAGTTGATCCATGCATCCGTAATCCCAATCACATGGACATCCATTTCAACGGAATTAAAATAGGAATTATGACACTCAAGTAGTGTATAATTAATTCGATCTCTGGGATTGTAATAAAAATCGACATATTCCTTCTTCATCCAATGTTGGAAATGATACATAGAATGCTATGTCACCACTGGGTGTACTCATTCTAACCCAAGGTTCACCCATACGTAACACCAATCACATTAAAATAATATCCCAAGGAAATACAGTCGGACAACTTATAAATGGATATGATCTTGATGCCATGCTGATCATTCCATGTAAATCCAGTCCAATGTCAGAGCCATAGGTCATAGTCTATAGGCTATCACTACATTTGGAACTCAGATGAATCCTAAGGGTCTGATCCTAAAGAGTTCTGTAAGAAGATCTCACTAGATTCCATGGATATCCCTGGAGGTCTCAAATAAGGGATAGTGGAATAATAACTATCATCTAAAAGAGAATAATCAATAGCGGTATTCAAAAATTTGAATCTTCATGTCTCGAACCATAGTTAAGTAACCAATCAGGGAGATTGTAAGCATCCTTATCCCTCAAGAGAGAATAATCATCCTTATCCATAATCATATCGAAGTGAGAACAATCATTCCAATCAGATATTGACCAGAGGAGGGCATAATCACCATCATCACTCGAGGGATGGAAGCATACGTGAATAAAATTAATATGGACTACATGCGCATATATCATAATAATTGGCTCAACATCTAGATTCTAGTAAACACCACTGGAAATCCAAATAATATAATAACAATATATACAGTCTCATCAGTCATATCCCAGGCAGTACCTCTAGGTATACATGTAAATAAAAAATAAAATGTTTTTGAATCTAGATCTAATGAAATCACATATATGAATCCATATAAATTAATAGTATTAATCCTAGGAAGAATATACCGGCATCCAAAAGGGAAAAAAGATTCCTTACATCAGGATCAATAGACACCAACCATAAATCACATCTAGTTATCATCACTACATCAATATTCAACATGTTATAGTATAAATAATAGATTTTGGATGGTTGAACGCCTAAACTGGCCACTACTTCTACAACCTAATGGTCTTACATTTTCAAAATGGGTTTTAAGGTGACACCTACTACTATCTCTCCCAACCCTAATGTACAAGATTGGGGTTGTTCAAAAAACGGATCACCCAATAGTTCCCTAAAATTAACCCTTATAGAGGCATCCTACATTGGATCCTCTCAGTATAAAGAATATCATATGAATCCTACTTGGGATCCTCAACACAGAAGGAAAAAAGAGTAATTCTATAAGAAATCCTTATCATAAAAGGTAAATGAGGGATCATAAATGAGACCCTCAAACGGAAACCAACAAAGATATCTTATATGGGATCCCCTATTAGTACATTGGAATGGGAATCCTACATGGGACCCTCAAGACCGCATAATAAGTTGAGGCATCCTATATAGGATCCTTAGAATAGTACAGAAGTGATTGGATCCGGCACTGAATTCCCTAGATTAGCCCACAAGTAAATTCATCTCTCATTGGAACCTTGATAAATATGTATAATGATAAATGCATCATAATTGGGATCCTCTAGGTAAAAATTTATGTAGAGGAATCATATAGGGGATCCTCAAGATGACTAAATCATGGCCTTTTTGGCCAGAAGGGCACATCTCGAAAGTGGAATGTCCTCAATGGAGGGGAAGAAAGGTATCAGTCATGAGAGATATCTCATGGATCATCTCTAATCAAAGGCTCTCACCATGAATAGAAAACTAAATATTATTAACATAGAAAGAACCTATCCATTCAAGAAAATCATTGAAACACTACCTATGAGCCCTTAAAAACCCACAGGGGTCCTTCTATCAAGATATACGTGAAGTGATACTTATAATTGACTACTCATGGGTCCAATTCTGACTCCATGGAGAAAATATAGAAAACCCCTCAAAGGGTAGAATAGGAGGAGTACCAATCTTGTTACCATGGTTCAAGTTGTGTACCATTAAGACCCCACCTAGGTGTATATGTCAGCCTGTACTTTCCATGTAAAAGTACAAGTACATGGTGTGTAGGACATGAACATGGGATGTACCCTATGAAATGTACCTTCCCATGTTCCGCAGATGGACTGTATATGTATATCACTTTGTCATGTACCTTTACATTGTGTGCTTCTCACATGGGGTTTAGCCATTTAGTATACACGACATGTGCCCCTAACATGGGATGCCTATCTGGGTACGTGGAAACATAGAAAAGTCCCTTTACACAGCGTGTATGACCCATACATGTCATATGCTTTGAATATTCAAAATTCCCCAAAATAGTGAGAACAGATGACAACTTTTACCTAAACCACAGACCATATAGAAATGTTTTCCCAAACCAAAAACCTCTAAATCACACTGAAACCATCATTTTCACCCAAAAAGTAGTAGATCGATCCTCAAGTGGTCCTAAGAATTAATAAATGGGGATTAAAACATGGAAATAATTGACATATATGGATTTACATAAAAATGTAAAAATAGAATACACTTGGGAGGAATCTGTTGATGTTTCACCCCTTTCCACGGTCCAAAATTACCGCACGAAGATCTGGAGCATCCTGAGCTCAAAGAGGGTAACTCCTTCTCTCACTATATCCCTTTTACCTCCCTCTATCCCATTTTATCTCTCGTTTTCATGAAGGGGGATCCACAGTGGTCATGCAAGATAATCTAGTAGATAAAGGAATATAAAAAAATAAAATGAAGAAATGGATGAAAAATAAATGAAAAGAAAAGGGGGTCTGAGCCGATCCCAACACCCATCATGAGTTTATACACCACCTAGGAAAAAACCTCCATTATAGACTCAATGGTTTAGTCCGGATATCAATATGATGCACTATTAAAAAGTTATGTCTGGAAGAAACTGCACAAATATATTAATATTTATTTCATTAAATAATAAATACTAATTATTCTGCTAAGATTTTAATGGTGTTGAATTTTATAGAACCTCTATCATATGGTAACCACCATATTTGGGGACCACTTGATTGGTCAGAAAATTTATTTGAGATCATCTACTAAGGGAAAACATCATTTTACCCCTTACAAGCATCAGAAAGTAAAAATACAAAATTTTTATCCAAAATCCAGTCCGAAAAAACAAGAGTCCTTAGGAAATGTAAATGTTAAAATGATTATGATTTATTTACTATGATATATAATATTATCATGATGCATAAAATATTATCATTTCTCTAGATGAACAATAAATCATACCACATAGACTATCATACTCTATGTCTCTGTTATAAAATGACTATATGGATCATATTTGGAGTAACCACTACCTGAGTCTAGTGAGATTCCATGAATGAAAGAGAGCATTAAAAATTTATAATATATATATAATCTCTAATTCCAGGTGAATTGGGAGTGGTTGGGGATGTTTTCAATCATGTCATGTGTTGGAGATCAACCAAGATGGGATTTGTACTCCCACATAACGAGTAAGACATATCAACCCTATATTGAGAAATACTAGTGAAATTTATTATCATACATATGTAGTACATATGATTTACATATCAATTTGGGTGGGAGAAATGTGATATCTTCATACGTAAGATGAACGAAATGATGCATTGATCCACTAGTATAGTCTCCATATAGAGAATATGTCAGGCAATATTATGGGATTGTCATACTCTATGTCCCAAGGTCACTAGATGTATTTGATAAAGGGATCGTATGAGAATCTAATGTCATATGATGTAGCAGGTGGTATTGAGTATAGAGATACATGTGTTTTATGCTGATCTCATTAGATCCCACCATAACATCAGTAACACTCATGGTTTCCTAGAGTCTACTCTTTGCCTGCATTTATGGATATAGTGAAACATATTAATTATTAATATTACAACATCTTTTTGTGTCACACATTGTGGTTGACTGGATGAGGATTGAGTTTGACACATAGAGACACTCTAAAAATAGTTTATATTTTGTCAAAAACATTTATGGTAGGGAATTTATTGGAAATTACATAGGATATAACAAAAGTTCATGTTAATGATAGACTTCAAAAACTATTTTCGAATATATCCATGATTGGTTTTATATATAATTTCATAAGTTATTTTATAGAATACAATATATGGGGAAGTAAATCAAATTATTTAATGCTTACGTTTAAGGGTGATATTGAAGGAGATATTTTATATATCCATTATCTTATATGATGTGTTTTTATACATATCAGATAATACATTTTTGGTTAATTTGTGTGGTATGACACACATTAATGGCGCATCTTTTATGATGATATGTGTTATATCATAATCACTTCCTTATGTTAATATTTTATACAAAATAAGTGGAATTTTTAATAGTTAAACATTTGAATAACTCCCATTGGATATTGTTATGTGATTTGTTTCATAAGATGAAAAACACAATGGTTTGATTCATTTTATGAGTGTATAAATGGTTGAGGTAGTATATATACATCTTTCAATATATGATTGCCTCTATGAATTATTTTGGTGATTATAAAAGTAAACATTTTGGATCCTAAGTCCATATGATTGTTGTATTATTTCTCATGAATTGTTGTTTTAAACACCCTCAATATCATAATTATATTCTTCTTCATCATTATTTTCCTTGACATGGCACTGACATGTGGTGCATGATGAGAGGATATTACTTGAGAAATGAAAATTTTTGTATATTGAAAAGATAACTATGGAGGTGTAATTTCATATGGATGAATCTTATATGATCTTCATTAACCATTGTCGATAGAGATGGATGATGTAATGCTTAATTGTAAGGTACACATACCATGGTTTCTTTATTTTACTGCATCATGTTTTTATTTATTTATAATGGTTTTATAGGATTTGGGTTTATAATATGTTTCCAATACCTTATATAATTATTATAAATCCCATTGAATATTGTATTAGAAATTATATTTGTATCTATATGTAGGGATTCTACTATATATCATCATATGATGCAAAAGTTGTGGCCAATTATTTAGAAGTTGGTGATCTGATGATGAATTATCTGATGGTCAGATGAGACATTATAGACCAAATCTCTCACAATTTTATAATTTTAAAAACCGTGAGAGGTCCATCTTGAAGGGGAATCTGTCAAGTTAATGATTAAACTCATTTGGTTACTCAGGTAGAAGAATTGGAAAAGAATCATGAAAGCCACCAATTTCTAATTGTACTAACTCAATCACAGAAACAATCACCACCATCACCAATATTGAAATTTCAAACATGTAAAATATGAATAGGTCTATTTACATAACATGAATTCTATGAATGATTGAATGGAAATCATCAAAATATGAGTGTCAGTAAATAAGTTGAAATTCAGGAACTAAATTGTACAAAAATGCTTACTGTCCCGAGGGGTTGATGAATCTGTATCCTTAACCTAATATAGTGTTGAAGCAATGATGTGGTACCCAATAATATAAATAGAAATAAGGACCGTCCTAATACCCAACCCATCCATGATATCACATGCCTTTTAAATAATTTCCTCCCACAAAACTCAATGTTTTTTGCCTCTATAACAATTCAATCCTAAACCACAACCACCTTCCCTACTCTCAACAACGTAAATCTAGGATATGATTCAACCATTCATTCAAATATCATACTATGTATGATTACCCAAAAAAATTACCTAGTGAATCAAATAATATAAACTTCAAAACCAATAGAATCATGTGGGGTAGATTCCTAACACTATATCATAGGAGTAACCTAGGACTCAAAAAAGATAACATAATAAAAACCCTAAGGGAAGAGGCAAAGGCTATGACATTTTAATGTGTGGGAGAGATGGTTGGTAGGAAGAAACTCACATGTGAAGAAGGTTAAGATAATGATGTCGATAATGGAAAGTGAATAATATGAAGGAGGCACCCGATATGGGAACACAATGGATGTGGAAAGAGATGAGAATAATTGAATATTTTAATAAAAGTTCAATAGTAATGAATGAATGAATAGTACATGATTCCAGAACCATAAGTACCCAAACTGCTATTCGTAAAGAGGATGTGAGAAGAGATTTTTGAATTATAATAAATGTTTTTTTGAGATTTTTAGATAGGAACACATTAAAATCTATTTTTCTAAAGATATTTATTTGATGTAGACTTATGAAATAATATAAGGGGGAAATTTATGAAAAAGAAAATTTTACAAGATCAAAGAATTATTTCTCTTAGTGATGAATATTTTAGAGTTTTTCATTAAAATATCCAATAAAATATGAAAGAACCAAGGTTATTTTAAATCACATTCATTATGGGCTTGTTTACATTTGGTAACACACATTTACATTTGGGTTCTATTTTCAATCTCAAGCTAATAAGTCTATTTTCAAAATTGGGACTTGATGATATAAAATAGAAACTACCATCACATCAATTCTTTTACTAATAATTAAATCACCCATAAGGAATTATGGGTGATGTTCATGTCAATGTGTGGAGATTCATTTTCATTAATGAACTCTTAACCCTCAATAAGAGAGTGTAATGAGAGGGTATTTCACTATGCTAAACAGTACTACAATGTGATCCCATCGAATGACCTTAAAATATATAAAATATAATTTTTCAATATTTAATAAATCTGTTTGAGGGATTTTAAATTTTTTATGATGATTGATTGTATTGTGATCACTTTAAGGAGATTACTTTTATATTACCCCTTGTATATAATTGAATAACTCAATTTTCATTTCTATATAGAAAAGTCGTTTACATTCGTAAAGAACAGTGATAATATTTTACAATTAGAATTTCTCTTAAATCCATTAATTTTGATTAAAACTTATAAGACATACGTTATAATGTATTGTGAAATAAAAATCCTAATCGAGGGTGAGCTTTTTATTTTATTAATTAAGTTGATGGATGAGTTAATTATACTCCTTTTAATTTAGTAATTTCTCTAATCTAAAGAGAGTGTATATGTTATTTGATTCTTAATTTACAGTCCTTATTATTTAATATCTTCACTCATCCAAAAAGGGTGTATAAATTATTTGATTTCTAATTTATTAGAGTTGGTTCTCCTAGAGGTAATGAGAAATTTAGACTTTCTATTGAATGAAAATTGAAATAATTTTAACCTGAATTCAAGATTACGGGGTCAATTATTTTTTTGAAATGGTAAATGATTTTGCACTAAAATTAATTAATTTCATAAGGGTAATCATTTTCACTTCATGATAAGAACACAAGGGTGGAATAATGTTGAAATTATTTTTTCTATGGAAACTATTTATTTTGGAAATAAGATTTATTTCAATCCACTGAATTTGACTAATTATTTTCTTGAGGACAAGAAAAATCTTAGTCTAGGAGAATTGATGCGGCTATATTTTGATATATTTTTACAACATGATTTTTTATTTTAATTATGTTTTAGTTGTTAAATTAATATTTTAATTATTTACTTTCTTGTGGTGTTGATTTGATGAAAAATGATAAAACACATTAAATAATGATTTTATGTGTTATTACTTTTTCTTTTCTGTTTTTAAAATAATATTGGTTTAACATTGAATTCATTATTTAAAATTTATGTTTATTTTAAAATTTCATTTTATGGTTGCGGTTTAATTTTATGTTATGGCAATGAAATTTTTCTTTAACATTGTTTTTATATTTAATTAATTAATTATTGTTTATTATTATATTTAATGGAAATTGGGGGGCTATGATGCTTTTCAGATCAGACGACTACTTAAGAACATCCACCATTGATGAAATTATGCCTTCGGTTTGTGAAGGATGAAACCAGAACTGTTTTTATAATGATGAAACATGATTCAACTGATCCACTGGATTTTGTTATGTCTACGAAGGTTTATGAAGATGATGTACATTGTGCCTAAAATTTCACTATCGATATTGAGTTCTGGCTGACACTAATTCTTATAGATATAGACTGAAGCCACTAATGATCATGGGTTATGATGAAGATTGATAGGGAACATTCATTGTGAATGACAAAAAATCAGGGTTGTCCAATTTAATATGAAAATGATAGAACAAACTTTTGAAGACGAATTGATTTCAAGGGAGGAAGTCAAAGGTGTCTGGGATTTTCCTAACAGGTTTGAAACTAGGTCTTTTTATGTTTAATATATTGATTAATACTACCTAGATCTAATGTCAGGCATTAGTCGAAGGATGGAGATGAACTCTAATTGAGAAACTAGATCCAAGTTCAATGAACTGTGAGTGAATAATTTGATCCTTTTCCATTGAATCTACTCTACCGATGAAGGGGTTTGCATGATGTATAATCTAGGGTGTGTCAATGTAGAATGATGTTGATGGGAGGTCTGAGAAGAAGACAACAAATTTCGAGCTTAACCATTAGGTTTTTCTATTGCCACCAAGCTTGGATTCCACTAGGGAGAATTGTTCTTGTTTGAAAATTTGTATGTTGTGTGATCATAACCAAGCCATGATCATTCATGGGTAAATAGTTGATGCGTTTTTTAAGCATGGTTGGATCCCAGTGGTTGGTTAGAAGAGTTGTTGATCACTATTAATTCTATTGCAGGTTTTTTTAATGATGACATCTGGATCTGCTTGAATCCAAATGTTGTGATTGTGTTAACATTATTTCTCAAGGAATCGTTTCAACTGGTTCCGCCTATGAAATTTGTTTTTAGAGGGTTAAAATATGAATTTCACTGAAATTTGGGTGTCTAAGTAGTGAAAAGTATGAGTTATAAAGGCATGTTTTGAAGAAGTTAAATGCATGTTTGTTTGAGCTGAGCCCGTTATAGGAACACACTGATGTCTCGTACAGACAGTAGTCTAGTGGAGTTTGAAGACTAAAATTTTGTCCATCAGGTTAATTCTTTTTATATGTTAAATTTTCAGATGAATGTGGAAGTTTTATTTCTCCTCGTTTGTAGAGTTTCATGGGTTTAAAGGAAATATTCTTGACTGCAACTCATCTTGATGAAGTAGAGTGTGGACACTTAGATCTATCATGTGATATCAGAGTGGAGTGATGGTGAGCATAAGAAAGATTGAATAATAACTTCTACTGGGAATAGATATGAAGAGTGAAGGCTGATCATTTCTTTCAGACATGATCAACTTATTTTTCTTATAGTCATACAATGTGATTCTTTATTGGGATTTCATTCCGTGCTTTTATATTTTCCATAAAACTGTAATTTTCACCGGATTTAAAATTCATAGATAATCAATTGATGTTTGATAATTGATTTTCTGTCATTTTGTTTCATTTTCTCCACTTTTATTTATCAGACACATATCGAGTAGGCTTGTTTTTTTTCATTGGATGTGGACTGTTAGGACTATTTGGTTAGGAGTTTATTGTTAAATTCTCAATGTTGATGATTCTTAATTACCTATTGAGAATTGGTATCACAACGGTTTGACGTTGTAATGTGTTTGGTTGTCATTGATTACTTTGACCAACTCTTAATGAAAGAAGGATAAAACTGAGATCATAGTTGACAATATTGACTTCTCAAAAATTATGAGACACACAGTTTAGATATTTAATATTGTGTGTCAAGAGAATTTATATAATGCATATTTTCAAATCTACAAGAAATAGATGAACCAATTGAGTTACATGGAAATACCATTGACTTCTTTTAACATCTGTTAACCCTTTAGTATGCTACATGTATTCTTCTATAAACTATTAATGTTTTCATAGTTTTATATATTAGTTTATATTCATTTCATCTTTAAAAATCCCATATAATTATTTTAGTATGTAAATCATAAAAATAATAATAAATTTCACAATGAAGCCCCATAAATGCATTCTCATTGGGATACAAGCCTAGTTGCTGCAACATTGTAGTAGTTAAGAGATAAACAATATGATGATGGTTAAAATGAAAAAAAAATTATCTTTAATATTCCTCCATGATGATTGGTATCTTTACAAGATAAAAAACTGTGATATGAATGTTTAAATAAATGTTTACACTATTTGGGCATATAAATAATCAAATGGAAAAGCTATCTTGACCTTCAGCACATAATATATATGAATCTCCACTCTCATATAACCATATGGAAGTTTATTTTTGTGTACACTACCTTCTTAGATATTCATTAATGTCACCCTCGTAAGAAGATGGTAGGTGGGTACTGATAGATATAAATCATGATCATTTTTTCCCTGTAGAATATTATTATAGAAATGGTATCAAACTCTTATTGATTCAAATTTCATAGAAAAAATTATGAAAAAATACATTACCTATTGTAATGTAGGCCTTTTAGGTGAATGAATCACTTCCTATAATTGGTGATCAAAATTTATTGGGTTCTGTTGTGTTTTTCTTCTCATTGATTCCTTCCAATAATATTTTCTAATAACATAGACAACCAATTATTTTTTTCTAGTAAAGTTTTATTATGAATATCCTCAATTTATTCATCCTTATCCCCTTATGCATTTCATTTATTTATATATTTTTTGTAGAGACACTCTAAAACTAGAACCATGGACGTGACCATATTGATTTGGATGCTCCAAGGTCCAAAAATTATAAATTCAATATGTACAACCAGTAATGATTTTTCTTTTAAAAGGGAAAATATATATAGAATAATATGAATTCCTTGTTATTTAATTTGTATTTGAAGCATAAATTTTTCTATTCCATACTTACACATTCCTATCGTACAATTTATGTGATTTCAAATAAAAGTATTCCATCGTTATTTACACAGTCCTCCTTCCATATCTAATGACATCAGATAGAAGATTCTTTGGATTTTGATTCATCATTTGGTATTTAAATAAAGTAATGTAATTATGTTTTTGTTTTAGTCCATATAAAATTATTACTATATATTTTGAATTCATTCTTTCTTTAAACATCCCCCACCCCTGCATTACAGTAGAGGTACGTTGGTTTTAAAGCATACTACTTATTTCAAGAACTCAGTTGATGTTTAAAAAATTTAATTTTATTAATCAAATTGTTTAATACTTTTATTTTATAGTAATTTATTAACAACCCCATTGTATTGGAACACATACCTCCTAATAACACCCACAAAAGTCATTCCAGGTTTGTTGGTTTATCATGTTTGTATACATCTTTGGAGGGTATGGGAATACATTTCATTTAGCATCCCTCAGATGATTATTTATAATAATTGTTTCTAATCCATTATGAGACTATATAGTTACATTAATACAAATAACTTTTGATATCCATTTAGTAAAAATTCCATATATAAGGTATAATAAAGTGTAAAATAATGTTTCATTAGTTTTTTTCTTGAATGGTGAATTTTTTTCATAATTTTACACTAATAAATTAACCAATTAGTTACTTAACCATGGGAAGAACATTTTTCCATATATCTACAACAATAAACCTTTGAAATGGATTTCTGACCCCAACACAACTAATGGAAATGGAATTTTTGGTTTTAATAGGATTCCCATGTGCATTCTATCCTACTTTGGATTTGATGCCTTTACTTATTTTAATAATAATTTTTTTTTTCACATGATCGTACTACAATGATCCTATTTTTGGGGACAAAAATTCTTCACATTCTTCAATTCCTCAAATTTCATCATAGTAAATTTTTTATTCTTTAGGATTGGTAGCATCAGTTTGGGGGTAAATGTGTCATTCCATTGCATTGGAGGCTTCAACATGTTTAGAAACCTATTATTCAAGGGTATTAGGAGAGTAAGCGTGTAAAAAAAGTAATTATTCACATAAATGGTTGACAATTTAATTTAGATTATATAAATGTAGTAGTGGAAAAATAATACAATGAGATAACACAATATATATTATAAAAAAATATAACATGATTATTAAACTCAATTTTTTCTTCAATGGTTGATGGGATTTGACCTCTCTATTGAGTGTCCAAATCCCCATATTGTGGTATCCTCTGACTTAAAAGACCCTATCTACATTGAGACTGACATGAAATGATTGATACCATCTGAGGAAAGGTTAATCCTTAGTGGAATTAACATCAGACTCTGTAGTGGTTTTTCTCAATAACAAAACCATTGATGAATTTATATTTTCAGGATCCAATACATAATAACTTATGAATATTATGATTCCATTTTGGGTGAATCTTTATTGTACTCTTCCTTACAGAAATTTACATTCATCAATCCTAATTTATTGATTTTAACTACACTCTTATTATCAACCCACTTGCATTGAAAAATATGATATTCGAATGGTATATTATCCAACTCCAATATTTTATTGATAATGCCAATGTATGAGTTATTATCATAAATTGGATATATGTCATTGGTACTAGACACATGCCCTTCTTCATCCACAAATGTATCTCCACTATATTTCTTGGTACTGTATCCATCATGTTCTTTTATATGGAACATATAACAATTAATTTCAAGACTATTAAAATATAGTACTTGGATAAATTATCATCTAGATAGCTGTCAAATTTATTATAAAATTTATTTAAAATTTTCAATTGACTCCTTAAAAATATTCTCTCAAAACATTCCTATAAAAAGTAAATTATGTCTATTTAATATTCATATTCAATCCCTTGGTTGATTCAAATACCTAAATATTTCATTGGGTTTTTCAATATATGGTGCAACTTCTAAATTTCCCTGAAAAACATAAATGTGATCCTACTCTCTGCCTTATAATTACAACAAAATCTACTCTAGAAATCTGTTCATATACAATTCACTCATTGTTAAAATTCATTACTATTTCATTTTTTCACACTAGAAAAGTAGTAGGTAAAAAATGAAACAGCTTTATCAACAATATATATATATCCACAATAAAACATTATAGATGAAATCAACATTTTATATACCCTTTCAGACTCTTAATATACCATTCAATGGGATACATCTGTCCATAATATACATCACCAAATGACAATATTTCTCTAACCAAGTGAACCATCATTTGAACCATCATATTAAATAACAATGGTAGGAAGGACATCTCTAATTCACATAATACGATAATAATTTACTTTTTGACAGATTTTGATATTGGAGTGTTTATAAATTTACAAAAAATAACTTCGAGGAATAAAAAAACATTGGTTTATGTATGATGAGAATTTTATAAAAATGAACCATAATAGTACAATCAATAGATATTTCATCAAAATGTGTTATTCATGTACTTTTAGGCTCTTCATCTTTCATTCATTCATTGTAATGATATTTTTTATATTTTATAAAAACCTATATGGAACAAGAACATCATTCAATAAGTTGCAAACCTAATATCTAACTTTCCTGGAAGGTGTCTAAGTAAAGTCTGTCTCTTACCCTTCACTAATGCCACCTCTTCCTATGTCCAAATTTCAATCATTCCAAACCATTATACAATCCAATACATTTTATTGTTGGGTGTATTTAGTAATGTGAATTGACATTATCACACATATGTGATTCTACATACACGACATCATGAAAAAGGTTAACGTTCAAAAAATTCTTGTATGGAAATTAAAAAATTGATCTCTTTTTCTGTCAAACCTTTATAAGGTTTTTAAAGATGTTTTTTCAAACTATATCTTCATAACCATTAATTTATGAAATATTTTATCACCTATTCGTGGTGGCACGATTATACATTATTTTTATTTCTCATCGAATGGTGTCATCCAAGAGAAGTATTTATGTTGTCATGGTAGAAACCTTTCATGTCATAGAAACATGATTTTCTAGAAATGATTCAACCTGACTGATAGTGTACATTGTTCCGAAATGGGAAACTATTGGGTTTTATTAATGTTTTATAATTATAAATTTTCATAAGAAGTAAATTCATTTATCATCTTATAGAATGTGTCTCCTAATGTGAAATCTTTATTTTTTAAGCATCATACAAAGTGATACATGAATTCCACATTTATTTCCAATAATTAATCAGTTGATGTAAATAATTATAAATATCATTACCTAGTTCTTTTGGTCAGTATATAAGCATATAAACCATAATGTATTTTCTATTCATCCATAAACACAATGGAATGTTAAAATTTTCCAGAAATAATTTCTATATAATGTGAGTGTTTCTTTGTAGAGAAAATTCATTCACACAATTTGTCGAACATATAAGATAGAGGTTTATAATCTCATTTCAAAATTACATATAATCCGGATCAATTTTCTTCCACTAAGTGGAGTCTACTGGGCTATAAAGTTTCCCATATTTATTATATATATATATATGTGTGTGTGTGTGTGTGCAACATCAATTATATTGAAGTCATATCACTTCCATATAGGTACCTAGAACATGGAATGGTTGTAATGTACCATAAAACATTTAAAAGATGTGAATCTGGTTTTTTTATTGAGTTGAACCACAGTTTGGTAATTTTTTAATTGATTCATTATCCTTAAAAAATAGTTTTTAGTCATTTGGGCATTCATGAATTCTTTTAATGATCATAACTATTTGTCCTAAGTTCATTTAGTATTATATGTTTGGAAAATAAGCTCACTATATTATAGTAACATATCATTCAATAGAGAAATCAGTTTTGTAAATCCGGTGTCCCCCAATATGTTTCCATATTTTACATTACATTGCTTTAATATGGCTAACAATGTTGTGTGATTAGAACAACCAGCCTAAAATGGTGTCTTTTTACAATTTTTAACATCTGATACAATTTTTTAAAATAAAAATATTCATCATCAACTATCATTTTCATTTCCTAAATATGATCATAATCATTGTTCACACCTATAATAATTTACTTGACAGGTTGTTAATCATCATTCACAGTTTTAATCAGATCATAATATCCATAAAACATTGTGTTATCCCAATAAATATATATATTGAGTACTTTTCAATGTTTAAAAAAATATGCTTAACTTTTATATATTCTATAGTAGATCTATTGTTCTTATAACTCCTTTGTACTAGTTATTCATGAATAAAAACAATGTAAACACATACCAATGATTTTAAATGGGTCAACCACATGATCTTTTTCCAAGATGATAAAATCTTTCACTATATCCTCATACTCTTTAGTTATACAACTTAAATATACCAATTTTTAATTCATATACATCTCATATGATAAGTAATATTTATATTTAAAAATATAAATAAATAAACATAAATTATGAGATTAAAACCCTAAAGGCTATTTTCTATATATAGACACATAGAGTCTCATATTTGATATAAAAATCATTTCATCAATAACATGTTCTCAAATATAATGGACAAGAATTATATGAATTTAATTTATTATAATACTTACCTGTTTAGAAGAAGTTGGATACCATTAACCATTCATTTTAATAAAAGTGATTAATATAGGTAGAAAATTTATTCCCTGTCATAATTATTGTTCACAAGAATCCTAAGGATTTATTCCACTAGATAATTATTAGGATATATATATATATATATATTTCACTATAAAAATATACATATTTTTCAAAATGCATCTATAGTGATTGAAAAAAAGTAACCCCATCGATTATGGTTATTAAATTTCTAAATTTATGGAAGTTATCATATAAAATTTTTTCATTTGGTTATAATTAGAATAACTATTTTAATATTTGATGATATTTTGAAAAAAATTATGATTGTGGGTAGAATGGTAAAACTGTATGTGTAACCAAAATAAACAAAATTTTCAAATATTAAATCTATGAAAATTATGCATTTAATCACAAAAAAAATTATGAGTAATTGAATCCAGAACATAAACAACCATGTTTAACAATATTAAATTATTGGTATTAATTAGAATGGTAAAAATAATTTTTATTATTTTATTTGTCATTTAAAAAAAAAATTTAGTGTATTAACATTGAAAAGGTGGTAAAACTAATCAAATTGGTGATTTATTTGAGGGTGTAAAATTGAGTGATTTTTTATTATATTTTGCTTAAATTTCATACACTGAATCATAAAATAAAGAAAACCCAATTTGAATTATTTATTTTTTAACATCAAACCACCAAACTAAATCCCCTGGATAACCCATGAAAATGAAAACATTACCAAGCACAGAATTTTACTATTAGTTGATATATATGTGAATTGTAATATTATACAAAGTTCACATGATCTTAGGAAGTGGAAAATTAGAAAACTTATATTCTATAGTAATGGAGATTCATTTCTTTGTGAAGTTCAAAAATATTCCATAATATATTAATTTATTAATTTTATAATTTATTAGCCTGTAAGAGAACAATTTAAATATAAATTTTCATTGATTATAAGATGTAAAGTGAATATATATATGATTTACTAGTAATTTCATGGTTTATGGATGAATAGTAAGGGAAATATTCACATGAGTGTAATTAAGGTGAGATTTGGAAGAATCACATCATATTAAACATACTCCAAGGAATTATGTGATATGTAATCACATTTACAAGGATCATGTGGTATTAAAAAGATGTTTAACACAAAAAATTCATGTAAAACACAGGAAATATTGACTAAGATTCTATAAAAACTATTACATAATTTCATCCATTCGATTGTGAGGATCAATTTGTCCAAAAGAAATGACTTCAATAGGAGGAGCCCTTAAATTTTGTGAGATCTTTGGTGTGTCATGAGGAAGACTGGATCTTCTTTTGTTCCTTTATAACAAGGAAAATGGGATTTGTATAAACTTACCAAAAAGTAGTGATAATTGTGTATGTTACCAGTGCTAATAACCTAAGCTTTTAGAAATATCACTTTGTTCAGTGCTTTCCTTGTGCTGATAAATCATCATTTATTCATCGCAAAAAAAAGCTATCTGAAAAGTCATATTTATTAGCGCTTTTGTTTTATCATTGAAAAAAGTATATTTTAGGGTATCTTAATATAAATATTACATAAAAGTAAAAAAAATATATAAATAAAAAATATTATTAAATATATAAATAATAACTTTGATGCCCTGAAAAACTAAAGTACAAACCCTGTATTTGATACCATGTATGACACGCATCCCTAATCACATAAGAAAATATAATATCCAGATACTTTATAATTTATTTACTTTTAAAAATAGATTCTATATATTTAAATCCATTAAATACCATGTTAGCATGTGTTACACACAAGAGCGACTTTCCTCGATAGCTTGCGTCACATGCAAGTGTGACCATCCTCGATAGCTTACGTTATACATAAAACTGAGTTTCACCAAACAATGATATATTATTAAAATATCATTATAAATATAAACTCTCTATTGTGAATAACATTAAACAACTTATGAAAATATATGGTTTATATAAATAAAAACTGAATTAATGGGTTACCAATTAATGAAAAATAAAAATAAGAACCGATGGGATATAAAATGAAATATAATTATTTTTATGCTTCCAAATTAGTTTTATCTTAATAAACACAATTAATTACAATTAGTGAATTATTTAATGAAATATATATGATATATATTCAATAAAATATTTTTAATGTAATGACCCAATATTCATTTAATGGAAATTCATTTGTTATAAATATGCCATAATCACTTTAAATCACCACATAACGAACTACTAAGATCTATGTGACCCTTGAACATAATATTGTCACTTCTGTGATGTGAATTTCTAAAATTTGACATACACGGCTGCAATATGTATGTTATTTGGATTCAGATAAGGAAAAAATAATTTTTGATGAATAGTAACCTACCCTTATGATATAATAACATACCCATCTGAAGAGATATATAATCTAACTAATATTAAACTTAACTATGATAGTGTATAAATAATTTTCAAGTGGAAGTATGATATACCTATTCTTGGGAATAAGTAAAGAAATGTTTTAAAACTGTTGTTTTTTAATATAAATTATGATTTTAATTAAATATTAAATTAATCATATATTGAAAATTAATTTTGAAAAATGGAATTCATTTTTGGATTCTACATGTCAAAAAATTTGTTATGGTTAATTTTTTTGTATTTTTCTAAATTACGTGAATTTTTTATGAATAGTAAAATAAAATAAAATATGAAAAATGTTAAATACTTGATTTACTGCATAATAGGTTACATAAGGATTATCTAATCCCACTTGGTTTGAACTGGAATTCATTTATTACAATTATTTTTAGTGTAATCATCACTATTTATGGTCTTGAGGGAAATTACTAAACTAATGGTTAAATAATTATGAAAGCACTCCTCTCTTACACTACAAAAACCTCATCTCCCTCCCTCTTCTCTTCACTCCTCTCAATCCTTGGGACTTCTAAAAATTCTGTCCAACTATCCTCCCAACCTCCTCTCGCACGTCCATAAATCATTGGTCACATAAAAAGACCAAAAACTCTCCCGTAATGAGGCTCTCAAGGAATTTTTGTTTTAGAGGTAAATTCATCTTTTCAATTCATTGCCTTTCCTTTGAAGTTCATTTGTTTTATTTTTTTATTATTACCACTTCATATAAAAATTTTGTTATTACTCCTGTACTATAGATGTACTGGAATGTTGTCATGATAGTGTAATAAGTTATGATCATCTCTTTATTTTACATTCATTTATAATAGTAGCATGAACACCATCCGAGATGTGGAAATTTACCACATGCAAGGACGATGAGATTTTGATTTCTATTATCATTAACATTTATGGTTATGAAACCAATCATATTATGGATGAACCAGATTATTATATACCCTATTTAATTTTCTTTAATCTCTTTTTAAAAATGGTATTAATTTGTAATGAGAAATGAGTTCGTTGTAATAAAAACCAACAAATTAATTAAAACAGTTATCATTATTGTTATATAAAATAATTCATCCTAATTACATGAAACCAAGTTATATAAATGACCACTAACAACTATGGATGTTCCAAAATAATATTTAATTTCATTTATGGAGATTTAAAACCATTCCACATGATCTCCATTACTTAAAAACAATTGAACCGATTATGAAAATAATGAAAACGAACACACCGGAAAAACGGAAATCAATATAATAAATTATCAATAAGGACAAAAATAAACTATAAATAATTTTTATAAACTAAATAAATGTGTATTATGTTATAAATTAAGTTATTAATAAGTAAAATTTCATATTCTAGGAGCTTTTGTCCATTAGCGGAACACATTTAGATTTAAGGTAAGAGTTTTCTTCCCGAACATCCATTTTCAATCGGGTTACGTTCATTTTATAAGTTGATAAATTAAATTATTATATATTTTTATGTAATCCAAATGAACTCTATGTGAGTATTCCATATATATACACCAACCATAATCCTTCCCATAATTTGTGGATAGTTACATGTTTTAAAAGAAACTATCAAAATTCATTCCAAAATACAATCCCGATTAAAGGGAATTTCTCAGATTCTTACCAATTTTATTGGACAGTGTATAAATTTTTTTACAAACCATTATATCTATAAAATATCCAATTTTATTAAAAAAATAAAATCTTACTTCACTTCTGTATTTATTAAAATATTTTTCCAAAAGAACACTTCTTTTCAAAATAAAAGAGTACTTATCACAAGTATTAATCAATGATTTTATAAGAATATTTTAATTTATTTAAACACTCTTATTGATTATTATGTATAAATTTGGATAATGTTTTATGATTTCATCTACCATATTTATTTTATGGGTTGTGACTAGTTTGACTTTGGATTGTATTTCCAAATTCCATTCACCAATTTACTCAGAATGGTTAGTGTTTATGCTTAATGTTTGGGGAATGGTAGTTACATTTCATATGATAGTTTCAATATAATTGTATATGTTGTTAATGTTTATCCCCACTCATATTAGGATTTAATTGAACTTATTATGTGATGGTTGGGTCCTGCTATATCCCCCTGATGCATCAGTAGGTCTCAGGAGACAAACTATCTTCTTGGCACAAGGCCTTCGCAAAATGATTTTTTATGGTTCTGGAACTAGGCCTGGATGGTATGGTTATGATGTATGGAACATGCACATCACTCATTATGAAGCTAGTAATTGAATTTCAATTTGGTTATTAAACATGTTTAATAACCATGATTATGATTTATTATGACAGTATTTACTCAGCTAATATTCCTTCCATATGATGTTCAAGTTTATTTTTTGAAAGGAATGTGTGTTCAATTATTCAAAATGTCTTGTGTTATGTTATATTCTACATTTATTCATAATCTTACTAATAATTTGATCTCACACCTTTCTTTTGTTTCATATTCTCTGGGGAAGAATATATTTATTATGAATAAAATGAAAAAATAACGAAGGATTAATGGATGTTGTCTAAGGAGTTTCTATGTTGTATTTATTTTCAAGTTGTAAATTTGGACTTATATATGTATCTTTTTACAATAATACTAAACTAATCAGTCCTTTGGGATTCATGTTCCTTTTTTATATTCAAATGTGATCCAATAAGGTAATTGCTACGGGAAACTTGGGTCGGGTTCATATAGTTGGAATCAGAAAAATTATATTAGAAACATGGAAACTAGATTTAGAAAACGTAGATAAGGGAAGAGTCCCTAAGATAGTTTTTGAGGATAAAAATACATAAATGTCCTGGAATTTTGGTAAGGAATATATTTTCTGGATCATTAAAATAATACATCTCTGTTTGGATATGAGCTGGTAGAGGCGGCTCTAGCACAGATTTATCTAGGGGTAGAACCCAAAAACCACGATTTGAGCTAGACTCAAACAAGAAATGGTGCACAACTAAGGGCCTTGCTAAACTCTTGGTTTTGAACCTCATGGGGGATATTCATAGGATAATTCACATTTTTATTACAGGCCATTATAAAGGATTTAAATGTAAATACTTCCTTAAAAAACATTTTTTTTGTTACGGGATTAGCCTTAAGTAGGATTTCAATTTATTCTAATTATTTTGTTATGTTAAGATTATAAATTATGATTTATAACCTATTCAAGTGTATGCCATTATTGAGAACTGGTTCCTAGTTCAATGAATGGAAACATCAAGAATGTGTGTTCCCCCTATAAGGATTTCCCTCTAATGAAAGATAATGGTGTTAGCTCTGGTGTGGTAAAGGGTGCTGAGCATATTATAACTATACTGGGAAACCATACTCTGGTTATGAATAACAACCTTATCCATATGAAGAATTTGGATCCACCACATGGAGGAGCAATGTTATATCTCTTTATGTGAAAAAACCCTCTGTCATTCAATGGGACAACAATCCCATTCATAGCTGAGCAATGGATAATTTCCACAGAGAAGATATTTCTTACTTTGGGATGTAACGAAAGAGAAAAGCTCATCAGAGCGGTTTATCATATATCGAGAGATAAGTATTAGTGGTGTTAATTAATGCAAATCAAAAAATACGTGGAAGAAATAGAAGATATGGAATGGGGTGGATTTAAAGAAATCTTCATAGAGAAATACTTCCCTTGTGAACTGCGAGCGAATAAGGAAAGGTAATTTCAGAATTTAAAACAAAGGGAAGACGATAATATTGAAAACTATGAAGCTAACTTCACAAGGATATAAATGAATGATGTGGACTACATATGAAATCTAAAGTGCAATATTGATTTATTATTTTATGTATTAATTCCATTCTTATGGCGAGCTCGGGTCTCCAAGATTTTCTCATCATATTAAGATATAGATTCTTGTGCTATCTAGACAGTAAAGAAATTATCTATGTCTTATTACTATAAAGGAAATAAAGAGAAAAAATGGGATGCTGAAATCTATGGGAAGGAATATAAGAAAAATGGGCAAAGGGGAAGACTGGAATTTCCACGCTATGAAAATTGTAGGAAGAAACACATTGGCACCTTCTTGAAGGGAATGTGAGTCTATTAAAAATGTAGAGAAAAAGGCCACCTAACTCGAGATTCTAAGGGGAAGAATGTAGATACCATTATTCAATGCTATAATTGTCGAGAGATGGCTCACTTTGATTATGTTTATCCAAAGTGACAAGGAAACATGCAACATAAAAGGATAAGGGAGAAGGGACAAGCTTATGATATCACAACCACTAATATTGAAGTTCCTAATGATTTGGTGTCATGTACTTAAATCATTTCCTAAATCATAGCCAATTCTTTATTTGATTCAGTATCATCATATTCTTTCATATCTTCACAACATTCCAATAAAATGATACATGTCCAATTTTAGTTATTGACCTTATCATATAAACGATTTAGTTCTTGACCTTATCATCATACCAATGATTGAAATTGATATAATTATCAGTATTAAATGGATATCAAAATATGATGAAAATATATATTTCAAGTGGAAGGAAGTTACAATTTTTGAGAATTGGGTAGAATCCCTTATCTTTATAGCAGAAACCTCTCCCACTGATTCTCATCTAGATCCAACCCCAGTAGTACTACTAAATTCAAGTATTGGTGAGGAAGGGAATTCAATAACTATGGGTGAGTAAAAGAATGTTTAAATATAATATGTGCCTATTTTGAAAGAATATATTGATGTTTTTCCAGATGATTTACCTGGACACCCTCCAGAGGAAGAAATTGAGTTTTCCATTGACTAAATTTCTATTTCAAGACCCATATCAGAGACCCATTATAAAATGGACAATGTGGAGTTAGTGGAAGTAAATAAAAAACTCAAGGAATTGAGTGATAAATGATTTATTTTCACTAGCATTTATCAACAAGGATACCCTATTCATTTTGTTAAATTAATGATGGGTCTATGAGGATATGCATTGACTACAGTGAGATCAATGCTATAACAATAAATAACTAGTATCCCATACCTAACATTGACTATTTTTTTGATCAACATCAGTTAGCCAAAAAAAATTCAAAGATTGATCTATGATCTAGATATCAGCAATTTCTTGTGAGGAAGGATGTCATTCCAAAAATAGAATTTCGAACCAAGTAAGCGCATTACGAGTATACAGTAATGCCTTTTGGACTAACTAATGCAGCATATATTTTCTAGATCTAGTGATTAGTGTTTTTATGGAGTCTCTTGATGACGTTGTGGTGGTGCTTATTGAGGATATCATGGTATAATCTAAAGTTTATAATAATTATGAAGACCTCTTGTACACTATTCTAAAGTCTCTAAGAGGAAATGGAATATATGTGATGTTTTGAAAGTGACATTTTTGGCTCTAATAAGTTTCCTGTCTGGGCCACATTTTCTCTAAGGGTGGAATATCTATAGATCCTGTGAAGACAAAGGTTGTGCACGAATGGCCTACCCCAAAGGACATTACTGAGGTATGTAGTTTTATTGGTTTAGCAGGTTATTATCTGCGATTCGTTCAGAACATTGCTCGTTTAGCTAACCGAATGACTAAGCTCACATGAAAAGGGGTTAAGTTTTTATGGAAAATGATATATGAATAATGTATCAATGAATTTAATATATTTTTAGTGAATTCTACAATCCTGAATCTACCATCAGTGAATGATGGATTTGTGATCTTTTTGGATGCTTCAAAGAAATGACTTGGTTTTGTCCTTGTGTGAAATGATTGAGTGATTACAGATGAATCTAGGTAGATAAAAATACATTAACAAAACTATCTAACTCATGATATTGAGTTATCAGTGGTCATATTTTCTCTGATGATTTGGAGACATTACCTCTATGGTAAAAAATGTGAAATATATACAGATCATACGAATTTGAAATATAAATTCTCACAGGAAGAACTCAACATGAGACAAAGGAGGTGGATTGAGCTACATAAAGACTATGATTCCACAATACAGCACCACCCAGGGAAGGAAAATAAGGTAAAATATTCATTGAGTACAAAGTATCATGGAATTCTGATCCAGATGAGAGATGAAAGGGTTACTTTTCTATTGTATCTAGTAAATATTGATATGGGAATTATCAGGGAAGGTAACACATCACACTTTTTTAAAATGGTTTCAAATCCTTATTTACTGGAATGAATAAAATGTTCATAGGCTGATGAGGAGGAGGTTCCAAAGAAAAATAATGATATAAATAATGGGAATTTGACTGACTTTGTATATGAAGGTGGCATTTTGAAATTTGAAAAGAAGTTTTGTGTTACCGCTATTCCTGAGTTATAGATGGAACTACTATATGATGCTCATAACTCTAATTTCTTGATACACCCTAGTACCACAAAGATGTATAGTGATATAAAGGATATTTTTTTTGTGGGAAAACATGAAGAGGGAGATTATTGATTATGTGTCGTGATATTCGGTTTGTCAATAGGTGAAGGCTGGAAGACAACAAACTAGAGGATTCATGCAAGACCTTCTTGTTCCTATGTTGAAATGGGATTATATTACAATGGAAATTTTCATGGGGAAATCAAATACTCCAAGAAATAATGATGTGATATGTGTCATTGTTGACCATCTTATAAAATCAAAATATTTTCTTGCTATAAGAGAAGATTTACTACTTGAATATTTAGCAAGAATATATAATAATGAAGTTGTAAGACATCATGTTATGACCTTATCAATTGTTTCAGACCATGATACATGTTTTACATCACAATTATAGAAGAGTCTTTAGAAGTCCCTAGATACTGATCTTCATTTGAGCATTTTCTACCACCCACAAACTAATGGACAATCAGAATAGACTTTTCAAACTATTGAAGAAAAGTTGTGGTCTTTTTCACATGACTTTCAAGGCATGTGGGATCCTTGTTTACCTCTCATAGAATTTTCCTAGAAAATACCTTTTATTCAAGTATTCAGATGGCACCATATGAAGCGTTTTATGGAAAGAGAAGTCATACACCAACTTACTCAGATGAAGTTGGTGAAATAAATCTTGTAGGCCCAAATTTTTTTGAACAAAAAACAGAAAAGGTGATGATTATCCAAACCCATATCAAAAGAGATCAAAGATGGAAAAAGACCTATGCTGATTACTAAATTCTAGATTGAATTGGAACTATAGATTAATGTTTGGAAATTCCACCAAGTCTCTCCCAAGTTAACAATGGGTTCCATGTATGAATTTTAAGTTAATACATGTTATACCCAACACATGTACTCACCTATAAAGAAATAGAACATGATACTGAGAACAATGGTTGTGAAATCGGACGACTCATCTAGTGAAGGTTCTTTGGAGGAAACATAAGATGGAGGAAGTTAAAAGGTAGCATGAGTTTCTAAAGATGAATACATACGCAAATATTTTTAGGTAACAATTTTTTGAATTTTGAGGATGAAATTTTTGTAAGGAGGGGAGAATGTAACAACCCAATATTTTTTCAATGAAAAATCCTTTCTTATAAATATGTCATAATCACATGAAATCAATACCTAAAGAACTACTACGTTCTATGTGACCCTTAAACATACGTGTGACACTTATGTTATGTGAATTTCGATAATCTGACACGAACAACAGCGATCAGTAAATGTTTTGGGGACATATAAGACAAACATAATTTTTTGGTGACTAGTAACCTACCCTTTTGAATTTTAAAATACCCTTACGAATAGTGATATAGGATAATTAATAGTAAAAATACATATGATAGTATATAAAAAATATTCAAGTGGATGTATGATATGCCTATGCTTTGGAATAAGTATATAAATGTTTTAAAACAATTCTGGAATATGTACGATATACAAGTGGAAGTACAATATTCATGTCGAAGTACGATATCCAATTGGAAGTACGATATTCAAGTGGAAGTATGATTTACCTATGCATTGGAATAAGTACTAAATAACTTATCTAGTTATTCATGTCCATTATAAATTATTACTTCCATTTTTACAGTCTTTGGTACTCAAAATGTTTAAGAAAATATTTTTATGAAAACCCATCATTATTTCTCTATTTAGTAGGAGAACCAGTTTTATTCTATAAAACCATGTTTTATTACAAAAATGATTTTTAAAATGATTTGGTGAACACATTTATACACATTTTATTTAAATTATTTTAAAGTAATATTTGCGTCACTTTCCCAACAAGGCATTTTTCAAACCTTTTTACATTAAACATTAATTTTATTTTAACTCGTATGAAAATTATGTATTTTTTTGTTGTTATGCCCTTGAATCATACATTGCATGTCTAAAAGGATAATTTTAAATGAAATTGTTTTCAGAAGTGAATTTAAATGAAAATGTTTTTCAAAATGTTTTATAAAAAAAACATATATTTTCTTCAAGAATTTCTAAAAAATATCTTTTTATAATCCTTCAATTCATCAAAGATAAAAATCATTTATTTTACTCCACTTGGGATTTGTTATATTAATACCATCCTTATTCTTCCTCTAAATGGGTTTTATTTTATTTGTCCAAGGATAATATTTTCATTCACTTCTTTGATTCATTTTTAATCCCCTTTAAATAGTCAATCTCATATGATCATTGAACATTGCACTTCCTCTAAATCAACCATTTCATTTATCATAGATATTACTATTTCTGAAACCGTATACCTCCTTACATACAGTGTCTAGTTTGAAAGAGTGATTATTTGGGGAAATACTGATAAATATTTATTCATTATTAAAAAAGGATATTTGATCAGGCATATTTTTTATTAATTAAATTGATTTCTCGATATGAAAATTTATTTTTACATGAAATGACGGGTGGAGAAAATAATTTATATAGATCCTAGATGCATTGAGTGGTTTTAATGAGACAAACTAGTTTCACAAATTAAACCGGATTATATCAGTAGTTTTTTACTATTCAATGGATGGATCTTGATAGTATAATTCCCCATGTTCTTTAGATATGACATCCAATAATTAATAATTTCCTTTATTTTTATCCAGTTATTTATAATCCATTAGATTTTGTGTCAACATATCTATTGATCCATTTCATTTTTAGTTCATTGATTAAATAGAACATGTTTTAGTGTCTTAACTTTCCATATTTACATTTCCTAATCTAGTTATTTGAATTGCGTGGTCTTACAATTATTTACCATTCCATATTGATTATTGTCATTGATTCATTATTATTTCCACTATATTTTTCTCTTACTGAGCATTTGAGCTCACCCTTATTATGTTTTCCTTAAGAATCCAAGTAGAGTACTCTGAAAGATATACATGGATTTACTAGATGTATTAGAGTTACCCTATAAGTTACTTATTTAGAAAGATGGAAAAAATAATGTTGTAATTATTATAGTCATTTGTAATACAATGCTCATTTATGTATCTAGTTTACAACAACTACTAAACCGATCAGTCCTTCTGGGATTTTTTCCATGTATTCATGTCAATGTAATTAGCAGTAAACACCAGCTCTTGGATATCTACGATCGGGTCACTAAAATAACAACATTAACAATAAAATATATGATTAATTAAATAAAAAATACATTAAAAAACATTTCAGTGAATTAATTATATAAATTACAAATATATAGAAACTATTAAAGGATTATAATTAAATATGAATAAATAAATATACAAAATTGTTAAATTTTCAAAATATAACGCTATTATATATACTAAAAACTAATAAATAATATTGAAAAAATGAATATTAAAAATGAATAACTAATTTTATATATATTAAAATAAATGTTTTATAAAAAGTGAATGCATAACATTAATTTCATAAACTACAATCACATAAAAATGAATAAAATTAATAAGAAGATAATATTAATTATATAGGTAAGAAAATTTTTAAACGTGAATAATATTAACTATCTATGTTATAAATATATTAAGAAAGAAATCAAATAAAATAATTATTTAAATTTGTAAAATATTATAAATATTAGAAGTTAATAAAAAATTTGATAAATATTATTCATTTAAATTAAAAACCTATTAAAAAAACACATTGTAAATATCTATGTATGAAAAGATATTAAAAATGGTTAAATTCTAAAAATAAAAAAATTAATACATATAAAAAATTTATAAAGATTACCAAATGAGAAAATTAAAAGTGATTAAATAAAATTTCATAGCTTACCAAACTATATCAACAATGACAATGTATGATTAATTACATCAATTATAAACACCTACAAAAATGAAAACAAATGAATTATTAAATAATACAAATTATATAAATAAAGAAATTAATAAAAATGAATTATATTAACTATATAATCTAAAACAAAATATTTAAAAAAAAAGAAGATAAATAATTTAATTATATAAATTTCAGTCATTTTAAATATATTACATTATAATTAATAAAATTGTATAAGATAATAATCATATCAATTGAAGACATATTTAAAATATTATAACTTATTAAAACAATGTGTATAAATAAATATTGAAAAATTGTTATATTCACAAATATAAAAAATTAATAAATATTAAAAATATTAAAAATATTAAATGAAATAATTTTAAAAAAAAATTAATACAATTGAATAATTTAGAAAAACAAAGGGTATAAAACATTTAGTTAAGAAAAGCATCGAATTATTTCAGCTCTACTTAATGATTGTATGAATTCTCTAATTATTTAACAATATAGGAATGCAATAGAAAACAAGTGGAGTCTCTTAAAATATTAGAAAAGGACTCTTGGAATTTTGGCGCATTGATAATTGGTGTGTGATTACTCTAGAGAAAGGTATTTTGCAAATTGTTTTTCCATTTTCATATTTGAAAGACAAATAATGGGGACATTTCTTTATCAATATGAATCCCGTTTTTCTTAAAATATATTATTGTGAATCCTCTTTTAATGCTCTATTTTTTTTTATTTCAGTTACTCAGTTATGGATTCAAATTGGGGGATTAAGTTAGTTTTATGGCATCCTCATGTTATCTTGGAATATTCCTCTATAATTGGTGTTTTGATCAAGATGGATAGATATCGAATAGACTAGGTATGGTCACATTCTAGGTTTCTCGTTCAAGATGGTCATTGATTTTTTTAATCAAGAAAATTCCCCTATCAACCACATATTTCTTCTTTGACGTTTTAACTGAATATTACAATTTTCTTGATTTCTATAAGGGGGTATAAATATAGAAACACTTATGAGAATTGTTATTGGAAAATGACATGAAGTATTTGGGGGACGAAAGGAAACCCATCTGATAAATGTTGGAGGATGGCTCAAGATTCATGCGTTGTGATTAACCCTTAGAGACATATAAATGGAATGGATACCTGAACACAATTTCATATATTTTACACACATGGGGAACATTAGGGGGATGCTGGGAATATAGATTCACTATTACAACCTCAGAAAGAATGAGAAAAATGGTTCACAAATCCGATAATGATGGCAGTGATATAGCTCAACATAATGATCATGATGAGTTTATCTATCTATTTGGAACTGAAAATCAGGTCTGTAATGCACTTGGGATTTAATCCTTAGGAAATGTCAATCAAACAATTTCTATGAAGACCAAAAGTAAGGGAACTATAGACACTACCCCTAAGGGACAAGCCAGATGGTAGTCTGGTGGATAACAGTGTTGGGAAGATTGTTGAAATGTTATGGGAACCTATTCCTAGATGTGTACAGGTGCTACAGAGCTCTGTGAAGGAGAAAGGTAATGCTCAATGGTAGGGGAAATTGAATATTCATGTCAGAATGCTGTTAAGTGGAGGCCTCTTTAGGATAGGGTGGCCAGTCCTTGGTAAGACGGGGCAAAGGGGGTTGAGCTGTTATAGTTTCCATTGGTCAAGGGAAAAATGGTTTTGGATGAAAACAATATTCCAATAGTTCTATCATGGAAATCTATTCCTAACGAGATTGTTCTAAGAACTCAAAAAGCACAGCCAGTAGATGGGGCCTCTAGGAGTTCTCATGGACAGAACAAGGTGCTCTTGTGCGCCTCTTCTCTGATGGGTTTCATAAGGGCCTTAGTGATGACATTTCTAGTTAGTTAGACTTGCAAGTTGAGCATTTCTGTGAGGGTTGAACCTAACCACATTGGCTATAAAGACTACCTTAATGTCCAAAGATTCATATCAATCATTATAGATGCTAATATGTGATCCAACTTGCTGATTGTTATAAGGGCCATATCATGGAATCTCGGTGCCCCATCCTTCCTAAGATGCATCTCCTCCACGTTGGATGACTTTGAAGATTCTTGGAAACCAAAGTCGGGGTGGAGAGGCCGACATCCATACCGAAGAGGTCAACATCCTCAAAACATGGGTGCTGGAGGAAAATCCAATAACTAGAATTTTACTTCTTGGAGTGTGGAAGGATGATTTCGGAATCATGACCTACTTTTGATTGAGGTAATAAATGCTTTGTTTGACCCTATCCACTTATCTCACGCACTATATTTTACTTATTTAATAAAGGTGCCAAACACCAGATTTCTTTAAAAATTACCTGGAAAATGAATAAAAATGAATAAATATATAATATTAATTATATTTATTAAAATGATATTAAAACTCTATTATATAGATTTCTCAAAAATATTAAAATTAAATTGCATTTATAGAAATCAACGTTATAAGTTTTAAACATATTAAAAATATTAAACCATAATTAATAAAAATAAATATATATTAAAAGTATATAATTTATAAACATATTGAAAATATTAAATCATTATAAATAAATATATATACATTTTAAAAAGTGGATAAATCCAAAATAATTATCGAAATTAATATATAATAAAAATGAAAAATTAACTTTTAAAAAACAATATCATAATTGAATAAATTAAAAAAAATTATTTTAAAAAATTATATCATGAAATTAATTAAATGGATTGGTAAAACATATAAATGAATAAAAATGAATAAATATATAATATTATTTTTTCTAATTATTGATTTTTGTATTTTAATTATTGGAATAATAATATACAATTAATTCTTTTTCATTAGAAATTTTTTATAATAAATAAAAAATATATTATTTTATTAATTATATAAGTATTTTAAAATGTATGGAAAACTTTCAAAATTGAGTATATTATAAAATATATAAAATGAATATATATTAAAAATGAATCAATATTAAACTGGAATAAATTACATAAAATACTAAAAAAATAGAATGATTATAAACGAATAAATAATATTAAACCAATAAACCCACCTATATACACACACACACATGAGAAAAGACATACATGTACCCCAAAATATGGGTACATAAACACATATATACATGCATATAAAAATAAACATACACATACACATAAACATACACGTACATCTGCAATACACATACATAGACACATACACATACACATGCACATGCACAAGCATGCACATTCATAAACACAGATATATATATATATATATATATATATATATGAATACATACGCGTACTACAAAAACATGCATACACATAGACATAGACATAGACATACACATATACTTACAGATACACATGCACATACAGATACATATACACACATACATACACATCTCCATACATGCACAAATATATTCACATACCAAAACACATATATACATACACAAACATACACAAACACTTACACATGCACATACACATGCAAAAACACATACACATACACATTCACATACACATCCACATAAAAATACACATACACATATCCACATCTACATACACATCCACATCCACACCCACATCCACATACACATCCACATCCACATCCACATCCACATACACATTCACATCCACATTCACATACTCATAAACATACACATACACATAAACATACACATTCAATGACACATATACACACATACACGGACACAGACACATACACAGACAAAGACACATACCGATACACAAACACACACACACAGAGACACACATAAACATACATAGACACATACACATACACAAACACATACACATACAATACACATACACATACACATACAAATACACATTCTCATACATGTTCATGAAGGCATATACATATACATACACATACACACATCTCTACACCACTACATACATACAATTACGTACAACAGCATGCACATACACATATTCATGGACATAGACAGACATGTAAACATACATACACTAACACAAACACAAACACAAACACACATACACATACCCATACCCATACACATACACATACAAAAACAAAGACACATACACACACATACACAAACACAAACACAAACACAAACACAGACACAAACACATACACATACACAAACAAATGCACAGACACATACACATACACATACACATACACATACACAGACACACACACACATACAATATGCATACACATACATATACTCATCCACGTACACATATTTATACACATACACATACACATACACATACACATACACAAACACATAATCTCTCTCTATCTCTCATATACGTACGCATAGACATACATGTACACATATATTCAGATAAATGTACAAATATTTAGATACGCACACCCATATACACACATATGCATACATACACATACACATAAAATACACAAACACATACAAATGCATGCATGAATATAGATACACATACACGTACACACATATATACACATGCACAAACATAAAATTACATAAATGTGCATGCACATGTATAGACATACATATGAATGCATACAAATAGTATGTAAGCATACACATGCGAAAAAAATATACTTACACATACATAAAAATATGCATACCATCACATATATACATACAGACATACACATAGACACATACAAACATGTGCATATATATGAATGGGTACATACACATACACACATGCACACACATACACATAACATACGCATACAGATACATATACACATAGACATAAACATACACATGCAAATACACACACACATACATATAGATATATACATACTGATAAACATACAAATACACATACATAGACACATACACATACACACACATACACATACAAATACATATACACATATACATACAGATACAGATACAGATACAGTTACACATACACATTCATACACACACATACACATACACATACGCATTCACATACATATACACACACATGCATGTCTATACAAACACACACATAAACATACATATGCACATACATTTACACAAACATATGCACACATCCACATACACATGTACACAAATAAACACACACTTAGAAAAAAACACACACACACAACACATATATACACATAAAACACATACATATAAGCACATTAAAATGTATACATACATATATAGACATACAAAAACATACAGATAAAACAAACACATGTATTTATTTTTTAAATTATTTAACATGAAAATAAATTTAAAAACATAAAATATGAATCATATATTTAAATAAATATATTCATTTATTTGTTTAAATAATGTATTAATCTATCATAGAATTATTAATTATTTATAAATTTTGTATTTAATGTGTATAGATATATTATTTAACATTTTTATAGATTAATATAAATTTGATAAACACACACACACACACGTATGTATATATATGAAAATAATATTGATAATAAATATTATTATATGTTATATAAATCATATTAATGTGTATTATTGAGAAATATACACATAATGTAGTATAAATATTATATATATATATATATATATATTATTTATTGTGACCTTTGTTTGATTTTTGTTTTATGATCATAAGAGTATATATTTTACCATAGTTCATAAAAGAACTAATAAAGGGGAACCTTTAATAGTGATAAAAATTCAGTGAAAAGGGTTCCCTTTTATGATCACTTTTTTTAGTGCTGATAGTTATGTCCTTAATCAGGTCATTTAGCTAGCGTTGATAAAATTCAACCATGAATTGGTGCTTTTTTTATTGATGATAAATGTTAGCACAGAATATAACACAATCTATATTAGTAGATAAATTCTTTTCAAAAATATGGATGATATTTAAGGGTTATTTGTGTTTTCCCTAAAAAAGATAAGGGATGAAACCTAAGGTTTAATTGGATACCCTTTGGTGTGTATGGTTTGATCTGGATATGAAAAATTATAATATATTTGATATGTAATGATTGAAAGGTATAGGATTATACGTGAGGGTGATGATCAAGGATAATTTGAAATGTAAGGGTAAATCTGTAGTTTTTTAAAAAAAATTAGTATGGAATGGATTATGTATAGTGTCATTCTAAAAAGTTAAATAATTTATTAAAATAAATATAAAAGTGGCTTTCATCCATTTTTTCTAGAAAAGTAGAGAGCACACCCTAACTCTTTTATTTACATAATTATTCCTCAACTCCTAAGATACATCCACTGGTTGTGGTATTATCTTTATACATTTCATCATAGGGACTATTCATCGGTTGGTATTGATATCCTTGATTATTTATTTCTCATTTTCTCACGCTGTTTCACGTAACAAAGGTAGTTATAGCAGTGATTTCCTATTTTCATAGATTTATTTTATTTTATTTATTTCACGAAATTGGGACATATTCATGTGATAATATTCCCTAAGAATACTCCTACATGGATAAGGTAGATGTTCCCTAGAAATCCTCTATGGTCTATCATTGTTTCTATATCCATGGGATGTGTGGTCACTGTGGCCTAATGTATGCTTGACCTAAAGCATAATAAAATTTTATCTTCATTTGTTTCATGTGAGAATCACCATGTTTTGGTTATGGGTTGTAAAATTATAATTGAATAATTCAGAAGATATCGAAACTAATGGATGAATTAAGTGATCCACTGGGATGAATAATGTTATGGGAAAAAAATACGGGACCTTAATGGGAATTAGACATAGTTGTTTGAACATTGATTCACGAGGATCATCCATACCAAAGAATGTTTTGGAACCATGATTAAGTGATGGATTTCCACTTGAAAATTCATTATGTTGTACTTTGAAATTGGTAGAGATTTTCATTATAGTAAATAATGAATGTAATAATATTGAAGAAATGTTTTAAATATTAATTAAAATCAATACCTTATATTTTATTATGATGGTCATCTAACATTTATAAGGCTGTATCCAAGGTGGGATATAATCCCCCATGAATTTGTGTTATGTCTTAATATTTGTGATGTTTCACACAGGGTATTTCATAATCATCATCTATTCTTATTCACTTTTGGATCTCAGTCATTATCTTGAGTTTTAGTTGTGAAGATTTAAAATTATTTAGAATTATATTTGTTTATTTTCGACCTTGTGGTTATTATTTATGTTGAAAGAGAATTTTTAAAGAAAATTATAGTTTTTTTTATCTTTGAAGTATCATGTGCACAATTGGAGGACAATTTGGTAAATATTTCAGTTCATCCAAGGTAACAATGTGAGCCTTGGTGTGCTTCTGGTTCATGGTTCACGACCCATGCACGTTTAGTAAAACTATACTTAAATCAGGCAGAAATCCAATATCCCTTGTAATAACAATTATTCATGGTTAGCACATATTTTGGAAAGCATTTATACAATCATTGTTGGTGCCCAGGTGTGTCTAGTAAGGGGCACATGGTAGGCCCATAATTTGGTAAACCATACGAGCTAACAAACTCTTAGAAATTGTGAAATTGTAATTATAGACTTATAGGATTTTAACCACAAATCCACGCATTCCTTCCCCCACCTGGTGTGTATAGTCCTAGGAGTGATTCACCTTGGTTATTAAAGCCTTATACTTCCACTATTGTAGTAGATCAATGAATCTCCTTGAGGTCTTGGGTTAGATCGTCAAGGTAATCATTCTCTCCATCCTCCCTCATCATGTTTACACCTTTTTTACTTGGAATCTATTTGTTCTAGGGTCATGTGGATAATTTTTTCATGTTTACACTCATTTATGTTTGGTGTTGTATGTTTTTAGGGTTTTTCTTGGTATTTCATTTCACGTGGATAATTCATGGAGTCATTTCAGGAGTGTGTTGTTGATGCTCCATGAGTTTGAGGTATGTTCACTTTCCACATGCCTTTAATGTTTGAGATTCGTTGGTTTCATGATTTTTACACCTTACATGCTAAATAATATATTTCTCTCTTTTCATCAACTATTTGGTGCCCAAATTGTTGTTTTAAACCTTCTTTTGTGATAAATAATATTTATTCTCATAAATATGAACATCAAGTGTTTGATAAAATAACTAGTTGGATTTTCCATGTAGTTTGTGATATATAAATCATATTTTGGATTTGTAAATGTATTTTTGTAATATTAAAATTTTATTTGGATTTCATGTAAATGTTTCCTACTGTATTAGAATTTAAAATAAGAAAGTATTGGGATTTTGAAATAGTTTTATCATGTAATGATGGATTAGGGCGTATTTAACATATTTATAAAAATGGATTTTCCATAGTAATGCGATGTCAATTTTTAAAAGTGATTTCTAAAATTATTAAGAAATGAAAAATAGTGTTTTTAACCTTTTAGGAAATATTATTTTTCTATTTTGTAAATGATGGTTTTATGAATAGAGAATGAGGATCCTTTAAAACATTGGTTAATGGTGTGAAAATGAGTTCTATGAAAACTATCCCTAGATAAATCTCTTTCCGAGTATATGTGAATTAGTTGGACGTCCTCACTTTGGAATCCCTGAGATCCATTTAATGTGTGTAATATATGTACTTAGTGTGGACTCCATTATGATAATTTTTGTTAAGGTAAGAGATTGATCATTAGAGTGATTTAGGGTGGTGCATGTTGTGAAAATTATTATATTTGATATATATGAATGTGATTGGATGATCGGTTGGCATTGGTTCGCTCACCCCTCCACTTTACATCATGACATGAGAATATGAAATGGGGAGAGTATTTTCTAAGAACGATTGATGCACTAGATTGGTTATGTACTACCTAGTGTCACATAGTAGAGGGATATAATTTATTATTATTGTTATGGGTTCAGTCCCCACAGTCTATATGATTTGGGGGATGGCTGAGGGTGTTGGAATATTTTATGACATCGAGTGAGGCATGATTTTGAGGATGAGTCAACATGTATTATTATGATCTGGAATATTGATGAGCTTCTAGTTTTTACCCATGTATATTAGCACACACTTACTTACACTGATGATCTTCTTGTTTTTGGGTTTGATACCCTTGTATTCTTATTTTTACACTGTACTTCTTATGTGATCATTGTGGTATTATCATGAGTTGTTATCTTATTTAGAAAGTGATGATTTCTCTTTATTAGGATTTTGAATTTTTTAATGTGGAATTTTTTTTATTCTCAATTTATTAATTCAAAATGAAAACATCACATTTCCTTTAACAATTTTAATGTTACTTTCTTGGAAAAAACCTGAATTAGGATTAAAAATCGAAATATAACGTGTATGGTTTTAAAGTGGAAAGTGTGTCTAAATTTTTATCTTTATATATTGTATTTCAAACTTGATTTTTATCTTCATTTTATATTAAAGGATGTGCATTAGTAATATATTGTTTATGCACACCTACTAAATTTTAATACTCATGCCTATAGTTTATTCTTGTTTTATGTATTTGATTATGTCTTAACATGGTTTTGATTGACTTGTGTTATGGTTGGTGTTGGTATTGAAGAGGGACACGTAGGGTCAAAAAGAGATTTAGTTTTTCATATACCAGCTTTGGAATTGTTTTATAGTCTGTTTTATCATTCATCTTTGTCTAAAATATGTTCTGTTTGGGATTATATATTCGGCCTACATTGTTAATCATCCTGATGTTCATTTTATTTATTTATATTGGGTGAAATCATTCCATTTGATTACTATTTTGATTTCAGACACTAGTTTCCTTACCATGGGGATCATTAACTCCATCCACTCCATTCCCCAGATTGCATTAGGTGACTAGTATGGGGTTTAATTGAGTTGGTTCTTGATACGATGAGTGCTAATTGACCATAGAATGTGAAATATAGTGGTATCTGAGGTGTTCACTGAATTTGTTTTCATGAATCATCAAATTTATTGTGTTTATAATGGTGATTCATACCATTGGGTAGATTGTAGGCAATATCTCAAGGAGAATTGGATGTTTAATGTGTGTATTTTTAATAAATATTACAAATAGAGGTGGTGGTATTAAAAATATTTTTAAAAACAAACTGACCTAATTTAAGAGTTTAATAGTTGATAAATTTATGTCATTTTTACAAAATGCGAGAGAATGAAGTCATTTAGAGTTCAATAGAATCCTTTTTTGGTTCATTGTTTTCAAATTACACATGGTTCAATGGAATCCTTTGTTTAAGGGTAATCAAGGTCTCAATTCACTTCATTCCATTAAAAATAATGCTCAATCACCAACCCTTGACACCTCCATCATGTTGTCAAGGTCTGGGTCTCATGCATATAACAAGGGATACCATATAATATTAAATCATACGTATGCATGATAGAAAAATTATTCTTGTGTTTCCCAATAATAATAACCTATGATTACCCTCAAATCTCAACTCAATAAGTTTTGAAATGAAATGTGATACACATTAGTGTACCAAATAAAAGAATTCTTAGGAGGAGAAAGATCAGATAACACTTCAATGAGATGTTTCACAAACGAATCACACCAAACTATCAAATTAAAAAGATACATATATCCCTTTACTAGATTTGTATCTCCAATGAAATGATAATCAATTGTTTAGATCACTAACAAGAGGAGGAGGAGGCTCGGGTGGAACATCACCTTCATGCTTGATCAAACGATGAGGACATGGCCCTCCATAACTTCTTGGATGAGGTTAGGTATAAGGAACAATCCTTAAGCATTTCTTAATCTTTAGTTAAGTCCATCATTCACATTGAGGATATTTTTAAGTTTAGAGTTTTAGAGAATTAGGCTATAACTATTACGTTTCATTTGAAAAATTACAAAGTAGAAACTTCAAATCAGTTTCCATTTCTTTTATAAAATAAAAAATCATAAAAAATAACATGTCTAATTACATGTTTCAAACAACATGAATTTTCCTTGATCTGATCCTTGACCCTATTCAATGTTATCTCCTATAAAAAACATTTAAAAACATGGGATGAGCATAAAAATATCAATAAGGGTTTTAAGATAAGGAATGAAAACAAAAGCCCATCATTAAATTAAAATCAATGAAACCATACTTTTAAGTCATAACCTACATCATGAAATCATAAGATTTATAAATATCACATAGAAATCATAAATCATAAAGATATCTTATGGAATATATATCATACTTTTGTTGTATCTCTCACAGCTACATAGAGAGTTACATTTGGAATACCCATCACAATATATTCCCTATATATCTTAGGAGAGACATAAACATTTACCTATGACATGTTACCCAATGCATTGGAGAGCTATCTCGGGCTCACTCATCCTAGGTTTATCATGGAACCACCCATATACGTAAACAATTACCAATATCCAAAACATATTCATAATACATAAAACAACAATAATAGAAAGATAAAATTTCTACATTGCAATCATAATACATCATTTTAAAATATTTAAATAATGAATGTTTTATGAAACCATTTCCAAAACCATTTAAAACACTTAATAATGTGACTTTTGAATCAAAGAGTCTCATAAAACATTGAATATTTTAAAGGAAATTACATTTGAAACCATTAATGTCCATATAAATAAATCCTAAAAACTATTTTGAAAATATGGACATTAATGAGAAATATTTATAAGATTATATCATTAAAACATTTAAAATGATATTTTAGTTAAAGAGTTCCTAACCGACTGAGAGACGCTTGAATAAAAATAAATGAAGAATAACCTTAGTCAATGCTTACAATATTATGAGAATAAGGATATTGTGATATAATATTTCAAGGGGCAGTGTATACACCATATTAAAATGAATTGTTGTATACCAACTAATACGTCTCAATGGAATGTAAATTGAGGCAAAGTCCCTTACAAAGATTGTATAATTAGATTAAGGACAAATCAATGACATAATTATGGGTGACAAATAATAATACACCCAATAAGTGGTTATTTAGTGTAAAACAATCAGAGGTCATTCACACATATTCATATCTCGGTATAATCATGATGTAGAAGTTTCATTCAAAAGAATTGAAAATAGAGTGTTAAAGGTTCTCTTACCAATTTGGTAACATACGAATGATACACCACATAAAAGAAGGATCATACAATGAAGATGTAAATACCCATAAATGAAAGTATATTATAAACATATTATAATAATGGGTAGTACTTAATCAATAAAAAAGGAAATACTGGCAATATAGAATGAATCTCATGGGAATAAAAAGTGACATGAAAACCCATGACCACATTGTAATCAATCAAGTTGTATGAAAAGATATTTATAGCAACCAAATAAATCAAAAAATCAAATGAATATAAATATAATCATGGTAATATATATATATATCGAATGGAAGTACAGAATACATCACATTCAATATATATGTGGCGAATAATGGAAATATCATGGAATTAAAAGTGATATAAGAATCCCCTTACCTCGTATCCGACATGATCAGTTCGTTCTTTAATCTCATGAATAATAAAATAAAGATAATTTATATTTGAATAAGAATATTTTTATTGTTTATTATTCCATTTATATCACTTATTACCATGTTATAAACATTTTTTAATCATTTAAGTTAATAATGGTCATTTTGTGGATATTTGGTACTTGAGTAAAAAATGAACTTATTATAATTACAAGTTGTTCATGTGGTCAAAATTACATTATCTTCAGATTGATATTAATAATTTAGATATCATATATATCATATGTATCCAATATATATATATATATATATTTGTGTGTTTGGGTGTGTATATTTATAGTAGTACATTACATTTGGAGAAATGAAATGAAATGCACTGTTCACGGAGACGGTAAGTTGTACGTATGCATGAACACTACATTCATTTCTATTTCGTATTTTAATGTAATGAAAATTTAATGATACATAGTTATATTATAATTCCAATATGATGTCATATATAATTTCATTAACTCCATCCTATACACGTCTCGTGTATGGTTTGAACGATTCATATCATTTTGAGGGGGCGGTAGTCCGCACTTCCCCAAATAAAATAATTGCGTTTAGCTATAATGGAAACCATAAATGAGTGATATTAATGGAAAATAATGAAGAATAAAGAAAACATAAAAATAATATATATCATATATAAATATAGTTCCATTATAATGGCCACCATGAGAGGCGGTTGGATATATTTGAACAATCATCGTTTCATTAGGCAGTAGTTCGTCATCCACATAAATAGTATGTTCATTACCCATAGATGGAGGTGTCTGTAATATTAGTTCGAATAAATCTCATAACAACAACCTAGTATATTTAGGATATTGGTGTTGTTATAAAATAATGGAATAACAAGTGTTTAGGGTTTGGAGAAGTAAAATAAAAGAAATGAACTTAATAGAAGACGTTACCATTGAATCTGGTAACTCCCATTGGTTTGAATCAAAAGGTTTACATGATGTGCCTTCTAGATAATTCAAGGCTTATAAGATACATATAAGGATCCTAAAAGCTTATCTATGCAGAGTTTGGATGATCCAAGGGGCTTCAGAGGTGTGAAGAATCAGTTATAAATTAGGGATTTTTATAAGGGGGAGGAGGGGCTCTTTAAGAATGTTTAAAATTTATGTATAATTATAAACTTATCTTCAGTTTCAAAAGGTCCAAAACTAATTAAAGTTAAATATTAGATGACTCTTGTTCGAAATAAAATATTCCAATAAGAATTCAACAATTTTGGATATTGTTTAAATCTTTTTAATCTTATTTATTTAAATCATTCATTAATGAGGTAGACACTGCATTATTATTGTGTCATAAACACTTTTTTTATAAGAAGTCTAAGAATTATAAAAAAATACTATTATGTTCTTAATATTATTAGTTTTATAATGAATATTTATAGTCTAAGATATCTTATATGAACATATGTAAAAATTTATTTACTAAAAGATATTTGTTTATGTCATTTTTTCCTTTACATTATGTTAATTAAAATAAAGTGTGATTATTACTCCCATGAGGCTCCATGGCTCCCAAAATAGACCCAAATAATCCCATGGTCGCACATGTGTCAACAAAAAGGATTAGGACCCATGTTAGAGTAATTTAATATTTTTATAATATTATTTTTTAACCTTATTTATGAGATTTACCCTGTAACCATGGTAAATAAAATATTTGATGAAGTAAATATTTAAAATATCTATAAATAAAATTACCTATTTACACATTTTGGACCCACTTATTCGATATATGGAATAAATTTTTTAAAATTGAAAGAACATATGTGTCAGAAATTAGTTTAAAATTAATTCCCGTTGTAAAAAAAGCATGTTTTTAAGATAAAATAACTAATAATATATTAACACTTCTTTATGTCAAATTTTAATGCGAAATTACTTACAATGTATAAAATTGGATTAAATGGTAAAAATATAATCTAATTTAACTATAGAACCAATTAAAATGATAATCTAACCTTATTAATAATTTAGATTAAAAGGTAGTTATGAATTAAAATATAGTATTTTCCACTATAAATTAAAAACTGAACATTATACGAAAAATAACAAAATTTCATCCAATGTCATTTTTGATGACCTGATTATAAAAAAGAATAATATTTTTTCAAATAGAAAATATAAAACTGACCAAAATTTATTTAAAAAGAGTTCACCATCAAAAGGCATAAAATTGACATTTTAAATAATATTAGAGTATTTATGCTTGATATTTTATTCATTCACAATTTTATCCTCTAAAATTTATTGGATAAATGAGAAAATAGTTAACAATCATGTGTAATCATATTGTCGTAATTTCCATTCATTCCCGCCAATAAAATGGCTTTGCGTTAACTAAAATTTAAAATAATAATATTATATTATTATTTTTCTGTGTAACTAAACATTTTATGGAATTTAGGATTTCAAAGAAACCCACTGTGGCGAGTTGAGTATGCTATCAGAAATATCAACCCCTTTAAAGTAAAACTAATATTTAATTCTTAAATATTAATAAATATTAAAATGTCATATTCTTTATTTACTTGTGATGTTACATCATTCCCCCCTTTTGGGTATTGCGTCCTCCCAATTTTCAATTTTAGGCTCGAGAACTTCATTGAAAGTCCCACATCCGAAAAATGACTTCAAAAATAATACTTTAATAAAAATAAATTGAAATAAAATGGTCACCTGAGATATCACATACTAGGATTCCATGTATAAAAATATGGATATGGAAGAGAAAAAAACCTTCATTATTTGATGGAGGGTGGTAGAACCCATGATTATGAGAAAGTTAACAACTATAAAAATCACAAACATGTGATTGATTAAATAGTCTTTGATTCCCCAATAGGGAATGTTAATGGTCAACGATTTTTCTTTCAGAAACATTCCATATTTTTGAGAAATTTATCAATGAAATTAACTAAAAAAATAAGGAAACATACTTACTTTTAATGTAGACATTCATCTTTTACTAAATTTATACCCGAAACTCCTATTTGTTTCTAAAAGATGAGTACTCAAGATGACTTGGTCACATCAAATGATCTATAATAAACTTTTAGAGAATCACAGAATCCAAAAAAAGTGAAATATATATTTTCCATGTCATTAGACATTAACCAAAACCTTATTGGCTAGTAAAAGATCAGATAATCCCTAAAAATGATAAACTAGTACAAAATGAAATACTACTCTTAATCTCCAAAATTATACAAAGTGTACCCAAAGTTCATGAAAGCACATTAAATACACCAATGTCCTTAAAAATATTCCATGTATCCCAAACTAAGATTGTAACCCAGAGCTCAAAATGATTTAATCACATAGTCTTCCACAATAAATCATAACATTTATATTCCTATAAAATAGACTACTCTTAAAGTCTCATACTAATGTTTAATTAACTAAATCACATATTCTCTATGATAGTTTAATCATTTCCATAAATAAACCATATCACCATATGTCCATAATAAAAAAATAGATTCATCCAGAATAAAATTACACCATTACTCATCAAAAGAAAAGACAATTATTCCTTTAATAACATTTTCATATATCAAACTTCAGGGTTACACAAACTATAAAAAATATTCCAATGTAATAACATCATTAAATGACCCATAATACATTTAATCATTTCACCATCATAAAATCTACCATAACTCTTGAATCCATCATCAGTGTACTTAATAATTCAACAATTTTCATTATCCATTAACTATTATTTAAAAACTTATTCTGAAATAATTATTTCCTACAATGAAAATTACGATTCTTATCCTAATATTCAATAATATCAAAAAATATGTTATGAAATAATCAATATCCTTCATTGGTAATTATCAGTTTCTTCATCCTCAGTTGGTATGGCATGAGGTATTGGTAAACATATAATTTTACAGTCTTGGTGATCCCATTCCCAAAATTTCTTCATAGGAAATTTGTTTGTATGTGACCATGCACACTAAATTTAAAACATTCAATTGATCCCTCAGAATGAAATTCTTTCCATTACCTAGAATCTACTAGTTGCTTCTATTTCCATGTATTTTTCTTGCTTTATGACCTTCATTCCCTCATCTATATAATCTATTCGTCCATTTGAATCCTTTTCCTAGGTATTTCATTACACAACCTTGACACATAGGTTTTCGAACACACTTAATTGTATGATAATTACCATAACATCTATAAGGATTTGTTTCCTGCATATACAATTCCTTATAAAAATCACAATGGTTTAGTTGGTCAATCATTACTCCAAAATAGTTGGTTGAGAATAACCACAAGATTTCTCATTTCAGCTCTGTAATGCCCCGACCCCAGAACCCCAGATTCGGTGCATTGTTACATGATATTGGCATGATCACAAAATATAAAGTCTTTAATGACCTATTAGTTTATAATCCTTGGATGTACTAGATACATTCATGAGGTTTACATTACATCGTAAAATGGGAAACTAACAAAAACTGATTCCATATAAAACACTGAGGTCCCATAGACTACACCTAAATGTCAGTCATAATATACTTCTTTGCATCCTGTAAAAAATAAAACATAGAAAGGGGTGAGATAAGATGCTCAGTAAGGATAACAATATATCGGAAGCTTTCATAAATATGAATAAACATTTAAGGAAATGTTTAAAAATAAAACAAAAGCATTTTAAACATTATCTTTAGCATAATACTGAAAATATAAAGTAAAATAATTACATTTACATACTAACGTAGATATTATACTAGTAAAATAATCACATGAAATATCAATATTCACTTCCACAATGTTGGAATGCATAATTGTAGACTTTCATAACCACATAGTCAAAGCCTTGTGCTGGGAATACAAATATGATTTTGACAAGGCCATGTTCCAAGAAACTATTTTGTATTAAGAGACCTACTGATGCATCGAGAAGATATAGCATGCTCCACCCATCATAACTAAGTACCATTCATTCCTCATATGAAAAGCTTTAAACATTACATAAACATTTGTATTGAAACTAGCATATGAAATGTCAATAATTTATCCATAAACCAATAATGGTATAAAAATAACACATCCACATTCATACATATCACCAAACCTTCAATAAAATATTGATTTTGTGTATCATAATAAATCAAAAACAAATTACCTTAAAATCCATGAACGAATGTTGACATAATAAAATCAAATCCTTTTTTAGAGAAATATCTTTTTATATTTGGAAATCATTTAAAATTCATATAATTATAAATGAATACATTTAATTTGTAAATATTCTTATAAGCTTGTAAGGTAAACTTTGATGATGTTACAGAGGCCAAAAATAGTCGCACCCACCATATAAGTTAAAAATGGACATTCTTACCTTAATTTTGATGAAAAGGTTATAAAGGAAATTGGTTAGAAAATGAAAGAAATATTCTTTTATAAAAATATTATAAATGTCAAACAAGGGAATACATGAATTTTATCCATATTCTATAAAATAATAATAATTTTTTGAAATACATTTTTAAGAAACATGGATGTGGATGATTAAGAGGTCTGAGTAGATAAATACATATAAATAACCTTGTATTTATGAAAAGATTGTGAAACTAACCCTTACCTTGTACTTTTACTTGGTCGAGGGTAGCATAACCTCCTGTATAATGGTGAAATAATTTTTATTAAATTATACTATAATCATATACATTAATATTATTTCATATATGATCTTTTAATATTTCTTTGTTAATAATATCATAGTATTATAGTCGTTTCAGGTGTTAATGTATTCATTTTCCTTTATATTATTTGTTTTGTTAGTTATATTTTTTATGGATGGGATATATATTATTCATATCCAGAATGATATGAAGTCATTAAAAATTATTTTTAATAATATAATAAAAATTAGTCTTCAATGGAAACGATGGGGAATGAATCTCATCGCATTAGTGGAGACGGTAATCCATACATACGCACGAGAAAAATACCATTCTTTTGATATTGAAATAATATATAATTGGATGGTATATCATATATACAGAATCATTATAATTTTATATTGATTATTTATCTCAATTACACATCATTATTATACCCATCCAAATAATAATTTACGGATTGACAATTACACCACAGCATGGATACGGTAAAACGTACATATGCACGAATGGTGACATGTCATTCAAAGGATGGATAGAATAATGAATTTGGTTGTACCATATTTATAATAACATCACATTATATATAAGATACTGGAGTTATTCTTTTTTAATGGAATCTACAAAGAAAATGTAAGTGGAAGAAGAAAGGAACAACAAAGAGGTGATGAAATATTTACCTCATCTTTGGGTTCATCCTTTTGATTTGACCAAAAGGACTCTTTAGGTTGTCTTTATGACTAAAGTATATCCTTTAAGATGAATGGAGGATAGTTTAGAGGATATTTTTGCAGGGCTTGGCATATCCAAATGGATTTGAGGGTGTGAATTAGAGAGAAAACGGAGTGCCCTTTTATAAGAGTGGTGAAGAAAACCTTCTGAAAAGATAGAGATATTATTTTATAATTAAAAATATTTTGGTTTATAATGGCTCAAAAATATATTATATAATGGATATGTAGATTATGGGGCTCAAAACACTAAACTAATAGGTTTTAGATAGGTTTGGGCCACTATATTAACTTTATCTTTTAGATTTAACTCATAGTTAAATAGTTTGACATTTACCATGTCTCTTGATATTTTTATATTATATGGTTAATAAACATACTATATACTTCCATGAGAACCCCAAGTGGTTCATCAATGACACACCTATAATTATATAAGTCTTTTTTCCAAACCGTTTACTTTTAGGAATAGACTAACAATTAATAATATAGTTTTTATATTAAAAACACTTTTATGTCAATTTTGATACTATTTGTTATTTTATTTCTCCTAAATTCATAAAATAATTAATACTTCGAAATAAATTTTTCTAACCAACCCTAGTATTTCATATTAACCTATAAAATTAGTGGATTTAATAAAAAATATAAAATTACATTTATTTGGTTATTTATAATATCAATTATTTTAATTATTTCATTAGTTAGGTAATTACTACATCATCATTGTGTCAATAATAAATTAACTTATTTAATGTCTAAAATATATAAATAAAATACCATTTTGTAGGAAATAATTTTAGATTTTTAATGAATATTTATAGTCGAATTTGACTTATTTATAACCTTATATTAAAAATGTTTTAGTTATTAATCTTTGATTTTAACTCTTTTAACTCTTCTTTGAATTAAATAATAATAAATGTCCTAATCAAATCCATGTAGACCTAAAAAACATATTTTATTCCAAAAGTTTATCTGGTCGAATTACACTTATCTAATAGAATCAGAAAATTTTTTAGTGTAATAATAATATCATTTTATCCTTAATTACCCTTTTAATTTTTAACCATGGTAAATAAAAGTAAAATGTTACTATTCACCAAAATTTGTATTCATATTATTGAACCATATTTTACATACTGATATCAACCGTGTCTCTTGGAGTTTTTATATTCCACTCACAAAAGTGGTAAAATTATGTTTAATGTTAATTTAAAAATTCTCCTAGGAGGTAGGTCAAAGACGGTGAAAATGTCAATAAAATTTTTATATATCTAAAATTATTATAAACTGACTCTAATGAATTACATTGAACTCATATAAGTATTATTTATCTATTTTAACCAAAAATATATGTATATAAAATAAATAATTATTTAAATAAAAATTGTGTTTTAAAATATAATTATGTGTTTTTAACTATTCATCAAAAATTTAATGTTTTCAGAAAAAAACAAAAAATTCACCCCATGTTAATTTCTATATTCCAAATCAAAAAATGAAGTCCATTTTGAAAGAAAAAATTTATAATATTTCAAAAAGTGGGTATTACTATTCATAACAGCTAGTTTGATTGGTTTTGGTGTGTTAGGACTCGAAGTTGCATACGACACATGCTATTGTATTATTCAGAGAGAAGTGTATCGTGGAAGCATGGGGTGTTACATTCTCCCCTCCATTAAATAATTTCATCCTCGAAATTTCTAGAATATTACTGCATAAAAAGACTCGGGTGGTTCTTTTTCATATGTATCTCTGGTTCCCACATTGCATCTTCAATATTATGGTTTCTCCATAGAACTTTTACAAGATGAGTCATCCATTTTCTCAGCACTTTTTCTCCTGTTTCAAGAACTTTTACATGCTCATCACAATAAGACAGATCGGGTTCCAGTACTAATTCCTCACATGTGAGTACATGCATTGTGTCAGGTATATATTTTCTCAAGAATAATACGTGGAATACATATTGAACATTGGAGAGACTTGGAGGCATGTCCAAATGGATAGCTACAACCCCAATTCGTTCTAAAATTTCGAATGGTCCGATGTACCAGGAACTCAAATTTTCTTTTCTTACTGAAACGTGTAACACCCTTCCATGGAAATGCCATTAAGAAAACATGATCCCATACCTAAAATCCCAAATCCTTCATTCGGTTATCATCATAGCTCTTCAGTATAATTTTAGCTTCCTTGATCTGGTTTTGGATTATCTTCACATTTTCCATCGTTTCCTCCACATGTTCTATTCCTACGAGTTTTCATTCACAAACACCATCCCAACAGGTTGGTTTGTGACATATCTTTTTGTATAACACTTTATATGGTGCCATCTGAATACATTAATGGAAGCTATTGTTATAGGAAATTTCTACCGTAGGTAAATATTGATCCCACATACCTTCAAAGTAATGTGATCATGATCTCAACATGTCTTCTAAGGTTTGAATAGTCCATTCTGATTGTCCATCAGTTTGGGGGTGGTAGGCTTTGCTGAAACGATGTTCAGTATCAAGGGATTTTTGTACACTTTTCCCAAATTGTGATGTAAAATAGGGATCATGATCAGAAATAAAATATAGGGGTACTTCATGAAGTCTAAAAACAACATTAATATATAGTCGTGCTAATCATTCAGGTGGTCAATCTTTTCTTATAGCAAGAAAATGTGCTGACTTGGTAAGATGATCAATAATGAATTATATTGCATCATTTCATGTAGGATTATTTAGTAGTACCATGAAAAATTCCATCATGAGGTCATACCTTTTCCACTCAGTTATGGGAAGAGGTTGCATGTCTCTTCTAGGCTTTTACCTTCCATATTTCACTTGATGAAAAACTATACATCTCGACACAAAATCCACAATATCCCTCTTCATGGTGTCCCACAAAAAATGTTCTTTGAAATCTTTATACATCTTAGTGCTACCATGGTGTATAGAGAAATTGTAACTATGAGAATCATCCAAAAATTCCCTTTTTAGATCAAGTATATCGAGAACGCAATGTCTCTTCCCAAATTTCAAAATTCCATCTTCATACACAATGTCACTCAATCTCCCATCATTCACAGCCTTAATATTCTTTTGAATCTCTTCATAACTGGTATGAGAACTATTTTCCCATCTAGTAGAGATTGTTTTTCAACCATTTTAAAATGTATCGATTTTTTCCCTTTCATTGGTTGTTCTTATATCTATCTTTACTAGGTCCATGTGTATAGGATCTTATTAAACTATCCTCTTGTTAAAAAATCCATGACCATTTCTACTGAAAGCATCTGCCTGATTACATGCCTTCCCCGGGTGGTTATGTATATTTCAATCATAATCATTGAGTAGTTCAATCCATCGAATTTGCCTCATGTTGAGTTCATTTTGTGAGAAAATATATTTCAAACTATTGTGATCGGTATGTATCTCACATCTTTCACCATAGAGATAGTGTCTCCAAATATTCCAACCAAATATTATAGTATCTAACTCAAGATCATGAGTAGGATAGTTATGGCCATGATGTTTCAGCTGTTGTGATGAATAGGCGATAACTGTGTCACTCTGCATTAAGACTCAACAAAGTAATTTCTTTGAAGCATCACTATAAATAAATAAACCATCATTCCTTGATGGTGGAGCCAAGATTGGAGCATTGAATAATTATCTCTTCAGTTGTTCAAATAATTATTCACATTCATTTTTCCAAAAAAAATTACCCCTTTTCGTGGGAGCTTTGTTTCTGGGTTAGCCAACTAGGAAAAATTCTAAACGAAACGTCGATAATAAACTTTTAAAGCAATAAACCTGCGTACCACAGTAATATTCCTTGGTGCTGGCCATTCTTAGATTTACCTAGTCTTATAAGGATCAACAGAGATTCAAACCATATAGAAAATATGGCGAAGAAAAGAAATCTCATGATGCCCAAATTCACATATGCTAAACATCCCATATAATTCATGTCTTCTAAGTGTCTTCACGATAATGCACAAGTGATTTTACTAATATTTGTAGCTTTTAGAGTATACAAAAATATCATCAATAAATACCACAGCAAAGTCATCAATATATTCCTTGAAGACCCAATTCATTAGATCTGTGAAGAGAGAGGGTGCATTAGCCAATCCAAAAGGCATTAATATAAACGGGCAATGCCCTTAACTAGTTCGAAATGTTGTTTTCGGATGTCTTCCTTCTTCCCACACAACCGATTATATCCATATCGAAGGTCAATCTTTGAAAAGTATTGAGCTTCATGATGTTGGTCGAATAAATCATCCATGCGAGGTAGGGGATACTTGTTCTCTATTTTTATAGAATTAATCTCCTTGAAGTAAATGCACAACCTCATAGGTCCATATTTCTTCTAACAAAAAATGACAGGGGGTCCCCTTGGAGAAACACTAGGGGTAATAAATCCTTATTACTCAATTCCTCTAGTTTTTTCTTTAGTTCCACTAATTCCATAATGGCCATACTCTAAGTGGTCTTCGATTTGGGCCTTGAACAAGGAAATAAATCAACTGAAAACTCAATTTATCATTCTAGAGTATGTCCAGGTAAATATTCTGGAAACACATAAACATACTCTTTCATAATAGTTACATACTTTATTTGAACATTCTTTTCCTCACCCACAATTATTTCATTCTCTTCCTCCCTAATAATTGAATTTAGTTGAGCAACTGGGGGTGGATCTAGATCAGAATTATGATGTGACGATTCCTTTATAATGATATGCTGTTCTTTATCATCATCATCAAAAATAGTAACCTCTTACTTATTTCAATTAATTTTTTCATCATGGTTTGAAATCCAATCCAAACCCAGGATTATATCAAATTCAATCATGGGTATGCCGATGAGATCAACAGATAATGAACATTAATATGCCCTAATGGGGACTAATTCAAATAACATTGTAGGAATGATACTTCTCTTAAGAGTTTTGACTGGAAACTCCCTTGTTAAATTAAATTGGAAATATCTAATTTTTTTAGAAAACTGGCAAGATATGAAACAATGTGATGATCTAGAATCAAATAAATCATTTTCTAAACTTGAGGAAACAATTAAATTACCTACCACCACATCCTTATGAGCTTCAACCTCAGTAGTAGTGATAGCATAAACGTCGCCTTGATCCCTTGGACTTTTCTGAGGTAAGGCCCCTTGATGCTTACGACATTCATTTTCATAATTCTTCCTTTCTCTACAATTGTAGCATTCAACATCGAAAGCCTCTTTATTCCACTTGCAATCACGAGCTAGGTAGCCTTTGTCACCACACTTGTAATAGACTCTCATTCCCTTCTGGTAAGTACTAGGGTGTATCTTCCCTCATTTACTGCAGGATGGATATTCAACTTTTCCCTTCATCCCCTTATTTCCATTTTTAGAGTGTTCAGTATATCACTTCTTCTCTATATTTTCATTAAATTCATGAGACATAGAGAATTCATTTTCTTTCTTGATAGCACATGAGACATGATCTTCGTATGACGAGAAGGATTGTGAGACTATTTCTCAATGGATAAATTGTTTTAACCCATCAAAAAAATGATAAATCGTACTTCATGGGTTATGTATATAATCTGCAGCATGCCTCACTATCCTTGTAAAGTTAGCTTCATATTTTGTTACATTCTCATCCTCCTTTTTCTTCAGACTCAGAAACTGTTTTCCATATATACTCGATGGTCATGAGGAAAGTATTTTTCTATGAAATTTTCATTAAACTCCCTCTATTTAATATTTTATAGTTCCTCATCTTCCTTAGTGTTTTGAATCAATGACCATCGTTGATCAGTATCTCCTGTGAGGCGGTAAAATTCCATAAGAACTTTTTCCCATTCACAACTCAACCCGACGTGGAATATTTTCTCTAAAGAATTTATCCATTGCTCAGCTACTAATGGATTTGTACTCCCATAGAACATTGGTGGTTGTTTCCTCATGAATTGATCTAACATTAATCCTCCACGTTGTGCATCAGGGTGATCCATAAGGGTAAGGTTATTATTCATAACCTCATTGAGTTGTCCCAATATAATGATAAGCTGATCAGCACTAGTTGTACCACTAACTCCACTATAATTATCTTGAGTAGAAGTGAAATCCCTACATGGAGTGCGTGAATTTATAATGTTTCCATTCCTTACACTAGGAACAATTTCTAAACAATGTCATAAACTAGAATAGATTATGAATCATGATACATAATTCAAAACTCGTAAAACACTTAACATAAATTGAACTATTTATGTATATAATCCATAATCCTAAAAATTGCTTTCATTGAGGAGGTATATACTCATAAACCCTACATAATGTTTTGTAGTGAAAATGAGTGTTATCCTAAGCGTCTACCCCGGGAGTGTCGTAACCAACTATGAAGCAAAGCCCGTTTTCATGCACTAGTTCCCATTAGAGTCTAGCTAAAAGCAGTGTTTTCATTTTTTACCCCTACATAAATCTATGCCAGAGCTACCTCTACCTGCACGTATCTATCCTTGGGATATGTTCTCTATTAAGAGTTTATCTAAATCTAGTTTCCAAGGTTTATACCTAACATCCTCTGATACCAACTATAATTCCCCGACCCCAAAATCCTTGAATCAATGCATTATTACATAATATTGGTATTATCACAAAAGATCAAGTTGCAAAATACAGATTATTTTAGTAGCCTTGGAAGTACAAGATACATTCATAAGGTTTAAATTACATCGTAAAATTGAAATATACAACAAAATTGATTTTATAGGAAATAATGAGATCCCATAGACTATCCCAGCAGGTCAGTCATAATATACATCTTTGCATTCTGGAAAAAATAAAACTTAGAAATAGGTGACCTCATATGCTCTGTAAGGATAACAATATTGCAGAGGATTTCATAAATAAGAATAAACATTTAAGAAAATTTATAAAACTAAAAGAAAAGCCTTTTAAACTCGAACTTCAGCATAATACGGAAAAGATAAAATCAAATAATTCCAGTAAATTACTCACATGGATATTCTACTAGTTGAATAATCACATGCAATATCAATAGACACTTTTAAAATGTTGGAATGCATAATTCCAGACATTCATAACCACATAGTCATGGCCTTGTTCCAAGACTACAAATAAGATTTTGTAAAGGGCTTCATATGAGACACTAGTTTATCTATTGAGACCTAATGATGCATAGAGAAGCTATATCAGGCTCCATCCATCACATAGTAAGTCCAATGAATTTATTATATTAAAAGTTTTATATAATACATAATCATTTGTATTAAAACATGCATACGAAATGTCCATAATTTATCGATAAACCATGAATGGTATTAAAATAACACAACAATAGTCAAACGTATCACAATACCTTTAATACAATATGTATGTTTGGTATCATAATAAATCAATGTCAAATTAACTATAAATCCCTCCAAGTATGTTGACATAGAAGAAATAAAAACCTTTTTTAGATAAATATCACTTTAAATTTTGAAATCATTTAAAATTCATAGAATTATAAAAGAAAACATTTATTTTTTAAATTTTCTAAGAGGATTTTATGGGAAACATTGATGATGTTATAATATCCAAAAATAGTCGCACCCGCCGTATAAGTTAAAAGAGGACATTTTAACCTTAATTTTGTCCAAAATGTTATAAAAGACCTTGTTTAGAAAAGGATGGAATGATTCCTTTATAAACATCTTATAAAATTCAAACAAGTGTATAAATGACTTTAAAAAATAGTCTATAAAATAGTAACATGTTATGAAATTCATTTTTAAGAAACATGGATGTCGATGATAACGAGGTCCCAGTAGACAATTACATATAAAAAACCTCGAATAATGAAGAGATTGTGGAATTAACCCTTACGTTGTACATTTCCTTGATCAAGGGTAGGTAAACCTCTTATATAATGGTGAAATAATATTTATTAATTTCTAATAGAATCAAATATATTAATATGATATCATATATTATCTTTTAACATTACATGGTTAATAATATCTTAGTATTATCATCATTTCTGGTGTTAACAGGTTCTTTTTCATTTATATTCATTGTTATGTGAGTCATATTTATTATGGATGGGATGTATGATATTCATATCCAGAATGATATCAAGTCTTTAAACATTATTTTTTATCATTGAATGTAAATTAGTCTTGAATGGATACTATGGGGAATGAATCTCATCTCATTCATGGAGACGGTAATCTTTACATACGCACAAGCGACAAAATAATGTTTTGATATTAAAATAATACATAATTTGATGGTATATCATATATACCGAATCATTATCAATTTGTATTTATTATTTACATCAATTATACATCATTATTATAACCATATAAATTAAAATTTATTGAATAACAATTACACCAGGACGTGGAGACGGTAAGTCGTACGAAGCCACGTATGGTGATATGTCATTCAAATGATGGATAGAATAATGAATTTGGTTGTACCATATTTATAATAACATCACATTATATAGAATATATTGTATTGCTTATTTTATTATGGAAACAACAAATAAAAAGGAAATGGATGATGAAGGAACTTGAAAGAGGTGAAGAAATATTTACCTCTTCTTTGGGTTCTTTCTTTTGATTTGAACAAAAGGGCATCTTAAGATGGATTTCTGACTAATTTTATGCCTCTAAGATTAGAGGGGGATAGTTGAGAGGGTATTTGGGAAGGTGTTGGCCGATCCCAATGGATTCTAAGGAGTGAATTAGAGATAAGGGGGTGTGCCCTTTTATAAGTGGGAGAGGGGAACCTTAGGTAATGCTAGAAATATTATTTATAATAAAATCGTTTTAAATTTCTAATGGCTACAAAATGTATTAATTAAACTATAAGGTGGGTATTTTGGGAAATACACTAAGACAATAGGCTTTAGTTAGGTTTGGGTCAATATATTAACTTTATCTTTTTGATTTAACTCTTAGATAAATAGTTTGACATTTACCATGTCTCTTTGTATTTTTATATAATATGGTTAATAAACATACTATATACTTCCAAGAGAACCACAAGTGGTTCATTAATGACACACATATCATTATATAAGTCCTTTGGCCGATCCTATGATTTTTAAGAATAAAATATCATTTAATAGTATAATATTTGTTTTAAATACTCTTTTATGTCAATTTTGACACTATTTGGTATTTTGTTTAATCTAAATTCCTAAAAGCAATATTACATCCAACAAAATTTATCTAACCAACCATAATATGTCATATTAACCTAATTTTTTTAATTCATAAAATGTCTCAAATTAAATTTATTTGGTTGTTTATAATATCAATTATTTAATATTTCATTAATTATGTAATTACTGCATCATCATTGTGTCATAAATAAATTAAATTATTTAATTTATAAAATATATAAATAATATTAAATTAGGTAGGAAATATTTTTTTCTTTCTAACTAATATTTATAGTTGTTTTTTTTTTCTGTGTAGCCCTATATTAAAAGGGTTTAAGTTATTATGCTCTGATTTTAACTCTTTTAACTCATCATTGAATTAAATAATAATAAATGTCATAATCTAATCCAAGTGGAAGCAAAGGATCATATTTTATTCCTATGGGTTTTTTGGTAGAATTAAACTTATCAAATAGAATTAGGACATGTTTTAAGGTAATAATAATATCATTTTTACCCTTAATTACCCTATTTACTTTTAACCGTGGTAAATAAAAGTAAAAAGTTACAATTCACCAAAAATTATTTTTATCATATTGAACTACATTATACCTATTGATATCAACCGTTTCTCATGGATTTTTGAAATTCCACTAATATAATTGGTAAAATTATCTTTTATGTGACTTTGCAAATTCTCCTAGGATGAGGGTAAAAGATGGTGAAAAGTTAAATAAAATTTATATATATATATAATTATTATAAACTGACTCAAATGAATTAAATTAAACTTATATAGGTATAATGTATCTATTTTGACCAAAAAGAAATTTAAATAAGATTAATATTTATATAAATAAAAATTCTGTTTAAAACTATAACTTAGTGATTTCACTATTCATCAAAAAATTGAAAGTATTCAGAAAAATAAAAAATGTTCCCCCTAAGATAATTTAGATATTCCAAATCTAACATTAAAGTCCATTTTTAATGATATAATTTATAAAATATCAAAAACTGGTTATTACTATTCGTAACGGCTAGGTTGATTGGTTCTGGTGTGTTAGAACTCGAAGTTACGTACAACACACGCCTTTGTATTATTCAAAGAGATGCATACCGTGGATGCTTGGTGTGTTAAAAGATCCTATTTAATTCAGTTTCTATTTCAGAAATATTTACTGTTTTCATCACATCCACTATTACTTTAGTGCCTTCTAGATTCATCTATTTAATAAAATAAAAACGATATGTGTGTGTATATCCGTAAAATAATTATATAAAATTGTATGAGGAGGTTAAATACTAAGATATACTTATTCATGTATTCTTTAACTTATTAAATCTATCTAAAACAACTATGACACTTTATAAAATACTAACCATTATGGTTATATCACTTATTCTTAAATGACACTCAAACCTCTAAAGTCATCTAAACCGGCCTTTGATACCCACTATAAGTACCCGACCTTAAACATTACCTAATATTAAGCTATGTCATGAATTCGAATTTAGGATCTTTTCAGGTTCAGATTTTTAGAAAATTAGGCTATAACAATTAAATTACATTTCAAAAATTAAAAAGTGGACACTTCTACACAGTTTATTTTTTTTCATAAAGTAAAAACTCATAAAAAATAAACATGTATAGTTCCATGTTTTAGACATCATGACTTTAAATTGATCCCATCATTGACCATATTTATCTTTAACTACTATGAAAAAATATTCAAAACATGGGATGAGCATAAAAATCTATGTAAGGGTTAAACAATAAGGAAAGAAAACATTATACCATAAATAAATTCCAATCAATGAAACCATACTTTTCAACCATAACATACCTCATGAAATCATTATATTTATAAATAACACATAGAAATTATAAATCATAATGATAACTTATGGAATATATAATATACGTGCATTGTATCTATCCCAGTTACATAGGCAGTTACATTTGAAATACCCATAAAATCCTATTCCATAAATCTCTTAGGAGAAACAACAAATTTTACCTATGTCACGTTTCCCAATGCATTATAGAGCTATCTCGGGCTCACCCACCCTTGGTTTATCACGTAACCACCCATATACGTAAACAATTCCCAATAACCATAAATTATTGATAACACATATAAAAACCATAAAGGACAGACAACGTTTCCACATTGTAATCACAATATATCATTTCAAGATATTTTCTTAATCAATGATTTACCAATCCATTTTCAAAACCATTTAAAACATTTACTAATGTGAACTTTGAATCAATGTTTTCCATACCCAATTGAATATTTTAAAGGAATTAATATTTTAAAACCTTAATTTCCATATAAATAAATTCTAAAAACCATTTTGAAAACATGGACATTAATGAGAACGATTTTTAAGAATAAACCTTTAAATCATTTAAAATGATATTTAGGTTGAAGACTTCATAACAAAATTAGAGACGCTTGAAAACAAATAAATGAAGAATAACATTAATCAAAGATTATAATATCATGAGAAAAAAGAAATTAATGATATAATATTTCAAGGGGCGGAATATACACCTTAAAAAAGTGAATTGGTGTATAATAACAAATAAGTCTCAATGTAATGTAAATTAAGAAAAAGTCCCTTATAATGATCTTATCCGTAGATTAATGAAAAATAAAATACATAATTATTTGTGTCAAATAAGAAAACACCCAATATAAGGGGAAATTAAGTTTAAAACAATAATAGGTCATTAAACATATATTCATAGCGTGACCTAATCAAGAAATAAATTTTTAACCGAAAGGAATTGAAACTGTGTTATAAAGTTTCCAAAAAAAATTCGACAACCTAACGATGTCACATAACATATTAGAAAAAAAGAGTTGATGAGATAGAAAAAGGTATCTCATCACATGGATATAAAATTTATAGAAATAAGGATATATAATAATATATCTCAACATAAGAAGATGTAAATTAAAAGACATAACCAAAAGAAGTCTTTTTAAAATAGGAGGGTGAAAGGATCCCTAACCAATTTGGTAACATACAAATGTTACAACACATGAATGAAATATCATACAATAAATATTTAAATACCCACACATGAATTAATATTACACAAAGAGTACAATCATGTTTAGTATATACACCACAAAAAAGTAAATAGTGTCAATATAGAATGAATCTCATGGGATTAATAAGTGAGATGAGAACCCCATACCAAATTTTAATCAATAAAGTAATAGGAAAAAAGTTAATAACCAAAAAATGAATCACATAATACCATGAATATAAGGAGAATAATTATAATATATATATATCTAATGTCTGTACACAATACACAACATTCAATAAATAAATGGAAAACAATGGAAATCTCACAGAATTAAAAGTGTGATAAGAAACCCATTACCTCATGTCTAAATTGAACCATTTGTAACACCACAAGGTATTGAAAATAAATATAGAATGAAACTTTATAATATATCCATTAAAATACAATTTTTGCTCTTCTATGTTTGGAACATTGAAAAATGGTCATCAAGAGTTATGTTCATTAAGTCATTTGGAGTCCGAAAGAACTATCATGATTTTTTGTGAATAGTAACAGACCATTATGAATAGTAATATGACCGTAATGAATAGTAATATGACATTAATGAATAGAATATTTTACTATTATTTTATTTTTTCAAGGATTGACGATAATAACATCTTGGTTAATTTTTCATTGTGATAAAGATGTAGTTGTAGAATTAGAACTATAAATTTGTGAATTAAGTTTGCTTTTATTTAAAAGTTAAATTAATAATATTTAGAAAACTATTTTTCAAAAATGGACTTCACTTTTGAATTAATCACGTTGAAAAATGGTAGGGGTGAATTTTTTGGATTTTTCTGAAATTCTAGAATTTTTTTATGAATAGTATAATAAAATAAAATACGATAAATGCTAAATACGTGATTTACTGCATCATAGATGATTCAAGGATGATGTAAGCACACTTGTTTTGAACTCACATGCACTTATTATATTAAGGGTCACATGAAATAACACTAGTGGTTGTCTGGAGGGAAATAATCAAATAATGAATTAAATATTCAAAATATACCCCTCTCATCAACTATAAACACCCCTCGCCACTCCCTCTTCTCTTCACTACTCTAAGCCTATAAGATCTTAAATTTTAGGCCCAATTACCCTTACCTAGTCTCTCCCCACGTCCAAGAAGCTCTTAGTCATTTCAATAGATAAAAAACCCTTCCCTTAAGGAGTTTATCATCGAGGTTATTCGAAGAGGTAAAGGACACTTTTTCATTCGGCATCATTTCAATTTATCTTATTTTGTTATCCTCTTTTCTCCTCCCCAATTAAAATGATCTTGATAACTCCAGTAACATCAATATTATGGATTTATATCATGTGAATGGAAGAACCATCATAAGTATTATTACTCCCTCCATTTCATTTTTTAACGAATTCGACGTCCATGAGGTTTCGATTTATAACCGTCGTGGATGATGAACATTCGTTCTTCAATTTCATCATAATTTTTGGTCATGAAACCCTATTCATGGTTGAACCAGAATATATAATATGTTTTATAACCTAATTAATATTAATCAACCATAATATGTACATATAATTAAGTTATATGACAAAACTATCTCATAATATTCCAAATACTGCCGAATAATCAAAGTGGTTGTCATCTAATGATTCATCTGCATTACATGTAACCAAATAATAGAAATGACCATTATCAATTCATTATGTTAATTAATAATATATAATTACAATCCTTTAGATTTATAACCATTCCATGTGAACTTCATTACAAAAAAGAAAGTGAACCGAATATGAAAATATAGGAAACGAACACTCCAGAACTACGAGATTCAATACAATAACTTGTCAAAAAATACATAAATGGACTAAACAGAATTATGGTAAAATAATTACATGTATAATAGGTTCTGAAATAATTTATTAAAATGAATAGTTTCATATTCTATGATCTTAAGTAAAAGAGCAGAACACGTTTGGAGTTAAGGTAAGGGGTTTTCCACCCGAACATCCATTTTCATTCCGGATAGTTTCGTTGTCTAAATACCTCAATGAAATTCTTATGTATTGTTATGTAATCCTCATATATTCTGTGTGATTATCATATATATGTTTAAAAACCAGAATCCTTACTTATTTAATGGATAGTTACACGTTTTAAAAGGAACATTAAAAATTGTTTCCAAATTACAAATCTGATTCAAGGGAATTTCTCCAATTAATATCTATTAACAAGGGAAATCTATATTCTTTTTTTGGAATACAATATATTTCTAAATATATTATTTTTATTATAAAAATACTATATTACTTTACTTCTGGTTTTATAAAAATATATTTTCCCAAAAGAACTCTTCTTCTCAAAATAAAAGAGTATTTATCTCAAGAATTTCATAATGATTTTATAAGTGTGTTTTCATCTAATTCAACAGTCTTGTGGATTACATGGACGAAAATCATTTAAATATTTTATTATTGATAAAATCCACTTTTAAGGGACAAAAGGGGAAAACCACGTACATAAAAGACTTAGAACAATCACAGTGTAATGACAAAAAGAGTGAAAACCAAACTGAAAACAACAATAGCCCCTCCCCAACATAAAATTATGTTGAAGCACTCCAACGTTGCAAGGCTAATCAGCTAGCAAGTGTCCTGTGTCAAAGCATAGGACCAATATGATAGATGACACCATACCCTCTCAAACAACCAGATCCAAAAGGCATAGCAAAGGTGAACTTCCAGTTCTGAATCCTCCTTTAAGCATGATCCAACTAATCGAGCTCGACTGCACTAACTTCCATGTTCCACGATCAAACCAAACCAACCAGACAAAATCCATGAAAACAACAAAAAACCTTCAAAGAACTATGGAACCTTCATGGACATCTGCGCGTCCACTGATACCAATGATGTGACGCCGCAAAATACCCCTGAAATACATCCAAATTCAACACCAGTACAAAACATCAAACCCCAACCTGCAAGAGTTGCGAAGAAACCGAAGGAAAAGAGAACCTACCCCCTATGGACCACATGGAAGCCATTGGGAGGACACCATTGGATTCCACACCGGAGCTGTCATAGATCTATGTTGTCACCATGAAGAGAAAGCCGAAGACCAACCGCTACACCAGAAGTGTGCTGAGGTCTTGAGCCATGCTGAAGCTGCCGATCCAAACCAGATCCGCGCTATCTATATAACCGGGACACCGGATCTATGCCGTCAAGACCACAAGAGACAACCCAAGCCAGATCCACACCATTGAGACCGCTGAAGACTACCAGATCCATACTGATGAGACCACCAGAGACAACTCGAGCAAAACCTGAATGCAGAAGAACGATCTGCTAAAGACGTAGAAGTCGCACCACCTCCACCCCGAAGAAACCCCAGATCCACCGATGAGTCGCGCTGGAGACCCGAGCCACACCGCCTCCGAAACAAAATCCAGAAGTAGCCTATGTTTAGCCATTGAGCATCTCCAGAGGAGGGGAGGAGAAGATCTTCGTTGAGAAAAAACCTAGATGTGAACCCGTGGAGGAACCCGCCACCCAGAGGCTCTCTGTTTCATTTACCATTGAAAGGTTACATTCATATTGGGTTAAATCATTAATGTTGTCATCTTCCATATTTTATTTAAGAGATTATGAATAAATCTATTGTGGATGATCTGTCCTAAAACCATTCCCCATATTATTCAGAATGGTTGGTGTTTTTTAGTTCAATAATTAAGGAAATTTAGTTACATTTCATATGATAGTTTCAATATGAATGTATATGTTGTTTATGCTTAACCCTTCTCATATGAGGAATTCATTTGAATTATTATGTGACTGGTGGGGCCCTCTATAGCCCCTCTAAGTATCGGTAGGTATCATTAGACAACTTGATGCGGAATATGGTCGGTGCCTTTCCAAATGTGATATGGATTTTGGTCGAGGCCTTAATCACTAGATGTCTTGGTTGAGGCCATGAAAAAATGTTTTAGAATGACCGGAAGATTCACTTCCCCCATTATAAAGATAGTAATTGAAATTTCGTGTGGTTATTCAACTATTAGAATACCCATGATTATGTTTTATTATGTCATTTTTTAATTAGGTTTTTTCCCTGCCATAATGGGTTCATGATTATTATTAAAGGCATGTGTTTTCGATTATTCACCATGTATAATGTTTATATTATCTTCCATTGTATTTCTTACTCTTACTGAGCATTTGAGCTCAAATTTTTCTTATGTTTCATTTTCTCAGGATGTGAAGATGTAATTTATGAATTACATGCAGGAATAATCTAGGAGACTTGATATTTCTAGTTGAATAAAATAGTGTTTTGTTTCCCGTCATGTTGTAATGATAAACTTATGTATATACCATGTTTACAATAATACTAAACTACACTGTCTTTTGAGATTCGTATTCCTTGTATGTATGCCAACGTAATCAAATAAGGCACTGACTCTGGGCAACTGGGGTCAGGTCCTTACAGTTGGTATCAGAGGATGTTTTGTAGATTACTTGGAAACTAGATTTAGAAAACATAGAATTAGGGAAGAGTCCCTAAGTTAGCCTTTGAGGATATTCATATAATAACGTCCTGGTATATTGGTAAATAATATATTATGTGTATATTTCAAGCAATACATCCCTGTAAGGATACTAGCAGGTAGAGGCGACTCTGGAAAATATATATCTTGGGGTAAAACCTGAAAACACCGCATTGAGCTAGAATCGAACGGGAATTGGTGCACAACAACAGGCCTTGCTGTACTCTTGGTAACGACACTCCTGGTAGATATTCATAGGATAATTCACATTTTCTATAAAGG